>OX104125.1:7395718-8719707 GCA_944474755.1 Limnoperna fortunei
AAAAAGGTTGGTTATTGTCCGCAATCTTTTCATGTTTCTTAGCTGACAGAATGTCTGTATATCAAAAAAAAGTATCGAAATAAACAAGCAGTATTCAATAGACAATAAGTCAAGGACTGGCGAAACATTGCTATATAAATGAGGGGAAAACAACTATAAACAGACACATAACACAAATTAGTGACACAGAAAAACTTCTCCACCGCATTCCGCATCAGTAATGAAAAAATAGTACAACATGTAAATATCATTTCAAATATTCAATGCATGCATGGTTACAATGGACCTTATCCAAAACCTTTAATGTACAGTCCCTGTAACGTATAAGTTAACAATCGCACGATGCACGAACGATGTACGAACGATGAATGGACAATATACGAACGTTGTACGCACGATATAAGAACGATGTACGCACGATGCACGATAAGATATACGATGGAAACGGTGAGACGACGTTTATTGTTTTGATAGATCGTTTCGTCTATCGTATGGTATATCGTATCGTGCAACGTTTCGTTTATCGCATGATATATAGAATGGTGCATCGTTTCCTATTCCGTCAGTGCATGGTTTAATGATTATTCTTGGTATAAATGGTTTATTTTTCAGTATTTTACTTCAGTATTGAAGGCATTTACTAGTTTTTCTAGATACATAATAATTTTAAAGGTACTTAATTGATAACGGAGCACAATCATTTGCGTAAATTTTAGAATTCATATATAACGCTATGTATTTTGTTATGGGACTTCATTGATCAATAACATTACTGTTACCTCTGTTTTAAATAAATTAAAAAAATCAATATGCACAGGGGTGCAAAAGCCGAGTTGCCGTATTTTATTAACCAAAACTTTCATTGTATTCATTTTAAGATTTAACATAATTGGTTATTACAGCCATTACATGTAAACTGGAGACAAAGTGAGGAAGGGTTTCAGCAGGAAAAATGTAAGCTTTATCAACAAATTTTCAAAGTTGCATAAAATATAAATATGTGAATCCTCTAACAGTATTGAACCATTATGTAAAATTTCAGATATGTACTTGATGTAGTTTTTGAGTTATGGTCCGGAAACCACTAATTCAAGAAATTTTCTAACATTTTTCTGTCACTGTGACCTTGATCTTGAACGGATTTACCCCAAAATCAGTAAGGTTGCTCCTCTTATGGTATGTAACAATATAATAAAGTTTCATTAAAATCGGTTGAAAACTATTTGAGTCATGGTCCGGAAACCACTAATTCATGACATTTTCTAACGTTTTTCTGTCACTGTGACTTTGACCTTAAACGGATTTACCCCACAATTAATAGGGTCTTCCTCTTATAGTATGTAACAATATTTCAAAGATTAATTGGTTGAGAACTTTTTGAGTTATGGTCCGGAAACCACTAATTCAAGAAATTTTCTAGCGTTTTTGTGTCGCTGTGACCTTGACCTTGAACGGATTTTACCCCAAAATAAATAGCGTTCCTCCTCTTATGGTATTTAACAATATCCTAAAGTTTCATTTAAATCGGTTCATAACTTTCTGAGTTATGGTCCGGAAACCAATTGTTGATGCCCGCCCGCCCGCCATCATCATAAAAATAGCCGAGTTCAACTTCGTTTCAACTCGGCTAAAAATAACTTAAACCTTATCTACATTTCTTAATAAAAGCGTTTACAGTCATACGATTGAACTAGAGGCTCCCAGGAGCCTGTAATCGCTCACCTGGAGCCCAAATGACTTCAATGGGGCGATTTTAATTTCAGTTCGTTGCATGTAAACTTTATAACATTGAGAGCTCATTACTTAACTTTTTCTTACCCCCGTTTGATCATTTACATAGACACGATAGGGACCTTATCATGTATCAGCGTTTTCTAAAAATAACTGAAATAGTGTTTATATGTTTCGTTTATACCACAAAATACTAGTTTACATATATGCTCAAGTAAAACACAAAAGAAAGGATTTAATTTCACAGTCATGTCTCGGCTGTATCACATTTATGTCTCACCTGTGGTGGCTCAACTTTTAAATCTTTCCTTTAGATAATATATGGCTATGAGTAAGATAATTTGGAGACACAAATTGCTAATAGTTGAATATTACTATTGGTTTATGATTTTTGTATAAACTACTCAAACAAATTGTATGGCTGATTTACTGTAGATAATAACATTGGTAACCTAATCGGAAAACATGCACATAGAAGGTATATTAAATTTTTTAAATCAGTGAACCGTGCACGAATAATAAAGTCTCAGTACCTATGTGAATCATAGCTTGCTAGAAAAGGGGTGGGGGTGGCTCAGTTCTTGTTTGAAAGTTAGACCTATTAATGATAGTACAACATTGTAACAAATATTATTTTCCGATCATAAATAGTTTCTATTAAATTTACCTAATAAAAAAATACTAAGAAACTGCGTATCAACTTCTAAGTTAATTGAACGATCGTTGATGGCAAGAAAAAGGGGATAGAACTTGGCACCTGTATGAAACTCATGTGCTTTAGACGAGTTAACAATGCCTGCTTCTAGACACCTGTTGGGATACACCATTGTCACTGTCAGGAAAAAATCCAATCAGAAGAGGAAATACTATTACAAAAATATCTGATCATGTTTGAGAGTTTGATTTCCAATAACGATCAATTAAGTTATGTTGACTACAAACTCATGCACAACAAAGCCCTGTTTTTTTGAATATCTTAACAAAAAGCAGAGTGCACGACCTACGGAAGCAATTTAAATGTACAAGTATAATTTGGCGATCAAGGCGCAACACTATAAGTCTAAAATTAATTTCAACCTGTTCTTGTTTGCAAGAGAGTTTGTAAACGTTAAATGCAAATTTTGTTACTACAACATGAGTGTTAAAAACATTAATTAAAAAAGTAATGGCTTTATAAGCAACGTTAGAGCTACTACAAATGTATGCAAACAGTAAATTTCTCACTTAACATAAAAACACTTCGTAAATAAGTTCAGAAGTCAAAAAATTATTGATTGCGAATGCGTTTTCTTCGTATGAAAAAATAAGAATAATAACATTTAATTTACCATAAATGTCTCTATGAATGTGATTTATCACTGGTCACTGGTTGTTGAAAGTGATTATAAAAATGAAGACCTTGTCGGAAATATCTAATGACCGTTTAAATTTTAATTTCCCAATCTGTATAGCTCTGTTACATATATAAAGTATTAATTTTTGCTGATATATATAACTAGATATCAGTTATATGGATCCATCTCTGTGTGCCCGCCGGCCTTGAGGTCAAGGTCAAAGGTCATTAACCATTGTATGCGACACATTGCCCTGATAATATCTACCCACATTCCAACTATCAACAGCCTACCTCAAAAAATAATAAAGTTACAGACCGGACCTTAAGGTCAAAGTTCAAGGTCAAAGGTCAACAACCATGGCATGCGACACATCGCCTAGATATTATCTACCCACATTCCAAATATCAAGAGCCTATTTTAGCTTTGACATTGAACAAATGGTGAATGCATATTTTATGAAAAATTAAAAAAAATTTAAACTACTAAAGAATAAAAGCTAAGGGGAGATTAAAAAATCGGAATAAACCAAAAACAGAACAACCGAATGGTTATTTTTGTGGGGTGTATTTGCGCGCTTTGCTCGTTAAACCCTTGTATGTGTGGGTATTTAAGGTTTTAACACTAGTTGCAAAGTATACCATGAATAGATATCAATACATATATTCGGTATTAAACTAACAAAAACTCAGCACGAATGAAACTGAAAAAGAACCGTTAAGTAAATGTGGCTGGTTTTTTTTGCAAACGAAAATGCTTATTTTTATTTCGTTTCTCTATTTTACAAAATTTTATATTATTTTCATTATTTTATTTATCATTTATTTACAAACTAAGTTATTTAAACACCATTAAAATGAAATGTAAAGCGCTAAAACGAGCCTTTATACATAACTCGATTTCAAATTATACGCGCCTTCTTAAAAATGTTAACACCTGATACATTTATACGAACACAACAAAACTTATTACACATGATTGAAACTCAACCAAAATGCCCGACTTTGAAATTTTTTCTCAAAAACGGAATGTCGTCACAATTCGAAAATTTAATAAGTACATGTAAAAGTTGAATTGATTGTTTTTCATTGAAATTTAAATTGGGGCAGTTTCTGCGGACTGTTTTAAATGTTTATTTATCAAAACAAAGTTATTAAATAAAGTATTAAATATCCAAATATCCGTTTTTCTTGTTAATTGGCAAAGTTGACCTTAATTTTAAAACGAGTAGATAGTCATGGGAAACGATTGTCAATGATTGCGCTTAATAACTTTTTTTTATTTGCATGGAAAATGCAACCGAATTAACATGGACATATTACTTTTGTAACTTGTTAGGGTGTGTTCCCGGAATGCTAACATTTTTTTTAAATAACATAATTAAGTATTGTTGTTTTAGTGGTGAAAAATGGGTACAACAAGAAGTGTTGATTATTCTATGTGCAGTTATTGCAACATAAAAAAGGAAATTGGTAAAATAACATAAATAAATAAATAAATACTTTAGTTGACACGAAGATCTGTAACATATATTTTTACCCCCACTGAATACTTTTAGCACCATTCAAAGTTAATCATGGCAATGTCACAGTTAAACTTTAAGTACCTACCCAACAGACTAGGAGGCAACAACTTAAAGTTCAATGATTATCTTTTCTAGGTTAAAGGTATCACTGGTGAAAGAACTTCCTGGAAGTGTACTATACCAACATGCCCAGCCACTATGAACACTAAGAACGACACTGTTAATGGACTAGGTCACCACCAACACAGTCACCCTGCAGACTTTTCAACAAGATCTACAGCATTCTAATCCAGATTGAAGGTGTGTACTATTTATCCAGTTGTATATGCCATACTACCGGGAAAGAGCGAACAAACTAACAGAAGAATTTCCGCGTACTGCAAAGAGCAATGACTGACAACAACTTACAGTTCTCCCCTACTACAGTGTAAATGGATTTCGAGACACCAGCACACAATGGTATTCGCAATGTCTTCCAGGGTATAAATGTAAGAGGCTGTTAAATGCACTACACCCAGTGTATTCGACGACAGTTAGTAAGACGAGCTGCAGGACTCCCATTTATTGTTACCAAATGGATTGATGACGACCACACTGTATGGAATCACTACAAGAAAGCGGGACCCCGCACCAATGAATTCGCGGAATATGTGAATGCCGTATCACAGCTGCTCCATCTGGGACAAAAACTTAATAGACTTAATAGACTATTTGCATTCTGAATTATTTGTACTTGTTTATAATTTTAATGTGACATTTAGTGTTCCTTAATAATACGTGCTTCTTATACTTTGCTATTAATGTATTATGATAAAATAAAAATATAAAAAATATATTCAACAAAAGTAGAAGACCCTCTTTGAAAGTATACAAATATCTTTTTTATTGTTTATAGTATTTATATACCAAATATTTGTTAAAATTTGTTTTAAAATTGATAATTTTGTGAAGTATTTTTTGACTGAGGATATAATTTTTAAATTCACAATGTAAATATACAAATACTATCACTCAATATAATTCAGTACCGCAGTACAATTTTACCTTTACAGTTAATTAATTACCCCGTAAGTGGATCTCCTTAATCCTCACTAATGAGAGCCTATAATGTTCTTTGATCTTTCAAAATGTTGGCATTCCGGCACACAGCCCTTGTAAGATATAGAGCTCCGATTCTATTGTTATAGTTTCACCGGAAATCTAAATGTATTGTATATCGCTATGATTGAAATCTTGTGGACACTAAATTTTCTTATCCGAATATTGCTGTTGGTTCATGAATTCTGTGTAATCTAATTAAAATAACTGACTACCTGATTGGTGTCGTAATCGGAAAAATTACACACAAAAGTTATTTTTATATTTAGTGGATCGTGAGTGAGGAATGAAGCTCAGTACATCTACGAAACGTGGAGGTACTGATGATTGTACGTTGTATCAAATGTCATTGACTTATCATGACCAGTTACTTTTGTCACCTTATCATTAAACTTGACATAGAAACTGTAAATACATCATGCGTGGAGAGAAGGGGTCCTCAATATATGTATAAAATGAGAGGCACCGATGACAGAAATTAATGATAGTACAACATCAAACCAAATACCACTGAACTAGTATTTAACTGACCTCATTAATCTTTTAGCTTATAAGTCCTGCATCGATATGGGGGAGGGGGGTCTTCGGTCACTATCTGAAATTGAAAGGCTTTGATTATATAGTACATCATAAATCAATGTGCCATTGATGCCCTTTAGTAAATGTGCCATTGATGTTCTCATGTGACAATTGATGTCCCTTAGTAAATGTTCCACACACTTCAAACGATCAGATTAGAAGAAAAACCAAATATGTGTAAATGGGATAATAACAGAATGGAAGCCTCAAAACTATATTTTCACTAATTTCATGTATTGCTATATTGAAACGTTAGAAAGATCAACTTTAGCCATGTGTAAATTTCTCAAACATGTAACGTGTATTTCCATAACCGCGAAATTTTCATGTTCAGGTTGGATACACACTAAGGGTAAATTAAAAGTTAAAAAACAAGAGAAATGTTTCGTAATAAAAATTGTTTTTAAAAGGATTATTCATGCAGGGAAGAATTTAAATTGCGTTGCATAAAGACGACAAATGTAAACGGAGTAGAAAAGTGATATAATATATGAATAATGCGGATCTATCACGTTTTCATGTATATACACCTGTGTCTGTCTGATGCTTCGCGTCAGGGTAAAATTAATAACTACCCTAGACTTCACTGTGTTGCTGTTAAATTTGTTATTCATAAACACAGAACAGAATGCCCCACTAAAATATTTGATTTACATTGTTTTAATATGTCGGAAAAGGTAGGTTATTGTCCGCAATCTTTTCATGTTTCTTAGCTGACAGAATGTCTGTATATCAAAAAAAGTATGGAAATAAACAAGCAGTATTCAATAGACAATAAGTCAAGGACTGGCGAAACATTGCTATATAAATGAGGGAAAAACAACTATAAACAGACACACAACACAAATTAGTGACACAGAAAAACTTCTCCACCGCATTCCGCATCAGTAATGAAAAAATAGTACAACATGTAAATATCATTTCAAATATTCAACGCATGCATGGTTACAATGGACCTTATCCAAAACCTTTAATGTACAGTCCCTTTAACGTATAAGTTAACAATCGCACGATGCACGAACGATGTACGAACGATGAATGGACAATATACGAACGTTGTACTCACGATATAAGAACGATGTACGCACGATGCACGATAAGATATACGATGGAAACGGTGAGACGACGTTTATCGTTTTGATAGATCGTTTCGTCTATCGTATGGTATATCGTATCGTGCAACGTTTCGTTTATCGCATGATATATATTATGGTGCATCGTTTCCTATTCCGTCAGTGCATGGTTTAATGATTATTCTTGGTATAAATGGTTTATTTTTCAGTATTTTACTTCAGTATTGAAGGCATTTACTAGTTTTTCTAGATACATAATAATTTTAAAGGTACTTAATTGATAACGGAGCACAATCATTTGCGTAAATTTCAGAATTCATATATAACGCTATGTATTTTGTTATGGAACTTCATTGATCAATAACATTACTGTGACCTCTGTTTTAAATAAATTTAAAAAAATCAATATGCACAAGGGTGCAAAAGCCGAGTTGCCGTATTTTATTAACCAAAACTTTCATTGTATTCATTTTAAGATTTAACATAATTGGTTATTACAACCATTACATGTAAACTGGAGACAAAGTGAGGAAGGGTTTCAGCAGGAAAAATGTAAGCTTTATCAACAAATTTTCAAAGATGCATAAAATATAAATATGTGAATCCTCTAACAGTATTGAACCATTGTGTAAAAATTCAGATATGTACTTGATGTAGTTTTTGAGTTGTGGTCCGGAAACCACTAATTCAAGAAATTTTCTACATTTTTCTGTCACTGTGACCTTGATCTTGAACGGATGTACACCAAAATCAATAAGGTTCCTCCTCTTATGGTATGTAACAATATACTAAAGTTTCATTAAAATCGGTTGAGAACTATTTGAGTTATGGTTAGGAAACCACTAATTCAAGAAATTTTCTAACGTTTTTCTGTCACTGTGACTTTGACCTTGAACGAATTTACCCCAAAATTAATAGGGTTCTTCCTCTTATAATATGTAACAATATTTTAAAGTTTCAATAAAATTGGTTGAGAACTTTTTGAGTTATGGTCCGGAAACCACTAATTCAAGAAATTTTCTAACGTTTTTGTGTCGCTGTGACCTTGACCTTGAACGGATTTTACCCCAAAATAAATAGCGTTCCTCCTCTTATGGTATTTAACAATATCCTAAAGTTTCATTGAAATCGATTCACAACTTTCTGAGTTATGGTCCGGAAACCAATTGTTGATGCCCGCCCGCCCGCCATCATCATAAAAATAGCCGAGTTCAACTTCGTTTCAACTCGGCTAAAAATAACTTAAACCTTATCTACATTTCTTAATAAAAGCGTTTACAGTCATACGATTGAACTAGAGGCTCCCAGGAGCCTGTAATCGCTCACCTGGAGCCCAAATGACTTCAATGGGGCGATTTTAATTTCAGTTCATTGCATGTAAACTTTATAACATTGAGAGCTCATTAGTTAACTTTTTTCTACCCACTTTTGATCATTTACATAGACACGATAGGGACCTTATCATGTATCAGCGTTTTCTAAAAATAACTGAAATAGTGTTTATATGTTTCGTTTATACCACAAAATACTAATTTACATATATGCTCAAGTAAAACACAAAAGAAAGGATTTAATTTCACAGTCATGTCTCGGCTGTATCACATTTATGTCTCACCTGTGGTGGCTCAACTTTTAAATCTTACCTTTAGATAATATATGGCTATGAGTAAGATAATGTGGAGACACAAATTGCTAATAGTTGAATATTACTATTGGTTTATGATTTTTGTATAAACTACTTAAACAAATTGTATGGCTGAGTTACTGTAGATAATAACATTGGTGACCTAATCGGAAAACATACACATAGAAGGTATATTAAATTTTTTAAATCAGTGAACCGTGCACGAATAATAGTCTCAATACCTATGTGAATCATAGCTTGCTAGAAAAGGGGTGGGGGATGGATCAGTTCTTGTTTGAAAGTTAGACCTATTGATGATAGTACAACATTGTAACAAATATTATTTTCCGATCATAAATAGTTTCTACTAAATTTACCTAATAAAAAAATACTTAGAAATTGCGTATCAACTTCTAAGTTAATATAACGATCGTTGATGGCAAGAAAAAGGGGATAGAACTTGGCACCTGTATGAAACTCATGTGCTTTAGACGAGTGAACAATGTCTGCTTCTAGACACCTGTTGGGATACACAATTGTCACTGTCAGGAAAAAAATCCAATCAGAAGAGGAAATACTATTACAAAAATATCTGATCATGTTTGAGAGTTTGATTTCCAATAACGATCAATTAAGTTATGTTATCTACAAACTCATGCACAACAAAGCCCTGTTTGTTTGAATATCTTAATAAAAAGCCGCAGTGCTCGACCTACGGAAGCAATTTAAATGTACAAGTATAATTTGGCGATCAAGGCGCAACACTATAAGTCTAAAATTAATTTCAACCTGTTCTTGTTTGCAAGAGAGTTTGTAAACGTTAAATGCAAATTTTGTTACTACAACATGAGTGTTAAAAACATTAATTAGAAAGTAATGGCTATATAAGCAACGTTAGAGCTACTACAAATGTATGCAAACAGTAAATTTCTCACTTAACATAAAAACACTGCATAAATAAGTTCAGAAGTCAAAAAATTATTGATTGCGAATGCGTTTTCTTCGTATGAAAAAATAAGAATAATAACATTTAATTTACCATAAATGTCTCTATGAATGTGATTTATCACTGGTCACTGGTTGTTGAAAGTGATTATAAAAATGAAGACCTTGTCGGAAATATCTAATGACCGTTTAAATTTTAATTTCCCAATCTGTATAGCTCTGTTACATATATAAAGTATTAATTTTTGCTGATATATATAACTAGATATCAGTTATATGGATCCATCTCTGTGTGCCCCGCCGGCCTTGAGGTCAAGGTCAAAGGTCATTAACCATTGTATGCGACACATTGCCCTGATAATATCTACCCACATTCCAAATATCAACAGCCTACCTCAAAAGATAAAAAAGTTACAGACCGGACCTTAAGGTCAAAGTTCAAGGTCAAAGGTCAACAACCATGGCATGCGACACATCGCCTAGATATTATCTACCCACATTCCAAATATCAAGAGCCTATTTTAGCTTTGACATTGAACAAATGGTGAATGCATATTTTATGAAAAATTAAAAAAAATTTAAACTACTAAAGAATAAAAGCTAAGGGGAGATTAAAAAATCGCAATAAACCAAAAACAGAACAACCGAATGGTTATTTTTGTGGGGTGTATTTGCGCGCTTTGCTCGTTAAACCCTTGTATGTGTGGGTATTTAAGGTTTTAACACTAGTTGCAAAGTATACCATGAATAGATATCAATACATATATTCGGTATTAAACTAACAAAAACTCAGCACGAATGAAACTGAAAAAGAACCGTTAAGTAAATGTGGCTGGTTTTTTTTGCAAACGAAAATGCTTATTTTTATTTCGTTTCTCTATTTTACAAAATTTTATATTATTTTCATTATTTTATTTATCATTTATTTACAAACTAAGTTATTTAAACACCATTAAAATGAAATGTAAAGCGCTAAAACGAGCCTTTATACATAACTCGATTTCAAATTATACGCGCCTTCTTAAAAATGTTAACACCTGATACATTTATACGAACACAACAAAACTTATCACACATGATTGAAACTCAACCAAAGTGCCCGACTTTGAAATTTTTTCTCAAAAACGGAATGTCGTCACAATTCGAAAATTTAATAAGTAAAAGTTGAATTGATTGTTTTTCATTGAAATTTAAATTGGGGCAGTTTCTGCGGACTGTTTTAAATGTTTATTTATCAAAACAAAGTTATTAAATATCCAAATATCCGTTTTTCTTGTTAATTGGCAAAGTTGACCTTAATTTTTTTAAAACGAGTAGATAGTCATGGGAAACGATTGTCAATGATTGCGCTTAATAACTTTTTTTTATTTGCATGGCAAATGCAATCGAATTAACATGGAAATATTACTTTTGTAACTTGTAAGGGTGTGTTCCCGGAATGCTAACATTTTTTAAAATAACATAATTAAGTATTGTTGTTTTAGTGGTGAAAAAGGGGTACAACAAGAAGTGTTGATTATTCTATGTGCAGTTATTGCAACATAAAAAAGGAAATTGGTAAAATAACATAAATAAATAAATAAATACTTTAGTTGACACGAAGATCTGTAACATATATTTTTACCCCCACTGAATACTTTTAGCACCATTCAAAGTTAATCATGGCAATGTCACAGTTAAACTTTAAGTACCTACCCAACAGACTAGGAGGCAACAACTTAAAGTTCAATGATTATCTTTTCTAGGTTAAAGGTATCACTGGTGAAAGAACTTCCTGGAAGTGTACTATACCAACATGCCCAGCCACTATGAACACTAAGAACGACACTGTTAATGGACTAGGTCACCACCAACACAGTCACCTTGCAGACTTTTCAACAAGATCTATAGCATTCTAATCCAGCTTGAAGGTGTGTACTATTTATCCAGATGTATATGCCATACCACCGGGAAAGAGCGAACAAACTAACAGAAGAATTTCCGCCTACTGCAAAGAGCAATGACTGACAACAACTTACAGTTCTCCCCTACTACAGTGTAAATGGATTTCGAGACACCAGCACACAATGGTATTCGCAGTGTCTTCCAGGGTATAAATTTAAGAGGCTGTTAAATGCACTACACCCAGTGTATTCGACGACAGTTAGTAAGACGAGCTGCAGGACTCCCATTTATTGTTACCAAATGGATTGATGACGACCACACTGTATGGAATCACTACAAGAAAGCGGGACCCCGCACCAATGAATTCGCGGAATATGTGAATGCCGTGTCACAGCTGCTCCATCTGGGACAAAAACTTAATAGACTTAATAGACTATTTGCATTCTGAATTATTTGTACTATGTTTATAATTTTTAATGTGACATTTAGTGTTCCTTAATAATACGTGCTTCTTATACTTTGCTATTAATGTATTTATAATGATAAAATAAAAATATAAAAAATATATTCAACAAAAGTAGAAGACCCTCTTTGAAAATATACAAATATCTTTTTTATTGTTTATAGTATTTATATACCAAATATTTGTTAAAATTTGTTTTAAAATTGATAATTTTGTGAAGTATTTTTTGACTGCGGATATAATTTTTAAATTCACAATGTAAATATACAAATACTATCACTCAATATAATTCAGTACCACAGTACAATTTTACCTTTACAGTTAATTAATTACCCCGTAAGTGGATCTCCTTAATCCTCACTAATGAGAGCCTATAATGTTCTTTGATCTTTCAAAATGTTGGCATTCCGGCACACAGCCCTTGTAAGATATAGAGCTCCGATTCTATTGTTATAGTTTCACCGGAAATCTAAATGTATTGTATATCGCTATGATTGAAATCTTGTGGACACTAAATTTTCTTATCCGAATATTGCTGTTGGTTCATGAATTCTGTGTAATCTAATTAAAATAACTGACTACCTGATTGGTGACGTAATCGGAAAAATTACACACAAAAGTTATTTTTATATTTAGTGGATCGTGAGTGAGGAATGAAGCTCAGTGCATCTACGAAACTTGGAGATACTGATGATTGTACGTTGTATCAAATGTCATTGACTTATCATGACCAGTTACTTTTGTCACCTTATCATTAAACTTGACATAGAAACTGTAAATACATCATGCGTGGAGAGGAGGGGTCCTCAATATATGTATAAAATGAGAGGCACCGATGACAGAAATTAATGATAGTACAACATCAAACCAAATATCATTGAACTAGTATTTAACTGACCTCGTTAATCTTTTAGCTTATAAGTCCTGCATCGATGGGGGGGAGGGGGGTCTTCAGTCACTATCTGAAATTGAAAGGCTTTGATTATATAGTACATCATAAATCAATGTGCTATTGATGCCCTTTAGTAAATGTGCCATTGATGTTCTCATGTGACAATTGATGTCCCTTAGTAAATGTTCCACACACTACAAACGATCAGATTAGAAGAAAAACCAAATATGTGTAAATGGGATAATAACAGAATGGAAGCCTCAAAACTATATTTTCACTAATTTCATGTATTGCTATATTGAAACGTTAGAAAGATCAACTTTAGCCATGTGTAAATTTCTCAAACATGTAACGTGTATTTCCATAACCGCGAAATTTTCATGTTCAGGTTAGATATACACTAAGGGTAAATTAACAGTTAAAAAACAAGAGAAATGTTTCGTAATAAAAATTGTTTTTAAAAGGATTATTCATGCAGGGAAGAATTTAAATTGCGTTGCATAAAGACGACAAATGTAAACGGAGTAGAAAAGTGATATAATATATGAATAATGCGGATCTATCACGTTTTAATGTATATACACCTGTGTCAAAAAAACTTAATTTATATTAATATATTAATTTGTGTTCTTCTAAAAATCAACCAGGAAAGATTATTTGAATAAAATGAAGATGCGTAGGAAACAATTTTTGAACCTAAAACATATTTAAGCCTTTATTTGCTGAGAAAACTGACATCTGTTTAAAGAATGTGTCACGGGTGTCATTTCTTGTTTACATTTTTATATACAAAATGTGACACTCTTTCACCGTTATTTATAGTCCATAGTCGAACACAATCTAGACTAGGGAACGAAGCTAAAAGACTCGAACCTTTTTATAAACGAAAGAAAGGAAAAGTAATTTGGATTTGTAAGAAAATAAATAAAACTAGCAATATGAAACATTATTATACTTCAGTAGAATGGAAAACATGAAGTAAATCTAAACAAATTTATTTTTAACTATCTTATATGTTATTATTTTAATGATATATTACACAAGACTTATACATTACACATTACACAGTGTTCCATTCACGATTTAAAATGAGGGTTAGTCAGCCATTTAAGGTGATTCCAGTCACGTCCTCTTAGTTGGAAAAGATGGATTACCGATTAACAAAATTACCTATTTTTCTTGTTGTTCGGTGTTTTGTTATTAGCTTGGTTTAAAGACTATGTCCACTATAGTTTGAAATGGCATTTGGTGGTCTTCAAATTAATTTTGTTTAAATTACCGTTTCCCAATCCACTTTTTTGTTAGCATTACAAGCATCCGGTAGTGGTGAAGTAGGAGCAAATCTAACAACTTGAAAATTCTGTTTTATCCTCATTTTTATATTTCATCAAATGTTTAATTTTCACAATTTTGCATAAAGGAAATAATTTTTTACTAATATATAACAACTCTATGAACATAGCTAAATTTATTATCGGTTATAGTTTTAATTTCTTATTCGTTTTTATGTCTATATACTAGTCAAATCTGAACACACAAATCTAACTATAAAATGAAATTATGTAAGTATTAGGTAACATAAAGTCTTTTAATGAACAAATAAGATCAAAGAAGAAATAAGATAAACGTAGTCAAATAAAGGGTTGTAACTCCTAAATGTAAAAGGTGAATTTTGATGTTACATTTAGTCTTCGCTCAATATGTCAATTATTCTTCTGTTCGTTTGATTGATTGTTTGTTGTTTAAAGCCAATATTTCAGCTATATTCAGGACGTTTGTGTGCGGCTTGGCACGCGTGTTTTTGGGAAGTGGAACCCGATATAACTAGATATAAATGACTTATAAATAGGTAAAACTATTAAAATACATTAAACCACGACACAAATAAATTTAATTTTTTATCTGAACTTATATTCTCGTGTCATTCATATCTTCCAATCATTCCAGCGATTACCCTTTCGGAAGCTCCCCCACCCAACAAATCTAATTGTCAATATACTATCGCAAGACATAAAAATGTTTTTAAGTCATTGTCAACTGATTTACCCATCTCCATTTAGCTATCAATTAAAATGTTAAAATGCATACGTGTAATAACGTTTAAATGAAAATATCCTGTAAAATGCTAGGCCTTGTGAAAAGAAGTTCCAGATTGAATACTTGTCTCCCCAACTCATTCACCGCACTTTCTCTCTGTGATGTGCATTTCCTCTCGGATCAGAAGTTCAAATGGTTTTAATTACATGTTACAGTGTTCCGAACGTGCGAGAGGGTGTTGTGATGTTGATCACAACGTGAGAACTTTACAACCATATGATAGAGAAAACAGTTACATAATGTCCTGAACAGTCATATAATGGCAAAAACAGATAAATAGTATCATGATTTTTGTTTTATTTGAATATTGTTTAACGCCACTTTCAGCTATATCATGGCGTTCAGTTTTTATTGGAGGAGGAACCCGGAGTACCCGGAGAAAACCTCCGACCTTTGGTAGGAAAACTGGCAATCCTTGTCAATTAAAATTGGACTCGACTTCACCCTGCCTGCAATGAGAATCGAACCCGCTATCTCAGTGTTGACCTTAACCACTCGGCCAACGACGCCCCCATAGTATCATGAATAGTCGTATAATGGCAAATACAGCAATATCATTGCAAAATAGTTACATATTATCGTGAAGAGCCATATCATGGCGAAACAGTTACATTATGTCAGGAACAGCCATTCCATGGCAAAACAGAAATATCATGGCAAAAACTATTTTATCATAGCGAAAAAAGGTAGATGATGTGTACAGCCAAATTATGGTGAAACAGTCATATCATGGTGAAAACAGTAAAAGATATTTTAATAGTCATATCATGGCGAAAACAGTTACATAATTTCGTGAACAGCTATATCAATGCGATAATAGCTTTATACTTGCGAAAACGGCTATGTAATGGCGAAAAAAAACTATCAGAATGGCAAGAACATCGTTTCATGTTTGATCGTTAGTGTTACACCACACTGAAGTACCTGCAATAACTGTCAGCAGTAAGACAAATTGGACACGTTTTCTTGTATCCTGTTTATCTACACCTCCGTTATGCTGCGAGAGAGTACGGGAATAGTTTAATACTTAACCTTAAAAGAGCGGGAGAGGCATATGACATTCACATATCAGACAAGACAAATACGAGAGCAAACTATAACATGAATTGAATTTGAACAGTCACATAAAACTTTGAACTGGTTAATAGGATCCCACCCTTTTATTGAAATAGATTAACAATAGACACTCTGAAATGTATCATTTAAGATAAAAATTAGAAAAATAACGTCACAGAAGCAACAGAAGCGACCCATCTTTCAAATACCTACGCAGCAAGTATCATCCCTATTGTATTAAATATGTACTTTAATAGAATGCAAGTTATGCCGCATTATTCACTACGACTTGAACAGGTTGCATATCTTTGCTGATTTCACTATAGGCTAGTATGGTAGGGTACCAAATGTATTTTCATTTTAAAACTTTTTACAAACTTTTTAGCGACTCCAACATTTTAATAAACAAATGAAAAGGAAAGTAATTTTTGATTTGTAAGAAAAGGAATAAAACTAAGTAAGACAATGCATTGTCATTTTCATTATAACGGTTGTCAATTTTAAAGTTGGTATATTAAAGAACACATTAAAAGAAAAGATCCTGCCCCTTTCAATAATATTTAAGGTTACAATTTTTTTAATAAGTTTAGCTTAAATTGGCAAAATGTTTTCAGGTACAAAGATTCATCATTTGTTTTTACCTTAGTTAAATATTTGGGCTATTCAAAAATAACAATTTCAAGAAAAACCCGAAACTACTCTTAAGAAGCTCGTTTTGATGGGCTGTTCACGTGGCTTACATTCGTGAACGCTTTTATACTGTTACTTCTTGTTTAGCGGTAAATTTTTACAGTACTTAGAGGAAATCATTTTTTACTAAAAAATAAATCTATTAACATAGCTATGATATTCTAACCTATTATAGTTTTTATTTCTTTATTAGGTTTTATATCTATATCCTCATACTATTGTAAGACATCTCAGTTTTAGCTTATTTAAACAGATGTTATCTTTGCAAAAAAAATGTAATTTACACAATTTTTCACTTCCTGAATATAGCTGAAATACTGCTTGTTGCACGTTAAGCATCAATCAATTAATAAAGAACCAAATAACTAGCTAAATCTAACATATAAAATATAGCATCTCGTGCATAACTACTAATATTCCGAAGTAGTCATCTGGAATTTCCGTAATGAAGAAGGTAATGCAATGTTTTCTAACGTTCAATAAAAGTGAATATTATTGCTAAATCTTCAATGTTTATGGTTAAGTAATATTTTATAAAACACCACGAAGGTTTCCAGCATTCTTTTTACCACACAATCTAATTAAAACTAAATTTTTCGCTTGCTCCTCCTTTTTGCTATGTCGCTGCGTTGTAAGCAGCGACTTGTTGGGAAGCAAACGCCTGTCATGCGTCTTAACAACTTACGTGACTAATGGTAAACTATTTGTACGTTTTTCTAAACGTGATAGTGTCTAAGTTGAAATTTGAATGACCTTGACCACTGATCTGATGATCAACGCATATATTACTTATACACAACAGCATTTATAAAAATTAGCCACATAATATAGTTACATGTACATAGGATATGAAAAAAAGGTTAAGTAAGGACTTTAACCTTGATTCCTACAGCGTGACCTTAACCCTGCTGAATGTCAACGGTGATCAACATTGAAGATTTTATGCCAATATCTTATGGTCATTGAGATACAACTACTTATAATAAATACCAAAAATTAGAAGATGACTTTGACTTTTGACCTTGTATCTATTTTCAAGGTCAAAGGTAATAAGGGTCTTTGGTGAGGACCCCATGGATCTGCTATTAATTGGTAATGAGTTATTTATGAAAAATTAGTTATCAATTGTTGTAATATGAGGTTACTCCAATAAGACGAAGTCAAATCCTTTCCTTTCAAATTGGACAAAGTTGCGCCTTTATGAAGCCAACATTTTAGCCATTATAAGTTATTGCCTATCTTTTACCGTTTTAAAGGAAGAAAAATCTACAATGTGACCTTGATCTTTGACCTTGTGTCCATTTTCAAGGTCAAGGTCAATGATAACCAACAGTAATGGTCCCATGTCAACATCTGTTATAGTTACAGAGATATTGTGACAAATTACAATTCACAATACATTTCATTAGTCTAGGGGAGATAACAATTTAAGACCTTAATAAGATCTACATTTGGTAAAGGTTTAAGTTTTGTATTTATTATAGTTAGGAAGGAGATCCGCACACAATACCACGTCAAATAATAAGAATGACTTTGACCTTTGACCTTGTGACCTTTTTAAGGTCAAGGTCAACGATGACAAACAGTGAAACCGCAAGTCTTGATCACCTCTGGTTGATGCGTTACAATGGTACAAAAATATTGCAATAAAAAAGCGGAAAGAACTCATATAAGGAGTCAAAATCGTCAAAATCCTTAGCGTGATATGTAACAAGGTATCGCGATCAAAAACTGATCATGTTGGAAATGTTTTCATTGCGACATCTTTTACGGTTTCAAAGTTTACATGCACACAAGCTTTTTTGTGACAGAAGAAATAACTCTTTAAGGAATTAATTGTTCGGTGTGCCAGGGTTAACTGCTAAAGCGTGATATCAAATACATTCATGGTACAAAATGTCTTTACGACATGTCCCGAAACAAAATTTATAATGGGAAAAGAAAACTTGGCAAAAAAGAGAATAGTAAACAGACAAATAACAAGAAGGCTTTCCACTCTTAAAGTAGAAAGCCTTAATGAAAACTAGAAATAACAGAAAAACAAAATAATACAAATATTTGTTATCGAAAAACTTATGACAGACATGAAGCTCATCTTAAATTATTTTTATAAAAAAATAACTTTTAAGTTACGACAACATGAACACTTAAGGAAGAAGTTGTATTCATATTTAAAGACATTTTACAGAAACTTTATTGTCTTGGTATCTTCTTATTATGTCCAGTTTAATTAACAGACGATGGTCACAAGTTAGAAATTGCTTTCCTATCTGACTGTTTATAAAATGTTTCTCTTATTATGCATTTCTCTTTTATGTCTATTCAACGATGAGAAATTTATCATTTTTCTGAGGGCAATATTATGCAACGAGACATGTCAGACTGGTTATCAAATAAGTGAATACATATAATAAACTCTTTCACTGGCATTAATTCTATAGAAACAAATTATACTGACCAACCATGTGCCTGTGATCAAATTTATAGATTACTTTATAAAGTCACATGCGAGGGCCAACAACTCATTTTTAGCAGAGAATTTTTTTAGTACTAGTCACTTTCGTAATTGACGATTTCAAGCATTCGAAAATTGACGACAGATTCCTAAATCAATTTCGTCACTTGAATTTAATATATCTCTGTCTATAAAATGTATCTTTTGACATAAATTTATTATTATTTTCATAAATTTCTTTAAAAAATAATAACAGAGCTTTTTTTACATTTTATTTTCCTTTTTCAATTGTTGAAGAGATGATCACAAACTCTAAAATATTATTAATAGACATCAGTTTTGTTTAATCTTCCTTCATTATTATTACTACATTTATAATTACCACATTTATAATTACCACATTTCTATAGCGCCCTTCTCAAAAACTAAAATGCTCAAAGGCGCTTTACAATGGAATTTTAAACATATACAAAGCCTTTAAAAAAAACAAAAGTAAAAAAAATTAAATACCCTATGATTAATCTAAAATTCTAAAACATTATAAACACACAGAACAGAAATCTCACAGAACAAAAAGACAACACAACAGTTCACAGTGATGACAAATACAGTACATTTATTTACCTTAAATTTTCAGAATAAAAATGTGTTTTTAAAAATTTCTTGAAAACGTCTACTGTTTTTGAGTCTCTTATACTATCTGGAAGAGCATTCCACAGTTTTGGTGCCACTGAGGAGAAACTGCTTTCACCATATCTAACAGTTCTACTTTTGGGAACAACAAGTTGCTTTGAAGAATTCTTTGATCTTAAGTTTCTTGTTGGTTGATTAAACCTCAGTAAATGTTTTAGATAAATTGGTGACTGGTCATGTAGGGCTTTGTAAGTTTGCACAAGGATTTTAAAGTCCACTCGGTGAACTACAGAAATCCAACGTAGGTCCTTTAATACTGGAGTTATATGTTCAAATATAGATGTTCTTGTGATAAAGCGGGCAGCAGTGTTTTGAAGATATTGTAATTTATTCAACGTTGCTTTTGGTACACCATATAAGAGTGCATTACAATAGTCCATGCGTGGGGTGACTAAAGAATTTACTAAAGATTTGTTGCATCAGTATTCAAGTACTTCCTTATATGACCAATTTGGCGTAGTTGTCTGCAAACTGAGTTAATGTGCTTTTCCATGGTCATGTTGTTGTCTAGTACAGCACCAAGATTTCTTACATTTGATGGTTTTAATGTTTTCATCTCCGATATTCGCAGTTATGGTCTCAACATGCATTTGGTTTCTCCGAGATATAAATATAATTACTTCCGTTTTGTCAGCATTGATTTTCAACATATTATTGTTCATCCATGTCACTATTTCAGCAAGACAGTTTTGAACTCGATCTAAAGAGTCATTCTTTGAGACTGGATATGTCGGTTTAAAGGAAAGGTAAAGCTGTCCATCTTCTGCATAATAATGGTATTCCAATCCGTGTTTCTTACATATTGCACCAACAGGTCTAGTGTACACAGTAAAGAACTTAGCTCCCAAAACGGATCCTTGAGGCACGCTGTAGCTCAATTTGACTGGATTTGACAGTTCACCATTTATTTACGGTTTTCCAGAAATGCCAAAGTTGTTGCTAAGACTTAAGACGCTGTAGTATTGTAATGTGGTCGAATGTATCGAATGCGGCTGATAAGTCCAGCATAACTAACATAGTAACATCGTTGTTGTCTAGATAATTCAATATATAATTTTGAACTTTTTTTAGTGTTGTCTCAGTTGAATGGAATTTTCTATAGGCAGATTGATGGGGATCGTGAAGCTCGTTTGCTGTTAAATATTCTTCCAGACGAGAGTCAGCTATTTTCTCAAGAATTTAAACACGTATGGCAGATTCGAAACAAGTCTGTAATTCTTTAGAATTTTGGTATCTAAATCTGGCTTCTTGATAAACGGTCTGATTAGGGAACTTGGGAATGATTTTGGAACATATGAAAGATCTAATGAATAGTTAATCAGTTTGTCAATGACGGGATCAATTCGTCCAAACATTTTTTTAACAGCCATGTTGGAATCACATCCAGTTCACAAGATTTACTTTGTGATTTTGATATAACTTTTCTCAGTTCATTTTCGGTTACAGGTGTAAATTCAACTAACTCATCTATTTCACTATTTATACACTCTTGGGTGTCGGCTTGTACAACTTGAATATTTGTCTCTGATTGAATCTTGTCAAGTATTTTATCTATCTTATCGACGAAAATGTCACTGAACTCTTGAGCTAGGTCTCCTGAATATTCCAAGAATATTCTTTGTAACTTTTAATAGAGTTTTTTTGGTCGCGACCACATGACTCTATCTTTTCGGAATAAAAGTTAATACGTGTTTGTTTGAGCAGTTTATTGACATACACACATTGACTTCTGTAAATTTCATGATCTACTGTCAGTTGAGATTTTTTCCAGTTTCGTTCGAACTTTTGTTTGGAATATTTGCCTTGTGAAGTTCGTCATTAAACTCATATCTTCTCTGAAGCCTGTAATGTCAATCGCTTTGAATTTAAGGAAAGAGACAGTTTTCTTTATTTGTGGTGGCTTAAACAGACGAGCGTTGAAAATGACGGCAAAGTGGTCACGTAATATCTTTCCACTCGAATCAGATAGCCCTGGGTCTCTGACTTGTATATCAGACACAATGTTGTCGGTGTCTCTCGTGATAACAACATCAAGGGTATGTCCTGCGACATGTGTAGGTCCCTTAACATGCTGTTTTAATCCAAATGTTTCAAGACAACTGATGAATTTTAACGCATCACTATCTGAAAGTTTGTCTACATGAAAGTCCCCAACAATGATAATTGGTTTATAGCTAGTTACACATTTAGATAGAAAAATCTCATTCTGGCGATTAATTTCCATTTTAATATCAAAATTTAGTTAACTATAAAATAAAATTAAAAAAGACCAGTTAGACTTTAGTGTTTATTTAATGTCTTTTGTTTATTGAGTTTAGTTTATATTTATAAATGATGTCTTTAAACTTTTTGGAGTGCTGCTTACGTTTACTAATCTATTTTGTTTATCAAGAAAAGTCAATTATACATTATCAGCTTCACATTCACTGAATATCATAGAATTATGTTATCAGTAATGGATAGTGAACTGTATACCTAAGCAAGAGAAGCGTATCTATACCAAGTGTAGAAACTGTCATTAGATAAATTTTCTATCTAATACCTAACTCTTATATTTTGTTAAAAAAATGGATTTATTCTATTATACTTAAGTCCAAAAAATTATATAACTGCTTGAGATTTAATCTCCCAACCTCACTTTGTCCATTTCAGACACACAAAGCAAAGCCTATTTATAAAATACTTGACGTGTATATAAATTTCTCCATGTAAATAAATAAATAAATAAAAAGTTATGACATCAGATTCTCTAATTTTTGCGTTATATTCAAACCACTTGACCGGTGGGGAAAAAATAGTTCTCGTCACTAGTGAAAATGCTTTTTTCAGCAGTTGATTTATTTAAATAATAACGTCATAGCACGAAATAATTACCTTATAAACAAATCACCTTCATTCACCGCGTATTCAAGTCATGGACGTAAAATGGGGTTGGGAGATATGTACTTCATTTCGCACATTTACTACTTTTTAAAATGAGAGAAACAGAATCTTACATAGGTACTCTTGGATCATCGGATTTCTCATATCTCGATAGTTAAAACTCGCCAAGGCTTGGAATTAAAATTCTATAATTTAACTATCTCGATCGGAGAAATCCGATAATCCGATCCTACTAATGTAAGAGCCTATATTTGTAAACTTAAATATAAAACTTCTTTGTTTTAAGACTACATGATGCTACATTTGTCTCCATATGATAGTCAAATTATACCCATCATATGTTTTAAACAGCAGATGAATAAGTTGCAAAATAAATTGGTAACAAAATTTAACATCACAGCAATAAGTGTCAGAAGTATTAACAAGTTATTTTGGTTCAAGCAGAATGTTATTTAATTTCATCGGACGGTTGTGAATAGTAACTTATGCGTCAGCTGAGAAAAATTTTGAATTCAACTAGAAGTTGTTGAGGCCACAGTAAATGAAAGGGATGGTTATCGAATTTAAGGCATCATTAAAATGTGTGGTAGTTAGATTTCAACATGAACAATATGAGATTATGAATATATGAATTTTTCATTCCTTAAAGGTTCCCCCTCTTAAAAGTGTGGGTGGTGGTATGTGTGAAAAAGGGGGGTATGGGGCTATGTCACTCAAGGTGTAATATGAGTAATTAAATGCCAAAAACGAACATTATAAACATTAAATTATCAACAAACAGCACATTTTGAAACTATTATACGTCCGTTACGTACGCTGTGTGTACAAAAACGAAGGCCCGTGGACCTTTCTTCTATTCTTGTCAAATTACACAGTGTCTTGTCATCAAATAATTCTTGGCAATTCGTAACTTTTAACGGGTCATGCTTTTAATGTCAAATTTAAACAAACCTTTCTTCTTTAAACGGCAATAATGATTTGTGCTCGTCAACATTTGAAAACTTGAACGTTTTTTAGTCATGTTAGTAAACAACCTCGTGGATTTTTAAGATAGATGGTGACAAATTTCGACTTATATAACGAGAACAACTATTTGTTAATCAAGAAAAAAGTTATAAAAATAGGTAAAAGGGCCGGAAATAAAATTGTGTCAGCTTTTACTTTGGCATAATTTTGTAAACAAACGACCAGCGCTGTGTTTATGTAGATAACAAGTCCATTTTCAAACCGATTTTAATTTACCCATTAATTATTTCTGAATCGTTTTCATTCAGTCATGCACCTAAATATCGGATTAATCAATTTAATTAATAGATAGAATGTGTTTAAATTAATTTAACTATTTATTTTGCGAAAAACTTCACTTCGTTGAATAGACCTGTATCTGCCATTGCTGTCCTACTGTCATATCGGCACGGTCAAATCCGCAGCTACAAAAACGTCAATCGGCACCTGATATTAGTCATTTCGGCGATCGGCATCCACTTCGGCGCCTGCTAAATTATTTTCTTCTTAAGCCCCGTTTACATCATACCACTGTATCCAATGTAAATATTTTCTGTGCAAAGGTATTTTCGATGGGTTAATTTTTGTCAGTGAACTAAGTTGATTGGTAGATTAATCGAGATAAATCAATATAATAATTCTTTTATACTGAATTCAATAATTACTTGGAAAAAAGACTAAGAATTTTTTTTCAATAAGACAAAAAGGTTATTGGTTATTGCCTAAACTTCTCTTGTGATTTACTTTTGATAAGAATAACTCTCTAGACCCTCAAATTCCAAAGATAAATTGTGATGATGAACTTTGTTTGACATTCCTACTACCTTTTTTTTGGAAACTCATATGCATTAGGTTTTTTTAAGAAGGGAGATATGTAGTGGTTAAGGGCTATAACTAGATGGAATTACCTGCCTTAGACATGTTAGTGGTTAAGGGCTATAACTAGATGGAATTACCTGCCTTAGTCATGTATTATGTGTACATTACTTCAGTTATTATGATTATTTATTTGTGATTAGAACTAAAATGGACTTTACCATAATATTTTGATATTCACCAATATTTAGATGGATTGATAAAGATTAATTGATGATTTGCGATTTTAATGCAAGGGGTGATACCTTGTCAAATGTTCCAATGGATTTTGATTTATATTTAAAATAATCTTTTCACAAATTGTAACCGAACCAATTTTCTTTTCCGGTCCATCATTGATGTCATAATAACTACAAAATATCTTTCTTGTTCATTTATTTTAACTTTGACCAATTACCATTCGCTAGTTTTGTAGGCGAATATTACCGACTAATTTACTTTTCTTCGTCTTTATGCCACCAATATGCTTATACATTTGAAAAGCCTTAATGTACCATTCATTTACACAATGGAACCAAGAATCATTAACCATATCCCCATCTTTCACTAGGCCACAAATGAAAGTCTCTTCATACGACGGCGAAATGACATATAAAAGGAAAACGCATGTCGTACATATAAACTTTTTCTGTTGCATCGCGAAATTAAAGACTTGCATATTTTGTGTCGTGTGTTATTGATTGATTGATTGATTGATTGATTGATTGATTGATGTCCAAGCAATAGTTCAGCAATATTTAAGTCCTTTTGATCCGTCAAGAGTTATTCTGGGCAGCCATCCCGTACAAAATTTGGCGAAGGATTTTAAAGCACACAGTTACAGAAAGTCGGAAGTCGATTATTGACCGTCGTGCACAACAAAAAAAGATATAACGTGACTTTGATGTTGGGGCAGGGGACCTGGTAAGTTAAATATTCTGATCCGTTTCAGGTTGGAAATATCTCATTAGAAAGTACAAGAAAATAAATATTCTTACCCTGCATCATACACAGAAATATTCCGTGAGCTGCCTAATAGCAGTTGATTATTTGAATCGGTTATGACGCCACTTTTGGCAATTTGTCAGCTATGGCGTTCAGATTTTATTTGGGGAGGAACATGAAGTATCCATAGAAAGCCCCAGACGTTCAGTTGGAAAACTGACAATCCTTGTCAATAAAGATTTGCGTCGAGCACACCCTGCAAGCAGTGAGACTCAAACCCGCAACCCCAATGTTTACAGGCACGTGATTAATAGTAGACTACTTTAACCACTTGCGGGCGAGCCATCAAGGGCTCTATTCTGACCAAAAAATGTTGACATTTTTTGGTCTTCGATACCATCGCAATCTTAATATTGAATCTGAACTGCTTTTATATTGTCTCATATTATTAACTTCTCCACATTTTTATATTCAAATATTCTGACTGTTATAGTGTTTGTTTTTTTTATGTTCTTTTGGGTGATATGAATAGAAAGAGACATGTCAACAACAATCAAACATGTTTCATAAAAAAATCATACCATAAACATTACCGCTGGGTAATCGTAAGTCTTCATTTTTTTGTGAAACGGGCCCTTGTACTGTATAAAATGATGACGAGACAAGGAACTGCTTATCCGGGATATAGCAGGTACGAGGAAAAAACGAAATCAGAATCACAGAATCTAGTCGGAATACACGAAAATGTTGTTCAAAATATAAGTTTATGTACATTTTAAACTTTCTGATAATTTTAGATGTATTGTTATTCATATATTTTACATAATGCAACAAAACCTACAATGAATTTATAAAATAGTTTGTGGTATTTAAATGTAACATTAACGTAAAATTACTTAAGACGATGTAGAGATGGTCACGTTGTCGCTTCAATGGTCTGCGTTTCATGCTAGAGAACTCAAGCGTGAAGTTATTTGTCACGCCTAATTGTCGTATGAATAGGCACAAATAGCTGAATAAGAATTTTATTCCGATGTTGTATTTAAATAATTTTTCTTTGCGGAATGCAGCGTGAATTTACGAAATGCTTATAGATTTTTGTTTTACACTGCTCAGTGACGTAGCAATTGGAATGCGGAAGATCGTGGTTCGACGACTGTCAGGTCAAACCACTTGCATTGGTATCGTAACTCGCTGTTTTCTGCTAGGTACAATATTAAGGAGACATGTTAAGAACTTCCGGTTTGCTGTCGACATATTGCGCCATTAATTAGTCTACATGTCTAGCTGCGCACAATTCTAATTACTCCAGTCAAAATTAATTTATCCAGATGGGTAAAGACAATGTGTCAATTTGGGTCGACATGTTTGTCAGACATCAGTTCCCCTAGTTACGATAAAGTGTCGAGGTGAGTCCACATGTTTGTCCGAGGTCAATTTTTCTAGTTAAGATAATGTGTCAATGTTGGTCGACATGTTTGTCCGACGTCAGTTCCTCTAGTTAAGATAATGTGTCAATGTGGGTCGACATGTTTGTCAGACGTCAGTTCCTCTAGTTAAGATAATGTGTCAATGTGGGTCGACATGTTTGTCAGACGTCAGTTCCTCTAGTTAAGATAATGTGTCAATGTGCGTCGACATGTTTGTCCGACGTCATTTCCTCTAGTTAAGATAATGTGTCAATGTGGGTCGACATGTTTGTCAGACGTCAGTTCCTCTAGTTAAGATAATATGTCAATGTGGGTCAACATGTTTGTCCGACGTCAGTTCCTCTAGTTTAGATAATATGTCAATGTGGGTCGAAATGTTTGTCCGACGTCAGTTCCTCTAGTTAAGATAATGTGTCAATGTGGGTCGACATGTTTGTCCGACGTCAGTTCCTCTAGTTAAGATAATGTGTCAATGTGGGTCGACATGTTTGTCCGACGTCAGTTCCTCTAGTTAAGATAATATGTCAATGTGAGTCGACATGTTTGTGCCACGTCAGTTCCTCTAGTTAAGATAATGTGTCAATGTGGGTCGACATGTTTGTCCGACGTCAGTTCCTCTAGTTAGGATAATGTGTCAACAGTGGCGGATCCAGAGTGGGGCGGAGCGGACATTCGTCCCTACCCCCTAACAAGGGAGAAAAGAAAGAGTGAGCGAGGAAAGAAAAGCGAGAAAATGAGAAAATAAAAGTAATAACACACTCCAAAATGCCTTAATAAGGTTAAAATTTGTAGTCCTCAAAACCCTCTCATTGCTTTAATCTCACGAGCTTCCCTTTACACCCAGCCCTATTGCCGCCGAATTCTGCCTATACATAATGTATGTAATGTATATACATCAGGTTGGTAAGAACCCAATCAATTTCGGAAGACTTTCGTCAAATTTCAAGGTCGCATTCCACAAAAAACTTTACAAATTTTTACAAAAAAAGTTATTTCCGGACAATAACTTTAAAAGTTTGCATTTGATTAGAATGAAACTTTGGGATATCGAAGTGAGTCGACATGTTTGTCTGAGGTCAATTTTTCTAGTTAAGATAATGTGTCAATGTTGGTCGACATGTTTTTCCGACGTTAGTTTCTCTAGTTAATATAATGTGTCAATTTGGGTCGACATGTTTGTCCGGCCTCAGTTTCATTAGATTAGATACTGTGTCACGTTGGTCAACATGCTGGTCCGATGTCAGTTTCTCTATTTAAGATAATCTGTCCAGTTGGGTAGACATGTTTGTCCGACGTAAGTTCCTCTAGTTAAGATAATGTGTCCAGGTGGGTCGACATGTTTGTCCGACGTTACTTTCTCTATATAAGATAATGTTTCAATTTGGGTCGACATGATTGTCCGACGTCATTTCCTCTGGTTAAGATAATGTGTCAATGTGGGTCGACATGATTGTCCGACGTCAGTTCCTCTAGTTAAGATAATGTGTCAATGTGGGTCGACATGTTTGTCAGACGTCAGTTCCTCTAGTTAAGATAATGTGTCAATGTGGGTCGACATGTTTGTCCGACGTCATTTCCTCTAGTTAAGATAATGTGTCAATGTGGGTCGACATGTTTGTCAGACGTCAGTTCCTCTAGTTAAGATAATGTGTCAATGTGGGTCAACATGATTGTCCGACGTCAGTTCCTCTAGTTAAGATAATGTGTCAATGTGGGTCGAAATGTTTGTCCGACGTCAGTTCCTCTAGTTAAGATAATATGTCAATGTGAGTCGACATGTTTGTCCCACGTCAGTTCCTCTAGTTAAGATAATGTGTCCATGTGGGTCGACATGTTTGTCCGACGTCAGTTCCACTAGTTAGGATAATGTGTCAACAGTGGCGGATCCAGAGGGGGGCGGAGCGAACATTCGTCCCCACCCCCTAACAAGGGAGAAAAGAAAATGTGAGCGATAAAAACGAGGAAAGAAAGAGAGAGAAAATAAGAAAATAAAAGTAATAACACACTCCAAAATGCCTTAAAAAGGTTAAAATTTGTAGTCCTCAAAACCCTCTCATTGCTTAAATCTCACGAGCTTCCCTTTACACCCAGCCCTATTGCCGCCGAATTCTGCCTATACATAATGTATGTAATGTATATACATCAGGTTGGTAAGAACCCAATCAATTTTGGAAGACATTCGTCAAATTTCAAGGTCGCATTCCACAAAAAACTTTACAAATTTTTACAAAAAAGTTATTTCCGGACAATAACTTTAAAAGTTTGCATTAGATTAGAATGAAACTTTGGGATATTATAGGATTGAACACCGTTTTCAATGGATTTATTGGTATATCAACAAGACCAACTCACTCACAAACATATCATAACAGTCCTTCGGACTTTTATTTGCTTGTGAGTGAGTTCAATCCTTATAATTCTTTAAAATTGCATTAAGAAAGAAATTTTTCTATTAAGGTTCTCTCAATTCCATGTTTCTGTGTATTTGGATCGTCGACCTAACGTATGAATATTTTGTTGATTTTTACGTACCAAATTATATTCTTAAACCATCTTTTGATTTTAAGAATCACAACTAAGTTTTAAATTAAATCTATAACTTTATTTTCTTTATGAAACACAAAAATAGTTTTAAATTTCATAAATCATGAACGTCAATTTATAATACAAATAATTTGTCATTGCCATCGATATTGAAAGCCGCCATCTTTGTTTACATTGGTTACGCTAAAAATAGTTCGGTCAACGTCATTTATCCTCAACTTCATTTATTAAAGGTAAAAACCTCAACCGGAAGTAATCTAGACCAATAAAAATACGTATTTCTAAATATGCAAATCATATTAGAATTATTGTTATATATCAGGTTGGTAAGATACCTATCGATTTTGGAGGAAATACGTCAAATATTAAAACTTCAGAAATTTTTACAAAAAAGATGTTTTCGAACAAGAACAGTTTGCATTTGATTTCAATGAAACTTTGGTATATTGTTTCATATCAGGTGGATTAGAAGGCTATAGATTTTGGGAGAAATCCGTCGAATTTTAAGGTCAAAGTTGCCAAAAAAAGTTAGAAATTTTTACCAAAAAAATATCCGGATAATAACTCAATAAGTTTGCATCTAATTTTAATGAAACTTTGGGATACTGTTTCTTATTAGGTTTATCAGAAGCCCATCGATTTTGGGGAAAATCCATCAAAGTTTAAGTTCACATTTGCCAAAAAAAGTTAGAAATTTTGACACAAAAATAAGCGTTTCCAGACAATAACTAAAAATTATGCATTTGATTTCAATGAAAGTTTAGGATATATAATACATATCAGGTGGGAATAAAGTCTATTGATGCTGAAGGAAACGTATGCTTGATTTATACATCATTTTTACATTTCTTTATATTCTTCAATGATGTGTATTTACAAATATGAAATTATAACGATATTATATAAACCTGGAGATAGTCATACTGTAACATTTTTTCTAGGCCATGTGTAGTTTTTTCACTATCTAAAATGACTTTTTCCTGGACATGATGATAACTTGACAGGTGTATAAGAGGCAGGTACTGCTTACCCGTCCGAAGCACCTGAGTGCACCCATCTTTTTTATTTTATTCTGGGTACTCCAATTGTGTCTGGTTTCCTGTTTGTGTCAGGTATCTTCATTTTAATCAAGATTTTGCCACTGTCCTATGGTTTTCGTCTCTTGTAGACCGATCGATTTTTACAATTTTTATTTGTCAACGAATAAGGCTCACGTGGCCGTATACGGCAAATATACATGCACTGATTCCAGTTATTTGATTGCATTAAACTTGGTGACAAACATAATCAAACATGACTTCGTAGTTATCTACGTCATAGCCGAAGTGGATGGGGGGTATATGAACGTGTTCCCACCATTATGCCAAAAACAGAAATAATCTGACTCAGAAAAAAATAAAAATGGGACAAGATTTAATAAATTAATGATATATATAGTTACGCCCTGGTTATTCATAATATTTTCTTTATAATTACGACCATTTATAAACTGATATTTACAAATCAAGTAGAACTACAGTATGTTGATAGAAAAATACGAATCACAATTCAAACGATATTTTTGTAACAAATACTTGAAACAAAGGTGAACTGAATTGATTTATTTATTTCCAATACTGTAACGTGACACCGTTATAACAGAAAAGATGTTATTATTTTTTTAATACGGTCACGTCGATAAATACATACAAAATACATGGTATGTAGAGCTAATGGAGCATAACTCACGTTACATTTTATCGTTCTGTCACATTTGTATGTTTCAATGGAATAGCGGTAACAATGAAAGTGATATTATTTTGGTTGTTAATTTCATATACAACATCATTATATCTTCATTCATCAATACCAGTGTTAAAAAGAGGTACGTTGTCTTTGTGTGTTCATTGCATTTTTTTATTTTACTAACGGATGTCTTTGCATGAAGATTATCAATTTAGTTTAAAATATCAATTCAGTTGTCAAAGAAGATTTTTAAATAATGTGACAAATCACTACACACTTTACACTGATGTAAGTAAGTCAAGGACTTCTTGATTTCATATGAACGAAATTACATAAATATTTCAATTTAAATTGAATGATTACTTACTCTCATTTTTACAGATATTTCTTTTGTTACCAAATTTTATTTTTAATAATATTCATCTATACATGGAGTGACGAATTAGATTGCTTCCAAAATAATTCCCAAGATACTACCTGCTGCAGTATGCTTATCTCTTATATAGGGTCACTTCCGGGTAATGCGCACTTGGCCCATGGGTCTATGACACTGGATGCAGAACCATAATGTCCGAAGGATGCGAGTCCGACAAAAGTAAAAATATAATTCATACCGCAAATTAAGTTATTTCTGGTGATATAAAAAATTCTAGCTGGTCAATTAAATACGAGCTTCATTATTGGTCGAAATGGTGGTTCTTCTCCTCATTAGTTGGCAGGGGTATGCAACGATTACGGGGTTTCTTGTCAAATCTAGACGCAGACTGACCAACCAATGGCCTTAGTCATTGAGTGTCAATATAAATAAATAACGTAAACAAGTCATAACATATTGATCCTAAACTTTCTCACTCTAACTGAACTACATTCGTTGGTCAGTCTGTGTCTAGATTTGACAAGAAACACCGTCATTAGTATCGTTGCATAATCTTCTAGACTTATATATTACCTTTTGTTAATGATGTATCGTCATGTTTGTCAATATGATACTAAATAAGAGTACTGGTTAAGCAGCTTTCTTTAAACTCTTTATATAAATATATATCCTTACATGTGCATTTTAACGTAAAATAGCAAAATTCAAAAGAAAGCACAGCTTAGAATATTAATGTTGTGATTCTGGTTCTGGATTTGCCTGTTTCACGGACTTTGATTTGTGAATTGTCGTTTTTGACAGTTTCCTCGGTTTTCAGTATTTAGTTTTTACCTTCATTTAATAAAACACTCTCCATAAAGGTAATTTATGCCACAATCGTATAACTAGTAATTGTTATGCTACTTTAGTGATTTGTTTTCGGATCTTGTTACTGTGGACTAGTAATTGTTATGCTACTTTAGTGATTTGTTTTCAGACCTTGTTACTGTAGACTAGTAATTGTTATGCTACTTTAGTGATTTGTTTTCAGACCTTGTTACTGTAGACTAGTAATTGTTATGCTACTTTAGTGATTTGTTTTCAGATCTTGTTACTGTAGACTAGTAATTGTTATGCTACTTTAGTGATTTGTTTTCAGACCTTGTTACTGTAGACTAGTAATTGTTATGCTACTTTAGTGATTTGTTTTCAGACCTTGTTACTGTAGACTAGTAATTGTTATGCTACTTTAGTGATTTGTTTTCAGACCTTGTTACTGTAGACTAGTAATTGTTATGCTACTTTAGTGATTTGTTTTCAGATCTTGTTACTGTAGACTAGTAATTGTTATGCTACTTTAGTGATTTGTTTTCAGACCTTGTTACTGTAGACTAGTAATTGATATGCTACTTTAGTGATTTGTTTTCAGATCTTGTTACTGTAGACTAGTAATTGTTATGCTACTTTAGTGATTTGTTTTCAGATCTTGTTACTGTAGACTAGTAATTGTTATGCTACTTAAGTGATTTGTTTTCAGATCTTGTTACTGTAGACTAGTAATTGTTATGCTACTTAAGTGATTTGTTTTCAGATCTTGTTACTGTAGACTAGTAATTGTTATGCTACTTTAGTGATTTGTTTTCAGATCTTGTTACTGTAGACTAGTAATTGTTATGCTACTTTAGTGATTTGTTTTCAGATACTAGTAATTGTTATGCTACTTTAGTGATTTGTTTTCAGACCTTGTTACTGTAGACTAGTAATTGTTATGCTACTTTAGTGATTTGTTTTCAGATCTTGTTACTGTAGACTAGTAATTGTTATGCTACTTAAGTGATTTGTTTTCAGACCTTGTTACTGTAGACTAGTAATTGTTATGCTACTTTAGTGATTTGTTTTCAGATCTTGTTACTGTAGACTAGTAATTGTTATGCTACTTTAGTGATTTGTTTTCAGACCTTGTTACTGTAGACTAGTAATTGTTATGCTACTTTAGTGATTTGTTTTCAGACCTTGTTACTGTAGACTAGTAATTGTTATGCTACTTTAGTGATTTGTTTTCAGACCTTGTTACTGTAGACTAGTAATTGTTATGCTACTTTAGTGATTTGTTTTCAGACCTTGTTACTGTAGATTAGTAATTGTTATGCTACTTTAGTGATTTGTTTTCAGATCTTGTTACTGTAGACGTATCAACGCCATCTACAGATCACCAGAGAACTAAAAGACATGCAGACCTTCCAGATATTTTACATATCCATATATCTAATAATCAATTTGATAGATCTTTCCACGTAGAGAAAGATAAAGATGATGAATCAAACACCCCGGTATACATTGATGGTGAACTGTTTCAAGAATATCCCTATCCAAAGGTATTTTTCGTTAGCCTGTTTATGTATTTGATAAGACATTTGATTGTTTTCAGATTAAGACTTGACCTACCAAATGATTCATTTTCAACATATATGTGTAATAAATAAAGATGTTAATGATGAATATTTCGATTCATCTTTAACTCAATTTAATTCCAAATGCAAACAAATAAGCGCAAATATACATGGAACTGATCCGGAACAGATTCCCAAAAATTAATAATTTTATTTTTGCAAGCAGTCAAGAAATCAAAAAGTTTAGTTTAGGTTCTTGTTTATTTCAGAACTAAAATCATATCAAATTATAAAACAAACTGCGTGTCGTAATTGCAGAAATGAAGACGGAGATGAGGCATCAATAAATGTTTAAAAAAAAATTTCTTCAAAATACAACAAGGTTTAGATATGACTGACAGACAAATCTTTTAAATCATTAATGATCATGACGTCATATTACTCTCGGTAGTAACTTGTGATTGATCATAATGTTCATGACGCCATATCATTCACGGTAGTAACGTTAAGCGAACATTACTTCAGATTAAGTTAACAATATATCCGTTGTGGAAATGTACATAGAATTTTGAATGCTAGAAGAAAATACGTATGAAGAAATGGGTAAGCATGGCATTCCCTAAACACGACTGCACTATGTCCAACGTTCTAGACTATTAATAAATCACTAGTATATAAAATTGTCAGGTTTAATTTGTAGACTACATAAATATTTTGTATTAGCCCTGTATGGTGATATATTTGTATATTTTACTTACTTTATTTTTTATTTGTAGATATTCACCAAGTTTTATCGGTGTATAGACAGAAGCTGTCTAATCCAAGCCCAAAAAGCCATAGATCTCAATAACACAACTGTGTTCAGTGACTACTTACTAGTAAGTTCTTAGAAACACCGTCATATAACTAAATCTCATTGTTCATTTGTTTGTTTGATTACTGATATACACTACTTTCCGGATTTATTTCGGGTTACATCAAAGGTTGAAGCGGGTAAATTTCAGGTAAATTCCACTAACTTTCAGAAGAAATTTGGCAATCCGTGACAATAAAGGTTTGAGTCAAGTATACCTGCACCTATTCAGCCTCGAACTAGAGTCCCCAAGTCAGTGACAACGTAAAAAAAGAGAATAATCGCTCGATAGAGAAAGGTTCCAATTTTCATGCCGAAGGTCCGGGATTATCGCCCGGTACACCTGCTTCCTAATGCAAGAAATACTGGACGACATGATATAGTGGAAGTAGGTAGTTCATCTACAATTGATCACGTGGTCTGTCAACACTGAGGTTGCAGGTTCGAGTCTTACTGCGGGCAGTGTGTACTAAACTCCAATCTTAATTGACAAGGATTTCCAGTTTTTTTAAAGAAGGTCTAAGGTTTTCTACGGATACTCCGGTTTTCTCAACCAATAAAACTGGACGCCATGATATAACCGAAAAAGTGGCGTTAAACATCATTAAAAAACAAACAAAAACAGATTTGTTTTTATTGTGGAGAGCCTGATTACCTGTTAAAACCTCTTTATCTTGGGCAAGAAAACTGGCAATAGTTGGAGTATATTACACACGGTCGGAAGTTCGACTCGAACTCTAAATCTTGATGTTGTCATGCCCCGTTGATCAATTGTAGATGACTAATTACCTTCAACACTCGGCTACTGTTGATAATTGACGATGTTCACATTATTATGTACCCGATAGAACAGGTATTATAAATGTCTGTCACATAATGAAAACACACGATAAACACTATAGTAACCTGTATGATCTAAAAAAGATATGTTTAGGTATTTAATTCTCATCACGAAGCATTCTGTAATTTTTGTTTGTTTACTCTTGCGATTCAGTTTATATTTTATTTTGAAAGAAACGTGAATTCCCTCAATAAAACTTTAAATGTTTAACTTGCATGATTGCTTTATGACTAAAAAATAAACGGTATCAACTTTGTATATTTATTTTAGGCATTTCAATCAAACTTTAAACAATCCTTTATTGCGTTATTGCTGTAACATTAGTCAAAAATACAGTTCAATATGGTCTGCTTTATATATGGAAAGCCAGTGAAAGCTATTTTAATAATTGTGAAAATGCACTTTCAGTGGCGGATCCAGGAAGGCGTGTGGGCAGCCGGGGAACCCTTAAAAAAAGCATAGCGGCAGCTACAAATGCATCTATAGGCCATGTGATCAAAATAATGTTTGCAGGACGGGCCCCTTACTGGAAAAGCGACCCCTTACGAGGAATCATGGATCCACCACTGACTTTGCATCTGCTATTACTGTTATTACTATTATCTGTATTACTATCGGACTACTATTCAGAAAAAAATCTGGGCTACCGGATGTAAAAAAGAACAAGGATAATAAGCAGTACATGTTGTATTTTTTCTTCATGCATTATTCCATATTTTAGTTTGGAACGTTTGAAATTGATGGTCAGTTGCATGTCCTTGATCACACAGAAAATGGCGAACACATAATCGCCATTCCAGAAGAATCAGATTATGATTGCCATGTTACTTCAGGTATTTATAATTATTTGAATCGTCCAAAAATGTTGACAGCTATTGCACTGTTGTGATGTGATTGTGGTGTCTAGCTATAGCTTTTTGAAAAAAGAAAGAACATGAAAATGAGATATAAACAAGTCAAGGTAACAACCTAACAAATTAAAACAATAATCTATGTTGTCGAAAACACACGTACAGAAGCGCAAAATAAAAATGTCTAGACAACCTGGATAAGGACACGAATAGGTCATGGTCGTCGCGGAAATTTACCTATCATAATGACCCATAAGTAAAGTGCTTGCTATGTCTCCTTAACAGTTTCTTTCCCGAAAACAGGCATATTAAATTTGTTTGACCGACATTTTTGCCGGTAACTAGTGCAGTCTATTGAGACTTTTGAAATTTTGTGACATAATTTCGGTCAGACAACTTTGAAAGCATTACCTTACCGAATCCAAATACCTTTCAAGTCCTGTGTCAGTCAATTTAAGACTGGTTAGTTACAGGGTCAAGACGTCTTAACTATACTAAAGGTAATCGTGTCTGTGCGGCAGATTTTTGCCTGACAAATGAAAACTGCTTTCCGCGTTTGGTCGTGTTTATGCTCCTTTTCTAGATACAAAACAAAATCTTATTGAAATCAACAATCATTTTCCATATTTAATCAGCGTTTTGAAATGCGACTGACTTTGCATTTTGACAGGGCGATTTTCCATAGTTAAAATTGATCTACATTGGAAGTGTAGGTTAGGAACAATAGATTGTTTTCTATTCGAAATCCTTCGGGTAATGTCGTCTGCAGTTGAGGCGCGAAAAGTCTCGCGGTTTGTCCGAATACCTTTGTTCGTCACGAAAGCACACGACTTTTGTAAACAAAGCAAGGTCCCTTTAGAAACAAAAATGGATGACTTACTATTTAAAATTACTGTAGCAAAAGTCAAAGACGATTTGTGGTATGTAAATAACAAAGGCATAGTATAAAAAGTGGAAAGGTTATCGTGGGAAAATTTTTGTATTTGAATTTGGTAATACAAAGGTACAATATGTGATAATAAAAAATGAGCGCATTGGGGTTGTGACTTTTAGTATAAGTATTGATGTGCCTTGTTCAGAAGGATATCCAGCGCTTTAACGTACACCTTTGCGATCAAAGGCAGTAATTGATGATGTCACAATACAATAGGTTTTTTTAGATCATCAAGAACATGATGAAAATGCTCAAATACCAGCAAGTGAGATGAGACGGAAGCGAGCCTCCAGTAATTACCAAGTAGAACTCTTGATAGTTTTAGATTACATTTCGTATCAATTGTAAGTACAAATTTTACATCAAGAAATACAATCACCCAGTTAATGGTGCAATTTAAAAAGCTACGTAAGTGTAGAAAGTTCATAATTCCTTAAAACCCTGCACTCGTATACATTTTTGGTCAGTGCAGCTTTTACTCTAAACACGTATGTATTTCTCGGCAATGAGGTCTTGGGGAAGGTTTGGGAGGGACCCTCATACAGATGTTAAGGTATCCGATAAATTAAATATATCGTCTGAGACTAAAAAGGGAAGGTTCCCAGTGCTCGATACAAAGAGAAGCCCAGCGCGTCCATGGGTGGCGGATAGGGAAGACCCTCTCGTTGGGGGTTGTCAGAAAGCCTGACCGCAGACCGAAGTGGGTAACGTGTTTGGAGAGTGCTACCTCCTTGCACGATAAAGACTCCTTTTGTAGATTTCGAAAAAGGCTCACTGTAGCCGCTACAAAAAGGCTTAATTCTTCTCCTCTACCCAAAACTCCATACTTATTCAGTGGTAGTCTTAATTGTATTCCCTGTCATATCCCACCGCCATTTTCCGTTGATTATTAATTGTTTGTTAACTTGTTCTCGTCCTGAATATAACTGAAATACTGCTCGCTGGATGTAAAGCAAACATCCATTCAATAATCTAAACAATGTTAACAGTTTTTAGCAAAAAAAAGTTAGTCACTCAAATAATATTTCCGATGTTTGCCGAACATTTTCCAGGTCTGCTCCATTGAAAAACAATGGACGTCCGGGACACCAAATATGATCACGTGGTCAATTGTGGTCCGTACAATAAACTTAAAAGTTTTTTGACAATGTTTAACAATATACTTTCTGAACTAGGTTTGATGAGTTTGACGTCTGCATACTATGATATTGAACAATACCTTGCCTAAAAAACTACTATTCTCGGGAACATGCAAAATGCAATAGGACGCATAATTTTTTATGTAGGCATATATATGGGACTCCAAATTTTGTTTAATTGCAGCACTCAATGAAAAAAATTCGGACGTTTTAATTAAAAACCAACATTTTGTAATCGCACAACTTGTTAAACAAACATAAATATTGAATTGTTACCATAAAATTATTCACTAGACAGGACACACACTCTTGAATGACACATCTGATGTAGGACAGCAACTGTTTTGTTTTTTTAAGGAGATAGGACATAGTCTTTTTTAAACATGATAATTTGAAATGCACCGGTCCCAACCCCAACCCCCCAATTAATATTGACCGGTCCCTAACAATACGTTTTGTTAAAAAGGGAGGTGCGATCCCATCTAACGTGCAACCTATTTCGATAGTCATAGTATATACAGCAAAAAATGATCTGCTCCAAATTCTGGATACACTTAATCACATTTGGCTTTCTACAATAATTCACAGTCACAGTGGGAGTTGGCACAGTATCGGCAAAATTCGTTTACCCGCCTATTTCTATTGGAGTAAACATGCTGCATATTTTCCTTTATTTCAATATATGCAAGTATATTCCACAGAAAAACAGCTCACAGGTACTATATGTTCACAATTCTTTACAAAAATAAGATGTATAAGTTGTGTGGAATATGGTTGTCTGTCCAATGTTGACTAGTGGGAATAGCAAAATCTACTTGTCTTCCAGGCTGTTTTATAGAGGTTTGCTGGTTGTTATTATTTAAACCTTATTATTAAATTTAAGCATTATTTTTAAGTTTTAACAGGTAATATACTATTTTACTTTCTGAACAATGCCAGCTTACTTTTTTCGATCGGTCTACGCACGTTAGGACAACACAAATTGCTACAACAAAAGCAAGTTTTCTTTAAGCAATTATCTCTTCAACTACTTTTAACATTTTTCGGTTTACAGCTGGCTTACCGAAAATAAGGCAGTAAGGACCGATGCAATAGAGGCCATAAAACAGTTCTACGCCTTCATGGTCAGAGGGGTACGTTTATTTTAATTAATGTACGAATATTGTTAGTTTTCATAATTGATTTGTGTTCAAACGAATTCACGAATATGTCTAACTGATTTAAAAACATCAGTTGACTAATTATTATACAAAAAATTAATCCCTACGTCGATCCACCAAGACGGTGTATTATTTAGAGCTTTTGAGATTGTGGGATGGTTTATCGGGATGCAGGACACTTTCACTGAAAATCTTGTTTAATGAATTTTCTTTAAATTCGCCATATAGTTAGTTTTTAATACAAGTTATTATCATTCAAAATCAAAAATAGGGAATTTCAGAACTTATTTTCGAGGGCTTAAACTTTAAATTTTCTAATAGATTATACAGAGAAGAGAATAAAAGCACTAAAATAAAAGATTACAAAAATTCTGTCCAATAAATTGTTCAGAATTTTTTATTTAATGTCAAGCAATACATTTTAGTGATGGAAAAAAAATAGTGGCCTCTTAGTTACATTTTTGTCCATTGGAAAATAATTGGTCAAAAAGGGATAAGCCATGTTATTTTCGGTCAAAATTACCTCCCTTGAAAACAATTTTATTTTCATTATTTTTGCCAATTTTTGACCTAAAATAGCTTAAAGTTACTTTCCTATGACCTACTAAATCCATAAAATTGTTTAAGAAAAAATTCATTGAGGAAAGGATAACTGAATTTACCACCGGTTGGACCTTTATCTCCAATATTTTAAAATTTAAAATGTGGGCATTATGGGCTAACTCGTGGTAAAGTCAGTATATAGTCTTAAATAGATCGATTCTAAAAGTACATATGTGTTAAGTTTTTTAAAACGTACCCTTTTAGTTTCAGGACTTGTCGGCTATTTAGTACCCAAATTTGATTGTGTCGTCGTTAAAATATGTAAAAAAAATTATTACTTTGATGTCGTGAGTGTTATCATTTATTACGTTGACATTTGCGTTTTATGCACTTCATACTTCATTATTACCGTAAATTTCTTTGCGCGAAACCATTACATGCAGATGATGAATGATGATCTTACAACTTTGTGGTAGGTGCTTTAATTTGTTGGATACATATACATTCGCACTGGCATTTACAGCAACCCTATACAATAATGTATGGACTTACGAATGAGAGAATTGTTCTGTATGTTGAATATCGTCCATTAGAATGTTTTAAACTCCTAGGGTCATTTAATATGCAGTCAAACGTGCCCAAAGGACCAACTGTATAACGCAACAATCTGCCTTATAAGTGCATTATTTTTATATACGTGTGATTGAATACAATATATTTGACTTTGTTTAAATAGATCACATCTTTTTTTTATAAGGCAACTAATTTGCTCTCATTTCAGTGGTATCTGGTTAGACAGTATGATATTATTATCGGCACAAAAACAGTTAGACAACAATATTTACACAATATGAAAATTAAACTGACTGAAATACCATGAAATTCGGACTGCCCAAGAGCTATGTTATAGACGGGCTGGTCCACTCCATGTCACAAGGGCTGGTCAAACTACACTATATTGCCTAAGGTTTTATTTACTATTGTGGGTTTTTGTGCAATGAGGAAAAGTTTCATAGTCTTTGGCGTGATATAACTATACCCGTCGTACCTTCTTATATTGACGGATTCATATAAGAATCTTTTCATATAAGAGTCTGTTGCTGTTATACTTTGTATGACCTTGTATTTTTATATGTTGGTTGGTCTGCTGCATTAGGTCAAGTTGAGTCGAATGCATCAATTAAATGTAGGAATTTATTACTGATATGCAATAATTGTCCATATACGTAATATACATGTTTATTACATGAATAGAATTTTTTGTGTTTTTGATTAGTCTAAAAACAACTTTCGGGTCACGATAAATTGCAACAGTACTAAAATTACCTAAAACGAACTTAAATTGGTCAAAAAACAGGTCAAAATTGGATTCTTCTTGACAACTGTGCAGCGGAATCCAATATTGACCTGGTTTTTACCATTTTAATCATGTTTTTCAGAACTGTTCGTTTCTGTTTGTTGGAATGTTGTTTTATGTCTCTTGTAGTTGTTGTTTTAATTAAAAGAGGTAAAAAAGAAAACCACCGAATTTCCGGCCTTGAAACTGGCAATCCTTGTCAATTACGATTTGATTTCAGCACACCATGACCGCAGCAAACTCGAACCCGGAACTTTAGTGTTGACACTCACTTGACCAATAGTAAATGACTAACCACCTTCACTACTCTGCAACCGAGGCATCTTATACATGCCATTGTTGCAATTGAATATTAAAACTATTGTAGGCTTTGTTGGATCAAATATTGACATAATACCAAATTTGTATATTACTATATGTTTTAAATCTGTAGAGATTTTAGCCCAAATATCACACCGAGATGCATTTAGTGTAATTTGACTACCTAATAATAAATCGCAAATTTCTGGAATTATTGTTAATACTAATGCTTCTTCTAAAGATGGATCAACGATATGAAAACATACCGAGTGTGACATTTAGTATGGACGTCCTTCTGGCCGGGCTGTACATAATTGAGGTATACTATGTATAGAATATATGCTGTATTTTTATCATTTTCGTACTGCAGGTGCCCTTTTTTATACCTGAAGATAAAAGATTGCAATTATTTTTCAAAATCCGTGATATTTATATAAATTGCATTTGGTAAGCTTTCAGCCTTTCCTTGTAAGATTGGAACCATATGTATATAACATAACAGAACAAACAGATAGGTGAGCAATTTAATAAGTGTTCGTGTTCCACAGTCATCAAATTTTGTTCACATGATTTCGAATAATCTCTTAATTGGTCGTCGCTTATGAATTATAAACGGTAGTTAACATTCTACACAAAAAAGAACATAAAATTGGTCTTAGGTCATACGACTTTGGTGCAATGGGATGACCATATATTTACATAAATAAATAAGTCTTTCATACTAATTTGCTAATAAAATGATAGAATGTACAACGTAACTATGCTGGGGAATAGAGGACAAAACTCCTACATAATTAGTTGTTTGATAAAGTTCTCTACCTCATATCGTGTAATTACATAGCGGCTATGCAGTCTATAGTAGTTGCCTACACGCGAGTACGCGCCTGAATCAACGTGATTTTGACAACAAACAAAAAGTTGCAATCTATCCCTGCAATCATTCACCATAGTTTTTAAATATTTTAGGAGCATGCTCCTTCAACGTCCCTAGTTATTTTGTGAATCCGCAATGTAACTAGTCTAGCTACGCCGCTTTAATGTTAAAATTTCTGTCAACAAATATTTAAATGAAAGAAAACTGATTAACAAACCAAACTCATGAAGTCGTCAGCAAATATATTTATATACATATATTTAGAATGCAAACTCTGCGTCCTTTATCGAGGATATAAAGAACTGTTCCACGGGACCACCATGTAAAGTTGATTCCAACGTAGTACTGGCACGGTTCCAAAGCTGGGTACAGGCAAATACCTCCAACCTGCCTCATCACCATGCCATGCTCTTTACTAGGTTTGTATCTATATCAAAGCTTTTCGTTTTTTAATATTTTGACATATAATTCCATCATTTAAGCCATGGTCAAGGTTTACAGTGATGTGTATTAATTTCATCTGTAATAATGATAGACTTTATAAAGGGAGATAACCCAAACAATTCTACAGGTAAAGGAAAAACACCCAAACACAACCCTCAGAATACAGTAATCCTCTAAAAACAAAGAACAAACCAACAAATCACAAAAAATATAAACAAAAACATAGAAGGGTTCAAATACTGGTTTGGAACATGTGGCGAAGTAAATAGGTTAAAGAGATCCAAAACCCCTTTATCGTAATACCCACACAGACATATAAATCCGACTAACAAATTGTTATAGATCTTACTAACCACTTTTACGGTTGTTTATGTGATTAACTCTCTATTAGATATTTTAAGTAAACCAGATTATCCGTTAGGTTAATAGTTTCTCGTTTCATTAAAACACCGTCGTGTTTTCTGTCAAACTAAAAGAATGTCTAGCACAAGGATTAGGGTATAGTTTAATTTTTTTTGCAGATACGATCTGTCAACAAATGGAAATAGTAAATCATCAGGCAAGTACAATTATAGTAATTACTCGTCATGTTATATTTTCAATTCTAAACTGCTTTACTCAAGCATGAGCATATAGAATGCTGTTACCTCATCAATAATTTCTGTAAAACAACATTTTTACCCGCACGCAAAAATAAAGACAAACAGACAAACAACCCAATGTCGCACTAAATTAAAGAAATGTCAACATTGCGTTAGGTCCTCGGTTGGCCGGGTGGTTGAGGTAGTTAGTCATCTACTATTGATCACGTAATCTCAACAATGAAGTTGCGGTTTTGATTATCACCTCGGGCAGAATATACTCGACTCCAATCCTATTTGAAGATTGGCAGTTTTCTACCACAGGCCAGGGGTTTTCTTTCAGTACTCCGAACACCATGATATATCTGAAAATCTGCTGTAAGTGGCGTTAAACGCCATTCAAACAAACGTAAAAATGGTGTCTAACATAAACCATAAAATGCCTTCAAATCTTTACGTCATATAAATATATCGATGTAGATGTAATAATAAATTTATTCACTTTTCTGTTATCTGAACATGATCTTAACATTTTTGTTTCTCTTGTCAAATTAAAGACACAAGTGCAACAATTGTGCCTTTTAGTAGAATTATTTTATGACCAACTAGTGCAGAAATGTATTTAAAATATTAAAGAACATGAAAGGCGTCAAACATCATGCAATAGTTACAAAAACGCTCATTATAAGGAGCATGTACTAGTAGACATTATAACAAATAATTTGCGATTGACAACAAGATACATTTAATTTGTATTTTTTTTAAGGTTTTGCATACCCGGGTTCTATGTGTTCAGACCAAAGTGTGTCAGTGGTTGAAGAAAACTTCAGTTTTGTTTCCCAAACTATTGCTGCCCACGACCTTGGCCATAGGTACGTCAAACAAACCTTGAAATTTTTTAATTGATTTTGCAACCAGTTGAAGCATTTTCGCCGATTGCTGCGTGCATGGCCCAGATTTATTTTATTATGTAAATAATGGGTGAGCGTGTTTTTAATGCATAGTTTCCACGTTCCAACACTGTTCGTTTTTTCCACTTCCTATAGTTTTTTATAACGTCTTATTGACTCTCATAATCTCTTTCCTTTAAGCTGACATGTTCAACACAAAGTCAGCTGAAAGCTATCCCTAAAATATGACAAATTTCCATCTTCGTTTTTTGACTGTTTTCTGTAACTCTTCCATTGATATATTTCTTATTTCATTTTATTCTCATAATCTTTCTTGATATTGATGTTTTAGAAAATCTCCATATTTAGTCCGGTCCCATTTAGTTCATTTACGATGTTTCGCAGTCTTAAACCAGGATCTATCATCTATTTATCCTGTGATAAAGTCATTGTCTATAAATGACTTTGAACAAACGAAAATGCTTACATTTATGAAGTTATTCTAAGGTGTAGATGAGATAAGCTATATTTACCTGTTTGGAGTTATTGATGTTAAAAGCGACAATTCCTGCGCTTTTTATCGTCGGTTCTGATTATTAGCCTTACAATATGTTTGGGTTGAGCGCCATTTAACGTTGTAAAGTGTATAAACTTTATATCTGTTTTGACGTTAATTTTAATAGCAATAAAGTTCACAAAATTATTGAATGTCAAACTGAGTCAAGCTTGCGTTAACCCTCAAAGCTGGAGCACGACATTGCAGTTTTAAAATTCAAAATTGTATTGGTATGTTAAATAGTTGCATTAAATAAAGTTAATTGTATTGTAGCGAACCTACCCCGCTAATTATTTTTAAGTAAGTTTTACCTTAGGACACGAAATGGCAACCGACACTCCCCGACTCTGAGACCACTAGTTTTGGATTTGTGTTCTTTGAGGAACTACTTTAGTTCCTTATTTTGCGACACAAGACAAATATTTGACATGTGACTTGAGACTTCGCAGTCTTGGCTCAATATAAATTTGAGACTCGAGAATCTATTGTGTTACTGTATTATAGTAAAGTATGTGCGTTGTCAAGAAGATTTTTTAACAAGGATTACAATATCTTGTAAGGATGTTATTGTTTATTGAGACTTAACAACTTTGAGTTTAATACATAGTAAGACTCATTTTATATTATATATGGCAGACTCATTCAACACGTCATTGCGCGGATAGCTCTGGTCAAGTACGCATTCGAATATTTAAGTTAAAATACCCAATAATAATTATATGTGATTTTCTTTTGTGTCTTGTTCGTAATGTAAGTCGTTTAGTGTCTTGTTCGTATAGTGCACGAGCTCTTTGAGTCTTGTTTGTAAACTCTTAACACAAATTAATAAGTAATGAAGTGACTTAATGTTGAAAGAAGACTCATAAAATCGGAACAAATGAGACGCAAATATTTTTTTATAGTTTGTTATTTCCTTATATGGTTGTTGCGCCTTAGAACTGCTTGAGTCTCGACATAATTGAAATATTGTAGCTTGAGTCACTTTGCGTTTTAACACTGAATTTATCAACTCGAATAATATTGACCTTGAATTTATGATGTCGCTATGAAAAGGTCTTAGCTGAGTCTCGAAGGACTTTTGACGTTCAAGTGAACGATTCGGGAGTCAAATCACGACTGAACTAAGACTCAAATCTCGCTCTATTTATACTATCGGGTGACTTAATTTGATTATGACGTCACCGGATACTTAAAAGACTTAAATTTGACGTATTAAACGCTATACGACATCTAGACTGATTTACGGCAGTAAGCAAATAGACACAAGATGGCGCTTGACCAGGGCTATCCGCATAGCTAAAAGGTAAGCAAAATGACAAAATATTCATACATTATAATAAACATTCGATAGACAAGTCAACGTATAACAAATAAACTCATATTTCTGTATCAAACAATATTCGTTGGACTTAAATAGTGTACATTTGTTACTGACGTCATTTGAAGTTGTCAACATAATACCTGGTAGGTTTTCAATAAGTGACGTTTTATCTTTACGTGGTCTATTTGACAATAATAAAAATTATAAAAAGGCATAATATTTAAGAAAACTACGAGGTTTCAATCATAAGAACTTATTCATGTCTGATAACGGAGACACTCCATTAGAAATTCGTTACATTGCCCCCTTCTCAAAGAGTCTGTCCGTCCCGGACAGGAATAAAACAATATGTACACATTAACTGGTAAAAAAAATCTAATCATTTAACATAACTTTTCAGAAAAACTTTCTACAATTAACTTAATGAATACTCTAAACCTTGTTTTATATAGTAACTAACCTTAACTAAATTCAGGCTAAATGACCATGACTTAAAGACTCCAAAAGGTCAAAGACCTTGTCAATTTTGTAAAATTCTTGATTATGAGATTAATTTGTTTTTAAGGAAAAATTATTTACCCTATCAGATCAATTTTCATTTTCAATTTAGATTATCTTTATATTATTATCAAAAGTCAAAAAGAAAAAATAAATTGTCAACTTATATAGGAAAACACTAATTCATCTGTATGTCCTGTTTCTGTGTCCTGTTGTCCTGTTTCTGTTTTGTTGGTTTGTGTAGAAGCGTGAGATGTTGTAACTTGTAAAGAGTTCTGAATTGAAACATTCCTCCTAAGAACACGGGTGTTGGTCCCCTTCTCTTCTGTTGTTGTTTCTGTCTGTGTTTGTTCCTCCTCCCTGACAGGCTCTACTTGGATAGAAGCATTCGCAATCGGTTGTGCAATATAATACGGTACATCTACTTGTACACCAATTGTCCTCCTTGAACTAATTGTTGGATCAGCCACCCAAGTAGCTGTCAGAACATAGACAGTTCCATCTGGTAACACTACTTTCTCTTCCTTCCTGACACAATTGTACCCATAAGGAATAACAGAGCCCTGATAAGTTGAGCTTTTTACGGCTTCCTTTCTGATGTTCTGAATAAGTTTTCCTGTTTTAGATGCATCAAATGAACTGGGAGGTGCTAAAAATCTGTGCCACAATTTTCCTTCTGAAGTTGCCTCAGGGTTAGGTACTGCAAGATGGCTTGAGTCTCTTTTTGTAGAATACATATGCGGTTTCATGACAGAGGGTGAAGAGCAGGAAGATTCAGAGGATGTGCATGATGATGAAGATGAGCTAGTGGAAGACAAGTTTGGTATGATTTCTGATCTCATTTCATCAGGCAACAGATTATCATCCTCAATGATGATTACAGGTGAATTAGTTGGTTCGGTTACAAATGCTGGGACACGGTCTGTTTTAGGTTTCTTTGAAGGTGGTGTTGATGGTATTGGAGAGATGATTCTGACAGGTCTGGTAAACAACGAGGTATCAATGATTTCCTGTTCAATTTCATGGTCTTCATATCCGAGTGTGATGCTTACAGGTGAAACAAGTGATGAACGGGTGAAACAAGGGCTGAACTGGTTTGCTGGTCGTTGAACTTGTAGAGGAGTAAGTGGTTGGAATGTATCTCTGTCGCTCGGCTTCAGTTCCAAAGTTTTACTGGCAGATGTACTATATGTGGGTAGATCCTGGTAGTAGCTGCAGGGGATGTCTGGTATGGTCATGTGTGTCATATTTCTGTTTTCCTTGTCATCAGTATAGGCTATGCCATGCTTACGCAGTTGGTGGTCAGTCATTCTGTATTTCAGTGATGAAGAAACTACATATGAACACAGGTTACATTTAACAACCTTGCTAGGATGTACCACCCTCACGTGTCTCATTAGTGCCTGTCTAGTGTTGTACCAGTTTCCGCATTGATAACATTCAAAACCCATCTACAAGGATGAAACAAAATTTTTGAGAATACATTTTTAACATTGCGCATTGACCAGAGAGCTATCTCACATGTTGTGTTTTCTCGTTAGTCCAAACTTTTTCTTTAAATACACGTTTTGTATAACATGTTTGTTTTCTAATTTTATTTATTAAAAATATACTTTTTTTTTTTTTTACAGATCAAGTAACAGACTAATGACACTTCTTCTTTTTTTTTATTCAGCCTGCTCAAAATATGGTTTGAGCCTATCATGATGAACGACTTGAATTTTTGAATTCTGAGACTTTTGGATTTTATAGATAACATCTGATATTACAGTACTTGCACCCGTAAACGCAACACTTTGACTGATTGATAACTGATTGCTGACGGATTTTGGAACGCTGACGGATCGCTGACTGATTGATGATGACGACATCCGTCCAAAATTATGAATCCGTCATTACCTTGGTAACCGTCAGCGATCAGGGCGATCAGTCCAATCAGTGCGATCCAGAATCCGTCATTTAATTATATGCATAAATCGGTTAGTTTATTGACGGATTCGTATAAATTAATAATTTAAAGATAAAACGGATTCTGCGTCATTTGTATATAATATATGCATTTATTATACCTTTTTTATAATAAAATAAAAACATGCGTTTAAAAGAATTGTAAATACAATGTCTCGTTCTAAATGAATAAATAAACATATTTAAAGAAAAAATTTTTTCTTTATATTATGTAATTAAGCACATTTCTTTAAAGCAGGACATATGTGGGAACCGAGTCCTGTAAACCTTCAAAAAACTTCTATTTAAGGCACATCAGTAACGAAGAGGTAAATGGTTTTTTTTCGTAATCCATTATTGATTCTCTTTTTTTATTCCCGCGACTCGTGATTTTTGCGACCTGTTACATGTATATTAAGCCGACCCGACTCCCCCAATTAGTAACAGATTTATTTCACATTTAGGAAAGAACGTGGCCTCTTTTTGACATCATTATTAGTTACTTAAATGTAAGCCTGCGTGTTTTTATTTTGTCTACAACATTTTAAATACAATTATAAAACTGTTGTGTATAACAATTGTTCAACTGTTAAACAATCATTGTCAATCAAAACGCATTGTTTACTAAACAAAAGTTGTATTGTAAAATATACAGCAATTCTTGTCGCAAGTTTTATTGGACAGGCAATAAAATTTGTTTTAAAAAGTATACATACAATTACGCTGGATTGTTCCATTTGTTTCATGGCGTCCATTTTTTATTGGGGGTGGGTTGGGAGAAAGCCGGAGTACAGGTAAAAAACTTTTGTCAATTAAAGTGGAGTCGGGGGCACCCTATCTGCAGTCGTTCGAAAATCCGCAACCTGTTGACAGGCATGTGACAACTAGTAGATGACTAACCAATCAGCTACCTAGGCCCCAATAACGCCGGGGAGAATTGTCTGCGAATACTGAGGTTAAGCGTAAAAATGTGTTACAGATAGACACATGTTTCAGTACGAAATAGTAATTTTTTTAACAAAACGTTATAAATTGTTTAGGTCTTAACATTGTCATTACAGTGTCATATCGATGAAACAGAACCATTTCAAAACTTGCCTTTAAACAATAACTTATTGTATTGATTGATTGTTTGCTTTTTTAAATATTGTTTAATCCACTTTCAGCAATTTTTCAGCTATATCATGGCGTCCAGTTTTTATTTGAGAAGGAAACCGGAGTACCCGGATAAAACACCCGTCCTCCAGTAGGAAAACTGGCTCCCTTTCAATTAAGTCGAGTGCACCCTGCCTGCAGTGAGATTCGAACACGAAACCTCAGTGTTGACAGACCACGTGATCAATAGTTGATGAACCAACATCACCACTCGGCTCCTTCAATCAATTAGATAAAGATGGACAAAAGGGCAATTTTGAAAAATATGGGGCATGGGTTGGGGAGTAAGTTTTACTTTTTTTCGTACGAGGAGCGTGACACTCTCTAAACATGTCACTATGGTTCGCGGCAATTTTAATATGACCTGAACCACCCCCCCCCCCCCCCCCAAAAATAATATATATATATATATATATATATATATATATATATATATATATATATAAAACGAGAGAACATCCCATGTCCGCCAGCTGAGGATGCGCTGGGCAGCTCTGTTAAACCTATCAACCAATTTCAAGTACTTCCTTATTTAAAGGAAACCATTTATACTTATATTACATTAATTGTGGAATAATCGTAAAATAAACCATTGCGACGGCTAAAATGCGAAAGCAGAATTGATTTTCGTATCACGCTTACATATTCGCATTTTTAACTCATAAGCGCTGTTAGTAGTTTAATCTTTATTTGAGATTTAATTCTGTGTAAATTCATGTGACGTAATGAGATAGTGAATAAAATATATAAATAGATGTTTTCGCTTTTGTCGTAAATCGTATTCAGTATTATACACCGGAATTCTTAGGAATTGTGGCACAGTAGTTTATTCTTTATTTGTTTGTTTGTTTGAATGGTGTTTTTATTAGGGGAGGAAGCCGGATTGCCGGAGAAAACCCCGGACCTGCGGTAGGAAAATCCTTGTCAATTAAGATTAGAGTCGAATACACCCTGCCTGCAGTGAGAATCGAACCCACAATCTCTATGCTGACAGACCACGTGATCAATAGTAGAATAACTACCTTGATCACTCGGCCAACGAGGCCCCTTATTCTTTATTTGAGATTTAATTCTCTGTAAATTCATGTGACACAGTGAGATATATAGTGAATAAAATATATAAATAGATGTTTTCGCTTTTGTCGTGAATCTTATTCAGTATTATACAGCGGAATTTTTAGGAACAGTGGCACATAAGTTTATTCTTTATTTAATTCTGTGTAAATTCATGTGACACTATGGGGTAGTTAATAAAATATATAAATAGATGTTTTCGCTTTTGTCGTAAATCTTATTCAGTATTATACAGCGGAATTTTTAGGAACAGTGGCACATAAGTTTATTTAATTCTGTGTAAACTCATGTGACACTATGGGGTAGTTAATAAAATATATAAATAGATGTTTTCGCTTTTGTCGTGAATCTTATTCAGTATTATACAGCGGAATTTTTAGGAACAGTGCCACATAAGTTTATTCTTTATTTAATTCTGTGTAAATTCATGTGACACTATGGGGTAGTTAATAAAATATATAAATAGATGTTTTCGCTTTTGTCGTAAATCTTATTCAGTATTATACACCGCAATTCATAGGAACTGTGGCAAAGAAAAAAAAACTGATCAAACCACGACAAATGATCTTTTTAAGCGTTTACAATAAAAAAACACGACCTCGGAGGTTAAGGTAGCAGTAACCTATTATTGATCACCAAGTTGTATGTTTGATCCTTACAGCGAGATGGTGTGCTCGACACATCCCTATAAATTTGCAAAGAGCACCAGTTTTCCTGTCGAAACTTTGCTGTTTCGTTGGGTACTCCAGCTCTTCCCAATAAACACTCGACGTCATATTATATAAACTAATATAATTTTTTAAAAATAGTGTTAAACAAACTTCAAACATACATATAATTCTAACACGAAAAGGCGAAGTGGAAAAATATTACGATTTCGCCTTCACGTTTTTCGTGTTTCTCGCTTTTTCCGCTTTAAAACTTTTCGAAGACAAATACGAGGTGTACGCCTTGGCATTCGAGGTCAAATATTTTTTGAATTTATTGTGTGTGTGGTTTTTTTTCTTTTCTTTTTTTAATTATTTTTTAATAAAATGACACTATGTGATGTTTATATGCCGTCAAAGATGCATTAGTGATAGATTTTTTTTCGGGGGGGGGGGGGATTTCCATTTATCATTTATAACTTTAGACTAGACGCGCTTTCAAAATACGGACGTGCGCCTTGGCACGCGGGATGCTTTTTTAAAGTCATTGTGTGTGTGCGTTTTTAAATTTACTTTGTTTTAATTATTTTGTTACACTATGTAATGTTTATATTTCGTCACAGATGCATTAGTAATAGATTGGGGGAATTTCCATTTTTTTTATTAATAACTTTAGACCAGTTTTAGCCTTAATATTAGATAAAACGATCCATCAATGAGGACATAACAGTTGACATTTTTATACTTCTAATATTTGCGAGCGAAACGAATTTTCACATTTCGAAATATTAATTTTACTAACCGGAAGTTGAATGGACGAATTGGAGCGATCAGTCCAAATCAATCCGTCAGATCAGTCAAATCGTTCCATATACGTCAATTGACGGATGGACGGATTGGGAACGATCTGACGGATTGGGAACGATTTGACTGATCTGACTGATTGATAACTGATTGGTGACGGATTTTGGAACGCTGACGGATCGCTGACGGATTGATAAAAGTGTTGCGTCTTCAATCTCAAGTACTGTACTTCTAATATACAGTATGGCCCATCCCAATGCCTCTGCAGTTTTGGACTCACATTTTTAGTTCTCACTAAAGAATATAGCCACACAAAATCACCAACTTTGTACGAATTTTGCTTTGCTTTAATGTCATATTGTCGTTTTTGTTTATCACTGGCTGCGATAATATTTTTTCGTGCTCTTTCTTGTACTTTCCAAAGTTTTTCTTGCAAGTTAAGAACATATTCATGTTTTGCATCCACTTTATCTTTGAATTGTTCGCGTTGTGGGCGGGAGCCATAAATTAAATCTACAGGGAGCTCAATTTCTCGTCCGAGCATCATTAAACAAGGGGAGAGCTTAGTACTATCATGTTCAGATGACCTGTAGGCCATTAAAGCCCACGGTAACTGTTCATCCCAGTCTCTTTGATTTTTATTTATATATTTACTTAAAATATCTTCGAGGGAACGGTTAAATCGTTCAACAAGGCCATCACTTTGTGGTCTAAATGCAGTAGTTCGAGTTTTATTTATTCTGAATTGTTTACACAATTCTTTAAACAACGCAGATTCGAATTGCCTTCCTTGGTCTGTATGTATCTCGCGAGGGACACCAAATCTACTAACAAAGTTAGTAATAAAACTTTCAACTATTGTTGCAGCTTCAATGTCTGGAATAGAGTAACCTTCAACCCATTTTGTAAAATAGTCTGCGACGATAAGTGCATATCTATTTCCCTTATTCGTCAATGGTAAAGGGCCTATAATGTCTAAAGCAATCCTCTCAAGGGGAGCACCCACATTGTATTGCTTCATTTTTGCTTTGCGTTGTGGTTGCTTTCTCGAACTGCAAGTTTTACAGTTTTTTATATAGTTTATTACATCATTTTTATATCCAACCCAATAAAACCTATTTTGAACCCTTGCAGTTGTTTTGTGGATCCCCATATGACCTGCAGAAGGGTCATCATGGACCAGTGATAATATTTCTTGCTTCCAGACATTTGGAATCAGAAATTGTAAATTTGTTTGCTCCGTAACCTGATGTATCCATTTGCGATAAAGGACATCATTAATAATTTCAATCCGATCCCACTGTGACCAATATTTTTTTAATCGTACATTTTCAATGGCAATTTCTGCCCAAGTGGGTCGTTCGCGACTTGAAGCTTTCAGCTTATACAGAATAGAGATATCCATATCAGATTTTTGAGCATCTGACATTTCCACATCAGTTTTGTGAGACAACCATTGAAATGTATAGTGATCATCATCTTCTACAGACTTCATTTCACACTTTCTAGTTCTTCGTAAAAACTCTTGGTTACATGCATTTCCACCCATAGATTCCAATTCCATTTCGTCACGACGGCTGCAGTGATTACATTCATTACACGGACGCCGCGACAGGCCATCGGCGTTTCCGTGTTGTTTACCTGGCCTGTGCTGTATCGTAAAATTGTATGTATTGAGCATTTCGAGCCAACGCGCCATTTGACCTTCGGGGTTTTTGAAACGTAAAAGCCATGTCAAGGCGCCATGGTCTGTTCTAACTAAGAACTGTGTTCCATACAAATAATGGTGAAAATGCTTGAGACTTAAAACAATTGCTAATAGCTCACGTCGTGTGACACAATATTGTCTTTGAGCTTTGCTGAGAGCTTTACTAAAGTACGCTATGACAATTTCTTTGCCATCTGATATTTGTGACAGAACTGCGCCTATACCGTAACCACTAGCATCGGTATCAAGAATGAAAGGTTTGGCCATGTCCGGAAAGCCAAGTATAGGTGCAGTCAACAGTGAGTTTTTTAGTTGTTGAAAAGCCGTTTCACATTCATCTGTCCATTTGAAAGGACAATTCTTTTCTGTCAACTTATGCATGGGTTTTGCTATAACAGCGAAGTTTCTGATAAATTTACGGTAATAAGAGCATGTACCCAAGAAACTTCGGACATCTTTTAGTGATTTGGGACTCGGCCATGATTTAACAGAGTCAATTTTATCAGGGTCAGTAGCTACACCGTCTGCAGACACAGTGTGTCCAAGAAACGAAACACGCTTCTGGAAGAAACAGCACTTTTTGGGCGATATCTTTAAGCCTTCTTTGGCTATCCGACTTAAAACCTCAGCGAGTCTTTCCAAGTGAGACTCGTATGAATCAGAGAAAACAATAATGTCATCTATATAAATTAAACAGGTTCTCTAATTGAGTCCTGCTAAAACATACTCCATTAACCGTTGAAAAGTTGCGACGCCATTGCATAGACCCATTGCCATTACCCGAAACTGAAATAAGCCTTTAGTGCTTGAGAATGCAGTTTTCTCTTTATCGTTCTCGTCCATTTGGACCTGAAAATAACCGCTCGATAAATCTAAGACACTGAACCATTTTGAACCCCGTAAAGCATCAAGAGAATCGTCTATTCGTGGTAGAGGATATGAGTCCTTAATAGTTAAATTATTGAGAGAACGCATGTCAACACAGATACGAATAGAACCGTCTTTCTTTGTGACTGGCACTATATTTGATGCCCATGGGCTCGTCGATGGTTCTATTATTTTACAATCGATAAGTCGCTGTATCTCCTGATCGACTGCGTCTCTTTTTGTGTGCGGGATCCGTCTCGGCGGTTGTTTGAAAAGGTGGGCGTTGCCAGTGTTTATCTTGTGTTTAATACTACTCGCAACCCCTAAGTCGTCTTTAGTTTTAGAAAACACGTGTCTATGTTTTTTCAAAAGTCTCTCTAATTGTTCAATTTGGTTTTCAGTTAAATTTTCGCTGCTTCTGTTTTTGAGGTCGAGTAAATATTCGGGTAGTACGTCTGTTTCGGTAGTATCGACCTTCATTAGTTTTGCGTTGTTACGATTGAAAGAAACATCAAAGTGCACAGACTCGCAAGTTGCTACACATGTAGAACAAGGTAAAGTTATTTCAAAATCATTGATATTTGCAAGTCTCAACGGAACTAACCCGCAACTAGGATCAACAAGCGTTTTTGCTACTAGGACATTATTGACGTGTTTTGAATGAGACGACTCGACAATGGCATCAACGACACTACTTGAGTCGCCATTGACCTGTCCTGTTGCGATAATTTCAGCATTTGGTGGAATGGTAACCTTTTCCATTAGCGATACTTTAAACACTGAGTCAATTTGACTTTCTTTGATGCACTGTATTTTATTTTGATATAGAGTTAGTATTCCCACCCCAAGGTCGAGAGTACATTTGAATTTACTTAAGAAATCATAACCTATGATAGCTGGTACGTCAATCTCAGCTATTATGAATTTGTGAGTCAATGTAATATCATGTATGGTTACCGGTAAATCTATGTAACCGAAAGTTTTTATCTGTCCTCCATCAGCAAGACAGAGTCTTGTGTTATAAGCTTTTATATCTGGCCTATAATTTGAAGGTATAACATTGTATTTCCTAGGGTGTAGAATGCATATCGTTGAACCTGTATCGATTAAACAATTAATTTCAAGAGAATTAATAAAACATTTCAAATATAAACTGTCTTGTTTATTTATTTCCGGGGACCTAAAATTTTCATGACAAGTTGCTGGTGACCGGTCCTCGTCTCCAGCTTTTATTAGTTTCCCTGATGTCGGGTTGAATTCGACTCAACCATTTGAGTCTGTTGTGGGGGGTTTGTATTTTGCTTGTCAGCTTGTTTGTACTTGACACAATTGTGTTTCTTATCCCACTCGAATTTTCGACATTCTTTCTTAATGTGACCCTTATTGCCACAGTAAAAACACGTAATAACTTTTGAAATTTTATGTGACTGATTATTAAGTTTTTCTATTTGATCACTAATTTTTGCTAGCCGAACATGAATTTCATCTTCATTTTGATCATTTGCATTTATCATGCGCAGTCCTTGTTTCCCACTTTGAAGTCTTTTTTGATCGACAATGAAAGACTCATATTCTACACCGAAACGAACGCAGTCGTCTATGGACTTCGGCTCTCGCTGGAAGATCGAGAGTTGAAGTTTAGAGTCGTTAATCGCTCTTATAAAGCAGTCCTTTGCAAGTTGATTTCGTATATCTATAGGAGCTGACGGATATGCAAGCCTAGTAATACGTCGTATCTCTTGTGCCATTTCAGGTAATGCCTGTCCCGGTTTTCTGTATAAGGAATTCAATTGTGCTTTATACATGTTTTGCTGATTTACGGGCTCGAACCGCGAAGTCAGAGCCAAAACTAAATAATCATAATCAAACCTTTTTGCCGGCTCAATTTCCGTAACAACACCCTGTGCCACACCCCTTAAACTTGTGGCAAGTTCGTAAGCTTTGGTGTATTCATCCCACCTATTGACAGTGGACACCATTTCGAATTGAACGAGAAAATCTTGCCAACTGTTTGAACCGTCAAAAGTTGGTGGTTTCTTAGGCTTAAATTGAGACAATGAACTTGACCCATTCGAGACTAACTGGTTGCACGAGTACGAGTCGTCAGTCTTTGTAAGTTTTACTCGGGAGTTTTCCATTTCACGTTTACCACACCCCACATTTGTGTACCTTCGATCGGGAGGAGTCATGGTGTCTACACACCCGTTTCTGTCCATTCGGACAGGTCCGCACACCTCATCACGTAAAGTTGGTGGTGCCTTCCATGAAGAGTTAGTGCTGGGCCCATAGCACTGATCACTCTGACCGCGGAGATCTCGCAACACTCCATCATTTAGATGATTGTCTCCCCCTTCATGGGATAGCCTGAAATTCTCAAAACGAATTTCATCGTCATTATGACTCTCCAATAAACCAATAATTCGTCTTTCAGTCTCCCTGAGCTCACTTAGTTCCCGTTTCAGTTTTTCGCGCTTTTGTAAATTTAAGTTTTCCGTATTTGTGTTTTGCAAATTATCAATGTCACGACTCGTTTCTCGTCGGGAAACAGATGTTTTTACCCGCATCTGGACTTCACCTGATGGTGTTAGATCTAAATGACTCGATTTCGTAGAGTTTAAGTCCATCGACCTCGATGCGGGGAGTCGTGGATCGACTCCCGATTCCAATGATGATGTACCTTCGCTTTCAGTCTGTTCTAACATCACAAAACTCGGTTGCCTTGACACACGAGAACTCGACATTTTGTTTTGACTTACTTAAAATTAAGTTCGTGGAGATCCCTTTGAAATGACAGGGATCCCCACACTGGCCACCAATGTAGCGAACCTACCCCGCTAATTATTTTTAAGTAAGTTTTACCTTAGGACACGAAATGGCAACCGACACTCCCCGACTCTGAGACCACTAGTTTTGGATTTGTGTTCTTTGAGGAACTACTTTAGTTCCTTATTTTGCGACACAAGACAAATATTTGACATGTGACTTGAGACTTCGCAGTCTTGGCTCAATATAAATTTGAGACTCGAGAATCTATTGTGTTACTGTATTATAGTAAAGTATGTGCGTTGTCAAGAAGATTTTTTAACAAGGATTACAATATCTTGTAAGGATGTTATTGTTTATTGAGACTTAACAACTTTGAGTTTAATACATAGTAAGACTCATTTTATATTATATATGGCAGACTCATTCAACACGTCATTGCGCGGATAGCTCTGGTCAAGTACGCATTCGAATATTTAAGTTAAAATACCCAATAATAATTATATGTGATTTTCTTTTGTGTCTTGTTCGTAATGTAAGTCGTTTAGTGTCTTGTTCGTATAGTGCACGAGCTCTTTGAGTCTTGTTTGTAAACTCTTAACACAAATTAATAAGTAATGAAGTGACTTAATGTTGAAAGAAGACTCATAAAATCGGAACAAATGAGACGCAAATATTTTTTTATAGTTTGTTATTTCCTTATATGGTTGTTGCGCCTTAGAACTGCTTGAGTCTCGACATAATTGAAATATTGTAACTTGAGTCACTTTGCGTTTTAACACTGAATTTATCAACTCGAATAATATTGACCTTGAATTTATGATGTCGCTATGAAAAGGTCTTAGCTGAGTCTCGAAGGACTTTTGACGTTCAAGTGAACGATTCGGGAGTCAAATCACGACTGAACTAAGACTCAAATCTCGCTCTATTTATACTATCGGGTGACTTAATTTTGATTATGACGTCACCGGATACTTAAAAGACTTAAATTTGACGTATTAAACGCTATACGACATCTAGACTGATTTACGGCAGTAAGCAAATAGACACAAGATGGCGCTTGACCAGGGCTATCCGCATAGCTAAAAGGTAAGCAAAATGACAAAATATTCATACATTATAATAAACATTCGATAGACAAGTCAACGTATAACAAATAAACTCATATTTCTGTATCAAACAATATTCGTTGGACTTAAATAGTGTACATTTGTTACTGACGTCATTTGAAGTTGTCAACATAATACCTGGTAGGTTTTCAATAAGTGACGTTTTATCTTTACGTGGTCTATTTGACAATAATAAAAATTATAAAAAGGCATAATATTTAAGAAAACTACGAGGTTTCAATCATAAGAACTTATTCATGTCTGATAACGGAGACACTCCATGAGAAATTCGTTACAGTATTGAATTTTTAAAATGCAGACGGTAAACTGATATTTTACGAGCCAACCATTCCCTTCTACTTTCTCTGCTCATGGGTTCCAGAAACATTCAATTTGAAAAATTAAAAAAAACAATACATGTTTTAACATTGTTAACTATCAAAGTGTTAATTAATAATCTTATGACTACATTGAATTAACTGAAGTCGAAGATTGAAAAAGACCCTCTATGTATTAATACTACATCGATGCAAAATATCCCAAACCTTATTACATGGATACAAAATATCCCAAACCTTATTACATGGAAACAATATATCCCAAACCTTATTACATGGATACAATATATCCCAAACCTTATTACATGGATACAATATATCCCAAACCTTATTACATGGATACAATATATCCCAAACCTTATTACATGGATACAAAATATCCCAAACCTTATTACATGGATACAATATATCCCAAACCTTATTACATGGACACAATATATCCCAAACCTTATTACATGGATATAATATATCCCAAACCTTATTACATGGATGCAATATATCCCAAACCTTATTACATGGATACAAAATATCCCAAAACTTATTACATGGATACAATATATCCCAAACCTTATTACATGGATACAATATATCCCAAACCTTATTACATGGATACAATATATCCCAAACCTTATTACATGGATACAATATATCCCAAACCTTATTACATGGATACAATATATCCCAATGGATACAATATATCCCAAACCTTATTACATGGATACAAAATATCCCAAACCTTATTACATGGATACAATATATCCCAACCATTATTACATGGATTCAATATATCCCAAACCTTATTACATGGATACAAAATATCCCAAACCTTATTACATGGATACAATATATCCCAAACCTTATTACATGGATACAATATATCCCAAACCTTATTACATGGATACAAAATATCCCAAACCTTATTACATGGATACAATATATCCCAACCATTATTACATGGATTCAATATATCCCAAACCTTATTACATGGATACAAAATATCCCAAACCTTATTACATGGACACAATATATCCCAAACCTTATTACATGGATACAATATATCCCAAACCTTATTACATGGATACAATATATCCCAAACCTTATTACATGGATACAATATATCCCAAACCTTATTACATGGATACAAAATATCCCAATCCTTATTACATGGATGCAATATATCCCAACCATTATTACATGGATTCAATATATCCCAAACCTTATTACATGGATACAAAATATCCCGAACCTTATTACATGGATACAATATATCCCAAACCTTATTACATGGATACAATATATCCCAAACCTTATTACATGGATACAATATATCCCAATAGATACAATATATCCCAAACCTTATTACATGGATACAATATATCCCAAACCTTATTACATGGATATAATATATCCCAAACCTTATTACATGGATACAATATATCCCAAACCTTATTACATGGATACAATATATCCCAAACCTTATTACATGGATATAATATATCCCAAACCTTATTACATGGATATAATATATCCCAAACCTTATTACATGGATTCAATATATCCCAAACCTTATTACATGGATACAAAATATCCCAAACCTTATTACATGGATACAATATATCCCAAACCTTATTACATGAATACAATATATCCCAAACCTTATTACATGGATATAATATATCCCAAACCTTATTACATGGATACAATATATCCCAAACCTTATTACATGGATACAAAATATCCCAAAACTTATTACATGGATACAATATATCCCAAACCTTATTACATGGATACAATATATCCCAAACCTTATTACATGGATACAATATATCCCAAACCTTATTACATGGATACAATATATCCCAAACCTTATTACATGGATACAATATATCCCAATGGATACAATATATCCCAAACCTTATTACATGGATACAAAATATCCCAAACCTTATTACATGGATACAATATATCCCAACCATTATTACATGGATTCAATATATCCCAAACCTTATTACATGGATACAAAATATCCCAAACCTTATTACATGGACACAATATATCCCAAACCTTTTTACATGGATACAATATATCCCAAACCTTATTACATGGATACAAAATATCCCAAACCTTATTACATGGATACAATATATCCCAACCATTATTACATGGATTCAATATATCCCAAACCTTATTACATGGATACAAAATATCCCAAACCTTATTACATGGACACAATATATCCCAAACCTTATTACATGGATACAATATATCCCAAACCTTATTACATGGATACAATATATCCCAAACCTTATTACATGGATACAATATATCCCAAACCTTATTACATGGATACAAAATATCCCAATCCTTATTACATGGATGCAATATATCCCAACCATTATTACATGGATTCAATATATCCCAAACCTTATTACATGGATACAAAATATCCCGAACCTTATTACATGGATACAATATATCCCAAACCTTATTACATGGATACAATATATCCCAAACCTTATTACATGGATACAATATATCCCAATAGATACAATATATCCCAAACCTTATTACATGGATACAATATATCCCAAACCTTATTACATGGATACAAAATATCCCAAACCTTATTACATGGATACAATATATCCCAACCTTTATTACATGGATACAATATATCCCAAACCTTATTACATGGATACAATATATCCCAAACCTTATTACATGGATACAAAATATCCCAAACCTTATTACATGGATACAATATATCCCAACCCTTATTACATGGATACAATATATCCCAAACCTTAATACATGGATACAATATATCCCAAACCTTATTACATGGATACAATATATCCCAAACCTTATTACATAGTTATAATATATCCCAAACCTTATTACATGGTTATAATATATCCCAAACCTTATTACATGGATACAAAATATCCCAATCCTATTTAAATGGATACAAAATATCCCAAACCTTATTACATGGATACAATATATCCCAATGTATACAATATATCCCAAACCTTATTACATGGATACAATATATATCAAACCTTATTACATGGATACAATTTATCCCAATGTAAACAATATATCCCAACCCTTATTACATGGATACAATATATCCCAATGTAAACAATATATCCCAACCCTTATTACATGGATACAAAATATCCCAAACCTTTTTACATGGATACAATATATCCCAAACCTTATTACATGGATACAATATTTCATAAACTTATTGTATTGATACGAAATGTCCTGATCAGTACTACATTATAAAGAGTATTATATAAAAAAATCATAAACAGTTTTATGCCTAAATAAATGATTAAATGAGGTTTTATTCATACATGTTTTTAGTTTAAGTGCTGTTCATGATGGCGATCAAAACTCGTGTTCAGCTGCTGACCATTACATCGTGGCCGCCTCGAGTTTTGCCAGCTTAGGGCAAACGGCCCAAAATCAATGGATTTTTTCATCATGCTCTTCTGCAGAAATTAGAGCTAGAATAAACATTTTAGTGAGGTAAACTCTTATATACAGAGTAGAAAAAGAACTGAGATTTGATTTGTTTGTTTGAATGGTGTTTTAACGCCACTTTCAGTAATTATTTCAGCTATATCGCGGCGTCCAGTTGTTATTGGGGGAGGAAGCCGGAGTCCCCGGAGAAAACCCCCGACATGCGGTAGGAAAACTGGCAATCCTTGTCAATTTAGATTGGAGTCGAGTACACCTTGCCCGCAGTGAGAATCAAACCCGCAATCTCAGTGTTGACAGACAACGTGATCAATAGCAGACTACCGTGACCACACGGCCACCGAGGCCCCTCTGAGATTTGAAAAAAAAATATAAAAACCCAATTAAATTCCACGGTACGCTTTGACTTTCCGGAAATGTAATGATTTATGCTTCTCAAAGACTGAGTTTTTTAACCAGCCATAAACGGTAAAGCGCCTCGGTGGCCAAGTGATTAAGGTAACTATCTATTATTGTTCACTATTGCTAACGTTTCAGTCAACGCTGAGCCTGCGGGTTCGATCCTTCCAGCTGACAGAGTGTGCTTCACTCGCACCTGTCGAAGGTTGGGTATTTTTACTGGGCACGCAAGCTTCCCTGCAGGACGATATGACTGCAAAATGGCTGAACGCGGCGCGTTAAACCCATTCAAATAAACAAAAAGGAGTAAAAATTATTTAAAATTAAAGCATAGAAACATTTTAATACCTACGCTCAACCGAAATTCTTTAAACTACATACCACTAAATTAGTGTTTGTGCTCTTTTTATACTTATCTAAACTTTTAGTTTAAGTTTAATGATAAATTGGAGATAAAGTGTCGTGTGGATCGTTATTTGAAGAGGATCTCTTGTACAACCCGACGGTTTGTTACATTATATCGTTCTATACTTGATATAACAACTGGTGAGGCAGAGATTTAATATAATTAACCAGCACATATTTATTACATTTCATCAACTTTCATTTTTATATTTTTTTCTCAGTGTGACTAACTAATTGACAAAAATTTAATATTTTTCGCTCAACCAGCTCAACCAACAATTGCCTTATAACGACAGTTTCAACAAACCACAAATCGTTAGATTCGTACCTGTCACAGAATATAGGTCAAATCTATTCTGCTGGTCAACAATGCAAACTAGCTCTAGGTGAAGCTTCCTATAGCTGTAGGGTATGTATGACCTTGTCTTAAATAATGTTCTCTTCTTACAGCTGTAAATAAAGGTATGGCATTGTCTTTAAAGGATGTTCGCTGGTTACCGTTGTAACAGACCTATGGCATTGTCTTTAAAGAATGTACGTGTTTTACCGCTGTACAGAACGTAAGAAATTGTCTTTAAGAATTTTCGCGTTTTACCTCTGTACGGGACGCAAGGCATTGTCTTTAATAATGTTCGCGTTTCACCGCTGTATGGGACGTTTGGCATTGTCTTTAAGAATGTTCGCGAGTTACCGCTATACGTGACGTATGGCATTGTCTTTAATAATGTTCGCGTGTTACTGCTGTATTTGACGTTTGGCATTGTCTTTAAAAATGTTCACGTGTTACCGCTGTATGGCATAGTTTTTAAAAATGTTCGCGTGTTACCGCTTTACTGGACGTATTGCATTGTCTTTAAGAATGTTCGCATATTACATCTTTAGGGTACGTATGGCATTGTCTTTAAGAATGGTCGCATATTACCACTTTAAGGTACGTATGGAATTGTCGTGTAGATGTTCGCATGTTACATCTGTAGGGTACGTATGGCATTGTCCGTAAGTAGTTCGCATATAACAACTGTAAGGTACGTATAAAATTATCCTTAAGAATGTTCGCGTGTTACCCCTTTGGGGTACGTATGGGATTGTACTTAAGATTGTTCGCCTGTTTCAGCTGTAGTGATGTTTCTGTGCCAGGTGCTTTGTGGAGGTTTAAATCTTAACAACTTATTAATGGACAAATGTGAAAATCGTTTTACTTAAACAAACTCCAAAGAGGTGGAAAAAGGTGTGGTCTTGCACGTATGAACCTAAAATCGATTTTCAAGACCTGTTTTATAGCGGTAACTTTCTATAAATTCTATGTTCAAGAAATTATAGTTAAGATTTACCGAACATAACAGAACAGAACCAACAAGATTGCAACCTTTAAATCTCCATACGTATTACAATTATCCATTTGCCTACCATTAGTTTACTCCTAATCATATTATTTTGATTTATACAATTAGTCTCTGTATCCAACCGCAGACAGCTTTCAAAGTGTTTGTGTGGGATTGTGGTGTAAAAGTACCATACTGGTCAACAAATGTTCCTTAATTTTACCTGCAGAGAGAACTTTGTGTGGAAGTCAAAAGGTTTGTTTCATTATTTTGCTTATAAATGCGCCAACACACGCGAAAACTAAGGTCAGGTGATCCTGAATAATACAAATTGTTGCCAGACGTTAAAATAATGCACATTTCTGTTGTCCCCATCTTGCATATTCATCGCATTTATACAATTTCTTGTTATTATAATATATAAAAAATATTATTTTTATCGAAAATGAACATCTGTTTGATATGAGGCAATACTATAAACTTCTGCTTAATTACATCTGATTTTGATTTATTTGTATACCTATTTTCTGTGCGCGCAGTTTAGATCAACAAAATGCATTTATATACAAAGACACATAAATGGAGGTAATACCAAAATACCGAACAACCAAAGATTGTTTTTGTTCGTTTGAATGATGTTTAACACCACTTTCAGCAATTTTTCAGCTATATCATGGCGTCCAGTTTTATTGGCGGAGGAAGCCGGAGTACCCGGAGAAAACCACCGACATGCGGTAGGAAATTGCCAATTCTTGACAATTAAGATTGGAGTCGAGTACACATTGCCCGCAGTGAGACTCGAACCCGCAACCTCAGTGTTGACAGACCACGTGATAAATAATCTGCAATCACATTTTCGCGCAAGATAAAATATTAGTCAATATGGAAATAGAAAAATTTATTTAAATCGAAGCCGGGTCTTTTTTTCATACGTAGTATTTCATAACTTTTGATATTTATGTTTCATTTTCAGTGGTGCGAGAGATACCTATGTGTTATGTCACTCCAAGCACCAGCTATGCCAGGTTTGTTGCTGTGGGAAACTTTTTATCCGTTAATAAACAAATCAGTGACATTCCTAACTCCGCAGTATTAATGGTCTGTATGTAAAGCAACATGCATTCTGGTCTTGGTATTTAGCAAAATAAGTTCAATGGAATGCAGTGAAAACTGTCAGCACGTAGGGGGTCATAACCACAAAAAGCAATATAATTGATTAAAAATGGATTTAAGATAAAATAAAGTAAACAAACCGAACAACGAGAGCTTAAAGTCAAGGAACATTTAGACAACAAGACAATAGCGGATTTTGACATAAAAGGTCGTAGTCACTGCCTTCCTTTTTGGTGTTTCAGCAGGCCGTCTAAGAACCCCGACTCATACGGGTACAAACCAAGTCGGCAAAGAGAGTAGCACAATGTACCTTGTATAATACCAACAGTCTGTTGAAAAACATGTCCTCCAAACATGGCAAATATTTTGTCAATCAGACAGTGGAACATTTGACAGATTTGATCTTCAGTTTATTTTTATCAAATGTCAAGTCATTAAAAAAATCGAAGAATTTGTCCATGGGACACAGATGCCCCAGCCAAATGAAGTCCCAAACAGGAAGTAGTTGTCCGACAGGTCTAAAAGTCGCTTAGGACGTACAACTTGTGATACTGAACCAACCTGCCAAATTTCAAATTGTTTTCATGAACGGTTTCTGAGAAAAGCTTGACTTACGTACGGACGGACGTACGTACGGACGGACAGACGGACGGACGAGTAAAACTTAATTCTCACCGACATGTGGTCGCCGGGGCATAATTATAAATGATCAAATTTTTCTTGGAACAATAAATTCAATAGATTGTCAGAGCAACTGCACCATTACTTGCTGATTTTATTTCAGTAATTCATTGTTCATACAATCTGAACGACATGATTATGACAACAGCAGAACACATTAGGTAACAAAATTAGCCAGCATCAACTTCAAATTGGGAATAGGTGACCTAAGAATGGTTCTACTATTTGCCAAAATGCCAACCCTACTACAAATATCTTACTTCCGCCATTCAATATCTAGTGTTGTAGTATAGATGCGTCTTAATACCGTTCTTCTGCTCGTCGATACACCCTTGAATCGCCGTCTGTACTTTTCAAATGACAGCAAAATTATCGGAAAACAGAAGGCTGGCACAATGAATTAAACTTTAGGCAGGATGTATTGTAGCCCAATAAATCTTTCCTTTCGATGTTCTTGCGAAAGAAAACAGATGTATAGCTGGACGTCTTTTCCGGATGTTGTGCTCATACAGCCTGTTCTAAACTGTCCGGTACTCATTCAAATAAACAAACATTGTCTAGTTGTTATGTTGGTGTTCCTGTCACTTTTATTGTTTGTTGCCATGTATCTCTTGAACGGGACTGAGACAACGATATGACACATAATAAATGAAGCTAGGAAGAACTATTTTATAATTTTACTTTGTTAATGTGTATTTTATTGGCGTCTTGCAGTGAACAAAATAATGTTGTTTTATGGGACTAATATCACTGTTATTGCACTTAAAACTAGAGTGAATCTAATAAACTATTTTGTGTAACATTTGGTTTTTTAATTCAAGCCAACTGCATATTTGGCGACCAGATTGGAGACATAGTATCAGAGTATAACTGTTCTTACTTTGTTAAAACGTTCCCTTACCAATGCTACAATCCAACCTATGCTACACTGTGTTGTCAGTCATGTAATTCTATAGCAACCGGTATTACGGGTATGTATAATATAGTATTGTAATAGTTGCATTTGTACATGATAAAATAGACTAATGTTACACCTTTTCAGAGCACCTGGACTCAATAATGGATTTTTGTGGGGGTTGTGTCTCTCAGACGTTGGTTGTTGTGTTATTTGTCTGTTTTGTTTAACCATGGGTTTCGCCTGTCTCTTACTTATTGATTCGTCAGCGCCATTAATTAGTTTTACTGTACGTACCATTCCTTGTTGAAAAATAGTCTCGTTTGAAAATATGATTTTAGGTAGTTTTCTCAATTTTTTAATTTAGTACCTAGGGATTTTGATGAGATTATTATAATGTGTATGACACACAAACTCACACAATACAGAAATGGCAGCGGGAGATTTAGTCTGCCATAATACCTGGTTTATCCCAATATTTCTTTTGAAATGCCTGCACAGCTTCAGAGCTATTACTGCAATATTTTTCGTTGTTGTTTCTTGAGTTTTTTTTGACTTAGATTTATGGATTATGTTTTTGGCTGTTTCCTTGATGTTCATAATTTTGTTATTAACTTAATTTTATGTCTATTGAATACTCCTTGGTATCGACTATTCTTTTAACAACATACTTTATAAGAAACAAACTGACCCTTTGCAACTAACAAGCTATGATAAGAAAAATCGGATCACCTCGGTAAAAACTTAAATATTTTGAGCCATATAATATCATGGATAGAACAACAGTTATATTTGAACCAGGTTTGTGTGTTTTCGATGTGCTGTCAAAAGGAAGTTTATTACCAATTGTTAAATGTATTGCCGCTATGGTGTCTTGACTGTTTAGTAATTTGCACCGTCTTCCCACGTGGCGAGCCAGCAAATGTCTTTTACAGAGCTTTGTGTAAACTCGATTATGGATAAAAATTTCCTGCATTTCTTGGGATTGCTTAAGAAGACGGTTTAGCCGAATTTATATTTGCTTTTATTGCTTAAAATGTAACAGGGGAACATTTTGCAAACTGCTGTTTGATATTCAGTAGATTATGAACATAGTACTTTGTTTTTGAGCTAAATTTAACGTAAATGGTCTCAGTATATTACTTTATAGCCTGATATTGTAGACTGTGAATATAGGGATAGGGCTGATTGTTCAGCTGTTACGAACTGTTATGATAATTCGATAGTATGTTGCATTTCCTGTAAAGTCTTTATTTCTGTAAAAATGTCTGGCATACCTTTTGTATATTATATTAAAAAATGAATGTGCTTTAAATCATATCACAAACATAAATTAGTTTATTCACGTTTGTTTTAAGGTAGATGCTTTATCAAATAAGATGTTCAATAAAGCATTTGATTTACTACGCTTCCATGCAGTTTTAATTTAATTCGATTAATTATAATTTCCTGTTGGATGTTTAAAAATTTCTGTCTTCATTTTTATATTATAGATCAAAAGCATATGTCATATGATCTTTAACAATGTTTTAAACCTTAAGTTTATTAAAATTAAAGTTTTAGAATCAAGTTTTTTAGGTATTGCATGTCGCAGATAGTACCAAAATTTGTGCATGCTCTTCCCCTACACCGTAAATTAAGTGCGTTTAATTTAACACTAAATTTCGTCAAGTTCTTGTTATAGCAGTAGTAGCCAAGCTATTTTTGGATATTAACAAAACATTCTTTCAATGTGTCATGACAAATGTTCAGCCTTTTTTAAAAAGCAAATATCACTTTTAAACAGAGTAGTCCGAGAATCCTCTGCCGTCCAACGCTTTTTTATTAAATTTGACACGATGAAATGTGCCGACCTAGACCGGTGTCGCAAAATCCGCTGTTTTGCTTATGGAGAGCTCTCTGACGTCCCATCCAAAAAAGAGGATTCTCGGACTATAAACAGAGTTGTTACTACAACCTGAACAGAATTAATATTACAGTGTATGTTCCAAGAAATCTGTGTTATTTGTATTTTGTATCTAGATACACTATTTTTATCTAGTTTAAAATTCGCACTCATAATTTAATAATTATTACAAACAAACAAATAAAACATTAGTGCAACTATGTTATTTTTTAGGATGTGAATACGGCGATAAGGCCACTGGATGTAAAAGTGATTCATGCTTGTCTTATAGTGAACAAGACAGACATTTATGTTGTAAAACATGTGCTGGACTAGTTATAATTTCATCATCCACTATTTCCACTGAAACAACAACAGAAACACAGCAAGTGTCGAATACATTACCAAGTATGTTTGTTCTTTTTTGATCCGTTTCTTTCATTGTAATGTAAGGCATGTTGATTTTTGTGTATGATCTAGATGGTTATCAGTTGCTTTCTGTTACTGCTGTCTTTTGCAAATGATCTGTCAAAACAATTTTATTGTTTTGATATTTGTTTTTAGACCGTTAGTGTCCTACACTGTATACACACGGAGAACAAAATTATTTGTTATGAATTTTCACTGGGCCTTCGGTACACAATAGGTGCACTCTTTTATAAATGTGTATTTTGATGTCAAAAGATAATGATGTTTTTTTCTTAAATCTGACAAACAAACGGAAATATTCTGTGAAAAACCAGTATGAGCGTGCAGACGTACATTGTTGCAAAGAATAATAAGCTACAATTGTCATATAAGACCAAGTCAAACAACACAAAAATTAAAATGTTTTTATATAACTATTATTAAGCGTTTGTCATCAGATACATCCAGACACATATTTATTTTTGTAATTGTAGACTCAATCACGGCAAGGGGTGTTAAAAATATTTGAATCGCGTTGATTTAATTGGGAGACTTATATCGGTTCACTAATACATAGGAATATGCGGTTATGTATTTGATTATTAAGTATATATTTAATTTCCATTACGATACGTGTTTATTTAATGTATGTATTTAATAGATTGGGTGCTTCCAGTTGCCATTACAGGAGGTGCAATCAATTTGTTGACTGTAATTGTTGTGGTAGTCTGTTGTATCAGGATGTCAAGACGTGCAGGCAAAAACAAAAACAAGGTACTGTAATGTCTGTCTTATTCCCATCCATTTCGTGATTTTATTATTGACCAGAGTTGATAAATTAAATTCACGTTTTAAAGACATTTTCTGCAATGTTATACCGAGCTTAAAAGGACGAAAACAACGATCGTAATTCTTTGTCTACTTTCTCTGGTAACTTTAGATGCATCACATCTTTTTCTACTCTGTGTTAAAATTGTAATCATCCCATACATTTGAGGGTATAACTGTGCATTTCACAAAATATAAATATAAATAAATTATATGAAAGATTTTTTTTTATCTATTATATATTGGAAGATATTGCAATCCACAAAAGAACAATGACATAATCATGTCCTTATATATAAAACTAAAACTTTCGCTAGTTTTGAAGCAATTTTCTCCGTGTAAATCTACGATAATTTAAAATAAAATAACCACTTTTTCAGAGCATATTTGCAAAACAGTTAAGAATAGGCCATAATTTTCGGCAATTTGTGTTATTTACCTTTCATGTGTGACAACAAAATCCACCCAAACAAAAACGAACAATACATCAACCTAGAAATATAGCATTATCGCCCTCATGACACATGATTTAATACGTCTGCTTGAATATGGACCACAGAAACGCTTTTTTTTGTTTAAACGGTTTTGACGCATTATTCTCTGCCTTCGTTAACAATTACCAGAATATTCTGAACAAAAATCTTAAAATTGCACAAACATTAACAGAAAATAACCAATCCCGAATTCCGGTTTATTCGCAACAATAACGAATATCCTCAGCATTGTTGGGGGTAATCTGACAAATTACAAAACTGAAAAGGCAGTTACGGCATTACAATTCGGGCTTCTAACGAACATATAAACTCCTCACATACAGCAAATGTAGTTACAATACGAATTTGACAATAAATGATGTGTAAATCGTATCTACTCTGTCCACTGCTTAGTACTGAAAATTAGAATAATACAGCACCAAACAGTTACCAGAACTGATTACGATATAAATTACAAACCAAAAATGGCCTATTGTTGGATTTTGAAAAAAAAATTATAACATTCAATAGATAATGATTTACAATTAATAGAAACAACATAAAAAGTATTTTTATTGTTACGATAGCAACGCGCTGAGGTTTCTTATAAAAACACCCTTATAGCATTATTTTACATATTACAGCAAAATATATATACTTTTAATGTAAACAATATTTAGTAAAACCTCGTTTAATAATAAATCATTTCCTTTAATATATTTCAAGTATAGATTTATAATCTGTTATCATGGCAACAGATCAAACTATTAACAATCTAGAAAAGGTTGTGTCGGTTTGGGTTGGAACATTTTTTTTGGGGGTAGGGATTTACATTATTGCGAAAACTATATAGAATCATCTTTCAATGTAGTTTTACCAAACTTTATATATACTAACTACTTATAGACATGGAATCTTACAAAGTTTTTAGGTCATTAGACAGAGGGCACGATCACAATATATTTTAACAACACTTAATCCATACTTGCAGCTTATGGTGAGGGGAGACTTGTTGATTTTCAATGTTAATACCAAAGTTGTTCTTTAAATGATTTCGGAGTGAATTTTTATACACTCTTAATCCTGCTCATAGTTTTATTTTCCTCAAATGACAATTTAAAAAAGAATGTTTCAGAACAAATTATGTCATAATGTTATCGTATGTTAATAACTCTCCTTGCTATGAATGTAATATTTGGAACTTGATATTAAAAAATCAATACTCCGTAAAACTGGAAGGTCATAACTAAATTATATGACACATATTTAAAAGACGAACAAGTTACACAAATCGCACAATCAAGATTTAAACATATTCACATTTCAATCACACTTGCCACACTTTCCGTCTCGTACTCTATGGTTGGTGGCAAGTCACTTGCATCAGATAAAGAAACGCCCCAATCACGCACACCAAATTTCTGTCTAGTCTATCTTGCACCATTCAGATTCCATGTAACGAATGCAACATGAGAACAGACTACGACTACACGAGACCCAGCCCGACATATGCACTACCAATACTGAACATCTGTTTCAGAATATCTTATCCACACGAGATCTCTTTCCGCAGTCACATGCCTACTTTGAATTGTAACACGCAGTAGGTTTGGTTCATCTTTATGTAAGGAAACAGTAGAGTCCTCATCTAAGCATTCGTGTATGATGGATACAGTCTAACCTGATTTACACCAAGACTTATAGTCCTAATTCTGCTGTGGCAATGTTATCTTGTCCTCTGTTGGAATAAATTTGGCTGAATGCATTTCGATATGTAGTAACATAGTTTTTTGTGCATTGACTTTCCATAAATGTACACTAAATTATTACAGGATTTTAGGACTGAAAAACAATTTAGTCAAAATACATGTAGCAGCTTTACATATTTTACACAATCAATATGTAGGTAAGTACATTGGCACGCCGAAAAGCAAGAGTGTTTTTTCATATTTCATGCAGGGATATATAGAAGTTGTTGCTCCATATAAATTACAACTGTCAGCGAGACACAACTACCGTTATTAGACAAGGGGGACCATGAATGGAAAAAAGTTTATTGTTAAATAAAATAATTGGGATTAAAATAGACAGTACACTGAATAGTTATAATGTTCGGCTCCAAGGCTAATTTACAAGGAATCTCCATTTCCTATCAATGGTTGGGTTTTTTTTGGGTATTGCCGCTTCCTCACCCAATAAAATATGGATACCAGGATTTTGCTAAAAGTGGCATTAATCACTATTAAAACAGACAACTTACAATATACTTTGTGACATACATGTAATATTTAAGTAATTATTTAATGCTATGACATTATCTTCAATGTATGGTACCTGGTAAGATTGAAGAACTTGATCAATATATTTGAAGTTCTTAATCATATGCTAGTTTTGTAAAACGTTTACAAAAATTCATTAGAGAGCACATTTTTTATCAAAAATATTCCAAAGGAAGTCTTTGGAGCCTGAATTAGTACCTTTTATATTGATAGTAACGTGTGTACAAAGAACACTAACTGTTTATATGAGAATCCTGTCATTAATATTGTCAAAATCAATTCTGTTCTGATATTTAAGACATGTCTCTTCAGTGTTCTAAACGTAAACAAATATGGCGGCCATGTGTCGTGTACGCCTTAGACAATAAATTTAACAAGTACACTCGATATTTGGAGGTAAAAATATCTTTTGCTACGTATCGCGTAAGAGGAAAGTTATTTGGTTGAAGCATCTGTATATTGATATAAGGAATCATTAGAGAAATAAATACAATAAGTTATTTTAACACTACACTTTGTTTAGGATTAATTGTTTACGTATATTGCTGAATAGAGGTAAATAGATGAAATTCGAGTGAAGGCGAAATGCGAATGGGAAGTCATATATAAACGATTCCCACAAACACTTGCCTTATATTGTGTTTGTAACAGGTCTCTGATAATTGGCGTTATACTGATTATGACCCCATGACGTAAGAAGACTTTTCCATGAATTTATCATGTGATTTCTATGCGCGTCAATAGTTTTGTATATAACATGTTTTTTTACTTATGGTTTATTTTACAACCCTTACACATTTTTAGGTTAACTATAATTGAACCATTGATATAAGGTTGCTTGTTTTTAATTGGGTTTAACGTAATTTATGCCGCTATATCAATGGGTCCAACTTTTATTAATGGAGAAAGTCGGACTGCCTGGAGAAATCAATGACCTACGGAATTAAGCACACCCTACCTGCAGGAAAGCTCAGACAATCTTAGCGATGATAGGCAGGTGACTAATAGTAGATGACTATCTAACTTTACCACCCGGCCACTGAGGCACCGCTTATGTAAGAAATGCACATACTACATGGAACGAAGATGTCGATTGATGCTTTATTATGAAATCTATATTAGAATTCGTTTTAGAGTGCGTTTATGACGAATAGATATTTCTGAATGCCTAAAACCTTCCCATAACTAGTGCAAATATTTACCAAACATATGCCAAATATTCATAGTGATGTTTCTCAATGTAGCCTTATTTCAACCACAGAGTGTCACATGATATGATGAAATTCGACCGAAGACAGTAAGTAGAAATATCTATACAAAGAACTGTCTGGAAATGCGTTTTACCACGTGTGTATTTACCGACCAAAACGTGTAAGTTGATATAGTTTAAAATGCTAAGGAACACAAGTAAGTTTTATTCAAATCATTCAGGTCATAGTTGACTCGAAAGTATATTTCTCATTGTAATTTGTGTTATCCTGTAAGTCCCATGGTAACACACATAATCTTTGTTCGAACCCTTAATACAATAACAATTCGTTATAAGACTTAAAAAAGTCCATTTCAAGTTTATCTGACCACATAGACTTTTAAATTGTTTTCATGTTTTAAGAGGGAAAAAGTGGATCAATTCAGAATCTAGTCATTTAAACCGTGAAATGTTTTTGAAAAAGTGTGTATACACAGTTCTGTTTTGTACCTTTCATGATGTGTTGTTATTTTGAAGTCTAAATATGGTTTTGGAACGTTATCTACCAATTGCAATATTCAGGTGGTTAATTACCAAACTAGTTGATTCAGGTACAAAGAAAAATGTAAGAACATCCATCGCTCAACAATAATCGAAAATTATAGAAAATTGATACAATATGGATTAGGACAAAGAAACGCGATACAAAGAAGAAACTGAAAAATGACAAAAATTTAAAGTGAGCAATTCGTACCCAATAAAATATTAGGTGAACTCAGGTGCTCCGGACGAGTGAGTAGCGCATTTTGAGTAACTTTTCGTCATGTCGTTTCATGAAGAGAGTATCTATTGCTCAGGGAAATGTTTTACAGTCGAACCTCGTTGTCTCGAACTTGGTTGACTCGATACCTCGGTTATGTCGATACAATTTTTAAGTCCCGGCATTTTTCCCATATCAACAATGCATTTCTTCCTCGGATGTGTCGATCTCGGTTGTTTCGATATTTCGCTTAACTCGATGGATTTTTGCAGTCCGGACAATATTAATTAGTGTAATTTTAACCTCGTTGTCTCGAAGTTAATTTTGCTCTCCGTATCGATGTCAAAACTAACAATTTCATTTGTATTTTGTATCGTTACTTAACACGCGTCTGTTTATTTTAAACACCTGTCATTGAGTAAACAGGTTTTTTGATTGGCTATTACAATTTGAATTGGCAATTTAATAAAACGAATTGGTAATCCAAGTGCAGGACATGAATTATTAAGGTTAATTGATGATCCGCAAATTACTGTCCGAATTATTTTGTCATGTTTAATTAAAAATGATAATTATTGAAAATTTCTTTTGATCTAATCAATGATGTATGTGGTCGAGTTTCGTTTCTTTAGACATTTTGTTATGTTTGTTGACTTGTGTGTTGTCAATTAGGTAAAAAACAATATGTAGTGTTTCATTAGTTCTTTCGAACTGTAAGTTGATAAGTGTTTTCTTGAAATGTTTTTCCATGATTTTGTAATAAAGTTTATAAAATATTATTACACTATTATTAATTATTGTCGATTTATTTGAATGGATAAAATACTTCATATATCGCACGCTACAAATACCGTGACAAAACAAGCGATGCCGAGGTTCAAAACCAATATACATGAAATAAATACCGTTAGATTGTTTAAAAATCATATAATAAAAATGATCTTACACCCCAAACTCGGTTGACTCGAACTTCGGATAACTCGATATATTTTTTACGGTCCCGCAAACTTCGACTTATCGAGGTTTGACTGTATATCATTTGAACTATGGATTGACTATAGCGATAAACTAAATACAACTTAAAAAAACATAGCATAAACCGAAGAACAATAAATCCCTGTCAACAGTAGCGCTTGTACTAGAAGATTGTTATACCATTAGTAATATTTATGATAGCTTTTGAAATTCGAAGCTAATTGGATGGGACATTGCACTCAATGAACTGGATGTTGAAGTCATCAAGCTTGGCTATGAGTTTAGTTTGTAGTTTCCCTCTTCATGATATCTCTAGAAGACCAAGATAGAGACTTACCTTATTTTTCGCTAGTGACATTAATTTCTAACTCACTTGAACATTGTACAAATAGTAACCGAACTTAGCTTGGAGTTGTTTATTGGTAAGACATCATCTTTAGAACGGAGCCAGTCTTATATGTTTTCTAATAGACCTTCAAGGGCATCAGCCTCGTACAAGTACAAAAGTAAGACAGTAAGGGTGGGCGCACAATATTCCCCATAGGAATACCCATTGTGTGTCGAAAATCCGTCTTTATAGATGAAATAAGTGTTTGCAATTGAATACTTGACAGATTTCCTTTTTGCTGAAATTATCTTTAGATTTTGTATCGTTGTACCTAGTGAAAGTGTGTTTCGTCATGACTGATCACAATCTATAAGTATTTTCTATGTTTATGTTCCCTTAATCAAAGCACCATGTAACAATATCTGCACGATTTATTTACAAGCAGATGAAAACATGTAAACATCTAAACAGTTGCTGTAATACAGCAACTAAGGTTTCAACATATTACTTATAAGCGACCTAAATCTACGTTCAAGCGCTCGAGGTAAACCTAACAATTTCAAATTGATAAAAATAGTGGCAACATATTACTAAACTCAACTCATAAATATATATAATTCCTACTACGAACACATTTAGATGAGTTAATTTTCAGAACTAATGCGCAATCATCAAATTGGAATAGACAAGAAACTGGAGAACCAAGATATGGCATGGATTGTCCTCCAACATCACGACCAGATGTCAGAGTAGAAAGAGGACAACGCTCGCGTACAGGAAATACGCAAAAAGAGGCCATGCAACCCCGAAAAAAGGAACAAAATTCCAATGAAGCGATGTATCCACAGCGGAATGTAAATCACAGATCATATGAAGGTAATATAATATTTTTATGAACTATTGACTAGTTTAATGCTTATGTTTCAATTGAACATTGATATAAAAAATTATTTTTTTGTGGTCAATAAAGACAAATTTGAACTTTGACCTACACATATTTTTGTTGTACTATCATTCTAAGCTCTTCATTTGTATGATTAGTTTCGAGCTAAATAAAGGGCAGAAAATCTTCCTTCAGTTCTCCCTTTTTTTGGTCAATACAATTACATTAAATTGGTACTTACCGTGTTATGACTTAATCTAAGCCTTATGGTATATTTTATGCAGTCAGGAAGTAGACAAAGACTGAATCACTCTTTTAATCCAATCATCAGGGTTTAGTAAGTAGGGGTTAAAGTTCCAATATTTTGGAGGTAGATATAGGATTGTGTCACTGGACTTTCTTTCTTGTGCCAGTACAAAACAAACAAGAATCCTAAGAACCAAGTCTTATTTTTGTCATGATATTAGTCAAATTATATGTCAAAACCCGCACTCAAATACAAGATGTTATTTCCTCATTAGTTTTCATATTGTAATGGGATTTTATTATATAGAAATATGCATGAAAGTTGATTATTTTGACTATAAGGCGCATATAAAATATAAATGTAGCAAATGAGGACAGAATTTTATACTCTTAAATAAATCAGTCATCTATTTTTGTTTTAATAATGGTCTCGGAGCTAACTTTGAGGGGGTGTTATCTTGGGAAATGTGTTTAATGTTTGTTTGAACTTAAATATTATTCTGATGTGTAATTAGGATATTTTTGGTAAAAGAAAATAAAACTTTAATCTACAAGTTTAATCTTTATCGGTTGTTAAAAATATGAATTGTATCATTTAGCATACAACACATTATAATAGTAATATGAATAAATGAGCGACCTAAATACAGCATCAACATTTTTACGATTCATGACGTTTCTCTTCGGAGCCAATTACAGGGCCTCTGTATTCAGTTGTCACGTGACGTTTTTCTCTGCCGTTCTATGTACTGAATTTAAAAATAGGCAAAACTCTCTGCAGTCATTTTCAAACAAGATAATTAACAGCAAGACAATTGAATCTATAGTAAAACTTATTAAAGGCGCAGACGAGAAGCTGGAACGTGCCTGCGTAAATGAGAAAAATTAATAATTTTGAAATTAAAATCGTTTTGTCGTAAATCCTTGTGCGGAGATGACCATTGACGTAATATGCGAAGTATAAGTCTAAAAATGATGTAAATGAAGCTGTTACTTTGGTTTCTGTAATTTCCAGTTATGAAGAATATAATTTAATGGAAACCACAGCACATGGAGGGTTGATAATTTGAGGGGCATCATAAATATACGTGAAATTAAAATACATAGTTTATGCTATCTTCTTGTCTTTAATAAGACGTTGACGAAGTTCAGTTTCATCAGAATACAGGAACCATTTGTGCATGGAGTGGGACACATTGGAATTCCTATAACCTGCTGAAAAATAATCCTCATCCAACATTTCTTTTGAAATATATGTACCAAGTCAGGACCACTGCTGTATTTTTGGTTGATGGTTCTCACGTTTGCCGTTTCCTGGATTTTGATTTGTTGTCTTTTTTGCTACTAACTTCATTCAGTTCTCTAATTCAAAGAACTGACATTCAGAGACCCAAATCTACCAAAAGTTAGGTTGACTAAGAAAAAAAAAACAGTTTGAAGCCTACATTGGCATATTGACCTTTTTGTATTAACAGGTTATTTGTTACAAGAAAATACGTTACTGGATATTACAATTTTAATGTTGAGTATACGTAGTAATAGATTGATGGGACCTTCCCAGAATACGTATTGTGCCTTATGATAGATTTCCTTTCTTCTCCTGTCACCTAGTAGAAAATTCTTTTAAATAACACTGTGGTTTCATTTTTTATTTGTTGGATACCAATCCCAGTGGTTTTCGTTGGTACTTTCTACCAAGAATTTAAGAATTCAACGACGTTGAATGTGTCCATACTTGTTTAACAGGTATGCACATCGTATTTAACACAAACGATCCGAGCCAAATGTTTTTTTTCAGTAAACGAGTTTGTTTTGTTTTAAAATTGTATACTTAACATTTAGCAGCATCCGGGTGTTTTCGGTCATTTAGAAAGCAGCGAAAAAACAAAAATATGTTGACCCAACGATATCATGTACAGATGTGGAAAATTAAACTGTTGACATTTGGTTATGTATTGCACACGTATTTTCCCCTATACATACGCTAACCATCAGGTATGAAGAAAAAATAATATACAACTTATTTTTTTTTTTTGTAAATTCGTCATATAAGACATATAAATAACAATTGAAAGAAGTATTTTTTTCTTCTAGATCGTGTGTAAAATGATAGTAGGAATCGCAAAAGTGAACCAGTTAAGATTTGAAACTTTTAAGTAAATCACAGCAACCTAATGCTCATTTAAAATAAATAACTTGCAATTAAATATAAACAATATTTAAATGTTTATTGTCAATGGTCTTTGAGTTATTAATTATTGTAATTACTGCAAAAACATCTTGTTGTTCTAATTAACACCACGGGTTTGAATCTCACTGCAGGAAGGGTGCGCTGGACTCCAATCTTAATTGACAAGGACTGCCAGTTTTCTCCGCTTACTCCGGCTTCCTCCCCCAATAAAAACTGGACGCCATGATATAACTGAAAAATTGCTGAAAGTAGCGTTAAACAACATTCAAACAAAAAAACTAATTAACACCAATCGAACTAATGTCAATAATTTGGCTACACACGTCAATTTACCACAAAACTTTGCACACTCTGAACGCAAGACAAAGCAAACCAAACTACGTAATAATTAGATATACTTACATCTGTATATGAACATCTAAAAACTGTACAACAATTCCACAAACAATGTCTTTTTTAATTTTTTTTTTACATTTGACCTTTCAATCCACACATTTATGTAACCAAGGAAATTGATTTTTCCCCAATCCACGAAAATTGATACCTACGAATAAAAATAAAACCACGGTATTGTTTTATTATCCTAATTACAGCTGAACACTCTGTGTTATAAATTGTGCAATTATTATTCATTTTTTTATACTAGATCGCTGCAGTCGACACATTTATGAAAGTTGCAGGTAAATATATATGCTTTAATTTACATTAAATACTACAAATACATTTTTGTTAAATTATGGATAGGAAATTAGATAAACTTTAATCATAAACTCATTATAGAAACACAAATCCAGACAACCATTTTGAATATGAGTGTGTCTGTCACACAGATAGTGTTGGATATTTATGGTGTCTCTCGGTCGTGACCTTACACCGATGTTGACTATAAGAAACACGATTGGTATCACTAGTAAATCGGGAATCTACTTTCCTATACACAAGATATCTCTCCGTTTATTTGAACGGTTTGTTTTCCTACTTGTTTGTTGTATGTTTTATGTCATGTGCGATAATAATCTAATTAATTTTATTAAAAGCAATCTTAGTTTTATTAAAATCAATCACTTAGTATCAAAAATGTTATTTTTACGCTTACCATAGAAAGTAGTGCTTAGTAAAATGTTTATATTTTCCATTCTGCAGACCTAACAAGGATACTCGAGAAACTCAACCATACGATGTGCTTCGGTTGGAACCCATCATGCCTTCAGAACCTCTCCAAACTAATAATATTTCTAAAACGAATGAATACCAAACTGAAGATAGTCACATCTAGTATGAGATCAGTTAGATATATGAGTACATTAACTTTATAAAAATTAAAAAGAAAAATAGAAAATAATGTATTTATGTTGTAGACAACGCTTTTTTCACTCAAACCTCTGTTTTTGTAGTCTCTCAGAAAAATTAAAATCTTTATCATCTGTAGAATATGTTTCTGAATGTAAATATTTTGCTTTGATCTGGAAAGCAGGAGCAGAGAATTCTAGTAAACAGAGACTAATTTTGCAAACCTTGAAAAAATGTGACCGGTCACAAGCGGACTGTTTTACATAAGAATTAATTTTTCAAGGATCCACTTTATTTGTTTGTAATTGACGTTTTTAAAATTTGTATTTTTAGCACTCAACAATATAACAATTGAATATGTTCTTAAAATCACTTGTTTACTATAATAACAGTAAAATACAGATGTTATAAATAAGAAACTAGTTTGTTTTGATGAATATGGTGTAAATTTATATCCACCAAAACCTTATTATTATAATGCAATCAATTCAATAGATGAAATGTTGTTGTATTGTTGGCAAAAACATTTCAAATAAATAATTTCCATACAATACTTGTATCAAGAAACAATTCAAAACAGATAATCCCAGCGTCCCAAACTGTATAATATTGCTTGACAGTAGCGCATTGACATTTGAGTTAATATTATGCCTTTTGGGTTTTTCTGCTTAATTCAAATTTACAGCTTCTGTGCAAAAAGAAAAAGATCATCTATGTTTTGCAACGGTCAAAATGTGTGATTGATTTTTATTGGCAAAGGGAATGTACAATTAAAAGAAAACACTTTCATATTGATTGATTTCGTTCCTTTGTTGTTTTAATTCAACTTTACCATTCCTTCAAGGAAAACATATAAATGTATGATAAACTTATGTTGGTTTTCAAATATTTTATGGATATTAAAAATGTAATGTATAGACATTACTGACACAAACTATACAGTTTTGCTGTGAATAATTTTGTTCAGATTTTGTTTTACATGTATATTCTGTATATACATTTTGTGTTTTTGCTATTGCTTTCTTTTCTTTTATCTTTGCTATACAATTTTAATGAGACATGACCAATATCTTTTTCATTATTTAAGTTTCATATCTATGTACTGGTTTAAATACAAAATTTTTTTTACATCTAATCATTGAAATATTCTCTAACCGTTATTTGTAAACACTTAATGCATGTCTGTGTTCGTGGACTTTTTTGTGTGATCAGCAGATTAGTACCCATCCTTCATACAATATATAATATATAGTTTTAAAAAAATAAATGTCATTATTTCTTTATTCTCACGGTCTGAATAGAGGTCGCTTGTTTTAGTTTAAAAAGGATTTTGTACACACAATACAGTAAAGTTTCAAAACGTTCTTGATAAGAGTAAAACTTATTTACCAAATAAGCGTGGTTATACCAGTTTACCTACTTAATGATGGTCTTTTCGTTGATTTAACTTCTAGGCCATTTGTGTTACAGTTCTTCATAGATTTCAGGTCATAGAAAAATGAATGTGGATCGAAATTACTAAGACAAATTTATGATTCGTGGGTACATACAATGTTTAGGCTAGTGTTTGGAACCGTCGAATGCGTTTTTGAAAATTCTAACTGATAAGCGAACAATGTGTACTATATCATATATGTCTTAAAGTTTATTCTTTCCTTTTAATGTATTTCCTTGGTGTTTAACGCCAGTTTCAGCAATTTGTTTAGATGTACCATGGCGTCATGCTTTTAATTGAATGGCGGATTCCGGTTAATAATTCCAACCTCCGACAAGAGAAACTGGCAATCTTCGCAAATTTTACAATAAAGTATATCGTGTCATATTGTGTTTCCGACCGTATTGTGTTCTCGACCTAATATTAACTTCCTGTACGTGTGCTCAAAGCCTCTTTACGTCACTGTCGCCTGCTAAAGATAGCAAAACATAAACAACACGTGGGAGAAAATGTTTAAAGTGAAGTTGATTGAAGTAAATGTAAATACTCGTAAGAATTTTCATAAATTTTGTGTTTTATATATGCTCGTTTTACGCCGTTGAATGATCCATTTCTCAATCAATAGTATAGAGGAAATTAATTATCGAACAGTGGAAGCAGGAAGGTTGACGACTATTCTGTAAAGTCATGTGACTGTCATTTGATTACAGGCCGCAATTCAGACGTAAACAAAAATTGCTATGCATAAAAATGTTTTAAGAAATAAACGCGAAACCATTTATTACCGATTAGCGCCTTTATTGTTAACGTAATAGAAGAAGAAGATTTTGTAAAATAGAACCATATTTTTCACGTACAATTATAAAATCCTATGAATTCCGTCGAAAACACAATACACGAGGATATCGGTAATTCCTAGAAAGTAAATATCATCTTTAATTGTGCCCATGTTTAAGTAAACAATAATTAAGGTCTTTCCCACTTCCAGTGGGAAGACCTTATTGTTTTTGTTCGGATTATTTTTAAGGTCTTTCCCACTTCCAGTGGGAAGACCTTATTGTTTTTGTTCGGATTATTTTTCTTTTTTTTTTTCCGCCAACTTTCAAAACCAAACAGTTTAAAAACTACGCGACATATCTTTTTGGTCTTTCGCGACAAGGTTTGGGCACTGAAAGTCTATTCGGAATTCACCCTGTGAAATCGAAACATTTTTCTTTACGGAGTTATCTGCCCAAACACCGAAAACTTTGTTATCGCGTAATCTCTGGAACTATAACAGATACAAGAAAACTAAAAAGTGACAAATGTTAAGGATCTTTTGGGACAACTTTATGACATATTTTGGCTAAAAATTTCTGACTAGCGAAGGCGAGCGGTATACCTTGAATGTTTCAAGGACTCCGCTTATCACAAAAACTCACAAACCGTAAGTCGAAATCACAAAAGGTCTTCACCATTTATCGTCCTATGACATGTCCTTAAAGAAAATCTCAAAGTCAAAGTTCAGAAGTGACCTCGACCTTAGGCCTCTAATCTTGTTATCATAACAACTCAAAAACTATAAAAGATAGAAGAAGACAATAAATGGGAAAAATACTCCTCTCATCAAGGCCTTCATTTGATACATTTGGTCCGAAACTGTACGATGAACCGTTTTCGAGTTCGGGCTCTTGGCTCGTTTCAGTTAATCAGTTTTTGGCAAACAACTTGAAAACCGTTACAGATAATATAGTAAACATATAGGTTTAACATGATCATCAAGTAAAGGCCTTCAATTTGAGCCCAAATTTAAAGGTCACAGGTCAAGGTCATACCATAGCAACCAGGTCTCCATTACAAAAAGTCCTTAGCAACCATATATTTTTTAAATCAGGATGATGTACTTTACTGAAACATGTCATTTTACAACCGGAAGTAGCATTTTGTCCTTAGCAACGGCCACGAAAGTCCTTGACAACGATGTATTTTTTTACTCAGGACCACAGAAATAGTCTATTCCGCCTAAAAAATGGTTCAGTAACTTATGTAGTCAAGTTCACAACAAGAGATGAAGAAAAATTAATTTCATAAAGGTATCTGGGAAAGACCTTTCTAATTGTTCTTGAACAATTAGCCCTATGTTTCTTTTTTACTTTTTTGTTCTTTTTTTTTCCGCCAACTTTCAAACCCAAACAGTTTAAAAACTACGCGACATATCTTTTTGGTCTTTCGTGACAAGTTTTGGGCACTGAAAGTCTATTCGGAATTCACCCTGTGAAATCGAAACATTTTTCTTTACGGAGTTATCTGCCCAAACACTGAAAACCTTGTTATCGCGTAATCTCTGAAACTATTACAGATACAAGAAAACTAAAAAATGACAAATGTTAAGGAACTTTTGGGACAACTTTATAACATATTTTGGCTAAAAATTTCTGACTAGCGAAGGCGAGCGGTATACCTTGAATGTTTCAACGACTCCGCTTATCACAAAAACTCACACACCGTCGAAATCACAAAAGGTCTTCACCATTTATCGTCCTGTGACATGTCCTTAAAGAAAATCTCAAAGTCAAAATTCAGAAGTGACCTCGAACTTAGGCCTCCAATCTTGTTATCATTACAACTCGAAAACTATAAAAGATAGAAGAAGACAATAAATGGGAAAAATACTCCTCTTATCAAGGCCTTCATTTGATACATTGGTCCGAAACTGTGCGATGAACCGTTTTCGAGTTCGGGCTCTTGACTCATTTCGGTTAATCAGTTTTTGGCATACAACTTGAAAACCGTTACAGATAATATAGTAAACATATAGGTTTAACATGATCATCAAGTAAAGGCTTTCAATTTGAGCCCAAATTCAAAGGTCACAGGTCAAGGTCATACCATAGCAACCACATCACCATTACAAAAAGTCCTTAGCAACCATATATTTTTTAAATCAGAAAGATGTACTTTACTGAAATATGTCATTTTACAACCGGAAGTGGCATTTTGTCCTTAGCAACGGCCACGAAAGTCCTTGACAGCCATGTATTTTTTTACTCAGGACCACAGAAATAGTCTATTCCGCCTAAAAAATGGCTCAGTAACTTATGTAGTAAAGTTCACAACAAGAGATGAAGAAAAATTAATTTCATAAAGGTATCTGGGAAAGACCTTTCTAATTGTTTTTGAACAATTAGCCCTATCTTTTTCATTGAAATTTATTTACATTTCAAAGTGTACTTACGTAACTGCTTCTGTCATACACAGATAATAATAAAATGCAATAATAAAATGGCTTGTTTTAGAAATAGTCGGTTTAAAAAAATAAATGCATGGATGCAGTATATTTGTTAAAAGACATGAGTTCCATATAGACATGAGCCAAATCTGTACTGCGCTCGTTTGTTAATTAACCAAAAAATATCAATATATAATTTAATAATCGTTAGCGTATCGTTTTATGGTCTTAGTTGCCGACTGATATTTTAAATTACATATAAACAGTACAAAAGTTTGATCGTTAATAGTCATTTATCTTAGTCTAAAATAGTTCTGAAAACAAAAGAATGTTTGTAAAGAAACAAAAAAAAACATAAATTATTGATAGTAAAGTGTCATATGGTTTAATAAAAGAGTAATTGAAGGTAAAAATAAAATTCCGAACACCAAGGTAACTGACAAATACGACAATGACCAAATCTAGTCAAGAAAATCGGCAAATACCAAACAACCAAATATATAGGACCTACAATACTATGGACAACGGTTTAGTTGAATTGTTATAATATATTTTAATTTAAATTTGTCATTTCTTCTGTGAGACAAATATACGACCAATCAGACATACCCGTCAGAAAGTCATTCTTGCTAAGAAAAACGCAGATAACTTTCGAAAGCGTTACTGCTTATTTTACAAACATATTATAAGAAAATACAGTCGATGAAGATGAAAGGAAACAAGGCCGCCCAAAACATCAGATTGACATAGGGAGAATCTGAAAAGATCACTCAAGACATAGACAGATGAAAATCCCTAGCCCTTGCCCTATGTGTCCCGGGCAATAAAGGGACTAGGTAGGTAGGTACAGGGGACGAAATCGGACAACAATATCGTCTGGTAATAAAATAATGATTTGATATGGAAAACAATATTGGTGTTTTGGTAGGTCAGTGTTCAAGTTAAATATTATTTGTATCTTGGGTGTGTGTGTCCCTATAAACAACGAACTCGTCAAATCTGGATTTTATTACAATCCTATGTGTGTGCTTTACTCATATACAAAAGATAAGAAAACAAGTTAAAATCACAGTTATAAATGTTGTTTTGGCATATTCATATTCAGTCAAATTAAAATGTTATATCTACATGTGGACTTTTATATAAAATAAAATGGAATACACGGAGTCCTACGAAACGGTGTTGTGGTTGCTTTAAGGTTTTAACCTCCATATATCAATTGTTTGATTTAATGTATGTACAGCCCTTTCATATTCCAAGTATACAGTGAAAACAAAGTGGATTTTCAATCGGCGTATTCCAGTGAAGGTGGATCGTGTTTCCACCTATCGTCGATTTGTAATTTAATTCTGGACTATTGATTACACACAGAGTACATATAAAGTAGATTTTCAATTAGTTATTTATCCCAGTCAATGTGGATCACGTTTCAATCAGCATGTTTGTTTTGTTTGTTGTTTCACGCCATTTTAGGCAATTTTTCAGGTATATGATGTCGTCTAGTTTTTATTGGGGGAGAAAGCGGGAGTACCAGGAGAAAACCCACAAGCTTCGGTAGGAAAATGGGCAATCCTTGACAATTAAGATTGGATTCGAGCGCACCATTCCCGCATTGATACTCAAACCTGCAATCTCAGTGTTGACAGACTTCGTGATTAATAGTAGACGAACCTTAACCATTCGGCCACCGAGGATTCCTGCCCCTTGTAATTTGAATCTGGTCAATTTTCCATACATACAGGACATATATAGTGGATTTTCAGATCTTCACTTATTTCTGTGGAGTTAGACCATTTCTCCACCACCGCGTCCCTACTGTAAATCATTGATGATAGACATGCATTAAAGTATTCTTGCAGTGCTAAAATGTCTTATATCAAATATCAAATGTAAAGTCTAGATTTTTGTATGAAGTATTATCATATGTTCGATCTCTTCTTATTATCTCTTAATGATATATAATTGTTTTCGGGTAAATTGAGCAAAAAGGTAAAAACCATACTCTACAATATAGTTCATGTTGTAAGTGATAAAATGGCTAATTTAATATTAAAGAAAATATTTCAATTACAGTTTTTCGTATTTGTTAAATCCTTCAAAAATACCTTTTTTATACTGATCTAATAAGAAGAAGTAAATATGTACAAAATATTAAATTAATGCGCTTTTGACCTCGCTAGATAGGATCATCGCTTCAATTTTATTTCTTGGATTATTTAATGATTTAAAGGGTATGCATAGTATTTTTTTTAATGCATTCTTATCTTTACAAAAAAAAATGTATATATTTGTGTTTCTTTTATCAATTAATTAGATAATTTGATAATAAAAAGGCATTTATAGATTGTGTTACGTTATATTACGTAATGTATATGTTAGAAAGACTTGTTCGGTTCAATTTTATCATAATATATTTTGTTTTGTTTGGATTATTTCACGATTGATAGAGCAAGCTTCATATCTTTTTTTGCATTCGTATCTTTATATAAAATGTAGATGATTATAAATTTGACTTCATCGATAATTTTCAATTTTATTTCTTTCGTTATGTCAGCTGAATATATAGGGTACTTAAGCTTTGTATTTTTATGCAGTTTCTAATCTTCACATAATAGAATGTGAATGTATTTGTTTTTATAGGAATTCACAAGATGATTTGATAAAAATAATGCATTTAAAATTTTGTTGTATTACGTAATGCATGACGTTCCCCTCGTGCATCGATCATCATTAGCCGAACAGTATTTTTAACGCGCTTGTGACCACTCATCCAGAAAGTCTTGATCGATAATTTTCAGTATTATTTCTGGATTATTTCATAATTGGGGTAGAAAATGAAACCTTTATGTAGAAAATTCATCAATCTTGAACATTAAATTTAATTTCCATGTGTTTTGATCATTAACGATTTCTAAATCCCAAACTCTCTAGCACGAGATGGCCGAGAACGAGGCGTGTGTCTGTGTGTGAGGGCGTGCGTGCGTGCGTGCGTGCGTGCGTGCGTGCGTGCGTGCGTGCGTGCGTGCGTGCGTGTGTGTGTGTGTGTGTGTGTGTGTGTGTGTGTGTGTGTGTGTGTGTGTGTGTGTGGGTGTGTGTGTGTGTGTGTGCGTGCGTGCGTGTGTGTGTGTGTGAGGGTGTGTGTGTGTGTGTGTGTGTGTGTGTGTGTGGGTGGGTGGGTGGGTGGGTGGGTGGGTGTGTGTGTGAGGGTGTGTGTGTGTGTGTGTGTGTGTGTGGGGGGGGGGTGTGTGTGTGTGTGTGAGGGTGGGTGTGTGTGTGTGTGCGTGCGTGGTGGTGGGAAAGGGGAGGGGGGCGGTAAGAGATATTTCTGTGATTGGAAATTAGATGTGCCTTGTTTGTTTGCTGCTTATTTATGTCACTGAACTTTGAAAAGTCAAAATGAAAGACCATTTAGATTCACATAATTAGCCACACCAATGCTAATTTAGATTATTATTTGTATAAGAAAATAAGATTTCAAAAAGGCATGTTATTTAAGAAATCATATTTCTAAATAAGTGAAAAATGTCATAGATTTCGGTAGGGGAAATAAATTTCTTTATAACAAAAAACACTAAAGGTATGGACTTTTATTTAATTCAAGATGAAGTCCTTTAAACATACAGAAATTTTAAAAAGCTAAAAGAAATTTTGAAAAATGTATATAATAATACAATAGAAAAACAATTCAGTTACATTCGAATAAAGGTCATCAACAGTGTAAATAGTTGAAAATAATTTTAGAAATTATTGTTTTTGACGATCTTACCCCCCCCCCTTTTTTTTTCCACAGAACCACGTGACTATGTATTGTTATTGTACGGTAAACATTTGTCTTTCCAACACTTTTGCTTTTTCCGACGCAGTAGGTATTATATTCACTTTTTAACCTCATGACACTTCACCTCTCGAAAAAAGCAAGTCACGTGATCGTATAATATTTCTGTTAATTGGCAATACACCTTTCAAATTGTGTACAATTATTATTAGATTTTACCGTCTGTTTGTTTATATAATTATTTCATAGTGCAATTTAAGTATTAAGAACGATAGCTCTAGATGAGCTGCAGTTTGTAAAATTTTATATCGAAAATGTTAAATATTTTTTATTTGAAGTACAAGGCAAATTAAAACGCATATTAACACGCTAGATTTTCGCGGGCTTTTATGTAGTGTAAAAAAGACGAAGAGGAAGAAATTTTAATTAATTTCTTTAATAAATACAAATTAGCAATCATTTTATATACATGGTGATATTAAATCAAATGTATTATTGTTCTTGGGCGTCCGTCGTAGTACACACATAAATAGAGAGTTGTTGCTCTCTAAAGAATACTGAACGAATGTCAACTCATGGACCACGCGTCATCTCGCATGGAAACATTACTTTAAATTAAGTAATGACGTAAGTCACCTTACACTTCAATTCGTTAAATCACAAACTGACAGTTTTCACCATCTCATAGAAACATGTCATCGAACAGATAAACGTCATATCTTATGAACACATGAGAGCTCATACCGATATGTTCTTGTCATGTCAAATTGCATGAAAACAACCATGAACAGGCACGTCATTTGGCGAAGACTCATCAGACACTATAAAAGATGTTTTTGTTCAACAAATTAAATACAATTTTTCCTAGTCTTAGCTTTAAGTTATTCGAAACAAATTCTAGAATTTTGTTGAATTCCATTAATCGGTTTTCAAGAAATGCATGAAAACATTCAACGACATCAAATACGCATGATCATAAAAATGAGCTTGTCGATCAAGAAATGCATTGTTCCTTCATTTTTCAATTTCTTAGTTGCAGATGTAAATTGCAAGCTTGGCAATTTACATTCAACATTCTGGGCGCCTTCAAACTGTTGGAATAAGACTTTTATCCATTGAAATACATTTCAATAAAGAATAATTGTTAAAAACTGTCTTAATTATGCACCTGAGAAAGTTTTTGAGTTCAAATTTAAGTTTATTGATATTCAGTTGTACTATATTTTCGATGTGTACATTATTGGTTTCTAAACTGAAACAAAAGATGTATTAATTCCATTTAAATGCGGTCACTATTCTGTTAAGCTTAATAGGAAAATGAACAGTCCTTACTAATAGAAACTCCTCACTAGTACAAATTGGCATAACAAGGAATAAAATTATATCTTACTTCGGTATGAAACGGACAAAATTGGTAAATCTTCCCTTACTGCTCATTTTTACGACTTTTTGACAGAAGTACTATCATCTCAAGGCCTAATTTTCGTTAGAAATACAATTATTGTATATGGTTACTACTTTACTAACAAATGTATCCCCGCAACCATCAGATTAGAAAATAAATATTTTTAGTATGACCCTATTCTAACAATGTAACAGACTAAAGCCACAGTTGTAAAATTGACAAAAATATCTTAAATACACTATTTTACTGCATACCAGAATGTCCAACAGTTCTAGTTTATAAAGTGACACTTCTGTCCCATATACATATGCAGCAGGTGGGCATTCTGTCAAAATTTCACAACATCTTTCATTGCCTATAAGAACGAACGCTCAACCGAAAGTTCATATGGTTTAAAAATCTACTTTCACTTTCTATTTCAAAAAATTGCATGTCCTTAATTGATTCTCAACATTTTTATGCTAATTTAAAACCAATAAAGTTTTATCCTCAAGTTCGTTAGAATATTCAGCTTTCTAAAAATACCAAATTTATTCTAGTATCAAGTGCGGTTTAAATTTTATATTAATCAACAATAACAATGAACTGGTATGTTGAATATACTTTAAGGTACAACCTCTGGACTGGTTCCCGGTATTTGGTGGTTCTACACCTAGAAATGTCATTTCACATACACATTTCATCTATCTAGTGAGTATTATATCAACATAACGCATACACAAACACATTTCATTAATCTAGTGAATATTATATCGACACAACGCATCATACATAAACACATTTCATCTCACTAGGACACATTGCCTTATAAGGGCACAGGTCATCATACATAAACACATTTCATCTCACTAGGACACATTGTCTTATAAGGGCAAAGGTCATCATACACAAACACATTTCATCTCACTAGGACACATTGTCTTATAAGGGCAAAGGTCATCATACACAAACACATTTCATCTCACTAGGACACATTGTCTTATAAGGGCAAAGGTCATCATACACAAACACATTTCAACTCACTTGGACACATTGTCTTATAAGGGCAAAGGTCATCATACACAAACACATTTCATCTCACTTGGACACATTGTCTTATAAGGGCAAAGGTCATCATACACAAACACATTTCATCTCACTTGGACACATTGTCTTATAAGGGCAAAGGTCATCATACACAAACACATTTCATCTCACTAGGAGACATTGCCTTATAAGGGCACAGGTCATCATACACAAACACATTTCATCTCACTTGGACACATTGTCTTATAAGGGCACAGGTCATCATACACAAACACATTTCATCTCACTAGGAGACATTGCCTTATAAGGGCACAGGTCATCATACACAAACACATTTCACCTATCTAGTGAGTATTATATCGACACAACGCATCATACACAAACACATTTCATCTCACTAGGAGACATTGCCTTATAAGGGCAAAGGTCATCATACACAAACACATTTCATCTCACTAGGAGACATTGCCTTATAAGGGCAAAGGTCATCATACACAAACACATTTCATCTCACTTGGACACATTGTCTTATAAGAGAAAAGGTCATCATACACAAACACATTTCATCTCACTTGGACACATTGTCTTATAAGGGCAAAGGTCATCATACACAAAGACATTCATCTCACTAGGACACATTGTCTTATAAGGGCAAAGGTCATCATACACAAACACATTTCATCTCACTAATACACATTGCCTTATAAGGGCAAAGGTCATCATACACAAACACATTTCATCTCACTAATACACATTGCCTTATAAGGGCAAAGGTCATCATACACAAACACATTTCATCTCACTAGGACACATTGTCTTATAAGGGCAAAGGTCATCATACACAAACACATCTCACTTGGACACATTGCCTTATAAGAGCCACAGGTCATCATACACAAACACATTTCATCTCACTTGGACACATTGCCTTATAAGGGCACAGGTCATCATACACAAACACATCTCACTTGGACACATTGCCTTATAAGGGCACAGGTCATCATACACAAACACATCTCACTTGGACACATTGCCTTATAAGAGCCACAGGTCATCATACACAAACACATTTCATCTCACTTGGACACATTGCCTTATAAGGGCACAGGTCATCATACACAAACACATCTCACTTGGACACATTGTCTTATAAGGGTACAGGTCATCATACACAAACACATCTCACTTGGGCACATTGCCTTATAAGGGCTACAGGTCATCATACACAAACACATTTCATCTCCCTTATACACATGGCCTTATAAGGGCACAGGTCATCATACACAAACACATTTCATCTCCTTAGGACACATTGCCTTATAAGGGCACAGGTCATCATACACAAACACATTTCATTTCACTTGGACACATTGCCTTATAAGGGCACAGGTCATCATAAGCAAACACATTTCATCTCATGATCACTAGGACACATTGTCTGATAAGGGTACAGGTCATCATACACAAACACATTTCATCTCATTAGGACACATTGCCTTATAAGGGCACAGGTCATCATACACAAACACATCTCACTAGGACACATTGCCTGATAAGGGCACAGGTCATCATACACAAACACATCTCACTTGGACACATTGCCTTATAAGGGCACAGGTCATCATTTTTAAGGGCACAGGTCATCATTTTTAAGGGCACAGGTCATCATTTTTAAGGGCACAGGTCATCACACACAAAAACACATTTAATCTCACTTGAACACATTGCCTTATAAGGGCACAGGTCATCATACACAAACACATCTCACTTAGACACATTGCCTTATAAGGGCACAGGTCATCATACACAAACACATTTCATCTCACTTGGACACATTGCCTTATAAGGGCACAGGTCATCATACACAAACACATCTCACTTGGACACATCGCCTTATAAGGGCACAGGTCATCATACACAAACTTATTTCATCTCACTTGGACACATTGCCTTATAAGGGCGCAGGTCAGCATACACAAACACATCTCACTTGGACACATTGCCTTATAAGGGCACAGGTCTGCATACACAAACACATCTCACGAAGACACATTGCCCTATAAGGGCACAGGTCATCATACACAAACACATTTCATCTCACGAAGACACATTGCCTTATAAGTGCCACAGGTCATCATACACAAACACATCTCACTTGGACACATTGCCTTATAAGGGCACAGGTCTGCATACACAAACACATCTCACGAAGACACATTGCCCTATAATGGCACAGGTCATCATACACAAACACATTTCATCTCCCTTATACACATGGCCTTATAAGGGCACAGGTCATCATACACAAACACATCTCACTTGGACACATTGCCTTATAAGGGCACATGTCATCATTTTTAAGGGCACAGGTCATCATACACAAAAACACATTTCATCTCACTTGGACACATTGCCTTATAAGGGCACAGGTCATCATACACAAACACATCTCACTTGGACTCATTGCCTTATAAGGGTACAGGTCATCATACACAAACACATTTCATCTCACGAAGACACATTGCCTTATGAGGGCACAGGTCATCATACACAAACACATTTCATCTCACTTGGACACATTGCCTTATAAGGACACAGGTCATCATACACAAACACATTTCATCTCACGAAGACACATTGCCTTATAAGGGCAAAGGTCATCATACACAAACACATTTCATCTCACTAATACACATTGCCTTATAAGGGCAAAGGTCATCATACACAAACACATTTCAACTCACTAGGACACATTGTCTTATAAGGGCAAAGGTCATCATACACAAACACATCTCACTTGGACACATTGCCTTATAAGAGCCACAGGTCATCATACACAAACACATTTCATCTCACTTGGACACATTGCCTTATAAGGGCACAGGTCATCATACACAAACACATCTCACTTGGACACATTGCCTTATAAGGGCACAGGTCATCATACACAAACACATCTTACTTGGACACATTGTCTTATAAGAGCCACAGGTCATCATACACAAACACATTTCATCTCACTTGGACACATTGCCTTATAAGGGCACAGGTCATCATACACAAACACATCTCACTTGGACACATTGCCTTATAAGGGTACAGGTCATCATACACAAACACATCTCACTGGGGCACATAGCCTTATAAGGGCCACAGGTCATCATACACAAACACATTTCATCTCCCTTATACACATGGCCTTATAAGGGCACAGGTCATCATACACAAACACATTTCATCTCATTAGGACACATTGCCTTATAAGGGCACAGGTCATCATACACAAACACATTTCATTTCACTTGGACATATTGCCTTATAAGGGCACAGGTCATCATAAGCAAACACATTTCATCTCATGATCACTAGGACACATTGTCTGATAAGGGTACAGGTCATCATACACAAACACATTTCATCTCATTAGGACACATTGCCTTATAAGGGCACAGGTCATCATACACAAACACATCTCACTAGGACACATTGCCTTATAAGGGCACAGGTCATCATACACAAACACATCTCACTTGGACACATTGCCTTATAAGGGCACAGGTCATCATTTTTAAGGGCACAGGTCATCACACACAAAAACACATTTCATCTCACTGGGACACATTGCCTTATAAGGGCACAGGTCATCATACACAAACACATCTCACTTAGACACATTGCCTTATAAGGGCACAGGTCATCATACACAAACACATTTCATCTCACTTGGACACATTGCCTTATAAGGGCACAGGTCATCATACACAAACACATCTCACGAAGACACATTGCCTTATAAGGGCACAGGTCATCATACACAAACACATCTCACTTGGACACATTGCCTTATAAGGGCACAGGTCATCATACACAAACACATCTCACTTGGACACATTGCCTTATAAGGGCACAGGTCTGCATACACAAACACATCTCACGAAGACACATTGCCCTATAAGGGCACAGGTCATCATACACAAACACATTTCATCTCACGAAGACACATTGCCTTATAAGGGCCACAGGTCATCATACACAAACACATCTCACTTGGACACATTGCCTTATAAGGGCACAGGTCTGCATACACAAACACATCTCACGAAGACACATTGCCCTATAAGGGCACAGGTCATTATACACAAACACATTTCATCTCCCTTATACACATGGCCTTATAAGGGCACAGGTCATCATTTTTAAGGGCACAGGTCATCATACACAAAAACACATTTCATCTCACTTGGACACATTGCCTTATAAGGGCACAGGTCATCATACACAAACACATCTCACTTGGACTCATTGCCTTATAAGGGTACAGGTCATCATACACAAACACATTTCATCTCACGAAGACACATTGCCTTATGAGGGCACAGGTCATCATACACAAACACATTTCATCTCACTTGGACACATTGCCTTATAAGGGCACAGGTCATCATCATACACAAACACATTTCATCTCACGAAGACACATTGCCTTATAAGGGCACAGGTCATCATACACAAACACATTTCATCTCACTTGGACACATTGCCTTATAAGGGCACAGGTCATCATACACAAACACATTTCATCTCACGAAGACACATTGCCTTATAAGGGCACAGGTCATCATACACAAACACATCTCACTTGGACACATTGCCTTATAAGGGCACAGGTCATCATACACAAACACATTTCGGATAACATTCATCACTTTTGTCTTAGAGACAGATATTACCTCACACAGACACAAGTTATACGACATTTATACGATAGGCTGATGTTGTACAACATATATAGCAACCTATTCATTTTAACGACTAAATGCCAGGCAGTTGAAAGGTTTTTTATAAAATATTTGTCTTCTCTACGTCAAACAGAATACACATTTCAGTTAGTTTCCTTTGTTCTGCTGTCTCACTCTATGATCCTGCTAAAACGATTTGTCACGTGTGTTTTTTCATGAAGTGATTTGTGTAGAATGGTAATAGATTACGTTTTTACTTTACGGTGTATAAAATATATTATCGTAACTATGGAGACAAATAAAAAAGTAAGACTTTACGGATGATGATGTTAAAGCAAAATTCAAATATGTTTTTTAAATAAAATGTTTATTAGATTCCACATTATCTAACATGACAAAATATCATTTGACATAAAATTACTTCACAAGAATTTGATATCCTATGGACTCTTTTCACGGGAGTCACGTAATATCCCATGGACACGTATCATCTCGCTCGGAGACATATGTTATCCAATAGACATATATTATCTCTCTTGACAAAATTCCACTAATAAAAAGAAATATAATTCATATCAATTGTGGAAGATCACTCGTTCTTTCCTACAAAGGTATGTCAGAACCTATTATTTTCGCTATTTTGCTGTATTATCCTTTGATCTTTGTGTGCCATATTTTCCCATCTCCCTCTACTAGCTTGAGATGGGCCCATCTCACCTCACTGTCAAGACGTCGTTAAATAAACACTGTGACGTCACAATATAACAGAACAACGATAAACAGATTATATACGTTTTTTGAAACTCGATTCATTTTCTCGCCATCTCATCTCAGGACTGTATCCCTTCGATGAGATACGGACGAGAAAATGAATCGAGTTTCAAGAAACGTAAATAATCTATAAATTTAATTCGGAGAAATGAGATATCACATGGACAAATATTATATCACTTGGACACAGTGATATGTTATTCTCGCAAAGACACAGATCATCTCATGAAATCAGCAAAAAAAAAAGTTACAAGCAAATCTCGTAATTAAAAACACTAATTCACCACAACATGGGATACACCACAACAAACAGAACTAAACAACACCCAAGCAAAAGCCAGCTACATATCAAATCTCAAGGACACTCATTATCTCACATGGCGACATATCCCTTTGACAAACATACAGCGACATGTAATATTATGAATTGATATTTTTAATTTTCTTTTAATAATGTAGAATTCCTCATCAGCCAATCAGAATTGAATTCTGTCTATTTCCGGTTTGCAAGTTAAGAAAGTATGAAAATTTTGAAAAATTCCAAAAATTTTAATACGTTGTTTGTTTATATCTTTCGAATTAAAAGTTTTCATAATTTCAGCTAATATTGAAATGAAGTGTGAAATTTTCGTTCATGAGACAAAAAACCACTAAAAGAGTTAACAAATCAAAAGTAACCATGAACTTAATTTCTCTAATTACTAGTATGTACAAATGTGCCTAAAAATATGAATAAATAATATAACAGGTGTCGCCTCGAAATACGGTCGATAAGAAAAATATCGACATGAGATCACACATCGACCTCCAACTTCGTTGTCGGTCGATATGTTCTCATGTCGATAATTTTTCATATCGACCTTATTTTACCCTTTCAGTGCTAAATTGAAACTTTTAACGTTTGCAACGTCGCCGCTTTAAATATTGTATAACTATTACGTTCCTACGCCAAATTTATTGAAACAACGTCGTGAGAACTTTGTTGACAGTTAAATGCTATGTGTCGCTGGTAAACTGATTTCATCATATAACGAACTTAATGTTGGTTTATACCATTTTTCGGTGCCAAATTTTATTTTCGATATGTAAGCATCCATTTAATTCATATAGATCAAACAGTAGTATAGAATACAATACGAAAAATACCATCGAACTAACCGAACTACAATGATATGGAAGCCCGTACGTGCCACGGAAAAAAATTATAACTTGTGCGCACGAGTTACAACTTGAGCGCACGACTTTCAAATCTTGAGCGCACTTCGTTGTCGGTCGATATGTTCTCATGTCGATAATTTTTCATATCGACCTTATTTTACCCTTTCGGTGCTAAATTCAAACTTTTAACGTTTGCAACGTCGCCGCTTCAAATATTGTATAACTATTACGTTTCTACGCCAAATTTATTGAAACAACGTCGTGAGAACTTTGTTGACAGTTAAATGCTACGTGTCGCTGGTAAACTTATTTCATCATATAACGAACTTAATGTTGGTTTATACCATTTTTCGGTGCCAAATTTTATTTTCGATATGTAAGCATCCATTTAATTCATATAGATCAAACAGTAGTATAGAATACAATACGAAAAATACCATCGAACTAACCGAACTACAATGATATGGAAGCCCGTACGTGCCACGGAAAAAAAATTTATAACTTGTGCGCACGAGTTACTAACTTGAGCGCACGACTTTCAAATCTTGAGCGCACGAGTAACTAACTTGTGCGCTCAATTTGTTTTTATTTCATTCCTTAACATTATACTTGCACATAGTTGGCTTATTAGCAATTAAATAGTCATGGTGTTCCCTCATTTTGCTTTGTATTCCGATAATTTTTCATGACTTGCTCTACTTGCACTGTAGCCATAATCTATATATGCATAATGACAATATAAGAAGTAACAAAGTATATACGGTTTGCTTAAAGAGAATTCAAAGACACTTTCAACAGTTGTATCATGGCGACCAGTTTCATAGTCGGATAAGGACGGGAAAGTTATGGGTAAAGTTAATCCTATGAATGTGAATCGAGTGCACCTTATATAATCGTATCAAGCCCGGCGAGAAATCTCTCATGAACAGTGATAAACTAGAGAGGTAAGTCAGACATGCATCTTGTCTTCCTTAGCCCCTTCGTGAAATATAACAAAGCAATATGATTTTAATGCAAAGAATTATGAACAATGTAGTTTTCATCCAATCAACGGCACATAAAAGCTTCAGTATAAACAATAATAATCCAAAAACGTGTTGTCCCGTGGCGATTGATGGGGACATTGCATTACTAAATGTATTGGGATTTTTTTCTTTTCTATTTAATAACTACAATATCATTTCCTTAATTAAAAAAAAACTAGTTGTTTCTATGCATGAAGAACACACTTCAATAAGACGGATTAATTGTGTCATTCAGGAGATATTTACGGAAAGCGCGAGGTATCTTCATACTTCAGACTTCTGACTTCATAGTTCAGACTTCTGACTTTATACTTCTAAGTTCAAAGCTCAGACTTCAGAATTAAGACTTCTCACTTAGGACTTCAGAGTACTGTTAATTATATAACCATATATTTTCGCATGAAAGGTCACGTTCGAAAGTGTATTTGTCTATCTCGGTAGACTGTGTTATAAATATAACTTATTCTTTGGGATTGGCGTTACAATTATTTCTATTAAACAACTTGACTGTCATGTACATGTAGCTGCATTTTATGTTCAGAGTATTCTATATATAGACATACAGCTATATATAGACATACACACTTTGATTTGTTGATAATGAAAGTTACAACCTTTTTTACAACTTTTCCTTCAACAACAAAGCATAATTAAGAAGAGTAATTAGCAGAATCTGCATTTTACCACGTGGTGTCAAAGACTATGCCTAGCAACGATTGACAGTTAGACAATTAGACCGCATCCCTAGAGGTCACTGGGTCTGCGTCCAACACGTCCAACGCATACAGAGCCGGTGATATAGGAGATGTGAATATTTTGTGCATTTCATAAACTGAAACTCGCGGATTACGTATGATTGTTATTGTAGATTTCACGGAATACAGATTTGTCTATGCAGCCTAATCTGTAGTCTGCATCAAATATATATTATAGCATTATTACGTCAAGTTCTCCATATTGGAAAATTCTTTATAGACTAACCAGTCCAGTGTGTCATATTAACTTGTCCAATATGTATCCAAAACTATCAACAAAAATAAGCTTTTATTCGGATTTATTCAACGAATATGATCAAGACAGTGCCTGCATATGTACTGGGACGGTTCTAACAGCCGTCCATGTTATCGACTGTAGGCTGACAGGATGATATCTTCTCGATTGGGGTGGGATTGGAGTTATCAGGCTATATTACCGAAAACTTGGCCGCTTACTATAATATGTAACTTGTTTGTGGAAAGTGCTTCCTTCCTGTCAAGGCAAAACTCGAAACAGAGTACGGGAATTTTATCCCTTACCAGAATAAAAATACTTTACGCATAGATCTAGCACCCAGATATCGCCCAGAAAAATAGTGGTACGGTCGGTTAAGGGTCGACAACCGGTTAACCGTGAATGTTTAAATATAGATAGGGTTTTTACATGTGCTATTATTTGTCATTTACCAAATTACACCCTTGATTGTAACGGTTGCTATTTTATATTGAAAGTTATTTTTTTTAAATAGATTTGTATTGAACATTTCTTAAATTGAAGAGTATATATGTAATGAAATTATATAATTTTATATTTCAATTTATCAAAAATTGGTGCGGTTTTCCGTTCCAGCAATTTAAACACATAATTCTGGGTTTTCGACGTTTTTAGGGTAGTAAACGTACCTGGTAGTAAATGTCACTGAACACAGACATTAATGTCAATTAAGATGTAATCATCTGCAGGTAATTTAAACAGAAAATTATCTTTTCTTATCAATATTGAGTTGAGCTGACAAGCTGGTTTGGTGGAATATTTTATAAAATTGGTGTAACTCTAACAAAATTTACGGATAAAAATCATTGCAATATGGTGCTCTCAATCCATACCAAGTTTCATAAAATTATTTTTAACAATTTCAAATGAGTTGCAGTGAGAAAATTCGTGACGGATGAACGGACAGACGGATGACATATTACCTGCAATGCACCAAACCTTCACTGTACATTTTGACATCAATTTATGAAACGCACATTTGCGGTATTTAAATGTAACACTCATTAAATTACTTAACGACAATGTAGATATAAATAGCCACAATATCGCTTCATTGAGCTGCGTTTTATGCATGAGAACTCGAGCATGAACCTATTTGTCGGAAGAATATACACATATAGTTGAAGTTAGGTTTCTTCTACGTTTTGGTAGTTATTGAGGGCAGAAAGATTTTCTGAATAAGAATGTTATTACACCTGGGTTTTTTTTTTTGGTAATTTAATTCGAAGCACGCAGAGCGAATGTTCTTAAAAAATTCCCCATGTGACGTAGAAAGTGGAATGAGGAAGATCGCGGGTTCGCAACCATGCCTTATCACACATACGTAGGCAGTGGATTTATCGTGGGTTTGAAACCCTGCTGGTCTAATGACTCCCATGTCTAACTGCTGACAATTACTCCTGTCAGGAAAATGTGTCTGGGTAGGGCGAAATATCTGGCTACGGACAGTTATTGCAGTCAGGAGAATCAACGGGCGGGGTGGGGGGGGGTGGGGGGGGGTGGGGGGGGGGGGGGTAATGTTTGCAGTTGCTCTAGTCAAAAATAATGTGACCTATATGGCCCTTGGACAGTTGTTTACTTAGGAAAATATGTTCGAGTGGTGTGAAACGGCAAATGGTGACAATTACTCTAGTCGGCAAATAGCGTCTGAGTGGGGAAAATGTTCCTGTTACAAATAGTTGCCGTAATGTGCCCTGTAGGTTGAGAAACTGAACTGCCCTAGTCAGGAGATTTGACATGTCTAACTGGGGACAGTTATTCCGGTAAAAAGAATGCGTCCCCGAGTATGATGGTCGACGCGTCTAGCTGTGGCCAGTGAGGAGAATGGGTACAAATCGGGTGGCAGTATAAAGTGTGGAGAATATTTAGATTTATTTTCAGCTATGTGATTTGTGTGTTTGAATGGTGCTTAATGCCACTGTCAGCAATTTTTCAGCTATTGGTTGATTGGTTGGTTGTACGAGTTTTTACGTCATTTTCAGCTATATCAATTACTAGTACAATTGAAATTGAAACATTGTCTTTGTAAAGAAAAAACTCGACGCTCGTTGGTCATGTTTTTATATTTCTTTTGTCAGCGGAATCAGGCACACGTGTCCTTATGCGGTAAACATGCACTGATTCTGGTTTTTTGACTGCATGAAAATTAGGGACAAAGATAATCAAACGTGATTTCGTTGTTTTCTACGTCGCAGCCGAATGGGATGGGGCGATATGCACGTGTACCCACCAAAATAAAATAAAATATATAAAGGGGATAAGATTTCATGACAACGTTATATAAGCATACGCCCTGGTTATTCATAATATTTTTTCATAATTGCGACCATTTAAAAACTGATATTTACAAATAAAGTAGAACTACAGTATGTTGATATAAAATGGTGAATCCATAATTCAAACGAAATTTTTGTAACAAATACTTTAAACATAGGTGAACTGAATTGATTTATTTATTTCTAAACCAGTAACGTGACACCGTTATAATAGAAAAGATGTTTAAAAAATTTTTAAAATACGGTCATGTTGATAAATACATTCAAAATACATGGTATGTAGAGCCAATGGAGCATAACTTATGTTACATTTTATCGTTCTATCACATTTGTATGTTTCAATGGAATAGCAGTAACAATGAAAGTGATATTATTTTGGTTGTTAATTTCATATACAACATCATTACATCTTCATTCATCGATACCAGTGTTAAAAAGAGGTAAGTTGTCTTTGTTTGTGTGTTAATTGCATTTTTTATTTTACCAAGATGTCTTTGCAGGAAGATTATCAATTAAGTTTAAAATGTTTAAGCCAGTTGGCATAGACGATTTTCAGATAATGTGTCAAATCAAAACACAGTTTACACTTTGATGTAGCTAAGTCGGGGATTTCTTGATTTCATATGAACGAAATTCCATATATATTTCAATTTAAAGTGAATGATCACTTATTCTTATTTTACAGATATTTATTCTGTTACCAAAGTTCCTTTTTAATAGCGAGCACGGCTTGAAGCGTGCAGCGAAGCTGACCGCGAAAAGCGGTGAGCTCTACGGCAATTACGTGTCACCTTATCAAAATCTGCCTAATGCTGATATTGAAGTTTTTTCGTCCGGAAGTTGATATCGTGAAAAACTTAAACAAAGTGAATGAAGAAGGGCACTTAAATCAATTTTAAAGAATGGCTTGAAAATAAAGCTGACATCGATAAAAAAAATTTCATACTTTTTTTTTTGCAATCTCTAAATCGATCTTAAAAAACTGACAATCATAAGACATTTCATGTGACGTCACTATTACAAAGAAAGACGTCACGTGACTAATGGAATGTAGATGCACTTTTAGTGTCTTCAGAAGTAACGTCAATTATGAAATTCACATTATATATATAAATAATAAAGGACTGTATTGTCTGTGCTCGCATTTTGGCAATGCCCATTCCATATTAATATTCATCAAATGATGAATTAGATTACTTCCAATAAATGCCTATTGGTTCCTTAGATTCTACATGTGGCAGTATAGCTATCTCCTATAAAGTGTCACTTCCGGTTCTGTTTAATGCGTACTTGGTACGTGGGTCTATGACACTGAATGCATGCAGTGCTATAATTGCGGAACTTTGCGAGTCTGAAAAAATTAAAAATATAATTAATACCGTAGATTTAGATATTGTTCGTGATATAAAAAAATTCTAGCCGGTCAATTTAATACGATCCGGAACAGATTCCTAAGTGCTCTTTGATGAACAGGTGGTTCTTTAGAGTTTTATATTGTTACATGTATATTTTAACGTACATGTAACATAACAATTTTCTAAAGAAAGCACACCTTAGCAAAATTATTTTTTTATTCTGGTTCTGTAGTTTGCAGGTTTCTCGGACTTTGATTCGTGAATTGTCTTTTTAGTCGGTTTCCTCGGTTTTCGGTATTTAGTTTTTACCTTCATTTAATAGAACACCCTCCGTAAAGGTAATTTATGCCACAATCGTATAACTAGTAATTGTTATGCTACTTTAGTGATTTGTTTTCAGATCTTGTTACTGTAGACTAATAATTTTTATGCTACTTTAGTGATTTGTTTTCAGATCTTGTTACTGTACACGTATCAACGCCATCTACAGATCACCAGAGAACTAAGAGACATGCAGACCTTCCAGATGTTTTACATATCCAGATATCTAATAATCAATTTGATAGATCTTTCCACGTAGAGAAAGATCAGGATGAAGAATCAAACACGCCGGTATACATTGACGGTGCACTCTTTCAAGACGATCCCTATCCAAAGGTATGTTTCGTTAGCCTTTTGATGTGTTTGATAAGACATTTGATTGTTTTCAGATTAAGACTTGACCTATCAATTTATTCCATATCAACTTATATTTGTAATAAATAAAGGTGTGTTAATGATGAAGAAAATATTTCGATTGTCAATTCACCTTGAACTTAATTTTTACTCAAAATGTAAATAAATACGAGCAGATGGAACTGACCTGGAACAGATGGAACTGACCCGGAACAGATTCCCAAAAGTACTAATTGGCAAGCAGTCAAGAAATCGAGTAGTTTAGTTTAGGTTCTTTTTTATTTAAGAACTAAAGTCATTTCTAATTTGAAAACAAAATGAAAACGGAGATGAGGCACCAATACATGTTTTTTTTAAAGTTTTCTTTACAACTAGGTTTAGATATGACTGACAGACAAATGTTATATCATAATGATCATTACGCCATATCACTCACGTGTGATTGCTGAATGAAATTGTTGATTAACGTTCAGCGAGCAGTATTTCAGATTAAGTAAACAAACAATTCATTGTGGAAATGAAATGACCAATGGACATGAATAGAGAATGTTCAATGCAATAAGAAAATACGTATGAAGAACTGAGTAAGCGTGGCATTCCTCAGGCACGACTGTGAATTGAACCCAAAACTAATATATTAGATATGAATGCTGTCAATTTTTTTCGCTTCCCCGTTCGCCTGCATAATGTCCAGCGTTCTAGACTATTAAAAAATCGCTTTTATATAAAAGGTTAATGTTTAATTTGTAGACGTACATAAATACTTTGTATTAGCCTGGTATTTCTGTTAATAACTTGTATATTTTACTTACTTTTTTATTTTATAGATATTTACTCAGTTTTATCGGTGTATAGACAGAGGCTGTCTAATTCAAGCCCAGAAAGCCATAGATCTCAATACCACAAATGTGTTCAGTGACTACTTACTAGTAAGTTATTAGAAACACCGTCATATAACTAAATCGCGTTGTTTGTTTGTTTGTTTGATTAAAGATATACACTACTTTCCAGATTTATTTCGCGTCCAGCTTTCATAAAGAATGGAAGCAGGTATATTCTACTAAACTTCGGAAGAAATTAGACATCCGTGTCTATTAATGTTCTATTAAAGTACACCTGCACCAATTCAGCCTCGAACTAGAATCCCCAAGCCAATGGCAACGCAAAAAAGGGAATAATTAGACAACATAGACTGCCCCCCCCCCCCCCCCCCCGCCCTGTTTTGTATATCTTGTTTACTGGCGTTACTAAATGAGCCATAATATTATATTCAAAAGAATCTAAGTCACTTTACTCTATTCGGTTGTGTGTGTATATTGCGGTGATAGAAATGAAGAAGCAGTTTTTTTAAATATGATGCGCCACAGTCACTCACATCATTTTAACCGTTGTAAACAAAATCAAGTCTATCCTACAACAATTAAATCTTAACAAGCTACATCTAACAACTGAAGATTTGTAAGCTTATAAAAGGTGTGCTCAATAGCGGGCAGGGTTCACTCGACTTCAATCTTAATTGACAAGGATCGCCAGTTTTTCTACCGAAGGTCTAGGGTTTTCTCCTGGTATTTCGGTTTCCTCCCCTAATAAAAACGACGCCATGATATAACCGAAACATTTAACGCCACGTTAAACATCATTCGAAAAAACAAACAAAAGCATATTTGTTTTCTTTGGGGAGAACCTGATTACACGGTGAAACCCCTTGATCTTGGGCAAGAAAAGCGACAATACTTGTCAGGTTGGACTATATAACGCACGGCCGGACGTTCGACACGAACTCCAAATCTTGATTTTGTCATGCCCCGTCAATCAATTGTAGATAACTAATTACCTTTACCACTCGGCTACTGTTGATTATTGACGATGTTCACATTACAAGTATTAGCTTTCCTATAATGCTAGCCGTCTCTAAGCTTTATTTTTCGTGGACAAAAATACGTACTGTTTTTTAATGTTATGTGTATTGTTATTATTAACATCACTTCATTATAAGTATACAATGTTTAGATAGCCAAATCAGGCAACCGCAAAATATAGGTCAGAGTCAGCATATGAAGCATGCACTATGCTAAGCATCTCTAGATGCATCATTCTACGCGGCAAGATAGTTGATGTGAACCTTGTCAGTAAGCAGGAAAAGATTAAAATTGTTCTCCTTTTCTCACTTGTTTTTCCGTTTTTCTCCGTTTAAGTTTTATGATACACATTTTATGATAAACATACACAAATCAATGCGACTTTCCTTTTAAAACAGTTAAATTCCCATTATCTTGCATATTTTTTTCTTTTTTTATCGTAACCGATTCGTGATCGATCGGCTTTTCTCGAGTGGCAACGAACGGTGGTCGGCCTATTATTATTGCTACTGCAATAAGCGGGGTTTTCATCACTAACTTAGCTCTGCTTATTTGTTGAGTATTTTAAGTTTGGTTTGGACTAGCAGGAATGATATATGGGCTTGAGATAATGAAATGTAGGAAATATGAAATAGAACACCTAGAAAAGATGCAGAGGAAAATTTTGAGGCCTTCCAAACAAAACCTCAAATACTGCAGTTTACCTATTCGTTGGTGCAATTCCAATACAGATGTATATAGATCTTAATAATATACTGTCACTCCTTAAGAATATAATCAGATGCCCATCATCAGCAAAGTATAATATCTTAATTAGACAACATTGCTTCAACAGAAATAGCAACGAACTTTTTACAGAAAGGGCTGAACTAGTTTTAGAGAAATATGGAATGGAGACAATACATGAACTAATGAAAAACCCTAGATCAAAAAAAGCGTGGAAAAAAGAAGTAAGGAAGGCACAAAAATTATACTGGTCTCAACAATGTGAGGAAGATATAGCTAAGAAGTCAACCCTTTTACCTCAAATTACAGAAAAACCCGATGTCACAACCACATAATATTTGGGAAGGCGCAGAAAATGTACATAGAAAAATAAGAGCGTCAGAAGTCAAGATCTGTCGCGAACTGTATTCACGATATTACATGAACAATTGTAATTATTTTTACTTGTGATTATTTTTTAATTATGCCATATTATTATTGTTATATAATTTGTTTAGAACAAGGATGTTATGGTTTTATTCTAGAAATTAGTTGATTGTACTATTGTTTATCTGGAAGCTTCTGGAATTTACATGTTACTATTATTAGATAAGAAAGATTTAGATAATTATAGAAACTACTTGAAAAAGAACTTTCTAAAATATTCTTTATAAAATAGTATATAAGACATGGTTGTAACATTTATAGGAGTTCAAGTTTAAGTTTAAGTTCAAGTAATAGTTGTAAGATTAGACAGTGACAATAGCAGTTATCCAATGTGGTATTGTTGAAAGTGAAAGTAGCTGTACATATTGTAAATAGAAGTTTGCAGTTAATAAAAGTTAGAAACCTGATTCCGTGTTAGTTTGGATTTCGCCACAAGATCAGCTTGTAACTCAAACATACCTGTTTAATACAACAAGAAAAAAGTATGGAGATAGTTATATCAAAACTATATGCTGCCTATGCGGAGATGAGCCAGATGATCTACAACATTTTATTCTCAAGTGTCCAAAGATGGAAAACGTTCGGAGAAGGCATCTCCGACATATCAAAAGCTACCTAGATAACCTCAGAAACGATGTTTACCAAGAGTTTGTCACCCAAAACAACCTAGTTCAACTCATACTGGACTGTACAAACCAACAGATGCCGTATATCAGTAAGCTGAAAAAACAAGGTTATATAGAGCTGGATGAACTAACCAGGAACATGTGCTATAACCTACATATGGAAAGGATGAGACAGTTAAAGGAGGGGGGCAGGATTCTATAAATATATAAACTATGTATAATCCGATGCTTTTAGTGTTTTTAATAGAAAAAATGCAATAGTGATGATACCCTTCTTGTATATATATCTATGAATTTTATTTTGACTCCACGCTTGACCAAGTGCATCTTATCGTTTTAACTCAAGCATCGTGTTTTAGCAGCTTTTATAGTTTTAGAAACCGCTATACATGCCCTTTTTTGATATCAGAAAGTAAAATTTTACATTAACAATATTTAAACATTTTAGTGCATTTATGACTAGTGCCTGATATTTTACGTATAATGCTGCTTCTTGCCTTTTAGTGCTTTTAGTGCTTTTACGATAAAGTAGTAATTGTAGACTGAGTTTAATAACTCTACATTTAAATAACTTATATGTGGATGCCTAACTGTATTATAACCCATACACTGTACATAAATGTTCACCTGACTCCGTCAACTATTCGTATTCTCACTGTGACTATATGCACCATACACATGCAATGATGTGCACCACATATATCTATACAGAGGATAGAGTGCGCCGACTAACGGCGGTAGTTACCTGAACAAGACAAGACAGTTGGCCAATCGGCAGCTGTCTCCCGATTTAGCCTATTATGATTGCTACAGCCCCGTAATTATGCCGGGTTTTCATCCCTAACTTAGCTCTGCTTATTTGTTTTCCAATCGGCAACTATCTCCCGATTTAGCAGCCAATCAAGACACAGCATTGTTTATCTGTTATCCTTGAGATACGACTGGTTTCCGCTGTTTAGCTTTTGATTATTTATCCCGTCTCGCATGCGAGACGGGAATTATGTACTCGACAGTACAAATATTACAAATGTCTGTCACATAATGAAAACACGCGATAAACACTTAGTAACCTGTATGATCTAAAAAAGATGTGTGTAGGTATTTAATTCTTCCACGGAGCGTGGTTGTATTTTTTATTTGTTTATTCTTGCGGTTCAGTTTATATTTTATTTTGAAAGAAACGTGTGTATTCCCGCAATGTGTTTCAATAAAACTTTAAATAATTTTAAATTTCATGATTGCTTTATGATTAAAATAAACGGTATCAACTTTGTATATTTATTTTAGGCATTTCAATCAAATTTTAAACAATCTTTTATTGCGTTATTGTTGTAACATTAGTTTAAAAAGGTTAAATACGGCCTGCTTTATATATGAAAAGCCAGTGAAAGCAATTGGAATAATTTTTGAAAGTGCACTTTCAGTGGCGGATACAGGGAGACTAGTGGGAGTACCGGGAACCGTAACAAAGCATAGCGGAATCTACAAATGCATATATAGGCCATGTGATCAAAAAAATGTTTGCAGGAAAGCCCAATTACCCTTATGAGAAATCATGGATCCACCACTAACTTTGCATCTGCACAACACCACAGACATATTACACTGTAATACTTATTAATCTATATGGCAAATAGTAGTCTATATTTCTTTGGTTCTTTTGGGCCAATCTCTGATAACATGTATTATATGATGTAAACTTGATCTAAAACGTTACATAATCTATTATGGAAACCATATTGCTCTTGCTTTTTTATTCAAATTATTAATATATCGTCGTACGAACCCCCACATTCTGCAAGTAACCCAGTGTCGGTATCGTATTGATTCCAATCCGGTATTACCATGGAACTACAATTGAGCAAGAATCCGGGCTATCGGATGTTAAAAAAGAACAAGGAAAATAAACAATATTTTTCTTCATGCATTATTCCATATTTTAGTTTGGAACGTTTGAAATTGATGGTCAGTTGCATGTCCTTGATCACACAGAAAATGGTGAACACGTAATCGCCATTCCAGAAGAATCAGATTTTGATTGCCAGGTTTCTTCAGGTATGTAAAACGTATTTGAATCGTCCAAAACTGTTGACAGCTATTACACTTTTGTGGATTGATTGTGGTGTTAGCTATAGCTTTTGGAAAAAAGAGAGAAAAGGAAAATGAAGAAAGATATAAACAAGTCAAAACAATAACCGTACAAATTAAAGCAATAGTTTTTGGTGATGAAAACACACACAAGCAAAATAACCAAATGTAAAGACAACCTAGCTAAGAGCACGAATAGGTCAAGGTCATCGAGGCTGAGTAATGTGCTTGCTTCGTCTCTTTAACAGTTTCTTTCCTGATAGACGAATATTTCTAGCATTTGGTTAGGCATATAAGATTGTTTGACCGAACATATTTTTCCGGACTCCAGTTAATTCCACTGGGACTTGACATTTTTGCTACACACATTCGATCAGACAATTTTAAAAGAATACCTAATCGAGACCAAAATACCTGGCAAGTCCTGTGGTTAGTCAAGATAAGACTGGTTAATTACAGCGCTTTAACAATACACCTTTGCGCTCAAAAGCAGTGATTGATGATGTCACAATACTTTTCTTTAGTTCACCAAGAACATGATGAGAATGTCCAAATACCAGAACTTGAGATGAGACAGAAGCGAGCCTCCAGTAATTACCAAGTAGAACTCTTGATAGTTTTAGATTACAGTTCGTATCAATTGTAAGTACAAATTTTACATCAGGAATAAAATCCCACACTAAATGCCAAAAAAACAGCTACGTAAGTGTAGAAAGTTCATAATGCGCTAAAATACTATAATTGGTTTGACAAGCTGTCGCCTGCATCCTATGATATTGAAGTTGAAACAATACATTTGGCTAAAGATGTTTCTATTCTCGCTAAGATAACAATACTTTTTGTTAAAGGGAGTGCGATCGCACTTAACATACAAGCCTTTCCGTTGGCCATGTTATATAACAAATGTGTCTGCTTCAAATTCCAGATACACTAAAGCTCATGTAAATTTGGCTTTCTACACTAATCCACGGTCACCGTGTGAACAAAATTCATCTACCCTGCAATTTTTATTGAAGTGGACATGCTGAATATTTTGCTTTATTTCAATAAATGCAAGTATAATCCACAGAAAAAAGCGTATACGTATTTATGCTCAGGATGTGTTACGAAATAAAATGTCAAAGTGGAGTGGAAATTGGTTGTCTGCCCTTTGTGAAATAGTGGAAATTGGTGGTCTGCCTTTTGTGGAGTAGTGGAAGAAGCAGAATCTACTTGGATTATTACTTCCTGGTGGTCCCTTGTAGAGGTTTGACGGTTATTAGCATTTTAACCGTATTAAATTTAAGCATTATATTTAAATTTTGACAGTTAATATGATACAAATGTATTTTACTTTACTAACATTGCCAGTTAACTTCTTTCGGGCTGCGCGCGTAAAGACAAATCAAACTGCGACGACAAAGGCAAATTTTCTGTAAGCAAATATCTCTTTAACATATTTGTTTGGTTTTTGGTTAAAAGCTGGCTTACTGCAAAGAAGGGAGTAAGGACCGATGCAATAGATGCCATAAAACAGTTCTACGCCTTCATGGTCAAAGGGGTACGTTTATTTATGTATGACTATATTTTTTGCTGTGGTTACTATATATTTTGGTTGTTGGTTCTGGAGTTTGCCGTTTTCTCGGACTTTGATTTGTGGATTGTCTTTTTTGGCAGTTTCCTCTGTGTTCGGTATTTTTTTATTACCTTCATTTATTTAATGTACGAATATTGACAGTTTTCAATCGACGATCTGTGTGTTCAAAATATTTGACGAACAATTCTAATGTTTTTGTTAATAAAACATAAGTTGACAAAATGTATACAAAATTAATTCCTGCGCGATCGACCATGACACAGTATATTGTTTAGTGCTTTTGACATTGTGGGAAGGCTCAACAATAATTAATGTCTGTTCCATATCATTGTATCTCCAATAAGGCCAAAAAGAGATTGATAACGTTGTATACACAAACAGGGCTAAAACGACTTGTGTTTGTAATATACAGGACATAACTTTCTAATTATTATACATTTATATTCTTTGTTGGAATTGTTTAACGTCACATTCAGCAATGTTTCAGCCATATCGTTACGTCCAGTTGTTGTTTTTATTGAACGGGGAAGCCGTGGTACACAGAGAAAACCACAGGATTTTAGCCGGGAAACTTGCAATCCTTATCAATTAAGATTTGAGTCAGGCACACCATGCATGACTGCAGTGAAACTCGAACTGGAACTTGTTGACAGGCCACGTGATCAGTAGTATATGACTACCTTAACTACTCTGCAAACAAGGTTTCTTGTACATGTCATTGTTGCAATTGAATATTAAAGCGATTGTAGGCTTTGTTAGCTCAAATTTTTACATAATACATGAGCCAAATTTATATATTAATATTTGTGTTAAATTTGTGGGGATTTTAGCCCAAATATAACAGTGAGATGTCTATAGTGCAATTTGGCTACCTACATTTATAATAATACATCAAAACGAATCGCAAATGTCGAGAATAGTTTTAGTACTAATACTTATCTTCTTCTTCAGATGGATCTCAGATATGAAAACATACGCAGTGCGACATTTAGTATGGACGTGCTGCTAGCTGGGCTGTACGTAATTGAGGTATACAATGTATAGCATATATGCTGCATGTTTAGCATTTTCGTACTGCCGGTGCCCTTTTTATATACTGTAAATTCGGAAATTATTGCGTGCATTTATTATTGCGATTCGGGGACCCCCTCAAAAAATGCGAGTTCATATTTTTGCGATCGTCTGAGGTAGCAAAAAATGTAATGACAACGAATTATTACTCAGCAATTGTCGGTTTTTCTTTAAATGTTTGTCATCTGTAAATAATCGCTCTACACCAAAGAGAATACACATTTCATTTTCTAAAATGATTTACCCCTTTTGAAGATCAGAAACACTTGTCACATGTCTTTTATTATTAGATGATTTGTTTGTATTTTGAGGTCAATGGTTATTGTTTACATCAAAGAAAAATCAATTATGTTGTGTACAATTAATTATCGTATTCAAATTAAATGTCTATGGTAGGGCTTTACAGATGGTTTATGTATTCACGCTAGGTTGAGTAAATTTGTCGATGGTTAAACGAAGGTATAATTGCGAGGTTTGATTATTGCGATAACAGAACGATCGCATTATTCGCAATAATAAAAACATCGCAAAAATTTCTGAATTTACAGTATGAAGATACAAGTTTAGTTTTGAAATCCGTTATTTTTATATAAATTATAGTTGTCAGCTTTCAGCCAGTTCTTGTTTGATTTGAACCAACTGTATATTACATTTAAAAAGTAATGATATTTACACATATAGGTGAACAATTGAACACGTGTTGTGTTCCACGGTCATCAAATTTAGTTCACATGATTTCCATGAATAAACTCTTAATTGGCTTCAAGTAGTGTCCTACCAATTATGACCGGTCGTAAATATTCTACAAAAAAGAATTTAAAATTAATCTTAAGGCATATGACTTTTAGTGGAACATATATTTACATAGATAAAATGAGCGAATGTCGAATTTTATACAACCCAACGTTGCTGGGGGGATAAGGGTACATAACCCCTGCATAATAAGGTTGGCTGAAAAAGTTGTTGACCTCATATCTGGTAATTACATAATGTTAAAATTTCTTTGAACAAATATTTTAATACAAAAAAACTGGTTAACAGACCAAACCCATGAAGTCATCAGCAATTCTAATATGACGTCCTTCAAACGCTTTGGAAACACACCTCTATTTAAATATTCAACAAAATACGGCTGTTCCAGCCATTTCAAAAACCCCCGTGTGTTGATGTTTTTGCTTTAAAATTTATTTTATTTTGTACCTTTGTAAGAAAATCCAATAGATAACATGTTTTCACGATAACAAGTCCATTTTCTATTCTATGCCTTTATTGTTTACGTGTTACAAGTCTTCCTTGACTTTAGCTACCTTGTGTTTTCAAGGGACGTTGCGTTGTTTACAATGACGTTCAATGCAAACCGCGAGACTTTTCCCGCCCCCACCACAAACGAATTTACCGTTACGTATCAAAATGAAAACGCAACCGAATTTCAGAATGTTGATTAATTGTGGAAAATAACTGTCGATTTAAATTTGCACCATTGTGGAAACGGGAGCATAAGATCGACCAAATGCGGTAAGCGGTTTTCATTTCTCACGCAAACACAGCAACACATGAACAGTCCCAGACACGCCACACGGCGACTGATGTATTGAAGCATTTAATTTTGTCGTTCTTTGTTTTGATTGTTAAATTTTATTTTAAATGTTAATAAATATGTTTGTTTGTTTTTAATTTATATTTCTTCGTTTTTTTCTACTAAGTTTTACACGAGAAATATAATAATTTCGAAACAAGGGAGGTTCTCGGAAATTGGAACAGCCAAAATAAACCTTTACCTAGGTAGTCGCGAAATGTAAAATTTCTGTATTTTCATATCAGAATCGAAATAATTCATGGCTGCCCCAATTTAATGGATTATTTAAATATGGGTAAGCATTATATTCATGATATTTTACCATTCGCTAACGCTCATGGCAAAATATTCATGAATATAATGCCTACCCATATTTAAATAATCCATAAAATTGGGGCAGCCTTGAATTATTTCTTAAATATACTTATATATATATATTTAGAATGCAAACTCTGCGTCCTTTATCGAGGATATAAAAAATTGTTCCACGGGACCACCATGTAAAGTTGATTCCAACGTAGTACTGGCACGGTTCCAAAGCTGGGTACAGACAAATACCACCAGTCTGCCTCATGACCACGCCATGCTTTTTACTAGGTTTGTATCAATATCACAGCTTTTTATTTTTCAATATTTTGACATTATAATTGCATCATTGTAGCCATGGTCAAGGTTTTTATTGATATGTGTACTATTAATTTCAACTTTAATAATGATAGGCTTTATAAATGGAGATAAACCACACACATCTACAGCTAAAGGGCAATCACCTAAACACAAACCTCAGAATACAGTTAACCCCTAAACACAAAGAACAAACCAACAAATCACCAATAATTTATGAACAAAAAACAAAAACAAGGCTTCTAATACGGGTTTGGAACTGTCAAATCAGATAATGTGGCGAAGTAAACAGGTTAAAGAGATCCCAAACGCTAATACTTCATTACTGTAATACCCACACAGACATGAAACCCAACTAACAAATTGTTATAGATTTTACTCCCCACGTTGACAGACATGAAACCCGACTAACAAATTGATATAGATCTTACTCCCCACGTTGACATGAAAATTTGGTTGTTTGTAATTACCTCTCTATTCTAATATGACGTGCTTCAAAGGCTTTGAGACCACAAATGTTGTTAAAAATATATTTATGAGCAACACGCGAAGAGAAGGGCGTGTTTTGAAGAGCTGTTCCAATTACAAAACTAACTCCCATTGGAAAGCTATTGCGTGTGACGTAATAATTTTATAAATAGCGGAACGCGCTATAATTATCCGATGTAATATATTGTGTGTTACATTGACAGAACAGCCACTTTATGGCGGAAATGATGTTTTCTATAGGTAAGTAAATATCATAAATGTACCGTAATTGTCTTATTAGAATAGAAATAATTCATGGAGGTTGTGATTTATCATTGATTTACAACGGGTCACCATTAATGTCGTTATTTTATCCCGACCGACATAAATGGTCACCCCGTTGCAAAACAATAATAAACCCCAGCCTCCGTGAATTGTTTCTTAATTAGATATTTTAATTAAACCAGATTATCCGTTAGGTTAATCGTTTCTTGTATCAATAAAGACACCATTGTGTTTTCTTTCAAACTACAAGAGTGGCTTCTACAAGGATTAGGGTATAGATCTATTATTCTTGCAGATACGATATATCAACAAATGGAAATAATAACGCAACAGGCAAGTAAAATTATAGTCATTTCTCGTCATGTTATATGTTCACTTCTAAACTTTATAAAGACGAACTGCTTTATTCAAGAATCCTGTTAACTCGTCAATAATTTCTGTAAAACAGCATTTTACCAGGACGCAAAGATAAAAACAAACAGACAAACAAACCGATGTCGCATTACATTTAAGAAAAGTCAACATTGTGTTAGGGCCTCGGTGGCCGGGTGTCTGAGGTAGTTAGTCATCTATGATTGATCACGTGTTCTCAACATTGAAGTTGCGGGTTCGAGTATCACTGCGGTCACGGTATACTGGACTCCAATCCTATTTGAAGATTGCCAGTTTTCCTACCACAGGTTGGGGTTGTACTAAGCTTCGTCCCTCAATAAAAACTGGACGCAATATATATATTAAAAAAACTGCTGAAAGTGGTGTTAAACGCCATTCGAATATATAAACAAACATTAACATGGTGTCTAACATAAACCAAAAAAATGCGTGCACATTTCGAGGTCATATAACAGATTGATGCAGATGTAATAGTAAATTTATTCATTTTAATTTTATCTCAGCATAATCGAAACAGTTTGTTTCTCTTGTCAAATTAAATACACCATTGCAACAGATGTGTCTTTTTCATTTAGGATAGTAGAATTAATTTAACAACTAGTGCAGAATTTTTTTAAATACTGAAGAAAATGAAAACCTCAAATATTAAAAGTTACAAAAACGATCATTAAAAGGAGCATGCACCAGTAGACATTATAAAGAAAATTAACGATTGACAACAATTTGTAATTTTTGCAGGTTATGCATACCTGGGTTCTATGTGCTCAGACCAAAGTGTTTCAGTAGTTGAAGAAAACTTCAGCTTTATTTCTCAAACTATTGCTGCCCACGAGCTTGGCCATAGGTACGTCACATAAAATTTGGAATTATTAATTGATTTTGCAACCAGTCAAATTTTCTCCAATCGCTGCGTGCATGGCCCAGATTTATTTTATCTTTATAACGGATAAGTGTGCTTTGATGCATCCTTTCCATGTTTAATTTTTCCTTGTCAATGAGGTTCCGTAACTGTAGTTTGTGTCTATCGATACAGTTCTTTGTTTTTAACTCTCACGATCTTCTTCCTTAAGCTGCCACGTTCAACACACAGTCTGCTGATAGCCTTCCCTGAAATATGAAAAATTTCCAGCTTCTTGTTTTGACTGTTTTGCTAATATTTTTTGGTTTTCTGTAACTCTACATTTGATATATTTCTAATTTCATTTATTCTTATAATCTTTCTGGAAATGATGTTTTAGAAAATTTCCATATTTAGTCCAGTCTCATTTAGTTAATTTCCCATGTTTCGCAGTCTTATACCAGAACTGTTTTGACCAATGTTTTAAAAGCCTAACGTTTGTCTTTATGGAAAAGATGGACAGATACCATTTTGTTTTACCAAGCCTACTTGTGATTTCCTTTTCGCATCCACGTGGTTTATTTATAACTCCATGTTAATTGTTCAACAGATGTGTACCATATCAAAGACAGTCGAAAATAACTATATACCATACATTTAATGATATTTTATTACAACCACTGGGTCGATGTCTCTCCTGGTGGATTGTTTATTTAAAAGTGAATTCCGAGTAGTCTCATTTCGGTGCTGAAAAGACTATCATTTTATTGAAGTCATCGTCTATAAATGATCTTGAACAAATGAAATACCCTAATCCATATATCATACATTTAATGACATCCCTACGTCGATGTCTCTGCTGGTGGATTTGTTTATTTACATGGGTATTCCGAGTAGTTTCATTTCGGTGCTGACAAGACTATCATTTATTTAAGTCATTGTCTATTAATGACCTTGAACAAAGAACATGCTTACATTTATTAAGTTATTTTAAGGTGTAGATGTGCTTAGCTAGATGTAACTGGAGTTATTGGTCTTAAAAGTAACAATTCTCGCGCTTTTTATGGTCTCTTCTAATTATTTAGCCTTGTAGTGTTTGGTTTGAGCGCCATCTGGCGTAGTAAATTTTATAATCTTGTGTGATGACGTTCATTTTAATAGAAAAAGTTCAAAAACTGATTGGACGTCAGATTGAGTCAAAACTTTTGTTAACTTTCAACGCCATTTGTGGTTTTAAATTCAAAATTGATTTGTTCTGTTAAATAGTTGCATTGAAATAAAGGTAACTATATTGAATCTGAAAAAATGCAGACGGTAAACTAATATTTTACGAGCCAAACATTCCTGTGTACTGTTTCCGCTAATGGTTCCATAAACATTCAATTTGAAGAATAAAAATGTATATATATTTGTGTTTACATTCAAATTGTTAACTGTCAAGGTGTTAATCAATTATCTTATGACTACATTGAATTAACTGAACTCGCATTGCATTGAAAAAGACCCTCTATATATTAAAACTACACAGATACAAACATCCCAAAACCCTATCACAAGAATAAAACATATCACAAACTGCATTATATTGATACAGAATGTACTGACCAGTACTACATCATAAAGAGTATTATATAAAAAAACCATAACGAGTTATTACACCTGAAAATATTAAATAAGGTTTTATTTATGTCTCCCAAACGAAGTTTTGGGAGACATATTGTTTTTGTACGGTTTCTTATTATTATTCTTCTTCTTTCTTTCTTTCTTTTTTCTTTCCGTTCAATCTTGTCCGCACATTTTCTCAGAGATGCAATGTCCAGTCAAGATGAAACTTTGGGAACATGTTAAGGGTAACCTGAAGTTGTGCAATCCACTTTTGAAATTTTCAAAATGGCCGCCATTTTCAAAATGGCCGCCATTGAAAAAAAATGACGGCCGTTGTCAGATCTCAGTAATTGCCAAAGCAATTTCAATGAAAATTAGTATACTGATACAGCTAACTATCCTGAGCATTTTTGCAAAAAAAAATTTGACGCGACCGACATTTCAAAATGGCCGCCATCCGAACACCACCCCCCTAAAAATGAAAAAATTTAAACGTCATCCGATTTAGAAGAAATTTGGTATACAGGTAGCTTATGATACCCTGAGTGTGCCACTATTTAAAATTTTTTTCTCCGACTTCCGGTTTCAAAATGGCGGCCATTTTACTGCAGGAAAAAGTCAACTTTGTCCGATTTCAACAAAATTTGATTTCTAGGTCCAATCAAGATGAAACTTTGGGAACATGTTAAGGGTGACCTGAAGTTGTGCAATCCACTTTTGAAATTTTCAAAATGGCCGCCATTTTCAAAATGGCCGCCGTTGAAAAAAAATGAAGGCCGTTGTCAGATCTCAGTAATTGCCAAAGCAATTTCAATGAAAATTGGTATACTGATACAGCTAAACTATCCTGAGCATCTTTGCAAAAAAAAATTTGACGCGACCGACATTTCAAAATGGCCGCCATCCGAACACCACCCCCCTAAAAATGCAAAAATTTAAACGTCATCCGATTTAGACGAAATTTGGTATACAGGTAGCTTATGATACCCTGAGTGTGCCACTATTTACAAATTTTTTGTCTGACTTCCGGTTTCAAAATGGCGGCCATTTTACTGCAGGAAAAAGTCAACTTTGTCCGATTTCAACAAAATTTGATTTCTAGGCATATTTTAATGTACTGATTTGAATGAAATACTATCCATAAGGATTATAGTGGCAATGGGGGTTCGTTTGGGAGACATTCTGTGTTGGCATCCCAACACAATCAGCACTAGTTATTTATGTTTTTAGTTTAAGTGCTGTTCATGATGGCGATCAAAATTTGTGTTCTGCTGCTGACCATTACATCATGGCCGCCTCGAGTTTTGCCAGCTTAGGGTCAACAGCCCAAAATCCGTGGATGTTTTCAACTTGCTCTTCTGCAGAAATTGGAGCTAGAATAAACATTTTAGTGAGGTAAACACTTATATACACAGTGGTAGAAGAACTGAGATGTGAAAAAATTTAAAATCTCATTTAAAATCCAGGTTACGCTTTGGCTGATCAGAAATTTATTCAATTATGGTTCTTTAAGTCTGGAGTTTTTTACCACCCATGAACGGCAAAGTGCCCAAGGTAACTATCTATTATTGTTCACTATTGCTCACATGTCAGTCAACGCTGAGGCTGCGGTATCGGCCGTTCTTGCAGACAGGGTGTGCTTCACTTCCACCTGTCGAAGGTTGGGTATTTTTACTGAGTACTCAAGCATCCTCCCTGCTAGCCTCACAATTCAAACAAACAAGCAAGAGTAAACATTATTTAACATTAAAATACATGAAAAACTTTTTGTTACCTACGCTCAACTGAACTCCTTTAATCTACAGCTTCTGAATTAGTGTTTTTGTGCTTTTTTTCTAATCTTTTATTTTCAGTTTTTATAAAAATTGGAAATATTTTGTCACGTGAATTGCTTTTTAAAAAGGATAACACAATACTGCATGAAGGTAAAAAAAAATAGATTCCTTGTGCAACCCGACGGCTTCTTACATTACTAGAATATCGTTCTATACTTGACATAACAACTGGTGAGGCAGAGATTTAACATTCGGAACCCGCTACATATTTACTACATAGCACCAACTTTCTTTGATATATTTTTTCTCATTGTGACTAACTGATTTTGCAAGAATTAATTTGTTTTCATAATAAATTCTTTTATTACAAATATATTGTTTACAGCTCAACCAACAATTGCCTCATAACGTCAGTTGCAACAAACCCCAAATCATTAGATTCATACCTGTCCCAGAATATAGGTCAAATCTATTCTGCTGATCAACAATGCAAACTAGCTCTAGGTGAAGCTTCCTACAGCTGTAGGGTTTGTATGACATAGTCTTTAAGAATGTTCGATTGTTATTGTTATAGCCGTAAGATACGTACAGTATTGTCTTTAAGAATGTTTGCTTGTTACAGCTGTAGGAGTACGTATGGTTCTGTCCTTAAGGATGTTCGCTTGTTACACTGTAGGTGAACGTATTTTATTGTCCTTAAGAATGTTTGCTTTTTACAGCTGTAGGTTACGAAAGACATTGTGTCGAAAGATGTTAACTTATTACGGCTGTAGTTGCTTCGTTTCTGAAATTACTGTGGGTTTAAGTTTAGTAGCAATTTATTTATCGAAGAATGTCTAAAGAAAATATTAAAATCGTTAAATTAAACGAAACCAAAGAGGTGAAAAAACTTGTGGTACTTACACGTATGAACGTAGAATGAATTTTCTTGTTCGGTTACTTTCTAGAAAGTCTAGGTTAAACAAATTACAGTAAAGAGTCACGATTTACCTAACATAATAGAACAGTACCAACCAAATTGCCACCTTTAAATTTTCATACGTATGTCACATATCCATTGGCTTCGCCTACCGTTAGGTTACGCCTAATCATATTTTGGTTTTTATTTATACCATTAGAATCAGTATCCAACGGCAGACAGCTTTCAGAGTGTTTGTGTAGGGCTGTGGTGTAAAAGTACCACATTGATCAACCAATGTTCCTTAATTTTACCAGCAGAGAGAACTTCGTGTGGAAGTCAAAAGGTTTGTTTCATTATATTGCAAATAAATACTCCATGTGAGGACTGCGGTCAGGTGATCCTGAGTAATAAGCATTGTTGTCAGACGTTAAAATAATGCACAACATCTGATTTGTGTTGTTACCAACTTATTGTAATAGAATAGAAATATACTTTTTATCGAAATGTGACATCTGTTTGGTATGAGCTAATACGATAAACTTCTAATTAATCCCATCTTGAATTTCTTTTGTATAACTATTTGTTTGTGCAAAGACGTTCATCGTGCCATCTTAGACCAACATAATACATTTGTAGACTTATAAATGAAGGTAAAAACAAAACCCAAAAACAAATGAAACTGTTAACAGAGACAATTCTTCAATCAAAGTCCAAAAAATGGCAAACTTGAAAACCAACAACCAAAACTAAAACTACAGGAATGGTCTTGACTTGGTACAGGGATTTCTAAAGAAGTAGTGGTAAGCCAGGTTTTGTGGCAAGCCAAACCTCCCGTTTCCATTATTGCAGTATGTGAGTTGTTGTGCTGATGATAGTTGGGTATTATAAACCTCCAGTTAGTAAATAAGTGTATCCAATGATCATCGCATCACAATCCCTATATATTTAATTCCAAATTGGGAAACCCATCTGCAATGATATAATTACGCAAAATAAAATATTTATCAACAAGGAAATCTGTAACAAAATGACTAACTATGCTTAAACTTATTAAAAGCGCGTTTCAGTTTTTTTTGTGGTAAACGTTTGATATTTATGTTTCATTTTCAGTGGTGTGAAGGATACCTATGTGTTACGTCACCCCAAGCACCAGCCATGCGAGGTTTGTTACTGTGGGAAACATTTTATCCGTTTAAAAAAATCAGTTCATACTCCGCATTATTAATGTATGTAAAGCAACATGCTTTTCTAATCCTGGTGTTGGTCTTTAGAAAATTAATTTCGGCAGTGAAAACTGTCCGAAAGAGGTCATCCAAAAACCAACAATATCTACTACAAAGACAATTACATAGTTCGATTAATACCCAAATAACGTTCATTTTTTAAAACCGTATTTTAGAACAAAATCACGGAAACCGACCGAACAATAAGAGCTTAATGTCAGGAGACGATTACAAATCCGGATTTAGACAAATAACGGAGTGTGAAATTAAAGGTCTGGGCCAGTGTCTTTTCTTTCAGTTCGGCGAGTAGACGAGCACAATGAATCTAGTGGAATATCGAGAGTCTGTTGAAGATGTCGTCTACATATTTTGTCAAGCAGACAGTCGAACATTTGACAGATTTGATCTTCAGTTTATTGATTATCAGATTTGTATTCATTACAAAATGTATAAGAAATTGATTAAAGTTTTTGGAAAAATATATTAAATTCAGTCAGTGCAATTGCATTAATTACTTGTCATTTCACATATTCATTTTTCATACGATCTGAACGACATGATTATGACGACAGCAGAACACATTTTGTATTACACAATTAGCCAGCATCAGCATCAAATTAGAATTGGTGATGATCTTAGAATGGTTCTACCGTTAGAGGAAATTCCAAACCTACTACAAAAATTCTACTTCCGACACTGAAAATCTGGTGTTGTAGTATACATTTGTTTGACTACCTTCTATTGCTCATCGATACACCCTTGAACTGCCGTCTGTGCTTTTCAAATGAAAGCGAAATAATAGCCCAGTCCAATCTTTCCCTCGCTGTTCCTTCGAAAGAAGACAGATGTGTAGCTGGACTTCTTTTCCTATTTTGTGCTCATACAGCCTGTTCTGAACAGACAGCAGAAGGTACAGAGACGATAACTGAAGGTAGAACGAACTGTTATATTCACGTTGTTGATGTCTCAGCTATACTAGAGTGGATCTAGAAAATTATTTTGCATAACATTCATTATGTATTCCAGCCAACTGCATATTTGGAGACCAGAGTGGAGACATAGTATCGGGATATAACTGCTCTTCCTTTATTAAAACATTCCCTTACCGATGTTACGATCCAGCGTATGCTACACCGTGCTGTCAGTCATGTAATTCTATAGCAACTGGTATTACGGGTATGTATAATATAGTATTGTAATAGTTTCATTGGTTCGTCTCACTCTGGTTTTTTTTGTGTTGTGTGTCTGTTTGTTTTGCTGCTGTTTTGTCTAAGCGTGTTTTTGTCTGTCCCTGACTTATTAATTCGTCAGCGCCATTCAATAGTTTTACCTTCGTTCCATTACTTGTTGAAAATTGTTTAACTCAGTACCTAGTGAATTTGATGCGATGATTATGGATAATGTGTATTGTACATAACATTTTTTATCAACACACCAACTCACACAATACAGTAATGGCATTAATTCGTCAGCGCCATTAATTAGTCTTACTATACGCCCCAATACTTATTGAAAAATAGTATCATTTCAAAATATGACTTCATGTAGTTTTCTCTATTTTTTACTTCCGTACCTAGTGATTTTGATGGAATGATTATAAGAAACAAACTGATATTTTGTGACTGACAAGCTAGTATAAGAAAATCGGATCATCTCGGTTGTTTCTGTCCATGTTCCTAGTCATTAGATCTAAGAAGTTACTATTGCTTTATGAATAAAAACAACGTTATTCCTGATTACGATGCATACTGAAAACTTTAATGTTTTGAGGATATAATATCATGGGTAGAACAACATTTATATTTTACCCGGGTTTTTAGGAAAGACATTAAAGTATAATCTCAGACTCAACTTTGTGATTTTTCGATGTACTGTCAGAAGGAAGTTTATTACTCATTGTTAGATTGTCGCTATTGTCTCTTGACTGTTTGGTAATTGGAACCGTCTTCCCACGTGGTAAATCAGCAAATGTCTTTAATAGAGTTTAGTTTAAAATTGATGAAATCTCCTGCATTTTTGGGGATTGCTTAAGAAGTTGGGTTAGCGGAATATAGATTCTCCTTTATTGTCAAGGGGAACTGCAAACAGGGCTTGCTTGGTTTGATATACAGTAGATTATGAACATAGCATTTTGTGTTTGAGCTAAAAGTTTAGAAAATGGTCTTGTCAGTATGTTACTTTATTGTCTGATATTGTAGACTGTGAATATGGGGATAGGGCGGACTGCTCAGCTGTTACGAACTGTTATGATAATGCGCTATTATGTTGCCTTTCCTGTAAATCGAAGTTAACGACTATTCCAAGTAAGTAATTGTTTCAGTAACAATGCCTGGCATAAATTAAGGTATGATGTCAATACTTAAAGCAGGCAATACCAAATATTAATGAGCTTTTAATAATGTCGTAAACATAAATTTGTTTATTCACGTAAATGTAGAAACAAAAATGCATTTGTATCGATTTTATATCTTAAAGATCCTTTAAAAAGTAAAATAGCAAGTTTGCTATCGAATTAAATAAGGATGCAAATTCCTTTTTAAGCAATATACAGATAGATCTAAATTAAGGAAAAAATAAATAAAAATAAATTCTTATAAATTACTGCTCTGAAAACCTAAAGCTATCATTCAATCAACTGTCTCTAAAAACAAACGAACTCAACAAGATGTTTCTCAAAGGTAATCGTTAAGTATGATATAATTTTAGCATACAATGATTATTATTTATGTTGCATCGTTTGACGCAGTTAATATGCGGTTACGACACTCAGTATTCGCATTAACAATTTGAATTTCAAGCTATTTTCACTACATTGTATGATGGAGTTTATAGGTAGGCATGATACCGAGTGTCCAATAAATTATTGAAAACGCAGGAAATGAAGTTAATTGGTGGCAACGACACCAAGAGTAATTAATAAACTATTGGTAACGTCTGGTAACTTGAAATTGCACACTAGGCTGGAGGTCATATGTAGGCACGACACACAGAATGAACAATACACTATTGGTAACGTCTGGTAACTGTAAACTGTGCTGGAATTAATACGCAATTAAAACGCAGAGAATAGATAACATGTGGTAATTGTTCATTGTATTGTATGCTGGAGTTAATCTGTAGTTAGACACGGGTAACCTCTGGTAATTTGCAATTGTACGATTATGACACAAATAATTCTTAACAAAATACTGTTATCAGCTGCTAATCATTTCACATATTTATATGTGTTTTGTATTTCTAACGAGTTAACATATTATAGCCATTTTATTTCCTGCTCTTCACGATAAAAACCCCTTTTGTAGATTTCGAAAAAGAGTAGGCTCATTGTAGCCGCTACAAAAGGCTAAATTCCCCCTTCATACCAAATACTCCATATTTGAAGTGTTCCCTGTTTCCCGGCCGTCCTAACCATTTTTCTATTGATTTATTGTTTATTAACTTGTTATCGTCTTGAATGTAGCTGAAATACTGCTGACTGGACGTAAAAAACGTCCATTTAATCAATCATTTTTTCTGCTAAAGGGCGAATAAAATATCGTCAAAGATACCAAGGTTAACAAAAACTTTTCTTCGCCAGACGCGCGTTTCGTCTAATAAGACTCATCAGTGGCGCTCAAACCCAAACAATATGTAAAAATCCAAATGATTAAGATGTTGTAGAGCTTTTATCACCAAAATTCCGAAACGTTATATCAAATCCGGCTAAGGCTATCTACACCTTCAAATAGAAAAAACCTTACAATTAAAATATTTTGTGAAATTTCTAGTCAGTAAATTTAGACAATGACTTTATCACTGTAAGAATCAATGATTTTCCAGTCAGCACCGAATTGTGACTACTGGGATGGTGATACCCTCGGGGACTAACAGTCCACCAGCAGAGGCATCGACCCAGTGGTAGCAAATAAAATATCGTCAAAGATACCAGGGTTAACAAAAACTTTTCTTCGCCAGACGCGCGTTTCTTTCGAAATCAGGAAAAAGCCCCCTATTCTATGAACCCATTATATTACTTATGATCCTAGTTTTTATGATTCCTAGGATATTTAATTCTAATCAATAAATCAAGCAATCAATCTATAACCTTTAGATTGGTTCAGCTGAATGTTGTTTTTAATTATAAATTTTTATTTTGCACTCTGCTTAATTAAATTACATTGTATTCTGATATACATTTCTCTACTTTCATAGATTGCCAATATGGTGACCGTACAGACTGCGGAAAAATTACTTTCGGTTTTCAATGTTATGCCGGAAACAACAGTAATTTGTGTTGTCAATCATGTAATCAATATAAAACCGCTATATCAGGTAACGTTTATTATATTTTATATTTTTATTAGTCTTTTGTTTCTATTCAAAACAAATTCACAAACAAGATTTTTATTTTCAATTTAAAGAAATTTTTTGGTATTAACATGTATAGTGAATAAGACGATCACTATGTCTGAAAATTTATTTAGAATTAATAAATGTGAGAATTAAAGTCTTTCCATATGCGCGCCACCTACCGGCAACATGCTCGGTAACTCTAGTTTACATGTAAGACTGTATATTATACAAGCCATAACATAATTGTGTCAAACTAATACTTTTTATTAAGAAATAGATTATTGCAAGCAGGCTCTATGCGAATTAGACACTGCTTTGTTTACATAGCTTAATCAGGACTTCATATTAGAATTAACAATAAAGTTTTCATATACATATATAACATTTCAAAGGGACCACCTTTTATACAAAATTACTGTATGCTCCTCTGTCCCCGTTTATCAAAAGCGTTTAATTTAACAATAATACTCGTCAATTGCTAAATTAAAGGGAGTAGCTAGGCTATTTCGTGGATAGTAAGAACGAAATTCGCACAGATGTGTCAAGACATATGTAAAGTCCTTGTTCTTGAAAACCAAAGCCATTACTTTTAAACACTGTTGTTTTTACAGCCATGAAAGAATTTAGTATCCTCCGATATATTTTATACATTTGGGATATAATATACTTCAATCTAGTAGCAAAAATGTATACAAATGAGCACACTAATACTTGAGTATAAGCTGTTTTTAGGATGTGAATACGGAGATAAGGCTTCTGGATGTAAGAGTGAATCATGTTCGTCTTATAGTGAAAACGACAGAAATTTATGTTGTAAAACATGTGCTGGAATAGTTATAATTTCATCAACCACTACTTCCGCTGAAACAACAACAAGGCAGTCATCTAATCCATTACCAAGTATGTTTGTTCTTTTTTTTTGTTCCGTTACTTGTCATGTAAGGCATTTCGAACTTTTTATGTATTAGCTATGGTTATTAACCGCTTTCTATATACTTCCATCTTTTTCAATAATTCGCCTTAATATAGCTGGAACGATTTGAATATTACTGTCAAATTCATTTTGATGTTTTGATATTTATTTTTAAACCGTTAATTTTGTATACTGTATACACATCGCAAATACAATTGTCTGGTAATGCATTTGCAGGAGGCTTGCCTCACCCAATGGATGCACTTTTTTAATTGTTAATTTTTTATTGGTAAAAGAATAAAAAGGATTAAATCCTGCGAACCAACAGAAATATTAGTGTATTGAAACATCCAAAACCATATTCTGCGAATAACCATTAGCACTTGCAAACTATAGTTTATATTTTTTTGTTTTTTTAATGAATAGAGTATAAAATAAACAACATCTTGTTTTACGTGTCTAAACGACATATATGAAAGCTAATAAGGAAAATGATCTAACAACAAGAACCTTAAGTCAAGGGATGATGGCAAAACAAAGAACAGGAAAACAGAAAACAAGTAACTCGAACCCAATAAAACCCACTGAAGCACTCAGGTTCTGAAGACTAGTAAGCAGTGTCTGTCTCTAACACAAAACATGTCTGTCGGCTTATTTATTTTCATGTTCAGGAAACAATGAAATCCTGGAAATGTTCGGTTGTTTAACAACTGGAGACTGCATTGAGTAATAAGCTATGTGTAATTGTCATGTTGAACAATGGGCAATAAATCAAATTGGGCAAAGTTTCTTAAATTAGCATTTTAGAGCTGCTATTGCTAGGTGCTGGCCCACAGACACAAATTTAGTTGTGTAAGTAGGGGCTCAAACGGAGAAGGGGGTAGAAAAAGGTATTAAAGACACAGGGATTTAATAGATTTGTTGTATCGGTTCAGCGAAGAAATTATATTAAAATATTTGCGTTTACATATCTGAGGATTGAGCGTTTCTGATTTCCATTACGAAAATGCAAGTATAATCTGCATGTTTGTTTTTATAGGTTGGGTGCTTCCCGTAGCCATTTCAGCAGGTGCAATCGTATTGTTGACTTTAATTGTTGTGATAGTGTGCTGTATCAGAATGTCAAGACGTGCAGCCAAAGACAAAGACAAGGTAGAGTTTTATATATTATGTGCTTTAAATTAATTGTTATTAGTTTGAAGACTTTTTTCGGCAATGATGTAGCGAGATTAAGACGGCGTATTTATTAGCGGTATAACTGGGCTTTTCCGAAAATACGTACAATCACTATTTATGACCAAAATGAGAGCAGAATCGCAAAACCGTTCAAAATAGGCAGCTGTTAGCGTGCATCCATCTTTAAAAAGAAAAACTGTCTAGCAACCCTCTAAACGTAAAGAAAATTATTGAAAAGTCACATATTTTGAGTTATTGATGTTATTGATGCCATTATTTCATCATGAGTGAGAAGTTATACTCAACATGACGTCATGAAGTAAGACCTATCCATTACTTAATCCAGTAAGACCTATGCGTCAACTGTTTATATATTTCAGTTAAGTTACTTAGGCTATTATTATTTTAATGCCTCTTTCAGCAATTGTTCAGCTATATCATGGCGTCCAGTTTTTATTGGGACACTAAGCCGGAGTAAACAGTGAAATCCCCGCACCTTTGACATGAAAACTGCCAATTTTGTCAATTAAGGTTCAAATTAATCACACTCTGCCTGCCGTAAGGCTTGAAACCGCAACATAAGTCTTGACATGCGCGTGATCAATAGTACGTAACTGACTGCCTTGACTACTTGGCCAAAGATGCACCGTTTTTAGAAAACCACACCCTGCACAGAACGAACCAGGTGATGATTGATTATTTAAAATGCACGCGTTTAAATATGAAAATTAAATTCATCAATGAAATACATATAATTAAGAAAACATGTTCTTGAATGCTTTATATATTCCCATAACTAGTCAAATATAAGGCTAGTGGTGTTTCTTTTTGTAGCCTCCTTTTAACCACAGAGTTTCACATGACAGGATAAGATCAGACCGTAGACAGTAAGTAGAAAATTTATCCAATTAACTTTCTGGAAATTGTTTATGCCACGTTTGTTCTTAATGAAAACCAAGTAATACGTTTGGTAAAAGTTTTTAAAGCTAATGAACAATTTTTTTTAACTTTCAACATTTTTAAAATCTTTTTTATTTTACTTATTAAAAGCTAATTCATGAACATGGGTTATTGAACCCATTGAGATCAGGTAAGTGAGATTAGAACCATTAAGTTGACAGAGGGTGTACGCCTACAGAAAAGCTACTTAACTGGAGCTCCATAGAATGAAGTCATCAGTTAGAAAATTTGACGGTCAATATTATGACTTAGTTATCCTTTACAAAATTTCTGTCACAAATGACTATTGATTTGTTCCGTTTATCGTAACCACTTTCGCTCGTTCTTACTGGATGATGACTACGTCGAGATATGACTAAATACCAGATTTTGACCTGAGTGATACGACGGGTACCATGTGTGGAGTTGTTTACCCTTAAGGATTCGGGCTCCGGCATTCAGTGGCATCTCGTCCTTCAGTTTGTGGTTCTAAATTGCGTTGTGTTTTTTCACTTTAACCATTTTTTGTCTGTCCTTGATTTATCATTGTCTGAACACTCCTTGGTATCTTCGATTCTATTTTCGTTAAATGCGTGCATGGATCCAGATAAACCTTATCACGATTTTAAAAAGGTGTGTAGTTTTAGTTATGAATTCATTTGATGGATTTCGTTTACGGTGAATTTATCCTTAGATTTTGTATCACGGATGATAAAGGAACTTCTGTCCTGACTAATCACCAGGTATATGTATGGTCTAATTTCATGTTTTCAAATCAATTACAAGATCTTTAAGCCTAGTGTTCACTATTGACTTAAACACATATCTTAACACATATTTCAATATGTTCCTGTGGTAAAGCAATTAAGATTTCAGATTATGTCTTTATAAAGACTTCTGAGCCCTCTCGGTAAACAGACTGCTTACGGATTATAGTGGCAAACTATTCTTCCATAAATGGCCGATTTCTGGTACAGATGACCCAGTACAGATGAGCTCACACGCACACATCTGTACTTGCTGCGTCATCCAATCAAAACGCCAGAAACAAGAACGTTGTTATGGAAGCATAACAACGTTCTTCTATGACGTTCTTGTTTATGGCGTTCTGATTGGACGTCAGAGACAATGGAGTCTAAACAATGGAGAGTCTATGTGTTATACCGATGTGAAAGTTGTTGGTTTACGGAAGAAATAGGTACTTTCATACGTTTTTGGGAAAGTCCGTGTGAACTTTCACTCGTGATAAAATTTTTATATCTTTTGGCTCGTTCCGCTGCGCTCCACTCGCGAAAAGACATAAAATTTCTATCACTCGTGAAAGATCAACCGTCCTTCCCAAAAACGTATGAAAGAACCTATTATTCTTCAACAAAGAAAAAACATGAATATATAATTCATACTACATACACATTAAGATGTTGATATTTTCAGACATGCGCAATCATCAAATTGGGACAGACAAGCAAATAGAGAATCTAGAGATGTGATTGTTTCTCCTCCAAAATCACGGCAAGATTTCAGAGGGGATGGACGACAAAAATCGCGTGTCGGTAAAACGCCAAAAGAGGCCATTTCATCACGAAATAAGAAATCATATTCCAATGAAGCTATGTATCCACAAAGAAATGTAAACCATCACCGATCGTATGAAGGTACATATTATGATTTACGATTAGCTAGTTAAATGCTTATGCTTAAATTGCACAATCAGATTACAACAAAGTTGTTCGATAAAGACATATTTGAACATATTTTGACCTACACATATGTCTGTTGTACTGTGATTCAAAGCTAATGATTGATATAAAGCTAAAAATGAAGTACATAAAATTGCGGTTTGGTTCACGTTTTAGTTGTCGTTATAATGACATTAAATTTGTACTTGCTGTGTCATGACTTAATCTAAGCCATGTGGTCAAGCGTACTGAAATCAAGAAGTAAGACGAAGGTTGAAACACTCTTTTTGTGCAATCATCAGGGTTTAATAAGTAGGTGGTTGACGTTTCACAATTTAGGATGTATATCTAGGATTGTGTCCCCGCACTCCATTTTTGCGCCAGTACAAAACAACTCTTAGACACAAGTCTTATTTTTTCATATAAATATTAGTTAAATTATATGCCAAGTTTCATTGATACTCAAACGCCAGGATTTTTTGTCGATTTACAAAATAACTAGTGGAAACAATGGTTCAATTTCGAGAGTTCTAAGGAGCTTTTTTATTTACCGAAAATTGACAGTTTATTGATTGCAATTTTTTGTTGTTGTCAAAATCATATGGATTTAGCCACGTACTCTCGAATAGGCAGCTATGCGAATGAGCACACACTAAAAACTGTATCAGTCTATGTTGATCTTAAATTTGTATTTGTTATACGAGATGTACCTCCCTGATAAGTATCCATATTTTATGCGATTTTTTTTTTAATTTACATGAAAGTTGATTGCTTTTATTATACAGCGCATATAAAATGTAAATATCGTGAAAAGGATTTACTCTAAATAAAAGTTTCATCTTTTTTGTTCAAACCTGCGAAAAATAATAGAATTCATCTAATGGTAAAGGAGCGTACTACAGGTGGGTTCCGCGTGAAAATTTTGTTTTAATATTTGTTTGAACTGATGTAATTGAGAAACATTTTTGTAACAGAATATAAAGTCGTCAAGTTCAATCTTTGTCTTTCGTAAAAACAAACAGTCAAAACCACAAAACCAGTAGTCTTATGTTTATTAGACAGTTAACTACCTTTCTCAAAACGTTATTTTATCATTTAGAACACAACACCGTATAAATAGTAAACAAATTTCATCTTACATCTTTAAGTGACACTTTGGCAAACCTCCCTCTTTTTGTTATTTTGTCCAAAACCTCTTTTCTCATTCCAAAGTGTGGATTGGCGCATACGCTTCTCTAATGTAACGGCTGTTCACGGTGATGATTTAAACAAATAACGGTAGTTTGAAATGTACAAGCGTTTGGTTTTAGCTCCGGAAGGTCAGCAGTTCTTTGCTCCCACATTTTACACCCGTTACGGTTGGGTGAACCCAATGGCTCCGAAATGTGTCAGCATTTTTTTGCCACATTTGACACCCGTCATGGTTGGGTAAACTGAAGGCGCTGTATTTTGACTGAACCGTAGGCATTACCAAACTTCAAACCTCGGTCTTACTAATGCTGTACTGGAATTACAAAATAGTGTCGTTTATTTATTTATTTTACAGGATATGAACGGGTTTTGGTAGTCTGTGCATTTTATTTTTTAGGTGGACAGTTTTATAACAATAGTGGATACAACATATATTGACGAATATGAATTATTGTAGAGACAACAAATATGCCTAGTTGTACAAACATATTATTATACATACAACAAAATATTATCACTACCGTTGCTTGGCTCCTGTCCATAATCATGTGTCATTGAACTGACAATAAAAAATTACACAACTACATGACTATATGTATATGTTCATTACAGATGCTTGGAAAAAATTTCTCATTTGTTCAATAAAAACATATTGTATCATGTGTAAATTGTGAGTTTAAGTTATCATGTGTACATTTGGACGGTAATGTCATCAAAAATCAATTCGAAAAATTACATTGCATTTTAACAGACCATTCGAGAAACAGATTCTACCAAATATTATTTGTCTGCTTAACATCCAGCAAGCAATTCTTCAGCTATTTTCAAGACACGTACAAGTTTACATTACAAACAACAAATCAGCGGAGAAAACGGATGAACCAACGGAAACAAAGTTTTAACTAAAAATATGGAGTGTTAATGTAGCCTTGATATTGGCTAAAATGAACCCCTTTTTAAAATCTACAGAAACCATTCTAGACAAATCAGAAGCTCCGCGATGATTTAGACTCCTTGGAACAATATGGGTGCCGGGACTCACTGGGTATAAATGGAATTCCTGACGCGGAAGGATTGAAACATCCGATCGAACTACTAGTCTGGTGGCTGACTTGTTTAAGTCGATCCGTAGTAAACTTGTGGATGGTGACATACTCATATTCAGTTTTCACGGCGGGATAATTCTAGCAACTGCGGTACAGATCATTAATGCAGAGGTCAATGTAATCAGATAACACTGGGAAGCTCGTGACCCGCCTGGGCAAATTATGGTTTCATTAAAAGATACCCTAGACGAGAAACGCATAATATGTTTAAGAATCGTATTAAGAATTAAGTACGAGTTTAGATCAACGAAGACTTAATCAAGATAATAAATCACAACGTATACCATGCTCGTCTACTAAAGTTGAACGGCTGCATAAAAAGTATTTGGACGGTTGATTATAAAATTTTTGTGAAGGATAAAATGTACCAAATACACACATGCAACATGGCCCCTTTTTCATTTTTTTAACATTCTGTGCACCTTTCGTTTTTGACTTTCTTGACCACTTTAATCGCTCCTTCAAAAGGAATCGCAATAGCTGCGAGAACCAAGGTGCCAACTAAAGACTTATTCAGAAGAAGCTGCATGAAAACTTAGCAATCCTCTCAAAGCCGATAATGTGACTAATAGACTGTGTTTTTGTTTATTTTCATTGTCTAAATGACCGTATGTATGTTAAGGATATTATCCTCACTTATTCAGCAATATGTCAGCTCCTCTTGCATACGGTGTCTATATTTCTCAATTGATCAGGTATGCACGAGCTTGCAGCGAGTATACTGATTTTTGCAAACTACACCCAACCAAGGTTACAAGGAAAAACTACTCGTCCACGAATATTTACTATAGATATCACTTTCTTGTCGAACAATATTTTATTTCGTTTGAAATATGGTTGCAGTTATTTTTGTCAGTTTCATCTGTGTTCGGTATTTTGTTATTACCTTACTTTCATTGATCTAGGGGAGATAACTCTAAATGAAGCTCTGTGAAATAATGTTCTACATTTTTGTTACATGAAAATTACCTAGAACTATGGGTTTTTTGTGTTGTGTAATTTATTTAAATTCATAATTTTATTTTTATTTTAAACCTAAAATCATCGATTGTGTAATTTGACTTAATTGACATTTTAATTTAATCATGCACAAGATGTGTCTTTTGTGTGATATTTCAGAAAAAAAATATTTATTAAAACCCGATAATATTTCATTATTTGTTGTGCGTAGTAATTTTCCTTTTTAATTTCTTAGAATTAAATGTAAAATGACAAATACGATATCCATTACATTTTAATTGAGTCTAATATATATATACAAATTTGCAAATTATCTTTTGTAAAGGGTTCAAAGAGTTGTAATTAATGGTTCAAATTCCTACTGGTTATCAATTGACATGGGTGTTTCCCAAGGGGCAATATTAGGACCTTTGCAGTTTTTATTTCTATCAATGATATTAGAGCAGATTAAATTGAAGTCTGTATATTGTGGTCGATAATTTCCAGATTGACTGCTGACTAACGTAACAGTGAGCGTTCATGAATGGTCCGAAAAATGGTTAGTTAAATTCAATCCACAAAAAAATCGAAACCATGATTATAACACGTAAAATAATATAACACCTCACCATTATGTCAGAAAGGATAACCAAACAATACAAGAAGCTGACAAATATAAACATCTAGATCTCTAATAAAGTCCTCTGTTATCATCAAGTCGACTATTTTGTGCAAAAGTCATGTCAGCCAATCAACATTTTTCGATAGTGAGGAGCATATGTTCTCGCTTGAAAAAATGTATGTGATTTTATTCCTCCCATGCAAGCGTGTGCCAACAAGATTTGGGACGCCGACGAACAAACCTTGATTGATAAATTAGAAAAAGTCAAGCTCGACGCTACCCGAATAGTTACTGGTAGGACCAAACTCACTAGCATTGAAAGCCTTTAGGGACTGGTCAATATTAATTGGGGGTTGGGACTGGTGCATGCATTTCAAATTATAAGGTTTTAAAAAGTCTATGTCCTATCTCACTAAAATACAAAAATGTTGTTTTCCTACATCAGATTTGTTATGCAAAAGTTGGTGTCCTATCTAGTGAATAATTTTTACGGTTACAATTCAGTATTTTGTTTGTTGAACAAATTGTGCGATTACAGTATATTGGTTTTGAATTAAAACGTCAGAAAAAAATTGTTTTTTCCATAGATAATTCCATAGATAATATTGTTATGAAAATAACTAGTTGTCCTATCAATGCTGAAAATATTAAAACTTGGAGTCCCATATATATGCCAGAATAAAAAAGTATTTGTCCTGTTGCATTTTGCACGGGCCCTACCACCGCAATAAATATTGACCGGTTCCTTTTTGAAACCTTCAGGAAAAAAGCAACAAAATCGGTCTGTTTTCGGTTATTTTGTTATTACCTTCATATTTACCAAATTCTTTCCTAATATATTAGTATTATACACTGACAGTCATGCGACGTAAATTCCAGCACAATACATAATGTTAACCTTGTACATACTTAAAAATATTAGTTAAAAGTCAGACAAAAGTACCTTAGGACTTTTATTTACACTAAGATGATTAATTATTAGCACGTGTGACAAATGACAGTAATTATAATTATTCATATAAAATGGACAATTTTCCCGGTTATAACAGGAAAACACTCTAATATATATTAATTAAACTTATATTAAACTGCAAGATATATTTATAAGGCATATTTCAAATATATTTTCAAATCACTCATGTTACTTCTTCTTTTCTTGTTATCTGTTTATTTTTAAAATTCTATTTGAAGTGACTTATAGATCCAATGGGCCGGGTGTGTTAAATTTGATTATTTCTATGTGTTTTGAATCTATTTTAAATGTACACATGTCACTATAATAAATTAATTACTTACTTACTTATAACAGGAAAACACTTTAATATATATTGATTAGGTCTGACGACAGTCAAGTAGGGCTTTGCAGAAGAGTATCGCAATGTAGTAAATTATCGAAATGTTAGACTTCCCTTATAATGTCGTTTCATTGAAATGTTTACAACGATTTTTTGTCCATCTGACCAAACAGAATGAGTGCGAATTGATATATTACCATTCATTGCAGCTTTCCTGAAAGCATCTAATTAATTATTAACTCCACCACACCCACTTTTCCTTTCAATTGTTGTTGTCACGTGATTACTAAAATAATTGATTGCAGGTGTAGGACCAACAAATACTGGGTACGTAAAAGTAGTGCTACTTAAAAATAGTATCTCACTTTTATAATTATAACTTTTGAACCATAATAGATATTGGAACAAACTTGGTAGTTTAGGAAAGCTGAATAATTCAGGAACAAGAGGATAAAGTTGAACTGATGTGTACTAAAGATAAAAATTATGTGAGTTATTGGATGACACTATTTTGTGACTGAACATGAAAGTGAAAGTAGATTTTTTCAGTGTGTTGACTTCCGGTTGGTCGTACGTTCTTATATGCCATGAAAGGGGTGCTGAAATTTTGAGAGAATACTTAGGGGTTGCATGTTGTCATGTGACAGGAATATTTCTTTATTTGAAACAAAGGTAAAGAATGTTCAGAAAAATTCAAAATCAACTCATTTTATATAGCCGAAGAGGCGATAAACAATGGTGGTCCTACCCCTGCATGGATTATTTCAAACCTCCGGAAATGACGAACGTTACAGTTCCGCAGTGAACAAATCTCAGTACACACACCAAACCTTAAATATGCGGAGAGCGTGGAAATTTCATCAAAAAGATAAAATAAAAAAAAAAATAACAGAAATCCAAAATATACACAAGTACAATATTAGTAGGACATTTTTTTCAGTTCAAATATGATACTTCTCTATAAAAGTACTACAAATAAACAAAATTACTCATGTCGGAGATTAAACTCGTACAAAACAACCTTGAATTCCTACATGGAATCTGTGTTCAGAAAATATTAAAACCAAATATGGAACGTATCCATGAACGGAAACATTACATTACTATGCTTAATCTGGTCAGAAATGAAAACATATTGTTTTATTGTTGCCAAGTGTCATACAGTATTATTATAGAAAGTTACACTGTCCCATTGTTATCATGGCTGCCATGCATCCGAATATAACTGTATCGCATGAATCATCGGTTTCAACACTGGGGCTCGAACCCGATATCCTTGCATTATATATATATATATATATATATATATATATATATATATATATATATATATATATATATATATATATATATATATATATGTATGTATAACAGCTAGCCCATATACATGTAAGCTATTTGTTACTTTTCGGTAATTTGCGGCAGATGTAAACAATTTTTGTGCCATCAAACATGCATAAGCAAAGAATTTATTTGTTCAGTTTGCAATTGCAATGCGCGAGTTCCAACGCGGAAGAATCTATTTGCAAGTGGAAAATATCTTTCTTTAACCTCATTATTGGCATATAACGTGACTCTGCAACGCAACAACAAATTGAAAGCAACTGATAAGAAAAATACTTACATTTAATGAATAAAAAGATGTGTTATCTACTTAAAATTACAGATGCCAAACTGTATTTAATTGAAAAACCAACTCCCTTTACCTACACCACGTTCGCACGACTCGTTGACATTTTCTCAAATGACGCAAAGCATCTAAATAAAAATTTAGATGGAAATTATTACATGTACAAAATAAATCCGTGTAAAAAATAGTGCATGCAAATTTTATGAACGAAATATTTTTTTTTTATAATTAACATTCAAAGTCTCGCTAAATACACTAAGGAAAGTTATATAAAATTACCGATAAAAGGAATAGATGAAAGTTTGTTTTTGCGACAGACTTTATCACGGTTCATATCAGGCCTGCCCTAGCGGGCTCCCCTGCCAATTAACCTTGATAAGTCTGTCTTAAAATCAAAATGCCATTTACTCTGTAACTCTCCCTGTTTGTATGTATATATATTTTAACTTTCGTCATTTTAAATAAAATGACATTTCCTGGAATTTCGAGTTTGTTTTTATCCTTAACCACCCTGAGATCAAAAACAAGTGGATTAATTGCTCTGGATTAATATGCCATTTGATATTAGTCTATGAACTTTGGAAGGAGGATTTTTGACTGCTGCTTGTAGTTGTAAATATGGTAGTTTATATAACAAGGATGCATACAAAGAGTCCAACATAAATATAATTTTATTGTAAATAAAATGCTTTATGTTGGCGACAAAAACTTATTTGCGAGCAAAGGGAAACATAAGGTTTTTGAAAACTTGTTTGTGTATACAATTAATTAAATTGTTACTTTGGAATTATGTAACGATTGAATAGATTTGTAATTATGTAACCATCAGCGACCAATCAGATTTCAGATGTCATGTGACCCTCAGATGCTAACTGATTTCTGTTGTGAAAAGGTCACGTTTTTGCTTCGGGTCAATTAATTTGGCCCACCACCACCCCATCATCCACCTTTTATAATGTCTTATTTTTATCTTTTTTTTGTTTTTGTATGTTTATAGTTTTTGATGTAAGGCCGATTTTAAGGGCCAACCCCTTTTTGTCTCAGGGGTAAATTTAGATTGACAGGGAGTGTTTTTTACATTATGTTGATATTGATCATTTACTGTTTTTTACCCCTTTGGGGTTTTTTGTGGCCGATTTTTAAGGGCTAACCCCTTTTTGTCTCAGGGGTAAATTTAGATTGACAGGGAGTGTTTTTTACATTATGTTGATATTGATCATTTACTGTTTTGAGGAAACCTTGTATAACTCTCCCTGTTTGTATGTATATATATTTTAACTTTCGTCATTTTAAATAAAATGACATTTCCTGGAATTTCGAGTTTGTTTTTATCCTTAACCACCCTGAGATCAAAAACAAGTGGATTAATATGCCATTTGATATTAGTCTATGAACTTTGGAAGGAGGATTTTTGACTGCTGCTTGTAGTTGTAAATATGGTAGTTTATATAACAAGGATGCATACAAAGAGTCCAACATAAATTATATTAACAACAATTTTTACATTTGCCTACCTGTAGCGTATGTTTTATGGACATAGGAACACAACTTTCAAGGTATTGTTGATTAAAACATTAATATTTTACCTGACAGCTTACATATTGTATTGTCTTCTTCCCGGACTCGGAAATAACTACCTCGTCAATTCTATAAAAATACTTCAAAATTTGTCAATACATCCTGCTTGAACAGGTATAAACGTTTTGTACATGTTTATTTTATTAGGAAGTTCCATTTTTGTAAGTATTCTAGATTCATTGCGAGTTTTGTGTAATCAGTCCCAATGTATGTTAAACGTTTATTATTATTTATTTACTTTTTTGTTATTCGATATAACAAAACCTTGTGTTTATAATTTTTTTTTATTCCGGACTATTTATTTGCTTTTTACTGCTAAACATAAAACCATTACCATTTTACATTTATGAACTACATGCACTATTAAAATGTGTATTATAATTGTGTGTACATTGTATTCACATTAAAATAAAGCATAATGTAGGAAATGCGACATTTAGTTACAGATTTATTTAGCATAAAATTTGTGTAACAAGGGAGACTATACAGTAATCAAATATAAAGACGAAATAGACAATGTTGACAAAACAATGCTTTTATATTTTTACAGACAGCGCTAATCACTTATTGAATTTTATACTCAGAAAAAAATCTCTGATACTGATGCGACCTCGATGGTCAGGTGGTCAAGTTGAAGCGACTATCAACACTATGATACTGGGGAGGGTTCCCGTGGGGGTCATACCACAAGCTGCTCAGTTCGTCTCCATGTGGCGGAAAGGGAGGGCCCTCTTTTGATAGTCGCATTCTTCGACCGATTTTGTAGTATTGAAAAACGGGCTAAAATTTCCGCCTTAATAATACTAACTTTAATAATGAAGCTCCTTTTTACTATTTTTTTATGAACGAAGCTACCAAGAGGTCTCATTACTCGTAATGGAAAAACCGGGAGTGATTCCCGCTAGGGGGTTTTATGCATATAATCAGCTATTTAACTCTTTCCCTGGTTTGCTACATTCTTTTTTATGTCTTTGTGCACAGTATAACTGATATTTCTACAACACCTTATTCGTTAGTTTTTACACTTTATTCGTAATTACGTAATTAGGGCGTTTTGAATTCCGGGAGTGCATAATTTCTTAATCGATTTGGTAAAAAAAATCATTCCGGATCATTATAGCTATATTCGTTGTATTAGCCCTGATAAAATGTTTACCGATACGATTCCACAATTCTACACTCTACAATTTCCACATTGGCAACAATGCATTGATTACGAAAAAGTGTTAAATTAGACATTGTAGAAATGTCAGCTGAAAGGCGGAGAAAGGACAAAATATTTATTAAACAAAGACAGCCGATTAATAGTGGAAAATATGTATAAATCCCAAGAGTGTTTTTATCTCCATTCCGAGTACTGGAACCTTTTTGTAGCTCCGTCCATAAAAAAGGAGCTACATTATTGTAGCTACTATAATACTCCCTTGTCAAAACTGTCTGCTCCTCTGCTCTTTGATACGTCCAATTTTTCGAAGTGAATTATTGGTTGTAAACTGTTCTCGTCCTGGACTATTCATATACGTAAGATTCCACCGGAAAAATTATAGAACACAAACGTAATTAGTTATATTTAGAACAGTGCGTCATTTGCAATTAGATCCGGAAATTTAAAAAATAAATAAATACAGCAAACATCACGAATTTGAGGAATATTATCTAATAACATTCACGACAGATGAATTTTGAACAACATATAAACCTATAATTGAATTTCTATGAAGACGCTTTATACAGTAAATGTATGGAAGCCCATAGTGGACGTCATAAAAAAAATAAAGTTATATCGTTATCTCAATATAATCACACCGTTATCTCGATTTATAAATATCGGTCTCTCGATGTGTAACTCGCTGTCTCAAAATAAACATATCATGATATCAATTTAATTATATCGTTATTTCGATATAATGAGGTACGAAATATTGAAAATATTCCAAAAATCGTACATTACGAATATTGGTTCAACGGACGGTACACAACGGATACTGGTTCAACATACGGTAATATTTAACAACTTCCTTAAACATGTACTGTTGATTTATGGAGTAAATTAGAGAGATCCCTTATTCTGGTACCCTGACGATGATATCCTCTTTAGCCTAAGCGGCCTTCGGATATAACGTCAGGTCAGGAGCATTGGATTTCAACGGTGAGAGCGTTGAAATTTGACGTTCGGGCATTCTCTAGACTAACCATTTTGTAATACAGATAAGTTCAAGTAGACCGAACGTATTGTGACGTCATTCTTTTTATGACGTTCATTGTTTACATTTCTTAGCTGAGTTTACATTGAGATTTCAAAATTTAAACGTAAAGTTATAATGTAATTTATATTTAAGTTTTATAAAGAAAATGTATTCCCAGCTTTAATAAAAATTGACACGTGCATATGATATTAAATGGCGTCATATTATCAACCAATGAAAATGCTTATATCGGAGGTCCTGACCTGGTGTTATATTTGAAGTGAAGCTTGCGTCAATGAAAAATATTGCACCAGGAGACCAGGTTAAGAGATCCCTGTACATTACAAGTACATTTTAGACTGTTGATTTATTGCAAAAGCTTTTCATTTATTTACATAGGATAAATAAGAATGGACAGACTGTACACAACGTTCTCGATTATTTCGGTATTTGTACCATTAGGTTAGTAACTTTTTATTTCTTGTTATGTTTCAAGTAACTGGCATAATGACGACATTTTCTCACACTTAATGTCATGTGACCAATGCAAAGGAATACCAAATTGACAAAATTTTGTTCTTGTTCAATTAATTTAGTTTTATATTATGTAGCATAAGCATAACGTAAGATTTTACAACAAATGGAAACCATATTTATTTATTTAGTTATGTATGTATGTATGTATGTATGTATGTATGTATGTATGTATTAATTAATTTATTTATTTATTTATTTATTTATTTATTTATTTATTTATTTATTTATTTATTTATTTATTTATTTATTTATTTATTTATTTATTTTAGCCTTCGCCTTGTGTAGTCATCCTTGTTCTCGAGTCAACAGAGGCACGTTTGTTGACGGTACAAATACCTTCGTTTTTGGTTGCAACAACACGTCTATAGTACAAGTCTTTAATGATGGCAAATTCCTGGAAGGCAGAGAGTGTTATGCTCGGTTAGGGCCCTTCCTTGTCTTTAGGTGAGTATGAAGGCAGAGAGTGTAATGCTCGGTAAGGCCGTTCCTTGTCTTTAGGTGAGTAGGAAGGCACAGAGTGTTATGGTTCGTTAGGGCCGCTCCTTGTCTTAAGATGAGTGTGAAGGAAGAGAGTGCTATGCTTCTTTGGGCAGCTCTTTGTCTTAAGATGAGTATTAAGGCAAAGAGTGTTATGCTCGGTTAGGTCCGTTCCTTGTCTTTACGTGAGTAGGAAGGCAGAGAGTGTTATGCTTGGTTAGGGTCGTTTCTTGCCTTTACATGAATAGGATGGCAGAGAGTTTTATGCTTGGTTATGGCCGTTCCTTGTCTTTAGGTGAATATGAAGGCAGAGAGTGTAATGTTCGGTTAGCGCCGTTCCTTGGAAGACAGTGCTGCTTACCGCCACTTTTAGCACATTTTTAAGCTATATCATGGCGTCCAGTTTTATAAGGAAAAATACCGGAATACCCGGTGACAACCCCCGATCGTCTACAGGAAAACTAACAATTCTTGTCAATTAAAGGTGGAGTCGAATACATCCTTCCGTAAATTAGGCTCGAACTGACAACGTTAGTGTTGACAGGTGATTAATAATAGACAGAGTGGGTTACTCTCGGTAAGTACCGTACCTTGTCTTTATGTGAGTAGCAGGGAACCTTATAAATCATATGGTGATAAACACTGGGTACTGGTGATGGTTTTTAGGGCCTAACCCACAGAACGTCACAATGCTTCCACAGTGTAGGGATAGTATAAATCGCCTGCTTTCGTAGGTGGGGTTTTCATGTTATAATACGGAAAGTCGTATTACAGAGTGTTCAGAGAGTGCCACGATGAAGACTTCATTTGAAGATGTGAAAAGATATCACATGTTATCCGCTAAAAAGGATAGGTTCTCGTCCTGAATATTGCTGAAATACTGCTCGCTGAATGTTAGTCAACCAATCAATCTCGTTTTCTGGTATTTTATTTGATTATGGTTCGTATTTGTTAGGTAAACTAAAGTATAATTTCATACATAATGAACTGTCTTAATAATTTTTAAGTGTTTGAAATTATACCAGAGACGGACAAATTAACTCAACCTCCTTTTTTGATGCAGCGAATCTTAAAATGTAAATTTTTAAATATTGAATTTTCTTTTTTTTATGTAACCCTTGTCAGTTTCTGCGGGCGTTGGCATGATGTGTTTTTGTGTGAATTCTGTAACCTAATTATATTGTAGGGTTGGAAATTCTTACCAGTGTTTTAAAGACATGGTATATGACACCAGGACAAATATAGTATTCGTTTATTTTGGCGAAAGAAGTGAGTATGTGTTGAGTAACATTGTTTCTTTGTCAAATGAAGCGAGTATTTGTTAAGAATATTTGATTTTTGCCAAAAAGTAAGCATTTTTAAGGATAATCTACTTAATTTGTGACAAACATAAGCTTGACTAAGACGAAAAAGCGCGAGTTGAGAACACCTTTCCCGAGAATCGACTCGAACAACAAATTCATAGTTGTCAATACTTAAACCACCATCTAGGGACCCCATGTAATATGATAATGTAAAGTCGCTATCGAATGCTTGGTGGAATCTAACAAATCTTTGTTCACTATTAATAGCCTTAACGTGATATGGTGTCAATTGATTTTGTTTGGGTTTTTTTTGAATGGTGGTTAACGCCAATTTTTCAGCTTTATTGTGACGTCCAGTTTTGTATTGGGGAAGGAAGCCGGAGTATCCGAAGAAAACCTCCGACCTCCGGTAAGAAAACTGGCAATCGTTGTCAGTGAGAATTGGTATCGAAGTCACCCTGCCAGAAGTGAGACTCGAAATCGCAACCCCAGTGTGACAGACCACATGTCCAATTGATTGGACGATACTAATAAATACCGAAAATTCAGTTTTAACTTAAAATTCTATTTTTAACCAAGGCCACTGCAGACAGTTGTGACATTATTTCAAAACTTAGTCGGCATTTTTCTTGTGTTTGCACTGTTGTACAACAAAATTTTTTTAAGGTCACTGTTAGCAAATAGTTAAATTGCTCAACTGTTCATCTGTTCGTTATTACCAGAAAGCCGCCCGGGGTGGAAAGGAAATTAATACGAAAGGAATTATCAAATTACCAAATTTCTAAACTCCAACCTAATATTGAGATGTTTAATGCTTACTTTCCTTTGTTTCTAATTTTTAGGGACGTATCCCAGTAACCCATCAATATGCGACGTTTGTTCTGGACCGTTACGTGTTGCTGTTATTGTTGGTATGTAGACACTAATAACAGTTTATTGACATATACACAAAGATGTTTAATATTCAGTCTAACTAGCTTTGGTAATAACCACTGCTATGTCAGGTCATGCCAAATCAGATTCATACAAACTTAGCATATGTTCCATAATTCACATTTAAAAAAATATTGTTTAACTTTATAAAATATTCTATATGTAAGCAATATCTGTTTAAAATAATTAAAGTAAATCGACCTCGGATTAATCCTCTTTTAATCAACCTTTATAGTGCAGAATACTTAATCAAAGGACATTACGGGATACTAGTACTAGTTTAAACAACCGAGAAGATAACCAACAACCAAACATAGCAACCACAAAAGAAGGGTCCTACCGAGTCCACGTGCAATATTTCAGACAAAAACGCTATTAAAACTTCACGAAACGTCAATAGTTAAAAAGATCTATTGTATTATTAACACGCGAAATAATACAAGTATTTCTCCTTATAAAAAGCGATTTTATTTACAAGATTATGACATGTCGATAGAACTTTTATTGGCTGTTACAGTAACCTTACCGAGCAAAATCAATTATATATTTTTTCATGTGTGCAGTCTTAGATAAAACTAACTAACCGCTTTAGTAATAATTCTAATTATTATCGAATTTCAAACGATTTTGAAACACACCTCTGTTTAAATATTAAAAAATGTGGCTGTTCCAGCGGTGCATTTCAGCTACCTTATATTTACAGAATAGTCTATGTTGCTGATGACAATATCACGAAATTCTGACTGCCCAAGGGTGGTGATATGGACCAAGAAACTGATATGGTCCGAGCGGAAGGCACATCCATTTTGTCTTCAGCATCATCAACTATTCTGTTTATTGCATTGAAGAAATATAAATACATTGATAGATGTAATTGTTTCTGGGTTTTGGATAAAAGGTCTGTTTTTTTCTTCATCTAGTATTTGTCTTTTAATATATATATATATAGCTTCATTAACCGGGGTGAATCTTAGACATAGACATAGTACATGTGTACTAGCGTGTGACGATGGAACCAATTCGCCTGCACTATGTCCAGCGGTCTAGACCCCTCGGCCAAATCCGCTATATAAAAATATAGCTTCATTAACCGGGGTGAATCTTAGACATAGACATAGTACATTTCCATCGTCACACGCTAGTACACATGTACTATGTCTATGTCTAAGATTCACCCCGGTTAATGAAGCTATATTTTTATATAGCGGATTTGGCCGAGGGGTCTAGACCGCTGGACATAGTGCAGGCGAATTGGTGCCACTGTGTCACAACGGTGTGAGTTCGAATCCCGCTGAGGGAAAGCAAAAATTTGACAGTGTTAAAAATCTAATTCAAACAGTGTTGGGCTTAATTTGTAAACGTATATATAAATATTTGATATTAACCCTGTATTTCTGATGTTTCAGAAATCCGCTGGATAGATATATTATATGGTTGTCACAATACTTAGACGTTTGTATATATATATATATATATATATATATATATATATATTTAACTTTTTGTGTATTTCAGCTCAGGGACAGGATCGTAAGTGTTTAATTAATTACTTTTCCGTTCTTCATTTTTGTCGTTCCATTGGTGCTTTACATTTTTACTGTTCTATTTATCACTGATATTTAACATTTTTCTCGAATTGATGTTCTACATTTGTATTGCTATGTTTCAGTGTTTTAAATTTGGTTTAATGGCATTATACAAAGGTGCGATAAAAGAAAACTAGAAACCCCGCCCTTAAATTCTTCTTGGAATTGATATCTTCAATTTATTATGACATATGGTTTACGGGTTCAAGCGTCGGATTTTTATGCTGACACATTTGATACTAATTATCTCACATATTACAGTTCCTCTTATTTTATTACAGTTGCTGCAGCAAGGCGCCGTAAGTATTGTACTGTTTGTTTGGTAGTTTGTTTGTTTGGTTGTTTGTTTGTTAAGTTTGTTTGTTTGTGTAATTGTTTGATTATGCCACGTTAAAAATTGTTCACCTATATCATGTTGTCCATTTATTTGAAGGGGATGAAGTCGAAGTACCCGGTAAAAATATTTAATCTTCGACAGGAAAACTGACAATATTAGACTCGCGGCCGACGTCTGGTGTAATCTTGCAACAGTCGGTGACACGCCGGAGATCACTTGTAGATAACTAACTAACTAACTTACCACTCGGCTACCGCGGCTCCAGTATTGTAATGAAATAAATGTTAAGCTGGTCATTGAATGAATAATTGTACCCTCGCTTTTTGGCGAGGTTAATCCAAATCACAAAACTACCATCGGATTATAACGGCAGTAAAATTCGGCCTAAGCTGATCACAGTAGGACAGTCATACCAACTCGCTATTTCGTTAAACGTAGCCTTGTATTCTCTGTAGAATCACTTTTTTGCAGCTTAACAATTGTTAGTGATCAACCGTCTGGAGGAAACTTTTGTTACTTAATATTTTTAGTGCTTTTAAAGAAGCAAAATGTACGTCGTCGCTAAACAACGAAAAATTTTATAACGTTTCTCACTCGCATTGGAAAAGCCAGCGGAGCTCGGCAGACATGGGTTCAATATCCTTTTGGTTTCGCTTGCGCACAAATTGTTTCAGAAACTTGCTTGGTCTCTAGAGCTTCCGGGGGATTTCCCACCTGAACCTACTTAGGCTCCTAAAGCGACCCCAGAGCCCTCGCAGCCTCCACATAATTCTGAACGTAGCAACCCCACTGACTCCACCCAGGTCCCAGCTCCGCCATATGCAGTTTCACTAATATATATAAAATACAGAGTCGGTCAGCGGTATTCGACGTTCTCATTGGTCAGGTTAAATATTCATATATATAGAGACAGGTTTTGGTATAATTGAGCCCACGATAAATAAAGTAACGTTCTGGAACAAGTTCATGGGGTAACGTCGATTAACAAAAAACTATAGATGCATCTGGTTGTTGGTATCGATATATCATTTGTGTGCGACCTCGCACCCTCCCCTCCCCAAATCTACGAGCACTGCTATTATAGTACGATGTATCCCACTGTATCTACATTTACCTATGCAGTTATCCCTGTCTGTAATGTGTATTATGTATTCGATTCGTTATATGTATACCTGTCACTTTTGTAATTAATTTTGTGTCTGTTTTACTTTTTCAGTAACACCACCACGTAAGTTGTAAAGCCTGTTTTAAAATTTTTCTTGGTATATTTAAGAATCTTGAATTAAAAGATAATAATCGGTTATAACTTTTGCAGCTTAATTAAGCTTTAAAGAAATATTACGTGGCACGAAAAAAATCCCCCTGGCATGCGAATTTTGAAACGTGATAAAATTGTGAAACCAATAAATTATCTCCCTTTACTAATTAGAAAAGCCATTTGTATAATATTGTTTGTTATTGTACATTTATAAAGGAACGTATTCTTGTCAGTTTGAAAGATAAATGGTATTATTGTCCCTTTTATAATCGGGATATGCAATATGTTGTCCGGTGAGTTCTTGGGAAATGGGATCTTACATATATTTAGGGATAAACCAATTCCCTACTTGCGGTAAACAAGATTTATCTCCCATTTGCAGAGTTATCTGTTCTTTAGAGCAGGTATTTTATAGTACCTACTGTGGGTAAAAAGTGGTTTTTCTACAATATTTTTTTATTCACATATAGCAAAGCATCCGGTAAAATTTATTATGATATGCAAACTAATTCTGCAGTTTTTTTAGTTGTACTGGAAGAGTCAGTCCATAGACATTATTTTAAAAAAAATAAAAACATGATTTTTCCCTATCTGTTCAATATTAGATACCTGCTGTTATGAAAGACAACTCTTGCAAATGGGAAGTAACTCTTGTATTCCGAAAATAGGGAATATCGACCAAGAGGTTTGTAAAAAAAATATGGTGCGCGTAAGTGTATTAAAACACCGATATTAAAACTTTATTCCTTGATATTGTATAGTAACAGGGACAGAGTTTTCCGCAAATCTGTATTTTTATTATTAAACAGCTTTTTCTTGATTAAAGTTATACGTCGCATTGCTGTCTAGTTTTTATTAAAGTAGGGGGCATGCGTATACGAATCTCCACAGTTATTACCACTGCAACTTCAATCATTTAAGATTTCTGCATACTTAATTGATAATTATGACTCTTTTATTTATTTATTTATTTATTTATTTATTTATTTTTTTTTTTTTATTTTTTTTTTTTATTTATTTATTTATTTATTTATTTATTTATTTTTATTAATCCATTTATTTACCGCAAAAGGTTAAGCAATCCTAATAATTCTAACAATACAAAAACACATCGTTACAGCACTCGGATGCAACCGACCACCAAACTGCCCAATACTGGATAGAAGGAACGACGTACCATGTTCAGGATGTGAACCTAAGGAGGATGACGGATTATGTTGTTCTAGTTGCCAAAGACCTATATATGGTTGAGATTAAATAAACATAATTTAGTTATGAGTGTTCATTGATTACTTTTGTATATACTCACTCAAAAAAGAAACGAAACATCGGATAAATTTTTTTAAATCATTTTTTGGCGGACAAATAACCTATAAATATACAAATATATATACACAACATTATAATTACACATAATTAAAGGTTTCCAGTTGAAAGAATATAAGTTCACCACCCGTGAAAGACTTTGGTCGAAATATGAAACACACTATGAATTACGCATTGCTAATTACAGGGTCGACTTTGACGTGCAAATCATGGGTATTTTTTTAACTCAGACAATTGGTATAAAACCTCGCTATTTCTTTTCTTGTCTGCATTAGTAAAATAAAATTCTGATGATGACGCTATGCCAAGTTTAGCTTCTTGCTATCCGGAATATCGCTATCGGTCGAATCGAGGCCGGGGAATCACAGAATGCTGTTGCCAGACGTACAATGTTCATCGTAGCACAATTGCACGCCTTTGGAGACGCTACCAGAAGCTTGGTACTACGACAGACCGACTACGTTTAGGGCGTCCGCGTGTTACAACTCGGGCGCAGGATCGCAGAGTGTGGTTCAGCTTGAAAAGCGAGATGGTCGCATACGAGTGTACAGGCGCCAAAATTAACGTTTTTCACAAAACTGTGTTGTAGAAAGAGACAATTTTGGCGGAGGCAGTGTTATGATGTGGGCCGCAATCTCTTACGCCAGGAACACACAGCTGATACATATCCAAGGCAATCTTAAACGCTTTTAGGTATAGAGACGAAATTCTACGGCCGCATTTATTGCCCGTAATTGACATTCAAACACGACAATGCCCGACCATATACATCACGTGTAACAGTAGATTTAGAGCAACAGAATGTCAATGAGATCCGTGTCCGGATCTTAACCCAATTGAACATCTGTGGGATGAACTGGATCGGCGCGTAAGCCAAAGACAACCACCGCCCTAAAATCTGCAACAATTAGAGCAAGCACTTCAGTCTGAGTGGCAAAGGATACCGAGTGTTCGTACTCAACGTTTAATTGAATCCATGCCAAAAAGAGTAAGGGCTGTGTTACAAGCAAATGGTGGGCATAACAGATACTGACAATTTTGCGAGATTATTGACAATATGCGACAAAATGTTATATTAAAGAACTCATGAACACAAAGTGTGCCAATTTTTACATTTCTGTATTTATTATTTAAATGATAAATTGTTAAAATAATATATGAAGTAAAATTCCCATTTTTTGTATGTTGCGTTTCTTTTTTGAGTGAGTATATATAGTTGTATAGAATGCTTTGCTTCTTTTTTGACTTAACACATCCACCACCGCAACAAGGCAAGTCCAGTAAATATAAATTGAGACTCGGCTTCTTTGTTCTGCTAGAAAGAACTCATCGAAGGAAGGAGTTGGGTTTGCCCAAGGGTTGAGCGAGGATTCGTTTTCAATAATCAACATGCATCCGTCGGCGTCGGGACAGGACGTAGTGGCCATTCTATCTTCTACATGTCAACACAAATAAATACAATAATCTGTATTCGACGCTAGATTTTCACATTATATACGTAAGACTTTTTGTCTGTTCTGTGGCTGTACGAATTAACCGGTTTTATTATTTAAACATGTTAAACATCCCATAATTCCATTGATTACCACGAATCAATGATTTCGTTGTTGGTGAATTTGTTCTCGTTCTGAATCTCTCTGTAATTGTTCTAAGTGTTAATCATTCATCACCTAATAATTAAATCTTGTATATTAATATATCTTGTTGGGTGTTGGGTATCACACTTGGTAGTTGCTGCTTCTTCTCTTAGCAGTAGGAATCATTGATTTGTTTGGGTTTAACTACAATTTTTGAAATATTTTAACTTTGTCATGACGTCAATTTATTATTTTTTTTCGAGGTGGGGGGACGTGAGAGAAAGCAAGAGTATCTGAAATACCTGGTCCTTTGGCAGGAAATCTGGCAATCCGTGTCAAGTTGAAGTAATGTTTGAGTCGAGCACATGCCGCCTTTTGTAAGGTGAGAACCAGTAACCTCAGTGCTTACGTGCTTACGTAATCAATGTTTGATAACTAAATTTCTTAATCGTTGTTTCAACAATGCCCCTCCAACCAGAAATATAATGAACTTTAAGCAAGGACTGAGTGACTGGCTTCAGAATGGTTATATATATGATCGGACAAGGACTGCGTGACTGGCTAGACAATGGTAATATCTACGATCAAAAATTTCCGGTTAGTAGCATATGCAAATTCCATTTCAGCGTGTCTAGAATGCATCTATTCCAAGAATCCTCTGCCATCAAACTTCCATCCATACCTAACATTCCGACATTTCACTTTCAGTTTGAACAAAAAATCCAGTGCTTAAATCAGGTTGATTGAAGGTATGATGAGTATATTCATAGAGAAAAATATCTAAAGAAGGGAATTATTTATAGTTTAACTAGACGAAAATTTTTAATTATAAAATCTGGACACGATGAGATATGCCGATTAGACCTGCATCAGGGGCGGATCCAGGATTTCGCATTAGGGGGCGCAGAAAATCGGCGAGGGGTCTGGGGACCGCTGAAGGTCCCCAGCAGGTCCAGGGCAGCGCCCTGGTAGGGGGTCCAGGGGGGCGAGCTCCAGAGATTTGCATTTACTGGGTGTTTTTGATAGTCATTTTTTTTCCTGCAGTACAATACTTGACCCACTTTTCACATATTATTTTAGGTCGAAACTCACACATTTTTATTTTCCGCTGTAATCATTTATAAAAGTTAAACAATTAATTTCTCTTTCTCTCTCTCTCATCCTTTTTTTTTCCTTTTTTAGGGGGGGGGGGGCGCACGCCCTCCACGCCACCCTCTAAATCCGCCCCTGCGCATCGCAAAATCCGCTATTTTGCTTATGGAGAGCTCTAACGCTATTTCTACGGTAAAGCGCACATGATAAGAATTGTCATTTCTCATTGTCAAGATTTCTTTCGAAAGTTATTTGTATCATAGAGAGCGATACATGTGAATGAAGCAATATACAGAATTTTGAAAACTAGCAAATTAATCGACAAACACGTGTATTTTGCGCATGTGCATTATGATAAAATGAATATCTAGGCCGGAAATTGGCATTCCCGTATAAGTGCATAATGTTAATGATGACTGGTTTTTTTTGCTTTAAAGTGCGTTTGATACGGGTCATTTTTATGTTAATGTTTTGTCACATTACTCACCCATTTAAACATAAATATTTTGCTTTTCGATATTCAAGAACAGGCAACATTCTTAACTTATAAAAAGTCCCCTTAACAGATTGTTGTATCCGTAAACATAAAATAAACATTACAAAATACGAAGAAATGCTTTTAATTATGTTTTATTTTTATGATCTTTTTATTCTCCTCTTTCACGTCGATAAATTAAGTCCATTACTGAGTTGTTCCGAGGAGTAGGCTAAAACAAACCCTCTCTTAATACCACAAAATGTGTTCCGATTTATTAAGCTGTAATCTCCGTTAAACCCCAGTAAAACTATAATGCAGGGACAAATTTGCTCGAATTTTAATGCCAAATTGCAAGATTACAAGCAAAACTAATATACGTGACAGTGAAACCTTGAAACCGTTCTTTATAATAGAGAACAATGTATAAAATTGTATATTGTAATCTCCGTGTTAAACGTGTTTTCCGTTAAAACAACATAAACGACAGCGAAAAATCACGCGCTTCCATGGAGATATTGTGCTTCCGGGAGTGATGATTGGGTGAAATGCAAAACAAAAGAAAGACAACTCAATCATGAACACCTTAAATAATGAATGGCGAGATTATTCTGTCATAAAGCAACTTTTATTTGAATAATATATCGTATTCTAGAATACAAAAATTTTAATCGTAGTAGAATTCTACTGAAAAAGGGAAACCGATCCTCGATAAGAACATGGAACTTGACAAATTTTTGTCAATGATTTTCTCATCGACTATGTACAGTACAGTACTAAATTGCTGCTAAAATTACACTTTCAAACTATGTCAACGACAGCCAGCCTTATATATAAAATTTAAAAAATTAAATATATTTCATAACACAATCCGCGTCCTCATGAAATGGCCTTATTACTAAAACGTTACGCTTTCATTCTCGAGGACTGAATTAAATGATACAACAACAACAACACCCCCCCCCACACACACACACACCCTCACACACACGCACACTTACAACAACAACATTCCCTTTTTTCACTGAATCGGTGTTTTATGTGAATTGCTTGTTCTCCTTGGAATGTTACCAATATGCACATTATATACATTGTATAAATATTTTGTTAAATGAAAGACCGGTTGATTATTTAGAACGCAGACATTTAATGTTCAAAATAATTGCATTTCTATCCCCGTGATCCTCACTGCTCTTATATTATTTTGTGATGTACAGCAATAACAAAACTTTACACCATGAAATTTAAAACGTCTAATTATATTACGTTGTAAAACGTCACCGATAACGTTGCTTTTTATGTTGGTATATATATATATATATATATATATATATATATATATATATATATATATATATATATATATATATATATATATATATATATATATATATATATATATATATATATATATATATATATATATATATATATATATATATATATATATATATCCTATTTATTTCCAAAAAAGTTTAATATTACGTGCCACTGTTATTAATCTTAATTATACAAGATCTAAACATTATCAACATTAAGAAAGAATTTCAATTTTCACATTTTTGTTTTTCATCATTCTCTAACGGTACAATGGGTGCTTGACCGTAGAAATAGCGTCTGACGTCCCACGTAAAAAAGCGTTGAACGGCAGAGGATTGTCGGACTAGTATGCAACTGATTGCTAAACTATCATATCAGTTTGATACCGCTGAAAAAATGACCCCATGACCTTAAAATGACATACACTCAGTCACCCAACATATTAAGGTGCAGTTGCCATAATATTTACAAAAGTAATTTATTGTAACACGTATTTGATTGGTTGGCAAAACTTGTTCAGACTAATATCCACTTGTAAGACGCCACCATCGGATTTAAATGTAACGTCATATGTATACGCTAGTTTAACAAGAAATAATTACAATATGGTCATCCTTGAGTTAATGCCTCTTTTAGATTTTATTAAAATTTAACATCAGTAAATTGCTTTAGGTGACTAATGCATGGCTGACATGTCGAAAATGAAACATTAGTTAATAAGGAAAATCCCCAGAATATATTTCCGTACTGTGACGGTTGCTAAAAATAACTACACACATAATAAATAAGGACAAATTAAGTTATTTTGACAATATAAAATATACATTGTATTTGTTATGTTGATAAACGTCACGTGATGTTTTTTCCGTGTCTTAGGCTATCAAAAATAGTGGAATAAGAAAATAAAGACAAGGCAGTTCGCAGTATATATAATAATCATTTAACTTGTTTAAATTGGTAATTTTTTTAATAGATAAAAACTTTATGTAAAAACAGTATATATTTTAAATTTATTATGAAATAAACATTTATCGTGTTTAAATTGGTAATTTTTTTAAATAGATAAAAACCTTATGTTAAAACACAGTAGCGACATATATCAACAAATAGAGTTCTCCTTTGTTGTAATCCACACTATTATTTCAACATGTATACAAAATCAGTTAGGTTACACACTAATTTCTGCAAAGACATACAAACATGCGGCAAAAAAAGAGAAAAAGTTCGAAGCAAAACGACGGCAGTCATCTCTTATTTATTTCGGGGGCCTCGGTGGCCGAGTGGGGTTAAGGTAGTTCGTCTACTATTGACCATGTGGTCTGTCAGCACTGACATTGCGGGTTCGAGTTTCAAAGCGGGCAGGGTGTACTAGTAATCGACTCCAATCTTAATTGACAAAGATTGCCAGTTTTCCTGTTGCAGGTCTGCGGTATTCTCCGGGTACTCCGGCTTCCTCTCCCCATAAAAACTGGATGCCATGAAATAGCTGAAAAATTGCTGAAAGTGGCGTTAAAAATCAAGCAAACAAACAAACAATATTTATTTCGCACCTACAACGATACAAGACTAAAACTAAACATTGCTTTGGTTGGCCTGGTAATATGACTACATTGTAAAATCTACATATGAGGAATATATGTCAATTATTAAATAAAACAGGAAACGTTTTAATTGTGTCATACAGGCGTTTAATGTGGTTGTTATTTACTTAGATTCATTCTCAATTATTTTGAAACGATCAGAATTTGTTGATGTTATTTACGTGAGTAAATATTTATATATTTTTCTTATATTATTGTTTATTTGGCGAGGTTTGCACTTTCTTCCTGTTAATTCAAAAGTTTATTTAAAACAATGTCGTTCTGTGTGTACATGTAAACTGTGTGTTATAATACTTATGGACTTCCATCCACCAACGTGTCACCTTCTATGAAAAAATGTTTTGACTGTCCAGACAACAATCTGTTATCACCACAATCTATTATCAACACTACTATATCAAGTCTTTCGAACAGCATTGGAAATTAGAAATCATTCTTACATTATTTTTAAGGAATGTGGAATATTAAAAGAAATACACATTAGTGTTTCTTGTTACATAATCCTTGTTCCATGATTCCAAATATATACCTTTATGATCAAAACAATTCGTGTCAAAAGGGCAAGCGGAATCTGTAGGAACACGAAATCTCAGCCTCCTACCGATAAGAATCGGAAAAGATGAAAAGGGGGGGGGGGGTGTGTCTAAACTCAAGAAATACCATCTTCACGAAAGTAGATATTTGATAGATTTCTGCACTCAAACAACAATTTGAATTGATTTTCTTTTTGGGTCACCAAAAACCTACCTACACACTCTGATTTCTCGAACTTGAAACAATCACGAGATCAATAATTAAGAGTACGTTTGAAAGAAGACTTACTTTTTTTAATTTCAGCATAAACCCCGTTCCATCCATTGTGCTATTAAAATAGTATACTTTAAATTCAATCCACAATTTAAGCTGTTAAAAAGAATTTTTTACTAAAATGTAGCCATCAAGAACTGGTAGACTTATAGTGTTATTGTCTACAGATGCGAAGGATTTCGATGTCATCGCAATACTACCCACACTTTACACTAGAACTACACTTCTATAAAACTGTCTTGAGCTTAAGTTTTGTACGTATTTTATCAGTTCAGCTCAGTGTCGTTCATGTTGTTTCTCGTTGGGTTCGGTTGCGTTCGTGACGCATAGGTTCGGGCTCGGTGTAGTTCTAATCGTTAAGGTTTAGCCTCGGTGTCGGCCCCTGGGTTCGGGCTGTTTGTTGTACATGTCATTCTAGGATTAGCCTCGGCGTTGTTCGAGTTGTCCATCTTCGGTGTCATTCATGTCGTCTAGATTCGGGCCTGGTGCCGTTGTTTAAATTTAGGCTTCTCGAGTTGTTATATCTTGCGGCGCCCTTGCTGTGTTGTCTACAGTCCAATAATATTTAAAGCCGGTCCAGAGAAGCATAAATCTTCTAAGCTTTCAGGCTACATGCATTTGCTTTAAGACATATTACGTAAGTGCTATACTGTTTTAAAATCATGAACTGAGGATATCTTACAAAGTAAATGTACACATGTCCGATTCAGCGGGGTTTCGGTGGCTGAGCGGTAAATGTTGTTAGTCATCTACTATTGAAAATTAATTGTATGATTGAACCCATATTATTGTACGGCTCTGAAGTCTGGGGATTTGAAAATATTAATGCCATTGAGCAAATACATTTGAAGTTTTTTAAAAGAATACTTGGTGTCAGAAATACTACACCTAACTAAATGGTGTATGGAGAGCTTGGAAGATTTCCGCTCCAAATAATTGTCAAAGTGAGAATGATTTCTTTTTGGGTTAGGGTAGTTCAAAATTAGCGCAAATTATGTAACTCACTATATCGTCTGTGATGCTTAAATTACATGACACCAAGACATTCAAGTGGATTAAATATATAAAAAATATTTTTAATGATATTGGTAAAAGTGAGTGGTTTATGAATCAGTGTTTTGCTCTTAATATTAATTATATTAAGCAAATTCTACATGACCAGTTTATTCAATCTTGGTATGGCGATATTGCTTGCTCCTCAAGAGGCGAATTTTACTCTCTTTGTAAGTCATCTTTTGGCCTCGAAAACTACTTACAGTTAAACTCCCAGAGTTTAACCGCATTTGGATTACAAAAGTACGGGGAGATGGCACAACTTCCCAAGACAAGAAAGAATTTGCACTTTTTTGTGATAACTCTGTAGGTGACGAGTTCCACGGACTATTTATTTGTGACAATGTAAATATTAAAAATGTGCGCCAAAAACTTTTGGCCAAATACTATTATGAACATCCAAGTATAAGTAAAATAAGTGGACTGTTATTTCTTTGCAATATTTCTGTATTAAAAAATCTGTATTTATTTAGAAAATTACATCTCTGTAAGATTATCGTTACTATTTATTGTGCATGTATATGTTTGAAGTCTCTTTTGTATATGATATTTGTGTGCATAACTCTGTGTCATTTAATATTTTGTATTTGTATTTTTCGTGTGACCTCATGTTACATATTTATATATGTTTGAGAGTATTGAATAAAATATGAAATCTTAAAACAGAAATCTACAATTGATCATATGCCTGTCAGCGTTGAGGTCTTACCGCGGACAACAATTGCCAATTTTCCTGCCAGTGGTGTGGGATATACTGGGTACTGGGTGGCGTTAAGAACAAATCAAAAGTCATCAATATTCGTGTAATAATAAACCTTTAATTGAAATCACTGTATCTAGAGCAAAAAATTACGGAACAATTATGTCTTCTAAAGCTTTACCAGGTGCATTTATTAAATTTGAATGCGTCATACAAGAAATGTTAAGGCCCAGCGAACCATGTCATTCCAGAATAACTCAGTTTATATAATTTCATGCAAGAACACATTGATGAGGGTCTATTTTACTTATTGTGAATTTTCTAAGTTACTGAATTAATGTAATAGTCTCATTATTTTTCAGTAAAATGTTAGTGAAGACAGTGTATTGAAATGAATGGAACGTCTCAAATTATAAAGGTGAAGGTCGTTGTTGTTGGAGACGCTGGAGTTGGGAAGACATCTATGGCCGTTCGGTTTGCAGATAATTCATTTATTGACCATTATAAACAGACTGTGGGTGGTGAGTCGGTTTAACAAAATAACTCTTTTTCTCCTTTTTTTGTTAGGGAAGGGGTGCGTTAGATTTCATGTTTTTTCCTTACTTTTTTATGGGATAGTGCGTTGGATTTCATGTGAGGAAGCAATCACTCCGCATTTTCGTTGTGTGAAGATATTATCTGTACAGTTGAATAATTAAAGAGTAATCAATTTCCACGGAGGACAGTTCCGTTGTTATGTAAACCTGGCTAACCTTTTTATAGTTTGGATTAATTTTGGAACCATATTCATACACTTACTTCCGGATCTAGGCGAAAAGTAGCCAAGGAGTATAGTGGGTCAAATGCATTATATTGCTTCTACAAATGAACAAATATTATACAATTACTGCACTTTAATAAGTCTAATATGAGGTTTTCTGGGGGAAAGTAGAAGAAGGCCAATAACTGTTTTATTACATAAAATTGAGTCATAACATTGAAACAGACATGAGCTTTTTAACTATGCCTTTAGTTTGATTGTAATTTGGAATAACACTTTTAAATCAATAATTTTTTAAAACAACAATACGAATTCAACAGAATTAGTTTGAGTAATTACAGCACGATAAGCAAACATACATTCTGCTCAGTTAAAAAAAATGCACTCTCGTGATTTCATTGAATATAGTATCTAAAAATCTTTATATAAATACTCGACAGTGAAATATGTTTTTTATTGCGCAGAATAGGTGATTTCCTCGGACAGTAACGTGTATTGGTTAAAACCAATAGGAAAAAGGAAAATAGAGCTATTATGTAATAATACCATACCTCTAATCTTTCGTTAACGTATATTTTATACATAATGTATAATCTGTAAGAGCATTATATATACAGTAATTTAGTGTGTGGTTACACGCGTTCTGCTTTTTGGATTAGAGTTATACTACAGTAGAAGAGATGCATTGTCCATAAACGTAATCTGCTACACTGCAGGGAATGATAAATGCCTGCTAATACATTATTTTCTTCGGTCATTTTTTTTTATTTTAATTATTTGTGTGTTTTACAATACTATTTTTGCATAGTTAATTTTTTTTACCAGCGTCCGGTGATATATGCGATAAAATACTTTAATTTGTGGCCTATTTAACAGCCTTTTTGAATTTATTTCAGCAAGTTTCTGCAGTCGGGCCTTAGATGTCAATGACAAAAAGGTCGTTTTTCAAATTTGGGATACGGCGGGACAAGAAAGATTCCGAAGTTTAGTTCCAATGTACCTACGTGATGCTGAAGTAGCGCTGATTGTGTATGATATTAGCTCTCATGTATGTTAAATAAACACATGCATTTAAGTTTTTCTTTAACACGTTAACGTTCTCCATCCGGAATGTTCTGGATTGACGATAAGAGTTAGCCTTTCTAAATCATGACAACAGAATCATGGCAACAATTTGCAATGAACTAATTTAAAGAACTCCTACCTGAAACGGATACAGCATTGATTTTTGTACAATTTCTGTTTCTGAAATGTTTGTGAAATTAAAAAGTCGGTTGCGTGGTAATCAAAATTTAAGACAGCAGAAATGATTTTAATTTCCCTATTGTGAAGTTTTCATTTTTATGTCGCAACGTTTCAGCAGCACCTGCATAAATCTCAAAATTGATCAGACACTGACCACACCCTGTATTTCGTGTCCAGATGTCCGTATCTGCTGACAGAAAAGCAACTTTACAGAATATTTGTGCCAAAATGACAATTGATTCGTTCCGTTTGTCGTTACCATTTTTCTCCTTCTTACTGGACAATGACTACCCACGGATATCACTTATTACCGGATTTTAACCTGACTGACAGGAAGGTGCCACGCGTTTAGCAGAAGTTGTTTTCAATTCCCTGGACTCGCACCCGGTTTTGAGTGGGGTTCGTGTACTCAATTTTTAAGTTTTGTTTTGTGTGTCTATTTGTGTTTTTGTACGTGCATTTTCCGAGCTTTAAATGCACGTGTCCTTTTGTTTTGTATTTCCATTTTGAATCGCCTCGTGCTAAAAAAGACCTTTTTGTAATTTTGTAACAATAAGTTCGGTAGTAAACAAAACCAGGACTAATTTCGCTAGTTAAATAGTTCCATGTAACTTAATTTTATAGTACAATACTTCCACAGACGAATTTTCCAAGAAGAAAAAAATTCCTAGCTTTGCAAAATGTCCGGTACGTTTTTCCTAGAAAATTCATTTTATTGACTGAATATGAAACTCAGTTACAAATTACAATTTTCTTGCTGACCTTTCGTATACTAAAACAAGCATTACTGGGACAGGGTGTGCTCGACTCCATTCTAAATTAAAATTTATCGTTTGATATAAAAAAAAAATTTTGTCATATATTATCTGTAAAGATTTATATTTACTGTACAATCGTATTTATTTTAAACAAAGAACAATGTCGATATTCACTCTGTTGCATTGTTTGCATACTAAGAATGTTCACAGCTCAATTTATATATTACTTGGATGGGTGACAAGTGTTTACCATTATTAAAATGTATATTGATTGAGTGGCATTATTAAATTTTCTTCTTGAAGAAGTAAAAACCGTTAACCGGACCGTGACGTGAATACATTTCAAGTTTTATAAGTGAACTGATAAATAATTCCTGAACGAAATTAAATCAATAAACACGGATATAATTTCCTAGAAATACAGGTCTGACCGGACTTATTTTACCAGTACTAATTTCTCGCTTACAATTTTTCAGATACACATTGGCTTGAGTCCCTTATTGCTTGAACTGTTCCTGTTTTGTCTTTCTTATGCCCATACAGTATGTGAAACATTATGACGTCACACCCGTTATTGAGCATTCAGACAATAACAAAACCAATATCATCACATTATCAATTGTAATACAAAACAAAACATAAAATTTGCAATTTTTGGTATAATTTATTGCACGCTAATGATTTTTTAAATAATATTCAATCTGCAACAATTATTTCATTCTTATGGAAGCCCGTACGTGCCATGGAAAAAATAATTTATAACTTGTGCGCACGAGTTACAAACTTGAGCGCACGAGTTTCAAATCTTGTGAGCACGAGTTACTAATTTGTGCGCACGAGTTACTAACTTGTGCGCACGAGTTTCATATCTAGTGCGCACGAGTTACTAACTTTTGCGCACAAGTTTGAAAGTAGTGCGCACAAGTTTAGTATTTACGATGATTGCCTAACATTGCCGAGGTCTGCTTCATAGAAAAACAACGGGCATCCAGGACACCAAATATTATCAAGTAGCCAATTGTGGTCCGGATGCCTTAAACGGGGATCATTTCCAGATCGTTTTAGACCCCGTTTACACTAGACGGAAAGATCGATCTTTTTTGAATCTATGCAAAAAAGATCGATCTTTTTGTCAGTGTAAACGATAAAGATCGATCTTTATTTGAATCGATTCAAAAAGAACCGGACTTAAAAAGTCCTGCTTTAGACCTAGACTTTAAAAGATCGATCTTTTTTGAATCGATCTTTCTTGTAGTGTAAACGCACGAATCGTACTTTAAAAGTCTGATAACATATTTATAGAAATGCGTATGTACTGCGCATGTTTGGCGGCAAAAATACAAAAAATACGTTTTTGCATAATTCTTGAAATATATATCAACAAAAAACTGGATACCAAGTAAGGCCGGTGATACATCTGTCTCCTTCATTTTAGCAAAATGTTTGCATACATTAAACTCGTGGCATGTATTAAGTACCCATGTGCATTCTATTAATAGAACATTTAATTAAAAATAGGCGGCTAAACAGATTCTTGTTGTCAAATTTAACGCCAGTATAAACGCATAGGACTTAAAAAGATCGATTGCAATCGATCTTTCGTGCTATTTCACAAGTGTGTGTAAATGCAAACCAGTCTTTTTAAGATCGATTCAAAAAAGATCGATGTATTTTTTTTTCATAGTGTAAACGGAGTCAAAGTCCTTTTAATGTTTGAAACCCGTCCAGTAAACAGTATGAACCTCTCACAAATATATCTAAGGCCGAGCTAGGAAGAATCGATTCAAATTAAATCGATCTATATATAAACCGTTTTGCGTTCAGATTGCACAAGGCGAAATCGATTGCAATCGATTTATTTTAAATAGCTACGTTTACACTATCATATAAATCGACATGTTTTAACTGTCATGTGTAAACAAATAGGAGTTCTTTCCAACTACTCCTGGGCCCGGTTTCATAAAACTTCTCAAGTTGAGATTTTCCTCAAATATCTGAAATTTTCCTCAAAATTGAATTTTCAAGCAATCTGATTGGTCAATTTTTGAGTTGAGGAGAAGTTGAGGAAATCCTCAAATTTGAGATGTTTTATGAAACTGGGCCCTGTACCCGTTCATCACCTCATAATTCAATTAGAAGCACTGTTTCATCATTGGGCCACGCATCCCCTCTTCCTGCTCGCTCTGTCATCTTTTTTGGTTTTGCAATAAAATACCCGGGAAAAATACACGTGGATATTTGGCGCCATACATGCTTACTTATCATTTACGTGATTTAAATCGATGCAATCGATTTCAACCTACGTGTTTACACCAAAACATAGATCGGTTTATTTTGAATCGATGTATTATAAACCACCTCCTCAACTGGACTATTTTTTAATCGATTGCAATCGATTTAAAGTGTTTACATTAGAGAGAGATCGATGCTTTTTGAATCGATCTCCAAAAAGTACGCTCTTTTTCCTCTAGTATAAACACGGCCTTAATCAGTGTTGATCATGTAAAGCAGAACGTTTACAATATATTCTCCGTTTTGGAACTGAAAATTATAGGCACATAGGCGATTCAGAATGCGACCAATTAACCTGTGTTTTTTGTTGTATTTGTTCGGCGCTTACTCAGTCTACAAGTTCCCAATTGAACAAAATATTCAGTTAGAATGATATATCTTTGATTCTTTGACCCGTCTGACGACTCATGACATGCAAAATAGTTTGTTCAGTAACAATAACCTAGTTCCATTAATAAAACCTCTCATTTCATGTTTGTTTTCAACATTTTTTATCGGATATTGATATTTATGTTTTAGTGAAATTCGAGGTTTCATCTTTAAACGCATTTCCCGTGCGCAAATTCCACAAGGAAATCATGCGGAATGTTTAAGTTAAGTTTGATATGAAAAAAGTGTGTACAACCATGCAAACTGCGCTAAACTTAAAGAAAAATATCTAAATTTTCTAAAAATTGTCTTACCTTAGTATATCATGGATTTTTAGAGTCCTGTTTAAAGCTTTATTTGAGGTGTACTTTAACTCCCATTACATTCAATGGCTGACCCCAATTAAATTTATCTTATGGCTCCGTTTTTTAACGAAACGATTTTCCATGTGTTACAATTGCGACAAATTGTATTCGTTCCACCATTAAATATAACTTGATTCCGTAATGTTGATTAACCGTTAAATTCAAAATATCAGCTCGCAGAAAAATTTCGTCTGGATATTTCAAACATGAATTACATAATTGAACATATTTTAGTTCATTGAAAACAGGTATAGTCTTTGTGTTTATGTTAGTTTCATTATATTTCACATGTTAAAACATGCAGAACTTCTGAAAAAATTTTGCTCCGAAAAAAATCAACTGACAGATAAAACCTCACATTTCAAATAATAATTAAAAAAAAATTAAAAGTCAGATGAAAATGATAAATATAAACGTGAAATGGGAGGTTTTATGTTATAAAACTAACGATAACCCAAAGATAAGAGTGGGCGTCGTTTTGATTAAAAATTTAATCACTAAAACGTTCGCTTAAACTGTGCATATATTCGTATACCTTCGGAAACTGTACTAATAAACATATTGCAGTCCTTCGTCTGTGGCAGATTGTGTTTTTTTTTTTTTAATATAATTTAATTTGCTTTGTAAGCTGAAATCTGATTGGTTAATTCAAATCGAGCAATCCATATTATAAGACATAACTTGGGTGACCTTTGACCTATTCTTGCGCCGTTAAAATTCAAATAGTTCCATGACGTCATCGACGTGTTTACTATAATAATTGTTAAAATTTAAAGTTAAAATTAAATTATAAGGAATATTTCAAATTTCTGAACAGGTTATACGATATAATATGGTTTGGGTCTGTTTACACCTTTCATAAACCGCTTTATTAGGCGTAAACAGACCCAAACCATATTATATCGTATAACCTGTTCTGAAATTTGAAGTATTCCTTAATTGTTACAGAAATCCTTTGAACACCTGGATGAATGGATAAGACAGTTACAGCAGTATGGTCCACATAACTTAAAATGTGCAGTCATAGGTAACAAGGTAGACTTGCAAGACTTACGAATGGTCACCAGACAGGTATGTGTAGATATTGTGTTGTGTTCGTGATTTGACTTACGTGATTGCAGAAAGTGTAATGTTCGTGGCCTAGGGTCGATTCCTCTCTATATTCTATAATTCTGTTATGTTTGCAGTTGAAGTATGGTTACAACCATAATCATCTCATTTTAATTTTCTTACTTATAGACATCAACCTAATTATACACCATAATCACACATGTCCTAACTCGATAATGTAAAATGATTATGAGTTGTCTTTCTTCGGTTGACATAAGAAAGTTCAAACCAAAAAGAAAATCAAAATCTACAGGCACTTGAGTTCCTTGAGTTCAGGATCATTTTTTTACCATACAAAATGCTTGTAAATGAGTTTATAGTTTGTACGAGAGAAACAGACAAACAACTCCTCGTTTAGATCAAATGCAGAAATTCCATGAAAACTGTAGGCAACTTAATCGCTCCGGATCGTATGTGACCTGCCAAGTTACTAAACGTTATTGTCCACTGTAGCAAAAAGTATTGACATATACGGATTTTTTAACAAAGAGGGAGATGTCTTAGTTTCCGATTTTCTTGATTTTGTTTTGTAATTAATAAATTAATTAAATATCAATACATCATTGTATAAAAACCTGATACTATTGTCCTGCAGTTTGATTATGCCTGCTGTTATCTGCCCAAGGGGCCATTCCCTCCCCTAACACTCTTTTTAGTTCTCTCCCCTAACATGTGTCCGCTTTATCATTATGTAAACATTATGACAACAATAGCTTTAACGTGTTGTTTTCATCTTTTTACCTACACGCAGTATATTACGACGGCTTATTCGTGCCAAACAACAAATAGAAAACAATCTTATTTCGTTTATACGATTTATTAATCCGTTTGAACGGTTTATTCTAATCGTTGAAACGGTTTATTAATTCGTTTGTACGGTTTAATAATCCGTTTGAACAGTTTATTAAATCGTTTAAAAGATTTATTAATTCGTTGAAACGGTTTATTAAATCGTTAAAACGGTTTATTAATTCGTTTATACGGTTTATGAATCCGTTTGAACGGCTTATTACATCGTTTAAACGATTTATTAATTCGTTTGTACAGTTTATTAAATCGTTTAAACGGTTTATTAATTAATTTGTACGGATTAATAAATCGTACAAGCAAAATAAGAATTTTTTTCGACAGGAGTAACTAATTCTGACATAATTGTGTATAATGCATCATCAACGGCAGTATTTCAAAAGTATTTATAATGTGTATCATACCAAGTTATTGCACGAATATTTACCTTAAATATGCCCGGACGATTATCCTAGCACGTCCATTAGAAGCTGGACGAAATTTAATACTGCTATAAATAATACAGTTTTCTTTTGACAGGAAGCTGCAGCCTTTGCAGATGAACGCAGTCTCTACTTTGAAGAAACGTCGGCAAAGTCTGGAGAAGGTATTTTTAAGGTCTTTTCAGACATTGGTTAGTACGTTTGCATATTTCAATGTATTTGACTTGTTATCATGTCCTAGAACGACAACTTTAAGTGCTTGTTCATTCTATACAGCTTGATGATAGATACAAGCAATATGTTATAAAGTAGATCTCTATGGTACTTCAGGTGTGTTGTAGTTAAGTCTTGTCATCTTCTGGACTTGCCATGAATGAAAGTAATAACAAAATCTGAAATCCAAGGAACTGTAAAAAAAAGACAATGCATAAACAACGTCCAAGAAACCAGCAAACTTGAGAACTACATCAATGGTCCTTGTCATGTATATGAATAAACAAGAGCACGATAGGTGTAGCTAGCCAGGAAACTTAAGTTTTGTTTGCTCGTTGCTTCTTTATGTCCTTCGGATTTTCTTTTTGTTCCACTTTTCCTCCTTCTTTCTTAATTATGACTACCACTGGATATGCCTAATTACCGGATGTAATCCTGACTGACCTCTCATTCCGCCGAAAACGGCACAGGTAAAAATCACATACCACCAAAATTTAAATGTTTACTTTAAACATAACTTTTTACTCCAATAAATTCATTTTAGTTTTTGTTTTAAAATTATGCACGTTACTCCTTGCATTTTGTGAAGAATCAATTTTTTTTTATCCCAGGTACGGACATTAGTGTTAAGAAATAAATCCTATAAAAAGCATAAGTAGTATTTCAAGATTACTTTCTACCAGTCTACCGCAAACATCAACAATACTAGAGACAGAAATAATGCATCGGAAACATACCAAATACCTTTTTGTTTGAAAAAACATGCAAAATCTTAATGGTCATGGGGTAATTTTTTTAAAATAATTGCTGTTACAACATTTGTGTCTTGCTCCTTGCTTTTAAATGTTCATAGACCTTGTGTAAAGTAACGTTTAGCCGTAGTTATAATATGTCTATCAATATTTTATATATTTTATCTTTTTTTCAAGAGTATTTTTGCATCAAAGGTTTGATTTTCATGGGCATTTTTGATGTGTGAATCCACAATTTCACTTAATTTTTTCAGTTACGGACATTAAAGTATTTCGTGACGGAGGATAAAAGTCTGGACAACGTTGTGAACAAAGTCACAACTAGATGTCTAAAGTCCATTTTGTTATCGACACAAATTCCTCTTCTACGTGATCAATCACTTCCTTCGGTATTTTGAAGAGTCTGTGTGTCAGTTGAAGTATATTTCATGTTTAAAGACGTTTTAGAAAAACTAAAACGACATTAACAATCAACTCTAATGTCCGTAACTGGTTTCCTATTCATGAACGTATATCAACCAACAATATTTTTCGTCTGCTATAACCATTTTCGGACGGTGCAATTGAAAATAATATCGAATCCCATGTAATTACACGTAAATTACCGTTACATAAATTATCGTTACGTACAATAAAGGCACCGCATTTTAAATTATTTAGTTTTTAGGTGTTAAATATAAGAAATATATAAACTGTTCTGAAGTGCTGTTTAATGTACTATAGCAGTTATGACACATTATTTAAACGTCTTTAGTGTTCAGCGCCCACAAACGGTGTTACGGACCTTAATTTCTTAAAAGCGACAAAATAAATTTCGACTGTTTTAGTTCGTTGCTGACAACAATCTAAATAAAACATAGACAAGCATTTGTTATCATGATAATTGGATTCAACTTGATCTAAAATTAATAAAATCACGTCAATAAACGTGTATTGGTCATGCTTTATAGAGAAAATTGATTGTTGTTACGTACAATAATAACGTATAATAATTTTGGCGACATACAATCAAGGCCACATCCTACCGAAGGTCAGGGGTTTTCTCTGGGTACTCCGGCTTCCTCCCCCAATAAAACCTGGACGCCACGAAATAGCTGAAAAATTGCTGAAACGCCACGTTAAGCATCATTCAAAACAAACAAAAATCAAGGCCCCATATTTTTTTAAAACAAAAATAACTTTTATCGAGACTATATTTCTGTCTTTATACAATACAACAATTTAAAGACAAATCATCAAAAGAATATTTTCTAAGTGGGTTTAATGATTATTAAAACTCTCAAAAGTACTTGATGCAACAAAGAGACAATGTAAATCTGAGCAGTACGCAACTATTAAAGTAATGTATTCAAGTCAAATGTAAAGATTGGGTAACCTTCCGTCTCCAAAACATCGACATTGATACATTTTCTGTACAAGAAATAGTTTATTGAGACTTTCAGCGTTCACTGAATAAATATTCGATTGAAAATTTGACATGTTTTTCTTTAAAATGCAACATTTACGATAGATTACTGAGCACTATAAAAACCTTGTGTTAAATAAATTCATTTTGAAGGTTGCAAATATACTGCGAGAATGCAGGAATTTGAGCATTTTCGAGAGCTTCTGGGGCCTTCAGCGTTCCCCATACCCCCTGCCGTAAATTTCGTGGCCCTCCTTTTCCGATATCCATTTTTTACGCCCCACCCTTTCGAAAATCCTGTATCCGCCTCTGACGAGAGCCAGGCGACGACCAGGAGTTACTTACTCTTACTGAGCATCTGAACTCACTCCCGGTTTCAATGGGGTTCGTGTCACTCACTTCTTGTTTTCATGTTGTATGTCCGTTTGGTTTATGTTTGTCCCCTTTGTTTGGTCATGGTTTTGCCTGTCCTTGGTTTATTCTATACTGAATACTCGTTGGTATCTTCAATTCTTTTCAATAGGTCAACCTATTATTAACTTATTTAAGTAAGTTATTAATTACACCCCCATATGTTCCTAATTATACCCGTTTATTTTCATTGTTTGTCTTACATATGATACTGTTTTAATTAAAACGTGTAAGCATCGTCGTGGGTCCTAAAATGGTTCTTATTCATTGTAGAATAGTCTAACAAGTGCAATATTTGACAAAAACAACATACTCTCATTTCCTGTAATTATTTATTTTAGGAACTGCACTGGTATCAGAAAACAGACAGTCCGTACAGAATTCATCTGTTTGTATCTCAGAGTCGTACATTCATCAAAGGAGAAGGGCATGCTGCTCTTGATGAGATTGTTATTACGTTGTAAAAATTTCTTCGGGTGTTTATCTAGTTTATAACATATACAGATCAACTTGCACGTGTAGTCTGGATGAGAATGTTAGAGTTGTACTACCAAACATGTTTATTTCGTTAATGTGTTTGTAATACCATAGATTTTCTTGAGTGTTTGGGTTTTTTTTGTACATTTAAACAATACTTACCGCTATATTTTACAAAAGCTATTAGTTAAAGCGAATGGACATTACTTTGAATGGCGTTTATGTTGCATCAAAATATTGTGTAATGAATCCAAAATGAAACAATTTTATTGGATATAAAATTTAAGGCCAATTGTTGGTGAGTCTGTGTCTAAATTTTTGACAAGAAACACCGTCATTTGTATCGTTGCATAATATTCTAGACTTGTATATTATTATTTTTTGTTTATGCTGTATCGTCATGTTGTCGATCCGATACTAAATAAGTGTACTGGGTTAGCAGCTTTCTTTTGGACTCTTTATTAATATTTTGAACTGCCTGTATTGTGTATTTACACGATCCCAGTGGACTTATATTATTCCATCTCCCAAGGAAATGAAAATTCCATCCCTAAATGAAGAATATCTTAAACATTTAGAGTTAAACACCACTGATTAAGTAGACGAAACGCGCGTCTGGCGTAATGAATTTGTCACCTTGATAATTTTGATTATATCTTGTTGGAGTATTTGAGCAAAGCCAAGTAACAACACGGCACGTCCGCGGTTAGCGGACTGAGAAGCAACTATAAAAAAGTTTTGGGTTAAGTTGAAATGAGAAAGTTTAAAATCAATATTTTATGATTGTTTACGTTATTTATTTATATTGACACTCAATGACTAAGGCCATTCGTTGGTCAGTCTGTGTCTCAATTTTGACAAGAAACACCGTCATTTGTATCGTTGCATAATCTTCTAGACTTGTATATACATATACTATCATCTGAACTATTAATCAGTCAATGGCCAAGTTGTTTCAGGTTGATATCTACCTGTTGCAACCTACATGTGTATATCAGTGTCAATTATTATTTTATTATATTTGTTTGTTTGTTTGAATGATGTTTTAACGCCACTTTCAGCAATTTTGCAACTATATCATACCATCCGGTTATTATTTGGCAGGAAGCCTTAATGGAAAAGGATCGCCAGTTTTCCTACCGAAGGTTTATGATTTTCTCAGGGTACTTCGGCTTTCTCACCAATAAAAACTGGACTCCATTCAAACAAACAAAACAGACAAACGCTTTGAGAACACCTTAGGTTTCTAATAACCACAGAGTGACGTCACAGCAAGAGTTCTGATGTCATTATAAGTCAACTAGAAAAATTCAAACGGGAAAGAACACAGTTTTGTTAAAGAGTTTTTTTTCTTATTTAGTAAAATGACGAACATATATTATATGTATTTTATTTGCACTACATACTGTTATGGATATATATCTTATTTAGTTTTAAAAATCAATACATGACAATTGAGAGCAGCTTCGAAATTTTAAAAACGTTCTTAAATCGAAATAGATTATTGAAATTTGACACTATGCAAATTAGAACATGGTCAGACCTTATATTTGTCTTCATTTTATACCTCGATATAGTTCGGTATAAAATATTGAAAGTGTAAGGTATGACAATGTTCTACTTTTTATAGATTCAGCTTGCAATGATGTAATTCTTAAATACAACGAATGGTGTTGTTTACAATGCAGAGGCTTAACTTCTCTAGCCCACTCACTAATACTCGATATACGTCAGGCAATATTCTCTGTGTCTCTTTGATCAAAACATTTTAGCTCACTGAATATGACTAGCTGGCATGTTGGCATTCTATTGAATATTTATTTAGTAAGATATATGTAGATGTTCTTATAATTGAGATGAATTATTTTCTTTGTTAACTTATCGTGCGATTAGTTTTCGTCAGAATTGGAAAGTTGACCACTTGTCCACAAGCTATTTCAACTTGACATTAAGGATTACAGATCCAAAAAATCATTAACATTTAGTCAAGATTCCGTAATAAGACATCTCATTTGTCTTTAATTATATTTTTAATTGATATATAGACGATATAGATACATTACCTTATTATGTTGAAAATAACTTATCTCAGAGAATGCTGAATAAAAACAAAGATCTAGATTGGCAGTATTTGGCCACAGCTTTATTATACAAGTACAACAATATATAAATATTTGATATTAACCCTGTATTTCTGATGTTTCAGAAATCCGCTGGATAGATATATTATATGGTTGTCACAATACTTAGACGTTTGTATATATATATATATATATATATGAAATATAAGATAAGATTAAAGTTTAAGTCAATATATTGGTCGCCGCAACTTGATGGCAGACCATAGATAAATTAGCAACTGATATATATGGGGATGAGCAACCCTGGGAAACAGAGGTTACTCCAGAATTTAGATATTTGCTAGTTGACAGTTAATAAAAAGGGGTCCCATTGCAGTGAAAAATCTGCCGTATTGTCCGAAACCACCATTTGCACGCTTCTCACACTCCACGACGATACCAAGACTGTGTGCTTTTTCCTTGCAAGGGTCCTCAATCCTCAAGCTCCAAGCTGTCCCCATACCTGAAAATATTCAAGAAAAGGAAGCGAAGTACCAATTTCGTTAACAAGATGATTAGCAAAATGTATTAACTTTGTGCGTGTTATGTAATGGTGGTGGGTGGGAGGGTTTAAAAATTTTAGATTGCCAAACCGACATTTTCCTGTCACCTCCTTGCAGACGATTTTCAAAAAGACCGAACCTCGATTTGGTTTTTTAGCTCACCTGACCCGAAGGGTCAGGTGAGCTATTGCCATCACTTGGCGTCCGTCGTCGTCCGTCGTCGTCGTCGTCGTCGTCGTTAACTTTTCTTCAAAAATCTTCTCCTCCAAAACCACTGAAGGGATTGCTTTGAAACTTTGCATACATCATTAGTAAAATGCCCTCTACCAAGTTTGCCCAAATCATGGCCTCAGACCAACCAACATGGCCGCCATGGCTAAAAATAGAACAGAGGGGTCAAAATACAGTTTTTTGCTTATAGTTCAAAAAGTATAACAGATACAGGAAAACCGAACAGACCTTCCTTCTTCAGCATCTAAAGCTCTACAAAACACTCCATTGGGGCAAAGTTGTATGATGACTCCTTGTAGGAGTTATTGCCCTTTAATTGTCAAAATTGATGATTTTTGCCATTTTTGCCTCAAAATCTTGAAAATTATTAGAACTAGAGAAAAAGTTAGCATTGCTTAATTGTTCTGCTTTATGAGGGCTACAAAAATGACTTAAGGGTCAAGATTGTCTGATTAACCGTTTAAGAGTTATTCCCCTTGAACTGTTTTTTTTTTTAATCGGTTTTAATTGATTTTTTAAAATCTTCTCCTCTGAAACAACTGAAAATACTGCTTTGAAACTTTGTACACATCATCTGTCAAATGTCCTCAACCAAGTTTGCACCTACCATGGCTGCAGATTAACCAACATGGCCACCATGGCTAAAAATAGGATGGGGGGGGGGTAAAATACAGTTTTTGGCTTATCTTTAAAAAAGTGTAACAGATACAGGAAAACCGAAGAGACATGCCTTCATCTGCATCAAAAGCTCTGAGAAACACTCTATTGGGTTGAAGTTGTATGATGACTCCTTATAGGAGTTATTGCCCTTTAATTGTCGAAATTGATTATTTTTGACATTTTTGCCTCAAAATCTTGAAAATTATTAGAACTAGAGAACAAGTTAGCATTGCTTAATTGTTCTGCTCTATGAGGGCTACAAAAATGACTTTAGGGTCAAGATTGTCTGATGAACCGTTTAGGAATTATTCTCCTTGAACATTTTTTAAAACAATTTTACTTGATTTAAAAAAATCTTCTCCTCTTAAATCAATGAAAGGACTGCTTTGAAACATTGCACACATCATCTTTAGGATGTCCTCTACCAAAATTGTGCAAATCATGACACCTGACTACCTACATAGCTACATTGGATTAAAATAGAAAAAATGAAAAAGGGGGGGGGTTGAGAGAGTTTTCGACTGATAGTTAAAAAAGTATAACAGGTACAGCAAATTTGAAGTGAACCTCCCTTCTCCCTCTAACCATCAAAAGATCCTCCTTATAGGAGTTATTTCCCTTAAAAGGTCAAAATTAATGATTTTTGCAGAAGTGTTGGGCAATTCCTTATAGCAAAGAAAAGCTGGATAAAAAAGGGTTGTTTGGTTTCAGGTTAAGGTGAGCGATACAGGCTGCTGGGAGCCTCTAGTCTATTTTAGGACAGATTTAACCAATCACCAATCATTTGTTTAAGGAATACTAGAGCGGAACGCAACAACAGCCAACAACTATACTAGTCAGTCTTCCTTCGATAAAGGAATTTAATGCTGAATACATTAAATTCACTTATCTCAGAGAATGCTGAATAAAAACAAAGATCTAGATTGGCAGTATTTGGCCACAGCTTTATTATACAAGTACAACAATATATAAATAAATAAATATATATTTGAAATATAAGATAAGATTAAAGTTCAAGTCAATATATTGGTCGCCGCAACTTGATGGCAGACCATAGATAAATTAGCAACTGATATATATGGGGGATGAGCAACCCTGGGAAACAGAGGTTACTCCAGAATTTAGATATTTGCTAGTTGACAGTTAATAAAAAGGGGGGCCAGTGCAGTGAAAAATCTGCCAAATTGACTGAAATGACAGATGCTTGTCATGTGTCGTTTCAGGCAACCGCCACAGAATGGGGGGGGGGGGTTTGAACTGCATAGCTGTGCCAATACTGTTAAATATATAACTATATCTAATATATAACTAATATATAATATAATGTATTTCTAGTATATATATGGCATATCACATCAAAATATGTGAATAACAAATTGGAAATAGCACATGAATGTCTGTGCTTGAATGTATATACAAATTCAGAACTTCTAGTATATTTATGTTGTTGGTTTGAATGTTGTTTAACGCCACTTACAGCAAGTTTTCAACTATATCATGGCGTCCAGTTTTTTATGGGGGAGAAAGCCGGAGAACATCCCGACCTACGGTGGGAAAACTTGCTCTAGTATATAAATAAGTAAATATTTGCAGAAACAGATATACAATTACGAATTTTTAGTATGTATATGTCATAGTAAACTAAATAATTGCAGCATGTAGATTTGTCTAAATATTTGTTTATGTAACATTTTTTTGTGGTCAATAACACGAACACAATTTGTCAAATTATTTAAAACTTTCCAGCGACCAGATAATAATAACATCCGGAATTGCATTCTAACCAATACATTAGCAAGATCTTTCCGCCCAATATTTATCATAATAAATTTTTGGAGGGTCTTCCAATTAAAAAAGGTTCCAATATAACCATTGAGTTAATGCATTCCTTATGATGTATAAGCAAACAAGGCAGAACTTGTGTGTTTCCTTGCAAGGCTCCTCAATTCACAAGCTCCAAGCTGACCCAATACCTGAAAATATTCGAGAAAAGGAAGCGAAGTACCAATTTCATTAACGATTTAGCAAAATATATTACAAGATGTTTGACCTGCCATACTTGTATAGCATTCGGAATCTGTAGTGTTTTGCTAATATGCATGTATAAACTAGAATTAAAAGCAACAAACATTTATAAAGATATCAAGTGTAAATTATGTGTAAACAGTTAAAATTTAGTTACATGAAGGGATTCTAATATAATTTTTGAAAAAACATTGGATTTCTGCATTCCAAGAGATTTTATATCTTCAGTTGACAATTATTTCCATGGAGGAATGTGTTGCCATACCAATGTGAAATTAGTCTTTGAATTAAACAGGTAGTCCGGTGCCCGCTGCGTGTTGGATCAAGTCTGGGCCTCTAAAACGCAGAACTATGGACGCCCAGCTGGCGTGTGCCAAGAAATAAGATGTTAAATTATTTTGATAAATAAAAATTGCCGGAGATGCATGTAATTCATTTATTTTAACTGGCCATGTCATAAATTGTTGCAAAAACAACGGTTACCATAAAAGAAATGTAAAATGAAACTGATGCCGGTAGTTCAATAAATTTTGTAACCAGTCTTAGTTAAGCTGGGTCCGGTATGACTGGTACCTTTATTAACATAAATGGTTGCAGAAAATTAAGGTGTATTCATTCCTGTGAATACAGAACAATAATTCATGTTAAAAGAAAATGTGGACAAAATACAAATACGAATACAAATATTTACTAGCACAAACTCATGGTACAGTACATGGTTAAGGCACAACAATTTAAAGAATCAATACAAAGTGTGTTATACAAATGTAATACAATTCTTTACATTAATTGTATTTATTATTATATTATATTATATAGTATAAAGATGATATAACCAATTAAAATTACATTTTATATGATACAACTTCTTCTTAATTCAAAGCATTCTAAAATAAATGTAGCAGTAAGTTTTAGACAAAATTCAGATTTGCTATTCAACAAAAAGCATAATAGGGATTTGTTAAAAGATTTGGGATTAAACTTTTGATTTTCTTAAGAAATGTACTTCTTATCAGCTTATAATGTTTGCAATGCAACAGTAAGTGTTCATTTTCAATTTCTCCTGCATTGCAAACTAGACAGTTTCCATCTTTTCTATTTAGTTTTTGGTATCTTCCCTTTCCTATCATTAGATTATGAGCACTGAAACGAATTTTACAAAGAGCAGCCCTGTCTTTACCTTTCTTTAAGATATCTAAATAGCGAGGTCTGCATCCTATTTGTAAAAAAAAATTTTGAAAAAATTCTAGTTTTGGAGATGTGTCTATAAGTGTATTTTGATTTTGGAGATTATGATCATTTAATCTAATTTTTATTTGATTTAAGTATTGTTTAAGTGAGCTTAAATCATGATTTAGAAAGGAAAAAACTAAATTATTTAATACTGTTTTCAGTTTGATAAACCAATTGGTTGAGTGAACAGAATTTTCAAAAATAGTTTTTACTAAAGAATTTTCTGAGTCTATAATATATTCTAGATATTTGATGCTTGAGTACAGAATTTTACTTTTTAAGGGAAGTCGGCATAGTTCAGCTCGACATGCATCATTAGTAGCTTTGCAATGTACACCTAGAATTTCTTTTATAAATTAAGATGTATTTTTTCAAATGGTTCAGTATCTTTAAAGTTGGAGAAAATACCCCATATTTAACTGCAGTATGTGATAATGGGTAAAATTAGTGTATCAAAGAGTTTTTCTAATAATGCAAGGGTTATTTAATCCAATTAGCTTTTTAATTTTTAAAATATGCTCTTTGGCTTTTTCCATCAATGTGTTAATAGCTAGATTAAAGTTGCCATTACATTTTATTAAAATGCCTAGATAACAGTACTGAGATACTGTTTCTAGATACATAAATTATTATATTTGAATTGGTTTAAAAAGGTTTTACCATTCGAATTAAATACTACTACTTTGGATTTATCAGCATTTACATGTAAATGCCATATTGAACAGTATTCCTGCATGGCAATGAGACAGTTTTGCAACCCTTCCTTACTCTGAGATATTAGTACAATATCATCAGCATAAAGAAGAATGCTTACACTAATACCACCCAAGACCACTGGGTAAAATATGTTGTTTTCCAGTTTTTTTGTTATATCATCTATAAAAAAAAGTTAAGGAGAAGAGGACTCAAAACATCACCTTGTTTAACACCTCTTTCAGATATAAATGGCTCACCTAGATCATTTGAAAATTTAATTTTACATAGTATCAGTATACATGGAGTATATAATTTTAAATATTTCATTAGGAGTGTTATGTTTTAGCAGTTTATAAATAAAAACCAATTCTCCACACTGTGTCAAAGGCTTTTCTTAGGTCAGTGAAGGCTGCAAACACTTTGATTTTTCATTTTATAGTTATCTGTGATAGTTTTTAGAGTAAAAATGTGATCAGAAGTCCTGCACTTCTCTTTAAATCTGTTCTTACTTATTAGAAAGTGATTATTCATAAATTCCAAAAGTCGATTGTATATAATCTTATTAAATAATTTTCCTAAATTTGAGCTGATAGTTATTCCCTTATAATTATTAGGGTCAAATCTATTACCTTTTTTATGTAATAAAACTAAATAGTTTTCATTCCAAGATTTAGGGAAGATACCATGTGAAAAGATCAAATTAAAAAGTTTACAGAGTGGTTTAATTAATGCTGCATTTCATTATTTCATTTCAGCATTTCATTAGAGATGAGGTCTGATGATGCACTTTTACCATTTGTAAGTAATTTAATTGCTTTTATCATCTCCTCACAGGTGATTTCATTGTTCGACTCACCTGGGACTGAGAAGTTAATATTTGATTTTAGGGTCTCAAATTCCTGAGTGATATTTTGTTGTTCATTACTATATGCAGTGCAGTGTCAGCTTTATTTAGTTTTTTGTAAAATGATATGAATTCTTCCTTTGGAATATCAGTGTCTTCAATTTGACTAGCTGATTCCCTTTCAAGTTTATTTATCATGTTCCAAAATACATTTGGATCTTAGCACAGTTGTTACTTAATTCAGAACAAATTTTGTTTTTATATGACTTTTCTTCAAATTTGCAAAGACGTCTGTATTTTGATCTAAATGAATAGAATTTTTCCATTTTTCCTATATTAATCTTTTCCTGGAAATTTATTTACAAGTTTTTCATAATTTTTTCTGTGTTCCTGAGATCTTTACATGAATCTGAGAACCAGTGTCTAGTTTTATTTTATTTTATTTTTTATTTTATTTTTTTTTTTAATGTTGCTAGGGGGTTTAACAATTTTAGCTGATTTTTTGGCATTTTCTTGTAAAATTGTGGTTAAGGAATCAGTAGACAAATTAATGTCATTAAATTTAGTTGTCATAAATGTATCAAGTTTTTGTTTACTTTCAATGCTATTTATATTCTGGGAATACAGTTAAACTAAGTGTTGACGTATTGTGTATAGGGTTTTTTGCGTGAAAAATGAAAACTGCTTACCGCGTATGGTTCAGCTTAAGCTCCTTTTGTAGATCAAGAAGGGAACTTTTTGAAATCAATAATTATTTCCCCGACATATTCAGCGTCTTGAAATATGGCCGTTTTTAAAGTTTGAACGGGCGATTTTCCATACTAAAATTTGACCTTAATTAGAACGGAAGTGTACTTTAGGAACAATCGATTGTTGTCTACTCGAAATCCTTCGGGTGATGTCGTCTGCAGTTTAGGCGGGAAAAGTCTCGCGGTTTGTCCGAATGCCATTGAACGTTACGAAAGCAGACAAACATTTGTAAACATCGTAAGGTCCCTTTAGAAACAAAAATGGCTGACTTATTATGTGAAATTTCTGTAGCAAAAGTCAAGGACGATTTGTAACAACTTAACAACAGAGGCATACTATAAAACATGGACAGGTTATCGTATCTATATTTTTTCTACTGAATTTTCGTAATAACAAGGTATAATATAGAATAATGAAAAAATGCTAGCAAACAATTTTTTTCAAGGGGGGTTGGCATTTAGTTTAGACTGATTCTTTTGTAGATATAAATTTACATGGAAGTGGTTCCAATGAATTTTGAAAGCTGCTCTTTACATGAAAATTTGTTAACAATGAACAACTAACATACAATCGTTTCATAAAGAAGTGAAATCATGTACAGTAAAATCAGCAAAAATATATCATTAGAAACAATAATATAATCCACAACACTACATCCATTATATGTAACACAAAAGTGTATTTTCCTAATAAATCTCCAATTGTTCTACCATTTAGTATTTTAATCCAGATTCTTGACACGCATTCAAGAAGTTTACCACTTTTATCAATTGGTTTACTGTCAAAAAAGCTGTGACCGTGATATGAGGGAAGCAGGGCTTTATTCCTATTTTTATTTAAATAGAAATGCTTTACTCGTATTAATATGTCCATAACATAACATTATTATTATTATTGTTTAGGGGAATTAAAGAAATTGTTAAACCATCCTGAAACCAAATAACATTTTTCGAGATTTCTGGGTTTGGAAGATCATTAAACAAATTTTTCTTCCAAAGAAGTGTTGTTGAATGGAAGATTAATAAGGATTAAAAATTTTAGATTGCCAAACCGACATTTTTCCTGTCACCTCCTTGCAGACGATTTTCAAAAAGACTGGTTTTTCTATTTTAGGACAGGTTTAACCAATCACCAATCATTTGTTTAAGGAATACTAGAGCGGAACGCAACAACAGCCAACAACTATACTAGTCAGTCTTCCTTCGATAAAGGAATTTAATGCTGAATACATTAAATTCACGTATCACTCAACTTTTGCCAACGTGGACATTGTGAGTTTGAGTTGTATTGTGATGTTTTAATTGACAAGGAGTTTTCTGTCTTGATTCTTACTGTATGTTCCGGATTATTCCTCAATATATAAGAGGGACTCGACTCCTGACAATTTTTCGTTTTCCTATAGACTATCGAGAACTCGTGGAAATAAAATATTTGTAATATCCATTATGATATTACTCGTTATGAGGGTTAGTATACAAGTTAATTATCTGACGTTGCTATTTATTACTATATATTTATAGCAGCTGTATGTATCGGTATGAATGTATTTGTATCACACTCGTCAAGTCAAAAGTGTGTTTAAATTTTAACTCATATTAATCCTATTCCTCCATTGATGTTGTTGGCCTAGTGGAAACTATCTCAACACTTAGGTAGCTGTCTGGAGTCTCGCTGCAGGCAGGGTGTACTCGACTCCAATCTTAATTGACAGTTTTCCTGTCATGATATAGCCAAACATTGCTGAAAGAAGCGTTAATCGTCATTCAAACAAAGAAACAATCAGTTTTAACATGTTCTTATTTTAATATAGTTGATGTACTGATGACTTACGTCAATCAATCAATCAATCAATATTGGTAATACCACATTTTGTATAAGGATTAATATAATTGCACGTTTAATTTCAACATTTTTTCTCAATTTACGACCTGAATTACACATATCAAGAAATTACAAAATGACAAGGTCCTTATTTTATACACCACCCACGGCTATCACAGAAGTGTATTTCGAACAATCATCTAAACTTATCTTCTAGATTGATTGTATTGATTCAAAAACTATTATTCTCGGTTATCGTTTCATTTATAAAGTCCTTTAATTAAATAAACAAATATCTAATTCAAAGTAATAACAAAATACCCACTGTAAAAAGACAATCCTCAAATCCAAACTCAAAGAAACCGGCAAACGCAAAAAACCAACCAAACATATAGCAACTACAGCAATGATCCTGACTTGGTACAGGCATTCTATAAGAAAAAGTGGGTAAAACCAGGTTTTATGGCATGTCAACGTCTCGCTTCCATTACAATTGTGTGTGAGTTGATAAAAATGGTTGGGTGTCATACACAACGAGTCTGTAATAGGGGTATCCAATAACCATCGCATTACAACCACTATGTACCCAATTCACAATTTTGGCAAGCTATCTGTTATCATATTTTCTAACGAATATTTTTCAGCAAGAAAATGGTTTCTATAGAAAAACATATTAAATGCTCCGAAGTGTCGTCTTGTAACCTTTGTCTACATCTATCCCGAAGAAATTGGTGACGTTTGCAACATCAGTATACTCGCTGCAAGCTCTTGCATACCTTATCAATTGAGAAATATAGACACGGTATGCAGGAGAAGCTGGAATATTGCTGCGTAAGTGAGGAACATTTATAGTTTTGAAACTGAAATCGTCTCGTGTGTTGTAAATTCTTTTGCTTATATGACCATCGACGTCTTATTCGAGGAGCATGTCTTAAAATGATGTAGATGAAGCTGTTTCTGTGCTTTCTATAATGTGCAATTCTTAATGATATATTAACGGTAGCCACTCTGAGAACTGTGAGTTGTTATACAGTCATCATAAACATATACGTGAAATTAAAGGACCTAGCTCCAACTGAACGTTGCCATGATGCACTGTACAGAGAAACTCTTAAAGAAAAAAACATTGCATAAATGAGTTACAAAAATAAAAAAGAATCAATGTTCAAAGTCGACACAATATAGCCTATCAATGGTGTCGTGTATATTTTTACTTTCGATGACTGATTGAATTATGTTTAACATCATAACTTCTTTCTGCAATTTTTTTCCGAATCACGTCTAGTTTTTCTTACTGTTGAAGCCTTGGTTTATGGTGACAATAGATGTTAACATACTACATAATAATACTATTTAATCTAAAACATTACATTACACTTAACTTGTACCGAATGGTTAAGTATAATTGATTGATTGATTGATTGATTGATTGATTGATTGATTGATTGATTGATTGATTGATTGATTGATTGATTGATTGATAATTGCTTTACGTCAAGCGTGCAGTATTTCAGCTATACTCAGGACGAGAACAAGTAAACAAACAAGTAATCAACGGTAAACGAGGTAGAGTGGGACATAGGGAACAACATTGTGACAGAATTTGTGACTTTTGTAGCGACTACAATGCGCATACTCCTTTTCGTAAAAAAAAGGACAAAAAAAGGGGTCTTTATCGTGCATGGAGAGTGGCACTCTCCAAACCCGATACACACCAGGATCGGCGTCCAGGCTTTACGTATTATGACCTGACAACCAGCGAGGTTGTACTCGACTCTAACCTTAATTGACAAGGATTGCAAGTTTTTCTACCCCAGGTTGGATGTTTTCTCGGGTACTCCGACTTCCTCAACCAATAAAAGCTGGACGCCATGATATAGCTGAAAAGTAGTTGAAAGACAAGTTCAACGCCATTCAAACAAACTTAACTTGTAGTTCCCATGTTGCTAATAATATACAAAATATCGTTTTATCGTTTTGATTTTAATTGATTTATGAATACATTGATTGATTGATTGATTAATGGTGTTTAACGCCCGAGCAGCATTGTAAATACAACCGATATGATATTTAAGATACTTACAAGAAGATAGTGCTAAACATACACATATTTTGACAACCTCTTTCAAATTGATGTAAACAAGGACATTATATAATAACATATATATGTATATAGCGCCACTCGTTAAAATGAAAGAAGGTTTGTCATATATAGTTTAAAATTCATTGTTAAGGGAAAAATAGATCATAAAGTTAATAATAAGATTTGCTAGTGTCATTTGTGTTATATAATAGTGATATTTACAAACGGTTTTCTAAAAGTATAAATGGAAATTTTTATTGGGCTATAAGTGTCAATTTTGACCGAAAATGGAAAACCTACACGGAAGTATTTCAACTTTTAATTGATTTTGTTATATAAATATAAATCCCCAAGGAAGATTTGTAAAAATCTATGGCAGCATGAGCAGGTAAGATGTAAATATTTACTAACTTACTATGTTTAAAACGTACTTTATATTCATTTTTATGGAAAATGTTTTTTGACTTATTATAAATAATTGCCCTTAATTTAAATTCCTATATGAACAAAAACGACACTTTTCTTATAATTATGCTGCTTTTTCAACTAATTAACAACAGGTAGGAAGATCCTTGTGTCAAAGAAACGGCACTGACTATCATTTACTAGGAAATAACTAAACCATTAAATTGCTACAAAACAAGAACTGTATTGTCTGGAAAAACGTATTGGTTTTATGGATGCCCATTAAACATTGTTAAAATGATACCAATTGGGTTGACTACAAACATTTGTCAAAATAAAAACTACCGGTCTGTCCCTTTATAACGACTGCCTGATCGATGTCTATGATAGTCGAATGTAAGTCCCCGAGAACATCACCAGCCCTGTAATTATGTCTTTGATGCTGACGTGAACCAATATCATAGATCCATTTATTGTTTCCATTTAACTAATCTAAATTTAAGAAAATATTATTAAATTTCAGGTGTTTCTTTTTACACAGTTTAGATGGCTTTAGCCATATTTGGCATAACGTTTTGGAATTTTGTTGATCCTAATTGTTTGATATTTCGAATAATTATTTTCGATTTAAGCCTCACTGACTAGTATTAGTTAGAGGAAACACGGTATTTCGCGAGGAAATACAATATTTCGCGAGGTAACACGGTATTTCGCCAATTATTTAGTAACCTTGGTACCTCTGATGATATTTATTGGTGTACCGTGTTGCTGTATGATTGATGGTCACAGTGTCCATTTTACAGATAGCCGATCTATTTATTGTTTTGAAACAATATCCGTTATTGTTTCTTATTTGTCTTTCTCTGGTCATATGATAAATCATTTTTCTTGTGGAGTGTATCTCAATCTTGTTTTTAATTCGTTATTTTATGTAGTTTGTCGTCTTCGTTTTGATGGCAAGTGTTATTTTCATTCTTTAACTTTTGGAGTTTTAATTGTACGAATAAAACCACTTAGATATGTCAAGTGTCGTTAAACAACACATTTTCTTGCAGCTTCATCGAGAAAATGATATAAAAGTGCACAATGAACAATAATGAGACATCATCTTTAAAACTTAAAGTCGTCATCATTGGGGATGCTGCTGTTGGTAAAACCTCATTGGCCGTCAGATTTACAAAGAATGCTTTTGCTGAAAATTATATGTTTACAGTTGGAGGTAAGTAGTGTCTTTAAAATGTGCATTTTAAAAAAGAAGATATAGTTTGTTTGTTTGTTTGTTTGTTCAAATGGGGTTTATTGTCCTTTCAGCAAATGATCAGGTACATTATAGCGCCAAGGTTTTAATTGGGGAGGAACCTGAGTACCCGAAATTTCAATTGAAAATAGTTGTCCAATAAGGTCGAAAACACACACCTCAGTGCGATAGGCATTGCTCAAAAGTAGATGTATAAAGTTACCCGTTATACCACCGAGGCCCCCCCACCCATCCCCCCCCCCCCCCCAAAAAAAAACATATTGATAAAGGGTGTTGACACTATTACTAAAAAAAGTGACTGAAAACAAATAATTTTAAATAAACTAAAAAAATGTTTTCGTTTATGTTCATGTGCATTTGAAGTGTATGCATGCATCTGGTATTTACTTATTTCTATTTATAGACGATAGTCCTTTTGAATGAATAACTGTAAAGAGCATTTGATTTGTTTGTTTGTATGAATATTGTTTAACGCCACTTTCAGCAATTTATCAGCTATATCATGGCGTCCAGTTTTTATTGGGGGAGGAAGCCGGAGTACCCGAAGACAACCCCCGACCTTCCGTATGAAAACTGGCAATCCTTGTCAATTAAGATTGGAGTCGAGTAGACCCTGCCCGCAGTGAGAATCGAACCCGCAACGTCAGTGTTGACAGACCACGTGATCAATAGTAGACGAACTACCTTAACCACTCGGCCACCGAGGCCCCTAAAGAGCATTTGAATATTTAAGTTCCGTGCTAATACGACATTTATGACGATACATAGCTCTTCAGAATATAAAGATTAGTCAAATAATATGAAATTAATATCTAAATGAATTTTTGCATCGATTGACAGAGCAGAAATGTCAATTTTCAGCATTAAAAAAATTTAGTCAAAAGTCTAAGTGACGGTTTATCTAAGGGACCATTCATTTGTTTTAACATAAACATATATTTCCAAAATAAAACTCCCATCCCCACCCAACAATAGGTGTCTCTGAATGGGTTTATTAGGTTTCTGCAAGCAGTATTTAATAATAGATTACATGGAATTCCGATACAAACAGATTTTCATAAAATGGGGAATAAACTTTATTTACTTGTTATTTTGAACATCACGTATATCCGGTTAAAATCAATTGTTAATGATCAAGCAAAGAAATCGTTATGAATAATTTGACACACAAACAATCTTGAGAGGGGCGGAGGGGACGTTCACCCTTCCCCCCCCCCCCTAAAAAAGGGAAAAGAAAGAGAAAGTAAGAGAAAAAACGAGGAAATACAGGAAGAGAAAAGAAAGAGCGAGCGAGAGCGTGTTAAAAATGTTAAAATTTGTAGTCCTCAACACCCTCTTAATTTCTTAAATCTCACGAGCTTCTGGGGGTCTTCGCCCCCCCCCTACTTACCCACCAGGGCGCCCCAGATCCCTTGCCCGAATTTGCCCCCCCCCCCCAACCTAGCCCGATTGTCTGGATCCGCCTCTGTTGACACCCTTCTGTCGTTTTGTGCACTCTTCACGTGGAAAATAATTGAAAAGAAAATAATTATCGTACATGTGGTCCGTGTTTTATTGCTTCTAAGGTGTATATGTCTATATTTAATTGGACAATAATGGTTCTAATAAAAGGTTGTTTAATAAAATAAAATGTTCCTCAGCGATCCGATCTTTTCTTTTCTTTTTATGTCAAAGGCAGTTAAAAGTGAACCTCAAATGGAAAATCACCAATGTTTTAATGGGGGGGAGGGGGGGGGGAAATAAGTGGTCTAAATTTGTATATAAAAATAAATCCCGTTTTCACATTCACAGAAATGAGGTCAATTATTATCACACCATAAGAGAGGGGGGACAGGGTAGTGGGAGACAGGGAGAGATGGGGAAGGAGAAAGGAGCAACGGGGAGGGAGAAAGGAGAAAGGGGGAGGGAGAAAAGGAAAAAAATCAAAAAGAAGGAGGCAGTACTAGCACAAATATATTCTTTAATTCGTACCTGAAAATCATTTAATAAGTGCCAATTCATTGATTTAATTGAAAAAAGACTAAAATTATTTACATAAAACTCCAGTAAAGAGATAAATTGCATCCAAATGATCAGAATATTTACTATGCTAGTATGCAGTAAGGTTTTTTTTCCTAAAGCGTATGTCTCCCCTTTACATATTGTCATCACTTATTGACTGGGTGTCTGTCATCTGTTGTCTGTCCGTTGTTAACTTTTTAAACAATCTTCTCCTCTGACACCACTTAGGGTACCTAGTTTTAGCTTTGTATCAAGGAGATTGATCCATGTATGTAAAACAAATATTAATCAAAGCGCAGTTTACACAACTGGTAATGTTTTCTTGCATGTAGTACGTAATACCGGTAGATTATAAAGCAAATGAAGTTTTGTTAATTCTTTTACATTGAAAATTGTAACAATTTCAATAAGACGTAGCCCTCTAAACGTAAACGTCATTTGAGCTTTTTTGACGTTACGTTAAATTTAAATTACGTCGTGCACCTTAAAAGAGGGTTTTATCTCTAGATTTGTATGTCTATGTCCACAATAAATAACCTTTTTATGCTCAAATTGTATTTAAATTCGCACACATACGTTTTGCGCATTAATATTTTCCTTATCGAATATATTTATAATATTTTCATGCAACTTTGTTTATAATAACATCGTTTAAAAAAATGTCGCGCTAACGAAAACGACTATAGACATAGATAAGCTCGTGTAAATCTGACAAAAATATATGTTGTACTCTAAAAATTCATGAACAAATTATTGAGGGAAAACGCATATCTGAAATGTTATTATATTTTTCAGTGTGGGAATTTAAAGTGCGGCAAATACGTCGAAAGTTGTAATAAATCGGTAAAAAGTTGCAAATATGTGTTCGTAACAAACGTTATTATAGTAAGTGTTGACGTATTGTGGAGAGGGTTTTTTGCGTGAAAAATGAAAACTGCTTACCGCGTATGGTTCAGCTTATGCTCCTTTTATAGATCAAGAAGGCTACTTTTTGAAATCAATATTATTTCCTCGAGATATTCAGCGTTTTGAAATATCGCAGTTTTTAAATTTTGAAAGGGCGATTTTCCATACTAAAATTTGACCTTAATTAGAACGGAAGTGTACTTTATAGATCAAGAAGGCTACTTTTTGAAATCAATTTTATTTCCTCGAGATATTCAGTGTTTTGAAATATCGCAGTTTTTAAATTTTGAAAGGGCGATTTTCCATACTAAAATTTGACCTTAATTAGAACGGAAGTGTACTTTAGGAACAATCGATTGTTGTCTACTCGAAATCCTTCGGGTGATGTCGTCTGCAGTTAAGGCGGGAAAAGTCTCGCGGTTTGTCCGAATACCATTGAACGTCACGAAAGCAGACGAACATTTGTAAACATCGTAAGGTCCCTTTAGAAACAAAAATGGCTGACTTATTATGTAAAATTCCCGTAGCAAAAGTCAAGGACGATTTGTAACATTTTAACACCAGAGGCATATTATAAAACATGGACAGGTTATCGTATCTACATTTTTTCTACTGAATTTTCGTAATAAAAAGGTAAAATATAGAATAATGAAAAAATGCAAGCAAACAAATTTTTCCAGGGGGGGTTGGCATTTAGTTTTATAGACATGGTTGAATGTATTGCGCTTTCACAATACACGAAAACAAATTGAAAAGGGGCAAAAAATAAAAGTAAGAAAAAACGCATTCTTGAAAAAGTGTTAATTTTTCAATTAAACAGTTTTATAGGAATAAAAAACATTAAAATACGGCATCTTTTATAGATATGTCCCATTATTCACAGAAATTCAGAGTTATGATTACGTCATCATACTAGATAGTGACGTCATATTTTAAATGGAAAAATGTATGACGCACACAATTTTGGGTCCCTAACACTCGTGCCAAATTTCAGGAAAATAAGTGACTAAATAAAAAATTTGTGAATGTCTAAAAGACCTGGTCTTGCTTTTCTTGTTACAATTTACAACACGATTTATGGGGGAAATCTTTGTTAAACATTTTTTAGTTTCTAATAATTGGTTGCGCCAAAATCTTAAAATTTGACATTTCTACAGTATCACAATTAAATTTGCCACTCAGATTTTCAGAGCAAGATTCATTTTAATTTCAGCCAATCAGAACATCAATGGCTCTAGTAGCCACAATGCAATTTAAAATGGCAGAAAATTACCCTGATATCAGTTCTTCATAATTTGATTTAAATAAGTGAAATAGTTTCTGAAACCAGCTGTTTTTCTTAGTGCCTCTGGGGTTATATGTTCCAGTGTTGTGGCCATCTTGGTTTTAGGATCAGCGCCAAAGTTTCACGATGTATAGATAAGTAATACAGTACACTGGTTCATGTATCTGAGAGCTGCCCTAATCTGAACTATTGTTCACAAGTGCAAGTTGAAGAACATGGGTCAACACATGTTTTGGCCAATATCTCACAATATTATATAGCTACAGAAAAAAAACCAGTTACATTAAAGTGATCAGCACATTCAATCTATATAAATTTCAGTTTTGTTTAACTACCTATAGGAGTTATGGCCATTAAGTTACGATTTTTTAGAAAATTGTCAGTTTTGACAGTATAACTTGAAAAATAAAACAGCAGATTGATATAGTAAATTGCAAAAATGATCAGCAAGACAATGCAAATCATTATGTTGATCTAAATTGTCTGACAAATTCTTATAGGAGTTATTGCCCTTTAATAATAACTAGAGTGAAACTGTAAATTGCAAAAAAATAATCAGCAAGACAAGGCCTTTAAATGACGCATTTGGTCCAAAATCGTCAGACGAATCCTTACAGGTGTTGTTGTCCTTTAATAACAATTTTGTTATGAAAATATAAGTATTTGCCTTATAAATTTAAAACTATAACAGCTAGAGTAAAACTGTAAATAGCAAAAATAATAGGAAGGACATGGCCTACAAACCATTTAATTGTCAAAAATTTGTCCAGTTACTCCTTATAGTATTATATGTCATTTACTCATAATTTTTCAGTGTTTGCTTTGTAACTTAAAACTGATAAATTTCTCAATGAATTATCCTCATACTTACCATTAAGTTTTTATAAAGGAATACATAATTCAACAATTCAACAGTTAACAAAATCGCAAAGTTCCCAAGTCTGAAAATTAAGGAAAAAAATCCTCGAACAATAATAGCAGGTGTACAACTTGAATACAGTTGCAACCTTTCTGTGAAGATTTAGAGTTCTAGATTGAAAACTGTAGGAGTTGATTACACAATATATGTACTGTCTTCTGCAAATGTGCTTAAAAATGACCAAGTTCCAAGGTCTGGAAAATTAGGAAACATGCTGGAACACTTCCATAATAGCAGGTGCAACAAATTCAATACATGTGCAGTCGTTATGTGAAGTTTCAGAGATCTGTGTTAAAAACTGTAGGAGGAGTTGATAAAAATAGATACCCCATTTCCCCTGCCCGCCTGACTTAACCATACTATAGCATAAAAATCAGAGTGAAACTCTAAATTGCAAAATGATTTGTAAGGCAAGGCCTACAAATAACTCGTTTGGTCCAAGATTGTCAAATGACTTCTTTTTTTGGAGTTATTTCCCTTGAATGACAATTTATGAAATATCAGTTTTCTCCTTTTAAATAAAAAAACTATAGCAGCAAAAGTAAAACTGTGTTTCTTATTCGAACTACACCGAGACAGTTAACAAGAGATCATAAAAACAACAATTAATTGTAGTTAAGAATACACTATATTATTTTTTTGGCCATTTAGGTCTGTGTGGACTACGGGTGTTGGTGTACTAGAAATGTAAGTGGATTATAGATCTATGGGCAAAATAAGTCTGTATGGACCATAGGTCTGTGTGGACTATGGGTTTGTATGGACTAGAGATCTGTGTGGACTACAAGTCTGGGTGGACTATGAGTTTATGTGGACAACAGGTCTGGCTGTATGATTGCCATTAGGTTTCAGTGTCCTGATTTCAGAAATGTACCTGTCACAGTTTATGATCCTCATATTTTTTTGAAAAAAGGGCACCATACACCAATTAAATTCAGTTGATAATGTGTCACGAGGAATGCTTTGTTTGTAAAAGCAGTTTATATGCTTCATGTCCCAAATTTATATCAGCTTTGGGTCAAAATTTAGTGATCTTTTCTATTGCTATATGGTTTTAAAGAGGGAGAAGTGTAAGGAGGGGAGAGAGAAAGGAGCAGAGGGGAGGGAGAAAGGAGCAGTAGGGAGGGAGAAAGGAGCTGAGGGGAGGGAGAAAGGAGAAAGGTACCCCCCTGTCCACCCCTCCCATATCCTGAAAGAAAATGCTTGGTTCCTAATGATGATCTGTAATTACAGGAAGCTTTTGTTCCCGTTCTCTGGAAATATCAAACAAGAAGATCATATTCCAAATCTGGGACACAGCAGGAACCGAAAGATTCAGAAGTATAGTGCCGTTTTATCTTAGAAACGCTGACGTTGCCTTGGTGACATATGATGTCAGTGAAAGTGTAGGTATAAGTATTTGGTTCAATCTTTTTGTTTGTCATCTTGAATTTGTAAGCGGAATGCTGATAGGACGATTTCACATGTCGATGTAGCAGAAATGAATAGAAAAAAATTATTTGGATTCAAAATACCCTGCATTAAGTGGTCAAAAATATATACTGAAATTTCGCATAGATTGAAGTTGCAAATTCGAAGAAAAGCTGTGGTCTGATTGTCCAGAATCCGAATTATATCATTACACGTGTGGCGTTGATTAGCAAATAAACATGTCATCTGGGCACTGACTGATGTAATACAGCGGCCAAAATATACGAACATTGTTATATCTGGGCACTGACTGATGTAATACAGCGGACAAAATATACAAACATTGTTATATCTGGGCACTGACTGATGTAATACAGCGGCCAAAATATACAAACATTGTTATATCTGGGCACTGACTGATGTAATACAGCGGCCAAAATATACAAACATTGTTATATCTGGGCACTGACTGATGTAATACAGTGGCCAAAATATACAAACATTGTTATATCTGGGCACTGACTGATGTAATACAGCGGCCAAAATATACAAACATTGTTATATCTGGGCACTGACTGATGTAATACAGCGGCCAAAATATACAAACATTGTTATATCTGTAATACAGCGGCCAAAATATACAAACATCGTTATACCATACATTATTAATTAACTAATATACTATTCGCGTAAATAAAAGTTAAACTGCCGATATGATATATTTTGCTGAACTAGTTCAATACGGAATTAAATAGTCCAATATCTGTATTGGTCTGATTCGACCTGTATTGGCCTGATTCCAGCCTGTATATGCCTAATCGATTATGACTAGTTAATTAATAAAGATATCATTACGTGATGACTTCTGTATTGGCCTAGTTATTGGTCCTTGGCTAGCTGTATTGTCCTTCGGCTGCGCCTCAGGCCAATACAGGAAGCCTTGGACCAATAACTAGACCAATACAGAAATCTTCACGTAATAATATCATAGTAATTTATCTACCTGTTAATGAGGGGCCTCGGTGGCCCATTGGTTACTTAGGTAGTTAGTCATCTACTATGGATCACGTGGTCGGTCAACACTGAGGTTGTGGGTTCGAGTCTCACTGAGGGCAGGGTATATTTGACTCCGATCTTAATTTTAAAGTCCGTGCGAGACCGTTTTATGGTGGTCAAGGACGTTAAAAACCCTCATAAATAGTGAGTTGACAGGGATTGCCAGTTTTCCTAACGCATATTGAGGGTTTTTTCCGAGTATTCCGGCTTCCTCCTAAAAAACTGGAAGCCATGATATAGCTGAAAAATGAAAGAAAGTGCCGTTAAACATCATTCAAATGAGCAAACCCGTTAATTATTTCATACGGATTAGCTCATTCGAGTGGAAAGTGCATATTTCATTCTGATTAAGAAATGGCAAATAGAAACTCGCCAAAATACAATAGTTACGTAGTCTTTCAAAAAGCACAATATTAAATCCGATTTTCTCTTTCGTTTATCTATCAACATTCAAATCGATGCTATATTAATTAAATGAATTGCAATGGTTTTGATTTCATTTTTTAATCAGAAATCATTCAGGGATATATCACAATGGTTGAGATTGTTGCAGGAAAGCGGGCCTGAATCCATGAAGCGTGTCCTTATAGGTAACAAAGCAGACTTGAAAGATCTTCGAAGTGTAACGACACAGGTAAAGCATCTAACAATTCGAATTTGCTCGACTCCAACCTCAAATGACAAAGATTTCCAGGGTCCCTGTCGAAAATCGAAAAACTACCCCATCATGAAAACGACGCTATGATATAGCTGATAAATTAATGAAAGTGACGTTAAACACCATTGAAACAAACACATGAGTAGGATTTTTAGTGCTGAATAATTCAAATTTTGCTTCTGCCTCGCCATCGATCAATGGTATAAGATTTGACACAAAGGGGACGACTAAATTTTCTATTCGTGCACTTTTCATTCCTAAGCAAATATACCAGCTGCCTCGGCTCATGGTTTACTTGTTCCCCGAATGCCACAATACGTTAGCGCCTCCTCCGTATAGAGATTTTCTGGACATTGAAACAGAAAAGCTAAAGCTAGGATACGAACATGAACGAAGGAACTCGTGCGTAAGATTTGGGAACGAAATCACGAGTTGCTTGATCAATACGATCAATATGTCCGAGCTCAATAAAGATTTATTTGGTATATATACATAAATCCAATGTTGGCTGTTTCATGACATAACCTACTTGGATGTACATGTATTAGCAAGAATTTAGTTGCAAGCTAAAATTAAGGTTTATCCTGTTGATAAACAGCGGGTCTCACTCTTCTTGTGTATGTGTTCTTGGTTTTTTTTCGGTTTTTACTATTTTTTTTTAATCGTGGATAATTTTAATGATGTTGGTTATGTTTTCTGTGTCGAGTAGATAGTTAGTCATATGTTGTTGGTCAACAGAAGGAGTGCCAGTCCAATGTCAAGCAGGCTATGCTCGACTAGAACATTAGTTTACAATGATAGACAGTTTTCCACCACGTATTATAGCTTCCCCACTTGATAAAAACAGGACGCCATGATATATTTGAATATTTGAAATAAGCTGAAAGTGGCGTAAACCTCAACCAAACAAAAATATTTTATTTTATGGATATAGTTTCCTTTACTATTACAGGAGGGTCAGAGATTGGCAGATGCACATGGCCTTTATTTCATAGAAACGTCTGCTAAGACTGGTCAAAACGTGGATAAAGTATTTGCTGACATAGGTATTTGTTCTTTACATTAACAACTTAACAAAAATCAATTTGGCGTAATTTAGAATTATTTGTCTACATGGGAATGAATCAGACAACATACGGTAAATATCTAATGTCCGCATACTCATAGACTTATGCAAACATAAAAACAAACCACTGAAAAAAAATGAATATTATAAGCCACATACTCCATGCGCCTCGCCCCCCCCCCCCCCCTTGACGACTAACAAGTGTGTTATCTAGAGTTACCATAAGATTTAAATAAGTCCATAAACATTAATACTGCTATAACAAAAATCGGGGCTGTGATATCAAGGAAGTAAGTCTAATATTGACGTGCCTGTCAACACTGAAGTCGTGGGCTTGAGCCTTACTGTGTAGCTCGACTCAACCTATATTGACATTAATTTACAATTATCCTGTCGAAGATTGCAGGCCCCTCCGGTTTCCTTGGACAATAAAAACTGAACACGTGATATAGCTTAAAACCAACTAACTATCCATCAATTAACCTACCAACAAAAACAACACAAATCCGGAAATATATAATTGACACTGACCATACACGAAGTCAATATAAAATCTGCTTTCTATTCCCTCATCCGGCACTGTATTGTGGATATAAACATTTTAAATTAGATTTTTTCTCAGAACGTTTGATCAGTGACAGTCCTAAAAAGTCTGCAAACTAAAGAGTGATATCCGATTGCATTTTGTAATTTTATAGTCTATATTTATTTTATAGGTTCTGTATTTGTAAACAGTAGTAACCACAGTAACACACCACACACATATAAATCCGTTGTTTTGGATCCGAATATTCCTGAGAAAACAAACAAGTGTTGTTTCTAAAGAACACAGAGTGTGTACAGACAACAACGTCACTTCCTGGAGCAGCCACTGAATGAAATTCATAACATTGCAAGATAATGCTGTCATATCACCGCAAAATCATTGAACATGAAACATTTTTCACCACCTTCATCGACACAAAGGAGACATTATAGTTCATAGAATCTTATTTTAGATATGATATACTTCTTAAATAAGAGTTACTTGTAAGAAGTGATTTATGACTACAAACAAATGCTGTATGCATTGAGTAAAACATATTTTAGTTTCTTGCATTATAAAATTGAGTTTGAAATGTAGATTTTGTTATAGGCCTTATATATTGATTCTGTGCTTAAATTATACGAAAATAAGCACGCAGCACGTCAGGGATTGTTTAAGCTCGTGATTTGAATCAAAGGTCATATACGTTTTCCTGTTTCAAGCGCATGCAAAATAAGATATTTTGATTGATATAATTTAATGAATATTACATGATATCAGATACCATAATTTTGTCATGTTGTTTTGTCTGTGTCTTCTTTAAGGAAGGAAGTAGGTGATTCTGTTATATGTACACCAACACACCCCATGAAACCTGTGCGTCATACTTCCATGGAAATCATACATATATATATATAGTTTTAACAACATATATTTAGCTGAACATGTGTTTACAAAGAAAACTCTTACTTTTTGTTATATTGTACAACATAAAAATAATAGTGATTGATTGATTGTATGTTGTTTTACGCCTAATGAGCACTATGTCAGTAATATTCAGAACGTAAACACAAGCCTTTAACCTACATTACAGTTATACGACGCTCTCCGCTCGGCATACTTAATAAAAATCGTTTAACTAAATGTATACTTAACTGAAATAACATGCAATTACTAACATTTACTATGATTTGTGATGATTCCGGAATATGATAATACGATCTAAACTAGAACTTATTTTTTCCAAAATTTTTATTTTCTAATACTATATATATATATTTATAACCAAGATCAGAAAAAACTGGCCATAAATATACATACGATTTCTGGTTTTTTTCTATCCAGCTGTTTATTTTGTATATTCTACTTGTTTGCAATGAGCAATTTTTGTATAAAACGTAAATCTTCTTAAAACATGGATTAACCGTAAATGGAGTTCAAACTATTGCACAATGTTGTTAGTTAATCACATACATTGATATGGATACAGCATGCGCTCTATGTGATGACGTACTTCACATATTTTGATGACTTGCAACACATCTTTCAACAACATCGATGTCGACTGTTTCCTGGCGCTGTATTTCCAATACAAATATTACTACTAGATTTTGATCTTCTCTTATATGTTGATATTATTTTTGCTGCAATTAAAAAAACCTCTTGAGGAAACTGCGAAAGGTGGTCGTATTCGATCCGTTTCGGTGCTTTTATTTGTGTACTTCAGCACATTCGTCTAATGCAAATCATACATATCAAAGCATGAAATCAAGTCTTGCCTAAACCATCAAATATCAAAAAATGTATGACCTACTACTGTTAAACAAACCCGTGTTTTAAATTTGTACTAAAATCAAATTATTTCCTGCATTTTTTCAATTCAAATTATATGTCATCGTGTGGGTCTTAATAAAATCTAAATATTTATATTTTCTTGCTTACTCGTCCGCAGCACCTGAGTACACCCATGGTTTTATTGGAGTCAGGTTACTCACTTGCTGTTTTTGTGTTTTTGTGTGTGTTTTTTTTTTTTTTTTTTTTTTTTCTTTTTTTTTTTTTTTTTGGTTTTTGCCTTGTGTTGTAATGTTTGTCTAATTGTCGGAATTTGTTATTGTCCCTTGATTGTCTGCTTTTTTCGTTCATTTGTTATTATTTTTTTAAGCCAAGATAGTCTGTCATTCTGGGGACTGCGACTAATCTAACATAACATCTGGATACAGTAGAAAGAAAACTTGTGTCGGGTTCTTGCAATGATGGGGTTGAAAAATTTATCAATTCGTGATCAACACTTTAGCTGGAATGACCCTGCATTATCGCAGGCGATTGTCCCGCGAACTGAACTTAGCGGACATATATTTTGACCTCTATTATCACTTACTACAAATTTTTTTTTTTAAATGTAACAGATTACCTATGTTGATAAAACATCTTTCAATATTTTCACCAGTTCGTGCTGATACCTCAATAAAATACATATTCTGCTTTTCCGCAAATGCTCTGGCATCCTTCAATCAAACCGAATAGTCCGTAAAAATCACTGTATAAGACATTGTTTTTATCTCTAAGAAATTCGGAACGGAATCCGTCACGTTGAAAGATACCGATTTTTTTTTTAATGTACACGTGAATATCTTACCTGTTATTAGCAAGAACAAGAGATCTCATTACAACAGATTTGTCTTGTGAATTCAAAAAAAGAGCATAGAGTTCTACCCTAGAACAGTGTAGTGCAGTCCTACTCTAATCTTTGCCTATATATAAAGGGCATTGATTGTCATGATACCTTGACTGCACAAGGGAGAGTAGTATTGCCTGAAACATTGATAATGCCCGCGCCAAAGGCGTGATAGTGCCCTCATGTCATATTGATTACTGCAGATTAATTCATACCAGCTGACCTTGTTTTATCCCATTGAAACAACATAATTCTACTTATATGAAATTATCTAAAATATCTTTAGGTTCCTGTGTGGGGTTGTACATAAAGAAGCAAACATTTTCTTGAGCTTTGCTACTTCATAACAGCTATACCACAGATCTTCGGGACAGTTATTGACCGTTTCGAACAGCTCTAAAGCCGCTTCCGTGTGACGTTAAATCTGATCGCAACACTATGATTTATTTTCCACCTTTTTGCACTGTAATAGACCACATAATCTATAATGGTGGTGATATGTTTTTAGTTTGTTTTAATTTTTGAAATATTGGTTGGAACTTGGTCAAAGTACTGCACATTTTTCCCGTAGTTTTGCTAACAATATGTTCATTTTAAGTATTCAACTAATTAAACGTACAAGTAAATTAAAACTAACCTCTATTGAAACCTCTCTTTTGTCCTCGAGGTCTGTCTTATTACCAACTAGAACATATCTCATATTGTCATCCGTGAGTTGATTGCTCCAAAATGAGACATTTTCAAACGATTCCTGAACATACAGAAAAGACACTTTGATGAAAAAACCCTTTATTTAGCACAGATGGCGACGAAAATATTTAAGTAACTTAGTCGTCGTTCCTCTTTTTGTGACCTCACATCGATTTTGACCATAAGAAACTGTACGGGTATCACTTATAGAGCAGAACATGCTCATCGTTCCGGAGCAGACGATACCACTCCTTTGGCCATGCAGAGGAGTTCGAGTTGCTTATTTTGTTGTAGCTTTTGAGTGCGTGTTGCTTGTTATGTGCATACCCTTTCTGTGACACTCTGTCTTTTATATTGTTCTTTTGATATCTTCTGATTTATCTTCCCTTTATATGGAAATCCCATTTGAAAAAGATATTTTATTTTATTTTCGAAACAACAAATCCATAACATGAAAAGCTACTTTTGTTTCCTTAGCGAAAAGTATCCAGATTTTCTACTTCGTTGTTTATTAATATTCTTTTCGGTTTGGATTTAACTTTGCATGTTTCGGGTACAGATAGAGGAAAATGAAGGGTTTTCTTCGCTGTCATTGCTATTGAAAAAGGGAATTCACGAGATACATTTATACATATTAAGTAAAATTGTATAAAATAATGTAAAACTTTCCTTATATATTCATCTTTTCACAAATTCTTAATGAATCCAATATCTGGTATTGTTCAATGTATATCCATCAACAATAAAGATTCGATGGGATAGTATTACCTTTATACCGATAAGCTCCCCGCTTCACTAAGATCCGGTGGGATAGTATTACCTTTATACCGATTAGGTCCCCGCTTCATTAAGATCCGGCGGGATAGTATTACCTTTATAACGATAAGATCCCGCTTCACTAAGATCCGGTGGGATAGTATTACCTTTATAACGATAAGGTCCCCGCTTCACTAAGATCCGGTGGGATAGTATTACCTTTATACCGATTAGGTCCCCGCTTCATTAAGATCCGGTGGGATAGTATTACCTTTATAACGATAAGATCCCGCTTCACTAAGATCCGGTGGGATAGTATTACCTTTATAACGATAAGGTCCCCGCTTCACTAAGATCCGGTGGGATAGTATTACCTTTATAACCAGAAGGTCCCCGCTTCACTAAGATCCGGTGGGATAGTATTACCTATATAACGATAAGGTCCCCGCTTCAGTTTATTACGTATATAACAATATGGGTGTTAGTGGATTTGCAGAAATTAATTTCCCGGAGGTTGTAGTTTTTAGTATCACCGCCTTTAATGTTCGTTTCTTTTCAGTTTCATTAAATTGTCATATCACCAGTATATAGCTATTGAATTGTTGTGATGTAAATTTATTCATTGTGAAAATAATAAAATATATAAAAAGTAATACAAAAATGTTTAAATTAATCATTTTAATATCGTTATAACTACGTTTCAGAAATAACTTCAGTGTACTAAACAGTAGAACAACTCTTACATGGTCACGTGACACCGAAAACTTTAATAACACATTATGATCAGTGTCACTATAACATAAACGGATGTATATTTCAAGTGACTGTAGTGATCAAATTCACAGGAAAAACTTGTAGTTTAGTAGATTGAAGACACAAACTTGCATACTCATGAATATCCAGGTAGGGAGGACTGATTAATGGGCAATTCTAATATGACGTGCTTCAAAGTCTTTGAGACCACAACTGTGGTAAAAAAAAATGATTTATTTATGAGCAGAACGCGACGATAAGGGCGTGTTTTGAAGGGCTGTTCCAATTACAAAACTGTAACTCCCACCGGAAATCTATTGCTTATGACGTATTAATCTTATAAATAGCGACACGCGCTATAATTATCCGTTGCAACATTGACGGAACAGCCTTTTATGGCGGAAATGATGTTTTCTATAGGTACGTAAATATCATTAATGTACCGTAATTGTCTTATTAGAATAGAAATAATTCAAGGAGGCCGTGGTTTATCATTGTTTTACAACGGGGTGACCATTTATGTCATACTATTTTATCCCGAGCGATACGACATAAATGGTCACCCCGTTGTAAAACAATGATAAACCACGACCTCCGTGAATTGTTTCTTAATTAAATTCAGCCTGCAAAATGAATGCGCTATAGTTGCTCCTTTCCTTTCAATCTTCCACCTGATACTTTGATTAGTTTTACTTATTTCGCCAAGCGAAACCCCAAAGGGAACAAAACCACAATTGTTGAAGACCTCTTTTTCCCTCTTTGTTTATTATAACATAAAGTCAATACAAAAAATTCCACCTTTGTTTCTGGAATGCCATTCGGTGGTGTGAAAGTACCATACCACTTTTAAACTATATCCAAAATTTAAAAAAATGCTACACTTCTAACTCTTTTTAGAGCTCTGGAAGCATTCCTATCTTAAGGGATGAAGTCCGAGAGACTCTGAAAACAGGAAATTTGCAATTATTCAACAAGACCAAATTACTCCTAATCCATTATATTTCATCAAATGTTTAATTTTAAATTTTTTTTCAAAGATCCTTCTTTCCAATAAGCCCAAAAAGTAGAACCAAAACAAGAAAAAAGCCAAAGAAAAAAAAAATAACAAACAAATACACTAGGTCATTAATTGTGTTGTCGTTCCATATTATAATCGACGAGAACCACGTGACCAGAACCAACAAAGTTAGACGGAAGACGGAATTCGTACCTTATACGAACAAACATGGAGAATTCTCGTCACAACAGAATCAATCTCAACAACTATAAATATAAAATGTTTACCTTTGATGTGATATCATACATAACTATGGCAAATTCTGCTCGTCGTGCATATATTGGTATCAAGCTCCTGTAACGTTCTGAGCCAGCAGTGTCCCATATTTGGAAAATTATATTTGCTCCATTCATTTCCATTGTTTTTTCCCAGAAACTTGCTAAAAAGATTGTGTTCTTTTTAATAATGTAAAATTTTTGTAAAAAGGTGGAATGGATTTTTCCCGTTGCTCATGTCTACCTGCTGATTACATTCCGGGGTGTGAGCTTTGTTGTAGCCTAGCATCAAGATAAGCCACTATCTTTCCACTTTTATTAGCAACCCCATTTATAAATGTCGAAAAATAGTAATCGCATCGTAGCAGCTAAGAAATCAAAAATCTTCTTACATTTTTCTTACAAAATTTATGACATTCGTGTTCAAGTTCTACAGCGAATTATTGTTTGACTTGCACTGGTTGCTATTTCAATGTATGCTCTGCTAAGGTGTTTTCAAGAGGTTAATTTGTGCCATTGATCTTGATGCATTGGTAGATAAACAAGAAACATTAATTCTTTTATCATAGGATTAAACAATGATTTTAGGAAATTATCAATGTGTAAACTCCGGCAACTAACTCACAAACTAAAAAAAGTCCGAAGGACTTTATGTCAAGTTTGTGAGGGAGTCGACGGAGTTTACACATTGATAATCTCCTAAAACACGGTGTATAATCCTTATAATTTTCGTAAATACTCGTTACTATTTTTAAAGCTTCAAAACAGTTACAGAAACCCATCTAGACTTCAAAATGCATCTAGGCGGAAAGCGTAGGAATATACAAAACATTTTACGAATGGAATCTTGGTTCTGTAGATATTAATAGAAAAACAACAAAATGAAACCCAATGTTGTATTCATATTACATTTTATTTGAAATCTCAGCCGATTTAATTAGAAATCATAGCTACATACAAAACAGTGTTCCTTCTCCCTGACGATACGCTAGGTGGACGCCATCTTGTTTACATTGGATCCTGAAAGTTGTCCGCTCAGAGGAAATATCGATTTATAAATTACTTGTGATTACGTAATTTAAGTGTATTTATCCAATCAAAACACTTGTTATAAAAACATTTACAGAATGAATAGAATTATACTGAATTCCATCCATCGAAAATAATTTCCATCAAAAACACCTGACAAGACCATATATTAAAAGCCAGTACAAACGAAAATGCATATATTATATTATTTCTTATGGGACTAAGGGTCAAAACCGAAAATTAAGTAATTGCACAACAACACATGATCCACGAAAGTAAGTACCCACGATTGGACAACATCACATTATCCAAGAAAGTAAGTACCCGCGAATTGTACATCACATGATCAAAGAAAGTAAGTACGCGCGAATTGAATAACATCGCATGACCCACGAAAGTAAGTACCCGCGAATTGGACAACATCACATGATCCAAGAAAGTAAGTACCCGCGAATCGGACAACATCACATTATCCACGAAAGTAAGTACCAGCGAATTGGATAACATCACATGATCCACGAAAGTAAGTACCCGCGAAAAAAAATACGCTTACAGTATCCCACGAACAACAGAGTAAGATTCAAGATTTTTACTTAATAGTTTCGTTTTCAGTCATTAATGATCATGCATACAGAGGCTTGGGAAAGTGTGACTAAAAGTGGAAAAATTGTCACATCGTCAACCCAATGGTTAGGATTTTGAATCAGCTAACTGCTGAGGGCAACGCTATTTTACAACATCATTTTATAGACGTTATTACATCATACGATTGTCATACGTTTTAAATGTGGTGGGTCAATGTGAACTTGATTTGGAATGGGAAAAGGTTGGTTGCAAACGGAAAATGAAGCATTGTGTTGCTTTTGTAATTCCTGAACACGTTGAAAAAAAGTACAAAATGGGTCTTGATCGTGCAAGGAGCTTGGCATTCTTCAAACACCTTTACTATCATCGTAGCCAGGCTTTCTTTTTTAAAACCCGAAAATCTATGACTAGAGGGCCTCCCTTTCCAGCCATTATGGGACACTGGGCAGTTCCATGTGTTGAGCCATGGTAACCGTCACAAGTACCCAGCAACTAAATTGGGCAAGTGAAATAAATACATTAGCCGAACGAAAACATATAATACGCGTTGACTATACCATATAGAACATTAAACTGGTGTTGACACAACATTATTGTGTGACCAGCCTATTTAGTATGTTGTAACCTACATTGTTTATAGGGGCAAGGGACACGTGTGAAGCAGAAACTGCTTTCTCTTCCGGACTTGACCCTGTCCGTTATCAATAGCGCACCTGCAATAGTAGCTTGGTAAAAGTCTTGATACTGGTTTTTAGCAAACCTTAAAGCTACGGAAGTCTTTCCTACAGCAGAATCGCCAATAAGTATGACTTTGACTCTACGTGGGTTTTCACTCTGTTCCTTTTGCGTACTCATCTATTTAATATACAAAATCTGAAATTGTCAATTATAACATAATTAAGTCGGAGATCTTCTATGTTAAGGCGACACTTACACCAGATAACACAGATTGTAATTGCTGATAGTAAAGTAAAAATATTTACACCCAGAAGCAGCTTCAATTTTTATTCCTTTTTCGTGTGTTATTACATTTTTTTTCAACTGATTACAATTAAAGAGCACATTATGTAAAGTCTTTGCTAGGTGGGTGGGGTAAAGGGAGTGTGTATTGTAGATGACGTGTTTAAAAACCTTTCAAAACCTAGTAATAAATGTATTCCTATAACATATTAACATAAAAAAAACTTCACACTTCCATAAAAATGTTTTTAATGTATCCATATAGAATGCGCATATACAAATATACCTATAAGTATTCAAGGGCCTCGGTGGCCGATTAGTTAAGGTAGTTAGTTATCTATTATTGATCAGGTGTATGTCACTTACTCCGGGCAGGTGTGTTCGACTCCAATTTTAATGCACAAGAATTACCAGTTTTCCAACCAAAGGTCGGAGCATTCTCCGACTTCCTACCCAAATAAAAACAGACGCAATAATCCAGTTGAAAATGGTCATAAGTGGTGTTAACATCTTTTAAATAATGAAAAGCTATTCAGAAGTTCTAGCATAAGGTGCATATGTCCCACGTTCAGTCAAGTCTGGAGGTTCTTGACTGTAATCTGTGGTAGGTGTCTACCATACTTCTACCTCCTGAGTACCCGCCCGCCCGCTCGCCAGTCTAACATTCAACTTAAGGGAACAATAATCCAGATGTGCATGCACACACAAGCCAATTAAAAAAGAAGCAGAAATTTGACTCGGTTTCATCTGTCATTTTTGCAATCTTCATTTAATAGATGTTTATTCGCATCTTGCATTGTGATTTTTATTCCAGTCATATTGTTTCAATCATATTTTTAAAAAATCTATACATTATATGTATACTATTTTTTCTTACCTTCGGAGTTTTTAATGTATTTTCTCAGTGATAATTGTTTATGTCTACAAATATCAATATCCGGAAAACGCGGAAGTTGTAACACATTTACGCACCCAAATTTTTACTATATGTCAGATGATGTTTTGTGAATTGTTATTTCTGAGAGTACATTAAGGTTATTTTTGCATAGATTGTGGTATCTCTTATTGAAATTTACTGAAGGCAGTACTCAAAAAGAATGTATTGTCTAATGCACACTAAAAAACTGTTTATTCAGCACGTTCTGCATCTTTTCTACATACACATATAAAAACCACACAAAATCGCAGGAAAGTGTTCTTCTGTCTTTGTTTCATTTTAACTTTCTTTTTGTATGGTCATCTTTACAGTTCGCAATTAATTAGGCATATTCATGTGCATAAAATTAAATTGCGATAAAAATATTAGGCTTAAAATAAGGTACATTTTAAACCGTAATTTTCAGTTTAATCTTTGGATCAATTTCTCCAGTTTTGGCATCACAATGAAAACATTTGGCTGAAAACTAGATTTTGTCTCAAATTGCTGAATTTAGGGCCACAATTAAGCAAATTAATAAGGAATAAGTTCAATTTTTTAATGTTACTCCAAATTATGCAAAACTTAGCCTAAAATGTTCATGTATTGTATATAAAAGTGATTTAACAAAACCTGATGGTTTGTAAAGGCATAATGAGGATCAAAATATCCTACTTAAAAGAGAAAACCCATTTCCTTTAAAGTAGAATTTTTTGTAGAATTTAGTGTTATCAACAGCCTTTGACTGAAATATCGGTACTTTTCGCACTAATTTAAGGTATAAAATAAGTTTAATTGAAATTTGTTCTTTTATTTGCCATATACTTGTTCAATAACTTTCTTGTCTACAAGGAACATCTTGTTAATTTGAAGCCACATTTAAACAATTTAGGGGACAACATGGCATAGTTTATAAAATGGAGTGGTCAGCTAGTGAAAGCCATAAGATCTTATTGTGCCAGCATAGATTGGGCTGACCAACAGTATAATGTTAAGCTAATTGCATTTAAAAGATATCTGTTATACAACTCTGATATTGTTTTCTTATTTAAAGTGCAGGTGCAGTGACAAATATATACATTTCTATTTCTATAATTAAGTGTGGGTAGAATGCCCGCTTTTACAGTGCACGATTTGCATGATATGGACGGGCATGGATTGATATAAATAGTGTTGACGGGTATTACGGGTATCGACGCTTGCAGTAACCTCAAAGAAACAGGTGTTTTTTTCTTCTGCATACTATGTCACACCGAGAAGATTTTAGTGAAGGAAGGTCTACAGACTTATCTACAGAAGCGGCTATAACACAATTTACTGCTACGCTGAACGAAGCTTTGGAACGACAGAAAACAACATTTAATTCAACATTTTGAAGATCGTTTTGAATGTTCCACATCTCGAAAAGCTACAGGTGTAGATGCTTATGATTATACTTTTAAGAACGAGGGAAATAAAATTCAATACGGCTTTAACGGTGAAAGGTTGAACAAGTTATCGGTGTTGGAAAGTTGTTTGAAGTTTGGCAAGTTGGAAGAAGCTTTTGATTTGATCACCGAAGAGAAAGAAGTTATTCGGAAGAGAAATAAGATATTGAAGATTGCAGACAAGCACGGGTGGGACATCGTAAAAGAGTACTTGGACAGTCCTTTGGCGGACAACAAAGAAGATGCAGCAGAACTACGTGCTGCTATTTCTAGGGCTAATCGCAATAGGACTTTTAAGCCTTATGACAGAGTTCGGCCTACTGAATCATCAGGATTCTCGCAGAATTCGTCTGTTAGGGGAGGAAAATTCAACTCCAGAAGTTTTTTTCGTGGCTTTGGCCACTACAGCGGATCGGATATCCAAGGAAGAAACCAGAAAACACCAGAAGTCTTCAAATGCTTCTACTGTAATCAACCAGGTCATTTCGCCAGGGCCTGTCCTCACAAGGGATCACTCCCTGCAGCTAGTTCAATCTCGTCAGTTCCAAAAGACCTCGCAAAAGATCAGTGAACCAGACACAGCAGATATAGTTGAGTATTTAACTCCTAGTACGTCTAGTATAAACATTGTCAGCTTTCAAAGTAGTTCAATAACTTTAAGTGTTAAAAGCAATTTAAAGAAACATGTTAGTTTTTGTAAAAATGATTTGCATTGCAATGAATTTATTTTGAATGTTATCAATTTTGGTTACCGGATTCCTTTTTATACCATGCCTACGTCTTCGTTTTTACGTAATAATAAATCTGCACTGCAACATTCGGAATTCGTTGCACAAGCTATTAATGAACTATTGCAGAAAAATTGTATCAATGAAGTAGATTGTCCTTTTGTTGTAAATCCATTAACAGTATCGGTTAATAGCTCCGGAAAGAAAAGGTTAGTTTTGGATCTTCGTCATATAAACGAATTTGTTGATAAGATGAAAGTTAAATTTGAAAGTGTAAAAGAAGCCAAAAGTTTTGCGACTTCTAATTGTTATGCATTTAGGTTTGATTTAACATCCGGGTATCACCATATTGATATTCATCCTGATGATCACAAAAATTTCTAGGATTTTCTTGGATATTTGGTAACACTAGAAAATATTTTACTTTTTCCGTATTGCCTTTTGGGTTATCTTCGGCCGGTCATATTTTTACGAAAACTTTACGTGTTTTAGTCAAACATTGGCGTAGTCTGGGTTTGCCTATTGTCATATATTTAGATGACGGTATGTGCACGGCTGAGTCTTATGAATTCTGTGAACAATTTTCAGCTTTAGTTCAACAAGATTTATTAAAATCGGGGTTATTGTTAATAAAGAGAAAAGCATTTGGGACCCAGTGCAAAAAATTGAATGGTTAGGTTTTTTATTGAATTTTAAAAATTGTACTTTAGAAATTCCCCAAAAGAAATTTGTTTGTCTAAAATCTAGCATTGTTTATCTGATTGAAGGAAAGTGTCACGTGACTAGTAGAAATTTAGCAAAAATTGCGGGCAAATTAATATCCTGGATTCCAGCATTAGGAAACATTTGTAATCTTATGACAAAACACATTCATATGGCTATTTGTTGTAATAAAAGCTGGGATAGTCTAATTTCCATAAATGATAATGTTATAACAGAATTAAAATTTTGGTATCTTCAATGCGATTCATTATCTTCAAAATGCATAGTTCCTATTTACAGGAAACCACAAAGAATAGTTTTTCAGATGCAAGTCAATTTGCTGGCGCTGGATTTATATTAAATGACGAATAAATTGTACATTTTATGTTTGATGAAAATGAACGTGAAAAGAGCTCTACTTGGAGAGAACTTTATTCTTTAAAAAATAATTTAACAGCTTTGAAGTCTGATTTATCTGAAAAATATGTAAAAATGTATACTGACAATCAAAATGTAGTGCAAATTGTAAAAAAGGACAGTATGAAAGAAGAACTTCAGGATATTGCTTTAGAGATTTTTCATTTTTGTCTGACTTATAAAGTTAAATTAGATGTAGAATGGATTCCCAGAGAAGAAAATACTTTCGCAGATTCTTTAAGCAAAATTTTCGATTTCGACGACTGGGGTGTTGCTCAACATATTTTTGATTTTTTCAATAAGTTTTGGGGCCCTTACACTTGTGATCGTTTTGCAGATTACAAAAATAAGAAATTAATCTGTTTTTATTCGAAGTATAATTATACGCCCGACACCTCTGGAGTTGATGCTTTTGCATATGATTGGTCTGGACATAATAACTGGATGGTACATCCAATTAGCTTAATTTCTTCTTGCATTAATCATATGTTTTTATGTAAAGCAAAAGGAACTTTAGTTGTTCCTAAATGGAAGTCGGCTTTATTTTGGCCATCCTTAGTCTGTAAATTTTCTGGAAAATTTAAAAATTTTATTAAAGATTATATAGAATATGAAAAACCTGTCAATTTTTTCGTTAAAGGTTCACAGGAAAATAGTGTGTTTGCTAATGTTCCATTTAATGGAAATGTTGTTGTATTGCTAGTAGATTTTTCAGTTAATTAATATTTGATTAACATGATGAAAATGTGTTTGTATAAGTGATGACGAACTGTCAACTGATTTATATTGAACATGCGAGGTTGAATGCCGCATGTTATATGTTGTATGTGAGGTAGGATGCCACATACTCAGATTTGTTGATTCATGCGAAGTTGAATGCCGCATGTGTTTTACAGTGTATGTGAGGTAGAATGCCACATACATGTACTGTAATACGTATAGAGGACACTGTGTCGCAATAATGCGAGGGTTAATGCCGCATTACAGTTTTTGTAATACTTTTTTATATTGTATGTTAATGTTTGTTTATTTATTTTTTAGACTGTACAGTCAAATTGGACACAGTTCAAGAATTATGCCACCGATTCAAGATTTAACAGTATTATTAAACAGTTACCTAATTACGTTGAATTTTCAAAGTCGGAAAATACAATCAAGAAATACAAATGCTATTTTCAAAAATTTAAGACTTGGTGCAATTCTAATTCATTACAGTGTTTGCCAGCTACAGAAACCACTGTGTCACTTTATATTGGTAGTCTTATTCAAAGTAAATGCAGTGAAGCAGTCTTGTTATCCAATTTTTATGCTGTCAAATGGTTTCATGATTTTCATTTTAAGATAAATCCTTGTTCTGATAAATTTTTGAATCTAATTTTAGAAGGTGGAAAGCGTTTATTGAGTAAACCTGTAAACAAAAAAGAGCCAATTACGCCAGAAATATTAAAAAAAATTGTTGACAAATTTAGTACTAGTTAGCTCACCTGACCCGAAGGGTCAGGTGAGCTATTGCCATCACTTGGCGTCCGTCGTCGTCCGTCGTCGTCGTCGTCGTCGTCGTTAACTTTTCTTCAAAAATCTTCTCCTCAAAAACCACTGAAGGGATTGCTTTGAAACTTTGCATACATCATCAGTAAAATGCCCTCTACCAAGTTTGCCCAAATCATGGCCTCAGACCAACCAACATGGCCGCCATGGCTAAAAATATAACAGAGGGGTCAAAATACAGTTTTTTGCTTATAGTTCAAAAAGTATAACAGATACAGGAAAACCGAAGAGACTTTCCTTCTTTAGCATCTAAAGCTCTACAAAACACTCCATTGGGTCAAAGTTGTATGATGACTCCTTGTAGGAGTTATTGCCCTTTAATTGTCAAAATTGATGATTTTTGCCATTTTTGCCTCAAAATCTTGAAAATTATTAGAACTAGAGAAAAAGTTAGCATTGCTTAATTGTTCTGCTCTATGAGGGCTACAAAAATGACTTAGGGTCAAGATTGTCTGATTAACCGTTTAAGAGTTATTCCCCTTGAACTGTTTTTTTTTATCGGTTTTAATTGATTTTTTAAAATCTTCTCCTCTGAAACAACTGAAAGTACTGCTTTGAAACTTTGTACACATCATCTGTCAAATGTCCTCAACCAAGTTTGCACCAACCATGGCTGCAGATTAACCAACCTGTCCACCATGGCTAAAAATTGGATGGGGGGGGGCGGTAAAATACAGTTTTTGGATTATATTTAAAAAAGTGTAACAAATACAGGAAAACCGAAGAGACATGCCTTCATCTGCATCAAAAGCTCTACGAAACACTCCATTGGGTTGAAGTTGTATGATGACTCCTTATAGGAGTTATTGCCCTTTAATTGTCGAAATTGTTGATTTTAGCCATTTTTGCCTCAAAATCTTGAAAATTATTAGAACTAGAGAAAAAGTTAGCATTGCTTAATTGTTCTGCTCTATGAGGGCTACAAAATTGCCCTTAGGGTCAAGATTGTCTGATTAACCGTTTAAGAGTTATTCCCCTTGAACTGTTTATTTTAATCGGTTTTAATTGATTTTTTAAAATCTTCTCCTCTGAAACCACTAAAAGTACTGCTTTGAAACTTTGTACACATCATCCGTCAAATGTCCTTAACCATGTTTGCACCAACCATGGCTGCAGATTAACCAACATGGCCGCCATGGCTAAAAATAGAATGGAGGGGGGGGGGGTAAAATACAGTTTTTGGCTTATAGTTCAAACAGTATAACAGATACAGGAAAACCGAAGAGACATGCCTTCATCGGCATCAAAAGCTCTACGAAACACTCCATTGGGTTGAAGTTGTATGATGACTCCTTATAGGAGTTATTGCCCTTTAATTGTCAAAATTGATTATTTTTGACATTTTTGCCTCAAAATCTTGAAAATTATTTGAACTAGAGAAAAAGTTAGTATTGCTTAATTGTTCTGCTCTATGAGGGCTACAAAAATGACTTAGGGTCAAGATTGTCTGATGAACCGTTTAGGAATTATTCTCCTTGAACATTTTTTAAATCAATTTTAATTGATTTTAAAAAATCTTCTCCTCTTTAACCCATTAAAGGACTGCTTTGAAACATTGCACACATCATCTTTAGGACGTCCTCTACCAAAATTGTGCAAATCATGACACCTGACTACCTATATAGCTACGTTAGCTTAAAATAGAAAATGGGGGGGGGGGGGAGTCAAGAGAGTTTTCAACTGATAGTTAAAAAAGTATAACAGGTACAGCAAATTTGAAGTGAACCTCCCTTCTCCCTCTAAGCATCAAAAGCTCCTCCTTATAGGAATTATTTCCCTTAAAAGGTCAACATTAATGACTTTTGCAGAAGTGTTGGGCAATTCCTTATAGCAAAGAAAAGCTGGATAGAAAAGGGTTGTTTGGTTTCAGGTTCAGGTGAGCGATACAGGCTCCTGGGAGCCTCTAGTTCCAATTTAAAATCATTAAGAATTATTGTTTTATTTTTGCTTGGTTTTTTTGGATTTCTAAGATACAATCATCTTCGCTAGCCAAGGGTTACGATCCGATACTCTTATCTTCACCCTTGGCAGATTGAGCCGGATTTTTTGGTCTGTCCGCTACCGGCATTTATTGGTTCCAGCTGAGTCTAGCTGCGTCCAATCAGAACGCTTGATACTACTGATCACGCATTGATAACATGTGCGATTGAAAAACATAAACATAGCAGCGTGTTACCGGAATACATTCGTAGGTTTAAAGATTTTCCACTACCCGTTCTTGTCCCTACGAAAACATCTTTTCCCTGCATTAAAGCTTCGATCGCATCCTTATGATTTTGGGTTTAAAAAGAATCTATTTTGAATAATTCATATGTTAGTTTTGGAAAGTCACTGGGCGCAGCCATTACTTCTTACAAAACTTGCATAATACCTTTCTTTTGATCGGCTAAAAATGATGTAATTCATATGGGCGGAGTTTAAATTTTCTGATTAATTCCGATAGATGTCGCTAGGCGGGAAATACGATTTTATGGCCCAATCTGCCAAGGGTGAAGATAAAGAGTATCGGATCGTAACCCTTGGCTAGCGAAGATGAGATACAATGAAATAGCCAATTTAAAAATGTGTAATTTACAGTTTTCTGACAATTTTGTCAAGCTAATCATTGAGAAGAGTAAGACAGATAAGTATAGGAGAGGTAGTGCTGTTACAATAGCCAAAACTGGTTCAGATTTTTGTCCAATTTTATGGTTAAATCGATATATAGATTTAGCTGGTTTGAAAAAGGGTTCAGATGAATTTATTTTTAGAGCTTTATCATTCAAATCGACTGGCGTGTACACTTTATGCAAACAGAATACACCATTGTCTTATACCAGAGCTAGAGAAATTACACTTGATGCTTTAGAAGAAATTGGTTTGGATAAAACAAAGTTTGGTTTACACAGTTTGAGAAGCGGGGGTGCATCAAGTGCGGCTAATCGAGGGGTTTCTGAAAGATTGCTGAAAGCTCATGGGAGATGGGCTTCAGATTTGGCTAAAGACGGTTATATTAAAGACAATATTGATTCTCAACTACGTGTATCTCTGAATCTTGGCATTTAATTCTTAACTTCTCCTTTGTTTTTTCGAAGTTACTGCGAGCAACTAAGCCTAGATATTTGTTTTGTCTTTCACGCCATTTGCCATAGAGTAGAAATAATTTAAATTCGGACGATTTTAAGAGGGAGAATTTAAATATATTTCTATTTCTATAATTAAGTGTGGGTAGAATACCCGCTTTTACAGTGCACGATTTGCATGATATGGACGGGCATGGACTGATATAAATAGTGTTGACGGGTATTACGGGTATCGACGCTTGCAGTAACCTCAAAGAAACAGGTGTTTTTTCTTCTCCATAGTATATTTTCATTGTAATGGATGTGTGATTGAAGTTTTGTTATTTATTTTGTTAAAAATGTTAATGTAATAAATTTTGCTCTTGGAGAGAAAATAGAAGTTACTGCGAGCAACTAAGCCTAGATATTTGTTTTGTCTTTCACGCCATTTGCCATAGAGTAGAAATAATTTAAATTCGGACGATTTTAAGAGGGAGAATTTAAGCATATTTTCATTCTGAAGACGCGTTCAAACAGATACCGTAGGGCTAAAGAATAGAAAGATGACGTTAAACACCGATGTATCTTTGATTGATTTTAATTCAAATATGGTCCATGTACTTGATGTAGAAATATTTGCTACATTGGTTCTCTTGCATATATACCATTCTGGGAAAGACCTTCACATTTGTTCTTTGAACAAACACGAACAAAGACGCTGTATGCATTGAGTAAGACATATATTTTAGTTCCTTGCAATATAAAAATAAGTTTTAAATTTAGATTTTGTTAGGAAACAAAAGTACATTGAAGCATTCTATATGTTGGTCCTGTGATTAAATTATATGAAAATAAGCACGCTGCACGTCAAGGATTGTTTAAACTCGTGATTCGAATCAAAGGTCATAGAAGTTTCCGATTTCAATCGCATGCAAAATACGAAACGTGCAATTGCCGTTCCGTTGTGTTGTACGTTATTTAACTTAATAATCGGAGCTTGTTTATTCATTGTGATGGGCAAGCTGTATACCTCTCACCCGATATAAGTGGTTAATTACATTAGAATAAAAATATAACAATAAATTTAATAGTATAGTGATGTTAATTAAATGTTGGTATAATAAACAACATATACATAACATCGATATAAGTACATGTATTATACTGTGATCGATTGGTTGAATGTTTTTTTAACTTATAGCGAGCAATATTTTAGCTGCAGTCTGGACTATGACAAGATAACAAACAAGAAATAAACACGAAAAAAGGACCATTGGCAACAAACTGGATAAAAGTTGGAGCAATAAGAATGGGTGGAGAAATTAAACTTATGTGGCTGCTACAGTGAGCCAACTCTTTTTTGAAATCTTCAATAGGTGTCTTTATCGTGGCACTCTCCAAACACGCTATACTCGAAGATGGATCGGCTTGTTAACTTTATTGAGATTTTAAGACATATTCAGAATTTAGCATTGCCTAACACCAACAAGCTTCGATCGATTTTATAATAGTGTTAATACTCAAGTACTCAGTGGTAGTAAGGGAGTGTTGCTTTCAAAATTTTCACCAAAATGGAATCAAATCTACGTAAAATTCACAATAACGGAAAAGTTGTATTATATTTTGATTCATAGAATTTCATGAATATTACATTATAGTAGATACCATACTTTTAAATTTTAGTCCTTTCTGGTACTTCTTTATGGAAGAAAGTCAGCTCATGTTGGTCGGTGATGCTGCTATATGTACACCAACATACCCTATGAAACCTGCGCGTCTTGTATGCGTGAAACGTCACACTTCCATGGAAATCATACATATATAGTTTTAACAACATATTATTTAGCTGAACCTGTGTTTACAAAGGAAACTATTACTTGTTGTTATATTGTAGAACTTGTAGAACATAAAAATAATGATTGATTGAGTGTTTGCTGTTTTACGTCCAGCGAGCAATATGTCAGTAATATTCAGAATGGAAAAAACAACGACGCTCTCCGCTTTTCATACTTAATAAAAATCGTTTAACTAAAGTATACTTTACTGAAAGGACATGCAATTACTTATATTTACTCTGATTTGTAATGATATTGGTACCCCTAAACAAGCCCCATTATTTATATAAAATTTACGAGGATATGGGATACTGGTACCCCCTAAACAAGCCCCATTATTTATATTACGGGTAATATAAATAAGTGGGCTTGTTTAGGGGGTACCAATATCCCATATCCCTGCAAATTTTTCATCAAATATTCAGTATCCAAAAAAGTGTTTTTCCAATATCCCAGGTACCCTGTAAATAGAATGGATTTAAATATCCCATATCCCAGTAAGTTTTGCCTTAAATATCCCGTATCCCATGAACAAAATATGTGAATGTCTCATATCCCAATAATCCAGCAATCGACACAATTTATTGAAGAAGACACTTAATATACAGACACGTCTACTGAATATAATAATGAAAGAGCTTAACATATAGACAAAAGCACTCAATATAACATAGATACAACATAATATAATGATAAAATCACCGAATATAATGGAAAAACCCACCCAACATATAGTTAGGAGTACCGACTATACAGTCAAAACCACTCAACATAATGACAAGAACACCCAATATAAAGACATAAGCACTCAATATAAAGACAAAAGCACTCAATATAAAGACAAAAGCACTCAATATAAAGACATAAGCACTCAATATAAACTTGTTTCTACCGAATATAATGTCGATACCACCGAATAAAATAAAATAGCTCAACATATAGACAAACGCACACAATATAATATTGATGCAACATAATATAATGATAAAACCACCGAATATAATGGAAAACCAACACAACATAGGGTTAAGAGTACCGACTATACAGTCAAAACCACTCAACATAATGACAAGAACACCCAATATAAAGACAAAAGCACTCAATATAAAAAGACATATGCACTCAATATAAAGACATATGCACTCAATATAAAGACATAAGCACTCAATATAAACTTGTTTCTACCGAATATAATGTCGATACCACCGAATATAGACAAAAACCCTATGTAAAGACAGCTACGGCGTTCCATACCTGGCCATGAATATTACATAATTAATGTCTTTCTGTTTTTTTTCTATTCAACACTGTATATTTTGTGTATTCTTCATGTTTGCCATGAAACGTTAAATAAAACGTAAATTTTCTTAAAACAGGGATTAACCTTAAATTGAGTTCAAACTATTGCACAGTGTTTGTAGTTAATAATTGGTTTTTTTAATCTGTGATTTCTAAATTTCAACAAATTACAAGGTTAAATAAACTTATACAGTGACGTGGATATCACACACTTTATATGTGATGACGTACTTCACATATTTTAATGACTTAATCATGTTAATTGCAGCGCATCTATCAACAACATCGATGTCGACTGTTTCCTGGCGCTGTATTCCCAATACAAATATTATTACTAGATTTTGATCTTCTCTTATATGTTGATATTATTTTTGCTGCAATTAAAAATAAATCGTTATCAAACTCCGAAAGGTGGTCATATTCGATCCGTATCGGTGCTTTTAATGTACTTAGCGCATTGGTCTAATGCAAGGCATCTATATGAAAGCATGAAAACAAATCTTGACTAAACCATCAAATATCCAAACATTTATGTTATAATGTTGAACAAACTCATGATTAAAATTCGTACTTAAATTATTTCCGGGATTATTTCAAATCAAATTATATGTCGTCGTGTGCGTACTAACAAAGTCAAAATATTTATATTTTACTGCTGCTTACTCGTCCGGAGCACCTGAGTACACCCATGGTTTTATCGGGATGAGGTTACTCACTTGCTGTTTTTGTGTTTTTTGGTTTTTGTTTTGTGTTGCAATGTTTGTCTAATTGTCGGAATTTGTTATTGCCCTTGATTTTCTGCTTTTTTCGTTCGGTTGGTACCCTTGTTATTATTATCTTTAAACTCTGAACCAAGATAGTTTGTCATTCTAGTGACTGCGAGTAATCTAATCCAACATCTGGATACAGTAGAAAGAAGACTTGTGTCGGGTTCTTGCAATGATGGGACTGAACAATTTATCAATTTGTGATCACCACTTTAGCTTGAATGACCCTGATGATCGCAGACCATTGTCCCGCGAACTGAACTTAGCGGACATCAACTTCGACCTCTATTATTACTTACTTCAAATAAAGAATGTAACACATTACCTATGTTGCTAAAACATCTTTCAATATTTTCACCAGTTCGTGCTGATACCTCGATGAAATACATGTTCTGCTTTTCCGCAAATGATCTGGCATCCTTCAATCAAACCAAATGGTCCGTAAGAATTTCTATATGTATATGTTATTGTTTTCATCTCTATGAAATTCGGAACGGAATCTGTCACGTTGAAAGATGTGGAATTTTCTTTCAATGAGACATTGTACAGTTAAGTGCAGACCTACCCTCTCACAATAACAGTCTTAAATTGTCTGTACTTTTTAGAATGAGTATACTAACCAGATCTACCACAGAACCATTGTACGCCCACTCTTCAAAGTTTAATGACCTTAGAACCATTTCCCATAGCGTAGAGTTCTGCTCTAGAACAATGTAGTGCAGTCCTACTCTAATAGTTGCTTATATAGAGGGCATTGTCATGATACCTTGACTGCACAAGGGAGAGTGGTATTGCCTCAAACATTGATAATGCCCGCGCCAAAGGTGTGATAATGCCCTCATGTCAAATTAATTACTGCAGATTAATTCATACCAGCTGACCTTGTTTTATCCCATTGAAACAATATAATTCTACTGATACAAAATTATCTAAAGTATCTTTAGGTTCCTGTGTGGGGTTGTACATAAAGAAGCAAACATTTCTTTACTCTCGAACACCTTTTTTCTTGAGCTTTGCAACTTCATAACAGCTATACCACAGAACATTGGTACAGCTCTTCCCCAGTACAGTTTTGACCGTTTCGAACAGCTCTAAGGCCTCTTCCGTGTGAAGTTACATCTGATCGTAACACTATGATTTATTTTCCACCTTTTTGCACTGTAATAGAGCACATAATCTATTTTTCTTGAGTTTGTTTTAATTTTTGAAATGTCTGAAATTTTGGTTGGAACTCTGTCAAAGTACTGTACCTTTTTCCGCAGTTTTGCTAACAATATGTTCATTTTAAGTATTCAACTAATTAAACGTGCAAGTAAATTGAAACTAACCTCTATTGAAACCTGTCTTTTGTCCTCGAGGTCTGTCTTATTTCCAACTAGAACATATCTAATATTGTCATCTGTGAGTTGATTGCTCCAAAATGATACATTTTCAAACGATTCCTGAACATACAAAACAGACACTTTGATGAAAAGACCTCTTCTTTTTCACAAATGGTAACATATATTTTTAAGTAACTTAGTGGTCGTTCCTCTTTTTGTGACCTCACATTGATTTCGCCCATAAGAAACACGACGGGTATCACTCGTAGAGCAGAATATGTTCATCGTTCTGGAGCAGACGATACCCACTCCTAGAACATGCTGATCGTTCTGGAGCAGACGATACCACTCCTAGAACACGCTCATCCTTCTAGAGCAGACGATACCACTCCTTTGGCCATGCAGAGGAGTTCGAGTTGCTTATTTTGTTGTAGCCTTGGAGTGCTTGTTGCTTGTTATGTGCATACCCTTTCTGTGACCCCATAGGCGTAGCAAGCGTTACGGCCGGTACGGTTCCGACCATACGACTTCAAATTGCTGGTACTGAAAGCCGATCAGTTTTTTGTAAATTATCTTTAATTTGTGAAACGTTCAACATAAATCTATTTTTTTAAAATATCTTTCAATATATAAAACAGCAGCCGTTACGATCTCTAGTGCATTTTAGTAATAGCACATGGAAAACCCCTATCTATATATAAACATTCACAGTAAACCGGTTGTCGACCCTTAACCGACCATATCACTATTTTATCCGACCGTATCACTATTTTTCTGGGTGCTACGCATATGGACCCTCTGTCTTTTATATTGTTCGTTTGATAACGGCTCAATGTGTTCTGATTTATTTTTCCCAACATATGGTAATCCCATTTGAAAAAGATATTTTAGTTTCGGTGTTTGTGACTTACCAGAAATTAATTTCACGGAGCTTGTAGTTTTTACGACCACCGCCTTTAATGAATGTATATATTGTTCGTTTCTTTTCCGTTTCATTAAATGGTCATATCAAAAGTATATAGCTAAATTAAATTAAATAATTTTAAAAAGTAATAAAACTAAATTTTTAATTCACAATTAAAACATCGTTATATTACTACTTTTCAGAAATAACATCTGTGTACAAAAAAGTAGGACAAACTAACATGGTCACGTGACACCGAAAACTGTATGATTGGTGTTACACTAACATAAACGGAAGTACATTTCAAGTAACAGTAGAGATCAAATTCACAGGAAAAAATTATACTTAAGTAGATTGAAGACACGCACTTACTAATGAATATCCAGGGAGGGGGGGACTGATTAATGGGCAATTAAACTCAGCCTGATTAAAGTGGTTGCGCTGGGTGTTCCTTTCCTTTTTTCCACCTTATTGTGGATTCAGTTTATTCTTTATAGATTGGTTGTACTTCTTACGCCAAGCGAAACTCCATATTATAATCGACGAGAACCAACAAAGTTAGACAGGAGACGGAATTTGTACCTTATACGACCAAACAGAAAGGGGAATTCTCTTCACAATCAATCAATCTTATCAATAATAAATATTTAAATGTTTACCTTTGATGTGATATCATACATAACTACAGCAAATTCAGCTCCTCGTGCATATATTGGTATCAAGCTCCTGCAACGTTCTGTGCCAGCAGTGTCCCAGATTTGGAAAATTATATTTGCTCCATTCATTTCTATTGTTTTTTCCAAGAAACTTGCTACAAAGATTTTGTTCTTTTTAATTTTTATTCATAGTCAAATTTAGTCTAGTATTAGCCTAGTATCAATAACAGCCACGATCTTTCCACTTTAGAAACCCATTTGTAAATGTCGAAAAATAGTAATCGCATAGTTGCAGCTTAAAAACTAAAAGATCTTCGGATTTACCCAACTCTAACTCTTTATACATTTTCTTAGAGAATTTATGGCATTCGTGTTTCTACGGTGAATTATTGTTTGACTTGCACTCGTTTATCTATTTAATCTATATATATATACCCATCTACGTAAACGTACTTTCGCGATGTACTAAGGTTTGCTATTTTCGAGGTATATTAAAAGCCACGAAAAATAGTACCCACGAAAATGTATAAATTATATTATTTCTTATGGGACTAATTTTAACACCGCGAAAATAAGAACCCGCGAATTGGACAACATCACATGATTCACGAAAGTAAGTACCCGCGAAAATAAATACGTTTACAGGATCCACGAACAACATTAAAATTAAATATTTTACTTAATAGTTTCGTTTTCAGTCATTAATGAACATGTATATAGAGGCTTGGGAAAGTATTACTAATAAGTGGAAAAATTGTCACATCGTCAACCTAATTTTAATCAGCTACCGGGTGAGGGCAATACAATTTTACAACATCATTTAACAGACGGAATTACCCATTACACGATTGTCATACGTTTTAAACGTGTTGGGTCAATGTAAACTTAATTTTAGCTGCCACTAAAAAAGTTTGGAAAGTATGTTAAGAACGGAAATAAAGCATTTTGTTGCGGCTGTAATTCGTAAATTCGTTGAAAATCTTCACAAAATGGATTTTTATCGCGCAAGGAGCTTGGCACTCTTCAGACACGTAGCCAGGCTATTATTTTTTATAACCCGACAATCACTTTAGAGGGCGTTTCTTTTCAGCCATTATGGGACGCACTGGGCAGTTACATGTGTTGAGCCATGGTAACCGTTACAAGTAGCTAGCAACTAAATTGAACCGTGAAACGAAAACGTATAATACGCGTCGACTAACTATATAGAACTATGAACTATTGCTGACACACATGTGATGATTGCGCGGGCAGCCTATTTAGTATGTTGTAACCTACATTGTTTATAGGGGCAAGGGACACGTGTGAAGCAGAAACTGCTTTCTCTTCCGGACTTGACCCATTGAGTTATACTAATTGTTCCCGGGGCGTATTCAAAATGACTGTTGGGTTCTTTAGGGACTTTTTTGTTTTCTTTATTGTGTTTCAATGTTCCATTGTATTGGTATCGTTTGCTGTCAGTTATCAAAAGCTCACCTGCAATAGTAGCTAGTTTAAAGTCTTGATACTGGTTTTTAGCAAACCTTACAGCTACGGAAGTCTTTCCTACAGCAGAATCGCCAATAAGTATGACTTTGACTCTACGTGGGTTTTCACTCTGTTCCCTTTGCGTACTCATCTAATAATTAATGTAGAGAATATGAAATTGTCAATTATAACATAATTAAGTCGGAGATCTTCTATGTTTACACTTATACCAGATAACACAGATTGTAATTGTTGATAGTAAAGTATTGTAGCCGCTACAAAAGGCTAAATTCAAAAAAGTCAAAATTGTGTTCCCTGTGTCCCATCCCACCCCTTTTTCAATTGATGTATTGTTTGTTAACTTGTTCCCGTCCTGAATATAGCTGAAACACTGCTCGCTGGACGTAAAGCAAACATCCCAATCAATCAGTTGATAGTAAAGTAAAAATATATACTCCCAGAAACTTTTAAAAACATACTATTTCGTCGGTTTGACCTATAATTGGGATGAACCATAAATTTTTATTCTTTTTCGTGAGTTATTACATTTTTTTCAACTGATTACAATTAAAGAGCAAATTATGTAAAGTCTTTGCTGGGGTAAAGGGCGTGTGTATGGTAGATGACGTGTGTCAAAAACTATTAATAAATGAATATTCAAATAATATATAATGGCCGATTTGTTAAGGTAGTCATAGTCTACTATTGATCACGTGCCTGTCACCACTGAGGTCATACTCCGGGTAGGTGTGTTCTAGTCCAATCTTAGTCGAAACGATTATTAGTTCTCCTACCAAAGGTAGGAGTTGTCTCCGGCTTTCTCCCGGAAATAAAAACTGAATACCACGATATAGTTGAAAATTGAAAGTGGCATTAAACACCATTCAAATTAAGAAAATCTATTCAGAAGTTATAGTTTGAGGTACATATGTCCAACATTCTGTCAAGTCTGATGGTTCTTGACTGAAAGCTGTAGTAGGTGTCTACCATACTTCTACCTCCTGAGTATCCGCTCGCCCGCCCGCCAGTCTAACATTTAACATAACGGAACAAGAATCCAGATGTGCATGCATACAAGCCAGTTAAAAATCAACAGACTCAAGGTAGCCTCGGTTTCATTTTTCATTTTTGTTATCCTAATTTAAAAGATGTTTATTCGCAGCTTGTGCATTTTCAGTGGCGGATCCAGAGGGGGGTCCAGGGGGTCCGGACCCCCCCTTTCGTTTTGACAAGCATGGGGTCTGGACCCCTAAGTTTTTAAAAAAAGCCTTCTTTTTTTTGTTTTAGCATAACAAAATGACATTTTAACGGACATGTTTTAGGTGTCAGGAAATCGTCAGAATGCAGGATTTTACACCATTTCGTTCAGAGCTTCTGGGGCCTTAAGCGGCCCCCAGACCCCCTGCCGTAATACGACCTCTGCGAGGTCGGCATGGTGGCCCTTCGGCCACCATGACAAATTTGGACCCCCCCTTTCATCTGAGGCTGCATCCGCCCCTGATTTTCATTTTTTTCCAGTCAGATCAATTATCTTTCAAAAGATCAATATATTATAGATACTATTTTCTCTTACCTTCGGAGTTTTTAATTCATTTTAACAGTGATAATTGTTTTTGTCTACAAAAATCAATATCCTGAAAACGCGGAAGTTGTATGTAACATATTTACGCACCTAAATTTTTACTTGATGTACTCGGTTTTTCTAACATATTAGCGAACTTATATGTTACCTAAAGACGTGCACATACTTATGTTTGTTTTTCCTCGAAATCTCAATAAAAGTATACTTCAATTAGTTTGGTTTGTTTGATAAATGCTGTTTACGGTAATATTTTGGGGGCCTCTGTGGCCGAGTGGTCAAGGTAGTTCGTCTACTAGTGATCACGTGGTCTGTCAACACTGAGATTGCGGGTTCGATTCTCACTGCAGGCAGGGTGTACTCGACTCCAATCTTAATGGACAAGGATTGCCAGTTTTCCTACCGCAGGTCGGTTTCTCCGGGTACTCCGGCTTCCTCCCCCAATAAAAACTGGACGCCATGATATAGTTAAACACCATCAAACAAACAAACAACAATAATATTCAGCTATATAATGTCATCTAGTTTTTATTGAAGAAGTAAGCTTGAGTGCCCGGTGAGGCTGTAAGTCTTAGTATCCAAAGAGTAAGTAAGCCTGAGTGCCCGGTTGAGGCAGTAAGTCTTAGTACCCAAAGAGGAAGTAAGCCTGAGTACCCGGTGAGTCAGTAAGTCTTAGTACCCAAAGAGGAAGTAAGCCTGAGTACCCTGTGAGGTCGTAAGTCTGAGTACCCGAGAGGAAGTAAGCCTGAGTGCCCGGTGAGGCAGTAAGTCTGAGTACCCCGAGAGGAAGTAAGTCTGAGTACCCTGTGAGGCAGTAAGTCTGAGTACCCGGAGAGGAAGTAAGTCTGAGTACCCGGTGAGGCAGTTAGTCTTAGTACCCATAGAGGAAGTAAGCCTGAGTACTCGGGGAGGCAGTAAGTCTGAGTACCCGGTGAGGCAGTAAGTCTTAGCATTCGGAGAGGAAATAAGCATGAGTACCTGGTGAGGCAGTAAGTCTTAGTACCCGGAGAGGAATTCGAAGTAAGTCTGAGTACCCGGAGAGGAAATAAGCATGAGTAGCCGGAGAGGAAGTAAGTCTGAGTACCCGGAGAGGAAGAAAGCATGAGTAGCCGGAGAGGAAGTAAGCATGAGTAGCCGGAGAGGAAGTAAGTCTGAGTACCCGGAGAGGAAGTAAGTCTGAGTACCCGGAGAGGCAGTAAGCATGAGTAGCCGGAGAGGAAGTAAGTCTGAGTACCCGGAGAGGCAGTAAGCATGAGTACCCGGAGAGGCAGTAAGCATGAGTAGCCGAAGAGGAAGTAAGCATGAGTAGCCGGAGAGGAAGTAAGCATGAGTAGCCAGAGAGAAAGTAAGTCTGAGTACCCGGAGAGGAAGTAAGTCTGAGTACCTGGAGAGGCAGTAAGCATGAGTAGCCGGAGAGGAAGTAAGCATGAGTAGCCGGAGAGGAAGTAAGCATGAGTAGCCGGAGAGGAAGCAAGCATGAGTAGCTGGAGAGGAAGTAAGTCTGAGTACCCGGTGATGGAGTAGGCCTGAGGACCCTATGATGAAGTAATTATGAGTACCCGTTGATGAAATTAAACTGAGTAGGTAAGTCTGTGTACCTAGGAAGCAGGATAAGTAGTAGACTACTAGCAATATATTCTTAAGGGACCGACCATTTAACTTGCAAGGGGGGTCTTGGTTTTTTCCTAAAAAATATTTTGAAAATGATTTTTGATGAAAAAAATATTTTTGAAGCAGAGGATATGAAAAAAATATTCTGAAGAAGGATTTCTGCCATATAAAATAATGCTTATAACGAAAAAAAAAATATTCTGTCGCGACGCCTTCAACAATTTTCTGACGAAAACAAAAAACCAAGGCCCCCCTCTAGTTAAATGGTCTGTCCCTAAGCCTAAGTCCGGGATCAAAATTACAAAATATGTAAAACGATGCAGAACACAAAGCATGAACTCCGTGAAACCGGTGGTAAAATTTGTTGTGTCAACAGGGTAGAATCTTCTGCTTTGCCAGAAACGTTCAACGAATTCACGAAAATCCTGTAGGGTCATATCCGGAAATAGTCGACTCTTTTCATATATCTATAATAAATAAATTGTACGAGAATACTGATTTTTGATTGGCTGGAAAAAATTATCAATCAGAGGATGGAAAATATTCATCTTCATAGAGACAAGCACCCTTTGACGTCATTACTTGTAGGCAAAACTAACAGTTGGCGTGTTTGATCTTTATTTTTCAAAAACGTGATATTACAAAAATACATTATTCGAGTTTATTCAAAAGTTAGACTTATTTTATAAGTATAAACTACACAAATATTTTCTCCATCGAGGAAAAACAAAATTTTCGTTATGCACATTTAATATAATCTACGGGGATTATACAATGTGCAAAACGGAAATATTGTTAACCCTCGATGGTGAAAATATTTTTTGTAATTAATCCTTAATTCTAAATAAATCCATGTTGACGGGAAAAATACACAAAATGTAAAGTGATAACAAATGTAAACGCACGTAAGTAAAAATTTAATATGAGATCTGTTTAGTTTCTACTTTGTATACAGTGTCATTCTGTTTGAAATATTCCTTTGACTAGAATAGAAAAATATACCACAATCTGACTAACAGGTATTTTGCTGTTTGGGTATACAAGAAGCCTCGAAAGTCCCTGTCGTCCATAATGTTTTATTCCGACGCAGTCGGTATATTTTCGAATTATGACCTTTGAACTAAAAGACGCTTACCCATGGTAATGTACTGTTATTGAAGATAAGCGTGCATTCTGATTGGACAAAAATAGTAAAAAATTCTGCGTTCGAACGATATACTAGAGTATACTCTGAAAAGCATCCCTATTTGCATTCCCCAACTATTATTCCAGCAGACTGGTGTTTTTAAACAATTGGTAGTCGTAATGAAACTTTAGAGAATTATTTTTATGCCAAAGATTGCCCGAAAGAATTGATTAACAATAATTATATGATAAAAACCATACGTCGTGTAATTTTTTCGTCTGGGGTATATATTATATTTGCCTTGTTGACCATCGTATCTGTAAACAATCCTCACTCCTTTGATGTATTTAAACCATGTTTTCTTCATTTGTTCGCCTGACACACGCACTCTCTCTCTCTCACTCTATCGTGAAATTATTGTCCTACAAATGATACTACACAAAGGTAAGTAGGTCATTGTTTATTGTCAGAACGCTAAACGACTAGTATGAGACACGGTGGTTCGATAACACATTTTGTTTAATTTACACACACAGCACATAGAATTAAGAGTTAAAATTCACTGATTGTTTCGTTGCAATTATTTATTTGGACCTCAATTACCCATACGATTTATCCCCTCCCCCCCCCCCCCCACCCCATTTTTGGATAGCATACACATTACCGATTTCAATTAACATTTAATTAGCATTGAATTGACATTTTGTGTTCACTTTAATACAATTCTAATTAAAATATTTTACTTAGAAGTTCCCATTTTAAAATATAGTCAAATTAATAAAATAGCAAACTGTAATACATGTGAATGAATATTTGTTTCGTTAAAATTACTTGATACATGCAAGTACATATTTGCTTATGAAATTTATTTTAAAAATAGATGCTGTTTTGAAATTTTAAAATGTTGACTAACTTATTTTCGAGTTAATATATACGATACATCACAAGAAAAAACTTACAATTCCCACATATACATTAGAAAGGTTTGAATGTTTCTATTTATCATTGCGGTCTTCAACTTCTGAAATAGCTTTTCATTTGGGATATTTAAATGTGTTTATTGTTAGCTCTATGATTTTAAAGCCATTTAATGCCTATCTTCTTTCTTTGCGTCCGTCGTCATTCACGTGCAGACAGTAGACGGAGCTCTAATTGCAAAGTCTATTATTGATAATACCCTATTGTTTAATAACATTTTTTAAAAATCCATTAATGTAGCAACCTTATATTATAGCCTTATTTTGATTGGATACATTTCGAAACACGTTAATTATTTACCTCCCCCACACACATCAATGAAAGAAAACGTTAATGTTTCTTGTCTCTTTCTGTCGTTTGATAAATTTTTTTCTTATTGTTGTTTTTTCAGTTTCCGTTATACCTTACATACATCTATAGTAGTTAAATGCGTCGAATATCTTTTTTAAAGATAGTACTTGTTATATTTGTATTCACTTTCGTTGCTAACGATGGATAAAGGAGAAAATATTTTTAAGTACACTTAGTTACCATAAATGAACAGAAATTTGCTACAAGAATGTCAATCATTTAACTTGAGTGAAAAAACAAGATGATAGCTAAATTTCGACTTCAAAAATGCTTGGGTAATATCAAAGTTTCATGTTATAATAAATTTTGTTGGTATTCAATTTACGGAAGTTAATAGTAGAGGGAGACCATTTGTTATCCTGGTACTATATCATTCGGTGATAGTTCTATCGAAGAGCGTGGATTTGAAAATTCGGAAACCAGAATAAACGGCAATTTTGTGTATACAATTCCGGAGTATGCCGACATTTGTAAGATTCAATATATAAATGTTATGTCAATAATTTAATTGAACAACTTAAATATAAGTTTTAATTCAAGTATATTTGTGATTTAATATATGATAAAAGATTACATGTGCGCAAATTTAGAAATCGGCAATTCAAATTAGCCACAACAGCAGGACTTAGCTTTACATAGAACCTTATGCAAAAAGTTAAAATGCCTTCTGTTTAGAAATTGCCATTCTCATAGTTCATTAGATAGTCCTTAGATATTGTGTGTTTTTAGTTCGATTGAAAATCTGAGATGTCTGCTTACACAAGCTTTTATTTATTCTTATCTGGTCCCCTACACGTACAATTTTTTAATCAAATCTAAAAATTGAGATTATTTTCTCTAATAGTTGCCATATTGTCGAGATGATATGTATTTTGCATTTAAGCAAATGCAAAAAGATCGAAAAACACATATTCAAGGTTCGAAACGTTTGATTATAATACAGCCTCTAAGCAAAACATTACAAAGTACAGCTTAAGACACTATTGGGTCTAAAGTACATGCTGTTAATGTATAATTTGGATCAATTTGAACAAAATATTAACTTAAAGCTTTGATGCATTACAACATAATTGCAAAGAACATAAAAAATAACCTCTGTAACGTAGGTATATACATGCTTTAAAATGCGTCTCGTAAATTTTTTTTCAAATCATTTTGACAAACGCGTGCAGAATGCAGAATAAATCGGCGGCGAACTGATGCTTTGCATCAAAAGTTTTCTTGTCTGTAGTTCAATTTAATTTCAGGTTTACTCAAGTACAGAAGTGATGAAATCAACGTCCCAATTTCAAGTAGTTTACTAGGACAGACATCAGATGTCATCAATCACTTCAGTCAAGGACAAAACCATGGTTATACAAAAGAAGACGCAAGAACAAAACAAACAGACACACTACACAAAAACTAAAAATTTAGAATCACGAACCACACTAACAACCTGGCTGAGTCCAGTGCTCCAAAAGTTTAAGCAATTCCTGCTCCACGCGTGGCACTAAGTTTAAAATCCAGTAGTTAGTCATATCTGGTGTGGTCTAAAATTCAGTAAGAAGGAGGTGAGGAATGAAAAAATTGTATTAAGGAAACACTCTGGAAACGTTAGGCACATGACGGGCAGATCTTATAAGCTTTCAGAAAGTTTACTACTGAGAAACCATATACAAACACGACAAATATGTTGTTGGTTAACGATTCCAGAATTTTACCGATATCGTTTTTGCTCAACTATTGAAAATCCGTGAGGAATTTAATAAAGTAATGTTTTCAATGTTTTTTTTTTGTGGAAACGAGGAATATTTTTGTAAGTGTCTAAATATATAGTATATTTCACGTTGTTACTAATTGAGAATGAGATTTGTACAATTCCAAAGATCTTTTGAAAATTTCAATATTTTCAGGTTGTTGTAAACTTCCTTGATTGTTACAGTATCACTTTTTAAGCCAATAATTAGACCTCAGTATTTTGTGGCTTTGTTCGTTTCGGTGTCACCAAAATGTCAACAAAACTAAGTTCTATTTATGTCTTTGTTTGGGGTAATATTTGTTCCAGAAGTAAGACGTAGTTTTTATATTTAATTGTCACAATATTATTAATTAATACATTAATTCAAATGCATTACATATGATTTTTTTTCTTTATATTATATTGCTGCATTATGTTTATTATGACCAGATTTCAACAATATATTCTCTTTGTTTGCCTAGCATTACGAAGCACCTGGATTCTCCCTCGGGTTTAAGTTGGGTTACTATTACTGACTTTTTTGTGTTTGTGTGTTCGTTGGTTGTGTTGTTGTCTCCTCTGATGTTAACTTGTCATTTTATCAAAACTTCTCGGTATCTTCGGTTCTTTCTTTTACTACATATATTTTACCCACATGTATATTCCTGTGTACTTACTCACGAACGTGATTGAACATTAATCAGGAGCAACTTGTTTAATTCAGACGTGATGAAACTACGGTCTTATATGCTGGAAATGCCATTCTTGTTTATTTTAGGCAGGTTCCTCTGAAGCCAATTGTTAAAGTAGTTATTGATCTACCATTTACAATGTGCCTGTCAACTCTGTTGTTGCAGGTTCGAACCTCACTTTTCTCGTCAAGGATGTCGGAGGTTTTAATCGGATATTCCGGCGTCTTACGGACGCCATGATAGAGCTGAAAACTAGATGAAAGTAGCTTTACGCCCCATTAAAAAGTTATTTAACATTAATTATAATAATACAATTTTACTGTTTGTGTACCAATCTAAGATTCATGCATTAGGAGATACACATGAACATGTATGGAAATGTTCATTTTTATATTTGTTTAAAAGCAAAAATGTATTAAAAGTTTTTTTATATGTTTATAGAAGTTAATCACTCTATAGAAGGCGGAAATTAATATGTACCAGTAGCAGGTTACCAGATTATGCACGTTATCTTCAGGAATAGTGATTACCACTGTTGTGGCATGATGTAAATAGATTAATATCTGTATGGCCTGGTAGGATTTAGGTTTTTAGAGGCGGTAGAAGTTTCCTCAGATTTTGGTAGATGAAATTTAGTAAATTTTGAATTTTTGAATTTACAGCATTTGAAATTGAAAGTAAAAGTTGCGTCTCCTAATAATAAAACTAAATGCACTAAAGGATGTACATATAAGGTCGATAACTCAGTAATTGTCATTTTAGAAATATTGGCAATGTAACATAAAATGTGTATTGTTGATGATTTTAAAAAAATCGCTATTTAACCAGTTTAACATTGGAAATGTAATGTTACTGACACAGGACAGTGAGAGGATTGACAGAAAAACACACGAAATAAAGAACAAACAAAAAGAATATAAAAAACCAAGAATAAGTAACCCGAAACAAAACAGAATACATTGGTGTTCTCCGGTACTCCAGTTCTGCAGCTGACACCACAGAACGCGATAAAAAATCATACAGAACGGGCCATGGCGTCTTAAACAAAATTCATAGTTGAGAATCTGTAACCAATCAAAAATTAAGATTGCCTTCGTTATATGGTACTTGCGGATATACTAGTTACCTAAACTTAAGAAACCTTGTAATTTTACGGCGATGTTGCCAGGTTTCATCTTAAATTTCAAAATCTAATATTAGAATAAACAAACTAGCATAACTTGCATATATCTAATGTTTGTCGTTTATTATTATATATAGATACACAAGGATATCACAGCATTCAGCAAAATATCAATGTTAAATCACAGTCTTATGGAATCAAGCAATTAAGTAACTACCTCTAGAAGTGCTTTCATTGCTTATTTAGATAAGACAATAATCTCTCTTTAGTATATATAATAGCCGTTTTGTAAAATTATTCCGCGTATTCTTAAGTTATTCGCCGCACAGTTGAGCATTTTGGGGATGTTTGTTTCCAATAAACCCCAAAACTCCAAACATAATAAGATGCTCGTGTAACAATGTAAGGTTCGGTGTAAATCGCAAACGCACCAAATTCCTTATATGATATAAACTACACATGTAATAATGACGTAAACACGTGTATTAACAACATCGATGTACTGGTGGTTGGCTACTTAAAGAAACAGCACTACCATTACTACCATTAAAGGATGGTTTTCTCTTTTCTGTCAATATTATTTTTGCTGTAATGAAAAAAAAATGTTCTAAAATGGAGTATAACATGTATACATATAAGATAGGAAATCAAATTATACTTGTTTCCTTTATCAAGCATGCAACACTGAAGTGCTACAGCAATATACAAAATCCAAAATCCGAACCCTTCCTCTAGAGTAGTGACTGGATCGGAGATGGAATGGCCGAGTAATTTCGGACTAATTGACTGTGCAATAGTACGTAAATGTCATCATATATATTGAGGACATCATATTATCTTTTATCATAAAGACTCCAGTTGTTTTGATAGGAATCAAAAATACAACAAAGTTCCAGGCAATAAATTTTGCTACGCCTGACGCGCGTTTCGTCTATTCAAGACTCATCAGAGGCGCTCTAACCAAAAAAATGTAAATTGCCAAACACTATATGAATATGAAGAGCATAGAACAATAAAACTAAAATATGCCGAACTGGAAACCAAATAATGACTAAGATCAACCTATTCCTGGGGTAGGAGGAACGTTAGGGTTTTGACAATTTTGAAATTCACACGCACAATTTAATAGCTTTGATGTGTTCTTCAACACAAAAGAGTTGATGCCGGAGCGGGCTAACCTCGGGGAATTAAAACTCCACCAGCAGCGCTAACCATCACGGATGTTAGAAATCAAAAATACAACAAAGTTCCAGGCAATAAATTTTGCTATGCCTGACGCACGTTTCGTCTATTAAAGACTCGCCAGAGGCGCTCTACCCAAAAAATTGAAAATTCCAAACACTATATGTACATGAATAACATAGAACAATAAAACTAACAAATGCCAAACTGGAAACCAAATTATGACTAAGATCAACCTATGCCTGGGGTAGGAAGAACCTTAGGGTTTTGACAATTTTGAAATTTACACGGACAATTTTATAGCTTGATGTGTTCTTCAACACAAAAGTGTTGATGCAGGAACGGGCTAACCTCGGGGAATTAAAACTCCACCAGCAGCGCTAACCATCAAGGATGTTAGAAATCAAAAATACAACAAAGTTCCAGGCAATAAATTTGGCTACGCCTGACGCGCGTTTCAAATAAAAATACAACAATGGAATTGAACCCACAACTTCCGTGTTGACAGGCACGTGATCAATACTAACTGCATAAACCACTCAGCCTCCAAAGACCCCGCTAATAATAAAGTGTTGTTATTTAATAATTATATAGCGTGTTAACTGGTCACTTTAACAAGGCAATTTCTCGTAACGCATTGCTTACAGAATGAAAATGTGTTATTATATCAAGTCTGATATTGCAAATGTAGAGACGCAAAAACTAGATATTAGCACCTTTAGCGTTTTTACTGGAACGTGTGAACTCTGAAGAACGTGTATTGGGTTACAGGTTTTGAGTCATTACCGAAACTAAATGCCAGTATACCTACTGTTTGTACCTAGCTTAAATATTGGATACAACAGGATATGATCTGGATACCAAAATTTATATTGCATTTTATTCTCATTTTCTTCAAACGAAATAAAAGCATAATTAAGCTGTAATGTTAAATTACGTCAATAATAACATGTTTTTTCCAATATAAATGTCTGTTTGTTTGAATGGTGTTTAACGCCGCTTCCAGCTATTTTCAGCTTTATCGTGGCGTCCAGTATTTATTGTAGAAAGCCGGTGTTCCAGGAGAAACCAACGACCTTCGGTATTCTAATATAAATGTATAACACACATTACCTATGTCGCTAAAAAATCTTTCAACATTTTCTCCAGTTCGTGCTGATACTTCACTGAAATACATGTTCTGTTTTTCGGCGAAGGCTTTAGCAACCTTTATAAAACAGATGTGTAAGTATAGTAAGTACATAAGGAAAAAGTGCTGTCAAATCTGAAAGCAGAGTCTTCAATATTAACACATAACATAACATTTTATTAATCTTAACAAATAAAAATCCTACTTAGTTAACATGCATGACCTGAAATTTGATGTTTTGTCAATAAATTGCATGAATAAAATTCAAAACAAATTTAGAAATACCGTTGTTTAACTATTTTAACACGCCATCAATGAATATGATCAGATATACATGGTTGAACGATACTTTAGCATTTTAACACAATATTATTAGAAATAACATTGTTTAAAGATATTATAGCATTTTCAAATTAAAGTAAAAATCATTCTGCTGCTAAGTTCGTCCGATTCAAACAAGGTTCGATATTTCTTTTAAAATATCAAATATAAACTGACCTCTGTGGAAACTTCTCTTTTTTCTTCTATGTCCGTCTTATTACCTATTAGTGCATATCGTATATCGTGCTTGGTAGTCGCTACGAGATGATCACTCCAAAATGACACATTTTCAAAGGATTTCTGAATAAAAAAGTAGTTTTTTCATAAGCAGAGAAGATAATCGCCATTTACTGATACATATTTACCTACACCCTCCCAAGTCTACATTATATCAATTTATTTTATAACCCGGAAGATATAGTTAAAATATCTATTAAAGGTTTATATTGTAATTCCCTGCATGATCGGTTAAAGCTGATATGCTACAGACTATGCATAGCAGGTAATATAAATTACTCTGCACCTTTGATTTCAAATTGCAAAAACTCTGATTGCACATCAAGCTGCAAAAGCTCCGATTGGAAGCCAAATTGCAAAATAAAAAAAATTATTGGAATTTGAGATGCAAAACCCTTTGATTCTGGCAACAAGTTAGTTAAAAAGATATTTGAATTTTAGTTTTTGTAATCAACAATTTGGCGGTTAAGTTTTTTTAATAAACAGTTGTCATAGCAATTGGTACAGACTGTGCTCCGATACTTACCTACTAGTTACTGTGCAACAGACAAAATACACAAGCACTAGTTTAATTTCAGCTTTCGCAATAAAGATTATTTCCTATCATTGAACAATTTACGTTTTGGCGACATTTGTTATTACATTTATTCCATTTAGCTTGAGATAAGACACAACAGAAAGTGTGAAGTTTGTTTCGTATTAGAATCTATATCTTGAAATGGATAACTTATGCCGGTTTAACTCCAGTTTAAACGACATGCAAGACGACGTCAGTTTTCTAATAATAAATTACAAATTCTGTATGGTATATTTCATTCCTAAGTGTTCAAAATGCTATATAAGTACATTTACTGACCAAACTTTAGTTATAAGTAGAGTAGTCTACCTTGGATGTGATATCATACATAACTATGGCAAATTCTGCTCCACGTATATACATTGGTATCAAGCTCCTGTAACGTTCTGTGCCAGCTGTGTCCCATATTTGGAACATTATTTTTGTTCCATTTGATTCTATTGTTTTTGCCCAGAAACTGGCTAAAAAAGATAAATGTGGTGTGTTTAAAGCAAAATGTAAGTCTCATTCGCTCACCCTTCCGGGACACCTAATGTAACCCATATGTTCATACGGATTCACGTTGTTTATTTATTTGTTATTTGTGTTTGTGTTTGTAGCTTGGTGTGTTCATGAGTTTTATGTTTACATTTACTTGTATTATGTTGTATCTTGTGATTTTCTTTCCAATCCGGGCACTCTAGATATATTATGGATCATTAAGAGGTTAGACACGGCCTACTACTAGTATTTACCTGAATATTTACTACACCCTGTTGTAGTACAATTCTTTGAAAATCAACACCGGAGACCGATATGATGTGTTAGCTTTTTTTCGGCCAAGGGGCTGGTGCCGCTTTAGGAAGCTCCAGAGACCTAGCACTTTTGACTTTTCATTACAAATTTGTTTAACGTTTCTCGATCATTCCTTATTTTGATAAAACTACATGGAAGTTGGCTTTCAAGCTTCCACCAGGCTACGCCACTGAACGCGAACAGCTGACTACTTCCACCAGGCTACGCCACTGAACGCGAACAGCTGACATATCTTTAAACAGCAAAAAGCTACTGTGCTGACGACTAAAGAACAAAGTCAAATGTTTGGTCTAAAGATTGGTGAAATCTATGACAAGGTACAGTTCTTACTTACTAACTTATAAGAAAGAAAATATATTGTTGCCATAGTGTTGATGCTGAACGATATTTAGTAATAAGAATTTTTTGTTTAATTTTAAATAGATATTCAAGAACAGTTTTAATCATACAATTTGAGCATAACTGCAAGTTCAACAATAAATTAAGCGATTAGAATGTTCGCAGACACGTTTGTTTATTGATCTCTAAAACATTTTAAAACACTCAAATGAAGTCGTTGAATTTCATTAAACATTTTTCAGAGACTCTTAAAATTATTATACTTGAACAAAAATACTGTTCATTACTAGGGTCTCATTTCATAAATATACACTTACACTTAATATTTGTTCCCTTTAAAGCTGATTAATAATATAAAATGTTTTACATGAGCCGAAAAAGATAATAAAAATGATCAAGAACAAATAATAATTTTATGGTTTTTAAGATGATTTAAGTTGAAAAAATTCAAATTAAGCAACTGTATTATATGATATTGGCCAATCAGACAATTCAATATTATTTTAGACGGGGCACCTTTGGAAATTTTGAATATTACAATATAATTTATTTATAAAAATATTTAAAGCATTTTGACTTTCAGTATAAACACAATTGTCAAAAATATAGCTTTTGTATTTTGTATTCATGGCGGGATAGGCGCAGCCTCACATTTGCCCATTCCCAGAGCCTCATACAAAATTCGACATCATACTAATATTACATAGATACCTTCCGTTCTCCGTGTTTGTGTCTCCATATAGTCTTTGATTTTTTAACTAATTATTTTATGATTTCGTTGTTAATTTAAAAATACAAGTACCTGCAACAGTGGCCTGGTAAAACTCTTTATACTGATTCTGAGTAAACCTTAAAGCTACCGAAGTCTTGCCAACAGCATAATCACCAACTATTACTACTTTTACTCGGCGTACGTTGTCAATGGCGAACGTACTCATTTAGTTAACAGACCGAAGCTGAAATTGTAAACAATACAAATAGAATAAAGTATTTATAACAAAAAAAAAACACACACACACAGAAGGGCATCCAGTTTTAGTTCGGACAGAATTTTTTTCAACATGAAATTTGTTTTCTAGAACTAGTTTATGGAGAGAAGGGAGGGGGGTGCATAAGTGTATTTGCGTTTAACAAAACATAAAATGACGGAATTGATATTTTTAAATCCTTCAACCAACCAGATAGAAAAATGATTGATCACTTTCACTTCAGGAGAATATGTGTTTGGAGGTTTTCGTGATTCTTGTGTAGTCGCACTGGATTCTTACCTACCTTCTTCCAAGTAAGGGGTTCTGAGCCCAAGTTCTCCTCCCCCTTTTCTCCATGAACAGTTGATTGCCATGTTTATCTCATATCACTTTTATTCTATTTACAATGTAAAAAAAAGGTACAAATTCTTGTCAAACCAAGTTTATATTTTATATCAATAAATTAGATCTAAATTGTTTTCCCTTACCTTCAGGTTTTTTCATGTATATTTAAACACTGAAAATTGTTGATATTTACAAACATCCGAATCCGGAAAAACGCGGAAGTGGTTTGTACGCACCTAAATGTTAAATACACTTACACACTCATACATATCGAATATTTATTTAATATATAAACCACCAATAGATATATTGTGTAATCGATCTACCTTTAAAAACATGTACTATAGTGTCATGACCTTTGTTATTTAAATTTTAGTAAACTATACCTGCAGAAATATGAACACACTGAGCATCCTCCAAAGTCCAGGTTTTAGATTACACGTTGCCGCTACCATCCTCCATGTCAAGAGTTCTAAGTCCACATTCGCCGCTACCATCCTCTAAGTCAATGGTTTTGAGTCCACGGTTATCCCTTACCATCCTCCAAGTGAAGAGTTCCGAGGCCACGTTCGCCACTACCTTCTCAAAGTCGGAGGTTCTGAGTCCACATTCTCCCTTACCACCCTACATGTAAGGGGTTCTGAGTCCAAGCTCACTTGTAACTTATATAAGCAGACTTTCCTGTAACTTATATAAGCAGCCTCTCTTTTAACTTAAATTAAGCAGCTTCTATTTTGCCTCAAATAAGCAGACTTTCCTGTACCTTATATAAGCAGCTTCTCCTGTAACTTATATAAGCAGCTTCTTCTGTAACTTATATAAGCAGCTTCTTCTGTAACTTATACAAGCAGACTTTCCTGTACCTTATATAAGCAGCTTCTCCTGTAACTTATATAAGCAGCTTCTTCTGTAACTTATATAAGCAGCTTCTTCTGTAACTTATATAAGCAGCTTCTTCTGTAACTTATACAAGCAGCTTCTTCTGTAACTTATATAAGCAGCTTCTTCTGTAACTTATACAAGCAGCTTCTTCTGTAACTTATACAAGCAGATTCTTCTGTAACTTATATAAGCAGCTTCTTCTGTAACTTATATAAGCAGCTTCTTCTGTAACTTATATAAGCAGCTTCTTCTGTAACTTATATAAGCAGCTTCTTCTGTAACTTATACAAGCAGCTTCTTCTGTAACTTATATAAGCAGCTTCTTCTATAACTTATATAAGCAGCTTCTTCTGTAACTTATATAAGCAGCTTCTTCTGTAACTTATATAAGCAGCTTCTTCTGTAACTTATACAAGCAGCTTCTTCTGTAACTTATATAAGCAGCTTCTTCTGTAACTTATACAAGCAGCTTCTTCTGTAACTTATACAAGCAGATTCTTCTGTAACTTATATAAGCAGCTTCTTCTGTAACTTATATAAGCAGCTTCTTCTGTAACTTATATAAGCAGCTTCTTCTGTAACTTATATAAGCAGCTTCTTCTGTAACTTATACAAGCAGCTTCTTCTGTAACTTATACAAGCAGCTTCTTCTATAACTTATATAAGCAGCTTCTTCTGTAACTTATATAAGCAGCTTCTTCTGTAACTTATACAAGCAGCTTCTTCTGTAACTTATACAAGCAGATTCTTCTGTAACTTATATAAGCAGCTTCTTCTGTAACTTATATAAGCAGCTTCTTCTGTAACTTATACAAGCAGATTCTTCTGTAACTTATACAAGCAGATTCTTCTGTAATTTATACAAGCAGCTTCTTCTGTAACTTATACAAGCAGATTCTTCTGTAACATATACAAGCAGATTCTTCTGTAACTTATACAAGCAGATTCTTCTGTAACTTATACAAGCAGATTCTTCTGTACCTTTTGGGAGTTTTTTAATGCCTAACCAAACAAAAAAGCACCCCTAGATGAAAAAAAAAAACACTACACAGCTAGATCTGACACTACACAGCTAGATCTGAAGTTAGAAATCTTGCGTAATAAATATAAATATAAATGTGAATGTGCATTGTAGAAATATATCAAGATGTGTAGTTTTGAAATAAAGTGGACATTTTACTGTGAATCTAAGAGTTAACTGTACTATGTTAGATGCTGACAGTCACAAATGAAGTAATTTCACTAACTAACTTTTTGTTAAAACTTAGACTGTTCACTGTAATAGAAAAAAACTTACACTGGCTTTATGTCAATGGATGGTGTCAATATATATTCTCTAATTCCTCAAAGACATTTTATACGTAGAAACATGGCCGTTATACAGTTATTTGTTCAATATAATTCATTTAGAGACTAAATGGTGAAATTTTTTTTAGAATTTCTAGTAACCGGAGCCGTTCAGTATCCCGTGGGACTTGGCATGTCTGGACGATTGTTCTAAAGGTCATCAGCACTTTCAATATGCCGGAATATTTGTTGACATTCTGTTTAGATAGACGTCGATTTGAACTCCGCAATGATTCAAGATTGATGTCTAGAGCATATTACCGATATCCTCGGGTTTTAGCCATTAAAGTTCGAGATAAAATCTTCGCTCGTACCTGTTAACTGTCCGATACATAATGCTTTTTTGTTTTTTGTTTTTTTTTTTTTGTTTTGGAACAATAATTTTGAAATTATGGGAAAACATGTTTGACAGTTCTGCTGTAGTCCTTGGTACAGTTTAGCTATACAAATATCACCTTTCGGTACTTCTCTGGAGCGTAGTCACTGTCACAATATATTCCTTCTTACATAACGTTGCTGCATTTAGCAGAAATCTATTTTGTGCAAGTTTCGCAGTTAGTCTTTTGTATGGATGAAATTTTCTAAATTATTTTTTTAAGTTTGTGTCGCATTTATAAATCTCTTAACCGGCATAATGTAATCGTACATGTCTCTTTTAAAACATATTTGCCCGCTTTGTTGGATTCTGAATTATTAAGTGATGCTAATTTATGGAACATCAGTTTTTTCTGTCCACCTCATACATAATGTCGATAACCTCAGTATAAATATGTACGTACTTTGACTATCCTATGTTTCAATACGGAAGTTCTGACAGCGACCATATAGTAGCTATCGTATTTGTAAAGTTCCTTACACAATCAAGACCCCTTTTTGTTTTCCAGAGGAAGTCAGAAATTTGTTCGTTTTGGATCATCCCCTCTTACTGCTATGTTACTGTTTGTAAACATTTTCTCATTCGAAAGTACGAAGTGTTTGTACTCGTTGGACTCTCGTCAACATGTTATCATTCAATCAATCTAAACTAGTCCCTTACAGGCATCGTCGATGAGGATTACAGGTTTGCACTCCGTCCGTCAGTCCGTCCGTCACAACCGTTTTCCGGACTTTTTTCTAAACGCTTGCAGATATTGAGCTGATATTTGAGTCAACCATGATGAGTTACAGATCAAGTTCGACTATATCGTTCCGGTTTAATGATTTTTTACGAAATTATGGCTCTTGGAACGTTAAAAATTTCTAGGAAATAACAGTTTTCCAGACTTTTTTCTAAACGCTTTGCAAGCAGATACTGAGCTGCTCGATATCCAAAAATGAGTTACAGATCATAAAATGTCGTTCCGGTACAATAATTCTTGACGAAATTATGGTCCTTGGACTAAAAAATATTTAATTTGACGATTTAGGACTTAGCTAGTATTGCATGAGCATAAAGTGTAAGTATCCAGACAAATCAGGGACAGTCTATACTAACCTGGACAAATTAAATCTTTCTTTAAACCTGCTCGGATGCGCTTAATTTGTATTGTAGCCGCAAAAAAAGGGATACAAGTAAAAGAATTAATTTTTATTGGATTAGAACAGCCTATGCTAAATTGTGATTATTCCGACGCAGTCGGTATTATATTCACTTTTTACCCTTTGACCTCATGACACTTCACCTCTCGTAATTCTGTTTCTTGATTGGTTAAAAACCAATTGGACGGGGGTTCGGAACAGGGTGGTAAATTGGACAGGGGCTCGGAACAGGGTGGTAATTCACCTTTCAAATTGTGTACTATTATTATTAGATTTTACCGTCTGTTTGTTTATAAAATTATTTCATAGTGCAATTTAAGTATAAAGAACGATAGAGATGGGCTGCAGTTTGTAAAATTTTATATCAAACAACTTGTACAAAAATGTTAAATATTTTTTATTTGAAGTACAGCGCAAATTAAATGCATATTAACACGCTGGATTTTAGCGGGCTTTTATGGAGGATAAAAAAGACGAAGAGACGAAATTTTAATTAATTTCTAAATACAAATTAACAATCATTTTATATTCATGTTGATATTAAATTAAATGTATTATTGTTCTTGGGCGTCCGTCGTAGTACACACATAGATAGAGAGTTGTGGCTCTAATTGTAAAGTATACTTTGCTTATTCAGTAAATTTTAAACTATAAACATTTTATTAAAAAATTTATAATATTCAATTTGTTTACATTATTGTATAACTGCTTTGGTGCTCTCAGAAAAACTTCATTTCTATATCTTAGGCATTGGGTTTCAATACATAATAGCAATAAACTTTCTGGAATACATGTACATGTACAGCAAAGTACATGTAGTTGTATGTACATTATCAATTTTAGGTTAACTGTATGCTTGGTAAATCTGTTGATATCGAAAACACGTAAATAAAAGGGGGCACACATGTATAAATGAATAATTTCAAACTCGATTCATCTGGGACTAGTGTTAATTTATAGGTTCATGATTTCATTCACGTAGTAATAATTGTCCGTCAGTACTTCCCCCAAAAAATTTCCATCAAACATTTCTGGTCTATTGAAACGGGGAATTTGTATGACAAAAAAGGCGATTCGTAGTTCAATGCATAACTCAATTTACTTCTTTACTGCGTCGGTTATCTTTTTTAAAGATAGTACTTGTTTTTACTTATATTTTTCTTCTGAGGAATATGTCTGAAAATGAAAACCCGCGATACATGTATACAAAACTTATAAACGAGGTGTTGTTTTACGCCCATTTAACACTAAAGAAAAGTTCACGAATTACGAAACAAACATATCAATAAACAAACTGCAATAATTAGAAAAATGTTTAGAACTAAGATCCGACACGGACAACATTTTTGCTCGCTATAACCAGAGACATATAATTACATGTCTCTGCTATAACTTATCATGAACGTGTTGAAATAAAGTTCATTTACGGACATAATTTAATTATTTTAAATTGACCTATTGGTTACGACTCGGGAAACTGTTTTTAGATTTATATTTCTTTACAGTAAACATGTAAATAAACATATAACTGTTATCATGTATTTGTTACATTTATTTTTTCTAAAATATTTTAATATTTTACTCGGTCATTAATCTGAACAGGAACTGACGTAACGCGCACCCAGCAACGACAAACAATATGGCGGAAAAGGCGAGAAAAAGTTTTCGATCGGATGGAAAAGTGTGACCATATTTACTTTAGAAAAACAAACATTTACTTCTGTTGAAAAAAGTTTTGTGAACAAAACATTATTCAATGTAAAAATCAGAGACGACGGTTCATAGCGGATCAGTAATCAATTCGTGGCCCGAGAGGATTTAAATCTATAAAATAATTACCAGGATTTTTCAGATGAATGATAGTTTATTACAAAAGTAAACAGTGATGGCAAGCTCCGGCGGTGCGCTTAATTTATCCCTACTAAGCCGTGGTGTTGGAGAAATTAGTAAAAATGGCCATGAAAAAATTGATGTCGTTTTTGAACCACAGGTAAGGACAGGTGTTAATTATCTTTGATTGGTGTATGTAATTATCGAGTTCACTAATTACTAGTATTCAGGTTAACTTATTGACATATTACATGTCTGCTTAAATGAATCTGATGAAAATCCTGTCTAGCAATAAGGACGACTTGTAATGCATTCTAAAAAAAGATTTAGTGCAGTGTTCAACAATTTTCAGTTATTGAGTTAAACAGGTATCACAGATGTATCAATGTATGTATATAAAGAGACAATGATCCAGAACATATATCATGGGAGTATCTTATTACCATAAGGATGGCCAGTTTTCCTACTGAATGGGGTGGGGGGTTGAAGCAGGTACTCGACTTCCTCCTATAAAAACTTAAAGTAATGATATAGCTAAAAATGGTGGAAGGTGACACTTAACCCCATTCAAACAACCAACCAAATTTTACTACAAGATGCAAAAAAAAAATGTGTTTCTAAATTAAGGTATCTGGACCACAATTGACCACATGATCATAGCTGGTGTCCCGGATGTCCAGTGGTTTTTTAATAGAGCAGACCTCTGCAAACATCGGAAATTATAGAGACTGAATCACATGATTGTAGAAGTAGAAGGTTGTTTAAAACATTTGTACTTGTATAACTATTAACCTTTTTTAGTCAAAACATTGACTTTGTAAAACAATATATTTTGTATCGTTAGCAATCAATCATTGGGTTGAATACCTTAAACTGTTTTAGTTTTGTACTCTATGGATCTATCTCATGTGTTGAATAAAAAATTACCTTTCCTGTATCTGACCAATTTTCGCCACCCAGAAAAAAATGTATGTATGTCTGGATAAATGCTAATTTTATTTTCAAAACATTCTTATATCATAATAGGATCAAATGGTTTAGGTCACTGGTTGTGTGACTATTACCAAAATGAAGACTGGAACATGAACTCTGAAATTACACTGACCAACAGAATGGTTTTTTTTATACAGATTTGTTTAAAAAATCTACTTGACAAGACATATACATGTACAAATGTTTTAAACAATCTTATACTTGTGATTCAGTCCCTGCAATCACATACATGTAACATGCAATATTTAATATGCATAAGGCATCATGTTGAATCATAGTAATTTATATGTTCCTGGTATAAATATCAACACATGTACTGTCTTTGACCTAATAATCGCCCTCTCCCCAAATTACTTTTCAACTATAACCTTCAACTGCACAGGGGGCCTCGGTGGCCGAGTGGTCAAGGTAGTTCGTCTACCATTTATCACGTGGTCTGTCAACACTGAGATTGCGGGTTCGATTCTCACTGCAGGCAGGGTGTACTCGACTCCAATCTTAATTGACAAGGATTGCCAGTTTTCCTACCGCAGGTCGGGGGTTCTCTCCGGGTACTCCGGCTTCCTCCCCCAATAAAAACTGGACGCCATGAAATAGCTGAAAAATTGCTGAAAGTGGCGTTAAAACACCATTCAAACAAAATCAACTGCACAGAAAATTTGTTGTTAGGGTTATTTTCTTTAATTTTGCAATTTAATAAATCTCCAATACGGTACAGCCAACAACAACTGTCAATGTAGTATCCTCTAATTGAACTTGAAAAATCCAGTTGCAGTTCTGTTGCTGAACACCTCTCTATTATTCTTTGTTTTTTGTGAACTGATGTACATGTAAATCTGCACTCAGATACAGCGGCTGACCAATTCTTATTTAATTAAATTGTTGCATTGTTTTTGTGAAATATAGTATGTTTCACATAGCTTATTGTAGCTTTTTCTGTTAGTGTATTGTCTGTTTCAATAGATGGACTTTACTAAATAGACGCCCCCCCCCCCCCTTTCAGAAAAATGCAACACCCCCCGCGGTTATCAGGTCAGATATGGTCTTCTAATCTTCTAGACTGTTAAACATCTGATTGGCAAGTAACTAATTCCTTGCAATTGACTAAACTGAATTAACAGTTATAAATACATATTTATTCAATTACATGTGTATGTACCAATAAACCATCTTTGCTAGCTAAGGACTTCATATACTTTGTACTTATTAGAAAATTATATGCATGTGTTCCTTTAAAAAAACGGTTTTTATTCATTGTTGAAAAGTCTCATCCTGTCAGGTTGTCACTATTGATGCTACCACTTAATGACCAGAAGCACACTCAAGGATATTTGTTTGTCTTCTACAATTTAGACTTTTAGTCAATATACATGTACATTTATAGCAAGGACATATTTTGTTTACCTGCTAATTATTACGTTTCAACAAAACAATGGTACATTGTGTTATTTATATAACCCTTATTGAATAAATTTCAAGGTCTACTAAAATATTTTGGGTGTATACATATAACATAGTACATGTATTTTAACAATAGTATCATTGTACTGGAGAAAATAGTATTTGTCCTTTATGACCTGTATAACACATTTTATTCGTGATATTGAACATATAAAATTTAATACATCTTTTACAATGTTAATGATCTGTTAGACATATTAGAATCGAAATAGATTATTTCAATTGCCATTGGGCTCTATGCGAATTAGAAAATGGTCTGACCTTATATTTGTCTTCATTTTATACCTATGTTCTAATTCACATAGAGCCGGCTTGCAATAATCAATTTCCTAATCAAGTCACAGACTTATATTAATCTGTTTCCTTCTATTTCCAGATGTGAATTAAGCCAAGGGCAATAACTAGTAGATATTTAGAGGACAGAGAATAACTTATTCTATTACTATTACCCTGATACCCAGTCAATAAGTGTTTTATACCATGTATACTGAATAATAACATATATAATGGACAACAATAAAAATAAGTTTGATCACTATTTAAAATGAAAAATAACCTGAAACAACCTTGCAGTGTAAACAATTTAATTTTCAAATAACTGTTGTTTGAAATAAAATCTTCATTGATTGTCATCACCATTCACACTCGCTCAGTTTCCATATTTGGTCACAAGTCAAAGTCTGTAACGGAATGAGGAGATTAATGACCTGCCAGTGAATAGTCTTTTAAGCTATTCACTACTTATTAAGTCTTTTCTTTAAAGTAAAGTTAAAAGGCACTTTCATATTTGCAATTCCATTGTGCACAAAACCATACAGAAATACAGTGTATATATGACAATGTTTATTATTGCCTTACATATTTTGGGTTTACATAGTATAACAAATGTATCTGTGTACTGGAACAAATAGCGTTGACCTTTATGACCTGTAGTAATTAATTTATTATACATTATAGAATTAAATAATTAATAATAAACTGCATAATACTATTTAAATATCGAATACATTTAAAGGTTTGTTTTGTACATTAACACATGTACTGTACATGAATTGAAAACATTTTATACTGTTTCATATGATGCATTTCAGTTAAAAGGCTTTTTGTTTGTTTTGTTGTCAATTAAGATCAGAGTCGAGCACACCCTGCTCACAGTGACTCCAAGCCGCAATCTCAGTTTTGACAGAAAAAGTGATCGATAGTTCGGGAACTACCTTAACCAGTTGGCCACGGAGGCCCCCAGTTGATATGCACTAGTACTGTTGTACATGTACATATATTGTGGTAAATAATTTGATTGGACAACAAATTAAACCAGGCAGATTGCTCATTTTATTTGATATGATTTCTTGATTTTTTTATTCAAGTATGACTTTGACTATACAAAGATTGCAACAGTTAAAACTGCAACATTTTTTTTATTTCTGAAAACTGTCATTATATATGTCAATACAATTTTTTTGCAGGATTATTTTAACTTCGTTGGTAATTCCAGCAGAATTTACTTACCTCCAATACAAACGAAGTACGACTACGATGGCACACAGAGTACATCAAAATCTAATAGACTAAAGTTAATGCATGAGATACCAAAGACGTTCACAACGCGAAAGGGTGCTTTGTTATTGTTCTCAGAAGATTTAGCACTCAGGTCTAGCGAACCACCACATCATAGTTTTAAGAAGGCTGGTCATCGTAAGCCCCACCCCACGGAGGAAACAATAGAACTCTCAAAGAGTGCGGATGACCTTGAACTGAAAACAGTTGATGATTTAGCTAAGTCAATATTATCTTTCGGGAAAAGGGTAAGTCTTAAAATATGAATTTGTTTATATAATACTAGTATAAGTAAAGTAAAAAGATAGTCGGCATGATATACATGAAGCGAGCCAGTTTTATGGGTAAGTCTTAGAACATTTAAATTTATTGATGTAATTAGGTTTAAAACTGATTTTTCTCTGAAGATTTTGAAAATCTGTAAAAAGGTGTCAGATGTACTAGTAGAGATAGGTAAGAAATACATGTTAATAACAATTATTGTTAGGTTTTGTGGTAAATATAATTGACAGTATACATGTAACTGTTATTTGATAATTCTGTTTTTGAGAAAGTGTTAAGTCATGTCAGTGATTCACAGAAAATGAACAGATATTTTTTATAGTAAATTTGTAGATTATATTTTGCCAGGGTGACAATATTTAACAAAAGGGGAAAAGGTGATAGAAAATTTTTTTTACTTAGATTGATAGCTTTAATTTGAATTCATAATGATCTGTAGAGAGGACAGTTTAAGCCAGACCAATGATTAACAGCACCATGCAAGTTTTCAACAGACCTTCCTCAAGTGAAACAGCTCTACTTTAAATTGAGGCAGGGATATAAAAGAATTTGTCTGATCAAACAATTTTGTCAAATAATGCAATTTTATTGAGACAATATATTTGTGCCAGACATTTATGTCAGGCAACTTTAAACATTAGCCTGCCTGAAACAAAACATACCAGACTAGTCTGTGCTCAGCTACATTTTGGGAAGACTGGTTTAATTTTCTATGATTTCATTATCTAGGAACCTTCAGATGAAACAGAAATATACCTTGGGTTTGTTCACAACTATGGACGACGAAAAAAAGATTTGTTTGAGAGACAAATACGACCTGGGTTCTCAGCGAAACGTTACTTATCCTTATGGACCAAAAGTTGGGATGATAATGTTCTTGGGAAAGTTATCAGTAAAGGTAAGAACTGATTGGTTGCAGGAAAGTTATCAGTAAAGGTAAGAACTGATTGGCTGTAGGAAAGTTATCAGTAAAGGTAAGAACTGATTGGCTGTAGGAAAGTTATCAGTAAAGGTAAGAACTGATTGGCTGTAGGAAAGTTATCAGTAAAGGTAAGAACTGATTGGCTGGAGGAAAGTTATCAGTAAAGGTAAGAACTGATTGGCTGTAGGAAAGTTATCAGTAAAGGTAAGAACTGATTGGATGTAGGAAAGTTATCAGTAAAGGGGTAAGAACTGATTGGATTTAGGAAAGTTATCAGTAAAGGTAAGAACTGATTGGATTTAGGAAAGTAATCAGTAAAGGTAAGAACTGATTGGATGTAGGAAAGTTATCAGTAAAGGTAAGAACTGATTGGATGTAGGAAAGTTATCAGTAAAGGTAAGAACTGATTGGATGTAGGAAAGTTATCAGTAAAGGTAAGAACTGATTGGCTGTAGGAAAGTTATCAGTAAAGGTAAGAACTGATTGGATGTAGGAAAGTTATCAGTAAAGGTAAGAACTGATTGGATGTAGGAAAGTTATCAGTAAAGGTAAGAACTGATTGGCTGTAGGAAAGTTATCAGTAAAGGTAAGAATTGATTGGATGTGGTAAAGTTATCAGTAAAGGTAAGAACTGATTGGATTTAGGAAAGTTATCAGTAAAGGTAAGTGTTGATTGGCTGTGGGAAAGTTATCAGTAAAGGTAAGTGTTGATTGGCTGTGGGAAAGTTATCAGTAAAGGCTAGTGTTGATTGGCTGTGGGAAAGTTATCAGTAAAGGCTAGTGTTGATTGGCTGTGGGAAAGTTATCAGTAAAGGTAAGAACTGATTGGCTGTAGGAAAGTTATCAGTAAAGGTAAGAATTGATTGGATGTAGGAAAGTTATCAGCAAAGGTTTGTTTTGGTTAGCTAAAGATATCAGTAAAGGTTAGTTTTGATTGGTTAAAATTATCACTAAAGGTTAGTGTTGATTGGCTGTGGGAAAGTTATCAGTAAAGGTAAGTGTTGATTGGATGTAGGAAATTTACCATTAAAGGTTTGTTTTGGTTGGCTAAAGATATCAGTAGAGGTTAGTTTTGATTGGTTAAAATTATCACTAAAGGTTAGTGTTGATTGGCTGTGGGAAAGTTATACATCAGTAAAGGTTAGTGTTGATTGGCTGTGGAAAGTTATCAGTAAAGGTTAGTGTTGATTGGCTGTGGGAAAGTTATCAGTAAAGGCTAGTGTTGATTGGCTGTGGGAAAGTTATCAGTAAAGGTTAGTATTGGTTGGCTGTGGGAAAGTTATCAGCAAAGGCTAGTGTTGATTGGCTAAAGTTATCAGTAAAGGTTAGTGTTGATTGGCTAAAGTTATCAGTAAAGGTTAGTGTTGATTGGCTGTGGAAAGTTATCAGTAAAGGTTAGTGTTGATTGGCTAAAGTTATCAGTAAAGGTTAGTATTGGTTGAGTTGAACATGGGAAAGGTATTAGTAAATTTAGACTATGGAGTTAAAATCCTTGGTCATCAAACAAAGGTCAATGAATTTAATTAAAAAATAATGTACCAAAGTGGACTGAATGTCAGAATAAAATATATATATAAATCCAACCCGGACACTCAGCACTCAGTCTAAGATGAAGTAGGCAACTCACTACTAGTATAACACCTGTGTCTTGTTTGTGCTGTTACTTGTATATATAAATATGGATGAACAAATGTTTGTTTAGTGTTTAAAAATAGGATTTCATTTCAGGTTATTTGACGGAGAAATCCTTATTTTATTACAATCCACTTAATCCACACCTACAACGACGTTTGAACGATGACATGTCACATTATCCTGCCCCTTACAAACTGATGAGGAGTATGTTGATGTCTCCTGGCAGTCTGTCCGGCTACACGTTTTACCGAGTCAGACCAGAATCAGCCGACACTGTTGGTATGTATTAAACAGGAAATAGAAAATTATAACAAAGTATATTTTTAAATTATTCTTAATATCAGCTAATGTTTTATTTGATTTAAACTGTTAACAGCTGCCTTAACACATGAAATACAAAAATGCCATGGTCTGCATTGTACCACACCAGTCTTGACCAACAGCATTGTTCTGGATACTGAATGTTAAACTTTTACATAATAAACATGTTTTTACAGTAGTTTCTTATACAGTAGCAGGAATGCAAAGAAAATAATTGCACTGCTGGAGAAATAATTCATAGCTTAATTATAGGCTCGCTTGTTCGATATTAAAATTATATAACTCTAGTTGATATTTTGCGATTTTCAACTCTCACTCAATAAATTCATATTTTATGGTCTCAAATTCCATGATTCCTGTTATATTTAATTAAGTCTAATGAACGTTTGATTATAATCAGACAGATCTCACATAAATTGATTTTAATTAAACATTTCATCAAAAACTGGTACCCTTTATTTCCACAGTGACACCAGAGCAAGTTATGGAACCAGGTCGAACACCATCACAGATGGGGTCTATTAAAGTCATCAGCACTAAAGATGGGGTCCAGAAAGAAGTATCTTATGCTAGTCTAGATAAAGTAGCCCAGGAGGAAGTTCTCACAGATCTGCTTGTAAAGAGTGCAGTACATTATGCCATGAAAAAACAGCAGGTAAAGTAACCTTACAGGTGTAAATAATACACATACTTCCCTACTGTACAGTAACCTTACAGGTGTAAATAATACACATACTTCCCTACTGTACAGTAACCTTACAGGTGTAAATAATACACATACTTCCCTACCCTACCCCCATTATTGTGGTAAAACATTATTTTCAGTGTATTCACACATGTATTGCACACTTGAGATGGTCAAACCATGTTACACAAGCTAGGCAGTGGCTAGAAGTTCAATAGATATGGAATATTAGACATTTTGTTTTTTGATCTTTGTCACAGCAAGTATAGTAGGCTAAACCTAATAATTCTGAAGTCTGTATCATAATTAAAATGTCTTTTATTAAGGCAATGCAACTTTGTGGAGGATGCCCTATATTGATCAGCATGTCTGTCCGTCCGTCAGAACTAATAGTATCCGAGTTATAAAATTTTAATCTTTTGAGGTAGGCTTTTGGTATTTGGTATATGGGTAGATACATGTAATACTAGTATCAAGGTGATGTGTCGCATACCATGGTTGATGACCTTTGACCTTGACCTCAAGGTTGGCTGGGCCCACGGAGATGGATACCATCTCACTGATATCTAGTTCCTTTTATTACTAATTTACCAACTAAGCCAATAAATTCTGTGGCAAAAGTACATTGTTAATGACTTTATCAGTAATTTACCTTCTGACCCTTTAAATTCTGTAAAAAATGCCAGTATGTTGTTACTAACTTTGTCAGTAATTTACCTATTGACCAGTTGGGGATAAATGCCAGTATGTTGTTACTGACTTTGTCAGTAATTTACCTATTGACCTAAATGCCAGTATGTTGTTACTGACTTTGTCAGTAATTTACCTATTGACCTAAATGCCAGTATGTTGTTATTGACTTTGTCAGTAATTTACCTTTTGACCAGTTACGGATAAATGCCAGTATGTTGTTACTGACTTTGTCAGTAATTTACCTATTGACCTAAATGCCAGTATGTTTTTACTGACTTTGTCAGTAATTTACCTATTGACCTAAATGCCAGTATGTTGTTATTGACTTTGTCAGTAATTTACCTATTGACCAGTTGGTGATAAATGCCAGTATGTTGTTACTAACTTTGTCAGTAATTTACCAATTGACCTACATGCCAGTATGTTGTTATTGACTTTGTCAGTAATTTACCTATTGACCAGTTGGGGATAAATGCCAGTATGTTGTTACTGACTTTGTCAGTAATTTACCTATTGACCTAAATTGTTACTGATTTTGTCAGTAATTTACCTATTGACCTAAATGCCAGTATGTTGTTATTGACTTTGTCAGTAATTTACCTATTGACCAGTTGGGGATAAATGCCAGTATGTTGTCAATATTGCCAATTTTTAAACAAGGATAATCTATGCTACAACACCCACAACTTTTATTCAGGGGCCACATTTAGGGAGGACTAGCTTTTCGTTATTTATTCACGCACAACTGTTCAGTTTACACTTCATATTTGGGGCCTCGGTGTCGAATGGATAAGGTAGTTCATCTACTATTGATCATGTGGTCTGTCAACATTCTCACTGTAGGCAGGGTGTACTTGACTCCAATCCTTATTGACAAGGATTGTCAGTTTTCCTACCACAGGTCGGGGTTCGCTCTGGGTACTCTGGCTTCCTCCCCCAATAAAAACTGCATGCCATGATATACTAGTAGCTGAAAAATTGCTGAAAGTGGCATTAAAACACCATTCAAACAAACAAATACACTTCATATTTGATGTTGTATAGCTAAACATATACTAGTATCATAATCAAATTTTCCAGTTCTTGCATGAAAGATAAGAGCAGCATCAGTGTCCACTATAAAACAACGAAGAAAACAAACAGATACAACATCAAAATTTTTTTTTTTTTGCTTTTATTAATATTTTTATAAATAAAGTGTAAAATATTTTTACTCTGATTATATTTTCATCAAATTTATAAATTCTGCAAACGTATAGAATTGCAGCACTGAATAAATCACACTTTCAGCTCTCGATTAAAAAAACTGAGGATGTATAATCGAACATTTTTCACTGGTCCCACTTCCACTTAGTGTACATTATTTATGATCACTTTGGCTAAAACCTATTGTTATATACTAGTACCTGTCTATAATGGATGTATTATGGTATACAAATTTCCATCATACTGCCTGTCTGTCCATCTGTCGGTTGACCACATGTTGCACTGTATCTTGAGATTGCCTTCACAGATTTTCTTAAAACTGCACAGAGTCGTAAATTATTTTAGGCTCCTGGTCTGTAGACTTTTTGGTAATATTTATTGTTATAGAGTTATGGGTCTTTGTTCTTGGAAAAGGGGTTTTTTTTTCTGTTTTCAGACTATATCTCAAAGATGCATTCGTGAATTTTTTTTGTTGTTGAAAGTTTGGGGAATTGTTTATTTTGATAGATTTTAGCTTCCTTTAGTTTTTGGTAAAACTGATTTATTGTTATAGAGTTATGGGACTTTGTGATTGTGAAAAAATGTGGGATTATTTGTTTTCTGACTATAACTAAAAACCCTTTCATTAGTTTTGTATTGCATTTGAAGAATTATTTATTTTTAAGATGGGAGATTCATTTTATTTATTGTAAAATTCTGATTTATTTTTCAAAAAGTATGGACTTCGAGTGTAAAAGTGGTTTAGTTTACAGACTGTAACTACAGAAAGCTTTCATCAATTTCCTGAAATTTTAGGGCATTGTTGATATTCATAGGTTTTTAATTAAGAAAAAGATTGTGAACATGGTCAGACCTTATATTAAGTATTTGTCAATATTTTTATGCAATTCATTTCTTGGGTCAAGCCAATTTATTCGGGTTAATCGGAAGAGGGCAAACAAACTGAATTTTATTTTAGGCCCTAGCACTTTCCATCCCTCTCCTTAGTTTGTTTGTGTGTTTAAATTGTGTTTAATGCCACTTTCGATAATTTTTCAGCCATATCATGACTTCCAGTTTAGGAAAAGTGGCCATCCTTGTCAATTAAGATTGGAGTCGAGTATACCCTGCCCAGAGTGAGACTCAAACCCCACAACCTCAGTGTTGACAGACCATGTGATTGACAGTAGACATATTACCTTAACCACTCTCCTAAGTCAAGGTTAACAGACAAATTATCTTTTACATTTAAATTTAACCTTGAATAAGTATAAAAAATATACTAAATTATTCATAATCTTCTTTATTTACCAGACTCCTGAGGTAGGTTTTTTTCATGTCAAAATGCAATAAAATGAAATGCCACCTTGACTCAATGGATTCCATTTAAAGAATTCATGATATCATGACAAACAGAATTACTCTTCAAGATTAGCATCAGAATAAAACATTTATTTATTAGGGGGAAATAAAAACGGAAATATCCTCAATTTACAATTACTTCTGTTTCTGGATTTAAGAAAGTTCAACATCTCTTTCTTGTGAGACTTATTTTGTCTTTTTCCTTTTGTTGGATACACATACTAACATAATCAAGTAAGAATGTAATTTTTAAACTAATGTGATATTTAAAGAATTTTAACTTCTACTTTTTTATGTTGTATTTGATTTTGTTTGTTTGAATGGTGTTTAAAGCCACTTTCCAGCAATTTTTATACCTCGCCACACAAAGTGGTGGGGTCTTATGTGATACCCTTCGTATGGATACGAGTGTCTGTCTGTCTGTCCGTCCGTCTGTCCGTGCCTTGGTGGTTTCCAGATAATAACTTGAACACACATCAACAGATTTTATTTAAATTTTTCACAGCTATTAAATACTATGAAATAAATTTTTAGTTTTCGACTTGGGCCAAGTCAAGCTTTTTTTGTCAACAATTGGCAGTTTCCAGATGATAACTTGAAAACATGCCTACAGAAGCTGTTAAGTTCTATAAAATGAAGATCAAGTTGAATTTTCAGCACAATCTCATTTGGAGTTTTTGGGTTGTGCCCATTTGAAAATATTTTCTATAGGTCCAGGGTCAAGGTAAAAATTTTCTTTTGAGATGGACTGTTATCATCCTCAGCTGTTCCTGTAGTCTGATTTGTAATTCAGTAAAATGTGTTCATGAATATTAAAAACAATGCAACGTGGCTGGGTATCATTTAATGTCCCATTAAATGCCCTTTTTTTAAGCTATTTCATGGCATCCAGTTTTTATTGGGGAAGAAGCCAGAGTAACCGGAGGAAACCCCCATTCTTCGGTCATGTCAGTATGAAAACTGGCAATCTTTAATTATTAAGATTGGAGTCAAGCACACCCTGCTTGCATTGAGACTCATATTGACCACAAATTAAATAAAATTGTGTACTTTAGTTTAAACATTTTTGTTGTATTCTAGGAATTTATAGAAGAGAGTCAAAGAGAAAGGGCTATACAGGAGGTTGATGAAAGTGGGTCATCCGTTAAACAGTTTGACATGAGAGAAGCTGTCGAGGTAAGAACAAGGACACTTACGACAAATACAGTACAAATTGTTATCTGTGTAAAATAGTTTGATGTGAGGGAAGCTGTCGAGGTAAGAACAAGGGCACTTACGACAAATACAGTACAAATTGTTATCTGTGTCAAACAGTTTGATGTGAGGGAAGCTGTCGAGGTAAGAACAAGGGCACTTACCACAAATACAGTACAAATTGTTATCTTTGTCAAACAGTTTGATGTGAGGGAAGCTGTCGAGGTAAGAACAAGGGCATTTACCACAAATACAGTACAAATTGTTATCTTTGTCAAACAGTTTGATGTGAGGGAAGCTGTCGAGGTAAGAACAAGGGCACTTACCACAAATACAGTACAAATTGTTATCTTTGTCAAACAGTTTGATGTGAGGGAAGCTGTCGAGGTAAGAACAAGGGCATTTACCACAAATACAGTACAAATTGTTATCTGTGTCAAACAGTTTGATGTGATGGAAGCTGTCGAGGTAAGAACAAGGGCACTTACCACAAATACAGTACAAATTGTTATCTGTGTCAAACAGTTTGACATGAGGGAAGCTGTCGAGGTAAGAACAAGGGCACTTACCACAAATACAGTACAAATTGTTATCTGTGTCAAACAGTTTGACATGAGGGAAGCTGTCGAGGTAAGAACAAGGGCACTTACCACAAATACAGTACAAATTGTTATCTGTGTCAAACAGTTTGATGTGAGGGAAGCTGTCGAGGTAAGAACAAGGGCACTTACCACAAATACAGTACAAATTGTTATCTGTGTCAAACAGTTTGATGTGAGGGAAGCTGTCGAGGTAAGAACAAGGGCACTTACCACAAATACATTACAAATTTTTATCTGTGTTAAATAGTTTGATGTGAGGGAAGCTGTCGAGGTAAGAGCAAGGGCACTTACGACAAATACAGTACAAATTGTTATCTTTGTCAAACAGTTTGATGTGATGGAAGCTGTCAAGGTAAGAACAAGGGCACTTACCACAAATACAGTACAAATTGTTATCTGTGTCAAACAGTTTGATGTGATGGAAGCTGTCGAGGTAAGAACAAGGGCATTTACCACAAATACAGTACAAATTGTTATCTCTGTCAAACAGTTTGATGTGATGGAAGCTGTCGAGGTAAGAACAAGGGCACTTACCACAAATACAGTACAAATTGTTATCTGTGTAAAATAGTTTGATGTGATGGAAGCTGTCGAGGTAAGAACAAGGGCACTTACCACAAATACAGTACAAATTGTTATCTGTGTCAAACAGTTTGATGTGATGGAAGCTGTCGAGGTAAGAACAAGGGCACTTACCACAAATACAGTACAAATTGTTATCTGTGTCAAACAGTTTGATGTGATGGAAGCTGTCGAGGTAAGAACAAGGGCACTTACCACAAATACAGTACAAATTGTTATCTGTGTCAAACAGTTTGATGTGAGGGAAGCTGTCGAGGTAAGAACAAGGGCACTTACCACAAATACAGTACAAATTGTTATCTGTGTCAAACAGTTTGATGTGATGGAAGCTGTCGAGGTAAGAACAAGGGCACTTACCACAAATACAGTACAAATTGTTATCTGTGTCAAACAGTTTGATGTGAGGGAAGCTGTCGAGGTAAGAACAAGGGCACTTACCACAAATACAGTACAAATTGTTATCTGTGTCAAACAGTTTGATGTGAGGGAAGCTGTCGAGATAAGAACAAGGGCACTTACCACAAATACAGTACAAATTGTTATCTGTGTCAAACAGTTTGACATGAGGGAGCTGTAGAGGTAAGAACAAGGGCACTTACCACAAATACAGTACAAATTGTTATCTGTGTCAAACAGTTTGACATGAGGGAAGCTGTCGAGGTAAGAACAAGGGCACTTACCACAAATACAGTACAAATTGTTATCTGTGTCAAACAGTTTGACATGAGGGAAGCTGTCGAGGTAAGAACAAGGGCACTTACCACAAATACAGTACAAATTGTTATCTGTGTCAAACAGTTTGATGTGAGGGAAGCTGTCGAGGTAAGAACAAGGGCACTTACCACAAATACAGTACAAATTGTTATCTGTGTCAAACAGTTTGATGTGAGGGAAGCTGTCGAGGTAAGAACAAGGGCACTTACCACAAATACAGTACAAATTGTTATCTGTGTCAAACAGTTTGACATGAGGAAGCTGTCGAGGTAAGAACAAGGGCACTTACCACAAATACAGTACAAATTGTTTTCTGTGTCAGACAGTTTGACATGAGGGAGCTGTAGAGGTAAGAACAAGGGCACTTACCACAAATACAGTACAAATTGTTATCTGTGTCAAACAGTTTGACATGAGGGAGCTGTAGAGGTAAGAACAAGGGCACTTACCACAAATACAGTACAAATTGTTATCTGTGTCAAACAGTTTGACATGAGGGAAGCTGTCGAGGTAAGAACAAGGGCACTTACCACAAATACAGTACAAATTGTTATCTGTGTCAAACAGTTTGACATGAGGGAGCTGTAGAGGTAAAGAACAAGGGCACTTACCACAAATACAGTACAAATTGTTATCTGTGTCAAACAGTTTGACATGAGGGAGCTGTAGAGGTAAAGAACAAGGGCACTTACCAAAAATACAGTACAAATTGTTATCTGTGTCAAACAGTTTGACATGAGGGAAGCTGTCGAGGTAAGAACAAGGGCACTTACCACAAATACAGTACAAATTGTTATCTGTGTCAAACAGTTTGACATGAGGGAGCTGTAGAGGTAAAGAACAAGGGCACTTACCACAAATACAGTACAAATTGTTATCTGTGTCAAACAGTTTGACATGAGGGAGCTGTAGAGGTAAAGAACAAGGGCATGTATTGTGACAGTACAGTACATGTATACATTTATTTTTTGATCAATCAGCTGTCTGTCTAGTCTATTTACATGGGAAATTATGAAAGTCCTTGTGATAAGGTAAGAACAGTTATATATAAATTGCCTGTCTATCTGTTTACACAGAAGGTGTACAAAATTATAATTAATTTTTGGTAAGTTCATATAACTTATATATGTATATCACACAAAGATTCTACAGCATGAAACAATTGCACCTATTGTTTGTCTGTTCACACTTGACTATATTTTCTCACTAAGAGACAGCATGATACTTATTTTTAGATCATTGAGATGAATAGAATCTATCACAAGTGGAAAGGGCAAAGATATTTTGTCCATCCCGAGGCTCTGCCAAAGGATTGGACAAACATGATCTTTGCGAATTTCTTTAATCGACTTCCCACAAGTTATTTGATACTTTTTATCACCAGAGTTCCAGATTAGTTAGGCATTTATTCAACATGTTTGGTAGACATTTGTATAACATCAATGAGGACATAATAAACTGACATTAAAATAAGCTGTATCGCCCGGGGAAACAAAGAAATCTCACCAATAGGAAGTCACGAGATATTTCTATGCCTCAGGTGAGAAAAAGATATCTCACCAGCAGAAATTCACAAGATATTTCTATATGTCTTGTGTAACACAGCTAAGGCACATTTGAAGTGTGCTGTTTCAAGCTGCGCACTGTTGATGTGGACACAGAGTGGTCAAATATTAAATCTTGTGTAGTGGACACAGAGTGAACAAATATTCTGTCTCTTGTAGTGGACACAGAGTGGTCAAAGATTCTGTCTCTTGTTGTGGACACAGAGTGAACAAATATTCTGTCTTGTGTAGTGGACACAGAGGGAACAAATATTCTGTCTCTTGTAATGGACACAGAGTGGACAAATATTCTGTCTCTTGTAGTGGACACAGAGTGGTCAAAGATTCTGTCTCTTGTTGTGGACACAGAGTGGACAAATATTCTGTCTCTTGTAGTGGACACAGAGTGGACAAATATTCTGTCTCTTGTAGTGGACACAGAGTGGACAAATATTCTGTCTCTTGTAGTGGACACAGAGTGAACAAATATTCTGTCTCTTGTAATGGACACAGAGTGGACAAATATTCTGTCTCTTGTAATGGACACAGAGTGGTCAAATATTCTGTCTATTGTAATGGACACAAAGTGGACAAATATTCTGTCTCTTGTAGTGGACACAGAGTGGACAAATATTCTGTCTCTTGTAGTGGACACAGAGTGGTCAAATATTCTGTCTCTTGTTGTGGACACAGAGTGGTCAAATATTCTGTCTCTTGTAGTGGATATAGAGTGGTCAAATATTCTGTCTCTTGTTGTGGACACAGAGGGAACAAATATTCTGTCTCTTGTAATGGACACAGAGTGGACAAATATTCTGTCTTGTGTAGTGGACACAGAGTGGACAAATATTCTGTCTCTTGTAGTGGACACAGAGTGGACAAATATTCTGTCTCTTGTAGTGGACACAGAGTGGTCAAATATTATGTCTTTTGTAGTGGACACAGAGTGGACAAATATTCTGTCTTGTGTATTGGACACAGAGTGGACAAATATTCTGTCTCTTGTAGTGGACACAGAGTGGTCAAATATTATGTCTCTTGTAGTGGACACAGAGTGGACAAATATTCTGTCTTGTGTATTGGACACAGAGTGGACAAATATTCTGTCTCTTGTAGACCATATCAACCCTTTGGAGTGTAGATACTGTTTCTTTTACTTGACAGTATATTCCCTTGAAAAAAGTAGACACTGTTTTTACAATTTCACAGATCAAAGTATTTAGTAGATTGGACATTTGTGGGTTATCCACAGTGGATAAACATAAAAATCAAATCCACATGATCTAACATATCGTGTGTTCAAGTGACAACATGTTACTGGTTGATTGTTGATTTGCTATTTACAGAACTATGACAGATTATAAATCTTATTGACAATATTAAATCATTCTGTGTGTGTATCAGCGTAGAAAACAAATTTGACTAATTAAAAATATATTATAGTATAAATGTCCAATATTGTTATGCATGAGTAAACATACATCTCCTGCCTTGTTGACCTTTAACCTTACATACCTATGGTAAATTAATTAGCTGATATTAAAGTGTGATATTAATTAAAGGCCAGATTGATTTGATTGATAAATTTAAATTAAATAACAAACAAAAAATTATTGATGCTGACAATTGTTCAGTCTAATCCTTTGGTTGCCGATGGTAACCAAATTTGAAGCTGTTGGATAATTGTTTCTTCGGTTTGTTCCTCAGGGGAACAGCGCATTGATAGCGAGCGCACATCAGAAAAAAGTAGTGCCATTATAATGTTTAACTTAACTTTTCTTGTAATGTTCCCCAGAGGAACTTTATCAATGTTTAACTTGAGTTTTCTTGTAATGTTCCCCAGAGGAACTTTATCAATATTTAACTTGAGTTTTTTTGTAATGTTCCCCAGAGGAATTGTATCAATATTTATCTTGACTTTTCTTGTAATGTTCCCCAGAGGAATTCTATCAATGTTCAACTTGACTTTTCTTGTAATGTTCCCCAGAGGAATTCTATCAATGTTTAACTTGACTTTTCTTGTAATGTTCCCCAGAGGAACTTTATCAATATTTAACTTGAGTTTTTTTGTAATGTTCCCCAGAGGAATTGTATCAATATTTATCTTGACTTTTCTTGTAATGTTCCCCAGAGGAACTTTATCTACTTTAATCTTCCCTTGCGGATTATTTACCCGCGGAATGTTAAAAAACGTATTGTGTGTTATACGGCAAATGTCATATATTCCCCTGGGGAACAAATCGAAGAAACAATTATCCAAGGGCAAATTTGAATGCATTTGAGAGTTAAGTTTTCCTGTTTTGGATTTAATGATAAAAAATTTCACCCAACTGCACATTGAATTTTAGCAAATCAGCAAAATTTACAAATACTGAATTTAATATCACTGATCCAAATGTAAAAAAGACAAGTCACTCCGTCAGTCCAGATGCTTGTTATCGCAATATATTAATATACTATTGTAGTTTTATGCAATGAACTATAAACTAATTTGGTTTTATTTGATTGGTCTCTTCATATGATTAAAGATAGAAACATTTTGACGCTGTTCTTTATGTTTTATTCACTTTGCCAGTTTTCCTACCGATGGTCAGGGATTTGGGTACTTGATTTTATACTTTGCCCGTTTCCTTACCGATGGTCAGGGATTTTACTGTGAACTTTGGCTTCCTCACCCTATAAAATATACATGCCAGGATATATCTGAAAACCTGCTGACAATAGTGTCAAACAATCAAACAATAATATTCCTATTTATAAATGTTTGTTTTGCAAAACAATAATGAACATATATGCTTGTAGGCTTTTTTACCTTGTATATTACAGGAGATGATTAGAATTGTTTTACATCTGTAACAATGTCCTTTAATTATTAATGTTCATTTTCATCTCTTTTCAAAGCAGAAAATGAATTTTACATGCTGTAAATGTGAATCCCTCGTTTGGGAATTGCTTTCTGATTAAATATGCATAACGTATTGTTGTGTTTAAATAAGGTGTGGAACTGTTAAACAGTCATATTAAGATGTTGAGCAGAGCATGAAATTAATAAAGGAAAATAACTTATTCAACTGTAACAAAGGGAATTAACTCTGTTGAACTGTTAAACTGTCATGTTAATGGGTTGACCAGAGCTTGAAATTGACAAAGGAAAATAACTCAATAACTTTAACTGCTATATCTTGTAATAAGCTTGACAAAAAAAAAAATAATAAAGGGAATTAACTCTGTTGAACTGTTAAACTGTCATATGTATAGCCATAGGTTGACAAAAAGATAGCATTAATAAAGGGAATTAACTCTGTTTAACTGTTAGACTGTCATATATATATAGGTTGACAAAAGGATAACATTAATAAAGGGAATTAACTCTGTTTAACTGCTAGACTGTCATATATGTATAGGTTGACAAGAGGATAACAATAACCAAGGGAATTAACTCTGTTTAACTGTTAGACTGTCATATATATAGGTTGACAAAAGGATAACAACCAAGGGAATTAACTCTGTTTAACTGTAAGACTGTCATATATATAGGTTGACAAAAGGATAACATTAATAAAGGGAATTAACTCTGTTTAACTGTAAGACTGTCATATATATAGGTTGACAAAAGGATAACATTAATAAAGGGAATTAACTCTGTTTAACTGTTAGACTGTCATATATATAGGTTGACAAAAGGATAACAACCAAGGGAATTGACTCTGTTTAACTGTTAGACTGTCATATATGTATAGGTTGACAAGAGGATAACAATAACCAAGGGAATTAACTCTGTTTAACTGTTAGACTGTCATATATATAGGTTGACAAAAGGATAACAACCAAGGGAATTAACTCTGTTTAACTGTAAGACTGTCACATATGTATAGGTTGACAAGAGGATAACAATAACCAAGGGAATTAACTCTGTTTAACTGTAAGACTGTCATATATAGGTGTAGGACCACCATAGATTTTTTACTCTTTGGCTATATTAAAATTTGATAATTTTGACTTATCCTAGAAAATTTACCTTTGTTTCAAATTAAGTGACACTTCTGTCCCCTATAAAAATGCACTGGCTGAACATTCTGTCAAAATTTCACAATATGTTTCATTGCATATAAGAAAAAACGCTCAACCTGAAGTCCACGTGGTCTAAAAATCTACTTTCACTTTCTATTTCAGTCCAAAAATAGTGCTTGTCCCTAATTGACTCTCAACATTTTTATGTTCATTTAAAACCAATAAAACTTTATCCTCAAGTTTCCTAGAATATTCAGCTTTCCAAAAATACCAAATTTATTCTGGTATCATGTGCGGTTCAAATTCTATATGATGCAAGAGTGAACCTGTTTGTTGACTAGCACTACTTTTACGTACAACCTCTGGACTGGTTCCCAGTATTTGGTGGTCCTACACCTAAAGAAGATGTTTTTGTTCAACAAATTAAATAAAATTTTTCCTGGTCTTAGATTTATGTTAGTCGAAACAAATTCTAAAATTTTGTTGAATTCCTTTCAGCGGTTTTCAAGAAATGCATAAAAACATACAAAGACCTCACATGCGCGTTACCATGAAAAATTAGCTTGGTGATCAAGAATTGCATTATTCCTTAATTTTTCAATTTCTTAGTTGCAGATGTAAATAGCAAGCTTGGCAATATACATCCAACACAAATGGACTTATTTCACACATAGAAAGGCACTAATTACATAATTTTATCATAAATTTTGCATCTTTTTTAGTTAATTTCACATCCCCCCCCCCTTTTTACAAAGTGAGATACTGAGTAACTTCAAACTGTTGGGATAAGACTTTTATTTCTTGAAATACATTTCAATTAAGAAAAATAGTATGAAACTGTCCTAATTATGCACCTAGTACATCCTGAGAAAGTTTTTGAGTTCAAATTTAAATTTATTGATATTCAGTTGTACTATATTTTGGAGGTGTACATTAATAATTTCTAAACTGAGACTAAAATTTTATGAATTTCATTAAATGCGTTCACTATTCCATTAAGCTTAATAGTTAAATGAACATTCCTTACTAAAAAAAACCACACTAAAGTTCAAACTGGCATACAAAGAAACAAAATTATATCTTGCTTTGGTATGAAATTGCAAAAATTGGCCAATTTCCCATTACTGCTCATGTTTAAGGAATTTTTGACAGAAGTACCATCATCTCAAAGCCCAATTATCTTAACAAGTACAATTATTACATATGGTTACTAATTTACTAACAAATTTACCCCTAGCAAGCATCAGATTAGAAAATAAATAATTTTAGTATTAACCCATGCCAGCAATGTAACCGACTTAAGCCGCAGGTGTAAAATTGACAAATTCATCTTAAATACACTATTTTTCTGCATGCTAGAATGTCTACCAGTTCTAGTTTTATACATTTTGACCCTTTCAATACATCCAAAACCTAAAACAGGAGTTTATTTAAATTAAAGCACATTCTACTAAGCGCGGACCACTGCAGACCCCATAATTCCATACAATATTACATAATACCATATTTAGGCTGAAATTTGACCCCCCTATAGGTTTTGGCTCTGATAAGCAACTAAAATGATTGTCTTGGTGATTTACCTTCTTTCAGTACCATTTTTATCAAAAGAGATAGAAGTTGATATACCTGTCTATGGCCTCTTCAGGTGTAGGACCACCATAGATTTTTTACTCTTTGGCTATATTAAAATTTGATAATTTTGACTTATCCTAGAAAATTTACCTTTGTTTCAAATTAAGTGACACTTCTGTCCCCTATAAAAATGCACTGGCTGAACATTCTGTCAAAATTTCACAATATGTTTCATTGCATATAAGAAAAAACGCTCAACCTGAAGTCCACGTGGTCTAAAAATCTACTTTCACTTTCTATTTCAGTCCAAAAATAGTGCTTGTCCCTAATTGACTCTCAACATTTTTATGTTCATTTAAAACCAATAAAACTTTATCCTCAAGTTTCCTAGAATATTCAGCTTTCCAAAAATACCAAATTTATTCTGGTATCATGTGCGGTTCAAATTCTATATGATGCAAGAGTGAACCTGTTTGTTGACTAGCACTACTTTTACGTACAACCTCTGGACTGGTTCCCAGTATTTGGTGGTCCTACACCTATATAGGTTGACAAAAGGATAACAACCAAGGGAATTAACTCTGTTTAACTGTAAGACTGTCATATATATAGGTTGACAAAAGGATAACAACCAAGGGAATTAACTCTGTTTAACTGTAAGACTGTCATATCTATGGGTGGACAAAAAAGATAACATTAACAAAGGGAATTAGCTCTGTTGAATTGTTAAGGGTTGACAAAAAGATTACATTAACCAAGGGAAATAACTCTGTTTAACTGTTAGACTTTCATATATATAGGTTTACAAAAAAGATAACATTAACAAAGGGAATTAGCTCTGTTTAATTGTTAAGGGTTGACAAAAGTATAACATTAACCAAGGGAAATAACTCTGTTAAACTGTCATATCTATGGGTTGACAAAAAATATTCTTAAACAAAGGGAATAAGCTCTCTTGAACAATTAAACTCACATGAAGGGTTTAAAGGGCATAAAACAACTACAGGAACTACCTCCATGGAACAGTTGAGTTGACAAGAGCATATACAGTATACAAAGAGAATTAACTCTGATTTACTGTCATATGTGTGGGTTGACAAAATCCCAAAATTGACTGATGGAATTGACACTGAACTGTATATTTGAGGATTGAATAAAATGTGGATTTTTACAACAAAGGAAACTTTTATATGAATTGACAAAGGGAATTAACTCTATTGATCTGTTAACTTCATGTGTATAAGTAGAATAGAACATTAAATTTAGAAAGGGAAATAACTCTGTTGAACTGTAAACTGTCATATGCATCAATTGAATAGAGAATAAAGTTAACAAAGGGAATTAACTCTGTTAAACAAAGTTGAATAGAGCATAAAGTTTAAAAAAAAGGAATAAACTCTGTTGAACTGTTAACTATCATATGCATGAGTTAAATAGAGCATAAAGGTACTAAAGAGAATTAACTCTGATTATGTGTTGGTTGACAAAATCTCAAAATTGACTGAGGGAATTTACACTGAACTGTAAAAATTATATATTTGAGGTTTGACTAAAATATGGATTTTTACAACAAACGAAACTGTTAAGCTCTCAAATGACCTATATGAATTGACAAAGGGAATTAACTCTGTTAAACTGTTAACTATTATATGCATGAGTTGAATAGAGCATAAAGGTAACAAAGGGAATTAACTCTGTTCAAAGGGAATTTAACTCTTTTGAACTGTCATATGTGTGGGTTGCATATGTGTAAATGTGACATCTTGTCAGCTAAATGTATGAAATGGGACATATTGTCAGCTCAATCATTTTGTCAGCTAAATGTATGAAATGAGACATCTTGTCAGCTAAATGTATGAAATGAGACATCTTGTCAACTAAATGTATGAAATGTGACATTTTGTCAGCTAAATGTATGAAATGTGACATCTTGTCAGCTAAATGTATGAAATGTGACATCTTGTCAGCTAAATGTATGAAATGTGACATCTTGTCAGCTAAATGTATGAAATGTGACATCTTGTCAACTAAATGTATGAAATGTGACATCTTGTCAGCTAAATGTATGAAATGTGACATCTTGTCAGCTAAATGTATGAAATGTGACATATTGTCAGCTCAATCATTTTGTCAGCTAAATGTATGAAATGTGACATCTTGTCAGCTAAATGTATGAAATGAGACATCTTGTCAGGTAAATGTATGAAATGTGACATCTTGTCAGCTAAATGTATGAAATGTGACATCTTGTCAGCTAAATGTATGAAATGGGACATATTGTCAGCTCAATAATTTTGTCAGCTAAATGTATGAAATTTGACATCTTGTCAGCTAAATGTATGAAATGTGACATCTTGTCAGCTAAATGTATGAAATGTGACATCTTGTCAGCTAAATGTATGAAATGAGACATCTTGTCAGCTAAATATATGAAATGTGACATCTTGTCAGCTAAATGTATGAAATGAGACATCTTGTCAGGTAAATGTATGCAATAGACAATAGTATTGAAGTGTCTATAACAGAAATAACCTTGTGGTATTATCCTTTTCCTTCATAAGTTGAAGTTTCAGCAACTTTACCTCCTGGTCATTATATTTTTAAGTATACAATTATATTTAATTGACTATTAGAGTGCATGGTTTGTCTGTCTAATAAAAATCTTAGAAAATAATTGATTAATAATGATAAAACCACAGAGCCAAACACATATATGCTTTCAGGCTATAGATTGAAATAGCCTTAAGGCAAACAAAGTTCAAATACTTCAAGTTACCAGTATATACATTATAAGTGAATTTTTAAAATTAAAGTCATGTGAAGTTTAAAAATGTCACTAGAGACTTAAAACAGGTAACATTAGCTTATATTGCTTTTAAATGACAAAAAAGTTTCACTTACTGGCACAGCTAGAATGGTAAGAAATGAGAATCAATAAAATTCATCAGAAAGGAAATACGATTTTTGTTACCATTGGTCTAAAATTAAAATTATTAAAAAAAAACACTTAATATTTTAGATTTCAGGTTAAAACACCAGAAGTAACAAGTAGTAAAGTAATAATATTTCATGATTTTTTATTACCTGTACACTGATTGGTTATTAACATTAAACTTTCTTGGGGTTTATCTTCAAGATGCCTAAAAGCCCGAGGTTACATTTTTGTTTTGGTGCTCTTATTAGAAAGTTGAACAACCTAAACAGTATCTATACTTTTAAGACCGTTTTGAAAAAATATTTTTTGTTTATAATTTTGGAGGGAAGTAAAACTGCTTAAGATAGATATTTATTTGTTCAATCTAATAAAGATCTGATGACTGATCCTTTAGGAAAACAATAAATTAATTACCCCTATTATTACACAATAGTAAATACCGCCATGTAATAAATTTACTGTTCCCCTCATGACAATTCATGAAATGTATAATGTTCACTATTGTAAAAAATAAAATGTCAAATTTAAATGGACATTGGTGGACTGCCCACTGTGGACAAGTAGAACAACCACAATCCACCCAAGATGTACTGTATATGACTGAGTTGTTATATCCTGTGAGATAAATGTACTTGTAGCAGTTCTTAAGTATCTTTGATAACTTTTTATCTTATGAGACAAATGTACATGTAGCAGTTCTGTAAATAAATAAGCAATAAATGGCCTTATGTAATTTTTGTCTTGCCTGCGACTTTCGTCGCTGGAGGCGAGACATATGTATGGGAATCTGGCGGCGGCGGCGGCGGCTAAACACTTCACATCTTGCTTCATATATTTCAAGCCCTAGGTCCATCAAATTAGGTACAGAGGTAGCTTATGATGAGTACTTGCCAGTCAGTCACCTGTCACCTGACATTGACCTCAATTTCCCGGTCCAGCGACTACATTAAAGTGTTTGGGTTACGGCAGTCCCTTTGTAACTACGCATGGTAGGATGACAATATTTGGTGTATAGGTTGCTGATGACTAGTACATGACTGTCTGGTAGGTGTCACCTGACCTTGACCTCAATTTCACGGTCCAGCGACTACGTTAAAGTTTTTGGGTTACGGCAGTCCCTTTGTAACTACGCATGGTAGGATGACAATATTTGGTGTATAGGTTGCTGATGACTAGTACATGACTGTCTGGTAGGTGTCACCTGACCTTGACCTCAATTTCACGGTCCAGCGACTACGTTAAAGTTTTTGGGTTACGACAGTTCCTCTGTAACCATGCATGGTAAGATGACAATATTTGGTATATAGGTTGCTGATGACTAGTACATGACTGTCTGGTAGGTGTCACCTGACCTTGACCTCAATTTCACTGTCCAGCGCCTATGTTAAAGTTTTTGGATTACGACAGTTCCTCTGTAACCACGCATGGTAGAATGACAATATTCGGTGTATAGGTTGCTGATGCCTAGTACATGACTGTCTGGTAGGTGTCACCTGACCTTGACCTCAATTTCATGGTCCAGCGACTTCGTAAAAGTTTTGGGGTTACAACAGTTCCTCTGTAACCACGCATGGTAGGATGACAATATTTGGTATATAGGTTGCTGATGACTAGTACATGACTGTCTGGTAGGTGTCACCTGACCTTGACCTCAATTTTATGGTCCAGCGACTACTTTAAAGTTTTTGGGTTATGGCAGTTTCTCTCTAACTATGCATGGTAGGATGACAATATTTGGTAGTTGCTGATGAATAGTACATGACTGTCTGGTAGGTGCCACCTGACCTTGACCTCAATTTCACGGTCCAGTGACTACATTTAAGTTTTTGGGTTATAGCTGTTCCACTGTAACCATGCATGGTAGGATGACAATATTTGGTATATAGGATGCTGATAAATAGTACATGACTGTCTGTATTTGGTATACAGGCCGCTGCTGATATTTAATGCTATTTACGTAATGCTTATGACGAAATTTATTTTCGTTACTGATGCGGAATGCAGGCGAGACGTTTTTCGATGTCCACACTTGTTTAATATAATTGTACATGCAGCAGTCCGTGAATAAAAAAAGGCAATAAATGGCTTTATCTAAGTTTTTTTTTTTTCGATCATCCGTCTGTTTGTCCGATCATAAAAAAAATTTCTGTCGCAGTTTTCTATGCAACTATAGGATGCAGAAGCCGGATATTTTGGATATTGCTTTATCCTTTCGTAACATATGGTGTGTAGCGATTTTATGCGCATTGGTCATCTACTTTCTGTTTACTGAATACTTATCAGTCATATTTGTGTAGCGGGGGTATATCACTAGTGAGCATTAGCTCACAGTCCACACCTGTTATGTTCTGATTTGTTTGCATGCGTGATTGACTGATTATTTTCCCACAATCTTAAATTATATATGTTAATATACAGTCTTAACACTTGTATTTTTTAAATGAATACATGTATGATGTCACCAAAGTATTTGCTGAAAGTGGTGTGAAAGTTCTAACAAAGAAATCAAGTAGGTTTAATGACATTAGTTATATTGTTTTTTTTTGTTTGTTTGAATGTTGTTTAATGCCACTTTCAGCAATTTTTTTAGCTATATCATGGCATCCAGTTTTTATTGGGAGAGGAAGACGGAGTACCTGGAGAAAACCCGAGACCTTTGGTAGGAAAACTGGCACTCCTTGTCAATTAAGATTGGAGTCGAACGCACCCCGCCTGCAGTGATGCTTGAACCCACAATCTCAGTGTTGACAGACCACATGATCAATAGAAGACGAACTACCTTAACCACTCGGCCACCGAGGCCCCCTACATTAGTTATAGGCAAGAAGGTTTTAATGTCTCTAGTATATTGGAAGTTATTTTTTATCCTTTAATACTAGGCATTAGTTCCTTGAATAAATTCTTGTACATTTAGTCTTTTTTAAAAAATATGTTTTGGAGTAGGTCAGGTTTTGTCACCTACAAATGCCCCAGGGGTCATGCGCTGAGATAGGAAATGTGTCAAGTACAAATGCCACAGGGGTCATGCACTGAGATAGGAAATGTGTCACCTACAAACGCCCCAGGGGTCATGCACTGAGATAGGAAATGTGTCGTTTATCTTGTGTACTAAAGATTCTAATATTTTAAAGATTTAAACAAAAACAGCTGTCTGACTGAGACAAATTATTATTAAGTATTAAAAACGTATCAACATGATATATTGACGTAATTGAATAGATAACAAGACTTACAATGTATTGTGAAGTATTTATTCAAGAATTCTGAGGGTTCCCTATATTGACAATTTGTGCAATAATATAGTATTGATCATTATCAATTAATAGTTTATTTTGATTCTCTAAGAAATAAGCAGATTTACAGCTTTAGTAGGTGTCTTCAATTCAATGTTTTTGAGATGATAAAATTCCTGTTTTTCTGTCTACAGGAGTGTTTGGTGCACATCAAATTTCCTTAGATTTTTCATATAAAACATTTTTTCCAAACATTCTCATTATGTGATGTGTTTAAAGCACTTTTTTTTGCCCTAACCCTGTAATTTTGCTTTCTTGCCTTATCTAACTATGCAGTTTTTTGGGACATGGGTATTTCATTTGTTTAATTTATGATTTCTTCACACCTCATTTGTAAAATAAAAGACCTGCATTCAATTTGTAAACTTTGATCAGTTAGTAATAATGTATATGAAGCCATGATTTATTTAATATTTTACCACAGAGAAGCATAAAAACTGAGAGTTAAATAAACAGATTGGATGCCTGACCATGGTAAATTATCCATGGCTTTTGTAACTAATTTTGATTCTAATATGGTTTTTTTAAATTTGTTAAAGAATCTGACCTGATTTGATTGCAGTAATTGCAACATCATATTTCCTTTATTATACATGACATTTTTTAAAGAAAAATAACATGAAGGCATTATTAAGTAAACCCAGGGTTAGTTGTGAGACATGATAGCACATTAGGACATGTTTGGCATTCATGAGACATTGATTATAGAACCTTAAGACTTAAAATGAGACATGATAGCACATTAGGACATGTTTGGCATTCATGAGACATTGATTAGAGAACCTTAAGACTTACAATGTCTAACCCATTTAATTGATAAAATATTTAGCTTATCTTAAAGTTTGATGTATTTTGATTTGAGCTATGTTACAGATTATCATTTAAATGTTTATATAAATAAAATGTTAGAAGTACACTCATTTAAAGCGCTATAGAACAGAATAAGATAAAATCGTATAATATTTATATCGGTGCTATCATTTTTGATCTGCAATGTTTAGACAATAGATCCTAAGTGTGTTACATAGCACCTGGGTCTGGCACCTAGGACAATAAATTATGCTGCCAAATTCTCACCATTGACGATATTTTACGTTGGTGATTCAACAATCAATAAGTTTTAATATTTGTGCAGAAAATAAGAAATATATCCGGACTTACCTTCATGGAGAGAAATTGATTATTGCAACAGGTTATATTTTGTTTTTTAAAAGTGATGACATATATGTTACTATGGAACGATGTGTACAGAATTTCTTAACAAATTTCTCGACTTTACTGATACGAAATGTTAACTATTTAAATATACTACAATAACTAGAAATCTGTACCGAGTTTGATTATGATCATTACATTTAAATATTGTCATTACAGATTAATAAAGGAAATGTAACACAATTATCAAAAGTTGGGTGAATGAGACCGAAATTGACTGAATAACTTAATTTGTCATATAATGAACACATACAATATCTGAGGAAATATACAAATGTATCTTATTAGTGTCAAATCATAGATAACATTGGAGAGTTACAAATCATATTTGGTTGAAAATAAAATTGAAATCTCTTTCAAATTAGGAATATACATTACTGTATGCCATTGGATACATGAAGTAGTAAAAGAGAAGGATTCAAATTTAAATAAATCGTTTGCCATATGTTCTTTTTGTATGTTGTACATTCTGAAAAAAACGGATATCTAACATTTTTGAGAGGCTTATTTGAAAAAAGTGTTTTGGAAGAAAATATTTGGATCCAAATTTCAAGAAAAATATTATTTCTGCATATTGTTTGTGAAAATTATTTGTGTGCTGGATAACATCTGGTGAATTCATGTTTTAAACATTGTTCCAGTGGTAAAGTATTATACAAGATGTATAGCACAGTTATTAAGAATAAGTCTTTATTTTAAAAGGGAATTTTTTATACTGAAAAGGGAACTTTTTTTACATTTATAAGTTAATAGTCAGTTAACATTTTGTATTTCAAAGAAAATAGTTTTTCAAGGCAGCTGAAGCTGTAAACTCGAATATTAGGTGCAAGTACAAAAATTAATAAAATATCATCAAAGATTTTATGCAACTGTTGGCTTTTCACATCATTTTTTGCGTCTTTTTTTTTCTCACTCAGTCAATGACCTATGTCTGACGTCAGTTGGAATGACTAATACAAGTTCTTCATGTCTTAAAGAGAGTGCTGCATTCTCTTGATGTTACATAACACCCTTGCTGGAAATTCATTAGGATAGATAGCTTATTGTAAAATGCTTCAAATGCTAGCTGGTTACAAGTGTCCCATTTGTATATAGTCCTACAAGCAAGCTAGGATAACAGGGGGTCCAAGACTGGCTCATGTTATTATCCCCTGCTGTGAAGCAACAGAAGGACATTGTTTTGCTCTTTGTCTGTCCTTCCTTCTGTCTGTCTGTCCATCCATCACTTTGTAGATGCATCTCCTCTAAAGTGGCTTGACATATTGCTTTGTTATTTAGTAGAATTAATTATTATGATGTGTAGCTGTTCATACTCTACCACTATTTTGATTAAACAATTTTTGTAGGAGTAATGTGACTTTGACCATTTCAGTATTTAAAGCAAATGTTATCAATGAAGTTTGATTATATAAGCTGCTTTAATAGCTTTTTACCATACTGTATATATGATCTTGCGTATTAGTATTTCCCATCCAAAGATAATACAAACAGAATTTTCCATTTTTGTTTTTCACACCTCGTGTTCAATTCGACACTGCAGCTGCGTGGGACATTTGGCTTTGTGTAGCAAACTTGTCCTTGTTTTGATATTTTATTTTTGTTCTATCCTTTATATTCTTCTTGTCAATTAGAATTAACAACCCATAGACCCAATTCCACTACCCATAATCTGATAATCGTGTGAAATGATTCAAAGCTTTTTACATGTTTTTGGTTACTTTATGATTGGTGGATGTTAAACTGATTTGTAACACTGTGTAATTAGCTAATCATTTGATACACATTGCCTTTGAAAATAAAGTAATCAATATTCAGTTCTGATTCATAAACATCTATAGACTTTAAAGTCTATTGACATTTTCAGCTGGTGTTATCTTTCAGTTTACATACAATCTCAATGTTTCATTAAAAAATTGTTTCTATTTTGCATTTCATAGAAGTCACTAAATTTGAAACCAAACCAGCAATCTGGTCGAGTCAATCCCTAACAAAAGAGTGAAGCAAGCTTGATATAAGTGGTACACAAGAGGAGCATTGTAAGGTTACCCAATCCACTGTTTGTCATTTTATAAATACTGCATCATCCCTTGCCCTCATTTTCTTATTACAGCTCCACCAGTCGTGTGGTTAGTGGCGATCTGGTGATAGAGACCCCTGGTGGTGGCACAAATGTTGAATCGTGTGGTTTAAGTGGGGGGTCTGGTAGAGACCCCTGGTGGTGACACAAATGTTGAATCAAGTGGTTAGTGGGCGGTCTTATGATAGAGACCCCTGGTTGTGACACAAATGTTGAAACGTGTGGTAAGGGGCAGTCTGGTGATAGAGACCCCTGGTGGTGACACAAATGTTGAATCGTGTGGTTAGGGGCAGTCTGGTGATAGAGACCCCTGGTGGTAACACAAATGTTGAATCGTGTGGTTAGTGGGCAATCTTATGATAGAGACCATTGGTGGTAACATTAATGTTGAATCGTGTGGTAAGTGGGTGGTGTGGTGGTAGAGACCTCTTGGGGTGTCAGTCAGACCTTGTATCTGTTACAATTGTATTTGAATTCCAATTATGACAACAAAGTCAAAGAACATTGACTGTTTAGCTGACACGATCCGTTAAACTGTCAATGATCAAACACCGTGGGTCAATACATAGCCAACAGTCATGTTAGTTTCTCAGTATGTTAAGGAAATCTTTGTACATTTAAATATTTGAGAAGTTTGACAGAACACAAGAGTTCAAAACAAATATCTAAAGTGGCAAGCCAAACATCAAAGTGCTTTGTTTGAACAGAGCTCATTTATTCTGTTAGGTTAGTCTTTTTTAATATAGTTGACATTTTAAAAATTATGTTTGATTTGTTTGATGTGTTTTTAAAAAATATTTTTATACATCTTAATCATAGAAATATGTTCATAGCAAAGACAATGTTCTTTAAAGAATAGCAATTGAACAAATAAATTAAATCATTTGAAAGATTTACATTTAGGATAAACAAATTAGCCTGATGTCTCATCAAACAGGGAAATCTCTGTCTATAAAAATAGAAAAAAAACCAGTCTGTCCTTGTTAGAATATAATATGCAAAATACATGTATTCACAGTCCTATTTTAGGAGGTCACTTGAGGAAGAGTGAAGATGGATAGGACAAGTGCTCTTTTGTTAATATGAACTTTACAAAAAGCAATTAAAAATAACTGTTTTAATAGGCAGGTAACAGGTGGTCTCCTGAGCAGGTTTGACTGTATATTGTGGAGAACCAACTAATTAACTTGAAAGATTTTAACCAATTTTGTCTTGGTTAGCTTATTTTATTTTATTCTAGCTTCAAATGATAAACAATTCTTTTTGGGCACGATATCATTCTTCTTTTTATACTGGTTTTACAAAAATTTATGGAAAAATCAGTGTTTAAATTATATTTCTAACTTATCTGAGTTGAAACAGAATATTTTAAAAGCAAAAGTTATTAAATATGCATAGCCCTTGTCATATTTCGGTACAGTCTAATGGTACATATCCTGTGTTGATTTCCTATCCTGCAGAAAATATCAATTGCTCATTTAACGGTTTATGAAATCGTTAAAAAGAGATTTATCATTATCATGTGAAATCGATTGTGCTTTCTAGTTTTTTGCATGTTTACAGCTGCATATTAGACCAAATATGCATCTTTAAATACCTGCTTATACCCCATATCTCAACCATACTTTATTGTCGTTTTAACATGGCTGGGCATTATATTTTTTAATATTTTGCGCTGAGCAATAGCTAGCCCTAGGGGTAAAATATAATGAATATAATGCCCACCCATGTTAAAATGACAATAAAGTATGGTATCCATGAATTATTTTGATTCTGATTATCAAGAATATGGTAATCTGTACAGTGAAGCAGCATAAAAATGTGTGCAAGTAAATGGCTGTTACACGTACCTCCCGTGTGTCAAAATGTAGGGTGTTGAGAAACATAATTTAATAGCAGTATGTTAAATCATGCAAATCTCAGAAATCAGACTTAAATAAACAACTTTATTGACAGTAATAATAATTATGGTTAAAACATTTGAGTTGTTTAAATAAAATTTAACTGACTGCAACCACAATTGACTTGCTAACTAAAAGCAGGACATCATATTAGAATTTAACTTAATGCAACTCACATCACCATTTTTATGAACAGTGATTTTCCTGTTTGGTGAAACATTAAGATAACTTATTTATTGTTTACCTAGATCTTGACTTCAATTTTATTTTCCTTTTAACATTTCTCCATGTCTTAAAATGTTAAAATTTATAAAAAGCACAAATCTTATCAAACAATTTGAACAAGTCAGTTTTGTTTTTAAACAGCTAATTGCTGTGAAAGTACTTTGACTCACGACTTCAGATATTTGTTTTCAAGGTAGCTCAATGTTATGTCAAATATTTAAATATACTAAGTATTTCTAAACTTACTGAAAACTAACATGACAGCTATGTAATATTGTCATATACAGACGAGTGGAACATGTATGTAAAACTCTCTTTTTTGACCTTTACAAAACTTTGTGTATTTAAAAGTATAATTTTGAAACATATGCATTTTTTACACAAATCATCTGTGTGTTCAATAGTGATGGTGATGGGGGGTTTATTACGTTCTAGACTGGCAACTTATTGCCCTTCAACCTGATGGTTTTTAGTAGTAAGAATTCTATGACTCCACCATGGTAGTTGTCTGTGCCTGCCTTCCAAGAATTCTGTCTGAAATCAAAATTAACTCATATGTAACCTTTTTGTACTGATTGCAAGATAACAGCAAGTTACTAATGTCCTCCTATTCATAAAGGATCTTTAATAAAAGTGTTAACATTTTAAGACGTGTGTACAAAAGATTACATTATAATAAAGGTAAATTTAAAAATTTATATTTATTTAAAACTGTTAAAACAAATTTATTTAAACTTTTAGTATAATGTCTATTATGGGTTCAAATAAAATCTTGGTTAGATCTATAATTAGCTTTAATTAATGCCCATAGAAGGTTGCTTGGGATATAATTATTAAATATACAGTTATGCATATTTGTGTATGTACAATTTTCAGGCGATGCAGAAATATTCCGTAAAACTTAAAAGATGTGAATCGGTTTATGACTGAATATAAACCTTTACGACGGCATGCAAGAGTATCATAAACATTAATATAGAAATCTTGAAAGACTTATAGTGGAATATGTTAGCCATTAAAAAAGTGACATCTAGGAATACCAAAATAGATGAACGATAAACTACGGGAAATTGTGTAATGAACTTGTTACTTTGGATTATGTAATAAATGTTTGGGTTATAAATCACAGAGTTTATTGGCTGTTAACAGGAAAAAAACGGAATTGGATTACGTATGAGTAGAGTGAAATGCATGCGTTTTTTAATTTGTCGTCTTTTGAGAAATAAAATAAACTTCACAGAATTGGGTTTTTACGGCTTTATGTAACCAAATGAATTTGAAAGAATAGTTGTTGTTTTAATGATACTTAATAAAGCTATCAGTTTATATTGCTGCCAAATATATTGTTTGCTTAACGGTAGCTGTCTTTGTTTGGCTGACTGCATTTTTGCACGTTTTGAAAAATTGTTATCAATTGATTAGCATGATGTTAATCTTTTCATTAATAAATGGAACCCAACATGAAAAATAAATTTGTTTTGCTCAGAAAAAATGCTATCATCAACAGCGGAACAATGACTTGGAAAGAAACGTTGCCTTATGTATGGACCAGAACACAGATTGCTTTTTTTTCCCAAGAATCGTTACACATCCTTTGAAATCAGATTAGCTAGCAGCATCAAAGAAAAGATAAGAATGCGTTTAATTATAATTATTTAGGATTTGTTTTCAAAATGATTTGAAAATGAAAAAGAATGATATTGATTTTGAAATCGTGAAACATGATTAGTAAGGATGTAGAGGCGATGAATTACAGGACTTATAGAAATTCTCAGGAAATTAGGGCCAGTTTTCTGCTTCGGGAAAAAGCATAAACATTCTGACATTGAAAAAAATTATTGGTTTGTTTTGTTGAGGTTTCTGAAATAACTGCTTGATTAAATCTCAATGGATGGAATAGGAATAAACTTTAGAAATTCATGTTCAGTGAAATTGACGATTATGAAGAAAATAGATTTCCATTTTAGGAACGTCAGTTATTTGACTGATTATATATGTAGCTAATTGGGTATTTAGTTGTTATGCTAAAATACAGCAAAATAAAGAACTGTGTGTTTAATTAAGGACTGGAAAATGAAATATTTATTTATAGATATTGTGTTATGTTCTAACTTGTGGTCAAAATTGAGACTTGTGCTTGTGTCAAAAATTAATTTATATACAATTTGGGAATTGAGACTGAACTTGTGCCAACATTAAGAATTGAACATTTTTATATACAGCGTTGGAATCTAACTTTTAGTTGAGGTTTGTCTCATTCTGGAAATCAAGACATTTTTTGTGTTTAGAATGTATAAATAGCTTTTGCTCAGAATTAAGACTTATATCTGGTGCTCGGATCATGTACGATGACATAAAACAAATATTGAACATAATGAGCTAATTGTGATTTGTAAATTTAACTTATGCTCTATTTTGTTATTTTTGTTCGCAATACTGAGATATAATTCATATTGGAGTTTCAATTTGTTACTGAGTAGCTATAAATTTATATTGGACTTCAAAACTGCTTGTATGACAGTGGTCTCTGGAATTATTCTGATATAAAACCACCGTGTTCATAAATATGCCAGAGAATATTATCATTTCATGTCAAAGTTCAAGGTCATAGTAATTTAAAAATGGTTGCCGCATACTTGTTACCTCCCTTGCCAAGTCGACCATCCAAAGTTGTGAAAATTCCTAGATATCATCCGAAACGTCTGCAGAAATATACAGCAGTACCCATAATTCCATTGTTGAGACAACATGACCGCCACAAGAAACGAAAACTTGGTTTTGGACTTCTACCTCCAGTTGTTGTAGACAGTCGAATTCTGGAGTTCAGCAGAACCAGAACAAGGTTGAACTTTAACCTGGTAATTATCATACTAGTTGACCTTTCAAGAGGGTTGACTGTATTCAGGGGAAAAAATTAAATTATAATTTGCTGGACAAATGACACTATTTTGCTCTTAGCATGTGCAAATTCTTTATTTGGTAATATTCTAAAAAATGTTGTAAGTACTTTATAAAGGTTCCAAGCAAAAATTTCAGACCCACATGCATGCAACAAACATGTCTGGTATTGACATACAATAAAGTCAGTGCAGCGTTAATGATCAAATGTGACTATGTAACAGATCATGCAGAACTGATAAAACACTTCATTGATAACATTACACATTAATTCATAATGGCTTGAATGAATTATCAATGGATTTAATTTTAAAAAGGCATGTTTTGTGTTAGATAAAGGCATAACCATTGAATATGTTTTGTTTGATAATTCATAGATAGGAAATAACTTAATAGTCTTTGTTTGATTAGGGTCTATGCCACTTTTAGGATGCCATTGTTTGTTTGATTAGGGTCTATGCCACTTTAAGGATGCCATTGTTTGTTTGATTAGGGTCTATGCCACTTTAAGGATGCCATTGTTTGTTTGATTAGGGTCTATGCCACTTTTAGGATGCCATTGTTTGTTTGATTAGGGTCTATGCCACTTTAAAGATGCCATTGTTTGTTTGATTAGGGTCTATGCCACTTTAAGGATGCCATTGTTTGTTTGATTAGGGTCTATGCCACTTTCAGGATGCCATTGTTTGTTTGATTAGGGTCTATGCCACTTTAAGGATTCCATTGTTTGTTTGATTAGGGTCTATGCCACTTTAAGGATGCCATTGTTTGTTTGATTAGGGTCTATGCCACTTTAAGGATGCCATTGTTTGTTTGATTAGGGTCTATGCCACTTTAAGGATGCCATTGTTTGTTTGATTAGGGTCTATGCCACTTTTAGGATGCCATTGTTTGTTTGATTAGGGTCTATGCCACTTTCATGATGCCATTGTTTGTTTGATTAGGGTCTATGCCACTTTAAGGATGCCATTGTTTGTTTGATTAGGGTCTATGCCACTTTTAGGATGCCATTGTTTGTTTGATTAGGGTCTATGCCACTTTTAGGATGCCATTGTTTGTTTGATTAGGGTCTATGCCACTTTTAGGATGCCATTGTTTGTTTGATTAGGGTCTATGCCACTTTCAAGATGCCATTGTTTGTTTGATTAGGGTCTATGCCACTTTCAGGATGCCATTGTTTGTTTGATTAGGGTCTATGCCACTTTCAAGATCTGTCGAAAGTTCTGACATCACAGTGCATTTCCCTTTGACGATAGATTTTACACTTACAAATTTTTGTGAAATCGACTCCTGAGCTTTTAACAGGGGTTCTGCAATGTCATTGGTAGGTTGTATAGTAAGGTGTAATATCATTGGTCAGTTGTACAATATAGTAACCAATTATGATGTTTTGGTATACTTAATAATAAGAGACTTGTGGTAAGGCATTAATTGAAGTCATACATTTAAATTAAATTCATTTATTGCTGGAGAATTCTGTATAAACAGAGATTAAATCAAATATCTATTAAAAGTTTATAATTTACAAAGATCAAAGAGTTCTTAATTGCCTTTAGCAGGTGAGTTAGGCTATGAAAGGTAATAAAACCAACTAAACAAAGGTAAAAATATTTCCATACCTTTAACCCATGTCAAAACCATTTTTCTGTTTACATGTTTCATCCAAAAAGCCCATTAATTCTTGCCAATGTGTCCAAATTAGAATTTTAAGAACAATTTAACAGTGATTTATTAAAACTGATTAAAATCAATCGTAATGCTTTTCATTGATAATTAAATTTGAACTTTTAACATTTTTCTTAGTCATCTTTAGTCTTAGAAGTTTTAAAAAGTTCATTCTCATTGCAAACAAACACGTGAAAAAATGATGTTACACATATTAACCATGTAAGGAATGGGATATATATCATATTTTGGATCCTTATATAATAATCTATTTTGGGAGAATAATAGTCAAAATGTTCATGTGATGATCTATTTTAAATAAGACTGAAATGTACGTGACATTTTGGGAGTACCAGTTTGGGGAGAAACGATTATTGCAAGGAAAAACAGAACATTTACAACATGCTAGATATTATAAAGCTGTTAGACATAGACATCCTCTTAAAGTAGGTATGCATTAGTGGAGTTACCTCCCTTCTGTTAGACCTAGACATTCACTAAAAGTAGGTGTGCATTAGTGGAGTTACCTCCCTTCTGTTAGACCTAGACATCCACTAAAAGTAGGTATGCATTAGTGGAGTTACCTCCCTTCTGTTAGACCTAGACATTCACTAAAAGTAGGTATGCATTAGTGGAGTTACCTCCCTTCTGTTAGACCTAGACATTCACTAAAAGTAGGTATGCATTAGTGGAGTTACCTCCCTTCTGTTAGACCTAGACATCCACTAAAAGTAGGTATGCATTAGTGGAGTTACCTCCCTTTAATATTATAGAACATGTTATTTTTTTATATGATCTCAATTGTTTAACTTTGTTTATAGAAGATGATTCACTGTTCATGAACAAATAAAACATCTCAGTCTCTGTAACAACCCAGACATATATCTCAGATCTTGACAGGCAAAAGGGGCTCTCAGCAGGTACTCCAGCTTCCTCCCCAAATAAAAAAAACTGAATGTCATGATATAACTGGAAAAATTGCTAAAAGTGGCATAAACCCTGTTCAAACAATTCAAATCTACACACCCAATAACTGAGTGCCATGATATAACTGGAAAAACCAAATCCCCACCCAATAACTGGGTGTCATAATATACCACAGGTGCTTTGGAGGGTCATGACCCCTGTAGGTAGATTGAATCTCTGTGTCCTTTTCCAGTAAACCTTGCCACAGGTGCTTGGGATAGTCATGACCCCTGTAGGTAGATTGAATCTCTGTGTCCTTTGCCAGTAAAGCTTGCCACAGGTGCTTTGGAGGGTCATGACCCCTACAGGTAGATTGTATCTCTGTGTCCTTTTCCAGTAAACTTTGCCACAGGTGCTTTGGAGGGTCATGACCCCTGTAGGTAGATTGAATCTCTGTGTCCTTTTCCAGTAAACCTCGCCACAGGTGCTTGGGATAGTCATGACCCCTGTAAGTAGATTGAATCTCTGTGTCCTTTTCCAGTAAACCTCGCCACAGGTGCTTGGGATAGTCATGACCTCTCCATGTATCACTCTGTCCTCTGTCAGTAATCCACAGATTCTTAGGAGGGTCATGACCCCTTCCTGTATCTCTGAGTTGTCTGCCAGTAAGTCTTGCTACTTGGAGGTTCATGACCTGCCTGTTAACCTTTCCATGTTTAACAGTCTTTAGGTGTAAATATTTTTTTACTTTAATTGATGCATATGTTTATTATAATGCAGAGAAAACATCACAGATCTGTTGTAAATATGTACTAAATACATTTAAACAGAAAATATCATAGATGAAACATTGCACTGAAATTAGATATCCTTTGTGATCCAAACTATTCGGACCTCTTTGTTAATTAAGAAGAGAACACACAGTATAATTTAATCACAATAGTCCCTCGTATAAAGCAACCTGTTCTTCTTAAAAGTGCTATTCAAAAATGAGTTGGCCTTTGGTAAGGGTGTGCATACTAATGTAAACAGTAATCCAAGGAAGAGGAGCAAATAGGATGTTTGTTTAAAGTAAGTATTATTTTGAAACCAAGGACAGCAACTATATACATGTATTGAATTTAGACATCATCTGGTAGGTAAAAGGTAATTTCATATTTCCTCTTAAAATGAGACTTAATATTAAAAAGTTTAGAATTTATAGTTAACTTTCACAAATATGACATATGTTTTTGTAAAATATCTTTCTCTTATTGAATAAAACATTCAGTGATCATCATAGATCATGTCTGTAAATGAGTTTTTATCTTAATAATGTATATTTTTTTATTAAACTAGTATTGATAATTTGTAGTCCTTGTTGGATTCCCAGAGAGGGAAAGGTGTGATTAATACAGACTTCCCAGAAGATAAGTCGGATGTCTCCAGCCGATCTGGGTCAGTCAAAGGAAAAACTGTTAAAAAGGCAAAATCAAAGGATAAAGGTTGGTATTCTAGATTTTTGACTTGTAAATTTAGTGGAAATAATTTTCTTTTTATGAGAATTTGTCAACATCTATGCGTGATTTTACTGGCAGTAGAGGAATAATTTGCAACAGTTTAAAATTGACTGTCAGGTGCAAATGGTATTATCTCTATTCACATAATGCATACTTTTAATAATGTTTTATGAGCAACTGCTCTGTATTATAACTTCTAGACAGTAGACAGTAGAAGTTTACACATGCTGACAGCCAATCAGATTTCATTTTACATACATGTTGAGTTTTAAATTTTAAATACTTATATTCTGTTGCATTTATGTTAGAACTCAGTTCAGAAATAATTTCAGAACCCTTTATTTAAATTTTATTATGTAATTCATTTAAGTGTAATCCTAACTTCCACTTTTACAGTTTCAAACTAAACTTTTAAAACTGTATAAACTTTTAAGCTTCAATAAACCATTTCTCAGTTTTCATTTTCACAAATATTTTGTTTCAAGTAAACAGACTGTAATACTAGTACAAACCCACACAGAACAAATTTACACTTTTCTTATTGAATAGAGATCAAAATAGAAATTTAGAATAGAAAGTTGGTATTTTATAAAAAAAAAAAAAAAACACATGTCTTTTTATACAGAGAAAGTCACCTTTAGTGCTGTGGTATCAATTCTAAAATTTGGTAAATAAATGTTGTGTTTATTTAAGCTAGAGTATTTGGATTTGCTTTTATAGTGTATATTATTAATTTTTTTTTATTGAAGTGCAGATGTGAAAGTTATATAGTCTCAAGTTAAAGAATTCCAAATTTGTAGTTTCCTAATGATAACGATTATTTGTTGACCAAAGTTTTTGAAATTGGAAAAAGGTTCCACTAAATACAGAATAAGTTGGAGGTTTACAAATTTCACTATTGTGGTTCCTTAGGAATGCTGACTGAGCAAAATGCATGGTTTCACAAGATAACTTGAGAAAGTCTTGACTATATAATTTGAAATTTTAAAAGATTTTGTGGTCCACAAAACACAAATTGAATTTTAATATTAACCTAATTTGCTTAGGGTGGGGGATCTTTTTTTATTTGTTAATTTTTTTTACCATTTATGTATTGCAATTGATTGTTTTTCAATTTAATTTATTTATGAACTTATTTATACTAAATTTTATTTCATTGAACCGCCATAATGTTGTATTTTAAGAGGGTATTGTCACTCAATTTTCCAACAGGCATGAACGTTGTGTTATCTACAGAAGCACAACTGCAATCATCTGTTATTTTTAAGGCATACATGTACATCAGGGTATAAGTTAAGTTGTAGTTCCCAGCTACCTTAAACTTAATTTTTGCAGCTACCTTAAACTTAATTTGTAGTTCGCAGATACCTTAAACTTTATTTGTAGTTTGAAGCTACCTTAAATATAGATGTTTGTTATTTGTTAGATACAGCCAAACCTTGATCCAAAAAGTATTTCATAGTTACAATGAAACCTGCCTTACTGACTTCATTCAAATTGATGTTTAAGGAGGAATTAACACTTCAAATGAAGTTATTGTTTTTAGCCAGTGCATAAACTGAAAATGCTATTTTAAAAAATATGTATCAGTGTTCAAAAGTTGTATGTTTAAGCTAATATTATGTGATGCTAGAATTAGACTTGTTTTATTGTACATTTGATTTATTCGTAAATTTATAGAAATTTTAATTTACACAGGAAAATATAAACGAATTTTTATAGATTAGGGGAGATACGCATAAAATATTTAGAGTTCTCTCCCCTTTTCAAGGTGTATTTCTATTCTTTACTTTGGAAAATGACAAAAACTCTTGTTTTACATGGTTTAGCAGCTGTATATAGATTTTATTTCTTATTTGATTATTTTGTGAATTTTTGCCAGATTCAGAACCCGAAGAAGGTTAGTTAAGTTGTAATCTCTTTGAGCTCTGTAACACATGCTTCAATATTACCTTGCTTCTACAAACAGATAAAAAGTCTATCTATTTATACAACTTTACTTTTCCAAAGAAACGCAAAAGCCTTTGAACTATTGAATTGATTTCACTGCACTCTTTCATTTATATATATATGTATATACTGAATACTAATTTGAAAAAAAATTAAATGATAGTAGCCACTGAGGGTCACAGTTTGGGGGTGGGGGATTGCAGCCATTCAATGGATCCCTTATAGAAGTAAACAACCTTATCTACAGTCTGGGCCATCCATATCTGTAGGAATGTAAAGATTCCATTCTCTGACGATCATATACATATCACAATTCTTGGCCAACTATCTTATTTGTATCACAATACTTATTCATGTTGTTGTTATTATAAATATGAAAAAAAAATAACTCTTTGTTGATAATACCAAAATATTTTATTACATGTGTAACCCCCTCCTTTCCTTAAAAGCAAATTGCTTCCATATGGCAGACTTAAAAAAAAAATATGTGCCATTACCCTTTATTTTCAGTTATGGGTGGAGATTTTTTAAGAATCAAATCGGAATTGTCAGATCAGTTCGGTAATCAACTTCAGGATCGTACATAAAAATATTGTGATGCACCGGTGGACCATTACACCCCTACTTATCTGTTATTAGTGACGAACCTGTACTAGAAAAGCAGAGGGTCAGATGGGGATATGATTCACACAGATTTCTCCCTCAAGTGACCCTCAGTAGCTTGTCATCAATGCATGAATACATATTGTACTTTATTCTTTCTTTTCTTCTTTATTCTAGCATGTTTTCAGAAGGTTAAGACAGTATATAGACAGAAAATTCAAATTTTGTGATATTTTTATTTCTTTCTCATTGAAAAGACTTAGTCTTTTCTTTTTATACCCCCCGCTTGAAAAGCGGGGGGTATATAGTGTTCATGGTGTCCGTCCGTCCTTCCGTCCGTCCTTCCGTCCGTCCGTCCGTCCGTCCGTCCGTCCGTTACACTTTCTATTATTTGCAACTCCTCCTACACCACTGAAAGGAATTTGATGAAACTTACACAGAATCTTTGTCTCATAGTGCCATTGTGCAGGAGATATTTAACATTTTGATCGGAATTATATTTGGGGTTTCCCATAGAAAAACATGGACTTTGTCATTGACCTAAGGGGGTCCCTATCTCTTATGTGCAACTCCTCCTACACGACTGAATGGAATTTAATGAAACTTACACAGAATGCTTGTCACATAGTGCCATTGTGCAGGAGATATTAAACATTTTGATCGGATCGATATTTGGGGTTTCCCATAGAAAAACATGGACATTGTCATTGACCTAAGGGGGTCCTCATCTCTTATGTGCAACTCCTCCTACACCACTGAATGGAATTTAAAGAAACTTACACAGCATCCTTGTCACATAGTGCCATTGTGCAGGAGATATTAAACATTTTGATCGGATCGATATTTGGGGTTTCCCATAGAAAAACATGGACATTGTCATTGACCTAAGCGGGTCCTCATGTCTTATGTGCAACTCCTCCTACACCACTGAATGGAATTTGTTGAAACTTACACAGAATCCTTGTCACATAGTGCCATTGTGCAGGAGATATTAAACATTTTGATCGGAATGATATTTGGGGTTTCCCATAGAACAACACGGACTGTCATTGACATAAGGGGATACCCATTTCTTATGTGTGACTCCTCCTACATCACTAAATGGAATTTGATGAAACCTACACAGAATGTTGTCACATATTGCCATTGTGCACTAGATATATAACATTTCGATTGGAATGATATTTGGGGTTTCCCATAGAAAAACATGGACTTTGTCATGGACATAAGGGATACCCATCTGATGTGCAACTCATTCCTACACCACTGAATGAAATTTGTTGAAACTTACACAGAATCCATGTCACATAGTGCCATTGTGCAGGAGATATTTAACATTTTGATCGGAATGATATTTGGGGTTTCAAATAGAAAAACATGGAGTTTGTAATGGACATAATGGGATACCCATCTTTTATTTGCAATTCCTCCTACACCACTGAATGGAATTTGTTGAAACTTATACATAATCTTGATCACATATTGCCATTGTGCATTGGATATTAAACATTTTGATCAGAATATTATTGGAGGTTCTCCATAGAAAAACATGGACTTTGTCATTGACATAGGGGATGCCATTCTTTGGGGTATTGGGGAGGGTTACATGTATTATCTGCAATTTCGCCTTCACGTTTAACTAGATAAAGTTTCAATTTCATAATTAAGAACACCTGAATTTTCAAAGTAATTGTGAAGCGGGGGGTATCAATGTTGAGCATTGCTCACAGGTGTTTTTACTCTAGTTTTTTGTCCCTTTACAAACTAGCTTTATACCAGTTGATTATTATTATTGTTTTTATTGTTTCTAATAATAATTGATTAAACCAAATGAGCATAAAAAATTAATCTTTTTAAAAATCATATCTGTCACTATGCTGTATTTAAAGTGGCTCCAGTGAAAAATAAAATTTTAACTCAGTAAAATGTTATTTTGTAGCATGTAAAATAATTAAATTGAATGAGATTTTATGCTGCACTATTTTCATATAATGGTAAAACTTGTTGGCCTGGTCTATTTAACGGTGGAACCCTTATAGTTCATATCTGTTTGCCAGAAGACATTTTTAGCTCTGTAACTACAGAATCCCAATGATGGCCTGATTATTCAGCAGTACTAGAAGGTGTGTTATATACATGGAAGAATTGCCTTGTATATCGTGGATTCCCTTGTTAGTCACCTATAATGGATCACATGGTCTGCCAACATGGAGATTGCAGGTTCAAGTCCCACTGTGGGAAGGGTGCTCAACTATAATCTTCGTGGACAAAGACTGCCAGTTTTTGTCTCGCCTGCGACAAAAGTCGCTGGAGGCGAGACATATGTATGGGAATCCGGCGGCGGCGGCGGCGTAAACACTTGACATCTTGCTTCATATCTTTGTAAGCCCAAGCCCTAGGTCCATCAAATTTGGTCCAGAGGTAGCTTATGATGAGTACTTGCCAGTCAGTAACCTGTCACCTGACCTTGACCTCAATTTCACGGTCCATCGACTACGTTAAAGTTTTAGGGTTACGACAGTTCCTCTGTAACTACGCATGGTAGGATGACAATATTTAATGTATAGGTTGCTGATGACTAGTACATGACTGTCTGGTAGGTGTCACCTGACCTTGACCTCAATTTCACGGTCCAGCGACTACGTTAAAGTTTTTGGGTTACGACAGTTCCTCTGTAACTACACATGGTAGGATGACAATATTTGGTGTATAGGTTGCTGATGACTAGTACATGACTGTCTGGTAGGTGTCACCTGACCTTGACCTCAATTTCACGGTCCAGCGACTACGTTAAAGTTTTTGGGTTACGACAGTTCCTCTGTAACTACGCATGGTAGGATGACAATATTTGGTGTATAGGTTGCTGATGACTAGTACATGACTGTCTGGTAGGTGTCACCTGACCTTGACCTCAAATTCACGGTCCAGCGACTACGTTAAAGTTTTTGGGTTACGACAGTTCCTCTGTAACTACGCATGGTAGGATGACAATATTTGGTGTAGAGGTTGCTGATGACTAGTACATGACTGTCTGGTAGGTGTCACCTGACCTTGACCTCAATTTCACGGTCCAGCGACTACTTTAAAGTTTTTGGGTTACGACAGTTCCTCTGTAACTACGCATGGTAGGATGACAATATTTGGTGTATAGGTTGTTGATGACTAGTACATGACTGTCTGGTAGGTGTCACCTGACCTTGACCTCAATTTCACGGTCCAGCGACTACATTAAAGTTTTTGGGTTACGACAGTTCCTCTGTAACTACACATGGTAGGATGACAATATTTGGTGTATAGGTTGCTGATGACTAGTACATGACTGTCTTGTAGGTGTCACCTGACCTTGACCTCAATTTCACGGTCCAGTGACTACGTTAAAGTTTTTGGGTTACGATAGTTCCTCTGTAACTATGCATGGTAGGATGACAATATTTGGTATATAGGTTGCTGATGAATAGTACATGACTGTCTGGTAGGTTCCACCTGACCTTGACCTCAATTTCACTGTCCAGCGACTACGTTAAAGTTTTTGGGTTACGGCTGTTCCCCTGTAACTATGCAGGGTATGGTGACAATATTTTTTATACAGGCCGCTGCTGATATTTAATGCTATTTACGTAATGCTTATGACGAAATTTATTTTCGTTACTGATGCGGAATGCAGGCGAGACGTTTTTCTGTGTCCACACTTGTTATCATTGATGAATGTTTATTTTTAGCAACATCACCATTGCCAGGAGATTATTCAGAGTCAGACAGAGAATATGTAGGTAATATCCCAGTTGCCACACTGCGGGGAGAACAATCCAATGTGCCACAACTGCCACACATATCAGGAGCATTGCCACTCACCCCGATTGGTGAAGCCAGTAGGGAAGGAACCAGAATGACGATACCAGTATCACTGCCACCTATAGGAAAAGATCATGGTATCGATGGTGAGAAAAATTTTAAATACTTATTTAGGACTTGTAGGAACATGTATACTGCTAATTGATTGGTCAATTACAGATTTCGATGTTTATCCGACCACAATTTTATAATATACTAAGGTGTCTTAGATATGGCTTTAACTGTTAAAGTTTAGCCAAGTCTTATTGTTACTTTAGGAACACACATGTTATATAAGTATTAAATGCGAAAATAACTAATTTAATTCCTATATTTAAAAAAAAAAATTGTATGAACTATACATCATCAACATTCCAAGTGTAATAACTCTTGTAATGGAACAGACAACTGTGTATGAAGGGAGGTAATTCTATACTGTGCTGCCGTTACTTTGCTCTGCTGTGAGATTTTGCTATTTTTTAAATAACTTTTGTGTTGTTTTACCTACTGTTATTTCTATTTAGTTTGTACTATTCCTGGTTAGTACTTATTTGTCTGTTTTTTGTTTTGTTATTTGTAATTGTTTCAACAATATCTGATTGACTCAGAAAATGGTTTCTTTACTGTATTACTATTAGTGGAGTAATTTTTATGAGTGATTATTAATAAAGACATATGATCACTAAACATTAAGATTTATTGTTCAGAAAGGGAGATTTTACAAAATTGATAAATTTATTTAATGGGAGATTACTCAGACTCATATATTTTTAATGATTTGTGAATAGTCAATCAGATATGTTAATTACCTGTAGTATACCTGTTTTACCTGTAGGTCTTCCTTCGTTAACTGTGTTACCTCCAACCCCTAAACATTCTAACCTCGAAGCTTCTCCTACTAAGATGGTGGTGGATGCCAAGCTTATACCTCAGGATGAGGGCAGTGAAGGTGGGTTTCTTTTAGGGAGCTGATCATTCATCGTATGATAAATCCATAGTATACACACTTTTCTATGCAGACCATAAGAACAAATATCTTTCTTCCTTACTTCCTTCCAGTGTTTCTAACTGACCCATCGAGTCTGTCCGTATCACTGTACAGTTTTATTACATTCTAGTACCCTTAGGTTGGGGGTTCCGAATGGCAGGGTACGAAAAAATAAAACCAACCAGGTATTTATGTAATGATAAAGTGAAATAGCGGATACCAATCATAGATACAACATCTCGATACATTAAGTGAAAACAATGTTCAGCCCTTTAACATTGGACAAAAGATTGTTTTCAGTTTTAAGTATGTTTCTCAATGTTATAATACATGTATACTGTTATTTTTGTCTGATGGTCCAACATTTAATAAGAACAATTGTTGACTATTACTTATTTATGGTATTTTGAAACCATAATTTCTCGTTGGGTAACCAAACATTGAATTTGTGTGCTATATTTATAGAAAACAACTCGTAACGACTCTCATGACCAAATTATGTTTGAATTTTATCCTACATTGTTATTTGATCAGCTCCCTAAACTAACATTATAAAATATGTTGGAATAATTAATGCCTTAACTCACGAAGGATAAACTATTTTATACCATTAATTCTGTTTGTTTGTTTGTTTGAATGTTGTTTAACGCCACTTTCAGCAATTTTTCAGCTATATCATGGCATCCAGTTTTTACTGGGGGAGGTAGCCGGAGCACTCCGAGGAAAACCCCCGACCTTCGGTAGGAAAACCATTAATTCTGAAATTACTTCATGCATTTATTATTGTGATTCAAGGACCCCGCTCCAAAAATGCAGTTTTTTATTTTTGAGATTGGCCAAGGTAGTATAGCTAAATATTCATTATGACAACGAACTATTTGGCAGCTGTTTTCATTAATACATATTTGTTTCCTTTTTGTCAAACCAAATACGGTGGCCGAGTGGTCAAGGTAGTTCGTCTACTATTGATCACGTGGTCTGTCAACACTGAGATTGCGGGTTCGATTCTCACTGCAGGCAGGGTGTACTCGACTCCAATCTTAATTGACAAGGATTGCCAGTTTTCCTACCGCAGGTCGGGGGTTCTCTCCAGGTACTCCGGCTTCCTCCCCCAATAAAAACTGGACGCCATGAAATAGCTGAAAAATTGCTGAAAGTGGCGTTAAACACCATTCAAACAAAAACACAAAAAAAATCAAACCAAATACAGATTTAGTTTTGTTTTCCTTGGAAATCATTACTAAATAATTAAAAATATGTTTTGCTGTGACAGTACCATTACACTTGTTGGAATTCTTCATACTGTTGGACAAATTTGTCTCTTTAGTCGTTTTGGGTTTTTCACAAGGAGGTATGTTCACAAAAAGTTTGGGTAAAGGGGAATAATCAGGATGATTAGGAATATTTATTTTCAATGATATCAATTTGCCAAAATTTGTATATGTGAATCAGTCCATATATCAGTGAATAGGAAATGTGAAAGTTTGCTTTCACGAATGTTAATTGGTTTACAGTAATTTGTATTATTAAAAATGGTGGACTCCACTCAACAAGGCCTTTTATTTAGCAAAATGTCTAGAAAGTACTGCTGAGGACTTGGGAGTCCTCTACCATACAAGGCCCTTTATATACCCAACAGAGCCTTTAATATAAACAACAGAGCACTTTATTGAATAAAATGTCTAGAAGTACTGCTGAGGACTTGGGAGTCCTCTACCATACAAGGCCCTTTATATACCCAACAGAGCCTTTAATATAAACAACAGAGCACTTTATTGAATAAAATGTCTAGAAAGTACTGCACCATTTACTGCTGAGGACTTTGGAGTCTTTATATACTCAGCTGGGCCCTTTGTATTGTAAAATGTTTAGAAAGTAGGGCACCATTTCTTTCTGGAGTCCACTACCCAACAAGGTCTTTTATATAGTAAAATATCTTAGAAATTAGGGCAGCATTATCTGCTGAGTCCTCTACCATACAGGGCCCTTTATATACTCACCTCAACTGAGCACTTTATAAACCCAACATGGCCCTAAATATAGTAAAATGTTTAGAGATTAGCAATGGTAAATATAGAAGATACTGAAGGTGAGCAAAATTAATGCTTCATCTTCTGTAAATACATATAGGGGTTGACTAGAATAAATATTTGGTCTGCTCATTAACAACCTAACATTATGTTGATTACATCAAACATTGTATGTAATATTTACACCTCTTATATAAACATTAAAGGATTAAAGAGACCAAGTCATTTGTTAAATCAGTTTTTTTCATTATAACAACTATTTGCTGTCACAATTTACACAGTTTGGAAACATTTAAACTTTTAAAATGTGTTAACTGTATTTGGTAATTTCTGCTGTTCTTCCACTGTAATACACTAACATTCACATGCTCTCCACGTTAGTTTTGTGTGTTTGTGTAATACACTAACATACACATGCTCTCCACGTTAGTTTTGTGTGTTTGTGTTTTTATACACTAACATACACATGCTCACCACAATGGTTTTTGCACTGTGTTATACACAAAGCTATTGGTTGAATGCAAATGATACATTGTTTGATATATTTATTTAAAATTGTTACCATTAGATTTACTTGGGATGAGCTATTATAGGCCCTTGTTAGAGATGTACTCGTAATATAAGTGATGTGTATTGCTTTTATGAGTTATTTTCTTTGTTTTGCCACCCAGTGTCTGTAAGCTCCCTTCCATGTAAATCATGTAGACAGGTATGTTTTTTCTTTGCTTGATGTTAATGGTCCCAGATTGGTACACCAGGGTCATGTCCCAATGGTCCCAGATAGGTACATCAGGGTCATGTCCCAATGGTCACAGATTGGTACACCAGGGTCATGTCCCAATGGTCCCAGATTGGTACACCAGGGTCATGTCCCAAAGGTCAACTTTTGGCACACCAGGGTCATGTCCCAATGGTCCTAGATTGGTACACCAGGGTCATGTCCCAATGGTCACAGATTGGTAGACCAGGGTCATGTCCCAATGATCCCAGATTGGTACACCAGTATTATGTCCCAATGGTCCCAGATTGGTAACCAAGGTCATGTCCCAATGGTCCCAGATTGGTACACCAAGGTCATGTCCCAATGGTCCCAGATTGGTACACCAGGGTCATGTCCCAATGGTCACAGGTTGGTAGACCAGGGTCATGTCCCAATGATCCCAGATTGGTACACCAGTATTATGTCCCAATGGTCCCAGATTGGTAACCAAGGTCATGTCCCAATGGTCCCAGATTGGTACACCAAGGTCATGTCCCAATGGTCCCAGATTGGTACACCAGGGTCATGTCCCAATTGTCCCAGATTGGTACACCAAGGTCATGTCCCAAAGGTCCCAGATTGGTACACCAGGGGCATATCCCAATGGTCCCAGATTGGTACACCAGGGTCATCTCCCAATTGTCCCAGATTGGTACTTCAGGGTTATGTCCAAATGGTTCCAGATTGGAACACCAGGGTCATGTCCCAATGGTCCCAGATTGGTACACCAGGGTCATTTACCAAAGGTCCCAGATCAGTACACCAGGGTTATGTCCTAAATGTCCCAGATTGGTACACCAAGGTCATGTACCAAAGGTCCCAGATTGGTACACCAGGGTAATGTCCCAATGGTCACCACCATATTCTACAACAAAATATCTGTGTTATTAGTAATGAAATTAATGTTTATTAATAGAATTTTCTGATGAAAGTGGTGTTGGTAAGACAGAGCGAACAGAACGTACAGACAGGCGACATTTAGTGATGGAGGACACAGAACGACGAAGGAGAAAACAGAATAAACTCAGTGCTGACAGCACAGGTAAGAACGGAGTGATAAAATATTGAACAAAACATTCACTTAAATATGTTAGCAGAGTGATTGACATTATATGAAATGATTACCAAATTTCTGTACTAGGCATTTGTCTGGTCTTTAGGTCTGATGGTCAATGTCTCTACAATCTCACAAATTAACAGTAGTAAAAATCATTTACCTTGGTATGGTCAGAAATATATGGTGCTTAACAATTGCTTTTTGGGGAATATACCGTATTGAAGCATTATAGGATAATCAATTGCACTGAGTGAATATATAATCACAAGTGCAGCAGAACGCACCAGAACATAAATACTTGCAGGGGAATTCAAAGTTGTTAAAGACATACAACTTAAGGGCAGTGAAAGAACTGAATTTATTTCATATTGAATCAACAGTTTAGCCCTCCTGCACAGAAATGTACAACCTAAGTTCTGTAAGATAGGAGTTACCCCCTTCTTACTAATAGGAAATATACTCTAACCATCACAGACAGGAAATACCTCCTTCTTGTACAGACAGGAAATACCTCCTTCCTGTACAAACAAGAAAATACCTCCTTCCTGTACAGACAGGAAATACCTCCTTCCTGTACAGACAGGAAATACCTCCTTCCTGTACAGACAGGAAATACCTCCTTCCTGTACAGACAGGAAATACCTCCTTCCTGTACAGACAGAAAATACCTCCTTCCTGTACAGACAGGAAATACCTCCTTCCTGTATAGACAGGAAATACCTACATACCTACTTCCTGTACAGACAGGAAATACCTCCTTCCTGTACAGACAGGAAATACCTACTTCCTGTACAGACAGGAAATACCTCCTTCCTGTACAGACAGGAAATACCTACTTCCTGTACAGACAGGAAATATTTCAATTTTATTACATTTAGAATTTTATCTAGGTCTAGGCTGTTGATGGGTAGGATTGTAGCCCACACATTATACACAAACAAAAAGCCAAACACAAACTTCCAAATGAGTGTTTAAGGTAGTTCGTCTACTATTGATCACATGGTCTGTCAACACTGAGGTTGCTGGTTCAAGTCTCACTGCAGGCAGAGTGTACTCAACTCCAATCTTAATTGACAAGGATTGCCAGCTAGTTTTCCTATGGAGGTTTTCTCCTGGTACTCCGGCTTCCTCCCAAAAAAAATGGACGCCATGATATAGCTGAAAAAAACAAAGAAACAAAGAAACTTTACAATTCAAATGAATCACCAAACAACAAAACAACAAAGTAACAAAATACCATACCAAACATTCCCCAAACATTCCCCTGTATTTTAATACCATAACAACACAGTCATGCAGAGTTAATTTTTTTCAATTCATGAAGTTTACTATCAATAAAATATTTTTATTAGGTCTAGCCTTGTCAGGAGGCTATCACCTACAGAGCAGTACTGAGAGCCTGGGACAGACCAGTGGTCACTCTTTACCTGCCGCCAAGCCTGTCCGGACCCACTGGAAAGGCAGCACACAAAGTCTAAAGAGTGATAGGTCTAAGAAAGGATGTACGTATCAATATATTAGAAGACATATTGGTTGTTTATAATAACCATTGTTGTATTGTACCCAACAAATCCAATGTTCTTACAAAAAATGGATTTACATGTAATTGGTTGTGTATTATACCCATAGATGTAGACCCTACTCAATGTTCTTACAAGAATAGATGTACATAGTTATATACCATAACTGGTTTTGTACTGTACCCATAGATGTAGTACACTCACCCAACCTTCTTACAGGAAGGGATGCATGTGTTATAAACCTTTAGTCACTGTGATGTATACCCAAGCTGTTTATTATCTGTTTTACCATAATTGGCTGTGACTGGCAACACAATTTTACAGGTTTTAAAAGAAATTAATTTATATACATATGTAGTATAATTTAATTTTATTGTGAAGTGTGATATATATACTATTTTATTTTTATTTGTATATGCTCATATTATTGTACTAGGTCATGTTTAAGTAGTGGGGGGAGGGAGGATATTCCATTGTTTTAGTATTAAGGGAGGGGTATTCCATTGTTTTAGAATTAAGGGAGGGATATTCCATTGTTTTATTATTAAGGGAGGGGTATTCCATTGTTTTAGAATTAAGGGAGGAATATTCCATTGTTTTAGTATGAAGGGAGGGGTATTCCATTGTTTTAGAATTAAGGGAGGAATATTCCATTGTTTTAGTATGAAGGGAGGGATATTCCATTGTTTTAGTATTAAGGGAGGGGTATTCCATTGTTTTGTATGAAGGGAGGGATATTCCATTGTTTTAGTATGAAGGGAGGGATATTCCATTGTTTTAGTATGAAGGGAGGGATATTCCATTGTTTTAGTATTAAGGGTATTAACTAATTTTCACCGTCCTGAATATAGCTGAAATATTGCTTGCTGGATGTAAAACAACAATCAAACATTCTTTTATAATGCTGAACAACAAAAATAAGTAATATCTAATGCTTTAAAAAATATGAAAAGTTTCTAAAGTAAATTTTGTAATGGTATTACAGATGAAGTTAAAATTAAACAAAAAATATCAAAATCTGATACAGATGGATTGACCCACAATGTCAGTGTAACACAGAATACACACAGACCTCAAGTGTCGCTCACTGGGGATAACCTCGCTCAATGCTTGACAACCAGTGCTGCCCCACAATTATCCAAGGTAACTGTTACCATGGTTACAAATGATAAAGAAGAGACAAAGAAAGAGAAATTGGATGTAACTGCTGTTGAGGAAGGTCAAAATGATAGAAAAGAAAAGTCGGACGAAATTAATTTGGAAGTTTTGAATGAGGAGGTTAAATATGAAAAGGTCAGAGAGGTATTTGAATGGTCAAAAAGTTTTGTGGAAACCTCTGCTGAGAAAAATGAGATGATTCAAATTCTTCCTCCTGAACCAAAATATATGCTGGACAGAAAAAGGCGAGCATTAAGCTTTAGATTAGATTCTAAAGAGAGAAAACGACGGTTGTCAGTGTTGATAGAAGAGCCTTGTGAAAACATTGAAAGATCTAGAACTGAATATTTTACAAGCAAGGATAGAAAGAACAATGTAGAAAAAATAAATAAAGATTTGTTTGGCATGGAGGACCCATACAGGGAATTTGAAAGGGAGACAGTCAGGAGATCCAAGAGTTCGAGTCCAGACAAGAAAAAGAGGTCTGTTAGCTTTCGACTGGACTCTGATGATCAAAAACAGCACAGTGTTTTGACAGAAGAAAGACTAAAAACTTTGCAGGATGCTTCAAAATCACTGAGTTCTATTAATAGAAATGAAACCAGTCTAAGCAAAGATTCATTTGAAATGAAGGATCACCTCCTTACTCTAAGTCTGAGTTCACCGAGGACAAAAGAATGGACAAACTTAACTTCAGAATCTCTTTTAAAACGAGACTATTCTGTCAAGGTTGGCCAGGATACCAATGTATGCCCTGAACCATTAAGAAACCAAACCAGAGGTCAAAGTTCAAATAAAATTTCATCTGAAAGTCTGACATCAAAATATGCATCAGTTGATGAAGAAGTAAGTGGCTTTTCTTCATTAGAGCATGAATTTGATGAAGAAAATGAATTATTAAATTTTCTCCACCATGACACTATGGAGTTAGGTACGGAGGAGAGTTTTGTATCAAGACGCCCAGTTTTGGAACCAGATAATTATTTTAATAGTTCTAGAAAAGAAAATAAAGAATTTCTTGACCTCCTTGGCAGAGATTTGGATAGTAACAACTTTCTTGACACGTCTGATGACCTAAAGGATGACAATATGATGATTGACAGAGTGGCTAATTACCAAAAGTTAAATAAGTTTGTAGAAGAGAGGAAAGTACCAGATAAAAATATTTACAAAGGAGATAAAGATGCCTTAGTGCAGCAGAACGAAATACTTCCTGAAAAAACATCCAATTCGCACTCATCTTCAACCCAAGACTCGGTCCAAATGCGGGCACTGAAATTACTGACAAGCTCTTCTAGTTCACGATCAAGTAACGTTTTATAGTATTGGTGCAGTGTAGGAGAATTTTATCTGTACATGGAAAGGATTAGAGACTAGTTGGTGATGGCAAATCTATTTTAATTTTCTGTGGAAGAAATTGAAAATAGTTGGTGAAGGTGAATCCATTTTAATTTTCTGACTGGAAAAAATTGAAAATAGCTGGTGAAGGTGAATCTATTTTCACTTTCAAGGGGAGGCATACTGCATAGTGGTTATTTTAATGTTTTGTTGCTGGGAATAAAAGATTTTTTAATATTTCCTTTTGTTGACATATATGGAGACTTAAACGAACATTGAATTTGGCCCTCCACATTTTGGAGATGGTGAGAAATATTTAAATAGTAGCCGGAAAATAGATTTTGAAATTCCTTTATTATTACAATGTTGGTTTATTTTGTACTGACTGTGGGGGGAGGGGGGGGGGGAGTGTGAATGTCAGTACTATATGAAAATTTGGTTTCCAGATGAAATGAATCCACAGTAGATTATCTCCCTTTATTTTTGTGTTTTATTTCAGGTATTCTTTAGTTCCTTTAGGTTATTAGACTGTACTTGTGTTATTTTGATTTCTTTCTCCAAGATTAGCTTTTTTTATCTTTAGTTTAATTGAACAATTTTATTTTCAGGAATGGTGCATGTCCAAGTTGCTTAATTAATTTTAAAACAACATTGAAACAAGTTTATTTATGAAATACTTTGCTTTTGTCATTTTTGAACAATGTTTGGAGGGTTTTACTGGATAGATTACATCAGATGATGTATCTGGAAAATTTCTTAAAACAACAAATTTTCAGCCATTTTTGCACAATTTGTAAAATTTAAAAAAAAGTATTTTATATTTGTGATCCAATGCTTCTTTATGTTGCCTGTTTTCTGGCCTATTGTTAGAATGGCATTGTGGGAAGGAATTTGTAGGAATTATGGGAAGGATTATTTTAACAACAATAAATGCTATAAGTTTGAGCTGTAAATGAACAGTTTTATCAGGAAACAGTGTTGCCTAGCATTGTCTGTATACTTTTGTAATAAATAAACTTGGTTCATGTTGTATGCTATTAGATTTTTGCACGGTTTGGGTTCTTTGTATTTTTAGTTCTTTTATTTCTGTTTAGCTGGTAGTTTACCGGAGGATAATTCAATGAAAGGTAGCATTATCATTGGTCCTGATGGGGAACCTATTAATGTGGGCGGACATATTGAAGCCCACGTACGTCCTGATCATCAACACATTGAAAATGTTGGGGATGCCAATCGTTACTTTGGAAGAGGTAAGGTTGAAAATGTTGCGGATGCCAATCGTTACTTTGGACGAGGTAAGGAAATCATTGGTTCCCAACCAAATGGTTAAACAATTTGATTTTCCCTCCAGTGTCTCTAGAGTTTTTCATTGGGTTGCTTGGGGACCTTGGTGGCTGAACGGATAAGGTGGTCATCTTCTATTGATCACTTCCTGTCAAGACGTGAGTTCCCTGGTTTGAGCCTTACTGTGGATAAGATGCACTTAATTAAGTATTAATTGACAAGGAGTCAGTTCTCCTGCCAAAAGTCAGTGGTTTTCAGTTGGTTTTTGTCTCACCTGCGACGAAAGTCGCTGGAGGCGAGACATATGTATGGGAATCCAGCGGTGGAGGCGTAAACACTTGACATCTTGCTTCATATTTTTGTAAGCCCAAGCCCTAGGTCCATCAAATTTGGTACAGAGGTAGCTTATGATGAGTACTTGCCAGTCAGTCACCTGACCTTGACCTCAATTTCACGGTCCAGTGCCTACGTTAAAGTTTTTGGGTTACAGCAGTTCCTCCGTAACTACACATGGTAGGATGACAATATTTGGTGTATAGGTTGCTGATGACTAGTACATGACTGTCTGGTAGGTGTCACCTGACCTTGACCTCAATTTTACAGTCATGCGACTACGTTTAAGTTTTTGGGTTACGACAGTTCCTCTATAACCACGCATGGTAGGATGACAATATTTGGTATATAGGTTGCTGATGACTGTCTGGTAGGTGTCACCTGACCTTGACCTCAATTTCACGGTTCAGTGACTATGTTCAAGTTTTTGGGTTACAGCAGTTCCTCTGTAACTACGCATAGTAGGATGACAATATTTGGTATATAGGTTGCTGATAACTAGTACATGACTGTCTAGTAGGTGTCACCTGACCTTGACCTCAATTTCACGGTCCAGCGACTACGTTAAAGTTTTTGGGTTACGACAGTTCCTCTGTAACCACGCATGGTAGGATGACAATATTTGGTATATAGGTTGCTGATGAATAGTACATGACTGTCTGGTAGGTGTCACCTGACCTTGACCTCAATTTCACGGTCCAGTGACTACGTTAAAGTTTTTGTATTAGGACAGTTCCTCTGTAACTATGCATGGTATGGTGACAATATTTATACAGGCTGCTGCTGATAACTAATGCTATTTACGTAATGCTTATGACGAAATTTATTTTCGTTACTGATGCGGAATGCAGGCGAGACATTTTTCTGTTTCCACACTTGTTTCTAGCTGAAAAAAACGCTGAAAATAGCATTAACCCCATTCAGGCAACTTTGTAAAGAAATATCATTTAGAAATTGGGTAGTCAAATGGGCAAAAAAAATAATGCTTTGAAATGAACAAAACCATATGATTATAAAACTATTACCATCTTACTTTCTTATATTATATTTTTCAAGAATTGTATGAAAATAATCCTAAATACATTTAACTATCAACCAAGTTTACAAAGCATGGGTATGTGTAGAAATGGATGGTCTCCCTTGTATTTTCTTCAATAATGTCAACACTAAATTGAATAATTTCTAAACAAATGCTAAACTATTTGGAAATGTTACAGGTTCCAGTTTATCAGACATGTTGATTGAAAAATACAAGACAGGTTGGAATTAAAGTGTTAAATGAAACACAGCACACCTAATGCCACATACATTTATTTGGGTTAAAGTGCTAAATGGGAGAAACACAGCACACCTAATGCCACATACATTTATTTGGGTTAAAGTGCTAAATGGGAGAAACACAGCACACCTAATGCCACATACATTTATTTGGGTTAAAGTGCTAAATGGGAGAAACACAGCACACCTAATGCCACATACATTTATTTGGGTTAAAGTGCTAAATGGGAGAAACACAGCACACCTAATGCCACATACATTTATTTGGGTTAAAGTGCTAAATGGGAGAAACACAGCACACCTAATGCCACATACATTTATTTGGGTTGCTGTGGTAGATGTATTTTTATACATGTACACTGCACACATGTTTGTGTCAGGTGCACCTAATAACACTGTGATATACTGTGCATTATTCATGGGATGCCATGTTCATGAGTACAGGCGAAGATTACTACACGATGAAATATAGTTCCTGATTGCTATGACAAGGGCAGTTGATTCAACCATCAAATTACGTTTCCTCCGAACAGAACCATTTGCTCGAACCATAAAGATTTAAATGCACTTTGTCACATTTTACTTTATTCTGGGTTGCCGTGGGAGATGAAAGTTTTACAGAATTTCTTACATGTACCATGCACCAATATGTCTACTCTTGCATGTTTATGTCAGGTGCACTAACACTGGGATGTACACATCTTTATTTTCTTCTAAATCCCATAGATTTTCTTTGTACATAGGTGCATGTTAGTTTTACATTTTATTTTTAAAGCATGTCTGGCATCACCAATGTGTATTAAGGGGAGGTAATGCAGTCTACACTTAATTAAAAATGATGTAATTTTACCCATAAAACCCAGCACTGTTAGATAACAGTAGCTAATGATATGCAATGACTAATGAAGCAAGGCAATTAAACCACTATGAAGTATATTGTTATTGGTTCAGTTTAAAATAGGTGCTTAATTGTTTCATTACTTAGGGTTTCAACGCTTATTCAGAAAAATTTTTAGAGATAATTATAGGTTTTACAATGAGTAAATATTGCGTATTGCTTTATATCAATTCGAGTTATTTAACTTCAACAATATAATAAATGAGCCTATGGTGAATTGGTTGAAATTAAATAACGTGAGATGACATCAAGCGATATGTAATTATCACGATTTATGAAACCTATTTCTCTAACAATGAAACAAAAAGTGCAATTTACATGGCTAATTTTGTAGCATCTTTGAATTTTCACATGTCATACGCAGTTATTCTCCCAGAAAATGACGTCACAATGTATTTTTCACATCTCTTGTTCGTATCACATCGTTGCTCATTGTATTAGACTTTTTTCCAAGTTGCACAACAAATAGATAAATAAGGGCAAGCATAAGAGAATTCTGTTTTTAACATTAGTTACCAACATCAGTCGTTGATTTTTTTTTCTTGAAACCAAACCTGTAACACATACAATATATTTATGACAATTAAATATTAGATTGACTGTATCATAATTAAATTTCAATACAATCATCTTTAAGAAAAGAAGTTAAATTCATTAAACTTTTTTGACACATGTTCAAGCTGATATACTTGTTAGTGTATTCCAATAATTCCAATAATCTTAAAAGATTAAAATATCTATTTATTGTAGATTTTATTAGTGATCAAGAATCTGATGATGAACCCGATGTTTGGAAAAGAAAACACCGAGGTGTTCAGAGGGATGACGTGAGAAATTTTGCCTTTAAACGAGGTATTTATTGATAAATACACATTAATTTTTTTAGCAATACAGTCAAACAAAATGATTTTGTATCTGTAATTTTATGTTTTAAGTATATAAGGAATTCACAACAGATTTTATAAAATTGCAAAAAAAAAGTTTCCAAAAAGCAAAAAGAGATTTTTTGGATTAGGTAACTGGAGAGCTTCTTTATTCCCATTTCATCTCCAAAGGTAAATTAAAAGCAATATGTTATTCCTGTAATTTTGTTTTCCAAAGTTTAGAAAATAACCATATTGAAAATGTAATGCTTGAGTGCCCATAAAATACATTTTGACTGACAGAGTTAATTAATATTTGATTTTGTCTCTTGTAAGCCTCTTGTTTTAATTTACAGAATGTTTTTTAATGATTTCATAAACAAAATATGTCATTACAGAATGAATACTGGCTTCATTTCTTTGGATTTAGATTTGTTATAATTAAACATAAAAAATGTAAAATTTCAAAACATTTATAATCATTTTAAATTATTTTTTCCAAGACAAAGGTCCTCCAGTTCAACAAAGAAAGAGTGTACCACGACAACAGATACTTAAATCAAAATCAAATACACTCTCGTTAAATAAATCGGTCCGCTTTTCTGCTTCATCTAAAGATAAAGATGAAGGTTTTGAAGGTTGGTTTCCGCTCATTAGTGCAAGTGTGTATCGTTGTGCTGTCCGATTTATTGGTGGTTGTAGGCTGGAATTATGATACATGTGCTCATGGATTATGTTGTGGCACTTGTGTGAAGCTCTCTACTAATTAATTTCCTGTTTGAGTAATATAAGTTATCTCCCTTTTGGAAAGGTATTTCTTAAGTATTTGTTCATTCTTGTTTCAACACATTATTACCGGTACATCAAAATTAAAATAAATTTGGTATTTATCTTCAGAAACTTTTTACTGCCTTAAATGTTAAAAAAAGCAAAATAGTTATTTCAAATTGTATAAAAATCACTGTCACAGATAGACAACTTGTGATAAAATGAATACAAAGAGAGATAACTGTTTGATATTACACAAATTGGAAATTAAGCCTGGATTAAGATATACTTGTGCTGCTCTGTATATGCTGGTGTGTGTATTGAAGTACCAGTTGTGTTTTTAATGGTATATTTTGAAGATGCAATATTTTTTTCTAACACATGACAATTGTGCTGATTGGAATGTAGATTACCACACAAAGAATGAAGGCACGGGTGGTATTCTGTTCTGAGGGTGGTGATCTGTTATATTATACTGAATACGATATAAACCAGTTTTGTTCATATCCTTATTTATCAATAAGGCTATAAATCACCCTCATTGACGACTGCCAATGACTGATAAAGTTTAATCAAAACAAGACTGCACAATGGAAAGATACATTTTCTGAATTGGTGTTATTCTAAAAAGAAGGGTGGAACTTATCACAGGCTGGTTGTTTTCCTAAAGTTAAGGTAGTTTTTCCATTATAAATTTGGGATTAGAATGGAATATTACACTCATCTTAACTGATGAAATGTCTAGAAATGTGTATGCAGCATGGTATACCATAATAATATGTAACAGATTCATATCATGTTCATTCTGGAACTCACTCTAAAATTATACAGTGTGGTTTGGCATGAAATTGGTTACCTGTCAATTAAGAGGAGTCCCAATTAAAATCTTAAAATTAATTTATTTTATAAACTCTCTGACAGAACTTTAACAATTTTTTTCACAACAGGTGATAATAACATATACATCAATCAGAACCAAGTCACATAATGATATTTGTTAGTGGTAAATTAATGGTCCATCCTTTGTTGTTTATTTGATAGCTGTCCTCATCTCATTGATTATTATACCTCCATTTCTAAGACGAGGGGTAAACTGTTTTATCCTTGTCTGTCCTTATGTCCAGCCATTTGTATTGCCATATGTCAGTCCATTCGTCCATCGGCTCGTGAATCTGTTCTTTCATCAGTCTATCCATCTGTCTGTAACAAAAATATCCATTTTCTAAGCAACTATTGCATGAAGAATCCTGATATTTTGCATATTGCTTTATTCTATAGTGCCATTTGGTGTATAGCAATTTCTTGCTCCTTAATTGGTCATCAACGTCCTGTTTACGAATACTTTTCATCGAGGGTATCACTAGTGAGCGTTAGCTCACAGATACACTTGTTTTGTGATCGTTTGCTATGATACTATCCAAACTTGTGGTTTGAGTTTATTTGTTCCAGTATTGCACAGTTTGCTTGCTGAGAAATGTGTACATTGTGTGTAACAGTATTATAGTCTGGTACTGCACACACATATTTGTGAGTCATATACATGATGTACATTGTGTGTAACAGTATTATAGTCTGGTACTGCACACACATATTTGTGAGTCATATACATGATGTACATTGTGTGTAACAGTATTATAGTCTGGTACTGCACACACATATTTGTGAGTCATATACATGATGTACATGAATTGCATGACATTGATTTTTTTGACATTTTGCATTTTGTAATTGATGGATTTTGATTGGTCAGTAACATGAATGATACTTACCTAATAACTTAAAATCTTGTATTCTGTAAAACTGAATGTCAAGATAATTACTGAGGTACATAACACCATCAACAATCATATCATTTGATTTGATTTTAAATATTTTGAACATGGAAGGTACTTTATAACCTGTCTGTATTCCATTTATTTAAACTTGTTACATGAGGTCTAATCTTTTATATCTTTACTTTGAGGTTGTCAGGTGGTCTTCATTGCAGAATGATAAAGTACACGATATAGATCTGATTCTAGAAAATATTTTTGAAATTTTAGCAATATTTTGAAAAATATATGTTTATAAGGTTAATGTTAATAGTTACAAAATAAAAACTAATAAAAGTGACACATTTTAACTGAATGAGTGATCAGTTTAAATAAATTATATTTTTCTTGAATTAAGAAATTAGCTATTTTTTTGAAGACATAAAAACTATATGATTGATTCCTAATTTTTAATCATGAATTAACTCCCCTTACAGGGGTGTTGTCAATAATGAATTAACTCCCCTTTTATGTATTTAGAAATAATTAATGAACTCCCTTGTAGTGTATTTTGAATAGACTACAGGCGGTGTAATCGATAATGAATTAACTCCCCTTTTGTTAATTTAGAAATATACTATACAGGTGGTGTTGTCAATAATGAATTAACTTCCCTTTTATTTATTAAGAAATAGACTATTCAAGAGGTGATATTCATGCTACGATATAAATAATTAATGAACTCCATTGTTGTGTATTTTGAATAGACTATAGGTTTTATCGATAATGAATTAACTCCCCTTTTGTGTATTTAGAAATAGACTATACAGGTGGTGTTGTCAATAATGAATTAACTTCCCTTTTATGTATTTACAAATAGACTATTCAAGAGGTGATATTCATGCTACTAGATAAATAATTAATGAACTATCTTGTTCTGTATTTTGAATAGACTATAGGTTTTATGGATAATGAATAAACTCCCCTTTGTGTATTTAGAAATAGACTATTCACGAGGTGATATTCATGCTACAGTATAAATAATTAATGAACTCCCTTGTTGTGTATTTTGAATAGGCTATAGGTTTTATGGATAATGAATTAACTCCCCTTTTGTGTATTTAGAAATAGACTATACAGGTGGTGATATTGATGCTACATTATCAATGAATTCCTGGAGTTATCTACCAAGAGATACTGATCCAGAATTTGCTGGCATCGTAAATCAGGTCCATGCAAGTAGTCTACCAGGAATACCGCTTCGCTCAGGTAGCCATGTTTGAAAAATGGCAATGTTATTATTCCCTGGATTTGGTTTTCACAGTGAAAGTGTGTTGATTCCCTCCCACTGTTAGCCATGTTGATTGGCTGGATGAATTACCTCCCCTGGAATGAGGCTTCACTGAGTTATTTCCCTTTTCACTACACTATGCGAGTTTGAAATTCTATCTTTCTTCCTTTTAATGATTATTACCTTGTTATCAATTTCTTTTCTTACTATATGTTTGAAAACTGAAAATATTTTCATAAATTTAAAAATCTTATCAATCAATGAAAGCTAAAATTAAAATATATTTATTATTAATGATAAACAAATTTATTGACATTGAAATTAATGAATGCTACTGGCAATGTCTGTGATGAAATGTTAACCAGTACAGTCAAACCTGCAGTCGGAGAGCAAAAAAGTGGACTTCAGGTTGAGTTTCATTACAGCAGAATTTAATAATACTGGTCGTTTTAAGGCAGGTGTCTGCTTAATAAGGTGGTCACATGACTGTATTATGCCAGTCTGCATTTGTTTAACATGTTAAGTAATTTTGGGTTATTTTTCTGTCCAGCAGTTCATAAAGTCAAAGATTTTGCTATTTTCATACTTCACAATTATTTTTAAATGACCTATTTAAAAATGGAAATATGAAGTTATTTATGAAAATATTTTCAGTTATGTTTTGACAGTGGTATAAGCAGTGTTTCATGTTTATATATATAATTGTGATAAAGACTATAATTTTGACAGCTGCTGCTCTTTCCATTCAATGTATGTTCACTGTCTTTGTAAATATGCCTTCAAGAAAATGGTAATGTTTGTTAAAATTCTAATTAGTTATACAGCCTTTATTCACTTCTAATTTTGTAATTGTGATTTTTATTATGAAAGGACTACTTTTTATTGATCTATTTGCTTACCGGTAATTTATTTTATTTTAGGTAGGTTAGCTTGTTCCATTAAATAATTGTTAAAAATTTTTAATTTAATTTATGTTACAATGAAACAAAAAACAATTTAATTTCATTGAAATCTTTAGGTTGTCTTTTAAGTTGTCGTCTGGATAATTCAACTGCTTTAAAATGTTTAAAATTAAGATTTTTATAATCAGAAATCTATATCTACAAGTTTTATAAAGTACAGAAGTTTATGGATTATATGTGCAACATGGTATCCAATTAGATTAGATGTTTCATTGATGTTGTATCTAATCAGATTTTATGTTTCAAACATTGCTTCATTAGAATGAGTTGTTACTACTTATTTTCTGCTGTTTTATGGTCATATTTGTTAGATAGCCAGGGTGCCTGTCATGTGACCAGACAAATCTGTCATATTTACTTATGTTTTAGATGAAAACACACAGGAATTCACACATCTATTAAGCAGAGCAACTGAAAAGACAGAAGAGGAGCAAGATGGAGGGACAGTAAGTCCTTATAATACTCCAACTGGACAACCAGGTACTGCTGAGGACCCTAAGATACGTTCAGCATCTCAGGTCAGTCTGTATGGAGATAAAGAGTCACCCATGTTAGATCCAGAAACTCCAATGGTAGATGTTGATAATCAAGTTTTTGATGAAGCCATAGATTCCAAAATAAAGTCTAGAAGTTCTAGCAGATTGTCCAAAAGAAAGAGCACATCACAGCTGGAAATTAGGTCAGCAAGTAAGGCAAGCCAGGATGGCAGACGTTCCAGTCTGTCAGATGCTGAGAGAAGGGGAGGTAATTTGTCCAGACGAGAAAGCAGATTGTCTAAAAAATCTGTTCATAGTCTTTCCAGAACTTCTAGCCATCATGATGAACTTCAAGACATACCCATAGTGGAATCTGTAACGGAAGAAGAGAAAGAAATTGATTCTTCTTCATCCAAAGGGGCAGTAACTCCTGCATTAAAGGAGTCAACGCCAACTACAGAAAAGCAATCAGTTAAAAACAGTGAGAAAACAACGATGTCTCCTCTAGGCACTGTAGTACCATCACGTCCAGGTAGCCAAAAATCAATTGGATCAGACTTAACTCCTTATCCATCCAATCAGCCACACCCTCCTTCCTCTAAAACTCCAGATGAGTCAGTCCCACCTCTTCATGTTGAACGTAGAGGTATATTGTGTGTTTCACACACACACAGCACTTTATTTGTTCACATAATCCGATTTGCATGGCACAGTTTTCCAAGCGATGATGTTGAGACTATATACAATATGTAATATAAACAATATACATTATGCATAATATATATATGCTATTGACAGAAATGACATTGATTGGTTACTTCAAAATACTTGCAATGCAATGGAACAATTCTAAGTTTTTTTTGTGATAATTATCCATCTTGATTACAGATGACACACGATCAGACATATTTCTGTTTGTGTAAACAAGTATCAAGCAAAACAGATTAAATTAAATTTTGCAAATCAGATGGAAAATTTTGCCATGTGATCACTTTAAGAAGTATAATTATTGTGTATTGGCAGTACACTCTATATTAAATAGGTCATTAGAATAGTCATATATTCAGTTATATATGCATATTATAAAATACATGTAGTTTCTAAGAAAACAAATTATTCGAAGTAAATTGTGAAATAGTAGTACATTATATATGTTTTCATTTTTAGACATGTATTATTTAAAATTTGTGTTTTAATGTCTTTTTAAATTCCTTTTTTTAAAAGAAAAGCCATACAAGCATCTTCTTTGTATTCAGTTAAGAGATTAATTTACAATTTTTATTAAAATTCAGTGAAAGAGTATTAATTGATTAAATCCAGATTTCATTGGTATTTGTGGAAGTAATCTCCCCTACCACAGAGCCAATTGTTTCAAAATGAACTCTTTCCTTTCCCCACTACTGTCCAGTATGACACTTTGTTGTTTATTTATATGTGGAGGATGACAGCTTGTGACTGTTCGAGCATGACCCATTTGGTGCATCAACTAATGATGGAAAGACGCTCTGTTTTACCTGTGAAATTACACTGATTTATTGCCACCATTTTGTTTTTGTACACAACATAACTACAGCATAGTTTGTTTCACAAGTCTGTATTTTGATTCACACATTTGTGAATAAACTAACAGATCACTGCAGAATGTTTGTAATTATATATTTGCTTGTTTATTTGTTATATATACTCTGAAATGTATGGTCACAATAAACTTACAGAAGTCTCCAGATATTATGTTTTTTGAAGTTTGAAGTTATACTGCTTAGAATATATAATTAAATGTAAATACTCGCATAGAATATATTGGATGCTATTTCAATATACATGTGTCATAGTGTATTGGCTACCTGTAGTTGTGTATTTAGTCTTCCTTTAACTTGTGATTATACCAATTCGATACATGAGGATTATAACCATCTACAGTCATTATTTTGCATCTTAATGCTTTATTTGACAGTACATGTTAAAACTGGACTCCTTACATCTCAGCTTCGAGCAAGTAACTGGTAAATTGTACACACCATAATAGAGCACCTGCTGCTTATCTTTACATCAATAAGATTAGGGCAGGGTAACAGTAGTAAGCAGCAGGGCTATCCTTCTAATGGCTGTTTCATTCATTTGCTTTCACAGCAGAAAACCAGTTTTGCATGTTTACTGGTCCCTAAAAAGATTCCAGTTATTATTTATTATGACTTTTTTTTATAACACTGTTTACTGTCAATGGTTTTAGATTCAATGGAGAAAATGTCTATTATCTTTTGTGTCTAGAAAATACAGTATTAATTTTCCAGTTTCTTTTAAACACTCACCAAATCAAGCTCGCATTTCAAGTGAGATATCCATGTGTAAAATTCCATTGAAGTTTTTGTAGAGTGATCTCCCTTATTTTTTTTCAGTACATAGTACTGGTATCCAATCAACATTGTTGTGACTGGTATCAGGTTAATCATGAACTTTTCTTTTCAGCAAGAATACTGTCAACAATTTAACTTGTGCCTGCAAATGTGTTTTCTTGTAACACTTACTGGTTATTTTTTGACATGAAAACTAGTTTTTTTATTCCAGTTGCTAAATTACTTAAGATTTACAGTTGTATCAGTTCTTTAAATGCTTGCAAGCTTTTAAAAAATCCAAATCATGTCTTTATCAGAATATATGCCTTAACTAATCACTTGATGTTATTGCAGTAGAATATGTATTAATATTACCTTAAGTAAAGTCAGCTTTATTGCTTTGATATGGAAAAGTTTTCATGCAAATTGTTTTACATATGATGTAGAATATAAATGATTCAGTATCTGTACAATATCTTGTAGGATCTGGACAATCCTTGCAATCACAGATCTCGGAGAAAGATATAATTGACGTGTTGGAAAACACTGCCAGACAGATTGCTGCCTCCACACTTAGTCGTAGCGATAGTGGTCAGGATCTCGAGAAAGATGCTAGGGTAACTTACCTCCCTTTTCCAACATTTTATACACTGTCATATTTTTAATAGGGTAACTTACCTCCCTTTACGATCAAATTTGTGAACTTTTGTTTGGAATAATTTGCCTCTTATTCAAATATACATATAACTGTACATAAAGGCCTAGTTTTATAATAATATAATACTAAAATTCGTCTGTTGAATTTTTGAACTTTTAAATCCTTAAGAAATTTTTTTTTTTAATTTCTGTTTTGTTCTCAAAATGTTTTAGAGACTTCAGCATGATTATGATAACTAACCTATGAAAGTTAAGTGTGGCTGTCATGTGATCAAATTAGAGTCAGATATACAATATATAGCGAACCATCTTTTGTAGTTGACCATTAAATTTAATATTGACTAAAGCTGAGTTCAGTATGGTTTGTGTTGCCTTTCAGCTGGCTGATTAATAAGTATAACATGTATAATAGAACACAAACAAATCCTATATTACTGATATTACAATGAATATTTTGAAGTTGATTTGCATTATAATCTTAAATAACCTTATTGGTTTGTTGAATTAACCTAAATAATTTGCTTTTTCTGTAAGTTTATGCATTAACTGAATAATTTTGCTTTTTTATTGTTTGTGTGGTATGAGAAACATTATTGATTTGTCTTTCTGCAGGAAGTTACATAAAGAGAGATAATTATAAACATATTATCTCCTTTTCCACTTACTGTTTCTCATTTCATTTTGCAATTGACATTTAATAGCAAGCTGCCGAGTTGTGGTTGGAAAAGAATGCCCCTCGTATTATTTCCAGAAGCCAGTCTGTTCAAGATGTCCAAGGAAATGATGTAAGAAATTGTTTTTTTCATTTACTAGGGTTTCTAATGACAGCAATCACAATAAATGTGGAGCTGTTTTGGGGAAAAAATTCAGAGCACCAGTTCAATGTTGACAACACAGATTCTTCCAGGGATCACCTAGCATTAAGTAACATTGCTACCGTATTTATGGTCGTATTGTCCGCGGTCTTTTTCTTTTAATCCAATTTGGAAAGGAATGGTGCGGATTATACATAAATACAGACTCAGTAGAATGTGTTTCGTCCCGTTGAATGTTGTCAATGGCGGTCGCCATTTTGTTGTTGTGTTATATGGGGTATTTTCGTACTATTCTAACATGATTCTTTTACAAACTTTCATATAAATACGTTGTAATGATATAAATTTTTACTAAAATTATTTTTAGTAATGTTATATTAATTATATAGGACGAACAAAAATTAAAACAGATATGAAAATAGCGGATGTGTAATTGTATTGCGTACAATGCAAATGGTGTCATTATGTAACCTCAAATGTTTGAAGATCGATGTTTTGATTGCAATCATTAAGGGATTAAAATAAAACGTGTAATCTTTTTGTTTTCTTTGTTTTCATTGATAAATGATAAGGTGTTGTTTGGTTTGGCCATTAACATATATAACAAGCTGCTACATTAAAGTTTTACTAATATAAAAGGTTGGTTATAATTGTAAACACTGTTACTTAGCAACACAAACATCAGTCTGAGTACTGATATCTGTGTAAATTACATATTCTGTTTTACCTTGCCTACCTGGATCACACACCTGTCTGTTATGGTTAAACATTCATTAGCTGTAGATATATCTGTATCTGTAACTACTACATGCTAGAAATGGTCATTAAACACCAGAATATAACTTATCAAAAACCAATCACCAAAACTGAAATAATAAACAAATAACAGAAAGGGTGAATATAATAACATAAACTGCTGACTAGGAATAGTCATTATGTGGCCAGGCACAACTGATTTAAAGAATTCCAAACCCTCCCCCTATACCCTCATTACATAGAAACATTCATGAATTAGACATTGGTAATGTGATCTGAAGTTCCCACCCCCTAACATCGCTTAACTGTAATACCCTGACCACGGGGACATTATAGAAACATATTCCACACTTGTCATTATGTTTGTTATTCAGTTGGACCTTGAATATTTGTAGGCTGCCATAAGGTCAGCATTAGAGAATGGTCGTAAGAGTGCCGGACCCACAGCTGGAGAGTACAAAGAACTAATAAAGGAAAAGCTGCAAACTGCATGTTAGTCTGTTAAATAAAAACATTTAAATATTATTGACAGTGAATTGAGCCATGCATAACTTGTTCTACATTATATGCCTGTAACGTCTGTAATGACTTTAAGTCATGTGTGATATGGGTGTCATTATGTCTTAGACGTGGAAGATACCCGTAATTACTATTCAGTAACAGGCTGTTAATTTTGTACTATGGACTCATTATTATTCTTAAAATACCAGTGTTTATGCATTTCGTGGGGTTTCGCTTCGAGTAAAGACAATATATTGAACATATTTGTTTGTCTTCAAATGATATAAAAAACGAAAATAGAGCACCTATTTACTTCTACTTAGCCAAAGACACGCGTGTGCTTATCTTTTAAAGAAATGTCTGCAATTTTGAAATTATTTAAATTTTTTAAAAAATTTATAAATTTCAATTTATTTCTGAACTTTGAAGTATCCAACACTGATGGTGACTCCATACCGACCATACCTGATGATGCGGAGCTAAGTCCAGAATTACTGGAAGCTTTGAAAAACAATTCTATTACTCCAGATGACATAGAGGTAGTACGTGATGAAGAGACGGGTAAAAATGTGGTTCGGTCCAAAAGTCAGATGTCAGCCGCCATGGGTGGAGTTAAAGAGGGTCATATTTATGTCCCTGTTGGCAAGAGTATGTATAATGCCTTTGTGTTACTGTTATCCTGGAATGTCAGGTGGTACGCCTGTGTGTTACTGTTATCCCGGAATGTTAGGTGGTACAACACTAATATTTCAGCCCTCTCATATATATTTAGTGTCATTACTGAAAAAACAGGATTTGCTAGGTTGAAAATAGGCATGTCTTTTAAATGTGAAATGGGCAAAGTCTTTAAGAATAATGTGAAAAAGCTAAGCGTATTGAATGCACCTAGTTTTTTTTTATAGAAAAACACTACATGCAATGGTTCATATAATGGTAAAATCCAAGGGGAGCATCCAATGTTTGCCTCGGTGGCCAAGTGGTCAAGGTAGTTCGTTTACTACATGTATTGATCATGTGGTCTGTCAACACTGAGATTGCGGGTTCGATTCTCACTGCAGGCACGGTGTACTCGACTCCAATCTTAATTGACAAGGATTGCCAGTTTTCCTACCGCAGGTCGGGGGTTCTCTCCAGGTACTCCGGCTTCCTCCCCCAATAAAAACTGGACGCCATGAAATAGCTGAAAAATTGCTGAAAGTAGCGTTAAAACACCATTCACTAAAGGCAGGGGAGCTTCCAGTTTTAATGTTAGTGGTAAACTACTTGACAAGAATATCATATCTCTTTTCCTTTATTACTGGCTGGCAACCAGACTCTACCTAATTTCACAGCTCTTGTTTTTAATCATATAAGCAACAAATTATTCAGATTTTTTCTTGTTATATTTTCTTTAATAACAATAAAAACAAATGATTTGCGAGAGAAAAAATATTGATTGTGATATTGGTCAGAGAGGGTTGCCTGCCTCTGTTGACTTCGTAGGTTTTTACATATTACATGTTTTCTTTACTAGCATATCCCTTTCACTAATACACATTACATGTTGTAAATTAAGAATAATTTACAATGTTACTGATTAATGTAATTGACCTACGATTGCAATAATTAAAACCTCGCAATTGACAAAGAGTTTACTAATTGGATATAATTTATTGAATGCTTAATTAAAAGAAATTGATAACAATACACCAATAAAATCTATATGGTATCAATCCTTGGATATAAATGATTAATATCTCAGACGTATATTTCTATCTATTAAAATTATATTGCCCTCTTTCCACATTTTGAAGGTTGTTAATTGATTCAACATCTAAGTACAATTAAATGTTGTGTTTGGTTATGCAAATCAAATATTTATTTTATTTTTATTTATTAATTCATTAATTTGTTTATTTTGTTGCTGTTCTCCCATCATCAATTTATTGTATTTAATGCATATGACTAACTGTTTGATATATACAGACCTATTTTCTGCCTTTTACACTCCTATATATGCTGTCTTTTTACCTAGCATCTGAGCCTATATTTTTGCTGTGTATATATAGCTTCATAAATGTGCAGAGTGTGCTATGTGTTGTGTGCTGTGTATATATGTGTAATGATTTATTACCAAGCTGGATTCAGGATAACATTCTGCTCTGGATGTTGGACAATATTAGCTGTTTCATTCAGGATAACATTCTGTTCTGGTTGTCGGACAATATTAGCTGTTTCGTTTTTGTTTTACCTAAAACATTCAGTGCACAAAGTTCATGATGTAACAGTAGAAAACTTATATATGGATTTTGCCATTTTTTTTTAGGTCAAGGTCACAGTTGAGAAAAAACATTTGAAATGTTCACAAAAAAGACATTTCTTGACAATACTTTCACAAGTTTGCATTTGATTTTAATGAAACTTGGGGATAAAGTTTCATATTAGGTAGATCTGAAGCCTATTGATTTTGAGGGACTTTCCTTGAATTTCAAGGTCACAGTCAACAAAAAGCCAGATATTTTAGCAACAAAAATGTTTACAGATGATAACTCAAACTTTTTGTATTTGATTTCAATCAAACTTTAAGATATTGGTACATATTACCGGTAAGTGTGTAAGAAGCCTCTTGATGCTGGAGGAATTGTGTTAAAGGTCAAGGTCACAGTTGCTAAAAAAAAACTTGTTTAACAAAAAACAAGTTGTTTGTAAATTTTAAGCCATTGTATAAGTGATCACAAGATGAACTTTATCTAGTTGTTTTAGACATCTGTAAGGGATTGTATCTGACATTAAAAACACTCATGGGGGGGGGGGGGGGGGTAACTAAGGATACTTTTAGGTACAGGTCTGTGGAAGGAGATTTAAAAACCCACCCTATTCATATATTTTTGGACGTTATAAAACATATATTGAATTATTAAATCAGACCTATTCATATATTTTATTACTGCACATCCCCATTGACAAAATAGTACATTCACTGCCAAAATGATCAAGTGATGTTAATGGAACACTTTGCTTGTAAAATCACTGTGGTTTACATAGGCTTAACATGCTTAATATGAGAATTGAGGCATGGATATATTTAGATTATTTAAAACTACCCAATGATATATTTTTTTAAATGAAAAAAGCTACCTATTCATATATTTTGAAGAGGTAAAAAAGTGACCCATTCAGGCCGCACATCCATATTACCCTATATATACCAAGTTACCCCCCCAGTGAAAACAGTTCAGTAGATTTTCTTTTATTTTGTAGATAGCTAGGTGCTGCTATGTTTATCTTCCTAACAATAGTGTTAAAATCCAGTTACATTGTTCTTTGTTATTTATATCATGAATTTTGTATGCAGGGTAACTTCTCAGTCTGTTACCCCTATATTCAAGGAATGGGGAAGTGAAGAATTAAATAAACCATTTTATGTTTTTTTTTAATACAAAGTTTAGCTAGTACTTAATTGAAGTCATTAATAGTGACTTCATGGCTTAATGTTTGTTGATCTTTCATGCTAGGATCGAAGTAAAATTAAAAAAATAAGTACATTTAAAGTAATAATAATAATAATAATAATAATAATAATAATAAGGAAATGTAATATAATATAACAGTAATTTTTCAGGTTTTGTTAACTAAGCTATGCTGCTGCTCAGCTACTCGTTTACAAGGCAGATCTACTTTAACCAACTTCCTGTTCCTGTGTATAATACTGTGGGTAACCAACTTCCTGTTCCTGTGTATAATACTGTGGGTAACCAACTTCCTGTTCCTGTGTATAATACTGTGGGTAACCAACTTCCTGTTCCTGTGTATAATACTGTGGGTAACCAACTTCCTGTTCCTGTGTATAATACTGTGGGTAACCAACTTCCTGTTCCTGTGTATAATTCTGTGGGTAACCAACTTCCTGTTCCTGTGTATAATACTGTGGGTAACCAACTTTCTGTTCCTGTGTATAATACTGTGGGTAACCAACTTCCTGTTCCTGTGTATAATACTGTGGGTAACCAACTTCCTGTTCCTGTGTATAATACTGTGGGTAACCAACTTCCTGTTCCTGTGTATAATTCTGTGGGATCCAGTGTAGACTAATTATTATTCATGAGATTAAAATTTTCCTGAATTTATTATTGGTCAGGCAAACAAGACTTTTAATTCTCTATTAAATACAATATCCCACCTTGTTTTGTTATGATTAAACTATACAAAAATATGTATCTACAAAACAACTACTTCCTTTAAACCTAATATTTTTCTTTCAAGGTATGACTATTGTATCAACAACATTAAATGAAACAATTGTAATTATCCACATCCTCAGTTAGTGTTAAATTACACAGTATACTGGTTAAAAATCTTGAAAAAATAAAATTATGGAATTCAATTAACCATTTAAATCATAAATATTGGTTTACTTGTCCACATTACACAGGTTTTGAGGTTCCATTCTCTTCACAGGTTTAGTTTCATAAAAGCTTTGAGTTGAAGTCGATCTGCCTTGCTAATGGTTAAGGGTTTGTGTGTTTGTTTGTCTGTCTTTGTTTGTGCATTTTGTGTTTATGCTGCTACGATATATAATGCTTTGCAGATGGCATTAAACAGCCTGGCTCAATACCTGCTGATCGGCAATCTAATGCAGATATTGGTGAGTTTGAAGTGATTAATTATGGCAAGGCTAGCTCGTCAGATGCTGGGTCAAAGGTAGGATCAGCTAAAACACACTCCAGCAAAGTTTCTGAGAAATTGTCAGATAAAGCGCCATCGGAAAAATTGTCGGACAAGGGAGGTAAATCTCAACCTCCTTCAGTCCTGGGCGAATCTATTGTAGAAGAGGAGGAGGACCATAAATCACAGAGGTCAGGAAGGTCAAGGTCTGAAGAGGAAGTAGAAGAGCCAGAGGATGAATTCAAGAAGGCAGTTGAAGAAGCAGAAAAGGTATACAGTTTACCAGTAACAATGGTCACTAAATGTCAGACTGGTCTCAGTGTCCGAGTGATTTATGATAGGTAGTTGTTTCAGCAATCCATCACTAAAATGTCAACACTGGGGTTGTTTGAGTCTATATTTGGCATTATGTGCTAACCCATACCTTAATTGAGAAGGATTGCCTGGTTTTTCTACTTAAAGTTGAGCACTCAGATTTAGCTGCCTTGACAATATTACTAGATAATAGTATACAGCTGAAAATGTTGACATGATGACATAATGACAAATTACAACAGTGGTGTAACACATTCAACCTGATATATATTGACTCTGTTCTGTGTAAACAGAATGGTATTAGATTAATTTTGCTTTATTCACACTTGAGAGAAACACTTGAAATTGTTTTAGAATCCATATCCTTATGTTAAATGCAATAAACAAAAATGAAATGTTATCTTCCATCCATCTTTGAACACCGATATATTAATTAATTTTTTGGTTCATTGTCATGGTGGCATAAAATTTGCCATAACATTGGAATGTATTAGATTAATTATGACATTTTGTACACTTAAAAGGTCATAGTTCATATACATGTATATGGATGGACAAACTTATTTAACACAGCAATTTTTAATTCCCAAGAAGCAATTTTTTTTCAAACATCCCTTATTTTGACAGATGACACTGACAGATCTAGGTCTCTTTAGTGTTTTCAGATAAAATGATCTCCCTTGAATCATTTAGCATTATTAATGTAGTACAATACCAGAATCTGGAATTTTTATTTTCATAAAGGACACTTAATTTTGACATTGTGTCTCAGTGGCCAGGTGGTTAAGCTAGTTAGTCATCTACTTTTGATCACTTGCCTGTAAACACTAAGGGTGTGGGTTCTGGACTAACTAAGGGCAGGGTTTGCTGGACTCAGACTTTCATTAACAAGGGTTACCAGTATTCGAACCGAAGGTCTGTGATTTTTACTGGTTCTCATGCTTCCTCCCCAATACAAACTGTATGCAACATATACTAAGAGTTGAAAAGATGTTGAAAGTGGCATTAAACCTTATTGAAACAAACAAACAAAATTGTTCAGTGCTTTGTTTAAATCTGTGATAGAAATAACATATAGGAAGTGGGGGCTTCGGTGGTAAATTGGTTAAGGTAGTTAATCTACTATAGATCACATGGTCTGTCAACACTGAGATTGCAGCTTCGAGTCTCACTGCGGTCAGGGTATACTGCAATCTTAATTGACAAGAATTGCCATTTTCCTACCGAAGGACAGGTTTTCTGGACTTCCTCCCTCACTAAAAACTGGATGCCATAATATAGCTGAAAGTAGTGCAAAATGTCATTCATACAAACAAACAAACAAACATACAAGAGGTGAAGTGATGATGTTTTTATTACTTTTGCAGATAATGAATTAAATATACAAAATTGCACGTTTTTGGTCATAATTAATTATGATGCTTATACAGGTGAATGAACAGAAGGAAGAAGGTGTGAAGGTCGAAGGACGACATAGTGTTGTCAGTAAGAAGAGTGAGAAGAGTGCCGTATCAGACGACAAGAAAAGTAAAGTGTCTGTCAAAACAGAAAAATCGGATGCAGAGAAGAAAAAAGCCAAACCTGCAGAAAAGAAGGAGGAGTTTGTAGTAGGTGTGTACATTATAATAATTATCTGTGTTTGTTCAATTTAAATTATTGTCATAGTTTTTGTCAAATAACATTTTATTGGACGTATAACTAAATGTAATTAATTTTTCAGTCATCATAGCCTGACATGGATTATTGTTTTAGTCACTAAGGAAACAAATTTGCTAACATCGATTAAAGATTACAAATTGAGTTTTGCTGGTACTGCATTTGGAGGAACCACAACATATGTGACACAATACAACTACTTTCATTTCAACGCTAAAATTTTACAAGAATATGATTAAATGATACTTTTTAAACAAACAAAAAATGTGACTGCTTCAATATTTTGAGACAATCAGAATAAGATTTCATGTCCAATCACATTTCCAGAATAAAGAGTTCGACAAGTTTTTATTTCCATGTTTATCAAATTTAAGCTTTACCTTTTGTTCTCTGCATTTGATAAAATTCATTAAACAATAAATCTTCACCTATAAGACAACAATACAGCACCTGGATGAAGAATCCCCTTTCTAGTCTCCATTCAAATTTGTTTGATAGTACCTTTTGTTTAAAGCTTTTGTGTTTATTTGATATATTTATTTCATTATAGCACATAATATTTATTTATTAATTTATAACAAACAGTTTAATTTTCAAATGAGATTTTTCAGTTAATACCCTGATTTTTTTATTGCAGATCCCCCCAAAACTCCCCATAAATTTCATAAAATAAGTATTTTTTATACCCCCCACAAACTTGTTTGGGGGGTATATAGGAATCACCCTGTCTCTCTGTCTGTCTGTCTGTCCATATCCCTTGTAAGCGCAACTCCTGCTAAACCACATGATGAAATTTAATAAACTTAGCATAAAGGAAGTACATTATATGTAGATGGGCATAAAGGATTTTTATTGACCTCGGATATCATTAGAGATAATTGGACTTGAAAGCGAAGAGGGGGGGAAGGGGTTCCTTTGTGAGCGTGCTCACAGTCCACACTTGTTTATTTCAGGTATTACACAATAAGATTCAGTTGAAATCCATGTTTTTATTTAATTTCTTTGTTTATTTCACTGATATTATTTTTTGAACATTAGGAAAAGTCAAGGAGAAAAATGAAAATGAGGCTTTATATGGAGGTGTTAGCCCTCCTCCAAAGGGCTCAACCCCTTCAGGTGAAGGTGAGCTACACTGAGTTATCTCCTCTTAACATGTCTTGATCATGGTTGCAGTTGTGTTTTAATCATTTCCTGGACATTGTCATGTACACTTTCAAGAATGTAATGGACCTTGTTTTTGTTTGCAGTGAAATCCTCTACTAACACTGGTTATTTTTTCTGATAACAAGATATGTATTTAAGTAAGGGACAAAGTAAAATGATTGGGACCTTTGCACAGTTTATAACACCTAAGACACAAATTTCTGGTCTGCTTACATGCAAGGGTACACTAGACTGGCAAACTTCTGGGTACTCCATCTTTTAGACCATTAAAATTTGTTAAAAGTTATATAAAATGCCTTTCAATCCAATTTATTGTTATTTTTGGGTTAGCTATCAGTGGTTGTTACCTTTGGTCAGAGGAATGTTCACATTGGATTTTGACCCTGACCTAATTGGAAGGTAATTACTCCACTTGTAAGGGTTTTCAGTTTTCATGCTAAAGGTCAAGGGTTTTACTGGGTACTTCAGCTTCCTCCTTTAAAACATTGATGTTATAGGTGAAACATGCTTAAAGTGACATGAAATTGAAACAAGTGAACATTATTAACTTTGCACGTATCTTGTTTTTTTTTAAGTATGTAAGTGATTTTCATGCCGTCTGTTTAAAGAAATTTTTGGTATTTAATGCATGTTATACATACAGTTGCTGCATGTGATTGTCAGTTTACACTTATATGATAATCCTGAATCCTGATTGGTTGATAGCCTGTGTGCCATGTCCCTCTGTGCCATAGTATTTGCCAATTTTTAGCCTTGCATATAATATTCCTACAAAAATTCATTCGGAACATTTTGACTTTTACCTCATAGTAAATTTAACATGACTAATCAAATTTGACAACCAGAGATGTTCTGATAGTAAAAATTAAATATAGCAGCTGCTCAGTGCTGTCAGCTAGGATGAAACAAGTGGTCTAATATCATCACTCTTTACATCCATGATATTCTGTGTGCTTAAACAGCTATATCATTTTGGGAGAGGTATTTGTGAAAATTACGCCTCACAGACATGATATATCTGCTCAAGAGGCACTGACTTGGGAAAGGGTGTGCTTGAGCTTCCCAGACATGATACATCTGCTCAAGAGCCACTGACTTAGTAAAGGATGTGCTTGACTTGATCTTTAATTATCAGGAATATGTGTTTACCTGCACATACTATAAAGCTGTACCATAATAAAAACTAAACAATAATATAAGGCCAAACATGCTGAAAGCGGTATATAACCCCACATTTAAACAAACAGGTGTACGATTGAAAGGAAAAAAAATGAAAGAAATGAACTATTATAATAGCTTGTAAGCAATGGAGACAAAAAGGGCCAGTTAGATAACGGGTGGAATTTTTAGTTCAATCAAGGCAAGGGAGGCAATAAGGTCCAGTATCCAGTTTCGTGGGATTTTTTCTTAACCCAAGCAAACAATTCTAAGCACCTCACTTGCACATCTGCACTGAGTTATCACCCCTTAGTGGTAAAGTTAAAATGTGGACTTGTCATGATACCAGTGTGTTGGTATAGTACTGTGGACTTGTCAGGATACCAATCTGTTGGTAATGCACTCTGGACCTGTCACAATACCAGTCTGTTGGTATAGCAATGTGAACCTGTCAGGATACATGCTGTTAGTATAGCACTGGGGACCTGTCAGGACCCAGTCTGTTGGTACAGCACTGAGGACCTGTCAGGATACCATTCTGTTGGTATAGCACTGTTCACCACTTGAACTGGTCACTTTGGAAGTTATTCAAGTTTTAACTTAATTCCATGTTAAATTTAAAATTGTAATAATGTATAATACAAAATTATAAATGTTTTAAGGATGTCTGCTGGTCATATTTTTTTTCTCATATTTTGGAACTCTTCATGTTTTATCCATTTGCAGGTTCAATTTTAACTTTGACTCTCAATTTTCTTTTCATTATTTCATTTTAAAGTTCTTTACAAGCCAGTTGACAAAATATAATGAAATTCTTTTTTTTTTTTCATGATATTTTAGATATACCAAAAAGTTATATCAAGAAAATGCTCATTGACCCCATTACATGTATTGACCCTGTCATTATTTTTTGCGTACTATTATTTCCTACCTCTATCAAACTATAATAATGATTTAAATCCTCGTGTTTGTGAAAGTAGTACCATTGAACATCCTGTATTGTAACTTAATGTTTGTAATTTTCTTTAATATTTGGAAAATATTTTCATTTATAATTTTTTATTCCAATAAAATATGCTATAAACATAAAATTTTTATTAACAGCAGAAAAATCTACGAAAAATGGTGAGATTTCACGCTTGATGGCAGTTGTTTGGCATCAGATATCACCTAAGTTATCTCCCCTCACATCAATAAATTGTTGACATTCCTAACAGAGTTATTGTTCCTGGCACTGATTGAACCTGATTTCCCTCCAGAAACTGTTGTCACTGTTAATTGTTGTTACAATAATTACTTCCCTTTGTTGTATGATGTTATTGAATTGTTACCATGGTAATCTGAAGAACTTCTAATCAAACCTTATTTAACTTTAACTTAATTATTTGTTTCGTAAAGCTTTTGTAGAATGAACTTTTTGTTTTTGGTCGGCAGAAGATATCAAAACAAATTTCTATATTAAATTTCAGTTTGTTCATTTTTTTAAACTATAATAACTCTAAAAATTCCTTTATTGCTAAAAATAGTTGTAATGGTTTGAATAAAATTGAGTGAAATACTCAATTATTTTATAAGGCTTAAATTTTATGGAGTCTTTCATTGGTCATGAAATTGGTGTTTTTGGTTTTTTCTATGTTATTGCATAATTTAGGGTAAAATTGTAAATTAGTACATGTACAATGTTATTGAATTTATACTGATAGGTTTGACATGTCAATGGACAGACAATTTATCTAAAATTAAGTATTTATTTCGTCAAAATCTGGAAAATTGGCGATTGATACAACTTGTATCATCTATATATGTGATACAAGATGTACTTTTGTCAGAACTACATTTTGACATCACAATAAATGGTATAACCAATGATTCGGTGAATGACTTTCATTCTATGAATGAGATATGACGTCATAATACGTGTGACGTTTGGGGCTATGTTTTATAAACAAATGCTTAGTTGAATGTTAAATTTTAAATTTAAACTTGCATTCAGTTTTGTTCGACCCTTTTTATACTTATTAATTTGAGATAAACATATTACATACATTAAAGAGTAGGTACAACTACCTGTATCACGTCTCAACAGTTGCATACATTCGCATCACAACTCGACGCTACACATCTCGTAGTGATACAAATGTACCCAACTGTCTCCACGTGATACTGGTAGTTGTACCTACTCTTTAATATATGTAATGTGTATTTATAATGGTAATTTGCAAAAGACTTACCTTTTATATTGTTCTTTATTATTATTCTAATAAAAGCTCTACAAATTAAAATTCATTTTTAAAGAAAGCAGCAAGTGAAGTTTATAAAAATATTTAAGGCATATAGATTGTATCCTTTATAAGTCACAGATTGTGGTTTCTGCTTGACAACTTGAAAAAGCCTTCACCAAACATTTGAAATTTATAAATGTTTCCAGGACCACTTAACACAGATCAAGGTTAAATTTGTCCAATTTTACATTTGTCTATCCTGAGTTATGACCCCTTTTAAAGCCTTGAAGTCAAACATTTTAAATTTAGAAATGTTTCCAGGACCACTTAACACAGTAACACAGATCAAGGTTAAATTTGTCCAATTTTACATTTGTCTATCCTGAGTTACGACCCCTTTTAAAGCCTTGAAGTCAAACATTTTAAATTTAGAAATATTTAGTGGATTACTGAATATAGATTGAGTTCTAATTTGACAGATAGCACTTTTGTCTTTCCTGAGTTATTGCCCCTTACAACTCAGAAAAATATCAAGGTTTCTGCTTGATAACTTGAAAAAGTCTTGACTAAAACAATTGAAATTTGGAAATGTTTTTTAAGACCATTCAACACAAATCAAGTCTGAATTTATAATTAGGGATCACTTAACATAGATTCATTTCAAATTCACCAATTTTAATTTGTTCAGGTATAGGGCATCTGTGTCTCATGGACACATTCTACTTTCATTTTCTTACAGTAGATAGGGAAATGTTTTTAATTTATTTATTAGTTTATAGTTCATGTTTTGTTATATAAAGAAATCATTAAAGGATTAGAAACCATATTGAGTTTATTTTGTTTTGGTCATATTCATTTAATTTATGTCCTGTTAAAAATGCCATTGAGCTAACTATAAAAGGGAGGTAATTGAATATCTGATTGGACAAAGATACATTACTCACATTAAATTTTATGACTAGTTTTAATTGCAACAAAATAATTATTAAAAAAAACTGAGGGATTGAGTGTATTGTGTACAATTGAAGGCAGTTTATTATAAGATGCATAAAAAATAACCAGCCCATAACTAAGCTGATAATCCTCCCTTCTATAAGTCATATGTATGGCATATCACACATGTTTCACTGAAAATAGCTCTGCTCTGCTTTGTCAGTTGAGACCACATATATCAGAAAACATGTGAAATATGTGTATATGTCAAGTTCCTGTGGATTACACAAAATTTCCCCTTAAAGGAGTTTATTGTGGTATAAACTCGGCCAACTCACTCACAACCTGAATAAAGTTCCTCTACTTCATGTTAAGCTTAATTTCAAATCAGAGTTTACAAATCAATACATTGATTAAAATAACCTCTATTACTTATTGTGTCGAGACCAACTTACAGAACGATTTTACCTGTGTAAGAATTCCTACTAATGATGACATGAAACTGGTTTATAGGTGTGTGAACATTTTGGTTGCAATGACTCTATCCAATGAAATAAAATGTAAACATTAGAATTATATCTCTTTACTAGATTTGTTGGACAACTATTTGAAAAATTTAGCTGCAGGTATTGTCTTTATAGACTCAGTAGGAAATATAGGATTAGAAATTAGATATTTTTTTATTGTGATATAATTGGTTTGGTGTATTTGGGTCTTTTTTCCTATTTTACTGGAGTTTAAGTTCTTGAATATTTTATTTCTTGGTATAAGTAGAAAACTGGCCAATTGTACTCATAGTTAAAGAGAAGTGCTGTTCTGTCAAAATCTTTTTAGCCCAGCTAGTTTTATCATTATATGTGTGTTACTGTTGTTTCAAAATAAGCCTGTATCAGTGAATCTAAATTATTTAAAAGTTCATCTAGTCCCACCTTTAAACATTCAGAATATAAAGGTCATTTGGACCTTCCAGAAAGATAGTAGTGTAAATCTGTAAGCATTTAGAACTAGCTTGGTGAATGAGGCTGGCCACATTCCAAACTATACTAATGTCAGTTGGGTCCATCTGTAAACATTCTGATTGGGAATTACTTTGGGGGACCAGGCCAGTCTGTCATATTATGAGTTACTAAGGTCAGTTGGGTCCATCTGTAAACATTCTGATTGGGAATTACTTTTGGGCCAATCTGTCACATTATGAGTTACTAAGGTCAGTTGGGTCCATCTGTAAACATTCTGATTGGGAATTACTTTGGTGGATCAGGCCAGTCTGTCACATTATGAGTTACTAAGGTCAGTTGGGTCCATCTGTAAACATTCTGATTGGGAATTACTTTGGTGGATCAGGCCAGTCTGTCACATTATGAGTTACTAAGGTCAGTTGGGTCCATCTGTAAACATTCTGATTGGGAATTACTTTGGGGCCAATCTGTCACATTATGAGTTACTAAGGTCAGTTGGGTCCATCTGTAAACATTCTGATTGGGAATTACTTTGGGGCCAATCTGTCACATTATGAGTTACTAAGGTCAGTTGGGTCCATCTGTAAACATTCTGATTGGGAATTACTTTTGGGGATCAGGCCAAGTGTCACATTATGAGTTACTAAGGTCAGTTGGGTCCATCTGTAAACATTCTGATTGGGAATTACTTTGGGGGATCAGGCCAGTCTGTCACATTATGAGTTACTAAGGTCAGTTGGGTCCATCTGTAAACATTCTGATTGGGAATTACTTTTGGGCCAATCTGTCACATTATGAGTTACTTAGGTCAGTTGGGTCCACCTGTAAACATTCTGATTGGGAATTACTTTTGGGCCAATCTGTCACATTATGAGTTACTAAGGTCAGTTGGGTCCATCTGTAAACATTCTGATTGGGAATTACTTTGGTGGATCAGGCCAGTCTGTCACATTATGAGTTACTAAGGTCAGTTGGGTCCATCTGTAAACATTCTGATTGGGAATTACTTTGGGGCCAATCTGTCACATTATGAGTTACTAAGGTCAGTTGGGTCCATCTGTAAACATTCTGATTGGGAATTACTTTTGGGCCAATCTGTCACATTATGAGTTACTAAGGTCAGTTGGGTCCATCTGTAAACATTCTGATTGGGAATTACTTTGGGGCCAATCTGTCACATTATGAGTTACTAAGGTCAGTTGGGTCCATCTGTAAACATTCTGATTGGGAATTACTTTTGGGGATCAGGCCAAGTGTCACATTATGAGTTACTAAGGTCAGTTGTGTCCATCTGTAAACATTCTGATTGGGAATTACTTTGGGGGATCAGGCCAGTCTGTCACATTATGAGTTACTAAGGTCAGTTGGGTCCATCTGTAAACATTCTGATTGGGAATTACTTTGGGGCCAAGTGTCACATTATGAGTTACTAAGGTCAGTTGGGTCCATCTGTAAACATTCTGATTGGGAATTACTTTGGGGGATCAGGCCAGTCTGTCACATTATGAGTTACTAAGGTCAGTTGGGTCCATCTGTAAACATTCTGATTGGGAATTACTTTGGGGCCAATCTGTCACATTATGAGTTACTAAGGTCAGTTGGGTCCATCTGTAAACATTCTGATTGGGAATTACTTTTGGGCCAATCTGTCACATTATGAGTTACTAAGGTCAGTTGGGTCCATCTGTAAACATTCTGATTGGGAATTACTTTTGGGCCAATCTGTCACATTATGAGTTACTAAGGTCAGTTGTGTCCATCTGTAAACATTCTGATTGGGAATTACTTTGGGGGATCAGGCCAGTCTGTCACATTATGAGTTACTAAGGTCAGTTGGGTCCATCTGTAAACATTCTGATTGGGAATTACTTTGGGGCCAAGTGTCACATTATGAGTTACTAAGGTCAGTTGGGTCCATCTGTAAACATTCTGATTGGGAATTACTTTGGGGGATCAGGCCAGTCTGTCACATTATGAGTTACTAAGGTCAGTTGGGTCCATCTGTAAACATTCTGATTGGGAATTACTTTGGGGCCAATCTGTCACATTATGAGTTACTAAGGTCAGTTGGGTCCATCTGTAAACATTCTGATTGGGAATTACTTTTGGGCCAATCTGTCACATTATGAGTTACTAAGGTCAGTTGGGTCCATCTGTAAACATTCTGATTGGGAATTACTTTTGGGGATCAGGCCAAGTGTCACATTATGAGTTACTAAGGTCAGTTGTGTCCATCTGTAAACATTCTGATTGGGAATTACTTTTGGGGATCAGGCCAAGTGTCACATTATGAGTTACTAAGGTCAGTTGGGTCCATCTGTAAACATTCTGATTGGGAATTACTTTGGGGCCAATCTGTCACATTATGAGTTACTAAGGTCAGTTGGGTCCATCTGTAAACATTCTGATTGGGAATTACTTTGGGGGATCAGGCCAGTCTGTCACATTATGAGTTACTAAGGTCAGTTGGGTCCATCTGTAAACATTCTGATTGGGAATTACTTTGGGGGATCAGGCCAGTCTGTCACATTATGAGTTACTAAGGTCAGTTGGGTCCATCTGTAAACATTCTGATTGGGAATTACTTTGGGACCAATCTGTCACATTCACAATTACTTAGATGAAAATAAAGCTGGTCTTAAAATATTGAATATTATTTATGCCAACCGATCTGTAGACAGCCAGCATAACTTTGTTTGTAAATACAGTGTTTAATCTTCTGAATAATAATGCCTCGAACAATTAAGCTTTGCTATTCCTGAACGTACAGCCATATAGTTAATATTAACGTGAGGCCATTTTGAAACCTGAATAGTAAGTAATTTATTCCAGTTTTCGAGTATGGGGCATTGCACGCTTCTCCGTATCAGCTGTAATAGCTGTGCTTTTGATGACTTTGGTATAGGGTTTATAACAAAACTCTTTGGTTTTTATGGCTTTGATACAGGGTTTTTATCAAAACTCTTTTGTGTTTTGGCTTTGATACAGGGTTTGTATCAAAACACTTGTTTGTTAAGATTTTGGTACAGGGATTTTTCAAACTTTGTATTTTTGGTGTTTGTAAAGGGTTTGTATCAAAACACTTTTTGTTAGTTTCTATGAAATCATTGGTTAAATAATTGATTTTGTAGTTTGGAGTTTATGAAATACAATTATAGCCATTCTGTGTTTGAAATATACAATCTAGTTGAAGCAGAAGTAGCTTAGTTACAGGTTGACATAGTAATGTTATTTTCTAAATGTTTACAACAGAACCAAAGAAGATAGCAGTTCAGCCACCCATAGACGATTCAAAACTGCCACCGCTGCCACCTGAAATAGCAAAAGCTCTAGATCATGGACAAAAGTCAAAGAAATTTGACTTGAGCAAAAAACCTGTTGATCCACCACCAAAAGATTTGGGTGAGGCCACTGAGAAGCAGACGACACTTCAGATGTCACATGATTTTACTGATGTCACATTTAATATCACAAGTTGCAGAGACAGCACAATTTTTTTTTTCAGATGTGAACTAACTGAATGAATTGATTTGCAGGTTTTCCTGATTATGTCACTCTGATTTTATGAAACCACTATATTTATTTTTAGACACATTAATCCAATTACTAATTGCATTCCACACATTATGTTCTGTGAAAAAATATATGGCTATTTTTGGGGTTTTCATAATTTAAAAAAAAAAAACAATTGATAGGTAGTGAAATCTAAAAAATTATTTTTAACCTGTTAAAATGTACACAATATTTATTAAATATATTTACAAACATAGGCATTTTTGTATATTTGTTACATTACCATTCTGTACTTTCATTTTCAGCCTTTTGAGTGCCATATATGTCACATTTTTATGACTTTGAGTATTTTCCTTTTTAGCATTTTTTATATGGGTTACATTGAATTTTTCAGCATTTTGAGTGTCATTTTAACATCATATTATACTGATCACATTTAATGACCTTTCTTTTGCAGTGTTTTATTAATTACATTTCACTACGTATTTCAGCACTGTGACATTGTTATTTTTTACGTGGTACATGGAAATTTCATTGCTTAAAAAATTAAAAAAGAATATTCATAAATTTACAGGAAAAGTCAACACAAAAGGAGAACTTGAGAAATTGTTTGGTGAAATTGGTCTCCCTCCCCCCAAACCTACTACAAAGAAGAAGGGTGAGATCAGGGGTCATAGTTCTACTAACACTGCTATATAACCCTCCTCCCTCTGTACTCCTCCTTAAGAGAATCTGGTATACATATCTCCCAAGATATCTGTCTCATTATAGGATGATTTTAGTTTTTGGTCTTTTAAATGTGATTTCTGATTTATGTAATTGATGAACTGTTATGCTAGGCATTTACTTGCATTGTACAGGCTTGTCTAATTGATGAACTGCTGAATTGGCAAGTGACCAATATTGGTTCAGAATAGACTGTTTAATTTAATTTGGGGGCATCGGTGGCGGACTGGTTATTAGGTAGTTCTTCTACTATTGATCACGTGGTCTGTCATCACTGAGGTTGCGGGTTCGAGTCTCACTGCTGGCAAGGTGCACTAGACTCCAATCTTAATTGACATGGATTTCCAGTTTTCCTACCGAAGGTCGGGTTTTCTTTTGCTCATAGTTGCATTAAACCCCATTTAAACAAACTAACAACAACCAAACCGAAGAATGATGTCCATTAAAGTCAGCCCAACACTATGATCACTAATTCAATACATGTATTAAGGAATCCAAACTTTTGAATAAAGTAATCCACATTATGACCATGTGTATACCTGGTTCTCAATAGAAAACCCTAATTTTATTTTACATTTATGCAATTATTTCATTCTTTATGTACTATTTCTTTTAGATCTGTTCTGTCTATATATATAGCATGCAATATATACAAATTTGACTGTTTATTCTTGCAAGATGCTTTTCCTTTTCTTGCAGTCTTGGTATATAGTTCTGAAATGCATGTTGTTTTAGAGGTGCATTGTTGGTAATATGATAGACCATTACTCTACTGCATTACTGTGTACTCTTATACTGTTTCAGTTTTTTTGCATCATCAGATCAGGGTACCAGTCACTTACATTTTAATCTATCAAGTTGTATCCAAAGAAATTCACTGACTCCTATAAGTGAACTTAAGTTACAGAATTTTCCATGAAAGTTATTTCAGTTTGAGAAAAAGTGAATATATAGGATATTCTCATGAATATTATTCCAGTTAAAGAAAAAATTAAAAAAGTTACAAGATGCAGGTTACTGGTATTTGGTATAACGTTTTGGAACTTTGGTGATAAAAGCTCTACAACATTGCATTCATTTGGATTTCAAATATTGTTTGGGTTCGAGCGCCACTGATGAGTCTTGATTAGATGAAACGCGCATCTGGCGTAGTAAATTTTATTAACCTTGGTATCTTTGATGACATTTTATTTACTGAAATGAAAGTTAATTTGAGAAAAGAACAGTTAACATTTTGTTCAATGTTACACAATAATTATAAAACTTTTAATGTGTACAAGGAGTAAAAAACTAACTGTTTCTTCAAATTTGAAATAAAACACATTTTAAATATAGTTCTTTTAAGAAACAAGTGTTTACAAATGCAATAGAGATTTTTTCATTTAGGATAATAAGTAATGTGTATCATAATATTTTGTTTTATTTGGACAAGGATGGAATTTATTGGAAGGCAATTATAGACAGTTAATATTTTTGAGGTTATACCACAATGCTATATTTGGTAGTCGCACTACACAGCACATATAGAACAAGTTAGATAACACGAGGTTGTATTTACAAGATTTTATGCACATTTTTGTGCATATGCTACATTTTCTTTTTTTTCTTTTTTTCTTTTTTTTTTTGGGGGGGGGGGTGGCTTTTTTTCCTTTGAACATGTGAAGGAGTTATTTCTATTATGCTAGAGGCCCATATTGTAAAAATAAATGTAATTAAATTCTGAAAAGTGAAATGCAAAATTTGTTTGTGTAGCCATATACAAAATACCTACATTTATAGAAGTAATTCCTGTGTATAGAAAATAACCTTTTATATACACAAGATGGAAACTCTGCATGTTGTTTTGCTTACATGTATACATGGATTGATTTTCAGCTTTTCAATTTAAAACACAATATTTCTATATAACACATACAATATTTTGATTGATTTATTCCTTTGATATAATTATTTTGTATTTTTCTACTTGTGCATTGCTAAATGTATGTTTGAAGTGAACTAAAACAAGAGCCTTAAATATGAAATTCATGACTTATGACAATTTTTTGTTGTTGATTATTTCTCATATCATTGTAATAATTAAAATATATTTTGTTTTAATTCTTTACTGACGATCATTAACAGGAAAACCCAAAGATCCTAAAGGCAAGAAGCCAACAGGGAAGAAACCAGCAGGGAAACCAATAAAGGGCAAGGGCAAGGCCAAAAAGGAGGAGGAGCTAGCTGAACCGACACCTGCTGAGCCTGAGCCATTGCCTCCCAAAGAGCCGACGCCCCCACCACCTCCCCCAGTGGTGGAAGATAAAGGTGCCTCTGATAATGAATCAGATAAGGTAATTAATCAGTGTCTTTTAGATGTTTTACTTCGGTTGATTTTTCTTTGTGAGGTTTAATGTTGTTGATCATTGTCTTTCAGATGTTTTACTCTGGTAGATTATTGAGATGTTTAATAATCGTGGATGATTCTTTAGTATGTTTGAACTTTGTTAATTTTTAATGAAGGTGCTCACAAATATGTATTTTTCATAAAGGTATATTTAAAATTTGGGTATGATGTTTTTATATGTTTAAAATTATTTGATTTCCCATAAATATATTTTTTATCGAGACATTTTATAATGGTAGACTTTTCACTGAAATGCTTGAAACAAGCAAATTTTTATTTAGTTAAGTTATTTTTTATAGTGATTTTTCATTTAGATGTTTTGTGTAGTTAAATCTGATAACAAGTTTATGAGTTGTTTTGTCTGTCACATTGGGTAACAGAGTTTTTAAGTGGACATTTGGTAGCTGACTCATATTCTAACAATGAGTAACTGAGTTGTTAAGTCTAACAATGAGTGTGACATTAATTAACTGAGTTGGTGAGTGTGACATTAGGTAACTGAGTTGGTGAGTGTGACATTAAGTAACTGAGTTGGTGAGTGTGATATTAAGTAACTGAGTTGGTGAGTGTGACATTAAGTAACTGAGTTGGTGCATGTGACATTAAGTAACTGAGTTGGTGAGTGTGACATTAAGTAACTGAGTTGGTGAGTGTGACATTAAGTAGCTGAGTTGGTGAGTGTGACATTAAGTAACTGAGTTGGTGAGTGTGACATTAAGTAACTGAGTTGGTGAGTGTGACATTAAGTAACTGAGTTGGTGAGTGTGACATAAGGTAACTGAGTTGGTGAGTGTGACATTAAGTAACTGAGTTGGTGAGTGTGACATTAAGTAACTGAGTTGGTGAGTGTGACATTAAGTAACTGAGTTGGTGAGTGTGACATTAAGTAGCTGAGTTGGTGAGTGTGACATTAAGTAACTGAGTTGGTGAGTGTGACATTAAGTAACTGAGTTGGTAAGTGTGACATTAAGTAACTGAGTTGGTGAGTGTGACATTAAGTAGCTGAGTTGGTGAGTGTGACATTAAGTAGTTGAGTTGGTGAGTGTCACATTAAGTAACTGAGTTGGTGAGTGTCACATTAAGTAGTTGAGTTGGTGAGTGTCACATTAAGTAACTGAGTTGGTGAGTGTCACATTAAGTAGTTGAGTTGGTGAGTGTGACATTAAGTAGCTGAGTTGGTGAGTGTGACATTAAGTAACTGAGTTGGTGAGTGTGACATTAAGTAACTGAGTTGGTGAGTGTGACATTAAGTAGCTGAGTTGGTGAGTGTGACATTAAGTAACTGAGTTGGTGAGTGTGACATTAAGTAACTGAGTTGGTGAGTGTCACATTAAGTAACTGAGTTGGTGAGTGTTACATTAAGTAGCTGAGTTAGTGAGGGTGACATTAAGTAACTGAGTTGGTGAGTATGACATTAAGTAACTGAGTTGGTGAGTGTCGCATTAAGTAACTGAGTTGGTGAGTGTGACATTAAGTAGTTGAGTTGGTGAGTGTGACATTAAGTAGCTGAGTTGGTGAGTGTGACATTAATTAACTGAGTTGGTGAGTGTGACATTAAGTAACTGAGTTGGTGAGTGTGACATTAAGTAGCTGAGTTGGTGACTGTGACATTAACTAGCTGAGTTGGTGAGTGTCACATTAAGTAGCTGAGTTGGTGAGTGTGACATTAAGTAACTGAGTTTGGGAGTGTGACATTAAGTAACTGAGTTGGTGAGTGTGACATTAAGTAACTGAGTTGGTGAGTGTGACATTAAGTAGCTGAGTTGGTGAGTGTGACATTAAGTAACTGAGTTGGTGAGTGTGACATTAAGTAACTGAGTTGGTGAGTGTCACATTAAGTAACTGAGTTGGTGAGTGTTACATTAAGTAGCTGAGTTAGTGAGGGTGACATTAAGTAACTGAGTTGGTGAGTATGACATTAAGTAACTGAGTTGGTGAGTGTCGCATTAAGTAACTGAGTTGGTGAGTGTGACATTAAGTAACTGAGTTGGTGAGTGTGACATTAAGTAGCTGAGTTGGTGAGTGTGACATTAAGTAGCTGAGTTGGTGAGTGTGACATTAAGTAACTGAGTTGGTGAGTATGACAATACCTGAGTTATTTGTGGTTATATTCACAGATGCAGAGGAATCAGGTATACATTACAGTAGCCATTTTGATAGTACATAGGTTTGAAACTTTTTGTAGTTTCATTGTGGTATAAAAATACTTCCTGTAGCACATTTTTTATGAAGAATGCACAAACGTGAAATGTGTTTTCTGCTTACTTTTACACCATAATGAAACTCCAAAAAAATTTTGTTTGATTCTTATAATTACATTTTTAAGTTAAAAAATGAAATAAAATTATGAGTTATAAAAATATTTAAATGTGTATTGCTTTGAACAATTCTATTCAGTCTTTGCTTTACTGCTGTATTGTCAAAGGCATTATCATGGAAGCGCACATTTTCTGGATTTTCCAATATATGAAAAAACAAATATTTATGTCACGTGATTGTGCACCAATCCGATGGCCAAGAATTAATATCACATACTTCTAATGTAATTATATAGAATTAATGGCTGCCATTATATATTTCAGTCTGCTAGTGATCCGTGTTTTAAAGCATGTGTTATGTTCATACTATGTATAAGATCCGAGATTATGTAAGGGAACAACCTCATTGGTGCCTGAAATTTTTTCTTCATTCAGACAAAAATGTTTGGTCCACACATGACAGTTTATATACAGTGTATTCACATGCTAATTTCATTACTGTTAATTTCATGTTAAGTTGCAATTCAACTGAAATTTACATTAAAAAATTCATCATAATTCGCTTGAAATGTTGTTTTACATTAATATCTCTGTATACTATGACGTGATCATTTACTTAATTACTTTAATTAAAAACTATACAATAATAAATAAAAACTCCATATTTTGCCGACGTTTCGACGACCACTGCCGTCTTTATTCAAGGCATATATACAAAATATATGATTACTTTAAAATAATAATTAAAATTTATAATTACTTTAAAATAATAAAATTATATATTTCAAAAATTATAAAAATTACAAAAATAATTTTAAATAATTTTAATTATAAAAATTTATAATTACTTTAAAATAATAATTTTAATGTCCCACCAACAAAGGTTTGATTGACAATATCACATGAGCTAAATTCAGTTGGGGTTCAGTTGAATTATTTCACACAAAATACATGCTCAAAATTTGGCTATGTATGGAAAAAAGGAGGATATTGGATAATAGAAAGAAATTGGTTAAATGTACAGGGGACAGTTCTATTTTTATGCCCCTGTGACGACATGTCGTTGGCATTAAATTGTACTCATGTCCGTCCATTTGTCCGTACCTACATCCGTCCTTCCGTACTAATTTCCATCAAGCTTTTCTCAGAAACAGTAGATGAGAACAATTTGAAATTTGGCAGGGTGGTTCAGTATCACAAGTTGTACGTCCTAAGCGACTTTCAGACCTGTCGGACAATTACTTCCTGTGTGGGACTTCATTTAGCCGGGGCATCTGTGTCCCATGGACACATTCTTCGATTTTTTTATAATCTCTTACCCTCAACAGTTACAAAAATTTTTGATTGATAAAGAGGATGTGTATAAAGGGCCCAAACTGGCCCAAAATTTGAAATCTCAAATAATCAGTTAAAATTTGATGTAAAACAGAAAAATATCTTAACAATAGTACATCCTTTACCATACTTTATACATATATATGACTTTCTAATGTCATGAAATGGGTCAAAATCAAGGTTTTGAAAAAAAAACTTTTTAACAAAAATAAACTTTAAAAAAAATTAAGTACCTCCACCTGTTTGATCAAAACCATAATAGAACAATGTTTCTTCTTCATCATAAAGAATGTATGTGTTGATTATTTATTTATATGCTGGGATATCATTTCTGTAGTGTAGATATAAAAATCACTGCATTTTATCTGCAAAAAAAAAATGCTGCTTTCAGTCTATTGTGATGTCATTATTGAATGTAAATTGAGAAAGATTTTTTAAATAATATTAGAAAGACTTTTCTACATATTCATTTTGCAAAGTCTGAACATGACAATCACAGTTTAATTTTTTTCCAAATCAAGGGGCTGAAATAGGCCCTTAACACCCCAAGTCCTTTGTAAAATAATAAAAAAATACTGATAGTTTGAAAGTATATACTATAGGTATTTATGGGCCTAGGTGGCTGAGTTGTTACGGTAGTTCGTCTACTATTGATCTCATGGTCTCACTGCATGCAGGTTGCACTTGACTCCAATGTTAATTGACAATGATTGCCAGTTTTCATAACAAAGGTCTGGGGTTTTCTCCGGGTACTCGGCTTCATCCCCAGTAAAAACTGGAAACTAAAAAATTGCTGAACGTAGCGTTAACAAAATTCAAACTAACAAACTACTGCTATTTGATTTGGATGGTCAGCTGGATGTCCAAAATTGTTTGAACCACAAATTCTTTTGGCATGAGCATTAGAAATATTTATGCATACAGTTAGAAGCTATCTTTATTTTACATTTATATTTTACTGTTGAGCATATACAGTATAAATATTTTTATTCTGCAATTATTACATTTGCTGTGCAAAATGTATAAGGATACATTTTCCTTTTATTTGGTATGTTATGTATTAGAATACATATTTTTCTGGTGTCATTGCCATCCGACTTCCATCAAGGACATTATGTTCTCATTAGGTTATGTGCACACATTTTCAATTAATCAGAAATGGCCTTTTTCACATTTTTTATAATTTATATAAAGCTATACGCTTTGTTTTGTTTAAATATAATCACTAGAAATTTACTACTGATCATAAAATTAAAAAAATGATTGACTTCTTTGCCCGTCCTTCCTCTTATTTCCCTATGTACCTATGGGAAAGGTAATACAAACTACATTTCAGTTTGTCCTTAATTGAAACATTACCTGTAAATCGATCTCATTAAAATTAAATCTTTCACTTGCTCACCTCTTTTTGTTATTGGTCGCTATGTTGTAAGCGACCATAGCAAAAAGGGGGGAGCAAGTGAAAGATTTAATTTTAATTAGATTGAATGTAAATTAAGAACATGGTACCAAATTTTGGAATGTATCCAGCCACGCGAAATATTAAAAATAAAATATTTACAATTATTGCTGTTTCAGAGATCAACAGTTAGTAAAAAGTCAAAAAATAGTGCAAGTAGTGGATATCCACTTAAAAAATATCAGTCCAAGGTAGACAACTCACATAACACAAAGTGGTTTATTCGTCACATTTAAGGAGTGGTTTTTTTCTTAAATAACTCTTAGTGCACACGTTTTTTTCCACATAACATTTTATATTTTCTTGACAGTTTATGAGATATGAACCCTTTTTTTTTTATAGAAAACGCTTGGTCAGAAACTTTTGATTAAACTAATCTGACACTGTTGAGTGGATTTAGTCATTTTACATATATGTTATTGCTACAATTATCTTGTTAGGTAGCTTCAGTTTTTTTGTAACAGTTAATATTTACACCTTCAGACAAAAGGGAGATAACTGTTCACTCAGTGTTTGATTCAGTTGCACATTTCTCAGTAATTTTAGATTTGTGTTTATCCACTTTCTAACTGGTTCTAACTGAATTACTTCTTTGTTCAACAAATTTTTAAGGTAATTTTATAACTGTTTTATAATTTGACATATTGCAACCAATTTTTCCACTTTGACACATAAAGTCATTATTTTGCATTTTACTGGTCTTTATCAAGTGTTAGTACATTTTACCTGTTAGCTACATATATATTAATTATTATTGAGGGATCATACATGTAGCTAATTTAGAAAGATTTATTTCTATGAGGTTCACTACTATTTTAATCTGTAATTTCATTGAACCCATAAATACTCAAGAGATATAAATATTCTGTTGAAAAGACATTCACAAGAGAGGAAAATCTTCTATTGAAAATATTATAAAAAATGGTGAACCAAATTTTAGGAAGTCTTAATAAATGTTTTATGAAGCCTGCCACTTAGTGGTGGATTCCCTATCATGATCAGTCTGTCCGTCCTTTAGTGCGTCCATGATTGGCTTTTATTATTTGGTATGTGGGTAGATAATATCAAGGTGATTTGTAACATACCATGGTTAATGGCCTTTTACCTTGAACTTTGACCTCAAAGTCAGTAGGACCTACAGATACCATATATATTTATTTTTCTTCCATGTATTAAATAGTTTTTGTTAATTATTTCAGGAATCTGTTGCTACAATAAAATCATCAGAGGAAAGTGACTTTGAATTCCATTTTGTCAGAGAAACACCGACCCCAACTCCACCACCTCCACCAAAACCACCATCTACCATACCTTCATTGGATGACGAACCAACTGATGACGACGAAAAACAAGAAGGAGAAGATGTAAGTTACTGTAGTGATTTTTCTCCTGTTGTGATGCATGGTGATATTATTGTATATAATTATTTGTTCTTCTGTTTCCATGGTGATGTTGCTATTTTGATCTTGCTGTGGTAATATTATTTCAGTATTAACCTATAGCAGTTGGTAATAAAAGTTACTTTCTGTTGTCTTGGTAACTATTTTTATTGTTGATTTATGCTTAAGAAAGAAACTATGCAATCTATATGTATGTTATCTATATAGTTTTTATCAAAATTAAATTACTTACAGGTAAATACTTCTTTTGTCATTATTGAATTTGAAGATTTTCAGAGGAGTCAGTTCAACGAACTTTTACTGGCTTATTATTTTATAGCTGATTCTAGTACTAATCTCAGAAGACAAACATAAAATGTAGTGCTGTAAATTCTGATAACCACCAAAATACTAACATTCAAGTATGCCGTCACATGACTATCACATTGTCAGTTTATTCCTACTGAAGGTGGGGGGTTTTCTACGGTTACTCTGGCTTCCTCCCCCAATAAAAACTGGACTCCAAGATACAGCTGAAAAATTACTGAAAATGGTATTAAACACCATTCAAACAAACATAATCAGTTTAAAAATTAACATGTACATAGAGAAAATCTCTTTCAAAACATTTTCCACTTCAATAGTCAGATTTTTGGACAGATCTGGAAGCTCTTCCAAAATCATTTCAGTGATAGTATTTGGTATAAATGGGAAAGAAAAAATTCCCTCTTTTTTCAAATTACAATTGAAGGGATGTTATAGTGATTATGAGGTCTACATAATCTGTATTAGTATTTGTTAAATATTAAGTATACAAGGGATTTGATTTCCAGAAACGAAAGAAGAAGGTAACAACAATACCTGATCCTGTTTTAGATGTTCCATATATATACATAATTGTACATTCTTATTTTTAGGGAGGCCAAAAGGTAAATTTGGAATGACCTCAACACTGATGTGTGAACATTTACACACCTAATCTCACTAATTCGGAAACAGTCAATGAAAACAGAGTAAAGCTGCCATGTTAATACATGTATCCTCAAATTCTCTGTAGGTTTTGTACCACCAGTGTCAAAACTTTGATTCTCAGAGAAAATGATAGGAAAATGCCTAGCTCATCTCAAAGGAGCAAATGACAGATGCCATATATATGGGGTTGTCAGGTCATAATGAATGGGACATGCCTTCTGTGTGGGGTTGTCAGGTTATAATGAAGGGAGAAGCCTTCTGTGTAGGGTTGTCAGGTCATAATGAATGGGAGAAGCCTTCTGTGTAGGGTAGTCAGGTCTTAATGAATGGGACATGCCTTCTGTGTGGGGTTGTCAGGTTATAATGGAGAAGCTTTCTGTGTAGGGTTGTCAGGTCATAATGAATGGGAGAAGCCTTCTGTGTAGGGTAGTCAGGTCTTAATGAATGGGACATGCCTTCTGTAAGGTTGTCATGTCCCATTTTTTGAGTGTCACACACCTTGAACATTAAGAGCCCTTTTGTAGGTGTCCAAAAGAACAATTAGGCAGATTAAAGCTGCAAAAAAAGGCTAAATTCTCGTTCCCTAATCAACTTTCCATATGTTTCCAGTGGCATTTATAATTTGCTGTCCATAGACCCATCCCACAAACCCATTAGAATTCAAGTGTTTTGGATCACTATACTCTGTTTTCATAGGCTGTATATGTACTTAATGAATATTCATGAATTTAATATGGGACCAATTAGCAAAAAAAGTAACTTAATATCTATTAATTTTATATAACTGGATATATAGAAAGAAAATTTAAAACCATTCTGTCTGTCTGGAACTTGATTGTATTACTTACAACATTCACATTTCCATGGAAACATACCTCAAAAACCAGTATATTTTTGAAACTTTTCAAGGAAAAAAAATTATATAATTTAACATTTTTGACTTGTTTGGGTGATTTCATAAATCTTTTCCTGTGTTTTTCATGACAAGTTTTTGACATAATGATAAAAACATGTAAAAGACCCAGTCCAATTAATTAAATTTTAGATTTTTCTTTCTTAGTAATTACTTTGTAAGTACCAAATTTTATTGGCGGTATTGCATGCAGTGCAAATACGGGTTATAGTATGGTGAAGTCAGGCATGCAGGCAGATGGGTGGGCGGGGAAAATGGGGTATCAACCTTCTACAGTTTTCAAGCTTCAAAGAAAGATTGTAATTGAAGTTGTGCACCTGCTGTTATGAAATTGTTCAAAGATTTTTTTCCTAATTTTCCAGACTTGGGAATTTTTTTCAGATTATTTGAAGAAGACAGTACCTATTTTGTATAATCAAGTCTTCTGTTATTATTTACACAGATCCAAAACGTTCTTCCATCAAATTGTAAGCAATTCCCCATTTATTGAGGCACATGCTTTGCACCCTGGCAATTTCAGACTTCTGTAATATTTGACTAAAATCTGATATTACTAGAGACCAGGTATCCCAAACATTTTAATTTGTAAATATATATGTATATGTATAAATTTCTTTTTTTTTAATGTAATAAATCTTCCTACGTCACATGAAAAAATTTTAACTGTCATCTATTTTCCTGTAGTTTTATTTGATATAACTTTTTTATATAATTATTGTAATCAAAATTTTAAAAAAAGTTTTCAATCAAAATGAAATAAATTAAATTCTATGTTGAGGTCACTACAAATTGTACAGCTGAGACACCTTGTGTATTGCTTCAGTTTGTATATTGTCTAAATGACCAAAATTTGTGGTGAAAGTAAGAAACATGGGTGGATTTATGTCCCCTTTATGTAGGGTTGACAACGAACTTAATAAAGGGAGATAATTTTAATTGGGACAGGTATTAAATCTTTAAGTGTCTGACCTCCCTTACATTACCCTTTTATGATGGGATTTTAATATGTCTGTTTCTGTTGAAACACATAGTAATTTAAAGTAATGAAGTCAGGGCCACAAATATTGGTCACATACACATAGGACTCCTATCTTTGAGTGGTTTTGTTAATTTGAGACCTGTAGAATTTATGTTTGTTTTAAATCAGTTTTAGATAACTATACTTGTACAGTATAAATAGCCTGGCAATAGATTAGGGTGCTGTTGTTACAGTATCATAATGTAAAGGAAATCATGCTTTTCAGAATATGTATTATCCCCATACATGTATATAGCTAATCAGCATACAGGTTACTTAAAAAAAGTAGTAAAGATTGTACATATATATAGCCAATCAGCATACAGGTTACTTAAGTAAAGATTGTACATATATATAGCCAATCAGCATACAGGTTACTTAAGTAAAGATTGTACATATATATATAGCCAATCAGCATAAAGGTTACTTAAGTAAAGATTGTACATATATATATAGCCAATCAGCATACAGGTTACTTAAGTAAAGATTGTACATATATTTATAGCCAATCAGCATACAGGTTACTTAAGTAAAGATTGTACATATATATATATAGCCAATCAGCATACAGGTTACTTAAATAAAAGTATAGATTGTACATACAGATTGTGTTTAGCTTATGGTAAATTTAAAGAACTTGTGACATTTGTGAAGATTTTAAAAAAAATCTCAGCTGTGTTAACTGTTATGGTTTTGTAAATTATTTTCTTTTCAATTTTGCTTTTCTTATAGTTGATATTGAGTATCATATTAAAAAGAAGTACAATAGTTAATAATAGAGTTATCTTCTTTGGGGTACTTGTCTCCTATGAGATATCTACCTTGGGGTACTGTCTCCTAGGGTTATCTATCTTGGGGTACTTGTCTCATGGGAGTTATCTACCTTGGGGTATTGTCTCCTAGGGTTATCTACTTTGGGGTACTTGTCTCCTATGAGATATCTATTTTGGGGTACTTGTCTCCTAGGAGTTATCTACCTTGGGGTACTTGTGTCCTAGGGTGTTCTACTTTGGGGTACTTGTCTCCTATGAGATATCTACCTTGGGGTACTGTCTCCTAGGGTTATCTATCTTGGGGTACTTGTCTCATGGGAGTTATCTGCCTTGGGGTACTGTCTCCTAGGGTTATCTATCTTGGGGTACTTGTCTCCTAGGAGTTATCTACCTTGGGGTATTGTCTCCTAGGGTTATCTACTTTGGGGTACTTGTCTCCTATGAGATATCTATTTTGGGGTACTTGTCTCCTATGAGTTATCTACCTTGGGGTACTTGTCTCCTAGGGTGTTCTACTTTGGGGTACTTGTCTCCTATGAGATATCTACCTTGGGGTACTGTCTCCTAGGGTTATCTATCTTGGGGTACTTGTCTCCTAGGAGTTATCTACCTTGGGGTATTGTCTCCTAGGGTTATCTACTTTGGGGTACTTGTCTCCTATGAGATATCTATCTTGGGGTACTTGTCTCATGGGAGTTATCTACCTTGGGGTATTGTCTCCTAGGGTTATCTACTTTGGGGTACTTGTCTCCTATGAGATATCTATTTTGGGGTACTTGTCTCCTAGGAGTTATCTACCTTGGGGTACTGTCTCCTAGGGTTATCTATCTTGGGGTACTTGTCTCCTAGGAGTTATCTACCTTGGGGTATTGTCTCCTAGGGTTATCTACTTTGGGGTACTTGTCTCCTATGAGATATCTATCTTGGGGTACTTGTCTCATGGGAGTTATCTACCTTGTGGTATTGTCTCCTAGGGTTATCTACTTTGGGGTACTTGTCTCCTATGAGATATCTATTTTGGGGTACTTGTCTCCTATGAGATATCTACCTTGGGATACTTGCCTCCTAGGGTTATCTATCTTGGGGTACTTGTCTCCTGGGAATTATCTGCCTTGGGGTATTGTCTCCTAGGGTTATCTATCTTGGGGTACTTGTCTCCTAGGAGTTATCTACCTTGGGGTACTGTCTCCTAGGGTTATCTACTTTGGTGTACTTGTCTCATAGGAATTATCTACCTTGGGGTACTGTCTCCTAGGGTTATCTACTTTGGTGTACTTGTCTCCTAGGGTTATCTATCTTGGGGTACTTGTCTCCTAGGGTTATCTATCTTGGGGTACTTGTCTCCTAGGAGTTATCTACCTTAGGATATTGTATCCTAAGTTTATCTACCTTGGAGTACTTGTCTCCTAGGAGTTATCTACCTTGGAGTACTTTTCTCCTACAGAAATCTTCCTTCGGGTACTTGACTCCTAGGGTTTTCCACCTTGGGGTAATTGTCTCCTAGGAAATCTACCTTGGGATACTTGCCTCCTAGGGTTATCTATCTTGGGGTACTTGTCTCCTGGGAGTTATCTACCTTGGGGTATTGTCTCCTAGGGTTATCTATCTTGGGGTACTTGTCTCATGGGAGTTATCTACCTTGGGGTACTGTCTCCTATGAGTTATCTTCCTTGGACTACTGTCTCTTAGGGTTATCGACTCGGGTGTTATTTGTCTCCTAGGGTTATCCACCTTGTGGCACTGTCTCCTTGGATTATCGACTCTGGGACACTTGTCTCCTAGGGTTATCTACCTTGGGACACTTGTCTCCTAGGAGTTATCTACCTTGGGGTACTTTACTCCTAGGGTTAGCTATCTTGGGGTACTTGAGGAGAACTGGGACCACACTTATTAAAAGTTTATAACTGTGAAAAGTAAAGCATTTTCACATTTGGAAGGCTATAAGTACAATACTGGTAGATCAATCCTAACTTTTTTAAAGATCTGGAATCAACACAACCCTTAGTAATGATGTAAGAGAGATTCTAAAAACAGGAAATTTGTCCTTTTTTCATTGGACTAAATTACACCTATAGCACCATATGTCATTAAATGTTTACTTTCACAATTTTTTTTAATGACTTTTTTAAATAAGCCCAAAAATACCCCAAAACTAAATACAAAGCATTCGTACAAATATGCAACACAATACATTAAAAGTTTTATAGGGAACAATTATTATTGTACTGTACCTGGGAAGACAACTCTCTACAATTTCCCATAATCCTCTTCTGTTTAAGGCTAATCAGTCAATATTATAAATGATAGAGGGGGGCACATTGCAAATAAATAAATACCTAACACTATTGTTTTGAAATAAACTTGAAATATGGTAAGTATATTTCCTAACTGTTTACATATTCATAAATTAATATCAAACATTATGATGCACTTATATTTATTTATTTATTATGTGGTATATTTGGGGTTCCAGAGGGACATTATTAACCATAACAAATAGAATTAATTAAAATTTTATTTTTTATAATTATGAAACAAAAGTACAAGGTATAATTTTTTATGTAATATACACCTATATTGCAAATTAGGATAGATTGAAATTGTTTGTATTATAAACAATGGATAAAGTTTCCTGCTTTGAGAAATGGTAACCTCGAGACTTAACATCTACATACAAATTTGATTTATATTGTTTTACAAGTAAAAAAGAGTTGCTTATTTAATACGTGTAATATTTACCTTTTTATATTTCAATGTAGTTTGTCTGAAGTGTAATTTACGACATTTTCAAAGGATGGATTTTGTGTGTTCATTTCAAATATGGATCTAATTTATTTTTCTGTTTCACATTTTAAAGCCTAGAAAGGTAACTGAACTAAGCATGGTTTTTTTTTGCCAGTAAAACATAGAAATGTTTTAATTTTGCTTTTTTACACATAATTTCATTTTTTTTTAATTTGATGGCATTTTTTTCAGAAACAACTTTATGCTTATGCCATAATCTGTTCATTGAAAGCCATTATAAATACTTTCTGACTGATGATGTGATTAAATTTAAATAAATATTTTAATAATTAAATTAAATCTTTCAACTCTTTTTGTTATTGTTATTGCAACAATAACAAAACAGGGTAGCAAATAAACGAATTAAATTTTCCATGAATTGCTTTGACAAATCGTATTAAAGCAAACATGATGCCATGTCTACTCCAACTGTAAACAAACTAGAGAAGTAAAAATTTACAAAAATAGTTTTTTCTCCAAAAACAAATCATTGAGTGTTTTTGCATCTTGTACAATCCCTAAAGAATAAGCCAACTTACTTGTATATGGAATGCATTTTAGATCAGAACTCTGTGTACATTCTATTTCTGTAAAGTTAAGTCTCTTTTGGGTAGGTAATGTAAGAGTTATTTCCCATTTTGGGTAGGTATATAAGAGTTATGTCCCCTTTTGTGGTAGGGTATATAAGAGTTATGTCCCTTGTTGGGGTAGGTATGTAAGAGTTATGTCCCCTTTTGGGGTAGGTATAAAAGAGTTATGTCCCCTTTTGTGGTAAGTATATAAGAGTTATGTCCCTTGTTGGGGTAGGTATATAAGAGTTATGTCTCTTTTTCCCTAGACATACACTCCAATCTCCACTCAAAGGATTCTGGGTATCCGATGTCAACTACAGTCACCTCTGCCATACATATGTTGACACCATGAGATATATCTCTCATTATCTCATAGTGGATAAGCTTTGCATACAAATGCAGTAATGTTAATGTAAAATTCTATCAAATGTGTATAAAAAGACTATATAAAAATATACAAAATCTTACAAAAATCATGGGCAGACAACAGTAAATGAGGGATGAAGTATGGCAGAGGTTATATCTGGGAACCAGTTATGTTCGCTTTGCTGGAGAGTGCATAAAGTCCAGAAACTTTGAATTTTAAAAAAATATAAGGCATTGTTTACTTCACCAATCATTTGTTTTGCTTTGAAATAAAATAGAGCAAAGAAACTAAATCAAAATACAAGGGACCATTACAAATCTGGATTCAGACAAACATAATACAACAAGAAACAAAATCTAAAAGTAGCAAAAACAGAAAGCATATAACTCGATTCCTAATCACATATCTCATTTGAAATTGTATGAATAATTCTTACCCAAGAAAAAAAAAATCTTTAAAAAGGTATGAAAAGGGAGATACATATGTTACAAATTGTTTAGAATGATGCTTACAATGTACAAATATGCTATTACTAAAGAACTGAAGGCTGGGTTTGAAAGGAAATATTTATAATGGCTATTGTAAGAATACATGCTTGTTAATGCATTATTTTTGCTGCCTTTTTTTTTTTTTACGAGTTTTCAGATTCAAGTTTTTAGCATGGTGCATCTTTACACATACTGACATCTTTGATAGAAGCACTTGTTTGATTTTACTTCTCTTAAATTTCAATACACTTTAAATATAATTTATAATTTATAAACTACTTAATTATTAAAATTTGTTCTGGAAAACTTCTAAAATCATAATAAGCATATATAATCCTGTTTGGAGTCATCTCTCTTTCTAACAGTTAATTGATTCAATAAAGTTGTACATACTGCATGCAGTTTTAGCTAAGTTTATGTAAGAGAAAAAAACAACAGAAAATCTAGTATGAGTATGGATAGGATATTATGTACAGGAAAGGGAGGTTATAATTGGTATGGCCATGTACACATTGTGGGCGTCTTGTTGCACTTATTCTGTCATTGTGTTATTCTTGCCCACTGCCCACATTTTCTGGACATTGCATTTTTGCTCTACACAACACTTATCAGCCAATTTTTAGCACAATGTGTCATGCTTTGGCCAATCACTTGGATGCCTATTGATTTTGGTAAATGTAAGGCAAGAATTTTGGATAAAACGTATCTTTTTATACAAAAATATGTGACCGTGAGTATTGTTAGTATTGGGAATAACTCCTCTTCTGTTTACTAGATGTTACTCAATTATAATACAGGTGATTGTGGCATATAAAACACCTTTATATAATTTGGGTTGAAAACTTTGGTAAAAATAATTTCATTAAAAGTTCAAATTTTAATTCTAATGCATGTATCAATTTTATCATTTTATCATTTTATTTTCTTACATTCCAAATTCTTATTCTTTATTCACCAAAATCAGTACAATTTAGAACAAGGTAAAACTATACAATGTATTTACTCTCTAATATCCAGATTAATAATTTAAACTTATTGGAAGCTCAGATATACTGTTTACTATACAGTATTTTATATGTACTAATAGTTTTACATAGGATTGTAAATAGTTGTAAGACAGTTGTTTTGAAAAAAAGTCAATTTGTTCAACAACACTTTATGCCATAGAACCACAGAACACTCATTGGTTGTTGAGAAAGCAAAATAATATTTTTTTTTAACTTCAAAATGTTACATTTGACATTTACAGCCTGTAGTTTTTGATTTAGTGTTGCAGAACAAATACATATACATGTATAGCAACACAGTAAATATTTTCATGTGAATTTTCCTGGATGGTTTCAGTATTTCACAAACTTACACTTTTTAATGTATATTGAAGGATGAGGCGGCCAGACTAAGAATGATTTCTAATCGGGAGGCCAGGGCAGCCAAGCGGGCAGCACAAGCTGCCAAAAGAAAAGAAGACGTTGAAAGGAAACGGAGAGAGAAAGAAGAACAGGCTAAACGAGAAAGAGAAGAACTGGAAAGAGCTGAACAACTGAAGAGAGAAATGGAGGCAGAGAGAAGAAAGGCTATGGAAGCTAAAAGGTTTGGTGTTAAGTTTCTTTTCCTACCGAAGGTCGGGGGTTCTCTCCGGGTACTCCGGCTTCCTCCCCCAATGAAAGCTGGACTCCATGATATAGCTGAAAAATTGCTGAAAGTGGCATTAAAACAACATGCAAACAAACAAACCAACCCAGTTTCTTTTAGAAGATTTTTCCATTATTGTTTACAAGTAAATGTACTCATTATTAGTCTTTATACTTAATCTTAATGTTAATTATTATTAAACAGTTGTCCTGCTGGTCAGAAATCAAAATGGATGCTACTGAGGAGAATGTAGTTTAACAAAGAACCTTGGGAAAATGGCAGAATGACTTCTTTGCTGACTGAAACCACACTGTATATGAATGTTTAATTGAATGGTGGTTCTATACACAGTTGTTTTGCCCTGATCAGAAATCCAGAATGCTGCCACCCCTGAACTTTGTTTAACATTGTGTAAAAAGCCTCCTCCCTGATGCAGTTGAGCCAACTAAAACCAAACTTACCAGCAATATTCATTTGGTGGTTCCCTACAAAGTCTATGTTTTATGCTGATATTTAAAATTAAGGAACATAGGCCAACATTGAGCCATATAAGGAAAATATTCCAGTGGCTACTTAGAAACTACAAAGCTTTTATGAGCATTGCTTTCATGAATGTGTATTTCTCGGGTGTGTCTGACTTAATTGACAACAGTTGGTGTTTCCTTGCTGATAGTTGGGCATTTGCACAGTGTACCCCAGCCCCACAACCCCCCCCCCCCCCATCTCATTATATAAATATATTATAAAAATTTGTTAATTTATTTATCATAAAATGTATTGTAATTTCTACACATACCAGTGATTTTTTTATATTTTTACATCCAATCATTATTTAACTTATTTTTATTGCTATACTTTATGGAGGTCAAAGTAAACGGAGGTGTAATACACAATAATTAAATTATTATCCACAAGGGAAGTAAATCTTAGATTTGGAAAGACAACCTCATATAAACAGTTGTTGATTAGTTTTAGGGCAGTTTTATTCCATGTATAGACAGTAGATGCTAACTTCTGAATTAACATACAAATCAAATTGTATCAATATTATTGAATACAAGATGTAATCAGTCTATTTTTTTTTTAATTTCATGGTGAATTTGCAAAAAATTAGGGTGGAACTCAAATTATTGTATAAAATTTTCCACTTTAGGACTGATAATTTCAGTCCAACTAAGTAAACAGCCATTTTTTTTTATTAAATTGTTCTAAATGATAAATGTAAATTGCAGACAAAAGAAGATGGAGGAGGATGAAGAAAGAGAGAGAGAAGCTCAATTAGAGGAAGAAAAAATGGCGAGACAAAGAGCCGAAGCAGAACGAGAGAAGAGAAGGAAAGAAGAATATCAACGTAAATTGGAGGAAATGAAGAGAAAACAGGCAGAGGAAGAACTAAAACGCTATGGTAAGTTTTTTAATAGAATTACCAATAAGGAGTGGTGTAGTGCTAATAATCTTATCTTGTCACCAATGAGAATTCTAGGAAGATGAGATACTGAGTGTATATCTATCATTAAACCTTTTTAACGCTTTTTTGCAGTATTTTCCTTTGATCTTTATGTGCGATATTATTCCATCTCACTCTACTAGCGTGAGATGGGCCCATCTCAGCTCGCTGTCAAGACGTCATTAAGTAAACACTGTGACGTCACAATGTTACAAAACAGCGATAAACAGATTATTTACGTTTTTTGCAACTCGATGCACTTTCTCGCCATCTCATCTCAGGGCTATGACGAGAAAATGCATCTCGTTTCAAAAAACATAAATAATCTATAATTGTATGTTTTTGCATTGTTTGTGTGAAATATTGTATAACCTTTCTGACTCTACAAAAGAATCACTCAGGTTGCATATTCGAGCCTTACTGCCAGTAGGGTGTGCTTGACATTAATTTACAAGGATTTTCCCAACAAATCTATTTTACTGGGCACTCATGTTTACTGAAACATTGCTGAAAGTGGTGTTAAACTCCATCCAAACAAACAATCTATGCAGTAAATTAACACTCGTTGGATCCATTTTGTCCTGTGTAACTTGTCATCTAATTATCCAGGAATATTTGTCATCTTTTTAGATGCCATTTCATTTTCTAGGAGTTTTTTTTTTAATTAATCATTATTGCAGGTATTATGACTGTACATAAGGATGGGCCTCAGTTGACAAGGAATACAAGCTTTCCTGCTGAAAGTCAGGGGTTCTCAAGTTATAAGTCAGGGGTTCTCAAGCTGAAAGTTATGGCTTCTCAAGCAAATAAACAATTCATTACAATGTTACTTTTGTAACGAATTTCTGATATTTGACAAAGGATTTGTGACTAGATAAGATGTTATGACTAGAACTAAGGATATGCTTGTAATTTTTTTTACAGAGGAACAAATGGAAAGACTCAGGGAAGAAGAGGAAAGAAGGAAAGCTGAGGAGTTACTGATGGCACAAATGGCTGAGGAAGAGAGGATTGAGTATGAAAGAATGAAGAAATTAGAAGAAGAAGAGAGGAAAAGGAAAGAAGAGGAAGAAAAGTAATACATTATTTATCTTAGGCCCAACCCTAAATCTCAAAGAACATTAGTGGAAACAAACTGTAAACTATCTGTGTATGTATACAACAGCACTACAAAAAGACAAAAATGGCAATTACATATAAAGCCTCATACAAATGTTTACTATGTGGTGATATTCAGCCCAACCCAGGCCCACCTAAATATCCTTGTACTCTTTGTCAAAAGGCAGTCAAAAGCAATCAAAAAGCACTACAATGTGATGAATGTAATGAATGGACTCACATCAAATGTGATGGACAGATAAGCGAGGTAGAATACACCCAATTCCAGACACATGAACACCTCAGTTGGAGCTGTCATAACTTTCTATTCACCAATATCAGCTCAACTTTCCTAAACTTAAGCATCAGCACCAACAATTCATTCAGCTCATTATTAGACACTGCCATTGACTACAGTCACCATGATATAAGCTTAAGTGGTGTAGTTAATGATTGTTTATTGTCAAAGTTTTGGCTATGCTTAAAGCTCTGCAAAGATGGTTGTTCAAATAAACTTACAAAAGACCAAGATTTCACTATGAAGCTATGGGTTTGTAGTTTCTTCCTGTCCATGAATATTTGTTAATAACTGCGGTTCAAAACTAACATGATAACAGATATGGTTCAACACAGGGGTTTAGTGGTTAGTCATCTACTGTTGATCATCACTGGTCAGCACTGAGGTTGGGAGTTCGATTTTCACTGCGGGTATGGTGTATTCTACTCAATTCTTAATCAGCAAGGATTGACAGTGTGAACAAAGGTCAGGGTTTTTTTTCATGTACTCGGCTTTCTCCCCCAATAAAAACTGGACACCATGATCTAGCTGAGAAATTTCTGAAATTGGCATTAAATAACATTCAAACAACACATAGGTAAGAAATAGAGAAGACTGGTTCAAAACCATGATAAATAAAAACCTTTCTGTGATGTAGATTTTCAGAAAAAAATTCTGTTGTACAGTTTTTAGGATTAAATTTTTTTTTAATGTGAAATGTCTACGTTTATACTGGACCATATTATTTTTTCAAATTATGGTAAATTGTCTTCATTGTGGGTTACAGTCAAATCTGTAAACACCTCTCATAATCAATAAAGTGTCTTATTTTCAGTCCTGAATAGAGCTGAAATATTGCTTGCTGTACAAAAAACAACAATCAATAAATCAAACCTGCTTTCTTTGTTGGTATATATTTTACACCACTTACAGTAGATATATCATGATGCTATTTTTTTAAACCATCTTTTACTTGGAAGGTCCTAGAATGTAGTTGAACAAAAAGAAGGTTTTTTTGTTCCTAAACCATGAACCTGTTCCAAAGTAAACATTTTAATTGTCATGCTGGAATACATGTTTTGCACTTTTCTACTTTAGGAAAAGAAGAGAAGAAGAAGCCCAAAGAGCCATGGAAGAAGCAAGACGATTGGCTGAAGAAATGGCAAGGAAGCAGGCAGAAATGGAGGCTCGTCTCAAATTTAATCGTTCATTACAAGTTGAAGCTAGAGGAATGGATCATTCTCATAACATCACAGAAGCTTTCGTCTTCTCATACTTTGAATTGTTGAACTGGTTTGGTTTAGACATTCCAGAATTTGAACTTCTAAAATTAGAAAAGTATTAACCGTTGTAAGAAGACAGCAGTGTGATAAAGCTCATCTGTGATATTAATAGATATTTGGACTGCTTTTACTCGTATTCAGGCTGGTTTAATTACCCAGCATTTTCCTTAAAGGGGGGCAAAGAAGCCATTATGATTTTTTTTGTTTTAAAAAATTCACAATTAAAGATTACAATGTTCAAAAAGTGATATTTTTATTATGGATTATAATGTGTTGTACCAATTTGTATTTATTTGAAATGTGTTTAATCACATGCATTTCTTTTTGCATTTATCTTTTGCATTTTGTAAGATATATACATCTGTATTTTTTTATGGGGGCTTTGGGGGAGGGGGAAGTTTGATATATTTTTGGCACAAACCACTTATACATGATTTATAAGATGTGTTATGATTATTATTTTTATTATCGTTATTAATTTTCTTTTAAATGTTACTTTTTTTTTTGCTGCCTGTGAAGAGCGGTGAGCTCTTCAGCAATTACGTGTCATGTGATCAAAATGAAATCACGTGATCAAAATCTGCTTAATGCTGATATTGATTTTTTTTCATCCGGAAGTTGATATCGTCAAAAAACTGGAACAAAGTGAATGAAGAAAAGTACTAAAAATAATTTTAAGAAAGACTTGAAAATACAGTTGACATCGATAAAAAATAAATGTTATATTTAAAATTAACAACAAACATTTCATACTATTTTTTGCAATCTCTAAATCAATCTTTAAAAACTGACAATCAAATTACACTTCATGTGACACACAAAGAAAGACGTCACGTGACTACTGGAATTTAGAGGCACTTTTAGGGTGATAGGAAATAACGTCAATTATGAAATGCACATTATATATTGATAATAAAGGACTATATTGTCTGCTTGCATTTTGGCAATGCCTACTCCATATTAAAATTACATTTCTAGTTGAGAAATATTTTTCTGTTTCTTAAATCATTCTGGAATAGGTAGCCTCGGATTTCAGTGCTTAGGAAGCGTGGGGAATTGATTCTATGTTCAACATTTGTTTTTGCCAACTTTTGTGCCAAGTTCTAAAATCTGTGCTAAATGAGATGTTTTTCTTAAGCATTAAATCTTACACTTTATTATACAGTGAACACATGTTTTTCGCCCATCCATAATGACTATCCCTCGCTTATTTCCAAAGTCCACTTTTCCAAAAAGTACGTAGTTTTTATAGTTTTTATTTTCTCCCTCTATATACTCTATAAGTCTGGTCCAACAGGTGGCGCTATACTGAGGCTGCACTGTATTTCAGATTTTGTTATTTTTGTGTTACAAGACAGTAAGTTAATAATATTTAGTTTATTTAAATCAATATTGTTATGTAGATTATTTATAGATTTTATACATTGTTATATATGTATGATATCCGTCCCTATTATGTCATAATAATTATTTTTGGAACTTTTATTTTGACTCAATTCATGGAAAACAAAATTTATTGTGAAATTTGAGTCAGCAGTATAACAAACATAATGTAATTATTATAATCCAACAGACTCACTGTCACTTCTTGAAACTAATGTGAAATGAATTGATGGTTGATTCAATCTCTAAAATGAAAATTATGTCTTTCTGGGTAGGTATATAAGAGTTATGCACCTTTGTTGGTAGGTGTGTAAGAGTTATGTACCTTTGTTGGTAGGTGTGTAGGAGTAAAACAAAATTGTAGTTATGTTACATAGCCTCTTTATTGCAACCAAACATTTTTCTTCTTTAGAACATGCATTTCTATGGAAATACCTATCAAAGAAAGACAACTCATTATAAAAATAGCAAAGGGAGATAATTGTTTTATATTAGACAAAAAAGGAATGTTATCAATGGATTCTCTAAACAAAGATTCATTGCTTAACTGGCAGTTAGTAACCATATTGAAAATCCACACTTATATGAGGACAGACTCTCTTCAGGGGGGACAATTTAGTAGTATTGTACTATCTTAGTGCATCCAATATCTGGTCTGAAAATAGGGGTGTATTGGACTACTGTAAGCATTCATTAGTTGAAATAACAAATTTTAAATCATTACATAACATTTTTATCTTGCCATGAATATTTTTTGTAGTGTTATTTATTAAAACATCTATTTTTATCTTTACTTGAAATTGTAGTGACAGGTTTGGGTTTGAAATAAATGAAATATATTAAATCGATAGAAAGATAATCAACTTTATTAGTGATTTATAATAACTCCTTTTAATCTGTACACATAAAAATATCTATTATCAAACTGAGAGTATGGTGTTAAAATTATCTTACTTTTTTTGTGGAAAGCAATGACTTTGCCTTGACAAATCCTTGATAATTGTTAAAATGTTAAAATTAAAATAGATTTCATTCAAACCAAATCACAATAATATATAATGTCTGTTTCACAGCAGGCTTCAATAATTTTTTTTTTTATTTTGGTCATTCTTCACCCCTACAGAATCAACCAATTTCCTGTTTATGGACTATAAGTTGATACCTGCTGAAGGATTATAATAAAATATAAACCATGTACAAATATTTACTAGTAGATAGTAAGACATAATCAGTGATAAAATGTCTGTATTATGTAATGACTGATGAAGATAATACATTTTATTCTGCAACGACCGCTTCAAGTATACAAATACAACCCTACAAATAAAGCAAAGTTTTATTTGTACATTATGACATCAGCTCCTGGTACCCTTGTCCTTACTTCTAAAGATATTTAGTATTCTGTTCTGGTTTACAGCATGTTGTTGAATATTATATTTGTTTGTGATGTCAGGCTATCACTCAAATGTGCACTGAAAATTTAAATATAAAAATCGGCTAGAAGTGGTTTTTTCATGTTTGTATTAGTATAAAATGTTTTTTTCTGGTTGCAGAATAAAAACAATATTCATACATCGTCAGAAAATATAAAGTGTATTTGAACTCATGGCAAAACAAAGAAATGTCGGCAGAGCCTCTCATTTCTACCTGTTTCTAATGCTCGTACAAATAAACTGTTCATTCTCTGACAATGTACAAATATTGTATATTAATATTGGGGTTTTTGTTTTTGGTTACATTGTATCACAAACAAATCATGATAATACATCATCCATGACATTTTCTAAGAATACAGAAATATTAACATTCTAAGTACAGTAAATGTTAAAGAAAATCACCAAGAATATTTATACTTTCAAAAGTAGTTTATAGTATATTGAAAATCAAAAGTAATGCACCACTTATTTCATGCGTGTTTCTATGCTCATTTTGTATTGTTTATTTTCTTTCCACATTCCTGTGGCCCTAAAAACAAAATTGTTGCTTAAAAATTGTATTTTTGTCTTTATACCTATAAGACATATTAAATGTGTCTTTAAGGACCAACCCACTTTTGCATGAGGAGGAAGTGGACTTGTATTTTTTTAATATATATTTAATTAATTATACCCCCTCAAACTTGTTTGGGGGGTACATAGGAATCACCCTGTCTGTCTGTCCGCTGTCTCTATGTCTGTCCATCTATCCACATCCCTTGTAAACGCAACTCCTCAGAAACCGCTTGATAAAATTTAATGAAACTTAGCATAAAGGAAGTACATTATATATAGATGTGCATGAAGGATTTGTATTGACCTGGGATATCATTAAGGGGAGATAATTGAAGCAAAGTGGAAGGTATCCCTTTGTGAGCATGCTCACAGTACACACTTGTTTATTTTGTGGCCAAAAGTATAATTTCTTAATTTTTTTAATTCCTCCACCACCATTGCTATTGTTTTCAACTTCCGTTTCTTGTCCTTTCAAATCCCCCACTCCCATTATTTCTGCTTCTTAATTCCCCCACTCCCATTATTTCTGCTTCCTAATTCCCCCACTCCCATTATTTCTGCTTCTTAATTCCCCCGCTCCCATTATTTCTGCTTCCTAATTCCCCCACTCCCATTATTTCTGCTTCCTAATTCCCCCACTCCCATTATTTCTGCTTCCTAATTCCCCCACTCCAATTATTTCTGCTTCCTAATTCCCCCACTCCCATTATTTCTGCTTCCTAATTCCCCCACTCCCATTATTTCTGCTTCCTAATTCCCCCACTCCCATTATTTCTGCTTCCTAATTCCCCCACTCCAATTATTTCTGCTTCCTAATTCCCCCACTCCCATTATTTCTGCTTCCTAATTCCCCCACTCCCATTATTTCTGCTTCCTAATTCCCCCACTCCCATTATTTCTGCTTCCTAATTCCCCCACTCCCATTATTTCTGCTTCTTAATTCCCCCACTCCCATTATTTCTGCTTCCTAATTCCCCCACTCCCATTATTTCTGCTTCTTAATTCCCCCGCTCCCATTATTTCTGCTTCCTAATTCCCCCACTCCCATTATTTCTGCTTCCTAATTCCCCCACTCCCATTATTTCTGCTTCCTAATTCCCCCACTCCAATTATTTCTGCTTCCTAATTCCCCCACTCCCATTATTTCTGCTTCCTAATTCCCCCACTCCCATTATTTCTGCTTCCTAATTCCCCCACTCCCATTATTTCTGCTTCCTAATTCCCCCACTCCAATTATTTCTGCTTCCTAATTCCCCCACTCCCATTATTTCTGCTTCCTAATTCCCCCACTCCCATTATTTCTGCTTCCTAATTCCCCCACTCCCATTATTTCTGCTTCCTAATTCCCCCACTCCCATTATTTCTGCTTCCTAATTCCCCCACTCCCATTATTTCTGCTTCCTAATTCCCCCACTCCCATTATTTCTGCTTCTTAATTCCCCCACTCCCATTATTTCTGCTTCTTAATTCCCCCATTATTTCTGCTTCCTAATTTCCCTACTCCCATCATTTCTGCTTCTTAATTCCCCCACTCCCATTATTTCTGCTTCTTAATTCCCCCATTCCCATCATTTCTGCTTCTTAATTCCTTTTCTTCATAGGAATAAAAAATTATTTTGTGAAGAAAAAATCTAAATCCTCAATGATATCCCCCACCCTTATCCTGTGTCACCACCTGATAAGAAAATTGTTAATACATTATTATTTTCTTTGTTTCTGTTGAAGAAAGTTTAAACTGAATATTTGGAAGGTCACAATACATTAAAGTGGTGCATTTCTTTTGTCGTTTAGTTATGTTAATTGAGATCTTATATCTGTGCAATTCTCAGGAACTGTTTGTTTAAAATAAATTTATGTTGGTTTATTTCTTGTTTTGAGAGGATATAAATATGATACCGTTATGTAATTTTTAGTGTAAAAATTGAGTTTTTCTTCTATTCAGCATAGCATGGAATAAAGCTTTCCAATTTTTTTTATGAGAAAAGTTTCATGAAGATTTGTATAATGTGTCAAAGTTCATATTAATTAACTTAATTTTAGTTTGTTCCATCCTATTTTACACTGTCTTAGTCACAATGTTATGTTTATGTTATGTTTGAATGTGAACCCAGAAGATTCAATATTTACATAACTAATATATTTTTCCCGGAAACAATTTTTAGTGGATTTCCTTTCATATTTCAGTGAGAGAAGAAAAAACAATACTTGAATGTGCAACATCTTCACTTCGATAATCTTTTTTTCTATATTCAAAGTCACTTTCTATTGTTTGTTCCTATGAAACATATTTTTAAATCCATTTTATTATAAATTGATATTTTATTTATAGAAATTCTTTGCTATTCTGTATTGTTACAGACATTAATAAAAAATATAATTGTCAACATTTGATGACTTTTGCTCTTCATTTCCATCCAATTTCCAGCATTTATTTATTGTTTGTTTGTTAACACGTTCAAGTGCACTCTCCGGTACAGAGAACATAACTGGTTCCCAGATATAACCTCTGCCAGACGTCATCCTCCATTAACTGCGGGACTACATTTGTCATCTGCCCGCGACGTTTGTAAACAAAGAACAGTGTTTGTAAAATAATATTCGAGATCTTATTTATTAGCTCACCTGACCCAAAGGGTCAGTTAGAGCTATTCTCATCACTTTGCACCGTCGTCGTCGTCTGTAAACTTTTCACATTTCAATCTTCTTCTCCAAAACCACTTGGGCAATTGGAACCAAACTTGGCAGGAATGTTTATTGGGTGGTTCTTTACAAAGTTTGAGTATTTGGTGCTGATCAAATATTAAAGGGAAACTTCGCATAAAAATGAAAATTTGATATGTTATTTTTTAAATAAAAAGAAATATAATTGCCTTTTGATGTTTTATTGTATTCTTTACCGTTACGCTTCTAGAGTGGATTAAAGGTGGTAAAATTTTGTGTATGGGGGCCGCCATATTGACAGTATTTTATCACGTGACTGCATTTGTGACGTGATAAATGTAATTATCCAGTAAATATGATAAATAATCCAGTTTAAAAATATATTTTTCTGCCTTAGCTCTTTGAAGAATATATAAACTGTGGCGATGACTAATGACCGGCTGACAACATAAGATTACCAAATACGTCTTAATATTTTAATGATCTTTGTTTTAATAAAAGTACATTTAGACACAAATTTTAACCTGTCTTTATTTAACTCAGATATAATTTACCTAAATAATAATTGTAATAAAAGATATATTTATATGATTATTTTTATATATATAATAAAATTCCGTGGATAATTTTGCACGTCTTGAAATGGCAGTTGTACCTGGACGTGAAAATGTTACAGGTAAATCATTACTCGTTTATGAAGGGTAATTAACAGAATTAGCAGGTAAACAAACAGGGTGTTTATTGCAATTACTAGATCATTTGACGCCGACTTTGAAGTATGATCATGAATATTCCGACTTTTTCAAAAGCTAACCAGATTAAAGGTTAATCATGTAATTCGAAATTAGAAAGACACACCCCCTCCTGCCAAGGACAGGTATGAGTTGAATACACAGAAGTGTCAGAACACAGGATGTATATAAGATTTCGAATACCTTTAGATGCCAAGTCAGAGGAACATAAAACTTACACGTTAACTCAAATATACACAACATGTAAAAGTTTGGAAACTGTGTTACGCACACACACAATAAATGTTACCAGTAATAATAATTATAATAATAACAATAATAATAATTATAAATGTACTAAACGTGAAGTGAATTTTGATGCGCGAAACAGAGTATTTAAAAATATTTCATTTAATGACCATTATTTCTTAAATAGTCAACTCTGCAAATATTTTGTATAAAAAGTTTCGTTCAATAAGTTGCTTAATCTTATTAAGTTGAAAATAATAATATGAATAATTTTCAATTGAATTAATATTTATGGACTTTTTTTTCCTATCAAAACTGTGACTATTTTCCTGTGACTTTCTTCCCGTTTACCGTTGTTGCTGCTGTGGAAATAGTCTTAAGTAGAAGTCTTTAAATTGGTTAACTACTTGTTACACAAGTCGGGTTTTTTTGCTTATATATAGATCAGGAATGCGAAACGTAATCTTTCAACAACCTTGTCTAAAAGTACAACCTTCTGTTATTGACCGTTTCGCGTTATTATCATACGACGACTTTTAAGGTACTTGGATGTCTAGTATCGCCATCTAGTGACGAGATGGTGACAAGATGGCGGACCTCCATAAGTGCATTTTTTACACGGTAAATTCCATGCAGAAACTTAACCACTGAAAATATTATAAAACATCAAGAGGCAAATGTGTTTCTTTTTAGTTGAAGAATAACATATCAAATTTTCATTTTTTCGCGAAGTTTCCCTTTAAACATGCCAGAGCCTTTAATGCGTTCTGATTGGCTGAATTTTAAAAATCTTCTCATAAACTGCTTGTCAGATTGACTTGTAATATTGCAGATGGTCCTCTACAAAGTTTGAGTTTTTAGTGCCGATCCAAAATCCAAGATGGCCACCATCGCAGGACTTAGTTTAACATAGGACCCTATGGGAAAAACATACAAACAACTTCTTCTCGGAAACTGTTTCACACAATGAAGCCAATTTATGAAGAGTTTTTCGAGCCAATTTCAAATTTGGATTCATTAACATGGATTTCACAAGTTATTATGATGACACATTTTCCAAAGTTAATCGCCATTTTCAAAATAGACTATGTCACTAGAAAACGGAATAACAAAATATATCGTGCTTTGTACAAAAACTTTAAAAAGTGCCGTCTTCAAAGGAAGGTACTGCTTTATACGGACAGCAAAGGCAATTATTTGAAGGACTATATTCCGACCCACCTAGTGAATACGAACTTTGAAATTTTTTCCAAAAAGGGGGCTGACATAGACGACAGTGACCACCTCTACACCCTTCTACACAAAGTGAGGAGAGAGAAAGAACCAACTGTGCTGGTTTGGCTGGGGACCTGCGACACAACATCCAAGAAAGGGAAGTATATTAAAATAAGACAACCTGAATCAAAATATCAAAACATAGAGCACATAATACACGAGTACGAAGATATAGTAGACCGTGTTAAAAGGGCAAATAAATCAGCCGAGGTCATATTCATTGAGTGTCCCTATATATCTACACAGGTGTACAACAAAAGACACCAAAATCTTGCGCCAGCTGATATAAACAACAACAAAACAGTGACCAAGGGTACCAATATCAAGGTGACATTGAGAAAAAAGAAAACACCCTACAATAAACTAGTAATTAATAAACTTAAAAGTAAAAGGGTCATAATATTCCAAAACAAGGTAGACACTGAACTCAGTAGCAAAATAGACTATCATAACGAGCGGGTCAAAAAACTAAATACCTTTGGGTCACCCAGAATATCCCTCGATATTATAGATTCCACGAAGGGTCGGAAGCTAAAACAAGTGGTCTACAGAAAGAATTTTAAACTGTACACAGACGGTGTACACCCAGGTACAACTCTTGCAAGACTGTGGGCGTTCAAATTTATCGAGTTAGCCAAAGAAGTAGAAGCAATACTGCAGAGTTGTTAAACGGGTAAGTCTGTGTATGCAAAGAAGCTTTGCGTACACACCACCGTCCAAAATAAGCAAAGAAGCTCTGCTGGACAGTAAGTACTAAAATTCTATCAATATTTATTTATTATTTTATTTATCAGCAATGAAGCACTGCGAATAAATATATATGCATTGTTAGCAAAAAAACACTTTTAGTTATATAGCATAACTATGACAGGCAGTAAAGTACCGCCGTCCTGTAACAAATCGAACTGAGCTGACCATACATTGCATACAAGCGAAAAAAATTCAGAAAATAATCTTTAGGTAAACAAATGCAAAGAAGCTCTGCCTGAAACAAAAACAAACAATATTGCAAAGAAGCTCTGCACGAAACAACCCAGTAAAATCTGTAAGTAAACGAGGCAAAGAAGCTCTGCCGGTAACACGAACAAACAATATGGGCGGTTTAAAAAAAAATGACCCCAACAGGTTATGGTCCTCTTATTTTGTCAAATTAATAGATATATTATATCGAAATAGTTAAAAATGTATGTCTAGTTGTCGTGAACATGTCTGCAAAAAATCTTAAAGATATCTCAGAAAACAAAAAAGTTATGCCAAAACAACATGCCAAAATTGTCAGGAGTGCAACACTTTTTTGTGACACTTTAAAAAAATGTCATTTTATAAAAGGTCACCAAATTGTCAAATCTAGCAATATGTGCATAATTCTTTTTTTATTACAAAGTTTCATGTGTTAACTTTTTGAGAGATATAAAAAGAAATTATGTTGCATTTTAAAAAGTAGGAAAATATTGTTTTGAAAAAAAGAACTACCCTGTCAGGAGTGCAACACAAATTTAAGCCATTTTGCATTTAGTTCTTGGTAGAAATTTTCTCCTTTTGTTTTCAATAATTAAACCAAAACAAAATCATAAATATACCTTTGCTGCATCAAAGCAATCACTGCAATATACCCTAAAACTGGTAATCTGATCAGGGACACCAAATAAAACAGAGCACCCTAAACTGTCAGGAGTGCAACAAATGACATGTTTTCAGTTATATTTTCTTTGTAATGTGACTTATTTTGTGTTTTTTTTTTTACTTTTTAGCAGAAACTATACAGAAACATTGAATAAATATTTCAGATGGCTGAAAAATACTTTTTACATTAATTTTTTTAATGTCAGGAGTGCAGCAGTTTTTTTATTGATCTTCAATTGTATCATAATATGAAATATTTTATGAAGATTTATTTATTATAATTATTTTAATTTAAGTTAAGGAAACTTTTCTTAGAAATTAAGTGTTACAATAGCATTTTATGAGCGTAAAATTTGATAAAAATTCATTTTTTGTGTACAATTTAGTTGTCCCTCATATTGATACCAACTGTTTTTATAATCTAGAGACATATTCCAACAGCTAATGCTTTTATATGTTCATTTTTTAATTCACATTAAAAAAATAAATTGTTGAAAATCATATCTGTTCATTTATCTAAGATGTCCTGTTTTAAATGTCATCCATGTAAATGTTGCACTCCTGACACAATATTTAAATGAATAGACGATTGCAACTATACTGCAAAATTATGGTTCTTCATATGGATGGAACAAAGACTACAATTGGGAAAGGTGTCTCCAGATTGTAGAAACAATTGGTATCAATATGATAGCCAACTAAATTGAACACAATATATGAATTTTTATAAAATCTGAAGCTCAATTTTAAACAAACTGCTACACCATTGACATTAAAAAATGAATGTGAAATGTATAATCATTCATCTGAAATATTTATTCAATGCTTCTGTGTAGCTTCTGCTGAAAAATTAAAAAAAACACAAAAAAGTGAACATATAAAGAAAACATATCTTAGAACATGTTATTTGTTGCACTCCTGACAGTTTAGGGTGCTCTGTTTTATTTGGTGTCCCTGATCAGATTACCAGTTTTAGGGTATCTTGCTGTAACTGCTTTGATGCAGCAAAGGTATATTTATGATTCTGTTTTGGTTTAATCATTGAAAACAAAAGGAAAAAATTTTCTACACAGAAGTAAATGCAACGTTGCTTAAATTTGTGTTGCATTCATCACAGTGTAGTTTTTTTTCAAAACAATTTTTTCATGCTTTTTAAAATACAACATACTTTCTTTTTATATCTCACAAAAAGTTAACACATGAAACTTTGTAGTATAAAAAGAATTATGCACATATTGCTAGATTTGACAATTTGGTGACCTTTTATAAAATGACAAGTGTCACAAAAAAGTGTTGCACTCCTGACAATTTTGGCATAACATTTTTGTTTTCTGATATATCTTCAAGATTTTTTGCAAACATGTTCCATACAACTAGACATACATTTTTAACTATTTCAAAATAATATATCTATTAATTTGACAAAATTAGAGGACCATAACCTGTTGGGGTCATTTTTTTTAAACAGCTTATATATTTATTTTGTTCTTTCTCAAATATCCTATTGAAAATGTTAAGATATATGAAATTTGTTCCCAGCAATATCACAAAACTACCTCAGCACTTTTTAAAGAATGTATTTCCTTCTTTTATTTGTTTTAACCTGGAGTGTCAGGAGTGCAACAAAATCAGGCTAAACATAGTACTTTTTCTCAAACCTATCATTTTCAAATGGTTTAACTTTATTATGAATTTTTTTTTCTCCAGGGATGACTTTTAATTACAATTTAATAATTTTGTTGCCATATGCAAAAATACATACTACTTTTGACTTAATAAAAATTTTAAGAGGTAGATAACAAAAGAATTTTCAAAATTTCTTGAAAAAAATTATTTTTTTGAAAAAGTACAATTGCATATTGTTCAAACTCTTGCACAGGAAGTCATTAGTATTGTTTAGATTGTTTAAGAAAACAGCAACAAGTTATATGAAGTATAACATTGTTAAACTAAAGTAAAATGTATAACTGTTAAAGGTGTTTTATATTTTAAAATTTGTTCACTCAAATATTATAAAAACTTTATTTCTTTCCTTTTTATTAATTTCTTTTTTGATTTATTAACTTCAACGTATTCACATTTGGAAATTATGAACAAAAACTTGATATGCTCATGTTAAAATTTGACATTTTTTTTACATCTTGGGGTCATTTTTTTTAAAACAGCCCATATCGCAAAGAAGCTCTGCGCAAATCAAGTCAGGAATCTGTAAGTAAACAAAGGCAAAGAGGCTCTGCCGGTTACATGAATAGATAATATTGCAAAGAAGCTTTGCACGTATCAGTCAGTAATTTGTAAATAAAGGCAAAGAAGCTCTGCCGGTAACACAAACAAACAATATTGCAAAAGAGCTCTGCGCAAATCAAGTCAGGAATCTGTAAGTAAACAAAGGCAAAGAGGCTCTGCCGGTTACATTAATAGATAATATTGCAAAGAAGCTTTGCACGTATCAGTCAGTAATTTGTAAATAAAGGCAAATAAGCTCTGCCGGTAACACAAACAAACAATATTACAAAAAAGCTCTGCACAGATATACAACGGCAAGATAACTTGCTATTCAACTTTCTTTTTCAAATAATAAAAGAACTGCAAAGAAGCTCTGCTAATCAAACCCAAAGTTCCAAAAATGAACATTAGTGATTTCTTGGGTGCATCTAGCATCCTAACATCAACACCAAACGCAAAAGACACAGGTGTATTAAAACGCACAAGGCTGGGCTGCAATGGATGCCCAAGGTGCAGCAAAAACCTAGACGGTAAAGAAAGTATTATCTGCAGTATATGCGAACTAAGGTACTGTGTCGAGTGCACAAGTATACCAATAGTAGTTATTGAAGTCCTGAAACAACAAGACGGAGACATGCAAAATTTCATGTGGACATGTAATGGCTGTAAACAAAACTTTCCAAGTCTGACAGGTATGAAAAAACAGTCAATTAAAGACACAACAAACACCAAACTAGCGCATATTGAAGACCAAATGGGTGCAATTGGAACCACAATCCAAGATAAGGTTAAAGAAGAGATCACAAACGTAACACCAGGCCTAATTGAAACCATCAAGAGAGAAATAAAGGGATCACTTCAAGATGATGTAAGAAAAGAAATTAGGGAAATAGAAGACCAAAAAATTAGGGCAATGAACCTAATCCTCTTCAACATACCAGAAAGTAAACAGAGAGACAGCCTAAGACGAAAAGAGGACGACATAAAATTAATAAATACACTATGCTCATACCTTGAAATTGATAATCCGGACCTTAAGTCAATATTTAGGCTTGGAAATCGCTCAGACAACAAAACACGGCCACTAAAAATGATTCGCAACAATAAAAACGAAAAAAAAGCCCTCTTTGATAATGCAAATAAACTAAACATATACCAAGCACTCATATACTTGCAAAATGTATAATCTCAAAAGATTTGACACCACAACAAAGAGAGGAAAGAAAATAATGTCAGTAAACAAGAAAACCAACCAAAAACGAAAACATCTTGATACAGGAAGTAGAGTCCAGTCACAGGCAGCCAAAAACAACTCGGAATCTGGAAACCATGACGAAGCAGATGTGTACATGCACGACACAATAGTACCAAGTCAACTTAATTCACAATCGCACGGTATTCTAGCACCGATATACTATGCTGAGCACCTTTCCTTTTCTACCCTAGGGGACAACACAGTCATAGGAGGATTTGATGTAGGATAAGCACACAATAAGCCAACCTGTCCTACCACAAAGGCCCAATCATCATAGGAAAACGTTTTTAATATTTTAAACCGCACTGTAAATAAGAAGCACCTGATGATGATGTACAGTAATGTTGATTATCTTAACAATAAAATAGATGAATTGAGGTCACTTAGCAAAAAGGCGCAGTATGACATTATATGCCTAACAGAAACTAAGCCTAAAAGGAAGGATGACTCCACCATTAGTCCAAGCGAATGGAAGATTGAAGGATATGACATATTTACAACTCCGGATCATCCGGTATTTACTGATCGTGGATGCCTTATATATACAAGAATGGATTTAAAAGCATACCAAATTGAAACCCAGGTAACACAATTTGTAGAATACGTACAAATAGGTATAAAAGGCAGATCGGATAAAAAATTACTTGTATCATGTATCTTTAGAAGCCCAAGTGCCCAGAACGCCACTTGCATAGACGAACTACACACTATTCTTAACACAAGCACCAGAGAAAACTAAAAATACAACTATGTCGTACATGTAGGAGACTTCAATTTCAAAGAAATTGACTGGGAAAATAACTGTTTGAATGCTGGTCCCGAACACCTGTCGACCAAATTCTTGGAAAAAGTTAGTGATACCTATTTATATCAACATGTACGTGAGCCAACCAGACATAGAGCAGAAAACGAAACGAGTATGTTTGACCTAATCTTCACAAACGAACAGTTGAAGAGTTAACACACAAAGCGCCTATAGGCAACAGTGACCACGAGGTTTTAGAATTTAATTTTAAATTTGGAAACGACCGTGAAAAGGGACACGGCCCATTGAAACGCAGCTTTTTTAAAGGACATTACAAGGCCATCAATAAACAACTATCAGACATTGACTGGAATGCTGAACTGGCATCAGGGGATATTGATGATGCATGGAATAGTTTTGCCGAAAAAATATCAGAAACATCTAAGATGAAAGAGTCCAAATCCCCAGGACCAGACCAAATACACCCAAAATATGTAAAAGAAACAGCAAATTCACTATCGGAGCCACTAATGCATATATTCAGGAAGTCCCTAGAAACCAAGCAAATACCAAAAAGTTGGAAAACACCAATTCATAAAAAAGGGTCCAAAAAAGATGCAACAAACTATCGCCCCATCAGCCTCACATCGATAATATGCAAGACCATGGAGAAATTTGTCAGAGACGAGCTGATGGATCATATGGAAAACAACAAACTTTTCACGGACCGCCAACACGGTTTTAGGAAAGGAAGATCATGCATAACTCAACTTATCGAAGTTTTAGACGATTGGACCGAAAAGCATGACTCACACCACTCTATAGATACGATATACCTTGATTTTCAAAAGGCATTTGATACTGTACCTCATCGACGCCTCATTAAGAAGCTAGAGGGATATGGTATTACTGGAAATTTACTGGGTTGGATAGAAAACTTCCTATCGAAAAGAACACAAAAGGTCGTTTTAAACGGGAGTGAATCAGACTGGGCAGACGTATCAAGTGGGATTCCACAAGGAAGTGTCATGGGCCCCACTCTATTTGTCATATACATTAACGACCTCCCAGATGCCATAACCAACATAGAGAAGCTATTTGCAGACGACACTAAACTATACGCTGTGGTAGACAATCAAGAAGATGGAGAAAACCTGCAAGGTGATATAAACAAATTAATACAGTGGTCAAATGATTGGTTACTGACATTCAACTCAGCAAAATGTAAACATGTATACTTAGGGCCGCCCACTGGTACCAAATACAAAATGGGTAATGAAGATATAAAACAATCCAGTGAAGAAAAGGATCTCGGAATCATCATTGAAGATAAACTAATATTCCAAAAACACATAAACACACAGACAAAAAAGGCGAATCAGAGACTAGGAATGATTAAGAGAAGTTTCAAATATATGGACAAAGATATGTTTCTTCCACTCTACAAAAGTATAGTACGTCCGCACCTAGAATATTGTAGCTATGTATGGTCAGTCATCTATCCAAAAGAAGCTATTAAAATAGAAAACGTTCAAAAGAGAGCAACGATGTTGGTCAAAAACATCCAACATCTCAGTTATAGCGAGAGACTAAAAACACTAGGAATTCCATCGCTACAATATAGGAGACTAAGGGAAGACATGGTCGAAACCTTCAGGATAATTAACAACATCGACAAAGTAGACAGTAACAAAATCTTTCCAACCAGACCAACAACCACAAGAGGACATAAACACAAAATATACAAGAAATACTCCAGAACAAATATATAAGGAAATACTGTTTCACACAGAGAATTGTCGACACATGGAATAAATTGCCCCAGAAAATAGTAGAATGCTGTCAATGCATTCAAAAGTAATCTAAACGACCACTGGAAAAACCTCAGTATCAAAGTCACGCCAGATATCTACAAAGACTCGGTTGTAGGACAGAAAACAGAAATAGATGGGTCAGAGGGGCCACAGGCCCAGACGCAGACCTCGAGACCAGGTAAACCAGGTATATTGAACATGGCTTCCGGGGCCATTAATGAGTTCTGATTGGCAGAAACCGCATGCAGATTGATTTGAAATATGGCAACATTCATAGAAACAGCATCATAATTTAAACTCTTTAACATTTAATATCAAAATTTGTAAGAAAAGTAATGTCTCTTAAAAAAATTTTTGTAAGTCAGGTGAGCGATACAGGCTCTTAAGAGCCTATAGTTTTTTATATAGTCTGTTTATACACTTTTGATATAGTTTTACATTGAAATAACTGCGTTTGTACGCGAAGCTTATCCGCCATGATAGATATATGGTATGGCAGAAATGATTGTGGTTGACGTAGGATACCCAGAATCCTTTGCGTGGAGATTGGTTCAGGTTTAAGCAAACTATAAATCTGTAGGATGATTGAGTGAATGAATAGGTGATTAGTTAGCATCCAGTGAGTGAGTAATAGGTTATTACACATGTTTTTATTGAAGATCTGTGATTTTTTACATGCAAAGAAGGTGAATATCTCACACCTGTGGAAGAAATCAGATCTTTAATATATGACGAGTGTAAGTAACCAACAACTTTCAAATCACCTACAGACTCAGTTGTTTAATATCCGACATCCAATCAGAACACCCGAAAAAAGAATGTTAATCAAGAACAAGTTCTCGTTTTAGACGTTTTGATTTAAAATTTTACCCATGACAAACACTGTTGTGTGCACCTGTCTGTCGTTGAAAGGGATCAAAAACAGAATAGTAGTTCTACTATATTCAGGACGAGAACAGATTAATCAACAATAAATGGATTAGACCCATGAAAGATGCCACTAGAAAAGTATGGTGTGTTGTCTTAAGACAGAAAGTATTGTCTTCTTCTTCCCGTCTAGAGAATACTCAGTTCTGAGTGTTGACTTCTCCGTGCATGCATCCAAACTGTATAGTTAAAAGCAAACCATATTTACAATTAAAACAGAGTAGATTGATTTCATCGTAAACTGCATGGCTAGGGTCAAGGACCCTATGCTGGCACGGAACTGGTCAACTGTTGTGGACTTAGGGGGGTAAGTACTTAGGGGGGTAAGTATAGTCCTCGGGAAGAATGAATACTCTTTAACATCAGATCTGGTGTATATTGTTCTAAATCCAGAGATGCCCCCGTGTCCTGTTGTCTGCTGGTGTAAGAATGCTGACAGATGGTATGGCAACTAGGTTGTTGGCAATCTTGTACATCAGCACTGCTCTGGCCTTGGCACATCGTTGTTCTAAGGTCTCCCATCCCAGGTTTGCGAGCATAGATGTAACAGCTCCTGAGTCTTTGTCATAGAAGTTGTTGTTGACAAACCTTGCTTCTTTCTTTGAATGGCTCTTATTTGCAGTATTTGTTTCCTGTTGTAATTGTCCCACACAACACTAGCGTATTCTACAACGGGTCTCACCAAAGTGGTATAGGCTGTTGATTTCACCTCTTGGGGACACGAGTGAATATTGCGTCTTAAAAATCCAATGGATCTGTTGGCTTTAGCAGAGATGGTATTTACATGTGTGGTCCAGCTTAGGTCGTTACTGATCTATACTCACAAGTATTTAATGTCTTTGGTGACTTCCAGTGTCTGATGGTGTGAGTATAGTTGTGCTCCATGGTCGTTTCCTTGTTATGTATAGTGTAAAACACTTGTCGGCGTTGAGTGTCATCTGTCATTTCGCTCCCAATCTTTCAATTGCCTCAGATATGATTGCAGCTTTTGTTGATCGGTCTTGGTGTTAACAACTCGATACAGAAGGCAATCGTCAGCTAAGAGTCTGACGTGATGTGTAACTGCCTCTGGGAGATCGTTGATGAATAGAAGGAATAAGAGCGGGCCGAGAACTGTCCCTTGTCGTACTCATGAGTCCACTGAACATGTTGTTGAACGGAGGCCCTCTAGAAGAACTTGTTGAGTATGGTTCCTTAAGGAAGTACTGAATATTGTAAGGTGCTATCTCTTATTCCATAATGATGGAGCTTATGTAGCAATCTCTTGTGGGGACCTTGTCAAATCCAGCAATATTGCGTCAATCTGTTTGCTCTCAGATAGATTCTTGGCTAGGTCCTGAATGGTGGTAACGAGTTCTGTTTCGCAAGATCGACGAGCTCTGAAGCCATGTTGGCAGTCTGATAGAATCTGATGGTAGGTAGGATGGTCCATAATATTGCTGTAAATAATATGTTTCTGTAGTTTACAGCATATCTGTGGTTAACACAGGCCTATAATTGAATGCAGCTGATTTATTACCATTTTTGAAGATTGGTACTATGCTGGCTGTCTCCCAGTTCAAGGGTACACTTCCATGCAGTGTCTAGTGATGTTGATGTGTATGTGTTGCATGGATGGAATCGAGTTTGTTCCCAAATCATGTAGATTGGAGGTATCCTCCGAAGTGCATGCGGATTTAAATTGGCTGTTAAGTATTTCGGCCTTGCTTTTACTGTCACTGTAAATGATGCGGTTCTGAGCTCGTAATGGTGCAACGCCTGTGTTTTCTTGTCTCTGACTTAATGAATGACCAAAAACGTTTTGGGTTACTTTTCTGATCAGGACTTATAATGTTACGGATGTACCATTGTATGCTGATCTTCTCGCCTTTGGATTTGTGACTTAAGTTTCCTAAATCTGCCCTTGTCTTTTTGTGTCTTAGTTTTCCTACCTTTCCTACCAGGTTTGTTTTTTTCTGTTTATCATTCGTCTTACGTCTCTATTGATCCAGGGATGTGTTGGTTTAGATCTTGATTGCTTCGATGGCACACATTTCTCAATTGCATTCAGTAGGATCTCTTTAAATGTGTTCCACATGTCAATGTTTGCAAATTGCTGTGTTATTAAGTTGGTTACCTCGTCTTTGACTGCAGTTTGCATGTCTTGTGTGTTAGCTGATTTCCATAAATAAATCTTACGACTTGGCGTTTTCGTTCTGATGGCTTGTATTTTAGCATCTGTCATGACAAGGTCGTGGTCGCTCAATCCTGGGAGAGGCTTGAATTTGGTTACAAGGCTATGATGAGATGTAAACACCAGGTCTGAGATGTTCTCCTGTCTAGTTGCAAAGTCGACAAAATGAGTTAAGTCGACATGGGTAGATGGATCCGATGGTTGTCATACTGGTCCAAACAATGTCAGGAAGATTAAAGTCGGCTGTAATCTGAACACTGTTGTTCTTTGGCTGTAACGTCTTTCCTAATATTTCATAAACAATTTTCTTGGTACATTGCCGATGGTCTGTAATAGTCAGTTATGATTGCTGGTTATGTGAGTGACGGATTTTGACTGCTGAAATTTCGTTGTCTTCACTTTTGTAGATCTCAGCGCTCACAAGTGTTTTACAAACAGATATGAGTACACCCCCTCCTTTAAACTGTCCTCTGTCATTTCGGTAAACATCAAATTGGTCGACGTTTATGATTTCTGAGGTGAAGATTGTTTGTTTAACCATGTATCACAACCATTTCTGATATCGCTGCTAGTTCGATAAGTTCTGTCTTTTTATTGCGGATATACTCTGGCAGTTTATGGTTAAGTAAAGCTGATTTTAACAGATGTTGTTCGCTTTGATTTTTGAATTGGCGATGTTGATGTTAATGGGATGTTTATAGGGGACAAACTTGCACTTAAACTGCTGGAGTTTGGTGTTAAGTTGACCTCGTTGTCGACTTTGCTTTTGTTATCGTCAGACAGTGGACTGATATAGTACTGAACCGTGGTTAGGTGTGTTGCACTGTTTGCACAGCCAAGCTAATGAGGAATGTGTAAGTCGGAGATAAAGAGTCTGAGTTCATGCTTGCCGTACCATAGGTCACATTTGTAACATGCAATACCTTGTTGATCCCATTTGACTGCATTACTGCATATTTGGCAGGGGTACTTAGCATTTGTGCCTGGATTTAATTCGATTTGACCTCCTAGAATGAGTACGATTGACAGATGTTTCAATGAAAATGCTCGGTCATTGGTCCGAAGGCTCATTAGTCTGAAGGGTCATTGGTTCGAAGGGGCATTGGTCCCAAGGGTCATAGTCTGATCGACCTTTATCTCAAACGATCGCCCCTAATTTTTATGATGAAGGAAAGAAATAGAAGACTTAGTGAACGTGACTCACCTGGTACTGATGAATCTTGGCATTTCCAGACAAAATTTTGTGCATTTCACTTGCTTAAAAATATATTATTCAAGTATAGGTGTGACGAATTGCTTTTCACTAATGTAGGAGATGTATGCAGCTCCAACTTTCTATATGATTAGGGACATGGGCATGGTTACGTGTGGATCTTGTGTCAAGATTGGTCAATTTTAGAAGTGGTGAAAATAAGAGTTATGTATGATTTCAAAGACGTCCTGAATATTTTTCGATTTATATACTTGTATGAATGAATTTAATAATCACAATGCTACAGTTATAAAAGGCACCAGGTACAATAATCGTTCACCTGGAATTCAAAATTATTAAATATCCATAACAAACTATAAAATTCTTATCTGCAAATGCATTCAAGTTACAAGCCAAAAACTGTAAAACAAAAAATTTCAAGTGGCCCGCTGGATTGCAGCATCACGCGTGACTAAACAAAAGCGGTAGTATATGATAGTAAATAAGCCATTGTATCCTTTCTTCTAGCTTTTTATAGTTCCTCTTCCTTGATTTTGAGGGGTTTCCTCTCAAAGCAGACACTGCAGACATTTCTGTTTCTCTTTGTTCATCTTTTGAGTTTTCTAATAAATATCCAAAGATATGGATGTATACTTCCTACCGCAGAGTTCCACTTGTTGTGAAATCCTTTAAAAATTTTGAACAAACACATTAATGAGTGATAACAGGTAAAAGCGCAGGCACAAATGTGCATTAGACAAAGGTATTTTCTAATGTATATGGATTTATTAATGCAAGCATCAGCCTTCCATGAAGGCTTGATAACCCTTTTAAAGTCTAAAAAGGCGTTGGACTGCAGAGGATTATCGGACTTGTATTCAACCAGTATTATTATTTGTGCACATGTTACGGAAAAGCTAAGTTAAAGCGCTGGCAAAGAAAGTTTGACACAAAAACCGAAAAGAAGCAAGCTAAACTAATTTATTATTAATTAATACTATACTTTGTGGTGGAGCTTTTTCTTATTTGCTATGCAAAAAAGTTCATAACTACGCGTGCTAATTTACACTTAGATTAATTTGGAACTGAATCCACAATATGTGTATTGATTGATGTATGTTTGTAGCATATCTATGCATATAAACATATCTACTGTCAATGTGTAACATTAATTGTTATAAATGTGAAATTTCAGGTTTATCTATCTTTACGTGTAAGCAGTGTCAATTTAACAATTCATCGCTGTTGAAAACAAGATGTTTTCTGGTTTCAGCATCTGCACACTACGGTCGTGTTGTGATTCTAATATAGGCCGAATTTTACTGCCGTTATAATCCGATGTTAGTTTTGTGGAATGTGGGATTTCCTCGCCAAAAAAAAGCGAGGGTACGATTATTCGTTCGTGAGCATAACATTTTATTTTAAGTCTGAACTTGAACTGTACTAAGATTTCCGATTATCTATAATTTAATAGATGGATATAATTGAAACGTTTATGCTTCTTATAATATGCGATTAGTACAATTCATTGGCAAAGTGGAAATTGGTGTTTATTCAATATTAATGCTGCTGATGAAAAGTTACCCCTTAACATACATGTAGGTATACAGAATACTTAAATTTGTAAAATGGAACAATGGTATTTAATAATAAAATAAGTATGTTTCTTGAGGCCAATAAGAGTGTAAAGACGGGGGCGTATCTAGCAGAGGGAACACGAGACCCGTCTGTTGAAACTTTCAATTTGACAGTCAGATTCTTAATAATGCATAAGCTGTATTTGGGTTTAGCACTTGTATGCATACCAAGACTATCTTTCAGTCCCCGCCAGTCATACGCCTTCTCTTTCTGAAATCCTGAAACCGCTCCTGAAGGCAATATATTTTACGATATTTTCTAATTAAATATTAGACATTTTCGTAATATGTTTTATCAGCCAATTATATACACACATTTTACGCTTAGACGTAGTTCATGATCTTGCATGCAAAAGGACGTAATAATAACTCGTAAGCGCGAAACAGGTCATCAGGTGCATGGCGATCTGTATTATTCCGTAGCTTTCCGTATCGTTGCCGTAGTCATACATAGTAATACTTGTATATCTGTGGCAAATTTGACCACGGATCAAACGACCATAGTACGGGCGTAGTACAACCAAAACCGTACTAAACATACGTACTGGAGCGTATTAAATCCGTACTTATTCGTTGGCTCGATGTACAGATTGCTAATCGTGATATGTCCGTATTAATCCTATTTGTTTGTTCTTACCATTCCGTATCAGAACATTCTTATTCGTACTAACTCTTAAAATAATATAAAACTTTATAATAAATGTTACACTTTAATTCGAAATTAATAGATTTTTGTACTTTACAGAGTTGTATTCTTGGATACAGCTGATTAATGTGACAATTTATAGTCCAAACCGGCGATCCAGTTATGAGCTATTTACCCACCAACGAACCCCCTCCCCCGCCCTCGCCTCGTTTTCACCAAATTTAGCACGTATGTAAGCGATAAATTAATCCTGGTAAAATTAGTCCGGACAGACCATTATTACTAGGACAAAATGTCCGTGGTTCCTAATTTTCCTAGTTAAAAAAATCCATGTCTAGTAAATCTAGTCTTGGGATCAATTTTCGTAGTAAATCTAGTCCTTTTATCAATTTTCCTAGTAAATCTAGTCCTGGTATCAATTTTCCTAGTAAAATACTCATAATACAAACTATTTTTACTACTTAGGAATAATAGTCCGATACTGAAAATACTAGGAATAATACACATGCATATAGAAGAATGTATCAATTATCTTAAAAAAATAATTCTTATCACCGTAAACTTCTCACTTATTTACTATATATATATATATATATATATATATAGTAAGTAGATGTAAAACATCAATTAATAGACTTGAATTTACTTAAAAACGAATTATATTCACAGTAAACACTTCTCACTTATTTAAAGGGAAACTTCGCAAAAAAATGAAAATTTGATATGTTATTCTTCAAATATAAAGAAATATAATTGCCTTTTGATGTTTTATTGTATTCTTTACCGTTACGCTTCTAGAGTGGATTAAAGGAGGTAAAATTTTGTGTATGGGGGCCGCCATATTGACAGTATTTTATCACGTGACTGCGTTTGTGACGTGATAAATGTAATTATCCAGTAAATATGATAAATAATCCAGTTTAAAAATATGTTATTCTGCCATAGCTCTTTGAAGAATATATAAACTGTGGCGATGACTAATGACCGGCTGACAACATAAGATTACCAAATACGTCTTAATGTTTTAATGACCTTTGTTTTAATAAAAGTATTTTTAGACACAAATTTTAACCTGTCTTTATTTAACTCAGATATAATTTACCTAAATAATAATTGTAATAAAAGATATATTTATATGATTTTTTTTATATACAAAATTCCGTTTATATATGGATATATGGATAATTTTGCACGTCTTGAAACGGCAGTTGTACCTGGACGTGAAAATGTTACAGGTAAATCATTACTCGTTTATGAAGGGTAATTAACAGAATTAGCAGGTAAACAAACAGGACGTTTATTGCAATTACTAGATCATTTGACGCCGACTTTGAAGAATGAATATTCGGACTTTTTCAAAAGCAAACCAGATTAAAGGCATGTAATTCGAAATTAGAATGGCACACCCCCTCCTGCCTAGGACAGGTATGCTTTGAATACACCGAAGTGTCAGAAAACAGGATGTTTATAAGATTTCGAATACCTTTAGATGCCAAGTCAGAGGAAACGTAAAACTTACACGTTAACTCAAATATACACAACATGTAAAAGTTTGGAAACTGTGTTACGCACACGCACAATAAATGTTACCAGTTAAATAATTATAATAATAACAATAATAATAATTAAAAATGTACTAAACGTGAAGTGAAATTTTGATGCGCGAAACAGAGTATTTAAAAATATTTCATTTAATGACGTTATTTCTTAAATAGTCAACTTCGCAAATATTTTGTATACAAAAGTTTCGTTCAATAAGTTGCTTAATCTTATTAAGTTGAAAATAATAATACGAATAATTTTCAATTTAATTAATATTTATGGACTTTTTTTCCTATCAAAACTGTGACTGTTTTCCTGTGACTTTCTTTCCGTTTACCGTTGTTGCTGCTGTGGAAATAGTCTTAAGTAGAAAGTCTTTAAATTGGTTAACTACTTGTTACAAAAGTCCGGTTTTTTTGCTTATATATAGATCAGGAATACGAAACGTAATCTTTCCACAACCTTTTCTTATAGTACAACCTTCTGTTATTGACCGTTTCGCGTTATTATCATACGACGACTTTTAAGGTACTTGGATGTCTAGTATCGCCATCTAGTGACGAGATGGTGACAAGATGGCGGACCTCAATAAGTGCATTTTTTACACGGTAAATTCCATGCAGAAACTTAACCACTGAAAATATAATAAAACATCAAGAGGCAAATGTGTTTCTTTTTAGTTGAAGAATAACATATCAAATTTTCATTTTTTCGCGAAGTTTCCCTTTAAGTAACATTGCAGAATACGTGTATCAACTCACAAACATGATTGTTTTTTTATCCCTTCAAAGTAATAAATTGAGGTAATGAAAGAGGATTTTCAAAATTAGTCGTTGATCTACTTAACTAATAAAATCTGTGAAATGGAAATATTTTACTAGTAAAAACAGTCTTGGGGACTTATTTTACTACCGGACTTATTTTACACTATTATTATTAAAATTGAAATTGATTTGAATTCTTAGAAGAAAATGACAAACCTATCTCTAATAATGGTAACAAGTAAGAGAACAATTTTATGCAATCATTCCTATTTTCTACTATATATTAAATTTATCTAATATTTTAAAATGATAATTGGGCCTCGGTGGCCGAGTGGTCAAGGTAGTTCGTCTACCATTGATCACGTGGTCTGTCAACACTGAGATTGCGGGTTCGATTCTCACTGCAGGCAGGGTGTACTCGACTCCAATCTTAATTGACAAGGATTGCCAGTTTTCCTACCGCAGGTCGGGGGTTCTCTCCGGGTACTCCGGCTTCCTCCCCCAATAAAAACTGGACGCCATGAAATAGCTGAAAAATTGCTGAAAGTGGCGTTAAAACACCATTCAAACAAACAAACAAAAATGATAATTACATTAAAACACATTTCTGTTTTCAATATGCTAAATATATTAAATTTACTTCACATACTGCAAAATTATAATTAATTTTACGAAGAGTGCTTTTATTTTATTGTAATTAACACCAATTATACCAAATTTTAAAATATCTAATAAACGTAATTTTATGTTTACAAACCAAAATAAATAAATCAGTAATTTAACAAGTCAATTAACCAATTTTCCTAATGAAAAAGTACCGGACTTATTTTACTAAGGTAGGACTATTCTACCTAGGAAAATAAGTCCGAGGACCTATTTAAATAGGAAATTGAGTAACATGGACTCTTTTTTCTAATAACAAAAGTCCGGGGGACTACTTTTACTACCGGACTTATTTTATTGTAACACGTACAGTACTCACATAGAAGAGATACACATATATACATATTCAAACAAGGCAAACAACTTTACTCCCGGTTCACCATTCTCGGATTACTCACTCATTACTCGCCGGTTTCCACACCACATGTTCTATTAAAGCTATAATTTAAGCATTTTTCAAATTTTCGGACCATCGACCCTTCGGACTAATGCCCCTTCGGATTATAGGCCCCCTCGGACCATCGAACGGACACCCTCAATGTGTATTTGGCAAGATGACTTTTTACGGACTAAGTGGGTTGTTTTGTACCAGTTGTATATGCTACAGTATCGTGGATTATGCTGTTCGTGATAATATATTTTTTTTGTCAGGTTCGAAAATGTATAAATCTCATTGTAGAGGGTTATAAACAGATGACAGTTCATCTTTGGCGCCGATAATGTAAACAAACAAGCCAGAAAGTGAGCTATTCTGATGAAAAACGTTAAGTTTATATGAATGAAAGTTTGTTCCAGACTGTTGATAGGTGAAGTGGCTGATCCTTGATGTGGCGAAATCTTAAATTTTGATGAGCCGTGATTTCCTTCCAACTGCACAGTTTAAGCAGTCTTTGTAGCAGGACAATGAACCTCTGTTGTAGACATCTTTAAAAGAATGGATGGATTGAACCTGGAATCAGAACCCCTGACTTGGGAGGATGGATGGATCGAACATGTAATCAGAACCATTGACTTGAGAGGATGGATGGAGCGAACGTGGAATCAAAACCCTTGACTTGGGAGGATGGATGCAGCGAACGTGGAATCAAAACCCTTGACTTGGGAGGATGGATGGAGCGAACGTGGATTCAAAACCCTTGACTTGGGAGGATGGATGGATCGAACGTGGAATCAAAACCCCTGACTTGTGGATGGATGGATCGAAAGTGGCATCAGAACCCCTGACTTAGGAGAATGGATGGAGCGAACGTGGAATCAGAACCCTTGACTTGGGAGGATGGATCGAACGTGGAATCAGGACCCCTGACTTAGGAGAATGGATGGATCGAACGTGGAATAAGAAACCCTGACTTGGAAGGATGGATGGATCGAAAGTGGCATCAGAACCCCTGACTTAGGAGAATGGATGGATCGAACATGGAATCAGAAACCCCGACTTGGGAGGATGGATAGATCGAACGTTGAATCAGAACCCCTGACTCAGGAGGATGGATGGATCGAACGTGGAATAAGAACCCCTGACTTAGTCAACCCAATTCAATGCCTTGTGATGCCACAGTGGTCAAGGGACAAAATCTTTTGCCAGTGTTAAGTGTACAGGTTACATGATAACTGTAGCAAGTGCCAAGTGATGAAGTACCAGCTATACAGGTATATAAACATTTAAACCTGCAAGTCTGTCCGGCTATCTGTAGTATTATTATCATAACTTCATAAATGGGGGGCCCGGAACATCATGTTTACAGTGGGGCCCTACATTTCCTAGAGCCGGCCTTGAGTCAGTCGGATACTGGTATTGGTATTGTATTTCCCGCCTAATTTTCCGACTAGCTACTGGACATGCGCAGATAGATTTCCGGATGGAAACGACTGTAAACAAAAACATTAAAAATGGTGAAGACTTGTTGTGTTTACAATTGTCGAAATCGGGCGAATTCAGTGGCAAGAGCGAAAAATATCAGTTTCTTTCGATTTCCAGCAAACAAAAGAAAACTCCAGGCATGGATTAAAGCCGTAAATCGGAGAGATTGGGAACCAAATAACCACACTCACGTCTGTTCTGAACACTTTGTTTTTGGTTGGCACAGTGACGAACCAAGCGATGTAAATTTCGCCCCAACAATTTTTAATAACAAAGCAGGGAAGAAGAATAAAGCTGCAGCACTAGAAAGCGTTAAAGAGACTGCAACCACTGAGCACGAAACGGTAAAACGAAACACTTTTAAGTTCAATATCAAATTCGCCACATCATCATGCAAATCAATCATCGCTTTAATAATTCTTTTCTTTTTTAATGTTTGTGTGTTAAAGCATTAAGAAGTCATAAGTACTGTGAAGCTTTGAACCGGAAATATTTCATATTGCCTGCACAGGTTGTCCAATAGTCCCTTTTATTAACCAGTTGTGTAAAATACATGTGAAATTGTCCTTAAAATACGGATATAGTGAACGGGCCCAATATAGAAAAATAGGGCCAAAGCGGAAAAAACAGGCTCAATACAGAAAAACAGGGCCAATACAGAAAAAAAACAGGCTCAATACAGGAATTTCATTTCCTGTAATTTATATATAAATATCATTTTAAAAACAAACACATTTGTTTTGCATTATGTAAATTGCAGAATTTTCAGGGGAAAAAAACATTTTCATTCTGCAGGTTGCTCATATTAGTCTTTTATTATGTCCATGAGAAGCCAATTTGGATCGAGTATAGCTATATTGGTCAATGATAAAATATAGTACTAAAATTGACTCAACTGGTTAATAAAAGTGTCATTAAATGGGTGTTTTCATATTCTACATGTATTATGTTCTTGGGAAGCAGTATTGGGCCTCAGATAGCTGTATTAGCCCTCATCGTTGCCTCGGGCTAATACAGATATCCTCGACTCAATAAAGCTTCCCTCTGACATAATACAGGTCAAATATGTTTGTTTGTTTGTTTAATGGTGTTTAATGCCACTTTCAGCAATTTTTCAGCTATATCATGGTGTCCAGTTTTTATTGGGGGAGGAAGCCGGAGTACCCGGAGAAAACCCCGACCTGCGGTAGGAAAACTGGCAATCCTTGTCAATTAAGATTAAAGTCGAATACACCCTGCCTGCAGAGTTCAAATATGAAAACGCCCATTAATAACACTATATTATATCGAAGGTAACATGGTACAGCATTTTGCAATTTTCCGGTCTCCCTATTTATTTGACAAGAACAGATAAGAAGTTAAATTACAGACAAGAAAGACAAAATGATTATTTGTTGTTATTAATATTTATATTATGAAAAGAAGATTTTAAAAATGATTTTTGTGATTTATTGTGTAATTTTGTTGTCATTGTTTTATTGTATATGTATCCTGGTTTTGCCAGTTCTTGATAGCCTAAGATATTATGGGATAGAACTTGTTTTTTCATTAAATTGATATTATTTATTTATTTATTTACCTATTTGTTTCATAGATAAACTACTACACACTCGCAAAAAATTACAAGGAATCATCCGGTTATTGCTAAGATCGTCTAATTTTTCGAACGACCTAATTTTTGACATATTGTATACTATCACCAGTTCTCAATAATGCATGCGTAATTAGCTATGTATGGCGATTTTGACAATAAATTACCATAAAATGTAATTAAAAATGTTATTCATATAAAATTTGTCTAAAGTGGAGTATTGGTTTAAAAGATATAGCACCTGTCTATTGTACTATAAGTTGAAGAAATTTTTGTGATTAGGGAAAGGTATCGAAATATATGGTACATGTACTCTGCATTGGGGAGAATTTTAAACATCTAAATGCAGAACCTATATATTTTTTCATTCCCAAGGAGCAAAGTAGTGTTCTAAAGGAAAAGTGCAGACAAAAAGAAGATATGTGAGAATCTGCGTTTTAGTGTAGTACATTGTACTAGTATTAACCTACAACAAGAAAGTTTAATAATAAATTGTATTCCTAAGTCATAATACATGTAAATTAAGTAAAAGAATAGTCTTGCCACAAGTCCCTTTGAATTTTTTGCTATTGGAGATATACACCTTTATTCTCAACATTTTCTATACTATCCACTTTGTGAACACAAGCTGTCAAAGTTCAGGGGTTCTCATTAAAAATTGTCTGAACAAACAAATTGTTGCTGAACATGTATGGAATTTTGTTTATACTCTTTGCATTATTAAGACTGCCTGATCAAAGTAAAATTTGCCAAGCAGTGTCCCATGGTCACACATATTTCAAGAAGACTGTATAACTACTGCTTTATTAACATGGTTGACCCAGGGGTCCCCCACTCACTGAGTGATAGCATCCTCCAAAAACTACTGCTTTATTAACATGGTTGACCCAGGGGTCCCCACTCACTGAATGATAGCATCCTCCAAAAACTACTGCTTTATTAACATGGTTGACACAGGGGTCCCCACTCAATGAGTGATAGCATCCTCCAAAAACTACTGCTTTATTAACATGGTTGACCCAGGGGTCCCCACTCACTGAGTGATAGCATCCTCCAAAAACTACTGCTTTATTAACATGGTTGACCCAGGGGTCCCCACTCACTGAGTGATAGCATCCTACAAAAACTACTGCTTTATTAACATGGTTGACACAGGGGTCCCCCACTCATTAAGTAATAGCTTCTTCCAAAAACTACTGCTTTATTAACATGGTTGACACAGGGGTCCCCCACTCACTGAGTGATGGCTTCCTCCAAAAACTACTGCTTTATTAACATGGCTGACACAGGGTCCCCCACTCACTGAGTGATAGTTTCCTCCAAAAAATGGATTCTGTGACAGGTAGCAGAAAATCTTATCAGAAAAAATTTCTGAAATTTTCTCCACCTCTTACAGCAGAACTGAATATAAAATAAATGTAATATAATATCCTGGCAATGTTAACATTTTACTATAGTAAACCTTAAATTGTTAAAATAAATAGGTTTAATATATACTTTTTCTCTTTATAGTTTGTAGTCCAACATAATGATCAGCAAAGCAGATTAACACAATCAGATGATCAAAACGTTGAAGTGCAGTCCTCAGTAATATCAGACCAACAGACAAACAGACTAAAACAGGAAGTAGAAAAAGTGTCGGAATCCCATGATCCACTGAAAGATCACTTATATTGTAAACAGCTGCCATGGCCTGGAAAGAAACAAACAAAAATTAGACCCACAAAGGCAAAAACTAGTCGAGAATTGGCAGCCGAAACACTCTTAACTTTATGTGAAATGCCCGTATCTAAAAATAGTTAACAGGAAGTGCATGATGTGATATGTTATAAACCAAAGTCCTACCAGCAATACAATTTATGATATTATTTGTACAAAGTATATTATTCATATTTTTTTAAAACTAAATTGGCTCAGTAAGCATCAGTCATAACTTTGTGTCTGTAACTTTTCCCCTTTATGTACATGGTGTAACTTTATGCCCAAAGTTTTGACAGACAAAATCTTTAACTATTAATTCGTTCAACTTTTTGCCATAATGTCTTTATAAAATACAAGAAGTATCTCCCTTGAAGTATGAATTTCCAGGTATTTGATTATCTCCCTTTAAGTCAGAATTTCCAGGTATTTGAAACATTATAAATTAAAAATCTTTTGTCCCCTATTCTATTAACTTACAAATCATGTTACTCTCATAACAGTGTTGCATAAACCAAGAAACCGATTACCGGTACCTCTCATACCAAATAATCACATAACTACCGACAAGGGAGGTAACTGCTGTTTTTTGAAGACTACTTTGTATGTACTTAGATACCCCTTGAGATTGCTCTGTTCCTAGATACCGCTAGATATTCCGTACCTGACAGGGGATAGGGGAATTTATGCCTAGTCCAACTGTGCAAAACATGCATATTTTTCAGAATGAACAACAATTGTCAGATTTAGGTTCTAAGATTCTTAAAATCTTTAATCAGATTAAAATTTAATCCTTCACTTGCTCACCCTTTTTTGTTATTGGTCCCTGCTCACAACACAAGGCAGGAGCAAGTGAAAAATTAAATTTTTAATTAAATTGTGAAATCTTTAAACAGAATTAAGTCAGTTCACTGTGAGTCCCATATCAATCATCATAATTCACCATTTATATATAGGGTGTAATAAGAATAACAGTTTTCTCTAACAGCTAAAGTCATATCTAATGCAACTTGCAAGTCAAAGACCCATAACATTTCACATAAGATTGCTAGTGAAAAGGACTACCAATAAGTAAAGTGGTCAGTTAAATGTGCTGACGAAATTCTGGGTATTTGAAAAATAATGTCATTTGCTAAATATAGCAATATTTCAATGAGAATGAACTTCATGCAGTTTGTGCTTTGTGTATGTAGTTTATATATATGAATGATATTCCATTTGCCACCTGTGGCTGTGGGTACACATGACATTGTATCTACAGTATACCTCAGGTGAATTTGGCTTTTTCCACCTGTCCATTAATGCTAACCTGTTTTTTTCAATGGATGCAAGTTCATTTTATTGCAAAAGGAACAGTTATCTCCCCTGGACTGATGACATGGGGAGTTTTAACATTCTTCACAACAACCCAATATCCTTGGTTGGATCTTCTTTGCAGAGCACATCAGAGTTATCTCCCCTGGACTGATGACTTCGTGAGTTTTAACATCTACACAACAACCCAATGCCCTTGGTTGGACCTTCCTTGCAGCACATCAGAGTTATCTCCCCTGGACTGATGACTTGGGGAGATTTAACATCCTACTACCAACAACCCAATGTCCTTGGTCGGGCCTTCCTTGCAGCACAAAGTTATCTTCCCTGGACTGATGACACTGGGAGTTTTACTATCTACACAACAAACCAATGTCCTTGGTCGGACCTTCCTAGCACAGAGTTATCTTCCCTGGACTGATGACATGGGCAGTTTTAACATCCTACTACCAACAACCCAATGTCCTTGGTTGGGCCTTCCTTGCAGCACATCAGAGTTATCTCCCCTGGACTGATGACTTGGGGAGTTTTAACATCCTACTACCAACAACCTAATGTCCTTGGTCTGACCTTTCTAGCAGCACAGAGTTATCTTTCCTGGACTGGTGACATGGGGAGTTTTAACATCTACACAACAACCCAATGTCCTTGGTTGGGCCTTCCTAGCAGCACATCATAGTTAGCTCCCCTGGACTGATGACTTGGGGAGTTTTTACATCCTACACAATAACCCAATGCCCTTGGTCAGACCTTCCTAGCAGCATAGAGTTATCTTCCCTGGACTGATGACATGGTGAGTTTTAACATCCTACACAACAACTCAATGCCCTTGGTCGGGCCTTCCTTGCAGTACATCAGAGTTATCTTCCCTGGACTGATGACTTGGGGAGTTTTAACATCTACACAACAACCCAATTCCCTTGGTCGGGCCTTCCTAGCAGCACAGAGTTATCTTCCCTGGCTAATGACATGGGGAGTTTTAACATCTACACAACAACCTAATGTCCTTGGTTGGGCCTTCCTTGCAGCACAGAGTTATCTTCCCTGGACTGATGACTTGGGGAGTTTTAACATCTACACAACAACCCAATGCCCTTGGTCAGACCTTCCTAGCAGCATAGAGTTATCTTCCCTGGACTGATGACATGGTAGAGTTTTAACATCCTTCACAACCCAATGCCCTTGGTCGGGCCTTCCTTGCAGCACATCGGAGTTATCTCCCCTGGACTGATGACTTGGGGAGTTTTAACATCCTACTACCAACAATGCAATGTCCTTGGTTGGACCTTTCGAGCGTTTTGTTCAATACACAATACTGCTACATGTCTTTTCTTATTTCATTACATTTTGTCACAACATTAACTACACATATTTGTTGTTAATTTAATTGTTTACTATTTGGATTTGTTGTTACGTTGTAAATCTGTTTTAATGCTATATATTCTAGTAGATTTTTAATATATACGTATAAGAAATAAAATCAATTGGCCAAAATGTCTAGATTTGACTTTGATTTGGAGACAGCTTTAAGAACAGTTCTGTAGATTTAGACAGGGTAGGTTCCTTTTAGTCTATACAAAAGGCTAACTTTTCGTGTTGTGCAGTCGGTAAATAGTATCAACAGATTATCTGTTTCAATCAATCAACACCATTCGACCAATTGCCAATTGGGTGATACATAACTCTGTTAAACTCTGATCACAATATATCAAAACATATTGAAATATAAAGCTGTTTAATTTTCATATATTTTATAAATTTACAGAGCCTACGTACTTGCACTCTTTTCCATATACAATACAGTAGCAGTAAATTTTCTAAATTTCTAATTGGAATTGGAAACATAATAAATGGAAAAATGACATGGATTATGTTCTTTAACTTTAGTTTAATATTTAAGAAGCAATGCAATGTTTAAATGTTGATAAAAAGTGTGAACGATAATTGGTGTCAGAAAATCGCAATTGAATGGCCACCCAACTGATTTGAGATTTCTATTAATTATCAAAACACACCCTCCCAATTTACGGGTTCCGAGTCCGCGGTCGCTCCATCGATCCTAAGTCGAGGGTTCTGAGTTCGCGGTCGCTCCATCGATGCGGACTCGGAACCCTTGACTTGAGAGGATGTCAATACACTACTACTAACTTCCTCATCCCTATTCCTCTCTGTATACGGTTGTGGCAGCTCATTTTATTGGTCTATCCTATTTGAAAATAACTTAAAGCTGATGCCAATCATTAACATGATTTTAATAAAATTACTATGAAAGCTACAGGACCGAAAGTCGTCAGTATTCGAGTACTTGAAATTCTCACACATTAGATCATTATAGATTTAAAAATAGACGGATTGGCAAGTTCGTTTTATTGTAGAATGTCAGAGGCTATGAATGTGTTTTCCGGCTTCTTCACATACAAAATTTGAGCGGGGGATACGAAGTGTCCATTGAAAACCATCCACATTCGACAGGAAAACTGGAAAGTCTTGACAATTGAAAAAATGCCTATTTTTGAGGATTTAAATGAGTTTCGCATTTAAATTGGATTAGAAAATGTAACACTTACCGTGTAGCACATATACTTGCATTTAACACCCTCGATATCTTGAAAGAAGATAGAATATCGACTGTGGTATTCCTAAAAATTCATTTATTTACTACTTTCCGTTACGATTTTTATCTCGAACACTCATACATATTGCCAAAATTGGGAATTTTAACCGTCTAAACACAATACTGTGCTGATAATTAGTACTTAGTGATTTCTGCTTGATATATTTATAATGAGCTATAATGTAAAAATCGCTCGAGCCACGAAGGAGAACTCATCCAGCTTTGAGATGTGACTGCTGGAATGTAGCAGTTATTCCCCTTAGTCCGCTTAATTTTACTGGTTGCTACACTCGTTGTAACATGCGAGTGCTCTTCATTGTTAATAAAGTAACTATAATAAACAAATAGATTAGAGATTTTGTCTTTCTGAAAATTATTGTAACCTATTGCTGAAATTAATTTTGCATTCTGTTGTAAAAGGAACTCATTTTAAAATTACGCATATTTTCATGTCCGTCGCTAGTCTCGAATCTGTTTTATCTGAATACATGCATATTGCAGTCCTTAAAAATCAGGAAAAGTGTTTTCTTAATTGTTACGACTATGGTACTTGAGTCGTTAAGGTAAACGAGTTTACCTGCACTTTCCACTGTCTGTATACCCCAACATTGTTACAAATAGCCTCGGAATGATCTATCGTGCCATCCAGTGTTTTCTTACGCAATAGGGACTGGTAGGTTATTATTTCACGTGGAATTAATTCTTGAAAAAAGCAATCAGAAAGAACCAGTTTTACAGACCTAGAATTTCGATCTGAACTAAAGGTCAACGATCGGAAAAATTTGATTGAAAAGCATAAAAAGTCCGGTACAAAAGCCTGGAGGCCTGCCGCCTTTATGTAATTTAGTATCAGCTTTCAAACTACGACTGTTTCCGACAATAGACATCATAAGCAGCTCCCCCATTCATCATAAGCAGCTTCCCCCATCATAAGCAGCTCCCCCATTCATCATAAGCAGCCCCCCCCCATTCGACGAACATTTCTTTGTGTATTAGTACATTCCACATATAAATTGTATACAGCACACCCCCATACAGAATTAGTAAGGAAACCTACGTTCTAATTAGGTCCCTATACCAATTCATAATTGGAACATATTATTTTTAAAATCCCGGTGAAAACCCATGACATTTGGTTGGAAAACTGGCAATCCTTGTCAGTAAGCCTGCAGTGAGACTCGAAACAGCAATCTCAGTGTTGACAGACCACGTTATCAATAGTAGACGAAATACCTTAACCACTCGGGCACCGAGGTCTCTGAAAGGTTTGAAATAGTTCAATACTTTTATTAGTAGTTTCGTTCGTACACGGCTATATTTAATACCAATATGTTCGGTATTCAGTTGTGTACAACTTTTTCTTAACGTAAAATCCCAGGTATTAATAATAAGACACAATTTCTCATATAACTACTGTTATGTAATATAGGTTATTCATATTCCTCACAAACCCTGTTTTCGGCAAGCTGTTACAGAGATATTACTCATTAATTGTTATGATTAAAGTATGCATCTGTTTTCTGTCTCGCGTGCCCCAGACATCTGTACATTTTAGAAACTTTTGTCATTAAAATCTTCCTTCACCAATCAAATATGATGTTGTGATTATTTTTGCAATTAAAATGCTGATAATTTCGACCAGAATATATGTTGCTCTCAGGTTCAAACTGCTGTGATACATATATAAACCGAAGGCTAACTTTTTCGTTTTTTGTCTACTTTTACAAACGCCGTAACTGTTACCTTGCAGATTTATTAAAACATGTTAATAATAAGCATCTGAGAACTAGCTCCTGTTAACCAACATGACCGGCATGTGTAAACCCCCTTCCTCCCCCACCCCCCATTCCTGGTTGCATAAAAACTGGTCGCAATAATGAAAATTATAAAGCTAAGAATCTCTAAACATTTCTTAATGTGGAAAAAATAAAAACAAACGATTACTAGTATTTAGTCTCTTGTTACAAACTGATAAAGAAGTTATAGGGGAGGGGACAAACAAATTTAAGTTTCTTCATTATTTTTTAATCTTCCCTCATTTTTAGTTAGTATTGGACTGGCAGATAAATTGACGTAACAGTACACACGGACTCAATATAGATTTTGAGCTTTTAAAGTGGAGGTCCGGATCAAAATCAGCTCTAAAAATTTGTTAAAAGCCCTGTATCCAAATCTGGAACAGTTTCATAAACATCTTAAAGTGAGATTTTTGACAAGTCCTTTAGTTTTTCCTCAAAGTCAAAATTTCCAGCAATCTGATTGGTCAATATCTGAGTTGAGGATAAGTTGAGGAAATCCTCAAAATTGAGATGGTTAATGCAACGGTGCCCTGGTACCACAAATAACATGCGACACCTAGACAACACAACTTCCTATATATCTACCAATAAGTCCTAAAATAAGATTAATGTGGCAGATTTTCATATGACGGAAAGAGAATTGAATATCCGTGCTTGATTTACGAAGCAGTTACAATAATTAATAGCAACAATGTCATCACAAGTGTTTTATAAATCTTTCCGGTCTATTATACAATTTTTACTTCATAAATCGTAATTCTAGCCATAATTTCTAAAATTATAAATAATTTGATAGCGTACAGGTGTGACTATAATATCGATATTTACTTTAATTTGCATTTATGAAATAAATTAATCTCATGTTATGCAATAGAAAGCTATCCCATTTACAACAGTCCATATGCGATCTGAGGATAACTGTGATAAAGAAAACACCAAAAAGAACTTATAAGGAATAAGAAATACCCTCTATTAAGACACCAGCCTCAGTAACTACTATAATGAAAGCTAACCCTCTTTCTGGAGATAGCTTAAATTAATAAAAAAAAATCGTTCTCTTTCAAGAATCAATAATGATAATTTTCTAAAGGTTGAATTGTAATAAAAGACCTCAATCTTCAGTGGCGTAGCGAAAATGCTATGTCTCTGGAGCGTCTGAGGAGGGAAATCTCCCCTGGACCCCAATAAAAGGACTGTTTAGGACCCAGTGGAGGCCAAAAACTTCGCCCTAGCCCTCATTAATAACAAAAGACAACGAAAAATGAACAAAAGAACAAAAATATCATTTGATTACAAATACGAGAGCACTACTTGCTTGGAACAGTAACGTAAAACGTGATATGGCACGGTTGAACTGGTTACCTTCCTTGTATTCATGGAAAATTATCGATAAATTCAGAGTCTTGGCTCTTTCATCAAACAGTCTCTTATTGCAATTTAGCTGTTTGTTATTTCTTTGTTTTTATGTCACTGATCAACTGGTTAACGGGATCTCAAACCCTCCCCCTTTATTGTAATACCCTAACAACACAGACACAGAAATGTGTCACACATTGTATATCAGGGTTGTACTGGTTAACGGGATCTCAAACCCTCCCCCTTTATTGTAATACCCTAACAACACAGACACAGAAATGTGTCACACATTGTATATCAGGGTTGTACTGGTTAACGGGATCTCAAACCCTCCCCTTTATTGTAATACCCTAACAACACAGACACAGAAATGTGTCACACATTGTATATCAGGGTTGTACTGGTTAACGGGATCTCAAACCCTCCCCTTTATTGTAATACCCTAACAACACAGACACAGAAATGTGTCACACATTGTATATCAGGGTTGTACTGGTTAACGGGATCTCAAACCCTCCCCTTTATTGTAATACCCTAACAACACAGACACAGAAATGTGTCACACATTGTATATCAGGGTTGTACTGGTTAACGGGATCTCAAACCCTCCCCTTTATTGTAATACCCTAACAACACAGACACAGAAATGTGTCACACATTGTATATCAGGGTTGTACTGGTTAACGGGATCTCAAACCCTCCCTTTTATTGTAATACCCTAACAACACAGACACAGAAATGTGTCACACATTGTATATCAGGGTTGTACTGGTTAACGGGATCTCAAACCCTCCCCTTTATTGTAATACCCTAACAACACAGACACAGAAATGTGTCACACATTGTATATCAGGGTTGTACTGGTTAACGGGATCTCAAACCCTCCCCCTTTATTGTAATACCCTAACAACACAGACACAGAAATGTGTCACACATTGTATATCAGGGTTGTACTGGTTAACGGGATCTCAAACCCTCCCCTTTATTGTAATACCCTAACAACACAGACACAGAAATGTGTCACACATTGTATATCAGGGTTGTACTGGTTAACGGGATCTCAAACCCTCCCCTTTATTGTAATACCCTAACAACACAGACACAGAAATGTGTCACACATTGTATATCAGGGTTGTACTGGTTAACGGGATCTCAAACCCTCCCCTTTATTGTAATACCCTAACAACACGGACACAGAAATGTGTCACACATTGTATATCAGGGTTGTACTGGTTAACGGGATCTCAAACCCTCCCCTTTTATTGTAATACCCTAACAACACAGACACAGAAATGTGTCACACATTGTATATCAGGGTTGTACTGGTTAACGGGATCTCAAACCCTCCCCTTTATTGTAATACCCTAACAACACGGACACAGAAATGTGTCACACATTGTATATCAGGGTTGTACTGGTTAACGGGATCTCAAACCCTCCCCTTTTATTGTAATACCCTAACAACACAGACACAGAAATGTGTCACATATTGTATATGTCTGGGTGGTACTGGTTAACGGGATCTCAAACCAATCAAAAACATAAACTGCAACAACCTTATATTAACTATCACCTTTTTTAATTAGATGTAAAATAAAACATTTTCGTTTGAACTGAGTAGAACGTTGGTGCGTTATGATTTTTAGAAAACAAGTTTCTTGTATGGCAGGCAACGTTCTACTCATCAATCTTCCTCTTTTATTTATTTTATGTAAGAAAAATGTACGCGTCTTGTGAGGTACGAAAACATTTTGTGTTTATCCCCAACGGGATACGGTTCTGTCTCCACTAACTACATTATGTTGCAACATTTTTTGTATCCTAATTTACATCACTTGACAAAGATCTAAAACATACAAATAAGGTATACCTATGTTTTTAATTGTTTTTGTAACTCAATTCAGAAGTTCTAGTCATCATTTTACAACTAACATTGCAATAATTGTATTTTACGAGCAAAACATGAGCTCCGTTAAATTAAAGGGCCAAGTCATATAAACAAAAGGTATGATACAGTACACAGTATATACTAAAACGAGTCATGGTCTGTTCGACCAACTTCTTTGGTACAACAATACCTCCACGTATAAACTGATTTAAATTCCATTCCAAAAGTTATCCTGAAATTTATACATTGCATTGTACAACAGGCTTTAAAAAAATACATAGCTTTTGATGACCGGTTATGTCCAACCCACCTTGAAACCCCACTCCAGATTTTCCACTATGCCAAAATGCACCGCACATCAGTATAAAGCCAATCACCATGTTATCTCATAAGAAGTAAATGTCATCAGTAATTTGTGTTAGTATGATGACAAGGCGATAAGACAAGGAAATGACAGTTTTTATTCCCATCATGGCTGGATTGTATATATAGCATCACTTAAGATTGTTGCGATAACCTATAATAAAATATGTGTTGCATGCTACAATTAACAGAAACGCAAGAAGGGGGTAAACATAGGGGTGGAGGACAACTTTTAAGAAAACTTTTAAAGGAAATTATAATCTTCATTCTATTAATTTCTAACAGAATAATATATACCAGGTTTCTGACAATGTACCGCTCGCCTCACATCGATCGGCACATCGTAAGAAACTTGGTATTTTTGTGGAAATTTATATTTGTCCGTTACAAATGAATAGAACGAAGACCAGAATATAATAAAAGGCTTTTAAAGGATTTCATATTAGAGTTATTAAAGTGGGTATTGTCAACGGGTACCTGTGGTGGAGGTTGTCGGGGTAAAACATGACAAAATGTTAGAAGTGTGTATTGGGTTTAAACCGTGGAACAGGGTTTTCTATAATGAGGTTTCGTTTCAGTAATAGCAACTTTTCAGAGACACGAAGGACTGGGTGGGGGAGGGGGCTAATTCCAAAGTAAAACATCTCTAAACTACTAGAGATATTGCGTATTAAGAGTAATATAGATGGTTTAATACACGAACCCCTTTCTTTATAAGTAGATGTGTCGAAGTGTTATCTCTTGTCAGGGAAGGGATCTGTGCTTTGGTCTAGGCAGATGGGTGGAGCGATTAGCGAATTAAAAATAACAAAATACTCGTTACTCGCTTTACCCGGTGCTCTTTCTTACCTACTAGGCATACAAATGCTTCATGATTTGAGAGAGTTCACAGCGCCCGACCCACAGAGATGTCTCGGCAGCGCGTCCCAGGGTTGCGGATAGAGGATGCCATCTCGTTGAGGGTTGTCAGGTCATAATACGGAAAGCCTGACCGCGAACCACAGTGGGTAAACGTGTTTGGGGAATGCCACGCTCCATGCCCGATAAAGAACCCCTTTGTAGATGTCGATAAGAGTAGGCGAGCAGGCTAGCTGCTACAAAAGACTAACTTTTCCGGCCATACCCATACACAATACTTTTCCGGTGCAAATTTTTTGTCCTTTGGTCCATCTGTCCCGAATTGATTTATTGTTTGTTAACTTGTTCTCGTTCTGAATATAGCTGAAATACTGCTGCTGGACGTTAAGCAAACATCCAATCAATCTATCACACTTAAATCCTATACCCGGGTACTCTGGTAACGTATGATCTAGCCTCTTTTTCCGTTTTACTGCTTTCACCAATAAACGCAATGTCATAGTTGCTAAAATTCAAAGCATAGAAGATAAATTCTATAGACTCTAGTACAAATATGTGTCAAGGAGAGACAATACAAATTGTCAGTGTCGAGGATAGAAATTTGTCTGTTTCTACCATAGGTGTTAATTATCAAACGAAATAATTGTCAATTGTATTATATGTATCTGTCATACAATGATTAGAAAGAAAAAAACATACAGACTGGTACGTGGGTTTATAGATTATACATCTATGTAAATGGCTCAACTAGAGTTTACTATTCTGGAGCAAATAATTTGCCAATTTTCAATTGTTTCAACTAATCCACTAAAAGTATAATTCATTTTTGCAGAAAGAAATAAAAACAATTGTCTGTTTCAATGGCTCAACTACTCCTAGGTATATTTGTTACTTTGTTGGATCCACAGATCCCTTAAGGAAGGAATCATTATTTATCTGTTGTGGTCTGGTATTGTTCTAAAAAAAATCTCTCAAGTTTGACTAGAATAAAATCTATTGATCTACTACCTCTCTTTTCATCCATATACCGTATTTAATTGACTCCAAACTTAATTGATAAGGATTGCCAGATTTTCCTGTCGGAGCGAAGATCGGGGTATGCGCCATTTACTCCCCTCCCCCAATAACCTGATTTGAGCAAACAATATCACATGTTGGATACATTTGGATGACTCTTAGAATATCTTCTACCTTGATAATCGTTGTTCCCGCTACCAGGCCTCTCATCTCCCCTAGATAATGGCTGTTCCAGCTCCCAGGCCTCTCCTCTGCACAGATAATGGTTGTTCCCGTTCCCAGGCCTCTCATCTCCCCAGATAATGGTTTTTTCCGCTCCCAGGCTTCTCATCTCCCCAGATAATGGTTGTTCCCTTCCCACTCGCAGGCCTATCTTCTCATCTCTCCCAGATAATAGCTGCTCCTGTTCCCAGGTCTCTCATCTCCACAGATAATGTTTTTTCCCGCTCTCAAGCCGCTCTTCTCCCACAGATAAAGGTTGTTCCCGCTCCCAGGCCTCTCATCTCCCCAGATAATGGTTGTCCCCGCTCCTATGCCTCTCTTCCCCCCCTCCCCCCCATATAATGGTTGTTCGCGCTACCAGGCCTCTCTCCAATCTGCAGATAACGGTTGTTTCCGCTCCCAGTCCTTTACCCTCTCCAGATCATGGTTGTTCCCGCTTCCTGGCCTCTCACCTCCCCCAGATAATGGCTATTCCCGCTCCCAAGCCTCTCCCTTCTACAGATAATTGTTATTCCCGCTATACGGCCTCTCCCCTCTCCAGGTAATGGCGGTTACCGCTCCCAAGACTATCATCTCCCAAGATGAGAGTCGTTTCAGGTCCCAGGCCTTTCTAGTCCCCCAGATATTGGCTGTTCCCGTTCCAAGGCCTCTCCCCTAATAATTGCTGTTCCCGCTCCCAGGTCTATCCTCTATCCCCTCTCCCCTAATAATTGTTATTCCCGCCCCATAAAATCTCAGCCTATAACACATTAATCTGTTTCCCCAAAAATACAAAGTTTCTGACCATGTGAGGGTCGAATATGAGACAGAACATCTGCAATGATTGTTATTATTTATATGATATCATCATGATGATGCTACAGTCATCTGGTATTTGTCACCAGCAAAAAATATAATTGAATTCAGTTTAATTGCGTACACAAATGATACTGATAAGCCCCATCATTTTGATGCGGATTTGATGAAGATTAATGTGTTATGGATGAGATTTTAAATCATTGATTTATAAAATTATTATCACTCCGGAAATCGACTTCAAATTTTCACTCCAAATTTCTCTCCAGAATACCCTTTTTGCAATCAAACTCGGACTATCTTTGTACAGTGATTCTGTTGGAGTTGAATTTAAATTGGCCTCCCTGAACGAGGTTCTAACAAGGTTTAAACCGATAAAATTAATGAATTTTCTAGAGAAAAAAAACAAAAATTGCACTTAATGTTTTCCGTGCGCATAAAATTGCAATAAACTGCACATAAAGAGAAAAGATTAACAAATGTGTCATATATAATTGTCCATGGGTTGTGGCCCCTGTTTTATTTATGGTATTCTACAGATGGATTTCAGATAACTTAAGCATATAAAGTGTACTTAGATTGGTATTTAATGTGACATTTATGTAAGGCAATTAAGTTATGTAACGACGACCCTCCCCCTTTTTTAATAGTCGTCTCTATGCCAAATTTTGACATGTTTTACTGGTTGTGTGTTTTAAATCTTGCTATCAGCCTGAATTCTGTATGCAAACATTGCATAATATGTCAATAGAAACAAAATAAACGGTTTATATACGCTATAACTCTAGTGGAGTTTGTGTTTTCCGCCTGGCCACGATGTGATTCTGCTCATTTAGCGTGGTTTGGTTGCGTAAGATTCTGTCCATTTAGCGTGGTTGGGTTGCGTAAGATTCTGCCCATTTAGCGTGGTTGATTGGCGTAAGATTTTGTCCATTTAGCGTGGTTGGTCTGCCCATTTAGAGTGGTTGGGTTGCGTAAGATTCTGCCCATTTAGCATGGTTGATTGGCGTAAGATTCTGCCCATTTAGCGTGGTTGGGTAACGTAAGATTCTGCCCATTTAGCATGGTTGATTGGCGTAAGATTCTGTCCATTTAGCGTGGTTGGGTGGCGTAAGATTCTGCCCATTTAGCGTGGTTGGGTGGCCTAAGATTCTGCCCATTTAGCATGGTTGATTGGCGTAAGATTCTGTCCATTTAGCGTGGTTGGGTTGCGTAAGATTCTGTCCATTTAGCGTGGTTGATTGGCGTAAGATTCTGTCCATTTAGCATGGTTGATTGGCGTAAGATTCTGTCCATTCAGCGTGATTGGGTGGCGTAAGATTCTGCCCATTTAGCGTGGTTGGGTTGCGTAAGATTCTGCCCATTTAGCGTGGTTGGGTTGCGTAAGATTCTGCCCATTTAGCGTGGTTGGGTGGCGTAAGATTCTGCCCATTTAGCGTGGTTGGGTTGCGTAAGATTCTGCCCATTTAGCGTGGTTGGGTGGCGTAAGATTCTGTCCATTTAGCATGGTTGGATGACCTATGATTCTGTCCATTTAGCGTGGTTGGATGGCGTAAGATTCTGCCCAACATGGCTGGGTGGCCTAAAATTTTGCCCATTTAGCGTGATTGGGTGGCCTAATATTCTGCCCATTTAGCGTGGTTGGGTGGCGCAAGATTCTGCCCATTTAGCGTGGTTGGGTGGCGTAAGATTCTGCCTATTTACCGAGGTTGGGTGGCCTAAGATTCTGTCCATTCAGTGTTCTTAGATGGCGTAAGATTCTGCCCATTAAACATGTTCGGGTTGCCTAAAATTTTGCCAATTTAGCGTGGTTGGGTGGCTGGAGATTCTGCCCATTTAGCGTGGTTGGATGGCGTAAGATTGTGCTCATTTCGCATGGTTAGGTGGCGTAAGATTCTGCCCATTTAGCATGGTTGGGTGGTGTAATATTCTGTCCATTTAGCGTGGTTGTGTGGCCTAAGATTCTGTCCATTTAGCGTGGTTGTGTGGCCTAAGATTCTGCCCATTTAGCATGATTGGGTGGCGCAAGATTCTGCCCATTTAGCGTGGTTGGGTGGCCTAAGATTCTGCCCATTTAGCGTGGTTGGATGGCGTAAGATTCTGCCCATCTAGCGTGGTTGGGTTGGGTAAGATTCTGTCCATTTAGCGTGGTTGGATGACCTATGATCCTGTCCATTTAGCGTGGTTGGATGGCGTAAGATTCTGCCCAACATGGCTGGGTGGCCTAAAATTTTGCCCATTTTGCGTGATTGGGTGGCCTAATATTCTGCCCATTTAGCGTGGTTGGGTGGCGCAAGATTCTGCCCATTTAGCGTGGTTGGGTGGCGTAAGATTCTGCCTATTTACCGAGGTTGGGTGGCCTAAGAATCTGTACATTCAGTGCTCTTAGATGGCGTAAGATTCTGCCCATTTAACATGGTCGGGTTGCCTAAAATTTTGCCCATTTAGCGTGGTTGGATGGCGTAAGATTCTGCTCATTTCGCATGGTTAGGTGGCGTAAGATTCTGCCCATTTAGCATGATTGGGTGGTGTAATATTCTGTCCATTTAGCGTGGTTGTGTGGCCTAAGATTCTGCCCATTTAGCATGATTGGGTGGCGCAAGATTCTGCCCATTTAGCGTGGTTGGGTGGCCTAAGATTCTGCCCATTTAGCGTGGTTGGATGGCGTTAGATTCTGCCCATCTAGCGTGGTTGGGTTGGGTAAGATTCTGCCCATTTAGCATGGTTGGGTGGCGTAAGATTCTGCCCATTTAGCATGGTTGGGTGGCGTAAGATTCTGCCAATTTAGCGTGGTTGGGTGGCGTAAGATTCTGCCCATTTAGCGTGGTTGGGTGGCGTAAGATTCTGCCCATTTAGCGTGGTTGGGTGGCTTAAGATTCTGCCCATTTAGCGTGGTTGGGTGGTCTAAGATTCTGTCCATTTAGTGTGGTTGTGTGGCTTAAGATTCTGCCCATTTAGCATGGCTGGATGGCTTAAGATTCTGTCCATTTAGCGTGGTTGGGTGGCGTAAGATTCTGCCCATTTAGCGTGGTTGGGTGGCGTAAGATTCTGCCCATTTAGCGTGGCTGGGTAGCCTAAGATTCTGCTCATTTAGCGTGGTTGTGTGGCTTAAGATTCTGCCCATTTAGCGTGGCTGGATGGCTTAAGATTCTGTCCATTTAGCGTGGTTGGATGGCGTAAGATTCTGCCCATTTAGCGTGGTTGGGTGGCATAAGATTCTGTCCATTTAGCGTGGTTGGGTGGCGTAAGATTCTGTCCATTTAGCGTGGTTGGGTGGCGTAAGATTCTGCCCATTCAGCGTGGTTGGGTGGCCTAAGATTCTGCCCATTTAGCGTGGTTGGATGGCGTAAGATTCTGCCCATTTAGCGTGGTTTGTTGGCGTAAGATTCTGCCCAACATGGCTGGGTGGCCTAAAATTTTGCCCATTTAGCGTGATTGGGTAGCCAAATATTCTGCCGATTTAGCGTGGTTGCGTGGCGCAAGATTCTGTCCATTTAGCGTGTTAGGGTGGCGTAAGATTCTGCCCATTTGGCGAGGTTAGGTGGCTTAAGATTCTGTCCATTTAGCGTGGTTGGGTGGCGTAAGATCCTGTCCATTTAGCGTGGTTGGGTGGCGTAAGATTCTGTCCATTTAGCGTGGTTGGGTGGCGTAAGATTCTGCCCATTTAGCATGGTTGATTGGCGTAAGATTCTGTCCATTTAGCGTGGTTGGGTGGCGTAAGATCCTGTCCATTTAGCGTGGTTTGGTTGCGTAAGATTCTGCCCATTTAGCGTGGTTGGGTAGCCTAAGATTCTGCCCATTTAGCGTGGTTGTGTGGCCTAAGATTCTGCCCATTTAGCGTGGGTGGGTGTAAAATTCTGCACATTTAGCGTGGTTGGATGGCGTGTACTACCGAAATTTTAAATTAGACTCCTATTTAAATGACATAAATGTTCAAGGCAAACAACTTGGGATTCAATTGCTAAGAAAATTCTTTAAAAATTTAAAAATAAAATGGCGGAAATTTTTTGCTGCAGCAATGATTATATAATAACAAATAATGAAAAACATTAGAAAAGATGAGAAGTAGTTACTTGTACTTTTACGTAACATAACGCCAGAGATTGGGTGATAACGCACTTCCTAAGGGCAATAAGGTATTTAATTGAAGTAATATCAGATTATCTAAAATGTAATAAACAGATTAATCATGATAACAATAAGACAGACAAGGAAAATACTATCAAATTATCTGAAAATGTAACAGAACGAAAGATTAATCTTTTAAAAACATGAATGGAAAAAACAGATAACAAAACAGGTACTTTTACAAAACATATTCATTAGTTAAAATAAAAGGGGCATTAGCTGTACGTTTGAGGCATTAGCTGTACGTTTAAGGCATTAGCTATACGTCTGAGGCATTAGCGGTATTTTTGAGGAATTAGCTGTACGTTTGAGGCATTAGCTGTACTTTTGAGGCATAAGCTGTACGTTTGAGGCATTAGCTGTACGTTTAAGCCATTAGCGGTACTTTTGAGGCATTAGCTGTACGTTTGATGCATTAGCTGTACGTTTGAGGCATTAGCGGTACTTTTGAGGCATTTGCTCTACTTTGAGGCATTAGCTGTACGTTTGAGGCATTAGCTGTACGTTTGAGGCATTAGCGGTACTTTTGAGGCATTAGCTGTACGTTTGAGGCATTAGCTGTACGTTTGAGGCATTAGCGATACTTTTCAGAACATAAATTCAATTGTTGAATAGTAAAAATTGAAAAACCTTCTTTATTACAAAGTCAATGATTTTTGTCGGTGAATGCCGATTGCTCCGTGGGCACGTGAATTGTGGGTGGCCGTGCGCATGGTCAAGGTAGTAACCACTTATTAATCAAAGGGGTTGTAATTTCGAGCCCTAGGTCGGGTAGGGTGTGCTCGACTCCACTTATAATTGATAAGAATTACCCTTTTTCCTGCTGGAATTTGATAGTTTTCACTCGGTAACACCCCCCACCCCCAGTAACAAAATGGACAACTAAATGAAACGTGAATATATTTTCAGAACATATTTATTTGTTTAAAGTCTTATAAATAATGACCAAACAATTAATGTTATAGTATGTCATTATATATCTTGTAATAACTGTTTGTTTCTACCCCAGGTTCACTCAGGTGCGCAATCATTTCTTACAGATTATAGTCTAAAATATCAATATTATTTTCTGGGACATTTAACTACACAAAATTAGGTATAAAATGTCTTTGTATTTGAACTTCTGTTAATATGGTGTAAATAAAAGATCTTTTGTTTTGGAGATTTAAATTTGTATCATCAGATTTCAATCAGACCATTCCAGGTGTATAGTCTGTCATCTCAAATTCCAGTGTTTCGAGGACAATTCAGTGTGTCAGGCTTATTTAAAGGTGATTTTGTTCGTAATCATAACTTCATAAGAAAACATGATATTGTTGTTCTGAAAACAAAAAAGGATATTTTAGTATTTATTTTCTATACTGAATATATACATTAAAATGTACAAATTAAAGAAGAAAAATATTTTTTTAAATCGCTTTAATAGCAAAGGGTATACACAATAAATTAGTTCTACTGTCTTTTATCATCAGTTTTATTGGTAAAGCCAGCGCCTAGGGGAGTGCCAACCTAGAGCTTTCAGAAAACAGATCTTGTGTAAAATATAAAGTTAGACAAAAAACTGCCTTTTACTGTCTCTCCATCAGAAGTATATAGCAAATCAGTACAGTTACTAAGTACTTGTGATTGACTGTGCCTAAATGGTTTCTTGACACCCTGCTAGCTCTTATACTATAGTTGTATTCATTACAAGAACATTGAATAGTATGGGATGGAGACACGAGTATAGAAGGTACCGAGCGCCTCAGTTTGTTATTTGGCAGTGAACCAGTGGGTAACGTGTTTGGAGGGTCCATGCGCCTTGAATCATTAAGAACCAATATGTAGATTTTGAAAATGTGTATAGGCGCATTGTAGCCGCTACCAATGGCTTTTTCTCCGTCCCTACCCAAATCATTTTTCAGTAGTACTTAATATTTTGTCCTTATTATCCACGGCCTATTTATTAACTCGTTCTCGTCCTGGATATAAAAATTAAAAATATGTTATATCAAAATTAAATAATCGTTTATATAAAACTGTAAATAGTAAATTGCACTTCCGTAGTACAGCCTAACAATAGGGTGAATAATATCAAGCCAAATATTAATAACTACATGCATTTTTTTCGTTTCATTGTTTCCTTCGTTTGGATTTTTTATGTTGTTGGTTTTTTTTATTTACTTTTTGTAGTAGTTTTTTTGTCTGTTTTTTACTTGTTTTGTTTTGAAATTAATGGTTGCTTTGTAGAAAACGTGTTTAGTATAGAGACGCTTGCTTTGATCCAACTAAATCGTAAATGTCAAATGACCACAACTCATCTGAACTTATTGGCATCGTGTCTGACACATTAACAGGCTAATCAACATCATTACAATGTTTTCTTCGCCGGCATTATTCAATTTACATGTAATCTTCCAGTATAGGATTGTCAATATTTATAGTGCTAAAATAGTTGTCATAGTAACATTTCTACTCTGTCATTTACTTTATAAATAAATATGTCTGGAAGCAACAATTCCCAGCAGAAATTTACAAATGCTAAAGCAACAGAATTTGCATGTGACTAACTATCAATGTAAAAATTGCTGTTTTATTAAAGCTTGACGATTATAAATATGTCTGTTTATTTGACTTCTGCCAAGCTAAAGATTTATTACCTCTCATTTAAATGTTCTAGCACCAAGTTACTTCTATTTGTCTCTACAATGCTCAGAGAATTTTAAAATTCACAAAATAAAACAGGTCTTTCCAATGACAACTACTTCATGTCAGCCTACCGCATGTAAATAAAAAAATATATTTTCTCCAATTTACTGGTATAATTGATGACATCGTCTTGGTTCTTAAAAAATATATTTCACTTATTTTTCGGGGCCGAGTCATCTGCTATTGATCACTGGCGTACATGTCAACTTTGGGTCGCGAGTTCAAGCCTTACTTGAGGCAGGGTTTGTTTGACTGCAACCTTATTTGAATAGAATTACCAGTTTTCCTACCAATGGTCAGCCCGCCGTCACAAGACCGTTTTTGCTTTGCCTGAGTATATAAGTTTTCAATTACCATGACTACAGGAGAGATCGAGCGTTTGAACGAAGTGAGAATACAAATAGAACGAATAATCGTACCCTCGCCTTTTATTTTATTTTTATTTTATTTTTTTTATTTTTTTATTTTTTTATTTTTTATTTTTTTTTTTGGCGAGGGTTAATCCGACAAATCAAAAAACTAACTTCGGATTATAACGTCAGTAAAATTCGGCCTAGAAATACAAATTTATTAACTGGATACTCTGGCTTCATCCGCCAATAAAAAACGGGATGACAAGACATAGCTCACAAATTGCCAAAAGTGGATTTAAATACCAAACCAATCAATCAATTTACCGACAGGAACTTATCTTTTCTTTTATGACATAATCTTGGACAAAGAAAAGGTCTAGTGTTTTTATTTTACAAATGCACAATTAAAACCATCAGTGCAACATTTGGTTGCAATTTCTGACCCCAGGAGGTTAAAATGTAAATTAATATGAAGGAATGGACGGACTGTTAAAATTCATAAATGTGTGAGACTTAAGTGGTGGTTATAGAAGATCATACTGTCAAGTTATTGTGCGATAAATTATTGTTCCAATCAATGTCAACTTGGCATTAAATAGCAATAATTCATTCACAACCAAATTTGATACAAGCATTGATCGATACCATTTTAAAATGAATAATATTCCTATGGGACCTATATGTTTGTATTAAACTGTCTGCCAGACTACTAAATAGACAAATTCATTTTAAATTGAATTAGAATTATGCATCACCAGTGCGTAGCTAGGGTCTAAAGGATATGGACGCCATTTTCTCGGCGAGCGGTCAAAGGCAAATCCCTGGTCCATAGATTTGACATTTTCCATGTTATTGATAGTACTGTTTAACAAATCCTCGATATTTCTAGTATCGTTTTGCCGGAATGATGACGAAGCCTTAGTTTCCAAACTTCATCCTGGCTACGCCACTTATTACCAAAAGTTACTTTTATATTTTTGTGGAATTTTATATCTTTCAATCGTCATCGTTTAAGATTTTTTTTCGCCCCTTTTCATAAAAAATTGCCTTGAAATGAATTAACCTATTACTGACTAGTCGTGTATGATAAATAACTCGCAGAATATAGTAATGGAAGCGTGAGATTTGGCATGCCATAAAACCTAGTTTAAACCACCTTTTCTTTTAAAATTCCTGTACCAAGTCAGGATCCTTGCTGTTGTGGTTGTGTGTCCAGTGGCTGTGTATTGGTGTTTTGTTGAAATTCGCGATTTGATTGCCACTTTATTATTTCTAAGCTTTATTTGTCCCATTTCTTGCATCACTAGAAAATTTTTATGTAGCAAGATATCTGAATATTTGATCAAACTTTAAAACGTCAAGGTCATAAATAGATCAATAAACAATAAAATGTGATGGTTTTATATAGAAAATAAATGTGAAGGTCACAATACAATGTGATTGTAGTATATAGACAATGACATGTGAAGGTCATGTATAGACAATACAATGTGAAGGTCATGTATGGACAATACAATGTGAAGTTCATGTATAGAAAATACAATGTAAAGGTAACAAAATGTGATTGTAGTATATAGACAATGACATGTGAAGGTCATGTATAGATAATACAATGTGAAGGTCATGTATGGACAATACAATGTGAAGGTCATGTATAGAAAATACAATGTAAAGGTAACAAAATGTGATTGTAGTATATAGATAATGACATGTGAAGGTCATGTACAGACAATTCAATGTGAATGTCATGTATGGACAAAACAATGTGAAGGTCATGTATAGACAATACAATGCGAAGGTCATGTATAAACACTACAATGTGAAGGTAGTTATAAACAAAATGTGATGGTCATGTATAGACAATGAAGTGTGACGGTAATGTATAGACAATGAAGTGTGACGGTCATGTATAGACAATGTAATATTAAGTTAGTATGGAACGCCGTAACTGTCTTATGTTGGTATGCTTTTTTATATGCTGTGGTTCTGTAATTATATGCTGTGGTTTTGTTATTATATGCTGTGGTTTTGTTATTATATGCTGTGGTTCCGTTATTATATGCTGTGGTTCCGTTATTATATGCTGTGGTTCTGTAATTATATGCTGTGGTTTTGTTATTATATGCTGTGGTTTTGTTATTATATGCTGTGGTTCCGTTATTATATGCTGTGGTTTCATTATTATATGCTGTGGTTTTGTTATTATATGCTGTGGTTTCATTATTATATGCTGTGGTTGTGTTATTATATGCTGTGGTTTTGTTATTATATGCTGTGGATCTGTTATTATATGCTGTGGTTCCGTCATTATATGCTGTGGTTCCGTCATTATATGCTGTGGTTGTGTTCCGCCATTACAACCAAAATGGCGGCAAGTCAGTTGATCCCGATTAGTAACGTATTGGAAGATTTAAATATGCAAATGTTTGCTGATAGATTCGAAGCTGAAAAAATAACCCCATACATCGTTTGCAAATTGTCAGCACGTGAAATAGAAGCTCTAGTCATTTCAGGTAGGGCAGACATGATGAGACTTAGAACCGAGTGTGTTAAGTATGGAACTGATAAGCCAAAAAGATTAAACTCTGTTTATAACATTCCAAAATCAGAACTGGAAAATTTGCTTGAACACGATTTTACCGTTTCTGACATTTCGAAAATGCTATCGGTATCTGAAAGCACTGTTTACCGACGAATGACTTAATTTGGTTTCAGCAAAATGACTTTTTCACAAATAAGCGACAATGATCTCTGAAACGATTTTCCGTTATTTGGAGAAAATTTTTTAAGGCAGATGATGATCCTAAAGGAAATTAGAGTGCCAAGATGGAGGTTACGCGAGAGCATACACAGAGTGGACCAACATGGTGTCAGTGAAAGAAAAGCCGGTAGACTGCACAGACGGGTTTATAACGTAGTGGGACCGAATCACCTCTGGCATATAGACTCAAACCACAAACTAATTCGATGGAGATTCATATTCGTTGGTGGAATCGATGGTTTCAGCAGGATGGTCATGTTTTATAAGATGCACGGACAATAATAAGTCCGACACTGTATTGCAGTGTTTTCTGTCCGGAGTAGAAAGATATGGTGTCCCTAATAGGTTAAGATCTGATAAAGGTCTGGAAAATGTTGGTGTTGCAGACTACATGTTGTCTAAAAAGGGCCTAAAGGGAGGGGGGCATGCTAACAGGAAAAAGCACACACAACCAAAGGATCAACAGACTCTTGAGAGATGTAAACGACGGAGTACTTGCATTTTTCTACAACTTATTCCATCACATGGAAGATCAAGGCATACTTGAACCTTTAAACTCATTTAGCTGCCCTCCACTATGTATTCATTGCAGAAATTAACAGAAGGCTTTCATTTTGGAGCGATGCATGGGCTGGACATATACTTCGTGCTGTAAAATCATCTCCCTTCAATTTGTGGACATCAGGGCAGCTTCAGAACCCTGTTGGACTAAGAATTTATCAGAAATCGTCAAAACTTTGGAATAGATGATTTCCAGAGATGTTTGGATATTGTAAAAAGAAACAACTAGCCAAGTTTTGAGCATATTTTGTAATAAATAAAAATGTTTTATACTAATTGGTTCAGATCTTAAAGTGAAAGAATGTAGTCTGTTTTCCAATGATTACTTTGTACACATATGCACAAATGTCCTCTTAATGGACATTTGTTCCATTAGTCAATTTCTATTACATTTCTCACTTAATAAGTTAAACAACAAAATTACATAAAAAATCTTTTTGACTGTTATGTGTACTCACCAGAATGCCCTATCAGATAGTTTATACTTAAAATATGAGGTTTGAATAGAAAAATGGATCCAAACTAGAATTGTTTTAGGTTACCCCCTTCATATTTAATTTGTTAATTTTACATATATACTAATATCTCAGTCCTATGTGAAAGTTACAGACCAGGCAAGGCTATGCCCCAAAATATCATCAAAAAATGACCTTAAGGTCAAAGGTCAACCATGTTGGTACGTGACACATCATCTTGTAGTGACCTACCGACATACAAAATATCTAAGGGCTAGCTAGCTATGACAAAAAAGTTATGGCCCGGACAAGGTTTCGCTGAGAAGAATATTAAGAATAAAGAAGAACTTGGTAAAATTCTTTTGGGATGCCAACACAGAAGTCGCCCTAAATCGCCTTGGATAGTATTTTATTGTAATCAGTATCTCAAAATATGCCTAGAAATAAAATTTCATTGAAATCGGACAAAGTTCAATTTTTGGGGAGGAGTGTAGTGACAAAATGGCGGCTATCTTGAAAATTTTAAAAATGGATTGCACACCTCTGAGTGACCCCCTACCACCTCAGAAAGTTGTATCTTGATAAGTTCATGGTTAAGTAAGGAAAAGAAACGGTGCAAAAACAATAAGTCGCCCAAACTACGTTTTGGGGCGACTTAATAAGAATAAGATGAAGAACTCATAGTAAAACAATATGTCTCCCTTCCGTGAAGGGGAGACATAAATAACAAAAATAAGTTTGAAAGACATAATGCCCTGTCCAGTAACCTTTTTTACTGCAATCACCAAACCAAAAAGTTGATGCCCGGAGTATAATTTTATGATGCTTTTTTAATGTTATCATTTCAATGTCCTGATGTATATGGATATATCGTTTCATAAAGATATCATAATTCTTTCATAAAAATGGCAAATTTTAAATAGTTACCACCGGTAACCAACTTTAACCGTGTTTTCCCCGAGACACAGTGTGTTCCCCCAAACAGATTTTTATAGATTTTAAATATCATTCATATACCTACAAAATCATATTCACAATAGAAATTTATCCCATGTTCATTTTCTAAGAATGGAGTCAGAAAAGTGGCAAAAATGTTAATATCTTTGTCCAAAAATTTGCACTAAAAAATGCTCAATTTATTGACTTAACGATAGCCTCGTTCTGACTAAACATAAATGTAACGTGTTAAACCTGTTTTGTATATTGTCATTTAGGTTTTGAAGTAAGCAAATAAAAAAGTCATATTTAATATGTTCTGTTTTCTCTGAAAAATATGGGTTTGAAAATTGGGTATTTCATGGCATAAGAAATGGTCCAAAATGGCCGCCACGGTTACCATGGCAACGGTGGTCAATATTAACAAACAGGCGTTATTTTTGAAGTTCAATAGTTAATATCAACTTATTAACTGAGAATTAGCAAAATCCGTGACATACCGTAGCGCGGTCACTTTGATGCTTAGGGAGAATTGGTATTAAATAGAAAAGTAAAAGTCACCAAAACCTATAAGTAAACCTAAGTATACCCCCCCTTTTTTTTACTGTGATCAATAAACCATGAAGTTGATGAAACAGGTGCAAATAAAGGATGATTTGTGTTTGTTCATACCCTAATGTATATGTGTATTAAGTTTCCTCATGATGATACCATGCAGCTTCCTTCATGGTAAAATAACTTAAACCTGAAGGTAAACCTGGTGGGACGGACAAACACTATATTACCCTCTACTTTCGTACACGGGACATAAAAACCCAACAAAAACCTGTTCGCATTCGCTCAACCCAAAATACAGTCAAGGCAAATGTTGATTGATGGGGATACAGTTACAGATTCAAACTTTAAATAGTGAACTTGCATATTGCAGATTAAACTGTAATGAAAATCACGTTGCAGACGGACTGAAGGACAGAGTTAAACCAATATTTCCCCTCTCTTATGCAGGTGTATAATTAGTTTTTAAACTTACAGTCATGTAATAAATGTTACAATGTATAAATTAAAGTATCTTAATGAACTTTAACTGAACAAAAACATATACAGTAAAATGTTATTGACAATATTTTTCCTGCATGTACAGGCTTTCAATTGACTTTCAGTGAAAAAATAAGGGCATTTTTAAGGAGTATTGTTTTTTAAAGAAGGGGTTTTTAGGGATAAATTAGGAATTTTCCTAATAGAACAAGGGATTAAGCTCTTTCAACAAATCTCCAATCGAACCCGCTATTTTTTCAGTCGATAAGTGTAAAACAAAAACATCTTCCGATTATTTAAAATCCGGAATCGTATATAATTACGGAACCACAGCATATAATAACAGATCCACAGCATATAATAACAAAACCACAGCATATAATAACACAACCACAGCATATAATAATGAAACCACAGCATATAATAACACAACCACAGCATATAATAACAAAACCACAGCATATAATAATGAAATTACAGCATATAATAACAGACCACAGCATATAATAATGAAACCACAGCATATAATAACAGAACCACAGCATATAATAACAAAACCACAGCATATAATAACGAAACCACAGCATATAATAACAGAACCACAGCATATAATAAAAGAACCACAGCATATAATAACGGAACCACAGCATATAAAGAAGCATATCAACATAAGACAGTCACGGCGTTCCATAAGTTAGTGTATAGCAATACACATTACATAATGTATGAAAACATATGTTTATCATTCTCAAAATGATCATTTTGATTAATCAACTGACAATGTTTAAATAAATACCATAACGTTTCCCCCAGGCCAGACCAAACAATTATTTACTCTTAGTTCGGAGCCATGAAATGAACAATATATTTGATTAGCTAATACACATGAGTCATAATTTCCAATCACCGTTTTTCAAATTTAATATCAGAGTGTATTGTGCTGGGAAATTTAAGGCAATTCAGTTAATATCAATTTTAGCAATATCTAAATCCTCAATGATTTGAATTAATATTTTATTTCGATTAAATAAAGTTTAAGCCCAGAGAAATTACTTTGCATATTTTGTCTATAATCCAATTGTAGCCATTAATTTTTTAAAGTTGTATCCGACTGGTTGAGGATTTAAATGTACAAAAATTTGGCTTCCATTGAAAAGCATTCACCTAGACTAGTGTACTTGTACAGATATGCCGGAAAAAAGCCAGCGTCTCCGAGGGAAAAGACCCGTGGCTGGTAAACTATATCACATTAGGAGATCACCTTGTCCAACTTGTAACTTGCTTGAACAGCTTACTTTTCAAAAACGTGCCGGCGTCCCGATAGTCGGACGCTAAGGACCGGTCGGGTTTTCTATATTCTACCACTTACGAGGTGGTTAACATAAGCAAAGAGCAGGTGCATGGTTATCGTTATCACATTTAGGAGAACGTCCAAGTACACCTGTATAAAGTCTGGCATGTGAAGAAGCCATCCTCCCAAAGGTCCAGACTTGTATAGTGGATCACATTGGGACAGAATTCAAGTTCATCTGACCTTATTTGTTCTTCAGACGAGTATAAGGTGTCTCATGCGATAACTAGACCATTATCCACTTATAAGCCTTGATATGCTATGTCTCTGCCGTTTATTCACAGTAGACGTGATTAATTATTTCCCCAGCATGCTTCATTTTCTCTGCTAATGATCCCTCTAAAGTAATTCAATAATAAGTTTACTTTATTCACGGTACATTAAACATTAATGAGATAAAATTAATTTTCTTCAACTTTGACCTTTTTGATACCATTTGTAATTTTTTTTATCAGTTACAGTCACATTAATGGGACTACAGGTAATTAATAAGTTTTTTAACCTTTGACATTTAACTACTAAATCTTTTCGAAAGTATTAGTAACATCAAGGAAATCTCAGATAAAATATCACTAGTTTACAAACTAGAGGAGTAATCATAAAGGGCCCCGACGAACATGATACATGTTTAGAAATAATCTGTGTTATTTCATTTCATCCTTTCAGTCTAGAACGAAGCTTTATTTTTTGGCCGACAAATCACAAAACTAAAATCGGATTATAACGGCATTAAAATTCGGCCTACCTCCCAGTCCATATTCACGTCGACTCTTTCACCCCCCCCCCCCCAAAAAAAAAGCAAAAACCCCATAGCATGTCTACATATCGACAGCTTTGATTGGTTGCTTCGTGGGCCGAAAAGAAAAGGTAACGGCAAATCATAAATAAAATTTTGCGTGGCTTTTATTGGTCTTAAAAAGGGCATTTAATAGGACATTAAATGATACCCTGCCACGTTGCATTGTTTTTTAATATTCGTTAACACATTTTACTGAATTACAAATAAGCCTACAGGAACAGCTGAGTATGATAACACTCAGAAGACAATTTTTATCTTGACCTTCGACCTATAAAAATTATTTTAAATTGGCAGAACTCAAAAGCTACAAATGGGATTGTGCTGAAAACTCAACCTGATATTTATTTTATAGCTGTGTAAAGTTTAAACAAAATCAGTTGACGCGTTTTCAAGTTATCGTCTGGGAACCACGAATTGTTGACAATAAAAAAAACTTTGAATCGGTCTAAGTCGGAAACTACAAATTGGATTGTGCGGAAAATTGTCCTTAATCTTGATTTTTAAGAATTTAATAGCTGTGCAATGTTTAAATAAAATCTGTTGACGCGTTTTCAAGTTATCATCTGGAAACCAATATCTGATGACCCCAAAAAAATTTGAATTTGCCTAAGTCGAAAACTACAAATTGGATTGTGCTGAAAGTCGAATTTTAGCTTCATTTTATAGTACTGAACAGCTGTGCAAAGTTTAAACAAAATCTATTGACGAGTTTTAAATCTATCATCTGGAAACCACCGAGGCACGGACAGACGGACGGACACTCATACCTATACGGAGGGTATAAAAACTACTTTCAGGTCATGATTGATTGATTGATTAATGGTGTTTAACGCCCGAGCAGCATTAAACACCATTAATCAATCAATCAATCATGCTAAACAAAACTTAAATTTCATCAAAATATAGTTATTTCTGTCATATGCACACTTCCGCTGCACAAGCGATGTTGAAAGCGGACTGACTGATGTGGGTTTTTAACGTCCTACACTGACAAATTAATGCCCTCGGTGGACGATTGTTAGCTGTTAGTAATCCATGAACTCCACCATGGTGGTTTTTCGAAGCCCGACCTTCGGGATACCTGATTGAGAAACTCGGCAGCACATGTCCTACTAGCGGCCGGGCTGCTACGATGTAAAATTGGCCTACTCCAGTACCCCACATTGGTAGAAGCGTTTTCCCACTGTCTTGGAGGTCTTACCCCTTGAATCGGCATAAGTCGGAAACTACAATTGGATTGTGCGGAAAATTGACCTTGATCTTCATGTTAAAGTATTGTTCTGATATATTAAAATTATTTTTGTACATATGCATAGTGTGGCTCTTTTTTTACCATCATTATCATAAAACCCTTATATTGGAATCAATAATGTATTTCCAGGTCACGTGATCCAGGTTGTAAAAGTAGAATATTAATGGTCAATTAACACAAGACAAAAAACTAATCTGCAAGATTTCTATAATCAATGTCTGGTTTCTATATTAGTCACCAGACAAATCCCCCGCAGTGACCCTCAAATATTACATAACAGTAATTATAAAACAGCAAGTTTTTCTAATTATTTTTCTAGCCATAAATCAAGTCTGATGTAATTATTTTGATTCACCAGAACAACCCTCAGATACCGTATACTCAATATTCACCGGTTTGCTGTTCTGCACAATATATCCACGGTTTTCCAGACGCTTTCCTGTACGATACATTAACTATTTTCAGACACATTCCTTCTTTCCTGTGCAATCTATCCTGTCTTTCAGACACTTACATAATTTTATGTACAATATATCCACGATTTTCCAGACTCTAGCATACTTTTGTGCACAATTTTTCCTTTGTTTTGCAGACAGTTCCCTTATTTCCTGTACAATAAATCCTGTTTTGTTTAAAAACGTGCATACTATTCCATACAATCTATATGCGGTTTTCCAGACACTCGTGCAACACTCACCTGCTCTCCTATGCAATATATACATCACGATTTTTGTCTGACGCTCACGTGCTTTTTTGGACAACCTACGGTTTTTTTTCGACACTCACACGGCTTAAGGTACAATATACCCACTGTTTTTCGACACTTACTTTTTTTCCTTGTATCTGCTGATTTTCAGTCATGTTTAAGAAAAATAGCAAGAGAGTCGAAAGTCAAGCGACGATTAAAAATCCGGATTCTGACAAACATATAAAACATGAAATAAAAAAAAATAAAACACACACACACACACAAACGGAAAGTGATTAACAACGTTAAAATTAGAAATCCAGACCCAATTTTACTACTTCACATTTTCAGGACACATGAACCCAATGATTAAATCAATCCAAAGAAAGTCCACCGAAATCTTTTCTCACATATACAGAATACAAGAGTTGAAAAAATTTCCAGTTCCATGTCACAGATTAGACAGGGTGTCATCTATCTTAGTAAAGTAACTTATTGTCATATTGCAAGAGTATAGATTATCCTTCAGTTTCTCCTGGATTACAATATTTCTAGAGAATTTTCAGGCCAAAACCGCATAAACAACCAAGATCCTCTAGGATGATACAAAACAACTTCCACCTCACAGGCAGATGTCGCGGACTTGGACCTGGAAAAAAGTCCAAGCATAATTACACGACAATAACTACAATAGAGATCCGCAAGCATAACGACACAGACACTCTCGGAGAAGTTCAACAACAGAAGAGATAAAGAAGGTAGGCTACATATAGCCCGAGATTATTTGTAGGGCCCAGAACAGAGCAGGCTACATATAGCCCGAGATTGTTTGTAGGGCCCAGAACAGAGCAGGCTACATATGGCAAGAGATTGTTTGTAGGGCCCAGAACAGAGCAGGCTACATATGGCAAGAGATTGTTTGTAGGGCCCAGAACAGAGCAGGCTACATATGGCAAGAGATTGTTTGTAGCGACCAGAACAGAGCAGGGTACATATGGCACAAGATTAATTGTTTGTAGCGCCCAGAAGTAGTTAGCTGGAGGACGATTGTTGGTGGCCTATGCTCTTCTCAAAAGTAAACAGGTTGAAGAAGACAGGTCTTAACAAGTGTACGGGGTCAGAATATATATATTTTTTTTGCGTTCGAGTCAATTTTTTTTTTTCATTTATCGCAAATAATGTGGGTTTAGTTCCTGTGCTTTGTCATACAGATTATAGCTTAACATATCCTCGAGAAATATACACGCGACATTATTTGCTGGAATGAAAAATATAACAATCTCACCCATTCTCAAAGATCCAGATGGCCTGGTGGGCTCTTTAGTCATCTACTGTTGATCACCGGCAAGATGTGCTTGAGTGCAACCATATATAAATTGCCAGTTTTCCTGCCGATGGTCCGGATATTCCACCGGAAACTGTATTCTCCGAAATAAGAACTAGACGCAATGATATATTTAGAGTTCCTTATGATGCTTGAAACAAAGATGGAAATCAAAATAAACAAGATATCTTGTCTAATCTTAGACTGATATCAAAATATGCAAGCTTTTTTTATTTATCAAGTACCTTCTGTGCAACGTAAAACTGAAAACACTCTTTAACCTGTTTCTGGGTGTAGTATGATAAAGTGTTGACAGACATCTTGGATGAAGGAAACATTATGTAGAAAACAGTAGCTACAGCTGTTAGTGTTATCATTTACTCTTGTAAAGCAGCACTTTATCATCAAAGTTCAAATCCATTATATGATAACCCCTTCCATTTATGTTATCAACATGACAGACGTGTATAGCCTTTGTTTTAAAATGGCTATATTCGTGTTCATAAATTATATTCATGCTAGGTAGGTGGTCCAAGTAATTTTCTAGAAAACTGGATGGGGTAGACTTCTTTACATTCTCAAAAGAATTTAGTTAATTCTGGATCACTTACAGCGTCAGGTAGCAGTTTAAAGTTTTAACCAAGACAATTTGAGATTTGAGGAAATTTAAACATTAGTATAAAAAAAAATGTCGATGAAGCTCATTTCTTTTTACACTGTGATCAAAATAAAATTATCGAGGTCGTTTATTAACACATTTCAATGTTTTAGCCTAAAATCCTGACATAGAATTTTTAATAAAAATACTAAACCCCACAAATGTTCGGCAAATGTATCGTCTTTCCTCCTTCATAAAAAGGTCATTGTGTGATATCTGTTTGCTATCATAAATCATTTCAATGTTGATTTAATGACAATAAAGACTATTATTATTAACTAAATTATAAATAAATTAAAATTGATGTATAAAGAGAAAGAATATCGAAGCATGCAGGCTTTTAGTAAACTTACAACATTCAACATTCAAACATTGGCTAGACCACGAGTAAAACTTGTAAAAGTCAAATATCCGGATGATCTCGAGTAAACTTGGAACTGTAACAAGTCCAACAGCCAATGAATAAACTGAAAATGTGTTAAAATCAACCCTGGTATTAAAAAATCTATATACACGAAACAGGGTAAAACATGCGTAAAGGTAAATCAAAGCCCGAGTGCTGAAAACCTCAGCGCTAAACAAACCTAAGTAACTGCAAACCTGTATAAACCGTGAGTCAACACGAGTCATAGAAATCTTCCACTCGCAAAAAAGACCTACCAAATTTCTATTATGAATGGAAGATCACATGGGCTTTCCCAATGCTCATGAAGTACTTATTTCTTCGTAAAAAACCATAAACATCGCGATACCCTATAAATTCTCCATTGTTAAAGACCCCCTTGTCTTAAACATCAAATCAGGACGCCCGAAACTTGAAAGTTACAAAAACGTTGTTATGCTCCATGCGTTTTTACTGGATGACGCAACGAGTACAGATGTGTTCGCCAATCGGAACATCTCCCGGCCATTTCCGTCAAGGGTCGGGAAAGTGAAAAAAACTTTCCGACAATACTAGTAAGCGGAAGAAACCGAGGTGATCCAATTGATATTTGCCCTAGAGCTCATCTGTAAGGATTATCTGTACCAGCAATCGGCCATTTACGGAAGAATATAAAATCTCTGTAAGCACACATTTAGTAAATCAGAAACCTGTGCAGGGGCGGATACAGGATTTTCGAAAGAGTGGGGTGTAAAAAAGGGATATCGGAAAAGGAGGGCCACGAAGTTTACGGCAGGGGTATGGGGACCGCTTAAGGCCCCAGAAGCTCTCGAAAATGGTGCAAAATCCTGCATTCTCGCAGTATATTTCCAAGCTTCAAAATGAATTTATTTAACACAAGGTTTCTATAGTGCTCAGTAATTTTAATTTGGAGCAGTATACAACAGATATCATAATAAATGAATTAGTACCGTTAATACTTACTTGATAGCGAGGACTAGCGGGGATTACATTTTTGCCTTTGGGGCTGGTTGTTACCCTCCCTGCTCCCTGTTCTCTTTTTTCCTTTCTTTTTTTTAAAGCGGGGGGGGGGGCGTACGCCTCCCCCCTATTTGGATCCGCCACTGCTGTGCTTACCAAACAAGTATTACACCAGAAACCTGTGTACACCAAATAGCTCAATTATCAAAAACATTTGTAATCTAAACACCTGCATACGCCAAGCAATTAGTACATCCAGAAACCTGTGTATTAAAACAACACCACCTCTGTTAACTAAACATTTTTATGTCAGAAACCTTTGTAAACAAACCAACTGTGTAAACCAAACAATTATTACGTCAGAAACCTGTGTAAACTAACCACCTGTGTAAAGCAAACACTTACAGTTGGGAATGTGTTTTACTGGTGCACTTCATTGCAGAAACTGAACGTCATTTCCCTGCCTAAAATGTCTAGAAGAAAACAGAATTAAAAGTTGAAAGGCTTTTAGTTTCGAGTTGCATCAATTTGTTTTATTAAAACAACCAAGTGCATGGTTAAAATCAGAAGCTCATTTTAACTACGGTATCTAGGATTCTGTTAATTCATTTTCAATGACTCTCTTCATTAAAAATAAATTTAAATGCTATTTATCATGATTCTGACAATGCTTGGGGGGTAAAATTGTCCCGGCAGATTGACGCTGAACTTGTTTATACAATTTCCACCAATAAGGGTACCAGAAAACAACAGTAATGTTATTACTCTGGCAAGCAGCGGTATATAGAGTCCAATCTATCAAATAAAGCATTTTTTAGAGTATTTACTGAAAGAAGAAAACTGAATAATTGGAGTTGAAATTGATTTGTTAAGTAATTAACATCATCAGCTGTGTGCTGTGTTTATTTCACGACCTCCAAATGATTTAAAATTGAACAAGCATTTGGGCAATACTAAGTCCCTTGCGGGCAATTTTAAGGATTGCCAGTTTTCCTACCGCAGGTCGGGGGTTCTCTCCGGGTACTCCGGCTTCCTCCTTCAATAAAAACTGGATGCCATTAAATAGCTGAAAATTGCTGAAAGTGGTGTTGAAACACCATTCACACAAACAAACAAACGGGCAATTTTTGGGGGTTACATGGTGCAGGTATAGCGCATAAATTCAAGAGATTCAGAAGTCTGCTGAGGAGTTGTTGACACGAGAAGCCACCTCCTTTCCTGTGGGCAATGACTAATATTTTCCATTATCATAATCTTTTGATTGAAAATAACATCCACTGTTCATAACAATCAAGTTAGCAAATTTGGAACCAGACCCTACCCTATACCACTCTCTCTCTTTTTCAGGTGACAAAAACACCAAACTCATTAAAAGTCATACTAATGAATTATTTCTTAACTACATATTTCTGAATGGTAGTTATTTAAAATCAATCAAAACATGTACATGTTTTCAGATCACGTGAACATAAACAATAGCTTTCAACCATAATTATGACAAAATTAATCGTCTAAATTGAATCATGATGCAAAATATTGCAGTAGAAAACATTACAATATATATATATCCATTTAGCTCCTCCTAATAATAATTATCAATAGGATAATCTATGTGAAAAATCTAAATACGTGACTGAGGAGCTCAAGGGCCCTTTGCAGAGCATTTTGCTCCTAAAGTCTACTATTAATCACGTGGTCTTTCAATACGCATGAGATTGCTGGTTCTAGCCTCACTGCAGGCAGGTTGCGCTCGACTCCAATCTAAATTGAAAAGTATTGCCTATTTTTCTACCGAAGGTCTGGGTTTTCTCCAGGTACTCCGGCTCCCCCCCCCCTTTTCAATAAAAACTGATCCTCATGAATATTGCAAAAAGTGGCGTTTAACACCATTTAACAAACAAAAACTCGGGATTTTCGATTTTTACGAATTTATGGATCAGAAGTATTATAAATATTTGCGAAATGTGACAGTGAAATCGGAAATTATTTCCAGAACTGAAATTCGAGATAAAACCCCTTCTGCACATCATATATGATATTACAGTAGAAAACAGTGGAATTTTCTGGGACAATTGGACATGATAAGTCCTTAGGTTTAAATGAATAACATTTCAGCCATCATGACAACATAATTTGAAGCAATCATTTCCGTCATTATAATATAATGGACAGCAATATTAAATAATTTCAATAATTCATATATTGATATCAAATTACCTCAAATATGTTATTTAAATTTGTTAAATTAGGCTGAGATTTATTTAACTGTCTCCTCTACAGAAAGATGAGATTATAATTAAATCAAAAGTTATATTTGGTAATCGTCTGTGAAATTTCTGCAGAATTTTTCAACTTCAAGCCACAAGTATATATTGCCACTAGCCGAGCAGTATCGACTTGTGAGCAAACTCTGTGTAAAACTGTGAGCAATTTTAGGATTATTGTCCGAGTTATTTTATCATAACTGCACATTTTGTGAAATCATTTAATTTAGTGGGTATCAAACTGATTTTTTAAAGAGGCTGCAGGGACATTATATGTCCCTGGAGGCTGGTATCTGGTAAGAGGCAGATACTTCTTATTCGTTCAAAAATGTTTTCTCATTTTCTGCTTTTGTTTGGGTGTTTTTTTTTTTCCTTTTGTTTCTGGTTTTTTATTTCATGTGTTTATTTTTCTAAATCCAGACTTGTGTTAAGGAGTACGGTGAGGAGAAATCCAAACAGATTTGTTAAGGAAATGGACAGAGTACTGTAGACAATGGTGGCGGTCGTCACCAAGGTTAAATTAATTTAAGAAGAACTAAACATTACATTATTTTACATGTTTTTAAACAGAGCATGATTGGATATACTGCCCCCTACCGGGAAATTAAATTATATAAAAGCCATAACCTTGTCATAACTCGTGATGGTTGACTCAAAAATCAAATATCAGTTCTATATCTGCAACGTTAGTCTAGAAAATATGTTATTTTCAAAAGATCCAAGAGCCATTATTTCTTCAAAATTGATCAGACCAGAACGAAGTTCAAACTTGATTAATAACTCGAGCTAGTTTATCAAATATCAGCTCAGTATCTGGAACTGTTCAGAAAAAAGAAGTCCAAGGGCCATAATTTTGTTAAAATATCATCTTTCCAGATAGAGATTCAATCCTGATCCTAACCTCATTACGGTTTTCACAACTCAAGAGGGTTGACTCGCATACCAAATATCGGGCCTAGGTGGCCGAGTGGTCAAAGTAGTTATTGATCTATTGATCACGTGCACGGTCTGTCACGACTGAGACTGCTGATTTGAGTCTCGCTGCGGGCAGGACAATTTGCTCCTTGATAATTGGATCCAATTAATTTGAAACACACCAATCGCCTACGTTTTTGCCGTTTTTGTCCCCGCGGAATGTGGCTCCCTCCGCGGATGTTGATATCCGGTATGATATTGATTACGTGGTCTATCATCACAATATTAATCACCTGATCTGTCAAAAAGGGGTTGTGACTCTAATCTTAATTGACAAGGATTGCCAGATTTTCTACCGCAGGTCTTGGGTTTTCTCTGGGTACTCCGGCTTCCTCCCCCAATAAAAACTGGACGACATGATACCGGTATAGCTGAAAAATTGCTGAAAGTGGCGTTAAACAACATTCAAACATACAAAACAAGGGGTTGGAGGGTGCAGGTCAGGTGTGCTGGAAATTCTTAATTGACAAGGATGCCAGTTTTCCTACCAAACACACCTAATCTCACTTCTTCCATCGAGTTGGTGTAATGTGTTGTGCTTCAGGTTATGTCCAGAATTGGTGATAAGATTAGGCTTTGGAATATCATGGTGGCATTCTTCTATTTTTCTTTTCAAAAACAATATTGAATGACAGACATGTTTTCTCCCCACCTCCAAACAGATAAACGAAAAAAAAAGAAACCAATAGTAACAGTTAATTTTCGTGTATAAACTACATAAAACAAAGTCAACAGGTAGCAGCTTTAATGTTCATGGTAAATGAAAAAACTGTGGTATCAATCATATATAGCCCGTTAACTTTCTAATTTATGATGGGCAATAACTCTACTTTTATTTATATTTTTAATTATCTCCCTTGTTTACATTCCAACCATGAATACATATGCCATATCTTTTTGGCGAGTAAAACCTGATGTTGCAACCGTCATTAATGTTTGATTCAGGTACAGTAATACAAAGTGAGTGCAGGTGACAGAACTTTCTAAAACTTTAATTGGATAAATGAACAATTACTTAATTTTACAACTGATACAATTATAACATCATTAAAAAATCATAATAACTACATGCTTATTAAAATATATTTTCTTAATTAGATTGACAATTTCTTTTAATAATCCTATATTTGCAACATGTTTATGAAAATATGTTTTCCTAATTAGATTGACAATTTCTTTTTATAATCCAATATTTGCATTTAATTTACAAAAAACAGATTTATTTTTTTCTAACATTTCTTTTCAAAGACAAAATATTCTGAGCAGCAGGAATGTGCTAATAGCCATTATTGTCTACATTAATAAATATCAGTAATGTTAACACAGCAAAGCATAAGGTGTATATGACTAAAACATCAGTACAGGTGATGCTCGTATAAGATAACTAGAAACTCTTTAAATGATCCAAGAACTTGCCAAGCTTGATCAAAGTCTGTGTAAACATATGATTGAATACTTACTAATAATATTAGACATTTTGAACCAATTTGGTGTATAGTAATTTTTTATCATATTTTTAAGATAATGGCGGCCATCTTGTATTGGTTGGTTGTATTGTAAGTTTTTAATGAATTTTTGATAAAATGTCTTGAGAACTTTTTTGTACTTTTTGTATATGAAGTGTCTAAAAACATGTCTATATTCTACAGTGATACTGTAAAATAGTTAAATGTGTTGGGGACATGGAACCAAAATCTGTACTGATACTATAGACTCCTGTAAGCATTTGGTGGGTCCCAGTATCTGGACTGGTAACATGTATTAATTAATATTATTAATCTCTTATTTTTTTTATAAATTTTATTTGTTTGAACCCTATAATATGCCATGTTGTATTTTGAGAGGTTCTTTGAAAATTGCCCATAGAAAAGTGATATGGCATGGTTAAATTTAGCAAAATGATATCGCACAACTATTTTTAAATTTCCTCAAATAACTTGGAATCCCCCTTGTGTAAAATTGTGGTACATGAGACAACATTAAGCTTTCAAACATTAACACTATTCAAAAAGGATACAGAACGTTATTGCTTTACAATAATAGTATATAGAGATGCGAATAAAATATTAATTAATACTGTGATAAAATAATTGTAGCCTTTAAATAAAACATATTAGAAAAATATCAACCTAATTTAAAGGCTTAAATTGTATAATAACATTACATTTTCCTGAATTTTGCAGCTTCTCTTTTCCGTGTCATTTCTGACCCCCCCCCCCCTCCACTCCATACCTATACCCTGCCAGAAAAATACAAAAGAAACACGAAATAGAAAATCCTTCATAAACTGATACATACCCTAGAAAATGTTAATCTGCTTTGACTGTTTCAATTAACCTGTAACTATATATGTATACAAAGCGAGAAAAGTTTAGTTTTTCCTGTTCCACTTTCTAAAGCTTGTAGGAATAATATTATGAGTTTTCGGCAAATGTACATATTTCTTTCCAGCTGAAGTTACTTATGTAAAAAGAAATAATAATTTCACAAACCAGTGATTAAGCATTATAAAACACTTTTAAAATTCCCTGGGTACCTAAGTGGTTATTACCAAAAATAACCCTCTTTATAGTAGGAACAATGATACACAACGAACACATAAGACATAAGACAAATAATCTGTTTAAACAACTCAATTGATGAGTCAATAAATGACAAACAATCTGTACGATGGTCTTATAAGAGTCTGTGTACATTTACAAATAGAAGGCTATTTATCAGTAGTATTTAAACAGTCATATAAATAAAGGCTGTCATGTTTGAACAATTAACAAATTATATCTATGGCCACTAAATGCACGTCTAGGAATTTATTATGAGGCCAATGACACAATCTACCATTTCTTCTCAAAATTTAGAAATAAACCATTTATAATTTATTTCAATATATATGCTTAAATACAAAAAAAACATTAAAAACATATTTAGCATTGATTTGTAACTATACAACCACATCAAATTATTAAATGTTTTAATACATAGCTGTGATTAGTTATGAATTCAAATATAGGCAAAAGGTAAACATATTTTTTTTTACAAGGGAGGTAATTCTGTCCTAAAAGATGGAAATAATTATTTTTACAGCATAGACCATCCTCACAGGTCAGGCTTTCTGAGTCCACATTTGTCGATCCCCACGAAACCCTGACAAACATACCTTGATGTAGCAATCAAAAGCTCGCTTTCATTCACGACTTGGTAAGGGGTATATCCCGATGTCGATTGTAAATAAACCAAACGGATGTGTTGCATAGACCATGTGAAAATCAGTTTATTTTGTACAGTAGTGTTAATAGTTTGTTATTACCGCGTCATTTATTTGTTTCGTTTGCGTTTTCTTCACACTCAAGAATTAGTAAAAATGAATACTGCAAAACACTTGCTTCTATAAAGCAATTTCATTAGTTGATATTTTGAAGGATTGACGTCATACGAAAATCTTCTAGCCCGGGAATTTCCTAGCTAAGTTTGTCAGGGTTTCGGGGACACATATGGACACAGAAACCCTGACCTGTGAGGATGGTTTTCATACAGAAGGTCCCAGGTTGTAACCAGGCTTTCTTCCCTGACAGATGCCATGTCATAAGTGGAAAAGTGGATGAAATTGGTGTTAAACACTAAACAAACCAAAAACAGAATATTTAGAAAACACATATACTTTTAAGACCATTGAAAACAAATAATAAAGTCTATCAGTATCAATCATACACAAAAAAACATTTCCACCACAAAACAATAATTTACCACTTATATACGTCAGTCTCATATACACAATATCTATGCAAAATCATTTTTCTTATGTTTGGGCGGAGGGGGAATGGTAATTTGTGGAACAAAAAAAAAATCCTTCATATTAGTTTTGGTTTTTTATTTTCGCATTTCAGATAATTTGCTTTTTCTTCCCCAGTTAGTAGAAACCTTAGAAAATTGTAAACAAGTCAAGGATTATATAAATAGTAATTATTTATTCAATGAAATTTAATCTCTTATCAAAATAATCCATTCCAACGTGTTTAAGATTGTAAAACGATGTATAAACACTCTGGTTTGCATGAACTTTAACAGGCAATATAAGATAAACAATTCTGGCAGTATTTCTTAATTGACTATGTATAATACCCATTAATATATTATACCCACCCAATACAAATGATGTACAATGCAGTAAGTGGCTGTGTATACCACCTATTGATATATTATACCCACCCAATACAAATGATGTATAATGCAGTAAGTGGCTGTGTATACCACCCATTAATATATTATACCCACCCAATACAAATGATGTATAATGCAGTAGGTGGCTTTGTATACCACCCATTAATATATTATACCCACCCAATACAAATGATGTATAATGCAGTAAGTGGCAGTGTATACCACCTATTGATATATTATACCCACCCAATACAAATGATGTATAATGCAGTAGGTGGCTGTGTATACCACCCATTAATATATTATAAACAACCTAATACAAATGATGTACAATGCAGTAAGTGGCTGTGTATACCACCTATTGATATATTATACCCACCCAATACAAATGATGTATAATGCAGTAGGTGGCTGTGTATACCACCCATTAATATATTATACCCACCCAATACAAATGATGTATAATGCAGTAGGTGGCTTTGTATACCACCCATTAATATATTATACCCACCCAATACAAATGATGTATAATGCAGTAGGTGGCTTTGTATACCACCCATTAATATATTATACCCACCCAATACAAATGGTGTATAATGCAGTAGGTGGCTGTGTATACCACCTATTGATATATTATACCCACCCAATACAAATGATGTATAATGCAGTAGGTGGCTGTGTATACCACCCATTAATATATTATACCCACCCAATACAAATGATGTATAATGCAGTAAGTGGCTTTGTATACCACCCGTTGATGTATTATACCCACCCAATACAAATGATGTATAAGGCAGTAGGTGGCAGTGTATACTGCCCATTAATATATTATACCCACCCAATACAAATGATGTATAATGCAGTAAGTGGATGTGTACCACCCAATAATATATTATACCCACCCAATACAAATGATGTATAATGCAGTAAGTGGCTGTGTATACCACCTATTGATATATTATACCCACCCAATACAAATGATGCATAATGCAGTAGGTGGCTGTGTATACCACCCATTAATATATTATACCCACCCAATACAAATGATGTATAATGCAGTAAGTGGCTGTGTACCACCCAATCCAATGTTTATACAAGGGTGATGTATACATTAGCTGGTTCTGTATACCACCCATTGATATATTATACCCACCCAATACAAATGATGTATAATGCAGTAAGTGGCTGTGTATACCACCCATTAATATATTATACCCACCCAATACAAATGATGTATAATGCAGTAAGTGGCTTTGTATACCACCCGTTGATGTATTATACCCACCCAATACAAATGATGTATAATGCAGTAAGTGGCTGTGTACCGCCCAATCCAATGTTTATACAAGGGTGATGTATACATTAGCTGGTTCTGTATACCACCCATTGATGTATTATACCCAATACAAATGATGTATAATACAGTAAGTGGCAGTGTATACCACCCATTGATGTATTATACCCACCCAATACAAATGATGTATAATGCAGTAAGTGGCTGTGTATACTACCCATTGATGTATTATACCCACCCAATACAAATGATGTATAATGCAGTAAGTGGCTGTGTATACCACCCATTAATGTATTATACCCACCCAATACAAATGATGTATAATGCAGTAAGTGGCAGTGTATACTACCTATTTTATACCCACCCAATACAAATGATGTATAATGCAGTAAGTGGCAGTGTATACTACCCATTAATATATTATACCCACCCAATACAAATGATGTATAATGCAGTAAGTGGCAGTGTATACTACCCATTAATATATTATACCCACCCAATACAAATGATGTATAATACAGTAAGTGGCAGTGTATACTACCCATTGATGTATATTTGACAATACTCGGTCACCAAGGCTGATCAGATAGTTCTGTATGCAAAACAATATAAGTAATATACTAAACTAATTACAGCATTTAGATCAATCAGTTTAAGTTAACAGAAAGAACAAAATTGTAAATAAAACTAAGGAAAGCATAGTCATTCCATTATCTATTTTCCAGCATGTTACTGAGGAATAAAAATTAAAACATCTAAACCATTTTACACAATGCTAAAGAAATCCATGAAGAGCAGCTCCAATGGGCATATGACATAAAAATGTACATGCATTTAATATTCTGATAAAATAGTTCCTTAAAGTCCGTCCGACCAAGGGCATTAAGTTGTCAGTGTAGGACCTAAAAAACTCCCCCAATAACTTTCTTAAGCTAGACCCCTTATAAAATAAATATGCAAATTTTGTTCTGAAAAGTAAAAGATTAATCTCTAAGACTTTAAACAGCTAATACACACAGAACAGATTTGAAATAATCCTTAAATATACACATGCACAACTTCAAGCTTATCTACTCTGTGGGAAATCGGCACAAGGTGAACACAACTGCTAGATAATATCCCCTGGTATGTTATTACCACACGGTGGGTACAACTTCTATCTTATTGTGGAGGAGTGTGCACAAGGTGGGCACAACTTCTAGCTTATCTCCCCTGCTTGGGGAGTCGGCACAAGGTGGGCACAACTTCTAGTTTATCTCCCTTGGTTGGGATTTGCCACAAGGCGGGTACAACTTCTAGATTATCTCTCCTGGTGGGGTATTGCCACAAGGTGGGCACAACTTCTAGCTTATCTCCCTTGGTGGATAGTTGGCACAAAGTGGGCACAATTTCTAGCTTATCTCCCTTGGTGGGTAGTCTGCTCAAGGTAGGCACAACTTCTAGTTTATCTCCCTTTGTGGGGAGTTGCCACAAGGGGGGTACAACTTCTAGCTTATATCCCTTGGTGGGGAGTTGCCACAAGGTGGGCACAACTTCTAGATTATCTCCCTTGGTGAGGAGTTGCCACAAGGGGGTACAACTTCTAGATTTTATCCCTTGGTCAAAACGTTATATAATAAACATGGCGTATAAGAAGAAGAAAAGGGACAGATAACCATGTAAACTTTATATTAGAAGAAAACTAAAGGTTAAAGTGGACATCGCTGTCCAAAGTGGATACGTGGAATAAAGCAAATCCATCTGACCTGTATTTTATTATTAAAGCTGTAAATTCCATAAAAATAATAATTAACCTAAAGGAAAAACATATTTCTGATTGAAAATAAGATTTCTATTCTTAAATCTTAATATAAACTTAAATGATTTATTTATAATAACTTAGAATCCCCTCCAGCCAGCCTCAGTTTACACTATCAGCCACAACACTTCCTAATTATAAGAAATTCATGACAAGTGTCAGACTGACCAACCACTGAAATTAATAAGTCCCGTATGAATAAAACAAATACACATCACCTGGCGTACTGACAGGCTGACAGGCCAAGATTTCACACAACAAACTGAGGTCAAATTTTTCTCAACTCCATGGCATACCAACATAAGGTTACTATAAACCACATATTTAACATGCATTTTCCATATGGGGGGTACCTGCAATTTAGATTTTATGTGTGAAAATCCTCTCAATTAAAAAACCAGAAAACAGTTGCATGTGTAAGTTGAAATGTTAAACTTCATTATTAACAAATACAAAAATATATGTTTTGCGGCAAAAATAACCAAACATTTTGGGTGAAAAAATCAGCACTGAATGAAACTAACAATATATCTAATTTCTCTTTTTTTTTAAAAAAAGCTCAATTTTCCAGGCTCTTATAAATGTTTCCCCAATTATAGAAGATTTTCAATCAATAATATTTATATTTTTAAATTTTGCTATTTTTAGAACCCAAACATTTAACCAGATGCATCCATGTATTTTCTTTTGAATAATTTCTTAGGGTAAACAAATTTCTGGGTTAATGTAAACAAATAATTGGTTTGTTGTAACCACCAATATCTTCTGGCGGATGAATGACACTTGCAAATTACCTCCCTTTGCAGATAACAGACCTAATTTTTTTTTTAAATTGTCACTCCTCATAATTTATCAGTGCTTGGAATTAAGGAATTGAGTGTCATGTATTGTCTTTTAAACTTGCTTAAGTCTTTGAAATAATAATTCATATTGAAGAACAAAATTTAATAATAGTTAATTTCTCAGGAAATAGTAGGATATATTTTGGACCTGTTTTTTTTTAAATATTTGTTTGTATCTGTAACTACTTTAGAGATGGTTAATGATGTTGTAATTTTATACTACATGTATTTCCAATCTCTGGTTGTCTATATAACCGTCTCCCATGGGACATATACATAGTCAAATGACGATCAGTCTTCGGAGTAAATGACTCTCTGTTACTTGATTGGGTGGTTAACTAAATCAATAAATATTTTTCTCATTTCATTGGTTTACGTCAGAATCGCACTAGTATATGTACTGAAATTTCGATATATTCTTAGGTCGAATCGGGGTTGTAATCAGTGTTTTAGTGTAGTAATGTAACGTTCCACATATTGACTTCTATTTCATTCAATGCATTGGTCAGTGAACAATTATAAGGTAAACATTGTACCAAAATCTCCCTACTTTATAAAGCTGTTTTGGAAAAATTTATATGTTCTATATCTTTATTTTCGTTAATCAGTATTTTAGTGGGTTAATGCTAAGTTCCACATATTGACTTCTATTTCATTCAATGCATTGGTCAGTGAACAATTAAAAGGTAAACATTGTACCAAAATCTCCCTACTTGTTCATGCTGTTTGGGTTAGGAAAAAATTATATGTTCTGTATCTTTATTTTCGTTTTGATATTGATGCAAATTTAACAAAACATATTTTTACCGCTAATTTTGAACATTTGTTGTTTAGGGAGTCAACTTTTGTTTAATTATTTTTTAAAAAGCACGTGTGAAGTGACGACAGGCATTTAAATCTCTCAAGCACCATTGGATGATAGGTTAGCGTTAACAATGTCCTTACAAGGTACATGTACATTGTTTACCTATCTTACATATAAATTACAAAAAAACAGATACTTTAATAAATCCATAAAATTTGTAATGCAGCTAAGAGACGGTTAGCTTTTTAGAAAAGCTAAACTTGTCTACAAAAGCATGACTGCCTGATGTTTTATGCAGATAACTAAATGCCCGTGGTTGATTGGTTATCTAAACCAGCAGACCACTTCAGCAACAAATTACAAATTAGTTTTGCTTGACTAACATGTGTAACTGACCCATGTTTATCAGACAATTATGACCTGTGTCAGTTATCTCCCTTGTATTTATTAATTTACAATTATCAATCATTATAATTCAGCTATGTTTGGCAATAAAGGTAATATATTAGTGTCTGAAACTATTAAAAATCAGCCCTATACCACATTGTCAGAAAATTTTTTGTGTAGTTATGTGGAAATGTATATTATTAGAAATTTAACGAACAAAACACAGAATGGAATTAAAGGCCTTTAAAAGTTTTCTAACAAGTGGATACAAAAAATGAAAAAAATAGGGGGAATTCTATGTAGCTAGAATTGGGTTCCTGTCCACTGGTACCTGTGGTCTGAAGGTCTGTGAACATTAGTTAGAAAGACTATTAATACAACAAAACATGATATGTGTTAAATCCTGAGAGAAAGAGTTAAGTTAGAGAATGTAACACACTAGACTTGCCACAAGTCCCTTTGAATTTTTTTGCTATTAGCAAGATACATCTTTATTATCAACATTTCTTATACTAATTACTATCCACTTGAGTACAAACCTTTGGGACTTGTGGCAAGTAACACATCAATACACCACATCTGTTTGTGTGGAGATGGTTAATTTAAGGTGAAATTTCCTCTGGTTCTCAAGGTATTGTTTTATGCATGTCTCGAGTTTATAGCAGCTATTTAACCAATTACCACAGTCATGCATGGCTGACATTGTGACTGACCATATCTTGTTAAAGACACATGACACGGCAATGATAACCCCTGTCAGTTATCTCCCTTACAGATTAATCACCAGACCAATTATTTTCACCTTTGTCATTCAGTGGAGTACAACATATTTGTAAAAGTTCAAAAGTCCAACTACAAAATGTTCCTTTTGTTAGGCTAATATTCAATTTAAGATGCTTTTTGTGTTGAAATTCCACAAGTTAAATGAGAAATAGTTATTTGATACAAAAGATTTTCTCACGGAATCTTTTATAATATAAATAGCATAAACTTATACTCCGCATTCATAACATTAAAAAAATGCAAATCTTTTTTTTTAAAGATCATCACTGACAAGTTTTTAGGACAGAAATAGACAATCTAGGTAAAAATAACATTAATGATCTATGTAATGTCAAAGGGAATTTAGAATGGGGTAACATTTACATTAAAAACAAAAAATACGAATTAAAGAGAAAATTATCTAGATTGGAATTTAGTTATTGAAAAAACAATTTACTTGAACTCGACTAGAAGTAAGTTAGTCAGAATTCAATGGATTCTCAAAACAGGTGGATAGTTAATCACTCCTCTCCCATTAAATATTTCACAGTTTTAAGGCCTCATTTGAAAATACTGTTGTTGCCCCTAACCCTACCAAGACCCAACAACAGGTAGGTTTTTTTACTCATAAATTGGACAATATTCCTTGGTTGTTAATGGTTGAAATTACACACAAATGAAATATTTTTAAAAAAAATTGAAAGACAAAAGTTTTACTGGGTAGATAGGCAGAATGGCACAATAAAAAAAAACAAATTTGGCATTTTACCTGAAGTATATTAAGTGGTATCAAATTAACACTTACTCCCCTCCCCCACCACCCTACCCCCTACCAAAACTAAGGAGAGCATAGTCATTCCATTATCTATTTTCCAGCATGTTACTGAGTCATCAAAATTAAAACATGGAAATCCATGAAGAGCAGCTCCAATGGGCACATGACATACATGCATTTAATATTCTGATAAAATAGTCCATCTGACCTGAAGGGCATTAAGTTGTCGGTGTAGGACCTAAAAAACTCCCCCAATAAAAAAAAAACACATATCTTTCTCCTTGATAATGAAATGAAAATGATTAGGATACTAAAGCATGCAGTCCAAAGGAACTTCCAAGGAGAAAAATTGTTGAAGTCTCATTTCCTAATTTTCTATCTTAAATAACAGACCCACTCCATATCCCTACATAAAAAGACCAATTAAAATGATATTCAACACATGACTTTATCAATCAACAATTTAGATTTCTCATTTCCTATCACAACAAAGAAAAGTAATATCTTAGAAACTTTCAGATCTTCTTCAAAACAAACATTCTTCAAGTCAAACAGTCATTATTTATCACTGAAAAAATGTACAAATCTGTGAAATGGTTGAAAATAATTGAATTACATCATACTGCATCCATTTTCATCTGTTATCTGTATTTCCTCCCACAAAATCAAAACATTTCAGATTTCAAAGAGTTAAGAGACATACCAGCTGAGCATTTATAGCTAATTGATTCTCCAGACATGTGCTCTGCTAAGTTGAATACACATCCTTTATCCAATACACATTTTCATCTCTGCATGTGACTTTAGATCTTCATAGCAAAGGTGATATGTAAATGATTACAAGCTCATTTGGATAAAAAAAAATAAAAACTAAGTTGTATATTAGGCTGAATGCTTTCATAAAAAATTCACAATTTTTGGCCAAAATGCCGACATTTAGGTAAACAAAATTAAAGAACTTAAAATAAAAACATAACTAACTTCAATGAAATGAGATTATGGTACTTTTATTGTTCAGGGTTTTTTGGAAGCATTATGCTACTTGTTTATTTGTGTTGCATAAAACATTTACATGAACCATATCTTTGGAGTATTTTTGTGTTATTTTAACTGTTTCTTAATGGTTTTTTGTTATTGGCATCTAATGCTACTTTTTTTGTTCTATATCATGGCATCCAGCTTTTATTGGGGGAAAGAGCCAAAGTAAATAATGAAACCAAGAACCCCAACCCCTTAGTAAGAAATAATGTCATTTTCTTTTGATAGCTGCATTAAATCAAAATTTATTTGTAATTCTCCATTAGTTTTGAAATGAAACACTGTCAGATTTGAACCTTTTAAGTCTAATAGCTTTTTCAGATAAAGTTAACATTTTGAATGACCTTTGCAGAGTTTGAAAAAACAATGATACAATTTTTTTGGACCAATTTTTTATATACACAGTCAAACCACCTCTACAACAATAAATTGTCCTGTCTGACCTATATTATATATTTCCCTTTGCAGAACAAATTGTTTTTAAGTAAACCTATATATTTAGTGATCACATGCAAGATCAGTGACCATAGTTCAATATTCCCTTGGAAGTTCATATAACACAAGTTTTAAATCATGGCTGAATCAGATTTTTACAATTTTTGTGAACCTGGATTTTATTTTTTTGTTTTTAATGTTTATTGTCACTTTCAGCAATTTTTCAGCTATAGATAATAGATATTATGAGATCTATTGTGGGAGGAAGCCAGAGTTCCCGGCGAAACCCCCTAACTTTTGGCTTGTAAACTGGCAATCCTTGACAATTGCAGTTGAAGACAAGCACACCATGCCTGCAGTTAGACATACAGTCTTAAATCTAAAACCAATTCTGTTCTTTTAATTACTAACAAAATATTTTTAAGTTTCCAAACCCAAGTTTATAACATGGTAACTGAAGTTTTACAGAGAGCACCAGTCGACACACATATTGTCAGAAACTTGGGGGTTTTTCTTTTGTTTTTTGTTTTTGTTTTTTTTTATTTTATTTTTTTGAAACTATAATATTAAATGCTAGTTTGAAGCTGATTATAACAATTAATTAAAGCTAAACACTTAAAAATAATGGATTTGTTAGAAATGATTTCCCCTAATCCATAAAATTGGACATTGTCTTAAGACTTAGTAATTTTATGTTGTCTCAAAAACAACCAACAATACAAATAATAATAGCCATGTGAACTCCATAAACATCTTCAAGTCTAAAATGACCAAGATCTAATTCAAATGTTTGACAATTTGATGTTGTTTGTTTGTTTGATGGTGTTTAACGCCATTTTCAGCAATTTTTCAGCTATATCATGGTGTCCAGTTTTTTATTGGGGAGGAAGCTGGAGTTCCCGTAGAAAACCCCGGACCTTCGGTAGAAAAACTGGCAATCCTTGTCAATTAAGATTGGAGTCGAGTGCACCATGCCCGCTGTGAGACCCCAACCCGCAACCTCAGTGATGACAGATCATGTGACAATTTGAAGCTACTGTTTTACAGTCATTTTTGGTATTTATCACCAGCAAAAATTATAATTGGACTAACAGTATAATTGGTCATACAGCTCCTGTAACCAAATGATACTGATACGCCCCATTATCATTTTGATGTGGAGTTAGGGTTTTAGATGTAAGACTGCATATACTTTAACCTCAGTGTTGAATGGAGGTAGTCAATAGGTGATGACTAACTACGTAAAGAGGCTCCACATTGAATTTAAGAATAAATTATGAAATGATGAAATATAATTACTTCAACCGATATTTCTATCAATAGTCTTTTTTAAAAGTTTTAACGTGTTTAAAACATTGATTTTGAAAATAAACGATGATAAAAAATGTATTTAATCTCTGTCTAATAGATGTTTATTCATATGATGTTGATACAATGATAATCCAATGCTCACCCAAACCAATTAAACTAGTTACAGTAAGTTTCTACACAATCCACTTAAAGATATTTTACAAAATTTAAAACCTAAATTGAAGTTAAAATTGTTCGCTTGTTTTATCAATATTGACAAAAGAGATTTTCTCACCTACCAAGATAGAGGTAAATTTTGTTATTAATCAACGAAGAGTTCAAAGGAAAATGAATAATGCCTGGTCTGAAAGCTTTGTTGACAGTAGCCATCTTGGTTCTTTATACTTTGTTTACAGAAATAATAAGACATCTGTCTCCTATCAAATTCGATTGACCATTCAACTTGTACTTTGATACTTCATTATTAATAAACCTCAGGTGTACATGAGGACACACATTTATACAATAAACCTCAGGTGTACATGAGGACACATTTATACAATAAGCCTCAGGTGTACATGAGGACACACATTTATACAATAAACCTCAGACACACAGGTGTACATGAGGACACACATTTATACAATAAACCTCAGACACAAAGGTGTACATGAGGACACACATTTATACAATAAACCTCAGGTGTACATGAGGACACACATTTATACAATAAACCTCAGGTGTACATGAGGACACATTTATACAATAAACCTCAGGTGTACATGAGGACACACATTTATACAATAAACCTCAGACACACAGGTGTACATGAGGACACACATTTATACAATAAACCTCAGACACACAGGTGTACATGAGGACACACATTTATACAATAAACCTCAGACACACAGGTGTACATGAGGACACACATTTATACAATAAACTTCAGACACACAGGTGTACAAGAGGACACATTTATACAATAAACCTCAGACACACAGGTGTACAAGAGGACACATTTATACAATAAACCTCAGACACACAGGTGTACATGAGGACACATTTATACAATAAACCTCAGACACACAGGTGTACATGAGGACACACATTTATACAATAAACCTCAGACACACAGGTGTACATGAGGACACATTTATACAATAAACCTCAGACACACAGGTGTACATGAGGACACACATTTATACAATAAACCTCAGACACACAGGTGTACATGAGGACACATTTATACAATAAACCTCAGACACACAGGTGTACATGAGGACACACATTTATACAATAAACCTCAGACACACAGGTGTACATGAGGACACACATTTATACAATAAACCTCAGACACACAGGTGTACATAAGGACACACATTTATACAATAAACCTCAGACACACAGGTGTACATGAGGACACACATTTATACAATAAACCTCAGACACACAGGTGTACAAGATGACACATTTATACAATAAACCTCAGACACACAGGTGTATAAGAGGACACATTTATACAATAAACCTCTGACACACAGGTGTACAAGAGGACACATTTATACAATAAACCTCAGGTGTACATGAGGACACACATTTATACAATAAACCTCAGACACACAGGTGTACAAGAGGACACATTTATACAATAAACCTCAGACACACAGGTGTACAAGAGGACACATTTATACAATAAACCTCAGACACACAGGTGTACAAGAGGACACATTTATACAATAAACCTCAGACACACAGGTGTACAAGAGGACACATTTATACAATAAACCTCAGACACACAGGTGTACAAGAGGACACATTTATACAATAAACCTCAGGTGTACATGAGGACACACATTTATACAATAAACCTCAGACACACAGGTGTACAAGAGGACACATTTATACAATAAACCTCAGACACACAGGTGTACAAGAGGACACATTTATGCAATACACCTCAGACACACAGGTGTACAAGAGGACACATTTATACAATAAACCTCAGACACACAGGTGTACAAGAGGATACATTTATACAATAAACCTCAGACACACAGGTGTACAAGAGGACACATTTATACAATAAACCTCAGACAAACAGGTGTACAAGAGGACACATTTATACAATAAACCTCAGGTGTACATCAGGACACACATTTATACAATAAACCTCAGACACACAGGTGTACATGAGGACACACATTTATACAATAAACCTCAGACACACAGGTGTACATGAGGACACATTTATACAATAAACCTCAGACACACAGGTGTACATGAGGACACACATTTATACAATAAACCTCAGACACACAGGTGTACAAGAGGACACATTTATACAATAAACCTCTGACACAAAGGTGTACAAGAGGACACATTTATACAATAAACCTCAGACACAAAGGTGTACAAGAGGACACACTTATACAATAAACCTCAGACACAAAGGTGTACATGAGGACACATTTATACAATAAACCTCAGGTGTACATGAGGACACACATTTATACAATAAACCTCAGACACACAGGTGTACATGAGGACACATTTATACAATAAACCTCAGACACACAGGTGTACACGAGGACACACATTTATACAATAAACCTCAGACACACAGGTGTACATGAGGACACACATTTATACAATAAACCTCAGACACACAGGTGTACATGAGGACACACATTTATACAATAAACCTCAGACACACAGGTGTACATGAGGACACACATTTATACAATAAACCTCAGACACACAGGTGTACATGAGGACACACATTTATACAATAAACCTCAGACACACAGGTGTACATGAGGACACACATTTATACAATAAACCTCAGACACACAGGTGTACATGAGGACACACATTTATACAATAAACCTCAGACACACAGGTGTACAAGAGGACACATTTATACAATAAACCTCAGACACACAGGTGTACACATTTATACAATAAACCTCAGACACACAGGTGTACAAGAGGACACATTTATACAATAAACCTCAGACACACAGGTGTACAAGAGGACACATTTATACAATAAACCTCAGACACACAGGTGTACAAGAGGACACATTTATACAATAAACCTCAGATGCAAAGGTGTACAAGAGGACACATTTATACAATAAACCTCAGGTGTACATGAGGACACACATTTATACAATTAACCTCAGACACACAGGTGTACAAGAGGACACATTTATACAATAAACCTCAGACACGAAGGTGTACAAGAGGACACATTCATACAATAATGAAAGACATATATTTGAACACATTTCTAAGCTTAACATACAAAATTGTACTACACAAAAGTACAAGTTACAAAATTAGTATAAATTAATTACAGCAAATGTGTAATACATTTTAAGAAAACTGCTAATTTTTTATATAATTGTACAGTACACATCATCAAATTCAAATTTTATTGTCATATAAACATCTAAACAGAGCTTGTGACAAAAATATATAATTAAACATCATCAGGAGTCCCCGTAATTTATATTCCTTAGGATTTCTCATGTAATAATTTGGAATATACATGTATTTATATCTCTGTAGTTTTATATTTTCCTTCTCACAGAGGAATAGGAAATGGAATTCATTTCCTTTTCCTTTGCCACAATCTTTGCGCTATTGGTACTCCTGTCAATCTATACATCAACAATCTCTAGTCATTCTAGAAATGTGCCTTCTAACAGCTTTGTGCAAGATATGCTTATAAGAATTTCACCAGTTACATACTTCTAACATGGCTCTTTGCAGGGGTTCATAATTTACTTCTTAAACCCTTCCACATAGGGTGAGGGAGGGTACAAGGGGGTATAGTAGACAAAGATTGATCTCGTTTGCATTATTAATCTCAAAACTGTTCAAACTGGGGTAGCGAAATACATTAAAATTACACCCTCGTCCTACCAATTTTTCAGCTATACCATGGTGTCCAGTTATTATTGGAGGAGTACCATTAACAAACCCTATCATTGCATCCAGTTTTTATTCAGGGTGGAGGCCAGAGTACCCCTTGTCAACATCCAACCCTATGCTGGGAAAAAAATGGTAATCCGTGTAGTTTAATGGATTGTAAGTACTAGTACTTCAGTACATCATATAGGATGTGATTAACGGTAAAAAAACACCCATCTGATTAAGATTATTTTTTAAATATGTCATTAGGATGCTTTAAAATCATAATCATTACAATTTAGAACAAACAACTTTTTCAAAGGGAGGTAACTCACAATAACAGTATTATCAATAGGAAGACATACTTTACACAAGGCAGAGAAAAATTACAAAAATTTACTTTTTGACAGCAAATCTAAATATGCATTTGGACCAATGTGGATTTGTTCTACCACGAATCACTATATAATATTATCTGGAGGACATTCTGTTATAGGAATAAAATTTCTGAGACATTTTCCACTAGCCTCAAGATGTCTTACGAGCCTTAGTAAAAAAATCTCTGCAATGCAACATTTTCCGTTTTAATGTCATAAAAAGACACAGGTCTTCTCTAATGAAAATAACTGATTATTTAGGACTTGGCATGTACAGGTAAAGCCTGTCTGCAATTTTCATTTGAATGTTGATCACAATGACCAGAAAGCCTTAGTGTTAAAACACAGATCCAAATAATGTTGTTTGCAGTTTTCTCTGCAACCCAAAAAATTTGGCACTAAGCCAATAAAGTAAAATGAAAAGTTGGGGGTTTTTTTGGAATAAGATATGCAATTTTTTATTTATTTTTTTTTAATATGTGAATTATTGTACCAAAAAATTTGTCAACAAAAACAAAAAATTAAAAAACCAAATTTGTGTTACACATAATGTCCAAATCCCAACCTTTTTTTTATACTTTTTAGATACAAATGCTTTGAAATTAAAAACTAACATCAAGATCTAAGATATCAAAGTGTGCATTTTTAACCGTAATCCTGTAGTAAAGATGGCAGATTTTGGTGTACAATGAACAGATACAATGTAATCTACCTGCACGATCTCCTCTGTGATCGATTAAAACCCAGGTGTGACAACCGGGTAATCATTTTAAATACTTGTAATAGATACTGTGTTCTTTGTAGTCTGACACTGTCCCTAGGGATCCTTTGTTGTTTGAATCTGTGGGGTGTAATGTAACATGATTTTTTATCTTCTGTATGTTTCAACAATGGCTGGGAAAGTTTACATAATGTCGGAATTTCATTCAAAACTGTCACTTTGTAAATGATAATAAATTGAATACAATACTGGTAGTATATGTGATGATTGGGATTTAATCCTCATAAACACAACACAGATAATGTCACCCTAAAAAGGACTTCAATTAGGCTGCTCAACCGACTGAAGCAGGCAGCATTTTTGTAGCATTTAAAATTATTCCCAATTACAAGTTCAATTCGACGGAAAAATCAACAATGATGTTGTCTCTTCATAAATTTTATAGTTGCCAATTTGTCCCACAGTCTGATATTTTTGGGTAGTTTACAGGTGTCTCCTATTATTCATGACCTCAAGACCCCACACCAATTTTGGCACCAAGACTTACATGATGGGTGTCTCTGTGACCTCAAGTCCCCACACCGATTTTGACCATATCTATCATGACGGGTACCACTATCGAAGCAAGATATGTTCACATTTCTGGAACCATCGATATTACCTGTTTCCTCACAGGTGTTTTTGTTGTTACTGGTGTGTTGTATGTTTTGAGTGTTTGTTGCTTGTTGTCGTCATCAGTTTTCTGTTTTGGGTGTTTGTCGTCAGTTTTCTGTTTTGGGTGATTGTTGCTTGTTGTGTTTGTCAGTTTTCTGTTTTGGGTGTTTGTTGCTTGTTGTGTTTATCAGTTTTCTGTTTTGGGTGTTTGTTTCTTGTTGTGTTTATCAGTTTTCTGTTTTGGGTGTTTGTTTCTTGTTGTGTTTGTCAGTTTTCTGTTTTGGGTGTTTGTTGCTTGTTGTGTTTATCAGTTTTCTGTTTTGGGTGTTTCTTTCTTGTTGTGTTTGTCAGTTTTCTGTTTTGGGTGTTTGTTGCTTGTTGCGTTCATCAGTTTTCTGTTTGGGTGTTTGTTGCTTGTGTTCCACAGTTTTCTGTTTTGGGTGTTTGTTGCTTGTTGCGTTCATCAGTTTTCTGTTTGGGTGTTTGTTGCTTGTGTTCCACAGTTTTCTGTTTTGGGTGTTTGTTGCTTGTTTTCCTCAGTTTTCTGTTTTGGGCGTTTGTTGCTTGTTGCGTTCGTCAGTTTTCATCAATTTTCTGTTGGGTGTTTGTTGCTTTTTGTGTTCATCAATCTGATAAATAAATAAATATTGTCCAATGAAAAATTTGGGCTTCCCCCAAAAATGTTCATCAAATCAAATGTAAGCTTTAATCTTAACTTCGGATTTACTGAGGAGGATGGTACATTAATACCAAAAAGATCCTAAATAATTACAGAGGAATACCCTTTAACAAAGGTTGGTTAAACAAATTTTCGATTGGTTAATACAGAAGTTCATCCTGAGATGACCTTTGCCGATTGAAAGCTTTAATTTTAATTAGATTGATTTAATAATATAGTCAACATTGTCGCCCAGTCCTTCTACCATCAGTGCTTTTCTCCTCCATTATCTTCTCTCCTTCTCAACTTCACATTACTCCCCTTCTGTGTTTATGGCTTTTGTTTTATTTTGTATGTTTGTCCGGATTGCAATTGTTCCTTAACATTTAGCTCTTGTTGTTCAGTGGTTTCCTTGCTATTTTTTTACTGGCTCTGAATTCAGCAATGGTCCTGACTTTAATCCAAAAACTTTAACGTAGTCGCTGGGCCGTGAAATTGAGGTCAAGGTCAGGCGACACCTACCAGACAGTCATGTACTATTCATCAGCATTTCTTACCTCATGAATCCACTGTAATCTCAACTAAAATTATTTCAAAACTACCTGACAGAATATTATGAATATTTGCCCAGAAAAGACATAATCTGTATACAATGTTTTATCTGATCTTTGCAAAAAAAACAAACTACATTGCCCTTAGATGCATCGTGTACCATAAATCTCTGCAGGACACTTCTGAGTTTTTTATTATAGAGGAATTTAATTCTGATTTTATAGTTTAACCTATACATATCTACTTAAACAATCAACATTTTACCTGTTTAATTATTCAAACAATGTCTGTAAACCTGGCTCCTGACTGCCACGAGAGAGTCGTCTCCTTGCCCAGAGGGCTCTGTATGAAAACTACAAAAGAATAATTGAATAAAATTATTTCACTGTGATAAATCATAGTGAATGATAATTAACAATGCAAAATACCTAAAAAATAAAACAAATTAAACATAAAAATGTTTAAAACTTTTTATTTAAATTGTATTCACAGTCAATTATAAATTGTTTAACAGCCTTTTGTAGACTTCACGTCTCTCACTCTTAATAATCTGCATTAAACCTTTACTGATTTATAATTAACACGACTTTGGCCAACCAATCAGCTACCAAGTTTTTAATAAGGATTTTTAGAATGAAGTATTAGAATTTTTCTTTCAAAAAATTATCCATTTATACATTAATGAAGTCTTACTTAATATAAGCAGGGGCCTCTGTGGCCATGTTGTTAAGGTAGTTGGTCTACTATTGATCACTTGGTCTGTCAATACTGAGGTTGTTGGTTCAATTATCACTTCAGGCAGGGTGTGCAAATAAGATTGGAGTCGACTATATTCTGCCCACAGTGAGACTCAAACCCACAGTGTTGACAGACCATGTGATCAAAAGTAGATGAACTACCTTAACCACTTGGCCACCGAGGCCTTTTTGAGCTGGTATAAATCAATTTTGTTGTCAAAATTAAATCTGTAAAGCAAATCAAATTATTTTTTTTTTTTTAACTATTTCCAAACTACCCCATAGGCTATTCAATATGTGACCCTTTAATGCAGTTGGTCTCTCAAATAAAGAAAATCTTGTGTAAAGTCATACTATGAAGGGTCCAACCGTTACAAGGTTGAGTGGTTACTACTGATCAACATGGAGGTTGCTGGTCTGAGGCATACTGTGTGCAGGGCATGCTCGACTTCAGCCATTTATTGTCAAGGTTTATATTGTTTTGTTTGAATTTAGTTTAATGCTTCTTTTGGCAATTTTTCAGCTATATTGTGACATCCAGGTAATTTTTTTTTTTTTTTTTTTGGGGGGGGGGGGGAGCATTACCGGACTACCCTGTAAAACCCCAACCTTCAGTAGGAAAACTGGCAATCCTTTTCAATTAGGTTTGAGTCAAACAAACCTGCCCGCAATGGGTCTCAAGCCCACAACCTCAAAGTTTTGATCAACAGTAGATGACTAACAACATTAACCACTCCTCTACTGAGCCCCCTTTGGAAATCATACCACTCTAAATTATAATACCTCAGTACTGATTTTCTAAATCAAATAAGATTGATTGATTGATTGGATGTCTGCTTTATGTCCAGCGAGCAGTTTTAACATTCCAAGTTGTTGACTATTGACCAGTCTATAGTTTCCAAACTATTTGCCTCCAATAAAACTATTGACTGGTCTATAGTTTCCAAACTATTGGCCTTCAATAAAACTATCTGATCACAAGCATCATTAGATTTCAGTGAAATTCAACAGCTGTTATGTGATTGGCTGAAGGGGGTCTTAACAGTTCATTTAGAATTATTTTTTTAGGGATGATTCCAAATTAATTTAAAAGCACCAGACAACAGACGACAGGTGGATCATGGTAGGAAAGAGTTACACATTTACTGACTAGATATTTGTGAAATAGTGTTAATTTTTCCCAAGTGCAACTATTGCCATTATGCAAAGCTGAGGGCAATAGTTGTATCCAAAGGGAAAATAAACTTTACTATTCCATGAATATAAAGTCAATAAGTATAAATTATTTGTATGTATAACTAACGGAATAAAAAATCCTTGATCCACAGTGGAACAAGTAACCAGCTCTACAGTTAATTAGCCACCTAATCCAAGGTGAAATAAGTCACCTGATCCACATTGGAATTAGTCACCTGATCAAGGGCAGAGTAAGTCACCTGATCAATAGTAGAATTAGTCACTTGAATTGATTCACAGTGGAATAAGTCCCCAGCACTATAATAGAAACCTGCTTCAATGTGAAATTAGACCCATGCTCTATAGTAAAATATTGCTTCATGGCAAAATAAATTGTCTAGAACATATTGTAAATCGTTGTTAAAAAGTGTAATCATGGCCCCCTGGTCTATATAATGGAATAAAAAAGTGTAATGGGCCCCCTGGTCTATATAATGGAATAACTCTATAATGGAATAAATCCCCTGGATCATTTTGTAATAATACCCTGTCCTATAATGAAATCAGGCATGAACAAACATGTCATCAACCCTGGTCTAAGGTAAAATTTGATTTTGTGTGTGCTTTCTTGATTAAAAATTAAGCATATTTAGGTTTACTCTTAACCAGGGTGGTCTTCTAAACTGGTTTATAATAGCAGAGGTCTACTTGTAACTGCCTAAATTGATCCTGTTTAGTATTCAAATTTTTAGTATTCATCCATCTTGTACATTATGACCTCATTTGTAAAAAAGTCATCTTTGATGTGATATATTAAATGGTATAATGAACAAAATATTGCCTAATTATAACAGTTTTTGACATGAATTGTTGTCAAATTATGCTAAATTTTTGCCTAAGGCTGAAATATGGATTTTTGGTTTAGGGAACCAGGTGAATGGCTGTTCATATTGTTTCTTGTAAAATATTTGACTGAAATTATAATTTTTTTTGAATGGCTGTTCATATTGTTTCTTGTAAAATATTTGACTGAAATTATAATTTTTTTATAATCCAAACCTGTCTTACGTAACTTTTTAAAAGGATACCATAATTATGTTAACTAAACCATGTAATTGTAAAGATTTTACAACAATAAATGGTTGCTTTACATCCAGTGAGCAGAATTTCTGGTTTATTCACGTTTCTCCAACATTGTCACTTCGACTAAAACAACAACCAATTAAGACAGGGGATTAAGAGGCGTTCAAAGGGAGAGGTTAAAGATTATCCAACACATAATATTTAATACAGATTTTAGATAAAATGATCGATGATTAAATTTTTGCTCTTTTTTATTATTATGTTTTTTATTAGTTTTATCATCATTATTATTATGGTGATTTTTTTTAAATTTTATAATATTTTATGCATAGCAATACTATAGTATGGCTAGCACTTATGTGCACATTATCCCATTTAAATTGCATGGGATAACTAGCGATCGCTTTATGAAACGGCACCCAGGACTGAGATATTCCTGCTTGTACATTGAGTCGGTTGTCAATGTTTTTCTATTTCTTTTGCTCTGGTCTGATGCCACCTGAGTCTGGTTTGCCTCTGTATTTGTCTGCGACTTATTTCGAATTTGTATCAGCTGAAAAATGAGCATGCATGCCAGTTTCTTTGGCTTTTTTTGCGCTATCCTTAGATGTGGTTGGTGATACGTGGTCCTTCAGTTGTGGAATGGTTCTATTGGGTGTTTTTTTGTTCGCCGTCTTCGTCTGCTTGTAATAATCGTCGTCAAGTTGTATACTTCTGTGGTTATACTTTTTAATATTGATTTGAATGTAATATATTCATTTTTAATCATTTCGTAATAATAGACAAAACATTAATGTTTTTTTATATTTCTGTAGATGATTTTTCCTTTTATGTAAACGAAATGCAAAATATTGAGTTATTTATTAAACAGGTATATGTTACAGGTAAATATCACCATGATAATCCTTCAGATGCCCCTTAATCCCCACACTTAATTGGGTGTTGTTTTAATTAATTATAAAATGTTGGAGAAACGTGAACACACCGAATTTCTGCTATATTTCAGGAAGCAAGCAATTTAATAAGCAATAAATTAATAGGTACAATGGATGGAAAATTTAGCATTTTGTAGCAGCTTCAGTACATCAACTCATTTTAGAAAATCCACGATAGAGGTCTGTATCATCCAAACATGTTACTGATGTTTCATGGTCAGGCTTTCTGTGTTATAAGGGTCTCCTCTATCCCCTCCCTAGGGACACTCTGAACAGCTCTGTTGGGCAAACCCTGAACTGATTAGTACAATTTATTAGTTATACCACCACACTTTTGCACATGGGCAAGAACCAGGTGGTGGTCTGGACTCTCACACATTTGTACAGGAGCAAGAACCAGGTGGTGGACCAGACTGTCACACAAGTACAGGGGAAAGAACATGGTGGTGGTCCGGGCTGTCACACATTTGTACAAGGGCAAGAACTAGGTGGTGGTCCGGACTCTAACACATTTGCACAGGGGCAAGAACCAGGTGGTGGACCAGACTGTCACACAAGTACAGAGACAAGAACCAGGTGGTGGCCCAGACTGTCACACATTTGTACAGGGGCAAGAACCTGGTGGTGGTCCAGGCTGTCACACATTTGTACAGGAGCAAGAACCTGGTGGTGGTCCATGCTGTCACACATTTGTACAGGGGCAAGAACCTGGTAATGGTCCGGGCTGTCACACATTTGTACAAGGGCAAGAACTAGGTGGTGGTCCGGACTCTAACACATTTGTACAGGGGCAAGAACCAGGTGGTGGACCAGACTGTCACACAAGTACAGAGACAAGAACCAGGTGATGGTCCGGACTCTAACACATTTGCACAGGGGCAAGAACCAGGTGGTGGACCAGACTGTCACACAAGTACAGAGACAAGAACCTGGTGGTGATCCAGGCTGTCGCACATTTGTACAGGGGCAAGAACCTGGTGGTGGTCCAGACTGTTACACAAGTACAGGGGCAAGAACCTGGTGGTGGTCCAGGCTGTCACACATTTGTACAGGAGCAAGAACCTGGTGGTGGTCCATGCTTTCACACATTTGTACAGGGGCAAGAACCTGGTAATGGTCCGGGCTGTCACACATTTGTACAAGGGCAAGAACTAGGTGGTGGTCCGGACTCTAACACATTTGTACAGGGGCAAGAACCAGGTGGTGGACCAGACTGTCACACAAGTACCGAGACAAGAACCAGGTGATGGTCCGGACTCTCACACATTTGTACAGGGGCAAGAACCAGGTGGTGAACCAGACTGTCACACAAGTACAGGGGAAAGAACCTGGTGGTGGTCCGGGCTGTCACACATTTGTACAGGGGCAAGAACCTGGTGGTGGTCCAGGCTGTCACACATTTGTACAGGAGCAAGAACCTGGTGGTGGTCCAGGCTGTCACACATTTGTACAGGGGCAAGAACCTGGTAATGGTCCAGGCTGTCGCACATTTGTACAGGGGCAAGAACCAGGTGATGGTCCGGACTCTCACACATTTGTACAGGGGCAAGAACCTGGTGGTGGTCCAGGCTGTCACACATTTGTACAGGAGCAAGAACCTGGTGGTGGTCCAGGCTGTCACACATTTGTACAGGGGCAAGAACCTGGTAATGGTCCAGGCTGTCGCACATTTGTACAGGGGCAAGAACCAGGTGATGGTCTGGACTCTCACACATTTGTACAGGGGCAAGAACCAGGTGGTGAACCAGACTGTCACACAGGTACAGGGGCAAGAACCTGGTGGTGGTCCAGGCTGTCACACATTTGTACAGGAGCAAGAACCTGGTGGTGGTCCAGGCTGTCACACATTTGTACAGGGGCAAGAACCTGGTAATGGTCCAGGCTGTCGCACATTTGTACAGGGGCAAGAACCAGGTGATGGTCCGGACTCTCACACATTTGTACAGGGGCAAGAACCAGGTGGTGGTCCAGGCTGTCACACATTTGTACAGGAGCAAGAACCTGGTGGTGGTCCAGGCTGTCACACATTTGTACAGGGGCAAGAACCTGGTAATGGTCCAGGCTGTCGCACATTTGTACAGGGGCAAGAACCAGGTGATGGTCTGGACTCTCACACATTTGTACAGGGGCAAGAACCAGGTGGTGAACCAGACTGTCACACAAGTACAGGGGAAAGAACCTGGTGGTGATCCAGGCTGTCGCACATTTGTACAGGGGCAAGAACCTGGTGGTGGTCCAGACTGTCACACAAGTACAGGGGCAAGAACCTGGTGGTGGTCCAGGCTGTCACACATTTGTACAGGAGCAAGAACCTGGTGGTGGTCCATGCTGTCACACATTTGTACAGGGGCAAGAACCTGGTAATGGTCCGGGCTGTCACACATTTGTACAAGGGCAAGAACTAGGTGGTGGTCCGGACTCTAACACATTTGTACAGGGGCAAGAACCAGGTGGTGGACCAGACTGTCACACAAGTACCGAGACAAGAACCAGGTGATGGTCCGGACTCTCACACATTTGTACAGGGGCAAGAACCAGGTGGTGAACCAGACTGTCACACAAGTACAGGGGAAAGAACCTGGTGGTGGTCCGGGCTGTCACACATTTGTACAGGGGCAAGAACCTGGTGGTGGTCCAGGCTGTCACACATTTGTACAGGAGCAAGAACCTGGTGGTGGTCCAGGCTGTCACACATTTGTACAGGGGCAAGAACCTGGTAATGGTCCAGGCTGTCGCACATTTGTACAGGGGCAAGAACCAGGTGATGGTCCGGACTCTCACACATTTGTACAGGGGCAAGAACCAGGTGGTGGTCCAGGCTGTCACACATTTGTACAGGAGCAAGAACCTGGTGGTGGTCCAGGCTGTCACACATTTGTACAGGGGCAAGAACCTGGTAATGGTCCAGGCTGTCGCACATTTGTACAGGGGCAAGAACCAGGTGATGGTCTGGACTCTCACACATTTGTACAGGGGCAAGAACCAGGTGGTGAACCAGACTGTCACACAGGTACAGGGGCAAGAACCTGGTGGTAGTCCAGGCTGTCGCACATTTGTACAGGGGCAAGAATCAGGTGGTGAACCAGACTGTCACACATTTGTACAGGGGCAAGAACCAGGTGGTGGTCCAGGCTGTCACACATTTGTACAGGGGCAAGAACCAGGTGGTGGTCCAGACTGTCACACATTTGTAAAAGGGGCAAGAAACAGGTGGTGCTCCAGATTATCACACATTTGTACAGGGGCAAGAACCAGGTTGTGCTCCAGGCTGTCACCGCTTTTCCAATCAAGATGTTAAAAAAGAGATCGATTTTTCTGACATATTTTGTTTCAGGTCCTATATGAGAGCCTTCAAATTACCTATAAAACCCTCCCGCCTTATTTTATTTTTTATGAAACTCTGCCTTTCTTTAATTAAAGTCAACATTTGGCTCCATCTGCTTTATTATTTTTTTATTAGAAAAGTCATATTGGCTCAAATTATGGCACAGGTTCTCTTTCAGAGACCAAAATGCCCTCCCCTTTTTTGTTGGCTATTATGGAAGTTATTTGGCCAAGTTGTGACATTTTTCAGAGCCCAAAACAGTATCCAGTTTTAAAGTCTGAATCAGCTTTATCTGCATCCTCACAAGTCAGAGTTTCTGTGTCCACATGGGCCCATGAACATATGTGGACACAGAAACCCTGACTTGTAAGGAGGTTTTATCTCCTTCTATCAAATTTGCTATTAGAGAAGACATATTTTGTACAAACAAATCTTCACTATTAAGGCAGTTTGTTTTCTGTTGATAGTTCAGATACTTTTTATGGTAAATTGAAATTTTGCAAATTCAATAGCAAATCTAATACAAATCTTTCACTTGCTCCCCCTTGTTCTATTGTCACATATCAGAAAGAATGGGGGGGGGGGAGGAGTGAAAGAACCAAGATTTTAGTTTTAAAAGATTGACTTATATAGGTCTCAAGCCTCTGGTTTTTCAATCATATTTATCAGCAGAATCTTTTTGTTCTACACCCCTTACATGCCTCAATTTGTTCCATATAAACATTCATTTAATTCTATCTTTTTAACCACTTTATATTAAATGTACAATCTTTTCTTGTAGCTAAGATCAATTTAAAGAACAAAGGCAGCCACTGACAGGTAAAATTACAGATGCATTTCAAAGGCAGAATTTTGATACTCCATCAACATGACGGCTATTATTACCTCTGATCAACATGTCAACCTACAAGTCATTATTGTAATTACATATTAGCAGAGACACATTACTATTCACAACCAGGTACGAAAGAAGACAACTGGTGTCGTGACAAGTCATGCTGGTCAAATGCACCGACATATAATCATACCAGCCTTTGACGCAGAACCTTTTGTGAACAGAAATATTTCATTAAAGGAGAAAAATAGAAACTGTGTTCCTTATTTAGGCTCGAGTTGGTTTTTATATGGAGATCGATAAATCAATAAGGTTCAATGAATGGTTAACTGAATTATTCTGAACATTGTGTTTTGTTGGATAAAAGATTTAAACTGAAGCAATTTCAGTCTCGCTTGAAGCTGGTTTACTTTTTACTTCAAAGCCTTATTACTCACAACAATTAAACAGCTATCTAATTATCTAATGATATGCCAAACAGGAGCAATTACAAATTAATTAAAATTTTATTCTTTAACTTGATCCCCATTTTTCCTACTGTCACCATGTAGAAAAATGGGACGCTAGTGAAAGATTTAATTTTAACTGCGACAAAAACATCATCGTCTGAAACCTACGACAAGTAGCATTCTGACTATGCTACCACTGACATAGCAATAACGCGACTGGACATGGGTTTCCAACAACGCAAAAATTATATCCACTTATTATAGACTGAACATGATGTTTCTGTTTTTAAGTACAGTTAAACATGTGGCCTGTCAAGACTGGTCACTGTAGACAGGTGGCTTTATATACAGGTTCATTAAACAAGAAATGCATCATAAAGGGTGATAATTTCTTTATAGACAAGTTTTTTTATATAGTGGTGGTCGCTTTGGTAGGTTTGGCTGTAAAATAGTAAATGAAAATACAAATGCAGTTTTCAAAATCTATGGTTTTTTGTTAAATTTTTATGCCACCTTGGAGAAATCAGGAATCTAAATACTTGTCATTATTGTATATTCCATATATGTATGTTTGTTGTTTAATGCCACTTTCAGCAATTTTTCAGATATATCATGGCATCCAGTTTTTAATGGTGAAGGAAGCCGGAGTACCCGGAGAAAACCCTGACCTTCGGTAGGAAAACTGGCAGTGCCTGCAGTGAGAATCGAAGTCGCAATCTCAGTGTTGACAGACCACATGATCAATAGTAGACAAACTACCTTAACCACTCGGCCACAGATGCCCCTGTAATTATTGTAAAATATTTGCTATTATAGAACAAATACTACTAAAGTTTGTTTAAACAGTCTGATCCTTTTGGCCCTTTTTTTTTGTTGAAATAAACTATGTAAACCCAACTAAACTAAATATTTCAACCTTGAAAACTATGTTTTCTAAGGAAGCTGCATATTTTGGTTTCATAAATGACTTTAGTACTAGAATTTTGTGTGTTTTGAAACAAAATGTGCATGTCAAGTCAGAAAGACTGTTATAAAGACTTCAAAGAGATGAGAGTTGGAAGATCAGTTTCACAATAAACAAGTCTTTCAAATTATTGTCATAGTTTGTGGTAAGGGCTTGTAGGAATACCATAATCCAAAGGAAATGGGTTTATTTTTTATTTGTTTGTTTGAATGATGTTGTGGCACTTTCAGCATTTTTTTAGCTATATCAGTAGTACCTGGAGATAACCCAGAACTTTGGTTTATTTTTAAGATACCTCATATAACTAAAGATTTACAGAGACACTGGTTTCTCTTGATTTTTTATTGAATTTTCATGGACAAGGAGTATCTAGGGTTCGTTATATATTATAAGATGGATTGTTATGTCTGCAATAAATTATTAACAGAAATTTGGGGTAAACGGGCAAAAAAAAATCAATGATTTTAAATTATTAAACCAAGAGTAGTACTAAAATCTGACAAAATATAAAAACAGTAGCAAATGTCCTTAAATAAGTTTCCTTTCTGACATGAAATAGAAGGACTATTGGTACTTGGTACATACAAAGTTTGGATTAGGGATAAGTGCCATAAGAATTTTTTTTTTTTTTTTTTTTTTTTTTGCAAATTCTGTAAATAATACTTGAACATTTACACTCAAGTTTTCCAATAGGAATGACATCTACTCAGATATTATGTAGTAAAATTGTTTGTTTTCATCATGGTTTAAAGAAAGGTCTTTTGTTACCTCCACATCAAAGAGTATATGTCCTGCAGATGTTTACATACAGGGTTGTATGCACTGTTAATTTAAACATTTCACAGTAGAATGCAATAGCTGAAGGACATATTTTACAGTAAAAACATTTACATATACTTTCAACCATGGATTTTTCAATGTTTGTAAACAGACGAGTTGTTTACACTAGTTTTAATGAAAAAGGAATCCTTTTGGATTAAACAGAAAAATTAACCAATTCATTTGAAATTAATTAAACTCGTACATTTAAGTCTATGTAATCTGGCCAGGAATTCTTTTAGCAAAATTCTTAACTTTTGATTGTCCAAACAGATATTTAAACATAATCTCTGGGCTTTCAAGAAAAGTATGTGTCATGGTTTGGTAAGAGGTTCTTATGGTGTGTAAAATGACTGCCAATGAGCCTGTTGACACAAAAATAGTGTGAAACAGCAATACTATTCTTTTTTTTTGCCAAAACCTGAAATAAAACTTTTCCTTCAAAATGACCAAGTTCCAGTTGATATGAGAAAATACTTTTTGTCTAATAATATGCCTAATTTGCATGGTTTTCAATTATCCTTGACGGTTTTGTTTTCTTACATATTAGGGTGTGCTCGACTCCAATTTTAATTGACAAGGATTGCCAGTTTTCCTACGGAAGGTCTCAGGTTTTTACAGAACAACAATGTATAAAACTAGGATAAATGTTAAACTACTCTTCATGAGACTAGTTTAAATTTGAGCTGGAGGCCACCACAAAATAATAATTTTCAAGGTAGACATTTCTGATCTGCACATAATGAGAAGCTTCTTCTATGTATCAATCGTATTCCGGCTTACTCCCAAATAAAAACTGGATGCCATGATATAGCTGAAAAATTGCTGAAAGTGGCGTTAACACCATCAATCAATCAATCTATGTATCAATCCTACAGAGTCACAAAATATATCACTTGCACTTGCAAATTCAAAAAAAAAATTGTTAATCAGCCAATCATATTTGTCTATACTGGCCATCTTGAAAGTCTGATTGGCAATAAATGAGGAAGCTCGGTTACGATTCTCCCTTTCATCATTTATGGCCATGTTGTTTCAGAAAAGATTTCTGAAATATTTAAAAAAATAACATCAGGTACATCATTTAGAGGTAAAAATTCTTATGTTTCTGGTATTAACAATTTCATCAACTAGGACAATATCTAATAAAAGAAATTGTTTGTTTGTTTGAATGGTGTTTTAATGCCACTTTCAGCAATTTTTCAGCTATATCATGGCGTCCAGTTTTTATTGGGGGAGGAAGACGAGTACCTGGAGAGAACCCCCGACCTGCAGTAGAAAAAATAAAAGAAATTTAATTTGTGAATAAAAATTAATCATGAATGAACATGTAAATTGTGATATAACCAGTTATTTCAATACTGCAATCATGACTATCATTTTACAAGGGAGATAAACACAATCAGAACAACTCATTAGTAACCTAGCAACTTAAACAACTTTTATCAGTTACACTTTAAAAATAAACATTTGCACCAGAAAATTCTCAAAGGGTTGAAAACAATCAAATGAATCCATCATTTGAGATATCAATATGTACAACTGATATCACACTGATTCAACACAGATTTTTCCCCCCATTACAAACTCTTCTACCTTAAAATATCCTTTTTTAAGTGATCTTATGGGAAAATTTAAAAATACTCCTGCATATACATTGTATCAGTGAATCTAAATTGAACAGATTTAATCATAGATATGCATCATCAAATGTAAATCTGCTGTATAAATTATCTCTGCTCAAAACTTCTGGGTATAGAGGAAAAGAGCATTCCTTTACACTTTGTCTTTAAAGGCCAGCATTTATATCATTAGCTACAATAATGTACTGGTAGCTATTACGCAATGTCTCTAATAGCCACCACTTACATACTCTTTGAAGGCCACAACTTATACCCTGTCTCTAATGGCTACCATTAATATGCTCTCTGAAGGCCACAACTAATGCCCTGTCTCTAATGACCACCATGTATATGCTCTTTGAAGGCCACAACTTATACCCTGTCTCTAATGGCCACCATTTATATGCTCTTTGAAGGCCACAACTTATACCCTGTCTCTAATGGCTACCATTTACATGCTCTTTGAAGGCCACAACTTATACCCCGTCTCTAATGGCCACCATTTATATGCTCTCTGAAGGCCACAACTAATACCCTGTTTCTAATGGCCACCATGTATATGCTCGTTGAAGGCCACAACTTATACAATGTCTTTGAAGGCCACAACATATACCCTGTCATTTGAAGGCAACAATTTACACCCTGTCATTTGAAGGCCACAACTTATACCCTGTCATTGAAGGCCACTATTTATACCCTGTCATTTGAAGGCCACAATTTGCACCCTGTCATTTGAAGGCCACAACTTATACCCTGTCATTTGAAGGCAACAATTTACACCCTGTCATTTGAAGGCCACAACTTATACCCTGTCATTGAAGGCCACTATTTATACCCTGTCATTTGAAGGCCACAATTTACACCCTGTCATTTGAAGGCCACAACTTATACCCTGTCATTTGAAGGCAACAATTTACACCCTGTCATTTGAAGGCCACAACTTATACCCTGTCATTGAAGGCCACTATTTATACCCTGTCATTTGAAGGCCACAATTTACACCCTGTCTTTGAAGGCCACATTTTACATCCTGTCATTTGAAGTCAACAATTTACCCCCTGTCTTTGAAGGCCACAACTTATACCCTGTCATTTGAAGCCACAACTTATGCCCAGTCATTTGAAGACCACAACTTATACCCTGTCATTTGAAGGCCACAACTTATAACCTGTCATTGGAAGGCCATAATTTACACCCTGTCTTTGAAGGTCACCAAGCTTAACATTTATTTCTAAAGGTGTTCAGTTTTGGCATGTTTCATGCTGAAATGAACAAAGAATTGCAATGAGTTCTATGTAACTTTTAATTTTGTTTCTACTAATACATTAGGAAAGGGGTTTTACAGCAGAAGTGTATGACATAATAAAACAGATACAGAGTTGTTTTAACACAAAATAGTGCATTTGCTTCTAGTAGAAAACTGTTTCACTAGTTCAATATGTTTACTGTATACAACACAAATTTTAGTGCCCTAAAGATATACATAACATACAAAAACAAACAACAAAATAAAGGGAAAACATAACCCTATCATTTTCAAAGAGCCAATCATTTTTATGTTGTTATTTTTTATTTTATTATTATTTTTTTTGCAATGTTTTTTATTCTGAAAAAGGGGGGGGGGGGGAAGGAACAAAATTACAATTTGTCAAACAAGATAAAATATAACCCAGCCTATAAGAAAATTTATTCACACCCTATCAAACAGTAAATCCAGTAAAATTGAAAATTCTTGGAAAAACACTCTAAAATAAATAAAGAAAAATCTGCCTTTCATTGCAGTTCAAATTAAGTATTTATTGCACAAAACAATCCACAAAAGTGTTGCCATGGCAGTATGAATGATTTCAGTTTATATTACAAAATACACAATCATGTCCTAATGAAACTTAAGGACCTCATTTCTCTAGCTGTAACATAACATGATTAATATCAAGGAAGACTTTCCACGATATGTTGAACATCTGATGATTTTGGCAAACACACAAAACTGTGTAAAAAAGAACATTAACCTAGCCTAGACAGAACAGCTCATCTTTTGTTATCATGATTAAATGAAAGAATGATAATTAGAGTTACTGACCCTTTCAGAGGAATGATTAAAAGAAAGAATTCTAATGAAACAATTTATCATTATGAAATGCTACCTGTTTGATAAAACTTTCAGCAATTCTAGCCATCTTTCTCTTCTCTTCACTCTATCATGCTTTAATCTTCCAGACATAAAGATAGGATAACACACAAAAAACACTTTTAGATGAAAATCTGATGTCTTTGAGGATAGTACACAAGATTCATCAACATGAAGGATGGAACATCAAACCTGGAGGATGGAAGGGTTCATCAAACCTGGAGGATGGAAGGGTTCATCAAACCTGGAGGATGTGAAGGGTTCATCAAACCTGGAGGATGTGAAGGGTTCATCAAACCTGGAGGATGGCTAGCTAAAATAATGTAGCTCCCTTGAAATTTTTTTTCTGCTGAGATAAAAAAATATTTATATATACTGAGATAGTGTATCTAGAGGATGGTAAAGTTATTCCAACTTGGAGGATGGTAGAGTTCATCAAACTTGGAGGATGGTAGAGTTCATCAAACTTGGAGGATGGTAGAGTTCAAAAAACTTGGAGGATGGTAGAGTTCAAAAAACTTGGAGGATGGTAGGGTTCATCAAACTTGGAGGATGGTAGGGTTCATCAAACTTGGAGGATGGTAGAGTTCATCAAACTTGGAGGATGGTAGATTTCATCAAACTTGGAGGATGGTAGAGTTCATCAAACTTGGAGGATGGTAGAGTTCATCAAACTTGGAGGATGGTAGAGTTCAAAAAACTTGGAGGATGGTAGAGTTAAAAAAACTTGGAGGATGGTAGGGTTCATCAAACTTGGAGGATGGTAGAGTTCATCAAACTTGGAGGATGGTAGATTTCATCAAACTTGGAGGATGGTAGAGTTCATCAAACTTGGAGGATGGTAGGTTCATCAAACTTGGAGGATGGTAGGGTTCATCAAACTTGGAGGATGGTAGAGTACATCAAACTTGGAGGATGGTAGGTTCATCAAACTTGGAGGATGGTAGGGTTCATCAAACTTGGAGGATGGTAGGGTTCATCAAACTTGTAGGATGGTAGGTTCATCAAACTTGGAGGATGGTAGGGTTCATCTGATTTAGTTTAGTAGGGGTCATCAAACTTGGAGGATAGTAGGGTTCAATGTCTGTGTAAATTCAGATTGGAGTGGAGAACATTGCCCACAAGGAGACTCAAACCAGCAACCACAATATTTTATGACTGCCTTAAGTAGACTAAACCACTTGGGCACCTAGGCCCCATCTACCAAAGTAGGGGGTAAATATCAATTTAATAATACCATGGCGCTCCACAGAATCAAACTTCCCCATTTTGTTTGCATCACAGATGCTCCACATGTCTGCTATACCCCAGCTACTAGTATTGAGCCAACATACTAGTAATTTGTTCTGCCGTGTCCTAGGCAACCTTAGTCTCTACCCCAAGTTGTTAAGGGTATTTCCACAAAAAATTTTCAGCTATTAAAAAACTTCAAACAGAATTACTTGATTTGTAAACAAAACCATTTTTGAATTCTTTCAGTATATGACTCTTTTACAGCCAAGTTTTAAAAAAAATGAAGCTTAAATGCTATTTATTTTATTCATTTATAAACCTGCATGGTCTCTGATCTTTTTTATGTCATTAATTACTTTGATATAATAGCTATGTTGACCTCCCCCCCCTTTTTTTGTCCATGTACCCAATAATTTCACAAAAACAAAAAAACAAAAAACAAATGCAAAACATGACTTGGCCTTAGACAGCACTATAAAGATAACTAGAATCTCCATCATTCATTCATACCAGAGATCAAAAGACAACAAAAAAAGACTTTACAGAGCACCTGCTATTTTCTTTTGATCTGGGTTAACAATTAAAGATATTGTCTGTATATACTTCTGTAGTATTTTTTTATTATTTTTGGCATCACCACTGATTTATGGTAAATGTAAAAAATTCCTCCAGCACAGATTGACTGTTTGTTTGAACAGTAAGTTTTCAGCTATATCATGACTGCAGAGGGTGCTATAGTAACAGGTTAAAACTGCAGACCTGGTAAAACTGGTAAACCTTGTTTCCACTAAGACTGGAGCCCAGAAAACTTGCCTGGCTGTGTTGATATATCAAAAGTAGGGGCAAACTTCCTTAACCACTCATCCACTTAGCCCCTCCTCCCCAAAAAAACTGTCTAAAATGCATGTTCAACATTATTATTAGTGCACATAAATCAGCTGCTGTACTTGTAAATGTTTATTTAAACCATAATTTTAACCACACTTACCTCATGGTTTATTACAACTTAAAAGTGCAAATTTGTGAGATTAATTAATAAATGGATGATATACAGCATTACAGGTATCTTATCCTTTCCCCCTTTCTCAGGCTTCCTCCCCCAATAAAAACTGGACGCCATGATATAGCTGAAAATGGCATTAAACATCATTCAAACAAACAAACATCCCTCCCCCCAACACTTTTAGAGTAGTAAGAGAATCCTCTGCTGTCCATGCTTTTTTAGACAGCTGGGAGCAGGGGACACTTGGACTAGTATAAAACCAACTGAGTTACCTCTTGTTTGTCATCAGGTAAAAAGGGAAAATTTTTTTAGATTAAATAATGATTGGAATTGTTACAGGTATCTCTTCCCTCCCCCCCAAACCCCCTTTGGTGTTATACCTGTTGTTTGTCAAGCTATTCCTTTGTAACAACAATAAAAAAGTTAAGCAAATTGTAAGATTAACTTACAGGTAACTCATCCCCCCCCCCCTCCAAACCCCCTTTTGTAGTACAACCAATTAAAAAGTTAACAAATTGTAATATTTACTTACAGGTATCTCCATCCCTCCCTTATTTTGTTAAACCAACCGAGTTACCCCTTGTTTGTTGCTATCTTTTGCACAGTGCAAATTTGTGTAATTAATTAATGCAAGAAGAGCTAGATGTATCACTCCCCCACTTTTTAAAATTTTGGTTTAACCAACCGAGTTACCCTTTGTTTGTTTTCAACAGTAACTATAAGGTGATGATTCATGGGATATAAAATTAATGCTTCTTTTTAATATGTCTTCCTAAAGCAATAACTGTCTCCACAGAATACACATGGCAAATGATCTCCCATCTCCGTGTATTACATAATGTTACTAAGCATGTTGAACATAACAAGTTTAGAAAGGCCGATCCAAAAAATACTTGGGTTTATGGTTTCTTGATCTGACAGGAGATTTAGAACTTTCGTTTCCTAAACTATAAATATGCATTTTTGTTTGTTTCCTTTCCTTGAATAGGGTTAAATACCACTTTCATCAATGTTTCAACTATTTCAAGCATTCCAGTTTTTATTGGTAGAGGAAGCTGGAGTATCTGGTGAAAACCGCACAACCTCAAAATCCTTGTCAATGAATATATTTTTGCAGTAACAGTTTTAAGCTTACCCTGCCAGGGCAAACAGTTTTCTCTTGGTTTTGGTAAGCTAACCCTAGTTTACTGCTGGTTTGGTAAGCTTACCCTGCCAGGGCCAAAAGTTTACTCCTGGTTTTGGTAATCTTACCCTGTCAGGGCCAATAGTTTACTCCTGGTATTGGTTAGCTTACCCTGCCAGGGCCAATTGTATTTATTCCTGTTTTGGAAGCTTACCTTTAAAAGGCTAATAATTTACTCCTGTTTTTTGTTAAGCTTACCCAGCCTGGCCAATAGTTTACTCCTGGTGTTGATAAGCTTACCCTGCCAGGGCCAATAGTTAAATCCTGGTTTTGGTAAGCTTACCCGGCCTGACAAAAAGTTGACTCCTGGTGTTGGTAAGCTTACCCTGCCAAGGCCAATAGTTTACTCCTGGTGTTGGTAAGTTTACGCTGACTGACCAATAGTTTACTCCTGGTGTTGGTAAGCTTACCCTGCCAGGGCCAATAGTTTACTCCTGGTTTTGGCAAGTTTACGCTGACTGACCAATAGTTTACTCCTGGTGTTGGTAAACTTACCCTGCCTGACCAATAGTTGACTCTTGGAGATGGTAAGCTTACACCGCCAAGACAAATAGTTTACTCTTGGTTTTGGAAGCTTACCCTTAAAGGGCCAATAGTTTACTCCTGGAGTTGGTAAGCTTACCCTGCCAAGACCAATTAACTCCTTGTTTTGGAAGCTTACCCTCAAAGGGCCAATAGTTTACTCCTGTTTTGGTAAGCTTACCCTGCCTGGCCAATAGCTGACTCCTGGAGTTGGTTAAGTTTACCCTGCCAAGGCCAATAGATTACTCCTGGTTTTGGAAGCTTACCCTTAAAGGGCCAATAGTTTACTCCTGTTTTGGTAAGCTTACCCTGCCTGGCCAATAGTTGACTCCTGGAGTTGGTAAGCTTACCCTTAAAGGGCCAATAGTTTACTCCTGTTTTGGTAAGCTTACCCTTCCAGGGCCAATAGTTTTAAGTTTGTCTGCTTACTTTATGCATAGTGGACAGAACAAAACAAGTTCAGCAACTAAAAATGCTACATATGTATGTCAGCTAAAACTTATTATTTTTAACAGATCAAATATAACACAATTCTTACAAAAATCAACAAAATAATCTTTTTTCAACATAAACATAAATAAACAATCAGAGAAATTAAACTGATCAGTGGACATGGAATTAAACGGATCAGGGGACATGGAATTAAACAAATCAGTGGACATGGAAAAAACTGCTGCAAGCTATTGATATAACTGCTTAAATATAATGTCATAGCTAGCTATTATAAAGTTCAACATATTTTTTCAATCAAAAATTTTTGTTTTTCATGACTGAATCTGACATTTATTACTAGCAGTAGCAATTTATTCATGAAAATGTTTCTGTTTTATTTAATGTTGGTAAATGAAAAATTCAATCAAATGCATAATAAATTTCTGCACTGCAGTTAAAGGTGTGTACCAGTAACTGTCTTATGTTTCTTAGTTCAACTAACATAGTATACATACATAGGATACTTACAATCAGAAAGCCTGCATGACTAATCTAAATGCACAAGTACCAGGGGGAAATCAAATTCAAAAGCATTGAATTATATACATTGTAACACTGATATTTTTAAAAATTCATTTGTACCTAGAACAATTAAAGACTGGAACTCTTTGGCAGATCAGTGTGTTACAGCGAAATCTTTATCTCAATTTAAATCAGAACTATTAATTTTGAATCCTATATCTGCTCAGTGCGATTAACATCAGCGCACTCCCCCCCACTCAAAGATTAATGCTCAATAGTGAGCTACTTTTGAGGAATCGAAACAGAAACAGAAACAGGGGGATACAAAAAAAAAACGCCCTGGTGGGTGAGTAGGGGGGGGGGGGGGGGCCAAGCCCACCAGAAGCTGGTTAGATTTAAGCCATTGAGAGGGTGTAGAGGACTACAAATTTTAACATTTTTAACACACTCTCGCTAGCTCTTTCTTTTCTCGCTCTGTCTTTCCACATTTTTTCGCTCACTTTTTAAGAGGGAGCAAACGTCTCCTCCGCCCCCCTCTGGATCTGCCTCTGAGTACACATCCTTATCCTTCCACATTTTAGCTTTAATGGTTTCAAAAATGTCAAAATTTTCAAAACAAGAGCATTATCAAGCTACAGCACATCTATTCCATGAAGTGTGGAGGAAAGACAAGCTAGAATGTTTAGCCAACTAATGCCCATCCACACCTTGTGTTGCAAACCCCACCCATGCTGCAGTGTCAATCTCCACACAAAGGAGTCTGGTTATCCTACGTCAACCACAATCACCTTTGCCACACCACTGATTCATGCCATGAGAAATATCTCCCATGACGGATAAGCTTCGCTTGCAAACGCAGTATCTTTGTTTACAAACGTGACTGGCAAATGACAAATGTAGTCCTGCGGTAAACGGGTGATAAGGTGTGGCAGAGGTTGTATCTGGGGACCAGTTATGTTCTCTGGAGAGAGGCATGGACATTCCCTTATTTCATGATTACTTAACTTACACCCACATGAAATCTTTAAGTAAGATTTAATAATACAATAGAGATATGTGAATATCCATCAAGAATATAAAAAACACACAAAATGTTTGACAAAACGGTGAAAATAATTAAATTTATGGTACATCTTTAGTGCATTCTGTAGAATGGTGTCTCATGATGATATGATCATCGCCTAAATTATACATCTGATTAAAAGATTTGTCAAAAATCTCGCCTATAACCTGACAACCTCCCTGCATTAGAGCATCCCTTATGTAACACTCAGTGTCCTGAGTGTTAGGAGTAGCTCTGTTGGTCAAGCCTAAGGGACAGACAATTTAACTTGAAGGAGGGGGGGGGGCCTTGGTTTTTTGTTTTGGTCAGAAAATTTTCTGAAAAAAATATTTATTTTTTGAAGGCGTCGCGACAGAATATTTTTTTCATTATTAGCATTATTTTATATAGCAGAAATCCTTCTTCAGAATATTTTTTTTCTTACCCTCTGCTTCCAAAATATTTGTTTCATCAAAAATCATTTTCAAAATATTTTTTTGGGAAAAAACCAAGGCCCACCCTGCAAGTTAAATGGTCGTCCCTTAGACTACAAGTCCCTTTGAATTTATTTGCTATTAGTCACATCTTTGTTATCAACATTTCCTGTACTATCCACTTGTGTTCAATTAAGTTGATAGTACAGGAAAGTTGATAACAAAGATGTGACTCAAATAGCAAACAAATTCTAAGGGACTTGTGGAAAGTCCAATTGAGCCTCAAGAAAGTTTTCTAGAGTCTTAAATTAGGCTGCACTTCTGTAGTACTAGTATATTTAACCAAACATTTTTTTCATATTTTGGCTGAGATCAGACAGGTTAATCGCCAGTGATCAACATATTTTGAAAGTGAATGATCAGATCATCTTTAAGGCAAAATAATTCAACAATTAATGTAAGCAGAGTTATGGTTCCTGCTCACTAATCTACTACTCAGTTTTGGAGATATAGATATGACGGACCGACTGACGGAGGGGGATCAAACTGTGACTGTATGCTCCCCTTTCAGGAAGCAAAAAAAAATGAGTATTATACACAGGTGATTATGTTACATGGAAAAACTTGTTTACAGTACTTACCCAGTTTTGATGACAGCAATGCCCAGAAGTTCTGGTCTTTAAATTCTGCCCAATAACATTTCTCCACTGGCATTCATATTCACTCATTTCTACTTGATTCATTTCTTCGCCAATTGCTCAGCTACACTAAGTTTTCCTGCCAGATGTAACGTAGCTAACAATTGACTAACTGGTTACGATGTAACGTAGCTAACAATGGACTAACAGAGGTTACGATGTAACGTAGCTAACAATGGACTAACAGGTAACAATGTAACGTAGCTAGCAATGGACTTACAGGTTACGATGTAACATAGCTAGAAATGGACTAACAGGTAACACGTAACGAAGCTAGCAATGGACTAACAGGTAACAATGTAACATAGCTAGCAATGGACTAACAGGTAACAATGTAACATAGCTAGCAATGGACTAACAGGTTACGATGTAACATAGCTAACAATGGACTAACAGGTAACAATGTAACGTAGCTAACAATGGACTTGCAGGTTACGATGTAACGCAGCTAGCAATGGCCCAACAGGTAACAATGTAACGCAGCTAGCAATGGACTAACAGGTAACAATTTAACGTAGCTAGCAATGGCCTAACAGGTAACAATGTAATGTACTTGACAATGGACTAACAGGTAAAAATGTAACGTAGCTAACAATGGCCTCACAGGTAACAATGTAACATAGCTATCAATGGACTTACAGGTTACGATGTAACGCAGCTAGCAATGGACTAACAGGTTACAATGTAACGTACTTGACAATGGACTAACAGGTTACAATGTAACATACTTGACAATGGCCTAACAGGTAACAATGTAACATAGCTAGCAATAGACTAACAGGTTACGATGTAACGTACTTGACAATGGCCTGACAGGTAACAATGTAACGTAGCTAGCAATGGACTAACAGGTTTTGATGTAACGTACTTGACAATGGCCTAACAGGTTACGATGTAACGTAGCTAAAAATGGACTAACAGGTAACAATGTAACATAGCTAGCAATGGACTAACAGGTAACAATGTAACGTAGCTAACAATGGACTTACAGGTTACAATACGCACTTGACAATGGACTAACAGGTTACGATGTAACGTACTTGACAATGGCCTGACAGGTAACAATGTAACATAGCTAGCAATGGACTAACAGGTTTTGATGTAACGTACTTGACAATGGCCTAACAGGTTACGATGTAACGCAGCTAAAAATGGACTAACAGGTAACAATGTAACATAGCTAGCAATGGACTAACAGGTAACAATGTAACGTAGCTAACAATGGACTTACAGGTTACAATGTAACGTACTTGACAATGGACTAACAGGTAACAATGTAACGTAGCTAACAATGGACTAACAGGTAACAATGTAACGCAGCTAGCAATGGACTAACAGGTAACAATGTAACGTAGCTAACAATGGACTTGCAGGTTACGATGTAACGTACTTGACAATGGACTAACAGGTAACAATGTAACGTAGCTAACAATGGCCCAACAGGTAACAATGTAACATAGCTAGCAATGGACTAACAGGTTACGATGTAACGTAGCTAACAATGGACTAACAGGTAACAATGTAACGTACTTGACAATGGACTAACAGGTTACTGGTACACATCTAGACACTTATGTTCCTTCTTAAATCTTTCATCCTCTAGTGTGGTGAAACACAAGAAAGTGGTTGACAAGACTATTTTGCTTTAACGAGACCACTTTGTTGCCCAACAAGGGCCCAATTGAAATAATGGTTGACAAGACCGAAAACTTGGCCTTTCACCTTAAAACAGGACTTGTGTATATAGGTTGAGAAGAAAAAATCCGCCAAAACTAGAAGCCTGGTTGTAAATACTGTTAGATGTGACTTCTCTGTAACAGTGTTGTGAATAGTGGATGACAAGACCAAATAGTCTGCCATTTGCCCAACAAGGGGCCCTGTTGTGAATACTGGTTGACAAGACCAAAAAGTTTGCCATTAGCCCAATAAGGGGCCCTGAATACTGGTTGACTAGAAAAAATCTGCCGAACGAGGAGTCTTGTTGTAAATACTGTTGGACTTCTTTGCCTTATGCCCAATTAGGGACCATTGTGAATATTGGTTGACTTTTGTCCAAGAAAAGGCCCGGTAGTGAATAAAAGTTGACAACACCAAATACTTTGCCATTTGCCCATCAAGGGGCTCTGTTGTGAATAATGGTTGACACAACCAAATAGTTTGCCATTTGCCCAACAAGGGGCCCAGTCGTGAATACTGGTTGACAAGACCAAACACTCTCTTGCCCATCAAGGGGCTCTGGCGTGAATAATGGTTTACAAGACAAAATAGTTTGCCATTTCCCCAACAAGTGGCCATGTTGTGAATACTGACATCCTCATGTGTCCACGAAACCCTGACAAACTTAGCTTGGTAATTCTCGGGCTAGAAGTCGCTATTTTGATTGGCTACATCATACCTTGATGTAGCCAATCAAAAACTCGCTTTCATTCACGACTTGGTTAGGGGATATCCCGATGTAGATTTTAAATAGTGTTGTACCTGGTATATACCATGTGAAAATCAGTGCATTTTGTACAGTAGTGTTAATAGTTTGTTATTACAGCTTTATTTATTAGTTTCGTAATGTTTTCTTCACACTCAAGAATGAGTAAAAATGAATACTGCCAAACACTTGCTTCTTTCATTAGCAATTTCATTAGTTGTTATTTTGAAGGATTGACGTCATACGAAAATCTTCTAGCCTGGGAATTTCCTAGCTTAGTTTGTCAGGGTTTCGTGGACACATGTGGACACAGAAACCCTGACTTGTGAGGATGGAATACTGGTTGACAAGACCAAATAATTTGCCATTAGCCCAACAAGGGGCCATTTTGAATAATGGTTTACAAGACCAAATAGTTTGCCATTTGCCCAACAAGGGGCCATTTTGAATAATGGTTTACAAGACCAAATTGTTTGCCATTTGCCCAACAAGGGGCCATTGTGAATACTGGTTGACAACCAAATAGTTTGCCATTTGCCCAACAGGGGCTTAGTCATGAATACTGGTTGACCAGACCAAACACTTTGTTTCTTGTCCAACAAGGGGCTCTGTTGTGAATAATGATTAACAAGACAAAACAGTTGGCTGCTTAACCCAACAGGGGCCATTGTGAATACTGGTTGACAAGACCAAACACTTTGTTTCTTACCAAGCAAGGGGCTCTGTTGTGAATAATGGTTTACAAGACCAATTAGTTTGCCATTTCCCCAACAGGGGCCCTGTTGTGAATACTGGTTGACAAAAGACCAAAATTTTACACTTCCCTAAGTAGGACTCCGTTTTGAATACTGGGTGACAAGACCAAATAGTTTGCCATTAGCCCAACAAGGGGCCCAGTCGTGAATACTGGTTGACAAGTCCAAATAGTTTGCCATTTGCCAAACAAGGGGCCCAGTCGTGAATACTGGTTGACAAGTCCAAATAGTTTGCCATTTGCCAAACAGGGGGCCCTGTTGTGAATACTGGTTGACAAGACCACTTGACCTATTGTGAATAAAATTTGACGAGTCCACTTTGCCATACGATATTAAAAAGGACCACCAGAATCCAAGAATCCTCTGAAGACTACTATGCACATGGAACATCAAAGTATACAAAAGTGTTGGAGGACAAGACTATTTATAGTGCTTCATTAAATGATAAAACTGCAAAAAATGTAGCTGAGTGAAGCGACTCCATTTAAATATTTTTTAGAGGTTTTTTGCAAACTCTAGCAACTTTGCACCAAAACATTTGTATTGTTTTTTTTAATAGTGTGTAGCGCCACTTTCAACCATTTTTCTGCTATATCCCGGCATCCAGTTTTTACAAGGGGTGTAGTCTATAATACCTGGCACAGGATCAATAGCAGATGACTAACGAAGCCCCCAATTAATTAAGTTAACAAATATAATTCATACAACATTTTCTTTATTTGTTGTAAATACATAGTCAGCACCAACTCATTCACTCATTACTTACATCAACTTACAAAATCATTTTCCACCATACAATAAACATCAAAACTCTTTTCTCAACAATACACTTTAAAGAAAAATGGAACTTTCTTCATACATGTAGCTTCGTATAGCTTATAAAATGAATATAAACTTTAACACACACAAATTTTAAGAAGGAAAGATCCCTTTTCCTTTAGACATGTAACAAAAACATACAATATTTTTAAATACTTGAACTTAATGGCCTTTTTCTCCTACAGCAAACTTCATGAAAAATAAATTAAGAATTTTTGAAAAGTTTCTACCAAAACAAAAAAAACGATATCCTTTCACAAAAAAGTTTGCAATGCATACATAAATGCCCAAAATCCTAAAAAAAAAACCCTGACAACGATCATTGAATTTATGTTCCCTTTAAATAAACAACCCTTTACAGTTGATAACAAAAAAAATCATCATGGTAAGTCCCCAATTGCACAAAAAGTCATATGGCTTCTGACTGGTCTTTATCTTGTATGGTTTGTCCAATATTTGTTTGTTTGTTTGTTTGAATGATGTTGAACACCACTTTTAGCAATTTTTCAGCTATATCATGGTGTCCAGGTTTTGGATGAGGAAACCATTGTACCTGGAGAAAACCCCCGACCTTGTCCAAGATTTATATCTGGTCACAAGTCATATTACCTTCTGTACAATGGGAGTCTGATTCATCAATAGTTAAATATGTGAATACACGTACATGTAACAGACCAATTTTCATTTAGTCACTAACCTGTGAAGGTACATGTCATCATAAATTGTGTACATGTCATCATAAATCGTGTACAGCACACAATTTAAATAGTATATATTATTTCAATACTTTATACTTTGTTTACATCTTGAAATAAAACTTTTAATCTGGACATTCATGAATCAGACATACACAGTCATAAATATACGAATAAAGTATTCTCATGTTATACACACTTATTTTTTTAACTGTACATTGTGATATTTGTGGTCTTGTAGTTTATTCGGCTAAATTTGCAGCGAATATTTATCCCTTTCATTCATCCTCGACACTTACAATTCCAAACTAAGGCCAAGATAATTAAATCAGTAGATTCTCACCATACCAAAAAATATGAGGTGGCCATGGGTAAAGAGATTTTTTTTGTATTTTTCATAAGATATTAAAAAAAAACCTCATTAGACCCTTAATTACACTTGATATGAACACCATCAGTATCACATTTTTTATCAACAAAAAACTTTACATCGGTGTGAATTTGTAATTGTATCACAATATCGGGAACAGACATGAAAAAAAAAATCCACATTTTGAAATTTAAAGAAATTAAACAACAGAAAATTTATAGAGGCACGCAAGGATGAGAATCTACCAATTAATTTTAATTGGCCTCACCCTTTTACAACACATTTGTTTAAACTCACACCACTTTCCTTTCATGCAACTGAAACATGCAATGCACACTGCTAAAATCAAGCCAACTCTCATCACACACAACTCTGATCCATCAACCTCTGCCAAATCCAATATTTGGCATGGGCCAAATTGTAGCGATCTACTAACCTCAACAGAATCATAAGCAGCACATTAAAAGCTTTATACATTTTCTAAATGTACACGAAACCTGTACATGTTTATCTTTGTACACACTGGCAATAGATATATGTATATCGACAATACATAAAAAAAATGTATGAAATACTAAATGTTACATATATATTTACAAGGTGATGCAGACTTGCTGATATGTTTCACAAATTTTGGCACCAAAAATACATAAAACCAATCAGATCGATTGATACAACTCCTATGGTAATACAAAACCAATCAGATCATTTGAAATTACAAAATCTATGGTATAATATGGTTACCTGTAATTGTCCAGCCTTGCTGGTGAAAGAAAAAATTGCACAATACCATAGAGTTTAATCATACAATACAGCTCCAATAAATTTTGCCTTTTTCAACATGGACATACAAGTACTTTTTTGTAAAATTTAAATGTATTTAACCCATTGAAAAGAAGTAAAAATGCTAACTTATTTTTTCTATAAGTTGGTCTAAGAGTAGATTATTAAACATGGAAAAGCGAAAATGTGCTCAAGCTGTATTTATCAGTGTAATTTCAGTGGCATGGGACAAGATTTTGTTTAACTGGTTAAAAAATTTTAAATGACCCTGTTCTGATTATTACATTAAAAAAATTTTAAAACATTTTTTGACCCCATTCATGGTAAAATCCTATAGCCTTGAACAAGGAATTTGTTCTGTGGGGTGGTGTGGACATTGTTTTAATTGTTTCTGTTTGGAAGAAACAAAAATGCATCTGTTCATGAGTATTCTTTTCTTTAAAATTGTTCTTCTAGTTATAATGTACTATTTGTATGCTTTGACCAACATGGGTGTTAAACATCAATAAAGTTAATTATTATTTTTTATATTTCGGTTCAAAGAAATTTTTTATGTAATCAGTTATATAGCGTACAAGAACCACAATCTATTAGATCTATTTAAAATTGTAATCTCTTCAAAACAGCAAATGAAACTAAACAAAATTTTCTACATTGTACATGCAGCTCAATGACTTTTGTGTATACAAGTACAAATTCCTTTTTTTAAATTAATTTTTTAAGATTCTAATTTTTAATTGTTTGATCCTATATCAGAATGTCCTCTACTGAAACTGTAGGCATTGCCATGGATAAATTTGTTTACAAGCATTGTAAAATACCTGAAACAATTATAGCCAGTCATGGGCACACACATACTTTTGTATCAATGATGTATTAAAAATACAAATATTTTGTAATTTGCCCAATTTACACTGGTAAAGAAGGGAATTTGTCCAACCAACAACAAAATAGGATAAATTCTTTAGTAACTGACAGTGTACTGCAAGTGGTTTTTTTTTTAAAGATGCAGGAAGCTTAACCAGATTTACAACATGTTTTCAGATGCCAGTATATGTCCAGTGTAATAACTCACATAAAAATTTTTACAGCCATGACAACCAACCCTTTTTAATCCTATTTTAATCACGCTCAGGGTGGGGGGTGTTAGGTCTTAGATGACAACCCAATATCCTTGGTTTGCCGGAACATAATTAACTGCAGGGAAAAGATTAAATTCTGAAAATATGGATATTTTCCCAGAATAACCTTCAGATTATAACCGCCAGTCTTAAATGGTTCTTGTAAATCTCCTGATTTCCACAGGACATTGATAAAAAGACATAGGGCACCAATAATTAAAATCACCCTGTTTGTAATGACATTTATAATAAGTATGTTTTCATAAATGTTGACATTTGTAGAAATATATGTTAATATAAATTGATCAGGAATAATTTTTTTTTTAATGGTCACTTGTATACATTGCAACTGTTCAAGACACCATTGCAGTCTCTTATTTAAAGTATCTGTTCCAGAGATAGTCTGATCTCTAAAACCAAATTTGTTAAATAATACAAAATCTACATATTTACAATATTTATTGTAAAAGTTAAAAGTTACTAACAAAAATAAAACAAAACTATAAAACAATAAAATAATCAATGTCTGTATTATTGCAAAATAAATATACTGAACTACTGTTTGTATGTTTCATAAAAACTGACACCATTTACATGCAGCTTAAAATTGAAAAAAAAAATATTGAAAACATAAAAATCTTCCATTGTAAAAATGCATGCTTGCATGTTACTCTGACATTAAAAAAATTTGTGCACAAGAGTACCTGAATAAAGACAACCTGGTTTTTAGGTAAAAATTAAAACAGTTTAAACATTTATGAAGTTATATAAATTAAAAGAATAATAAATTTGATTAAAAATTTCAAAAAAAAATAAAACACCCATTTTGTTCAGAAATTATAACCTGCAAAAAGCAAATAAAAAATCAAGTACAGAATTTGATAAAAACAACACAAAAAGGGGGTTTCAGAAATTATGAAACATACTATATTGTACAAGTAACCACTTGTAGCTTCAACCTTTATTTCTTACACAACACTCTCATTTTTAGGAGGACCACAAATTTTTTGATAGAAGCCTCTCCAAGAAGCTAATGTTTTTCCAGTCCAAATCCAACCACCTGATGTTATTCCAACAATAACAGTCATTAAGTATTTTATCATAAAAACATTAAATTCTGGTGTAGCTTCTTTTGGTCCATTTGGACAAATTCCACCTTTAAATTCTTTGTGACACCAGTTATTCATCCATTCGGCTCTGAATGATTGTTCATAAAAATAGCACGCAATTACAATTGTTGCTGGAACAGTGTATAGAACTGAAAATATTCCAATTCGCACCATTAATTTTTCTAATTTGTCAGTTTTGGTACCATCACTTTTCATAATTGTTCGTATTTTGAAAAGGGAAACAAATCCTGCTAGAAGAAAACTGGTACCAATAAGTAAATACACAACCAAAGGTGCCAGTACAAATCCTCGCAAAGCGTCAACATCCGAAATTCCTGTAAAGCAAACACCACTTAAAACATCTCCGTCGACCTGTCCCATGGCTAAAATTGCTATTGTTTTAATTGCTGGAACAGCCCATGCAGCCAAGTGGAAGTACTGTGAGTTTGCCTCTATGGCTTCGTGTCCCCATTTCATTCCTGCAGCTAGAAACCAGGTCAACGTTAAAATGACCCACCAAATTGAACTTGCCATACTAAAGAAATAGATTGACATAAATAGCACAGTACAGCCTTCCTTCTTTGTTCCCTGTGTTACAAACAAAGTGTCTGAATTTGAATCTCGAAATCTTGTACATTCCACGCTATCCTCGTTCAAAGCAAATCCTACAACATATGAAATGGCTACCATGAAGTAACATCCAGACAGAAAAATTATTGGCCTTTCAGGATATCTGAATCTGGTCATGTCAATAAGAAAAGTCATTACTGTAAAAAGTGTGGACGCTAAGCAGATGCTTGACCAAACGCCAATCCAAAGGGATGCGGTTTGTCGTTGGTCATCACTAAAAAACATATCCTTACATGGGGCTCCACAGTCCTGATAGACGTGGCTTCCAATCTTAATACGATAATCATGTCCAGGTTTAACTCTGTACTTGTCGACACACTGGAAGATGTCTTTACGAAAAGTGTTATTCAGGAGATCTACGCCTGGAATCGGTTGAGTCTTTCCTGGATTGTATGGATAAGGGGGAACAACTCCAACTCCTGGTTTCAAAGTTGTTCCGCCACCAGAAACAGGCTCTGTGTTATTTTCTCCTACACACAATCCATCTGGAGGGAACTGATCACATTGTAAACTTTCTGGCCAATAAAATCCAAATTTGTTCATTAAACTTTCACATCCATTGCGCGCCTGGTTACAGAGTGAACGGCATGGCGGTATTGCTTCTTCTAACACTGTACACACGGGTACATACATGGTACACAAAAAGAATTTTAAATGTGGACTACACTTCACTTTAACTAACGGAAAAAACTGGTGAACTTCGAGTCCCGCATCTTCTTGTTTTTGGTGCGACAACAAATTCGGCATAATAGTCAGGTTATATGGAATGTCTTTGCAAAGAGGGATTGAAATCGGCTCACACTTTCCATGTTGCGGTTTTTGTTGAGCGAAGGCAGTTCCTATATTCGCGAAAAGCATTGCAATTGCACACAATCGTAGTCCGTTGAATATAGCCGCCATTGTTATTTATATGAGCAGACACACGTTAAAATTTGACTAATCCACAATCGTCAAACATTTAAAAAATCACTCGATAAACATCAAAATGTTTCTATGTTATAAACTTCAACGATACTGCTTTTGGTTTACATAGACTTACATATATCCATTTTTGATTGTATAGCATACATTACTCAAATCACTCTGCCTTTGTGTTTCCTCAGCTTTGGAATACAATTAGCTCGTTTCTAAATTCCCTCGAGGCAATCAAGTAAGACAACATTTGTGGGGATCTTGAAACGAATAACCAATTATTTCAACGGTTTCCAGCCATCTGTAATTTGATTGGTTACAACTTCGTTTGCTGTTCTGTTGACCTCCTGTGAATAAGACCTGTAGAGTAAATTTCTGATCGGTTGAGTGATTATTGGTAATTACCACTTCATTAAGGTGACATGTGAAATCCATTTCGGATTTAATTAAGTACAAACAAAAGTTGTGAAGTGAAATGAAAACGTTTAATTAAATTACGGTTGTTTTTTTAAAGAGAATACAGTAATCCTTAAAATGCCATAACTTCCTGGCTGAGTCAGACTCGGATTAGACTGTGACCGGATTGAAATTATAATTTAATTAATTAGGTTAATAATTTTTGTCAGCGCACGTACCGTGCCATTTTTTAGGGACGACAGTACATAACATGTTAAAAACTATTTTTACAACTATGTAGAATTGAAGTCGTCGTGCACTTGTTCTACTGTAAATTAAGACTGGGAAAATCTGTATTTTTAAAAGAATATTTAGAACAAAAATTTTCTACATTTTAAGGAATTATATAGTAAAGAAAATATTTGAAATGTTAAAAGTTGCTTTGTCACCCAGTTTAAGTAAATATTTTTCCAAGACCTGAGTACGATTTACCTTTCAAGTAGATAACTTGATAAGATATGACAGGTATAAAATTATGGCCATAAACATCCCGAAGGCGTAGTGTCAGCTGAAATAAATTTAATCTTAACTACTGTTTAATAGAAATACTGTAATAAAAATCCCATTCGGTCATAATTTCAGTAGTCTTAAATTAATTATGGCTTCTAACTAGCAGTTATTAGTTTTTAATATTTCCACCATATTTTTCTTTGGTATGGAATATAAATTCGTATCATGAAGGTTAGGAGTGGGTGCTGAAAAGAGGTAGGGGTTGCGGTTTCCCGTCATCTTTCTCATGAAGACCTATTTAAATCTCAGTTCATTACTATTCGTTATGTAATAATTAAAGATATTAAACTACAATAGTGAAAAATAATCTTTACTATTACATTAATGATCTCAAAACATCAAAGGAAAAGCCAGCCCATATAACAATTGAAGTACACAACTCGGTTTCATTATAACAAATGAGTACGTCATTATACAAAGAAGTTAATGAACTATTATTGTGCCTCAGTTTATCTTTATGTACGGATTATAATGTCTGTCTTTGATCCGGGATTATCTTTTCTCTTTTGCTTTATAAGCATTCATGAAGGGAATTTGTTAACGAATATTGTGTACAGTAAAATAATAGAACACCCGAAAAATGACATAAAAGAATAAAATGAAAATATAATATTCAAATACTGCTTATACCACCGACATTTATTCGATACATAAGACACATGGAAACTAGGGTGTGTAATGTGACGGGGAAATATCCCAAGTCAACGTTTTATTAATTTTTTGTAGCCCCCTTTTTACACCACAAGCATCCTCACAAGTCAGGGTTTCTGTGTCCACATGTGTCCACGACGGGTTTTTGTGTCCACATGTGTCCACGACGTGTTTTTGTGTCCACATGTGTCCACGACGTGTTTTTGTGTCCACATGTGTCCACGACGTGTTTTTGTGTCCACATGTGTCCACGACGTGTTTTTGTGTCCACATGTGTCCACGACGTGTTTTTGTGTCCACATGTGTCCACGACGGGTTTTTGTGTCCACATGTGTCCACGACGGGTTTTTGTGTCCACATGTGTCCACGACGGGTTTTTGTGTCCACATGTGTCCACGACGTGTGAAACCCTGACTTATGAGGATGCACCACTAGTTCAAAAATGGTTTATGCTACGTATGCAGCAACATACAACACCCAGTAAGAAATTGCCCTTATGTTTCCCACAAAATCTGTAATAGACAGGATGTTTCTACCGATTCATTCTACGTAAACAGGAACCTACAAATACTGTTCCTGCGAAGTAATATATTTGAATGGTGTTTTAACGCCACTTTCAGCAATTTTTCAGCTATTTCATGGCGTCCAGTTTTTATTAGGGGAGGAAGCCGGAGTTCCCGGAGAGAACCCCCGACCTGCGGTAGGAAAACTGGCAATCCTTGTCAATTAAGATTGGAGTCGAGTACACCCTGCCTGCAGTGAGAATTATTGGAAAGAGCGTGACAAGAGCAGGTGGCCAAACAGATTTTAAAAAGGAAGTGGGACTCGATCCGACATACTCTCCGGAAATCAGACAGCATCACATGCCAGGCCCCGACTTGGAACCCAAAGGCAATAGGAAACAGCTGAAGGCGAGACACAAATGCAGAGTTGAAGAGGAGGGGAACCAACTGGATGGAGGCCGTGAAAGAAGCCCAGAGCATAGTACGCTGGCGAGTCGTCGATGGCATATGCTACTGAGGACTAAGAGCTAAGAAGATGAAACAAAACTTATGCTGCTGAAATTTGATGATTGATTGAGTATTTGTTTGAAGTCAAGCCAGAAGTTAAGTTTCTTATTTACTATCTTCTGTCCATAACCTAAGCTACCATTAAAGTTTGAATATCTGCACACATACTCGTTAACCTTTGAATGTCGCATTAAAGGTATTTCAGATAAAACAAAAGATTTTTATACAAATGTTAAACAAATGTTGCAACAAAAAAGAAATACATTTTTCAATACATTCTATATATAGGTCGATGATCTAGATAACCCGGTCTTTATAGAAGAATAAATGTTAATAAGAAATATGATAACAGAACGTTAAAGGAACAATTATCAGGTAATCAGAGCCGTAAAAGATTTATCAATCTACCAAGTTTGATTAAATTACAATGAGCCATATTGGTCAACTAGTAAGTGTACTGAACTATGACGATCGCTTTTGATAAAAGTGCACGTCTTCAATAAAAGGTTTAGAATTGTGTATCACAGTCGTGGTAAATGTGGGTGGCATACTATATACTTATTAAGCTATTCCGCTACTATGGATTGTATGACTTCATTTTGAGTCTGAGGGTTGCCAGTTTTTTTTACGAGTGTCATTGGTTTTGACTACGTACTCTCTAAAATATATCTGTAATTTTTAGGCGTTTATGCAATCTGTGGGCTGTTCGTTATTTTACTTTGTCGGATATAGAATTTATCGAAATTAGCTCGTGACCACAGCACATCTTTACTATATTTTTTCATATGGTGTTAGCTGCTAGCCCGCTTGTACGTTAAGCATTTCGGGGCTCAAAAAGTAAACAGGGACACTTAGTATGCATTCAGCTCTAGGTGAAGTTTTGTTTTTAATTATGCAGAAAATAAAATAAAAACACAAAATCAACGTCTGTTGCATGTCGTCTGCCTAAGCGATGGCCGCACTCCCACATTTTCGTCATCGAGACAACACCTAACAGACACAGGTTCATGAATCACTATAATCGTGAAAGATGGCATTTGATATGCGAAAGAGCTATTGATATTTTCGGCCTTTAAAAGTGTCGTATTTCTCTTCTTTCTGATTTAGATGATCTGATAAGTTCAACTTACGATCTAGGCGTATTCAACTAAATAACTCCATTACAATATTGAAGCGGAACGTTTATAAAGACGTAACTAAACCTTAGCACTTTTAAATTTGTAAAGTATAAGTCTTATACATTTTAACCTTTTTAATGAGATTTCCTTTTAATTGTCACTTGGACTCCATTATAAGATAGAAAATGCAAAAGAGCTCATAAGAAATAGCAAATAAATACATACTAGTCAACTTACAAGTGTGAAAAATGTTGACTGAGTTTGCTTCTTGAGTATTTACAGCGGATACTGTAGACATGTTTGATGGTAAAATGATACTCGACCTCTCGTGGCGGAAAAAGCAAAAGATATATCAAGCGACACGATGCGTCTACCTTTTATTCGGTTAATCGTTTGTTTAATTAGCATAACTCGCATCCCACGCTCCATGAAAGTCTAAAAAAAGCGTCCGACTAAACTCGCCTTAACTGTACAGCAGCTGTTTATCGACACAGTATATTAAGATTTGATCCGTGTCCCATATCTATCTAGGAGGTCATCAGGCGAGTAGAAGGATTGAATCTGTCCACTATAGCCAAGGACCGCGGAGAAAGATTCGATCCTCTGTGTATCTGCATGCAGGACCATTACTCAACTTGAAGATTCAATCCTGCTCCTCGTTTGTCTCAGAAGTATAGGATTTGTTTCGTGCTAACCGCCCAGCAGATGAATAGTTTTCCCTTGGCCATTGGACAATTTGATATAATTCTCTATCTAAAATTTACTTGACAATATCGGGTTAACATTCAAACCTAATTGTATAACAATTTGTTTCTTTAAGTGCTGTTTAAATCTCTGTTGCAGCAATTTTTCAGCTTTGCCTTGGCGTCCAGTTTTTATCGGGATAGGATGCCGGAGTACCCGCGAAAATCCCCGACCTTCGTTAGGAAAACTGGAAATATATGTTATATTTGTTTTCATAATTAAATAGTGTATGTTGAGAAAGAGTGGGTTTATTTCAGTTTCGATATTTTTGGTCCTAGCAGTTTTTAATAATAATTTTAATCGCCCCTCTCCACTGGACACGAAACGCGAGTGTATAGAAATAAACATGTTGTGTAACTGACAACCACGGAACTGACAATGTTTTTGACAAAGGGGAGAAAGGTGTGGTTTACTTATGATAGAAAACTAATGTGTTTCATCTCAAAGTCAAAATTGTAAAAACGTAATATTTTTTCATAATTAATTAGCGAGGATATGTTGATAATAAGTGGGCTTATTTAGCATAAGGTGTTTTTGTGTTACTGGAGAAAAATATTGTTTTCCTTAATAAACTTAACCTCCCCTCTACATTGAACACCTAAAAGATAAGTCAAAGGTGGAACATTCTAAAATAAACACAAACAGCATACGCGCGAATGATACAAATAAAACTGTTTACTACATGTACAAACATGTATAGTGTACTGATTAACTTCAAAAGTTGAGGTTTATTTTTAAACAGGTTTAAATTTAAATGTTATCTTATGAATGAAATCTTACGTCACCGTTATAAGAGACAGTCTATGTTCCCTTTACGTAAGTAAACCACAGTACTATAAGTCTGACAATAGCAATACAGTATAGGTCACAGATATCACACCTTATGTATGATATGTTTATAAAAGTTGACAGAAGGAAGTGTCGATGTCATCTCCTCAATAACTGGTCTATTTTCTTGAGTGCAATAAAATCATTTATTTTATTTGAGAATATCACACTATCGAGATTCTATTTGAAAATAATATTATCTTGTTCCCTAATCGGAATTTTACTGTTTTATTCTGTTTCCAATCGTTTTTGTTGTTAAAGAGGCTACCCAATCCCTTTTACCCTCTTATTGTATTTTTAGGAGTGTTTTACCTGATCTCTTGTAAATTCTGATTTGTGCTTACTTTTCAGCAACAGGCACGGCACATGATAGCATTTCTTATTTCAAGGTTAAGGTTTTTTGTTTGTTTGTTTGTTTTGTTTTTTTTTTGGGGGGGGGGGTATGTGGGAGGAGGTCAGGTTAAAAGGAAGTCTCGTACATTTACTGCGTGTTTTCCTGTGCTCGTTTGGAATATGACAGAAATACTGCTAACTTTCTGTTTACAATAGATCGTTGTGACTTGAGGAAGTTTTTAACGTCCAACAACGACAACCTAATGCCCTTGGTCGGACAGATAGATTGTTATATCGTGCAAGGAGCGTAGCAATTTTTTACATGCAGTACGACAACACTACCAACAAATCAGTTTCCCTTTTTAACTACATTCGGGAGGCGCTGGGACGTCTTAGCGTTTATTAGCCAGTCACTATTTCTCAGACAAATTATAGAAGAGAATACATAACTTTTACCTAGTCTTCCCTATGGCTCTGTATAAAATGTTTTCGCCGCGTCGAAGGCGGAGCTGTTTAAGACGCGGACGTTTGTCATTTCTAGTTGTCGACATGCTGTGACACACTGAAAAACACACTGGTTTATTTATGATTAACACAGAGTATACAAAAAATTTCTAAGTAACCAGTTGAGAAATGAGGGGCTTCCCAATAAATAGTACGGCAGGGTGCAAACACATGCAGGCAATTGGGGTCAGGATAATAAATATTGCCCTCAGAAATGTAAAAAGTTGTAATAAATAATTATATTATCAAAAATTTCTCTTTATTATACTACAAGAGAATTTTATTAATATTTCGCAATAAGACATTTCAGACTGGTTACCAAACTAGTGAATACACACAGTACACTCATTTATTAGCATTTTATTCATTGAAAAATCATCCTGACCCCCAAGTGGTAGCTACCATAATGTAGCTTCATTTTTTTTTATCATTGTCGCCAAGATAAAAAAAAGAGGGAGCTACATTATTGTAGCTAACCCAAGTACCCGTGGATGCAAAAAAAAAACCGAAAGCCGGCGAATTACAATGTTAAAAAAATTATCCAGTACGTTAAATATTCTTTCATTGATATATCACGTACAACCCGACTTATAATCGACAAGGACTAAATATTAACATTGGTATATCTTTTCTAAAGTCACTTAAAAGGATCAGAATAACAGCCATACTTGATCACGTTAACCAAACACGTCCTAGAGATGTTTTAAATGTATTAGTTTTCGAGTAGTTTGACATGACTAAGCATTTATCGTTCACAAATTAATTTCATTATTTGTTTTCGGCTAAGTCTCCAATTTGTATTACAAGATATTCACATTTAGGACATAGTTCTGAAATTTAATACTCTTTAAATGACGTAGGTAATAAATATATGGGTACACTAAATTGGTAACTTGATCGAGCTTAGTGGGTACTTGGAGGTCCTGAGGACTGCTTAGCATGTAAGGGCAGATATCGTTAAAGGGTCGTTAGGTTATAATACCGGATGCCTGGTCGCAGTCCATCATATAATACCGGATGCCTGGTCGCAGTCCATCATGAGTGGGTTACATGAGTTATAATACCGGATGCCTGGTCGCAGTCCATCATGAGTGGGTTACATGAGTTATAATACCGGATGCCTGGTCGCAGTCCATCATGCGTGGGTTACATGAGAGTGCACGATTGATCCTTATAGATTTAGATACTAACAAAGGTTAAGGAGACAGATTAACATTAGCACCTTATTGCTGATTTCTAAATCCTTCTTTTATATGAAGAATGACGTTATTCTTATTATGTTTACTCTCAAAGGCTAAATTATCCAAACCAACCACACTTTTAGAAGTAAATGAATTCTAGATGCTATCAAAGGTTACATTCTCTATACATAACCAACTTTCCATATTGTAGAAGTGGCAAACAATTCTTAGGTCAATTGGCCCGTTCAATTTTAGCGTTGATGCTTTTTTTCTCCATGAATATAAATAAATGCTTCCCGTAAGACGTTTAACAAGAATTAAATCAATAAACGGATTCTGATACTGTTGTTGGTAAATGTCCAGTAATCAATAGGATAGAGGTTAAAGGTCATTGATCCTAAATATGAGGTTAAAGGTCACTGATCATGCTTATGAGGTTCAAGGTCATTGGTCCTGCTTTTCAGGTTAAAGATCACTGATCCTGCTTATGAGGTTAAAGGTCATTGTTCCTGCCTATTATGTTAAAGGTGACTGATCCTGCTTATGAAGTTAAAGGTCATTGTTCCTGCTTATGAGGGAAAGGTCAGTGATATACTGCTTATGAGGTTAAAGGTCATTGATCCTGTTTATGAGGTTAAAGGTCATTGATCCTGTCTATGAGGTTAAAGGACATTGATCTTGCTTATAAGAAAGGTCATTGATCCTGCTTATACACACGAATAAATTGTTGCTTCATTCTTCCAATGTGTACAAATAATATTCAATAAACCAATTGATTTTGTTTGTGATTGTTTTATATTATTTAATGTGTGTCGTTGGTTTTTCTTAATGCCAGAATTATGTTCTGACTTTATAAAGCAACCCTTACTAATTCCACGTTCGCTCCACATCGTGGTGACATGAGAGGACGACCATATACCCACATACTTGAAAGGTGTGTTATGTGTGTAATGTGTCATCTATGTGTACGTAACAAACGGTTTATTAGTACATGTAATAAAGTGATTATTAAATTATCTCAAAGTAACTTAAAATCTGAAACTGCAAGTTCCCAGTCATTGCTGACTGTGGTAAAAATTGTGTCTGTAAAAATTGCAAGTCGCATCAAAATGTCAATAAATATTGTAAGTTGGTAACTATATATGTCTCTGATACTCTGCTTCATTACCGGTGCGTGAGTGAAAATAGCTACCTTAGGCTTTCTTCATGTTTAATTTACTCAAAAGATACAAAAATGCATGCATTATACACGACCTGACAACATTAATACATGTGAATTTATAAACTATGCAAATCAGTCTGGGACTAACCCCGGGGCAGTACAATCTTTTACTTTTTAATTATCTGCTAATTAGGTTGTTATTATAAGTGTCATATAGCACACAATAATGTCACATAATTACAACTTGACCATCGGCAAACTGAAGCATTATCTGGGCCCGGTGTGGCAGGTGTCACCACTGTGACGCGCTTAGAATCTAAGCGTTTCTATGACAACTGATAACACTTATTCCAGATAAGATGATTAATGGTTGATAAAATCTGTGAAAATAAATAAAGAAATCGGATTTCAATTTATAAATGGTTAATCGGTTTTTGATGATACTGTGAAAAACAGGATGACTGTAAATATTTATCAAATAGACTAACAAGGATAACTCGACATTTAAACAGATGATTTCTTACTAAATTGTGAGGTATGGAACCTTTCCAGAGATAATAATTTGTGCCTACAATCTGCGGTTAACGGAAAGAAAGTAACAGAAAAAAAGTCACAAGAAAAAAAGTCACAGGAAAAAAGTCACACATATGTCATAATATAGAAATATATTCATATAATACTCATAACCAATAATAACACTTTATTTCAAATACATTAAATCTAAAACACAGTTACGAAAAAAAAACAGATCAGAAAGTGATGCAATCAAAACAAAACATGGATTTAATGAAAGAACGGATTTTGAATTTTTTACAATTGCAGAATTTCGCTGACAAAATTCTTTGTTATTGACACCAGGATGACAAAATTCTTTTCTATTCTATTTCATTAATTCATTTCATTATTTCATTAATAGTAATAAAAATATGATTTATATGTAAATAATTAAATGTTCTATAAATTATTTAACGTTTCTTGATAAAGGTATCTAAACAGACCTTTGTCCTGTGACTTTATTTCTTGTGACATTTTTTTCCTGTGACTTTCTATCCGTGACTTTTTTCCTACATTTTAATCTGCATATTGGAACCGGCAGATATTACAAGAAATGAAATGTATAAAATACTGTAGAGAACCAGTGACACGATTTACCGGAATATATTGTTTTTACCGGAGTCCACCGACAGAGGACGAGTTTCATTTTATACTAGAGTACAGGGACAGTACATATATATATTTGTATATATACTGTCCCTTTAGAGTAGAACAAGTACAAAGCATAGAGAAATATAAAATGTTATTACTGGAGAAACCAATCTATGTATAAACTTTTACTATTATTGTCTGGGAGAAATATACAAAAATTGAATCATTCGGGAAAATATTTTTATCCGAAGAACTTTGAATGGTTAAGTTATTGCCATAGTTGCAAACTCCTAATATAACCTCATACATCGAGTTTCCGTACTTCCCACGCTTACATTATATTGTTGTTACAAAACTGTGTCTGTATATATTATATAGGGTGCATTCCAGTTTGCCGATTCCAAATTTGCCGATTCCCAGTTTGCCGATTCGCTATATTATTTCACCAAATAAGAACAATCAACAAGGTATATACAAGAATTTTATCCAGAATTATGTGTGTTTAAGAAAATTATGTAAATTAATTATATTTATTAAAATAATTCATTAATTTAATTGACATAAAAAGTGAAATAAGAATTTAAACGCTTACTTACAAATGATCGGGACGTTATTTTGTTTGAAAATCAATATGAGAAGCCGATAATTTTCAATTGAGAAAAATCAAGTGAATTTAATTCACTGAACTTTACCGACAATTATGGATGCTTAGGGAAAAATTAAGCAAATAAATCACAAATACTTTTAGTGATCTTTCACAATTATAAATTTTCAGCTTGGGCTGTTTTTTATGAGAAAAACTAATTTATATAATAAAGAAATTTCAAAAAGAATTGGAAGTAAGTGAAAGAAGTTTACCAACCAATTTCACATCTTTCCCAACAATATTACGGAGATTGAATACATAAACCTACAATCATTCATGTATATACCTTGAAGATTGTTCTTAAATGTTCAAATATCAGTAAATCGGCAAACTGGACGCGGCAATCTGGGAATCGGCAAAATGGGATTCGGCAAACTGGTACTAAACCATTATATAAGCTGAATTGCTTTCGAAATAACTTTTATCATATTAGGTGTAGTTATTTAATTTTAGGTTGTATTCGCTAGTTTCAGTGTTTATTTCGGCTAATGACAGTGTATTTAGAATTTTCGAGGTACACATGAAACTGCAATGAGATCTTACATTTTTTGAGTATTTCTTTTAAAGTTTTAGAATAATTTTCCCGGTTACATTTTTAGCATGAAAAATAGACGAACCGTTACTAACAAACGCTCGGGGGGTATTATTGTAGGATATAAGGAAATGTTAACCAATTATATTGATATTGTTGACACCTGTAGTAAATATGTCCAGTGGTTTAAATGTAGTGAGTTAATGTTCAAAACAGATCAACCTGTATTTTTTGGTGTTGTATATGTACCACCTGAATACACCAGGTATTCATCAGAAGATGCTTTTAGTGAAATAGAACACGAGTATCATTTGTTTTTGAATAAGTCAAAATACACATGTCTTATAGGGGATTTTAATGCAAGGACCGCTAATGATAAAGATTTTGTTGAAATAGAAGAAAATAGACATGTAGATGAATATCTTTGTGAATTTGTCAATGATTTTTCCTATATATTAAATGATTTAAAGATACCGTTAGGTAGGGGGAGCATGGATAAAGTAAAAAACAGATACGGAAATTTATTGCTTAATTTTTGTAAAGGAAATAACATGTTTATAATTAATGGCAGGGTTGGAAAGGATAAGAATATTGGAAAATTTACATGTAAGAATGCTAGTGTAGTCGATTACTGTATAAGTAGTCCAGAATTTCTTAAATTCATCTCAGACTTTGATGTTTTAGAGCCTAGTACATTATTCTCGGACGTCCACGCACCGCTACATTTATCATTATCTAACACATTTATGGACAATGTTACCTCTTATACTGATGTCAATACTTTTACAAATAAAGCTAAATTAAAACCCTGGAATAGTGAAAAAGCTCTAGACTTTCAAAATAACATAGACGAGTTTGCGTTATCAAAATTAGAACAAAAACTCGAAACAAGCTGTAAAGAAATAAATAATCTAAACAATGATTCAATTAACCAGTTATTAGACGATTTTGGAAATATTTTTATTGAATCGGCTTCAAAAACCTTCGGAAGATATAGCCCAAAGCACTCGACAAGTAGCACGCAAAAACGTAGTGTAAACAAAAATAATAAACCTTGGTTTGATAGAGACTGCAAAATAGCTAGACAACATTTTCGTAAAGCAAAAAAACTATATAAATCAAATAACACTATGCAAAACAGGTCAAATATGGTTAATGCAGAAAAGAATTATAAAAAGATCTTGAACACAAAATATAAAAATTATTGTATTAATCTTTCGCAAGTCTTACAAAATGAATCGATTAGTCATCCCAAACATTTCTGGAAATTATTGCGTGGACATATGATTTTTTTAAAAACTTAAACACAGCAAATGATGAACAACAACCGACTTTCAATTACGAGGTTCCAAACATCTTGGCTATATTTCCCAAGAAGAAATTATGAAGTGTATCCAAAATCTTAAAAATGACAAAGCGTGTGGTGTAGATGAAATTGTCAACGAATATATTAAATCAACTTCAACTCGGCTTCTTCATATATATGAAAAACTTTTTAATTTAATATTCGATACTGGAATTCTACCTAATAGCTGGTTAATAGGTATAATTAAACCTATATATAAGAAAAAAGGAGATCAAAGAGATCCCAAAAATTACAGGCCTATAACAATTGTCAGCTGCCTCGGTAAATTATTCACTGCTATTTTGAATGCAAGACTCGCAAGCTTTTCTGAAGAATATAATATCATTAAAGAAAATCAAAGTGGCTTCCGTCAAAATTATTCTACTATAGACAATATTTTTGCTATTTTTTCAAATTCTAAAATCAAAAAAGAAAAAGATGTTTTGTGCCTTTATTGACTTCGAGAAAGCCTTCGATACAGTATGGCGAGATGGCTTGTTTCATAAGTTGTTACTTAACAATATAAATGGCAAGTTATATAATGTTATATTTAACATGTATTCACAAATAAAGTCTTGTATATCATTAAACAATAATACGTCAGAATATTTTAACTGCGAATTGGGCATACGACAAGGTGAAAATTTGTCCCCGTTTTTGTTCTCAATGTTTTTAAATGACTTGGAAGACTTTCTGATTACAAAAAATATAGCTGGCTTGAGCAGTGTTACAAATGATATAGAAAATGAACTTAATGTATATCTGATGATTTTTCTTTTACTGTATGCTGATGATACTACTTTAATAGCTGAGTCTGCCGAGGACCTACAGGCACAACTCAATGCTTTTTGTGACTATTGTAATACATGGAAGTTAAAAGTAAACGTCGACAAAACAAAGGTTATGGTACTTGGATTGGGTAAACCAAAAACAAATCTTAAATTCTTTTATCAAAATACCGAAATAGAAATAGTGGAAAAATTTAATTACTTAGGGGTTATTTTTACAAAAACCTGTAATTTTGATTCTACCAAGAAACTTTTAGCAGATAAAGCATTGAAGGCTATGTACGAAGTTCTTAAGTTGGGACGATTATTTAAATTATCAGTAAAAATTCTCCTAGATTTGTTTGATAAAATGGTTAAACCTATTCTTCTTTATGGCTGTGAAATTTGGGGCTTCGGTAATAACGAATCGTTAGAAAGAGTTCACTTAAAATTTTGTAAACTTTTGTTGAATTTAAAGTCTTCAACACCAAATTATATGATTTATGGGGAACTTGGTAGACTTCCTATTGCTATTGATATTAAGATACGGATGGTATCTTACTGGTCCAAACTTGTAAATGGCAAACAATCCAAATTGTCTTCAATACTCTATCGTCTTACTCGGCAATCGAACGAAAACTATAGTATACAATATTCTTGGATTAACTGTGTTAAAACAATTTTAAATGATTGTGGTTTTTCACTAATATGGGATTCAGAACAATTCTTCAATAATGAGTGGCTAAAATACATAGTAAAACAAAGGTTAACAGACCAGTTTGCGCAAAATTGGAATTCGGTTGTGTTTCATTCAACAAAATCAATAAATTATAGAATTTTCAAAACAAAATTGGAATTCGAAAATTATTTCAATGTCTTGAACTTCTCGGAAGCTATAAAACTATGCAGATTTAGGACAACAAATCATCATTTACCAATAGAAACTGGAAGATGGAAAAATATTGAAAGAGAAAATCGTCTTTGTCATTTATGTAACTGTAACAAATTAGGAGATGAATACCATTACATGTTTGAATGCACTGCTCTCACAGAACAACGTAAAAAATTCGTCCCAAATTATTATGTGAAAAACCACAATGTTTATAAGTACTCAGAATTAATGTCCAGTAACAGAAAATCTCTGCTAAGAAATCTTTGCAGGTTTATTAATATTATTAATGATCATGTTAGCGCCCCTGGCTTACCTATTGTGTAAGCATAACCTTATTATTGTTTGTATATATTGTATATAGCCTGTTGTTTTGTTTGTTTATTTGTTACTTTCTCTGTACCAATTGTATTATTGGCTGTGTGAGAATAAACTATATATATAGAATAATATGATATTAATACGTAATGATTTCTGTATTGGCTTAGTCATTGGTCCAAGGCTTGTTGTATTGGCCTGAGGCGCAGAACACAGAAATTATCACGTAATGGAATAGTTAATTCCGTATTAATCACTAGTTATGGCAGTATAAAAGCCATTATCAGATTATGCAACTGTCAATCATCTTCGGTTGAGTGAACACATTACACAGGTGACAGGTAAAAAACGGCACGTGCAAATAAAATGCGTAAATCTAAAAAAGTTCTTGTCAAAAATAAACAAAATTTCAACAAAACTGTGTACGTGTGTTTTATGAAATGTGCTGTTTGTGATAGTATCATTGTTGTTAGTGCAGTTTTCTCGTTGTTAGTGCACTTACTATATAGTTTACGGCATTTGTACGGACCCTGAAATACTGCCAGTTTGACTTCATTCAACCAATTAACCAATCAGTCGATCAATTGATTAATAAATCGATTAATTCAATCCAATCTATATATAAATCATTCACGTTTCTGTACAACCAAGAATTGTGTTACCCTCGGATTCAAATTTTCGATAAAAAAGAATTTTGTCACACTTGGGTCGATAACAAATTATTTTGTCACCCTGAAATTAAAATTTCTCTATAACCACGAATTTTGTCACATTGAAATAACATTTATCTATAACACAGAATTCTGTCGCCTGGAATATAAATTTCTCCTAAACCAAGAAATCTGTCGTCTTCGTATAACAAAGAACTGAGTCGTGCTCGGATTGAAATTTCTCTTAAACCAAGAATCCGATCACTCCCGAATTAAGATGTCTCCTAAACCAAGAATTTTGTAATTTCCAGATTAAACTTCCTCTAAAACCAAGAATATTGTAACCTTATGAATACAATTGCTATAAAACCGAAAATACTGGCACTCTCCGATTAAAATTTGTTTATAATACTACCTATAAATATGACAAAGGATTCTAATATACTAACTTACTTACTTTACTTATGCCTTGTGTACCAGGGAGGTACATAGGCCATTGACAACACTTCTCCACCGTGTTCGGTTCTGGGTCATTCTAACAAGATCTTGCCATCTGTAACCTTCAGTGTCCATTTCGGCTTGTAGGTTTCTCCGCCAGGTGTTTATTGGCCTTCTAACTTTCCTTTTTCCTTGCGGGTTCCAATGCAGAGCTTGCCTGGTGATGGAGTTAGATGGTTTCCTGAGTGTATGTCCGATCCACCTCCATTTCCTTTTTATTAGCTCTTCTTCTATCGGTTGTTGTTTGGTCCTTTTCCATAGGTCACTGTTTGTTATTTTTTCTGGCCATCTGATCTTTAAGATTTGCCTGAGACATTTGTTTATAAACACTTGTAGTTTGTTCAGAAGACATTTGGTTGTTCTCCAGGTCTCACACCCATACAGGAGGATGGTTTTGACGTTTGAGTTGAAAAGTCTGATTTTGGTATTTATGGTGATGTTTCCGGCTTTCTAAATAGGTGTCATCATTTTAAACGCTGTCCTCGCTTTTCCTATACGGCTTTTAATGTCTTGTTCTGAGCCTCCCTTTCCGTCCATGACACTGCCAAGATATGTGAAGGAGTCTACTTCTTCCAGAGGAGTTGATTTAACTTCCAGACTCACAAGGCTGTTGGTGTTTGCCTTGAGCACTTTGTGTTTATGATAAGGCCAGTCTCTGCTGCTCTCTGTTCTATTATTGACAACTTATCCTTCATCTATCGGTGATTGTGAGACAGAATTGCGCTGTCGTCTCTGCAAAATCTAAGGCATCTAGCTGTTCGGTTAGTATCCACTGGATTCCATTTCTTCTGTTTGTAGTAGCTAGTCTGTTTCATGATCCAGTCAACTGCTAGTAAAAATAGGAACGGTGACAGTAAACATCCCTGTCGTACTCTAGTTGTGATGTCAAATGGATCAGTCAGTTGACCTTCGTGCATTATCCGGCTTTGCATTCCTGTGTACGTGTTCTTAATGATGTTGATAAATTTATCAAGAATTCCATAATGGCCCATTAGTTGCCACAAACTGATCTGTCTAGGCTATCAAACGCTTTTTGGTAATCGATGAAGAAATCATATAGTGATGAGTTGAATTCCAGTGATTGCTCCAAGATTATACGCAAGGTGGCTATCTGGTCAGCACATGATCTGTTTGAAATATGGCGAAATCATGCTTGATTGTCTCGCAGCTTCTGATCGACAGCTTTCTTCATGCGCTGCAGGATTATTCTGTTCGAGACTTTGCCAGGTACTGATAGGAGCATTATTCCTCTTTAGTTGTCGTAGATGCTGAGGTCACCTTTCTTAGGTAGTTTCACAAGGTGTCCTTCTTTCCAATCTTGTGGTATGTCTTCTTCATTCCAGATCTTACCAATCAGGTCATACAGTATTTGCGTTGATGTTTCTATATCAGCTTTTAGAACTCTCTGCTGGTATACTCTCTGGACCTGCTGATTTGTTGTTTTTCAGAGTGTTGATGGCTCTGGTAATTTCGGCCTTTGTTGGTCGGTTACAATTGATAGGTAGTATCTCTCTAGCTGGTTGAATATCTGCTTACTGAGTTGGTGGCTGTTGGTTTAACACCCCCTTGAAGTGCTCAACCCATCTTCTCATTTGATCTTCTGTTGTTTTCATGGTGTTGCCCTATTTATCCTTTACTGGCCTACCGCCTTTTTTGGATTTTTTGTCAGCATTGTGATGTTCATACAAGCCATTGATGTTGTTTTGACTGGCTGCTTCTTCTGCTTCCAAGGTCTTTTTAAGATGAATTCTCGCCTATCTCGTCTAGCACTATTCTTCACAGCTTTGTCTGCTTCAGAGTACTGCTTTTGTGCCTTTTGCTTTGCTGCTCTTGTCTTGCTGTTGTTTAGTTTCTTTCAACTTCTTCCTATTGTCAACTTTGATAAGTATCTCAGGTGATATTAATTTCTGGTGTTTCATGTTCCTCCGTCCAACTGTTGCTTCGCATGATGATATAAATGTTTCTTTAACCTCTTTCCAGTAGCCCTCAGTTGACATTTGATCGTGATCCCTGCTGTTGAGAATGGCAAACCGATTTCTATTATCGATCTGGAATTCTATTTGTATTCTTCTGTTCTTCAATTTTGAGACATCATATTGTTTCACAGCTTGTTCGCTATTTCCATGCTTTTTCAATTTAAGTTTGATGTTGACAACAAGTAGGTGGTGATCTGATGCCGCATCTGCACCCCTCTTGACTCTAACGTCTTGAAGGCTTCGTCTGAACCTCCTCGAGATACATACATGGTCGATTTGGTTTCCTGTTCTCAAGTCAGGAGAAACCCATATGTTGCTAGATGGCATGCCTTGTGTGGAAAGACAGTCCCTCCAATTTCCAGGTTGAATGTGGCGCAGAAACTAGCAAACAATTCTCCATTCTCGTTCATAGTGCCTAGACCTCTGGTTCCCATTATTTCTTCAAAACCGGTGTTATCAGATCCTACCTTTGCATTCATATCTCCCATGACGATGGCAATGTCCTTTTTACTCAGTTTCCTTGTTGTTTCTTCAAGAAGCTGGTAGAAGTCTTCCTTTGTTTGATCATCTGCCTCATTTGTTGGAGCATAGCACTGAATGATGTTTAAGGATATTTTTTAATGGATGGTCTTTAACTTCAATGACATTATTCTTTGACTGACTGGTTCCCAACCAATTTGTGTTTTCTGTGCTTGTTTTGAAATCATACTGGCTACCCCTTCTGTATGAGTGGCCTGGTCCCCTACATGACCTAAATAGAAGATGGTCTTGCCTGATGTTAAGCGCATCTGCCCTGTGTCTTTCCTTCTTGCTTCGGTTATTCCTAATATTTCAATTCCAAATCTCTGCATTTCTCTGGCAATAGTTCTTCAATTGCATGTGATGTTCATGGACCTTACATTCCAAGTTGCTATCTTGGTGACAGATTTAGGACTGAAAGGCTTCCGTCCGATGGTTTCCTTTCGGCTTTCGCCACCTTACATCATACTCCTTCCATCAGAAGAACCTTTTCTCCCTAACTCTGATGTTTTAGTGTTGCTTTCTGTTTCTGCAATCAAAGGTAATACCAATGAACAGGTGATTGGCCTATCCAAAGGTTCCAGTACTTTTTGTGAAGACCTCTGGATGCAGTCTTCCCCATACGGGTCACTGGCCGGTGGAATAAAATATATACTCATACGCCCTTTGCCGTTGTTGCTTCCCATTGCAATCTTCCGCCGGGGCCTTGGTCTCCCCACTATTTGTCCATAGCTGGATTGGTTTGAAATCAGTGTTTTCCTTCTCCTAGATGAGCTGCCGACCAAGGCTAACGAGTCCCATCTACCCGAAGCGCTGGTTTTAAGGCGCCAGTATATCGCCTTTGCCCCTTCTCCTGTCTGTCGGCAACGGTTCCAACCACGGGAAGGTAGGAGGTGAACGTTTGGTTGACAGAGGCTATATATTTCGCATGCCTAAGGAGCATTTAGTTAGTATTGGGAGCTTATCCCCAATACCACTCCTAGGCATATCAACCATTCTGAAACCTAAACGAGGGAGAAAGTTTATATATTGGAATATCTTATTAAACCAACCTGGATTTGAATTAGATCATTCGAATCCCAAACAAACAAGCCAAATTGCGTACAAAAGGCGATTGAGACACTCAATAATAAGGATTCCTTTTCATTTGGAAACCACTTCCACATTTCGGACGATCATAAACAATGGGTTCAGACAATGTGTAACATTGTACCATTGCGTCTGCCCAAGGAAAACAATCGAAGGAATCGAAGAGCATTCGTCAAATGCCTGGCTGGTATTTAGTGCCCGACCCGCTGTTACGTACGAAGAAGTTGACAATTTTTGCCGTTGCTAAGTATGATCCCCCGTAGTCAAGATGGAGTAAAGACTGCTGAAAAGTAATGGAAGGAAATCAACCAATGAAAAGTGAATAAGTACTAAGACATACCTTCGAGAGAAATGTGCATTCACGTGTGTGTATTGTTATATTTCATCATTACTAAATAAATAAATATATATATTAAGTCATTGAGTGTCAATATAAATAAATAACAATAAATAACATATTGATCTTGAATTTTCTCACGTTAACTGAACTTGAAACTTCTCTATATTGCCTTTAACATCCGCTACCCGATGGTGAGCTTTCACTTGGCTTTGTATCGTTGCATAATCTTCTAAGACTTGTATATTATTTTTTGTTTATGCTGTAGCGTCATGTTTGTCGATCTGATACTTAATAAATTTACTGGTTGGTACTTTCTTAAGCCGTCCAACCAAGGGCATTAGGTTGTCGGTGTAGGACGTTAAAAACTCCACAAGTCTTCAATAGGTCGATAAATATAATCGACAGACAAACATGTAAAAATCTCTGTCAACAAATGCTTTAAAAGCTAAAGAATGTACCATTTAAAAAACTTACATGTAGTCCTTGCAGCTGAATAAGCCCTTAGGCTTCGGGCAACAGTTTAGAACTGGAGTCCAACAAATCAGCTGTTGACCGATGGCCCGGTCAATAACTGTATAATGTCTGTAATATCAAAAAGATAAACTGAAATGATTCATCATTATTTTAACTTTATGTTTTTGTTTTTCCCCTTATATTAAGACAGATGCAAGATGAGATGCTTGCACTTAAAGAAGGCAAAACTTCGAAATTATACAGAAATTGTAAGCCCCGGATCAGCACTACTTGAGTATTAAATTCAATGAATAATTTTTACCATATTTATGAATTATTCAATTGACATAATTTAAAAAGGCGTTGAGACTTCATTCCAGACATTTCTACAAATGACAAATCACGTATTTATGTAATGTTGATATCAACTACAACATTGTAAAATGTACGTAACTGTTTAAATACCGTTATACAGATTTTAATTTTAAATATAAATTAACTGAAATCCTTCAATAATAATCCGGAGATATCAAAATCAACCTCATACATATTAGTTAAATTGATTTATATCATCTAAATAAGTACGTAATTCATACAATAATATCCCATAGCTTACTGCACCATCTGCGATCATTCACACAATAAGTTAACCGAAGCTGGCTGATCAATATAGGTCGACATCGGGATTTTTTCACCTAGAGAAAATCTTACATTCATCAAGACGCTATATGGGCTGAGAAATACAGATGAGAGGGGTCTATCAGCTACAGTAACGACCGTATCGGTAACGCTCATACCGGAAGGGAACAACTGTACCTGTGATACGTAATTTCTATTTTTTTCCGAAAACGTACTGAATATTATTATCACTTTACTTTTTCTTTCCATCAATATCTAGTTGCGAACATACATGATAGGCACAAACATCGTCAGCACAAACAAAATCAGACACTGACGACAGATATGTGTGTTGTCTGCACTAATAAATGTATAATTGACATGCGAGAATAAATAAGTTATTTCAGATCTTTATTTATATAGTGTGTCTTCATTCAACTGTCTATTTTTAGATTGTGATAATGTATTCACTGGATAATCTTTAGTTCTATAACATAAAACCTCCCATTTCACGTTTATATTTATCATTTTTATCTGACTTTTACATTTTTTTTTTATTTGAAATGTGAGGTTTTATCTGTCAGTTGATTTTTCTCGGAGCAAATTTTTTTCAGAAGTTCTGCATATTTTTACATTTGAAATATCATGAAACTAACATAAACACAAAGACTATACCTGTTTTCAATAAATTAAACTATGTTCAATTAAGTAATCCATTTTTGAAATATCAAGACGAAATTTTTCTGCGAGCTGACATTTTGAATTTAACAGTTTATCAACATTACGTAATCAAGTTATATTTAATGGCGGAACGAATACAATTTGTCGAAATTGTAATACATGTAAAATTCGTTTCGTCTAAAACGGATCCATAAGATAGATTTAATTGGGGTCAGCCATTGAATGTAATGAAGTCAGGGGATACCTCAAATAAAGCTTCAAACAGGACTTAAAAAATCCAAGATATACTAAGGTAAGACAATTTTTAGAAAATTTAGATATTTTTCTTTAAGTTTAGCGCAGTTTGCATGGTTGTACAAACTTTTTTTATATCAAACTTAACTGAAACATTCCGCACGATTTTCTTGCGGAATTTGCGCACGGGAAAATGCGTTTAAAGATGAAACCTCGCATTTGACTAAAAACATAAAATATCAATATCCGATAAAAATGTTGAAAATAAACATGAAATGAGAGGTTTTATTAATGGAACTAGATAATCTTCAAATCAATGGCGCGATAATTTAAAAATTATATGTTTCAGATGGTCTATTCCAAGACATTGTTTATGTTAATATCCAACGGCTTTAAAATTTTGCTCTGAAAGATTAATTAAAGCATAATTGAAAAATAAATAATGTATAATCATAAACTTGCAAACAATCTATCGAAATAAACCTATTTTGCCAATGGGAATGTGTAATATGAAATATATGAAAAGGTCTGATTTATTAACTCAGTATATGATTAGGTCCCGTATCATAACGTCCGAAAATATATATGGTGGGTTTTCAAATCTCCGTCCGCAGACCAAGTATCCCTAGTTACACAGCCCGCCAACCCCCCCCCCCCCCCTCTTTCCCGAAATAAAGAAATTGGAATATTGGAATCGACTAAACTTTTTACATTTATAATTTCAACTGTCTATATTGCAATCAGTAAATAAATATGTATTATTATATAGATAGAGATGAAATATCGAATTTTCCGAGTGACAGAAATCACGGTAAATCACATGTGAAAATTATCGTTTATTTTCACTCTCGGGTTTTTTCCCGCCAAAACGTCACAATGGTTTTGTACTGTACAGATATTCATCCGCCGTTCATAAAATTTAGGATTAAGCATGAAAATTTTACGAAAACAATTTTGATCTATATAATAAATAGGATAATCAATTGGGCATCGTGAATATCCAAAATATGATCACTCGTGCCGCATAAAGCATCAGATTAAACTCGTGCGCGGAACAAGTTCAGCGCACTCGTTTAATCAGATGCGTTATGCGGCACTCGTGATCATATTTTAGATATTCACTCCGCCCAATTAATTATCCTATAATTAAATTCCCGCGGCTTTACAATTTTGCACTCAAAGATTGTTAACGCATTATGTAAAAATAAATATTGTATAATCATAAACTTGCAAAAATCTATAGAAATAAATCTACTCCCACAATTATATGCACGGTGTCGCATATATACAGAAATAAGATCAAAGTCTATTTAGAATAAGGAACTTGGAATCGACTATAAATTTTTGACACTTATAATTTCAACTGTATATATTGCAGTTAGTGAATATGCAAATTTTCCTCATACTTCAACTTATCATCCTCCCAAGTCAGGGGTTCTGAGTCTGCGTTCGCTCCATCATGGAGCGAACGCGGACTCAGTACCCCTGACTTGTGAGGATGCAACTTATAAACCCTTGTGAAGGTTGTTTCCCTCGGGCAAGTAATCCGGGAAACAACCCATCCACTCGTGTTTCTGTTTCCCGTTATAGATCGCGTTTGCTTTTATAACTAACTGTGATTGAATAAATCAATCCTCCTCCCTAAAATTTACAATGTCGCTTATTTAATGTAGTTCAGGACAACGTTTCAACATTTATATTCGAGGGGCCCCCCTTATTTTGGGATACATGTGTGTACAAAAGTCATTGGATCCATATGAACAAACCGATTTTAGATGGTAGCTTAACCCAGTCCCTAGCTGGTGCAATATTATTTTCATTCACGCAAGCTTAATCCAGTCACTCTCAACTACGTTTACCATTATAGTTCTGAGATTAACAAAAATTAAAGCCAATCAGATACCTGAAAACTCTCTATATATTTTTTAAATTACCGTAATTACATTAAGAATTGATCATTTTTGGCAACATAAGTTGTAAGGAGTAGGGACTATGGTTATACCAAGTCAAGACCGCGTATTTTGCACTTTTCAATTTCTTTTTCTTACTTTGAAACGGTAAAAGATAGGCTATAACTTATACAGATAAAATGTCGGCCTCATAAATGCGCAACTTTTTTCTATTTGGAGGAAAAGGAATGACTTCATCTTATAGGAGTTATCTCCCATTACAACCATTGATATTTAGTTTTTCATTGATAACTTATTAACTATTGATAGTAGAGGCATGGGGTCTTCACCAAAGACCATTATGACCTTTGACCTTGAAAACATAAGCAAGGTCAAAGATCAAGGTCATCTTATAAATTTTGGTATTTATGATAAATTGTCATATCTTCATAACTATAACATATATTGACATAGGATCTTCACTGTTGGTCCTTTTTTTACCTTACCAAGGTCAAGGTCACATTGTAAGAAGTCAAGGTCAAAATCCTATTTTTGGAATTCTTCTTTTTCGTGTATATAAAATGGTTAATACTAATAAATGATTTGTTTTTTAAAGCATTAAATATGCAAATATCAAACACTTTGTAGTCAAGGTCAGTTATCTCAATTAACGTCCTGCTTTATGACCTTTTTATTTCGAAAGATACGCGAATAGCTTAAAACCAGGCTTTAAGATCTTATAAAACGCTGCTTTTCAAGAAAAAACGGAAAGAGAGGACATGTTTTTCAACAGACTGTTGGTATTCCAATGGGTACTAATTGTGGTCCTCTCCTCGCCGACCTGTTTTTGTACTCTTATGAGGCTGGATTCCTAGAAGGCCTATCGAAGAAGAAAGAAAAGACACTGGCCCAGACATTTAATTTTAAATTTCGCTATATTGATGATATTTTGTCCCTCAGATACCTGAAAACTCTCTATATATTTTTTAAATTACCGTAATTACATTAAGAATTGATCATTTTTGGCAACATAAGTTGTAAGGAGTAGGGACTATGGTTATACCAAGTCAAGACCGCGTATTTTGCACTTTTCAATTTCTTTTTCTTACTTTGCTTTACATACATACTTGTATACATTTAAAATCGTTCCACATTTTGTAGATTGTCTATATCCCTAATCAAATATGGTCATGACTGATTTATGTTTTAGGTCTCAGTTTCATGAAACTTCTCAAATTGGGTTTTTTCTATATATATCTTTATTTCTGATAAACCTTTGTTGGTACAATGGTATACAGGCATAAATACATAACAACAAAAATTAACAATTATGTACACTATTTACAACAATTAACAACAGGACTTAACCGAGAAAACTTACATTTTTATTTATTTCCCTAATGAATGAACACAATTTTCGTAGTTTAGACTTTTTTGTTGTAGTCATAATTTCTTTAAATTTTATAACATTAACATTTTTAAGATATTTTTTTGTCAATGCATGACATTCTTTTTTCAGAGAAAAATGTACATTTTAACAAATAATGGAATTCGTCTCCAAGATCATTTGAATTACAAAGGTTGCATGTTCTAGCCTCTCGCTGAATATTTTTCCACCGTCCAGATTCGATCGGCAATCTGTGGTTTAAAGTTCTAAATTTGCAAAAAGTAAATAAATCTCTGTCATCTAATATGTCAAAATAACGCTCAAAACTTAAGGATTCTTTAAATAATCGATAATTTAGAGTCTTTGGAGTATTTTGAGTACTTGCAAACCAGGTTTGATTAAATTGATCTTGGAGACAATTTTTTACTACTAGCTTAAGCCATGTAATATTTAAAAAGGACTGGTCTCTAAAAATAAACGACAAGTCACATTCATTAAAAATTGTTTCTATATGATTGAACCATGGAGAACTAAAGTTAGAACTATTTGATAAATTCAGTAACAATTTATATGAAACTTCAGAGAGTTTAGAATATTTTCCAATTAATGTACGTGCCGAAAATGAAATCATTCGTAGTTTGATATCGAGTTCTATTGGAAAACGATCAAGTTCGCCATAAACCATACAGCTTGGCGTAGAAGATTTAAGGCGGAGAATAAGTTTACAAAATTTCAGATGAACCTTTTCAACAATATCATTATTTCCAAAGCCCCAAATTTCGCAGCCATATAGAAGAATTGGTTTTACTAATTTATCAAAAAGGTCTAACTGGCAGCTAATAGATAAATTATGTGCTCTCCCTTTTCTAATGACTTCATACATGGCTTTCGTGGCTTTTTCTGATAAATGTTTTTTACAAGCTCTAAATGTTCCTGTTCTAGAAAATATAACACCTAAATAATTAAATTCTTTTACTATTTCGATGTTTACATTACTATATTTAAAATTCAAGTTTAATCATGAAAAATCATGATTTTTGTCTTGTCTGTATTAACTTTAATTTTCCAGTAATTGCAATATAAATTGAATTTGTCAAGATGGTGAAGATCTCTTGCTGACTCGGCCATGAGCACTGTGTCGTCGGCAAAGAGAATAACAAATAGTTTTAAAAAACATTAATTGAGTGTTCTAGTTCATCTGAAATTTTTTTTTAAGCCAGTGATATTTTCTTTGATAAAAAATTCTTCTAGGTCATTTAAGTATAATGAAAATAGAAAAGGTGACAAATTTTCTCCCTGCCTAACACCAGTTTCACTTGGGAAAAAATCTGACATTTGACCATTATAGGACAAACATGACTTAATATTTTTATACATATTAGAAATTATAACAAACATTTTTCCACTAATATTATAAACATTTTATACAATAAGGCGTCTCGCCAAACTTTATCGAAATCTACAAAGGCACAATACATCTTCTTTTTCTTGTGTCGTAAAATATAAAAAAAAGAGTTAATAACAAGCATACAATCAGCAGTAGAATATCCTTTTCGAAATCCACACTGACACTCATTAAGTAACAGAAATTCATCCGAGAAGTTGTTTAATCTTTCACATAAAACAGCGGTAAAAAGTTTCCCAAGACAGCTTACAATCGTTATAGGTCGAAAGTTTTTAGGATCTGACTTATCCCCCTTATTTTGGTAAAAAAGGTTTAATTATTCCCATGGTCCACGATTTCGGTACAATTCCAGTCTTAAATATAAGATTAAATAGTTTTTCATATATACTTATAAATTTATCGCATGTTGTCTTAATATATTCGTTTATAATTAGTCATCACTGCATGCCTTATTGTTTTTCAGTTTTCTGAAACATTTTAGAATCTCATTCTTCGTAATGTCACAGTCAATAGTTTCATTTAACTGGCCAATCATATTTGTATCTAAAGGTGGCAAATGTATTCTGTCTGTCTAGTTATCTGAATCTTTTGAATTTAAGTTTCTAAAGAAATCGAGCAATTTAACAAAATCAATATTTGGTTGGTTCGAATGTAGTCGTTTGTTCAAAATCTGCCAGTATTCCTTAGAGTTTTTTTATCGCAGATTGTTCATCTTCTTTTTCATATTGTTTCTGTGGGCTTTCAAAGATTTGTCTAATGTTTTTTTATATAATTTTTCTGATTCTTTCACTTTGCCCAATAAATAAAAAGATTTTTGCTGTTTTTGTTTCCGTTTAAATTTTCTGTAGTTTTGCCGTGCAAATTTACAGTCTAGATTAAACCATGGTTTCTCTCCCCTTACTAACTTGACTTTTTTGTTTTTTTGTTTTTACGAATTGAGTGCCAAATGTAGATTTTGCAGAATCAACCAATATTTTACCTAAATTAGATACAAATGAGTTAATAAAACTATCTTCTATGAAATTACAATTTACAGAATTTAAGCAGTTTAACAGTTCATTAAGTTTGTTCGTATCAACACCAACTCGAAAGTCCGCTGCCTTTCCATGATCCCATTTATTTATTCTTTCTGTTTGTATATTATCAACTTATCATAAACTATTTCATTTTCTATCCGACACTTTAGTTTAACAACAAGTGGAGAATGAACGTCTGAAAACAGCGACGAAAATTCTTTAACTTCAATATCAATAAATTTACTTAGCAGATTTATATTACTTATACAATAATCAACAACACTTGCATTGCGGCAAGTTAAATTACCCATTCGGTCTTGCCCTAATCTACCATTTAATATAAATGAATTGTTTCCTTTACATTAATCTAATAACTGACTTCCATATCTATTTTTGCCTTTATCACAATTTTTTCTAGAACGAATAATCGTACCCTCGCTTTTTTTGCGAGGGTACGAATTTAGTCCCATTACTCGTAATGTAGCAGAGCGGGAGTGAATCACTCCCGGCACTTTGATGTCCAAAAGAAGTTGCATATACAATCAGACGTGGTCGATCTTGATATCTTTCTACAGTGTCACCATTTTTTTTTATCGGTTTCGTGTTTAAAATCGATCATTATTGATACGTGATGATAGTTATTGCCGTTTTTAATAACCCGCTGTGCGTTCTGTATTAATTGACATTCGGGGGGGGGGGGGCCTCAGTGGCCGAGTGGTCAAGGTAGTTCGTCTACTATTGATCACGTGGTCTGTCAACACTGAAATTGCGGGTTCGATTCTCACTGCAGGCAGGGTGTACTCGACTCCAATCTTAATTGACAAGGATTGCCAGTTTTCCTACCGCAGGTCGGGTGTTTTCTCCGGGTACTCCGGCTTCCTCCCCCAATAAAAACTGGACGCCATGATATAGCTGAAAAATTGCTGAAAGTGGCGTTAAACACCATCTAACAAACAAACAATTGACATTCGTGTCTCTTTTTAATTACGTTTACTACATGAAAAACATTGAGACATCCGAAAATGACTGGCGTGTTGCATCTTGGGTAATACATATGTAAATTACTGGATTCTTACTACGGAATGGTTGTTATAGTATGCAAATTAGCACGTTTATAACAAAATTAGGTCCCATTATCCATATACGGAACACTGATAAACATAGCATTTTCCACGTGCATCTTCAAAGACGAAAAAAGAAATTTCTTCAATAAAGATCGTTACCCGTTAGTTTTGCAATGCCTAAAGCTTTAATAACGTAAAGAAGATGAATATTATGTTTGAATTTTGTATAAACAGACCGAAGTTAGAATTTTTTATTTGCTACATTACGAGCAATAGGACTGAATTCTGCCGTTAATCCGACAAATCACAAAACTAACTTCGGATTATAACGGCAGTAAAATTCGGCCTAAATTTTTTTCTAACACGAGGTATATTAACCAGGTCTAAATTGCACACCTCATTTACAGTTATGCCTTCAAAACCGTCTACGTTATCATTTTCCTCTATAAAAATGTAGTCTTTTTCTTCTGCGGTGCGTGCATTAAAATCCCCCAATAAAAAATATTTTTAAATTTGCATGAAAGTTCTAAATACTAGTTTTCAATTTGGCTAAAAGCATCTGGAGACGAGTATGCTGTATACTCAGGTGGAATATACACAACACCTAAAACAACGTCTTCTTCAGGACTAACAATTTTAGAAATTTTGCACCACAGTACGAATTTAGATTCTGTTTTAAGGGCGTTATAAAGTCTTGTAAAGTGTCCTTGTACCCTATGGCTATTCCACCTGATTTAACTTTACTGACTCTGATTCTATTTTTAAAATAAAAACTATATCCTGGTAATGTAATTTCATCCATATTATCTGTTTTAGTTTCCACAAAACAAACAATATCATTTGATTTCACTAGATCTTGAAATTCGGGATATTGAATTTTGTTCTTTAACCCACAACAATTAATACACAATAAATTGACTTCGCTACAATTATGTACATCTTCATGTGTATTATCAGAGAATGTATCGTTACTATTTATTTTAATATCTGTATTTAAAATTTGGCATTGTGTTGCAGCATTAAAATCTGTAGTGGAATTATTTACAAAAATGTCCAAATTGTCTCTAATTTCTACAACGTTATCTATCAGAGTGTCTTCACTTTTATTTTCTAAAGTATACTCTTGAGTATCTAGATTTATTCCTATTTTATGAACAGCGCCAGAACAATTATCAGGTGTTTCCTTTGTAAAGGTACACAATGAATCAACTATAATATGACAATGACAAGATATAAAATTCAAGAGTTCATCAACATTTACACTATTTTCAGGTGAATCTAACCTTTGTTAGACAAATTAAAATTACTATCTACATTGGTAAATTTAGCATCATTTGTTTGATTTGTATCAATTTCAGTTTTTAAAACATCAATATTTACAAGAATGTCATAACTAATGTTAGTATCATTAGTAAAATAATGTCTTCTCTGGCTACCCTAATCGCGTGATGGCGTTGACGAGTTTAAGGGGTCGTTTTGAGCGTCGAAAGCTTTCACCGTTTCTTGGGGTAGACACCGCATCTCTATAGCTTGGTGTAATATTCCGGTGGTTTGTACTCGTGTTCTCGTTCTCGGGCGGTACAACATAGAGCTCATTGTCTATATAAAGGCGGTCGCGTACCATTTTCACTCTTTTCCCGTTACGTTTTGCCACTTTCTGGACTGGGTATAGCCTTTTTCTCTTTTCTTCAATTTCCGGTGGAAACTGTTGTCGAATGCTAAAAGGTTTACCCCATAATTTGTTTGAATTATCAAGTATGTACTGCAAATCGCTGAAATAAAGGAATCGAGCAACGATAGGTCTCTTTCCTCTGGGTCCTCGTCCGAACCTATGGACGTTCCCAAACTCGACTTTATAATCTATACCGAGTTGTTCATACATAAATTGTCGCAGTAAATTTTCCGTATTTTCGTTACGTACTTCATGTAGGCCATGAAAAATCTAATTGTTCTTCATGGAGCGACACTGTTGGTCAACTATAACGTTTCTCTTATGTTCTGTAGTTCTTGTTGACAATTGCAAGTATTGTGGAATACATTTGAGTTATCCAGTTTTGTTGAAATCTTTATAATTTCAGATTTGTTTTTATCACAGTCGCGGCTTTTATATTATCAAATAAGTTCCCGACACCTTATACATTGTTTTCTAGTTCAATTACTTTTGAATGGCAAGTTTTCACATCTGACTCTACTGCGATAATTCTACTTGTAAGAGATGTAATCATATGTTTAAATTCATCAAATGTTTGAACACCCTTTTCAACTTCCTGTAATCTCTTGTCAATGCTTGAAACTATTTGTAAAATCATGTTGAGTAACACGGTTGCGTTAATGTCCTCCTCCTTGCCTACATTTCCTTCTACTATTTTTCTACTCGCCAGGAGAAGTTTGGCTGTTTCGCTTAGCGCGACATTTTATTTTATTATTTATGCGCAAGTCAAAAGGATTACATTTCATATAACGGCAAACACACCAGGGATCAGAGTCCAACTTTGTTAAACTGGTCAATCGCCTTTTGAGTTGTAACACCTTTAAGACTTTAGTGAGTTGTGTTCATAGGTGTTTTTGTATGCAAATTTGGAGTGTCTGTTCAAAACATACATAGACGTACAAATAGTCAAAAAAACTAACCTAGCACTTCAAGATGTAGAATAGTGTATCCTTAAACATAAATAAAGTGCTGGCTCCTTTCATATGCCTGTTTTCGTCGTAGAATATCATGTTCTTATCAAATTTATCGGAGAACAAGAACGCACGTCCATAACCATCAAGGGACGTCACTCATCTCAAAGTTTCCAGCAATCTGATTGGCCAATATTTGAGTTGAGGATGAGTTGAGGAAATCCTTAAATTTGAGATGTTAAATATGAAACAGTGCCCTGTATGTGTAAAGTGGAAATTATTTCATTGAGGAAATTCAGATGTCTCAACATTCGCGTTCTGAAGATTCAATTTGAAATTAAAACTTCTGAGAATAAATCTCCATGCCTCACTGTCTATGGCGCATTTTCTAGCTAAGAATGGGTCTTCACATAACTTTTATCACATAGGGTTGCAATTTGCACGTAAATGATATAGGAAAATCATAATTTCTATATTTGAGATTAAATTATAATAATTTAGTACCAGTTCACAGTAAACCCTTAAAAAATTACTTTAAACAGAGAATAAATCCAAACAAACAAGTGTATTGACTATATTTAAGGCTTTCCACTTTCAGAGTGGAATGCCTTCCTGTCGTAAATGTCATAAAGACATTTTGTACTATGGATGTATTAGACATTACGCTTTCGCTGGCACACCGAACACTTGTTCTTTACGCAGTAATTTCCCCTGTCACAAAAAACCTTATGTGCAGATTAATTATGAAACCGTAAAAGATGTCGCAATAAAAGTTGTTGCAAAATGGCCAGCTATTGGACGACTCCTTTTAAGAGTTATTTTCCCTTATTTATTGGAAGTACATTTTGTACCATTGTAACTCATGAACCAGAGGTGATAGAGACTTGGAATTTCACAGTTGGTCATCATTGACCTTGACCTTGAAAAAGGTCACAAGGTCAAAGGTCAAGGTCATTTTCTAAATTTTGACATTGTGGTGTGTGCGATTCTCCTCCTGAACCATAAGAGCTACAGAAATAAATCTTTTACCAAAATGTAGACCATATTAAAGTCTTGAAAGGTCACTATAAATGATTTGACTTTTGAAAGAGTTATCTCCCTTAGACCAATAAAATGTATTGTGAATTGCATTATATCACTATATCTCAGTAACTATAAAGATTATATATATGAAACCTTATATCATTGGTCATCATTGACCTTGACCTTTAAAATGGACACAAGGTCAAATGTCAAGGTCACATTCTAAATTACATTCTATTGTTGTCGCTATTTCTTTGAAACGGTAAAAGATAGGCTATAACTTATACAGATAAAATGTCGGCCTCATAAAGGCGCAACTTTTTTCTATTTGGAGGAAAAGGAATGACTTCATCTTATAGGAGTTATCTCCCATTACAACCATTGATATTTAGTTTTTCATTGATAACTTATTAACTATAGATAGTAGAGGCATGGGGTCTTCACCAAAGACCATTATGACCTTTGACCTTGAAAACATAAGCAAGGTCAAAGATCAAGGTCATCTTATAAATTTTGGTATTTATGATAAATTGTCATATCTTCATAACTATAACATATATTGACATAGGATCTTCACTGTTGGTCCTTTTTTTACCTTACCAAGGTCAAGGTCACATTGTAAGAAGTCAATGTCAAAATCCTATTTTTGGAATTCTTCTTTTTCGTGTATATAAAATGGTTAATACTAATAAATGATTTGTTTTTTAAAGCATTAAATATGCAAATATCAAACACTTTGTAGTCAAGGTCAGTTATCTCAATTAACGTCCTACTTTATGACCTTTTTATTTCGAAAGATACGCGAATAGCTTAAAACCAGGCTTTAAGATCTTATAAAACGCTGCTTTTCAAGAAAAAACGGAAAGAGAGGACATGTTTTTCAACAGACTGTTGGTATTCCAATGGGTACTAATTGTGGTCCTCTCCTCGCCGACCTGTTTTTGTACTCTTATGAGGCTGGATTCCTAGAAGGCCTATCGAAGAAGAAAGAAAAGACACTGGCCCAGACATTTAATTTTAAATTTCGCTATATTGATGATATTTTGTCCCTCAACAATGCTAAATTTGGTGACTATTTAAATTCAATTAACCCTAGCGAGCTTGAAATTAAAGACACCACCAATACACTAAGGTCTGCCTCTTACTAAGACCTACTTCTAGAATTAGACTCATGAAAACTACAAACTAAACTCTACGACAAACATGATGACTTCAACTTTCCAATTGTCAACTTCCCGTTCATCGACAGCAACATTCCAGCAGCTCCAGCGTATGGTGTGTACATTTCGCAACTTTTACGTTATTCTAGATCCTGCGATCGGTATTCCGATTTTCTAGACCGATCACTGCTGTTGACTGCTAAACTACTGAAACAAGGGTTTGTTGTACATAGGTTGATGTTATCTCTACAGAAGTTCTATGGTTGTCACCATGACTTAATTGATCGTTATGGGAAATCACATCGTCGGAAACCCACGTCCGGTCGCGTTCTCGCTTTGCTACCACTTATACAATAACATCAATCACCAGGCCACACCAAAATTACACGTAATACTAGTACAGTGATATACAGTAAGATCCACCACCAGGCCAAACGTGTAATATAAATATTACACATCCACCATCAGGCCAAACCAATAATACACGTAATACAGTGATATACAGTAACATCCACCACAGACCATACCTATAATACACGTAATACGGTGATATTCAATAACATCCACCATCAGACCATATCTATAATACACGTAATACAGTGATATACAGTAACATCCACCATCAGACCATATCTATAATACACGTAATACAGTGATATACAGTAACATCCACCATCAGACCATACCTATAATACACGTAATACAGTGATATGCAGTAACATCCACCACCAGACCATACCTATAATACAAGTAATACAGTGATATACAGTAACATCCACCACCAGACCATACCTATAATACACGTAATACAGTGATATACAGTAACATCCACCACCAGACCATACCTATAATACACGTAATACAGTGATATACAGTAACATCCACCATCAGACCATACCTATAATACACGTAATACAGTGATATACAGTAACATCCACCATCAAACCCTACCTATAATACACGTAATACAGTGATATACAGTAACATCCACCATCAGACAATACCCATAATACACGTAATACAGTGATATACAGTAACATCGACCACCAGACCATACCAATAATACACGTAATACAGTGATATACAGTAACATCCACCACCAGGCCATACCTATAATACACGTAATACAGTGATATACAGTAACATCCACCACCAGCCCCTCGTGGATGTAACATAATAAGGTCTAGTACATGATATATAGGACAGGTACCCTCTTGGATGTAATATAATAAGGTCAGGTACATGATATAGAGGACAGGTACCCTCGTGGATGTAACATAATAAGGTCAAGTACATGATATAAAAGACAGGTTCCATCGTGGATGTAACATTATAAGGTCTAGTACATGATATGCAGAACAGGTACCCTCGTGGATGTAACATAATAAGGTCTAGTACATGATATACAGAACAGGTTTCCTCGTGGATGTAACATAATTAGGTCTAGTCCATGATATATAGGACAGGTACCCTCGTGGATGTAATATAATAAGGTCAAGTACATGATATAGAGGACAGGTACCCTCGTGGATGCAACATAATAAGGTCTAGTACGTGATATGCAGAACAGGTACCCTCGTGGATGTAACAGAATAAGGTCTAGTACATGATATAGAGGACAGGTACCCTCGTGGATGTAACATAATAAGGTCTAGTACATGATATACAGGACAGGTATCCTCGTGGATGTAACATAATAAGGTCAAGTACATGATATAAAGGACAGGTACCCTCGTGGATGTAACATTATAAGGTCTAGTACATGATATGCAGAACAGGTACCCTCGTGGATGTAACATAAAAAGGTCAAGTACATGATATAGAGGACAGGTACCCTCGTGGATGCAACATAATAAGGTCTAGTACATGATATAGAGGACAGGTTCCCTCATGGATGTAACTTCATAAGGTCTAGTACATGATATATAGGACATGTACCCTCGTGGATGTAATAGAATAAGGTCTAGCACATGATATAGAGGACAGGTACCCTCGTGGATGTAACATAATAAGGTGTAGTACACGATATATAGGACAGGAACCCTCGTGGATGTAACATAATAAGCTCTAGTACATGATATAGAGGACAGGTACCCTCGTGGATGTAACATAATAAGGTCTAGTACATGATATAGAGGACAGGTACCCTCGTGGATGTTACATAATAAGCTCTAGTACATGATATATAGGACAGGTACCCTCGTGGATGTAACATAATAAGGTCCAGTACATGATATAGAGGACGGGTACCCTCGTGGATGTAAGATAATAAGGTCTAGTACATGATATAGAGGACAGGTACCCTCGTGGATGTAACATAATAAGCTCTAGTACATGATATATATGACAGGTACCCTCGTGGATGTAAGATAATAAGCTCTAGTACATGATATATAGGACAGGTACCCTCGTGGATGTAACATAATAAGGTCCAGTACATGATATAGAGGACGGGTACCCTCGTGGATGTAAGATAATAAGGTCTAGTACATGATATATAGGACAGGTACCCTCGTGGATGTAACATAATAAGGTCCAGTACATGATATAGAGGACGGGTACCCTCGTGGATGTAAGATAATAAGGTCTAGTACATGATATAGAGGACAGGTACCCTCGTGGATGTAACATAATAAGCTCTAGAACATGATATATATGACAGGTACCCTCGTGGATGTAAGATAATAAGCTCTAGTACATGATATATAGGACAGGTACCCTCGTGGATGTAACATAATAAGGTCCAGTACATGATATAGAGGACGGGTACCCTCGTGGATGTAAGATAATAAGGTCTAGTACATGATATATATGACAGGTACCCTCGTGGATGTAAGATAATAAGCTCTAGTACATGATATATAGGACAGGTACCCTCGTGGATGTAACATAATAAGGTCCAGTACATGATATAGAGGACGGGTACCCTCGTGGATGTAAGATAATAAGGTCTAGTACATGATATAGAGGACGGGTACCCTCGTGGATGTAAGATAATAAGGTCTAGTACATGATATAAAGGACAGGTACCCTCGTGGATGTAAGATAATAAGGTCTAGTACATGATATAGAGGACAGGTATCCTCGTGGATGTAACATAATAAGGTCTAGTACATGATATATAGGACATGTACCCTCGTGGATGTAACATAATAAGGTCTTGTACATGATATAGAGGACAGGTATCCTCGTGGATGTAACATAATAAGGTCTTGTACATGATATATATAACAGGTACCATCGTGGATGTAACATAATAAGGTCTAGTACATGATATATATGACAGGTACCCTCGTGGATGTAACATTATAAAGTCTAGTACATAACATAACATGTTAACATATTTTTATTTTCCAAATCAGGAGCCCGCATGGAGCAAAGGAAGGTTTAAAAATATCAGAGAAAAGAATATGATTTACAGACATATTAAGAGACACAATTAAAAGTACATGATATACAGGACAGGTACCCTCGTGGATGTAACAGAGTAAGGTGTAGTACATGATATATAGGACATGTACCCTCGTGGATGTAACAGAATAAGGTTTAGCACATGATATAGAGGACAGGTACCCTCGTGGATGTAACATAATAAGGTCTAGTACATGATATAGAGGACAGGTACCCTCGTGGATGTAACAGAATAAGGTCTAGTACATGATATATAGGACAGGTATCCTCGTGGATGTAACAGAATAAGGTCTAGTACATGATATAGAGGACAGGTACCCTCGTGGATGTAACAGAATAAGGTCTAGTACATGATATATAGGACAGGTACCCTCGTGGATGTAACAGAATAAGGTCTAGTACATGATATAGAGGACAGGTACCCTCGTGGATGTAACATAATAAGGTCTAGTACATGATATACAGGACAGGTAACCTCGTGGATGTAACAAAATAAGGTCTAGTACATGATATAAAGGACAGGTATCCTCGTGGATGTAACATAATAAGGTCTAGTACATGATATATAGGACATGTACCCTCTTGGATGTAACAGAATAAGGTCTAGTACATGATATAGAGGACAGGTATCCTCGTGGATGTAACATAATAAGGTCTTGTACATGATATAGAGGACAGGTATCCTCGTGGATGTAACATAATAAGGTCTTGTACATGATATATATAACAGGTACCATCGTGGATGTAACATAATAAGGTCTAGTACATGATATAGAGGACAGGTACCCTCGTGGATGTAACATAATAAGGTCTAGTACATGATATATATGACAGGTACCCTCGTGGATGTAACATTATAAAGTCTAGTACATAACATAACATGTTAACATATTTTTATTTTCCAAATCAGGAGCCCGCATGGAGCAAAGGAAGGTTTAAAAATATCAGAGAAAAGAATATGATTTACAGACATATTAAGAGACACAATTAAAAGTACATGATATACAGGACAGGTACCCTCGTGGATGTAACAGAGTAAGGTGTAGTACATGATATATAGGACATGTACCCTCGTGGATGTAACAGAATAAGGTTTAGCACATGATATAGAGGACAGGTACCCTCGTGGATGTAACATAATAAGGTCTAGTACATGATATAGAGGACAGGTACCCTCGTGGATGTAACAGAATAAGGTCTAGTACATGATATATAGGACATGTACCCTCGTGGATGTAACAGAATAAGGTCTAGTACATGATATAGAGGACAGGTACCCTCGTGGATGTAACATAATAAGGTCTAGTACATGATATACAGGACAGGTAACCTCGTGGATGTAACAAAATAAGGTCTAGTACATGATATAAAGGACAGGTATCCTCGTGGATGTAACATAATAAGGTCTAGTACATGATATATAGGACAGGTACCCTCGTGGATGTAACATTATAAAGTCTAGTACATGATATAGAGGACAGGTACCCTCGTGGATGTAACAGAATAAGGTCCAGTACATGATATAGAGGACAGGTACCCTCGTGGATGTAACATAATAAGGTCTAGTACATGATATAGAGGACAGGTTCCCTCGTGGATGTAACATAATAAGGACTAGTACATGATGGACATGTACCCTCATGGATGTAACAGAATAAGGTCTAGCACATGATATAGAGGACAGGTACCCTCTTGGATGTAACATAATAAGGTCCAGTACATGATATAGAGGACGGGTACCCTAGTGGATGTAACATAATAAGGTCTAGTACATGATATACAGGACAGGTACCCTCGTGGATGTAACATAATAAGGTCTAGTACATGATATAGAGGACAGGTACCCTCGTGGATGTAACATAATAAGGTCTAGTACATGATATATATAACAGGTACCATCGTGGATGTAACGTAATAAGGTGTAGTACATGATAAAGAGGACAGGTATCCTCGTGGATGTATCATAATAAGGTCAAGTACATGATATATAGGACAGTTACCCTCGTTGATGTAACATTATAAGGTCTAGTACATGATATACAGGACAGGTACCCGTGAATGTAACAGAGTAAGGTGTAGTACATGATATATAGGACAGGTACCCTCGTGGTTGTAACATAATAAGGTCTAGTACATGATATATATAACAGGTACCATCGTGGATGTAACGTAATAAGGTGTAGTACATGATATAGAGGACAGGTATCCTCTTGTATGTACCATAATAAGGTCAAGTACATGATATAAAGGACAGGTACCCTCGTGGATGTAACATTATAAGGTCTAGTACATGATATGCAGAACAGGTACCCTCGTGGATGTAACATAAAAAGGTCAAGTACATGATATAGAGGACAGGTACCCTCGTGGATGCAACATAATAAGGTCTAGTACGTGATATGCAGAACAGGTACCCTCGTGGATGTAACAGAATAAGGTCTAGTATATGATATATAGGACAGGTACCCTCGTGGATGTAACATAATAAGGTCTAGTACATGATATATAGGAAAGGTACCCTCGTGGATGTAACATAATAAGGTCAAGTACATGATATTGAGGACAGGTACCCTCGTGGATGTAACATAATAAGATCTAGTACATGATATAGAGGGCAGGTACCCTCGTGGATGTAACATAATAAGGTCTAGTATATGATGTATAGGACAGGTACCCTCGTGGATGTAACATAATAAGGTCTAGTACATGATACAGAGGACAGGTTCCCTCGTGGATGTATCTTCATAAGGTCTAGTACATGATATATAGGACATGTACCCTCGTGGATGTAACAGAATAAGGTTTAGCACATGATATAGAGGACAGGTACCCTCGTGGATGTAACATAATAAGATCTAGTACATGATATAGAGGACGGGTACCCTCGTGGATGTAACTTCATAAGCTCTAGTACATGATATATAGGACAGGTACCCTCGTGGATGTAACATAATAAGGTCTAGTACATGATACAGAGGACAGGTTCCCTCGTGGATGTAACTTCATAAGGTCTAGTACATGATATATAGGACATGTACCCTCGTGGATGTAATAGAATAAGGTCTAGCACATGATATAGAGGACAGGTACCCTCGTGGATGTAACATAATAAGATCTAGTACATGATATACAAGACAGGTAACCTCGTGGATGTATCTTCATAAGCTCTAGTACATGATATATAGGACATGTACCCTCGTGGATGTAACAGAATAAGGTTTAGCATATGATATAGAGGACAGGTACCCTCGTGGATGTAACATAATAAGATCTAGTACATGATATAGAGGACAGGTACCCTCATGGATGTAACATAATAAGGTCTAGTACATGATATAGAGGACAGGTACCCTCGTGGATGTAACATAATAAGGTCTAGTACATGATATAGAGGACAGGTACCCTCGTGGATGTAACATAATAAGGACTAGTACATGATATATAGGACAGGTACCATCGTGGATGTAACATAATAAGATCTAGTACATGATATAGAGGGCAGGTACCCTCGTGGATGTAACATAATAAGGTCTAGTATATGATGTATAGGACAGGTACCCTCGTGGATGTAACATAATAAGGTCTAGTACATGATACCGAGGACAGGTTCCCTCGTGGATGTATCTTCATAAGGTCTAGTACATGATATATAGGACATGTACCCTCGTGGATGTAACAGAATAAGGTCTAGCACATGATATAGAGGACAGGTACCCTCGTGGATGTAACATAATAAGGTCTAGTACATGATATAGAGGACGGGTACCCTCGTGGATGTAACTTCATAAGCTCTAGTACATGATATATAGGACATGTACCCTCTTGGATGTAACATAATAAGGTCTAGTACATGATACAGAGGACAGGTTCCCTCGTGGATGTAACTTCATAAGGTCTAGTACATGATATATAGGACATGTACCCTCGTGGATGTAATAGAATAAGGTCTAGCACATGATATAGAGGACAGGTACCCTCGTGGATGTAACATAATAAGATCTAGTACATGATATAGAGGACAGGTACCCTCGTGGATGTAACTTCATAAGCTCTAGTACATGATATATAGGACAGGTACCCTCTTGGATGTAACATAATAAGGTCTAGTACATGATACAGAGGACAGGTTCCCTCGTGGATGTAACTTCATAAGGTCTAGTACATGATATATAGGACATGTACCCTCGTGGATGTAATAGAATAAGGTCTAGCACATGATATAGAGGACAGGTACCCTCGTGGATGTAACATAATAAAGTCCAGTACATGATATAGAGGACAGGTACCCTCGTGGATGTAACAGAATAAGGTGTAGTACACGATATATAGGACAGGAACCCTCGTGGATGTAACAGAATAAGGTCTAGTACATGATATATAGGACATGTACCCTCGTGGATGTAACATAATAAGGTCTAGTACATGATATAGAGGACAGGAACCCTCGTGGATGTTACATAATAAGCTCTAGTACAGGATATATAGGACAGGTACCCTCGTGAATGTAACATAATAAGGTCCAGTACATGATATAGAGGACGGGTACCCTCGTGGATGTAACATAATTAGGTCTAGTACATGATATAGAGGACAGGTACCCTCGTGGATGTAACATAATAAGGTCTTGTACATGATATATATAACAGGTACCGTCGTGGATGTAACATAATAAGGTCTAGTACATGATATATATAACAGGTACCATCGTGGATGTAACATATTAAGGTCTTGTACATGATATATATGACAGGTACCCTCGTGGATGTAACATATTAAGGTCTTGTACATGATATATATGACAGGTACCCTCGTGGATGTAACATAATAAGGTCTAGTACATGATATATATAACAGGTACCATCGTGGATGTAACGTAATAAGGTGTAGTACATGATATAGAGGACAGGTATCCTCGTGGATGTAACATAATAAGGTCAAGTACATGATATATAGGACAGGTACCCTCGTTGATGTAACATTATAAGGTCTAGTACATGATATACAGGACAGGTACCCGTGAATGTAACAGAGTAAGGTGTAGTACATGATATATAGGACAGGTACCCTCGTGGTTGTAACATAATAAGGTCTAGTACATGATATAGAGGACAGGTATCCTCGTGGATGTAACATAATAAGGTCAAGTACATGATATAAAGGACAGGTACCCTCGTGGATGTAACATTATAAGGTCTAGTACATGATATGCAGAACAGGTACCCTCGTGGATGTAACATAATAAGGTCTAGTACATGATATACAGAACAGGTACCCTCGTGGATGTAATATAATAAGGTCAAGTACATGATATAGAGGACAGGTACTCTCGTGGATGCAACATAATAAGGTCTAGTACGTGATATGCAGAACAGGTACCCTCGTGGATGTAACAGAATAAGGTCTAGTATATGATATATAGGACAGGTACCCTCGTGGATGTAACATAATAAGGTCTAGTACATGATACAGAGGACAGGTTCCCTCGTGGATGTAACTTCATAAGGTCCAGTACATGATATATAGGACAAGTACCCTCGTGGATGTAACAGAATAAGGTCTAGCACATGATATAGAGGACAGGTACCCTCGTGGATGTAACATAATAAGATCTAGTACATGATATATAGGACATGTACCCTCGTGGATGTAACATAATAAGGTCTAGTACATGATATATAGGAAAGGTACCCTCGTGGATGTAACATAATAAGGTCTAGTACATGATATATAGGACATGTACCCTCGTGGATGTAACATAATAAGGTCTAGTACATGATATAGAGGACAGGTACCCTCGTGGATGTAACATAATAAGGTCAAGTACATGATATTGAGGACAGGTACCCTCGTGGATGTAACATAATAAGATCTAGTACATGATATAGAGGGCAGGTACCCTCGTGGATGTAACATAATAAGGTCTAGTATATGATGTATAGGACAGGTACCCTCGTGGATGTAACATAATAAGGTCTAGTACATGATACAGAGGACAGGTTCCCTCGTGGATGTAACTTCATAAGGTCTAGTACATGATATATAGGACATGTACCCTCGTGGATGTAACAGAATAAGGTCTAGCACATGATATAGAGGACAGGTACCCTCGTGGATGTAACATAATAAGATCTATTACATGATATAGAGGACGGGTACCCTCGTGGATGTAACTTCATAAGCTCTAGTACATGATATATAGGACAGGTACCCTCGTGGATGTAACATAATAAGGTCTAGTACATGATACAGAGGACAGGTTCCCTCGTGGATGTAACTTCATAAGGTCTAGTACATGATATATAGGACATGTACCCTCGTGGATGTAATAGAATAAGGTCTAGCACATGATATAGAGGACAGGTACCCTCGTGGATGTAACATAATAAAGTCCAGTACATGATATAGAGGACAGGTACCCTCGTGGATGTAACAGAATAAGGTGTAGTACACGATATATAGGACAGGAACCCTCGTGGATGTAACATAATAAGGTCTAGTACATGATATAGAGGACAGGTACCCTCGTGGATGTTACATAATAAGGTCTAGCACATGATATAGAGGACAGGTACCCTCGTGGATGTAACAGAATAAGGTCTAGCACATGATATAGAGGACAGGTACCCTCGTGGATGTAACATAATAAGATCTAGCACATGATATAGAGGACGGGTACCCTCGTGGATGTAACTTCATAAGCTCTAGTACATGATATAGAGGACAGGTACCCTCGTGGATGTAACATAATAAGGTCTAGTACATGATACAGAGGACAGGTTCCCTCGTGGATGTAACTTCATAAGGTCTAGTACATGATATATAAGACATGTACCCTCGTGGATGTAATAGAATAAGGTCTAGCACATGATATAGAGGACAGGTACCCTCGTGGATGTAACATAATAAAGTCCAGTACATGATATAGAGGACAGGTACCCTCGTGGATGTAACAGAATAAGGTGTAGTACACGATATATAGGACAGGAACCCTCGTGGATGTAACATAATAAGGTCTAGTACATGATATAGAGGACAGGTACCCTCGTGGATGTTACATAATAAGCTCTAGTACATGATATATAGGACAGGTACCCTCGTGGATGTAACATAATAAGGTCCAGTACATGATATAGAGGACGGGTACCCTCGTGGATGTAACATAATAAGGTCTAGTACATGATATAGAGGACAGGTACCCTCGTGGATGTAACATAATAAGGTCTAGTACATGATATATAGGACATGTACCCTCGTGGATGTAACAGAATAAGGTCTAGCACATCATATAGAGGACGGGTACCCTCGTGGATGTAACATAATAAGGTCTAGTACATGATATAGAGGACGGGTACCCTCGTGGATGTAACATAATAAGGTCTAGTACATGATATATATAACAGGTACCCTCGTGGATGTAACATAATAAGGTCTAGTACATGATATATATAACAGGTACCATCGTGGATGTAACATAATAAGGTCTAGCACATGATATAGAGGACAGGTACCCTCGTGGATGTAACATAATAAGGTCTAGTACATGATATATATGACAGGTACCCTCATGGATGTAACATAATAAGGTCTAGTACATGATATAGAGGACAGGTACCCTCGTGGATGTAACGTAATAATGTGTAGTACATGATATATAGGACAGGTACCCTCGTGGATGTAACATCATAATGTGTGGTATATGATACCAGGTTTCCGGTTATTGCACCATAAGAGGGGATATAGTGAAGAAAGATTATTTAATTATTTTTAAAACAGTCTTTATTGCTTGTTGTTTTTTTTTATTTAATTACTTTTTTCTTTTGTGGTTTTTTTTCCAGTCATCAGTGTTTTATACGCCCGTCGAATGATAAAAGTTTGTTAAAAAGCCGAGTTTCTTTCATTGTATAATACATTGTCAATGCTGGATTTTGGATTCCCTTTTCTAGCTTTTTAGATATGAGTTTGTATGCTTGAGTTGTCTTTCGATATTTAGATTTTCGATCATCTAATTGTTTTGATTTAAATGCTGCTGACGAGATTACTTCCCCAAGTATGCATATCCTTCATTCTTATTACTTTTTATAGACGCTTGCATTGGTTCCTTTATGAAAAAATGCAAAAAAATGTGAATAATATCCGACTTATGGTAAACTTTAGAACGAAATATTGTACCCTCGTTTTTTTTAATCCGACAAATCACAAAACTAACTTCGGATTATAACGGCAGTAAAATTCGGCCTAGGTAAACTTTCCTTTAGTATTAATGTTTCAATGCTTTTCTCATAAGAAAGGGAACACACACAAAAACAACACAATAATGCAAGAGGAAAAAATATATTCAAATTTATAATATTTTGCATAACAATATATTCTGAAGTTCGAATTAAAAAGTCATAAATTAACAATATACAAAGGTTCAAAGTATTTTTTAAAATATTTTTGTACTATACCGGACAGTTGTATACTTAAGGAATTATACAACACCTTTTATTTATGGCTGATATAAATCACAAAAAAGGAATAACTTATATGCACAGTTTAAAAGAACAATTGGATTAATTGACAAAAACATTCCTTAGTTATTTTCTGTGCGTGTTTCTTAGTTTCATCTTTAGCCAGCACTCGTCAATAAATAACGATTTTAAATATAAACAATTATATAAACAAAAGAGATATCTTACAATATATATACTGATTTATTTACCATTAAATAAAATTGTGTATTTCTTTTTTCACGTGAAGTTAATAAATCATAATGAAGATTAATTTATTATTAATGTTAATTTGTAATAATTAATATTAATTTAAATAATCTACTTATATAAATGCATTAAAATCTTTATCGTAACTAATCTATTTTTAGATAGTAGCTGAATAACACTGCGCATATAATATCGCACAGGTATAGTGATGGATGTCCGGTACATACGATACCGTCACAGCCGTTACTGTAGTTTATAGATCCTGATGATACAGATAGCGATCGAATATCAAAGTCAGTCACGTTTTATATAAAACCAATCTATCCTCTCCTATCGTAGAAATTATTTTTTTAATAAAAACATGTTCTGTATGGAACTGCAGGCTGTCACATGAATACGCGTCCATTGTTACACGATTTTGTGTTGTATTGCGCACATGAATCAGATCCATTGATTGGATGAGTGAGATTAAGGTGGCCATTTTGATTGGCTACTGAACAATCGTACTTTTCTATCTATTTTTAGGGTAAAACGGGTTAATATTGGATTACCCTTGACTGCCTGTAGTCTATTTTTGGCATAATACTGTGCAGTGGACAAAACTAAACCTATATTCTGATGCAATTTTAGTACTGTGGCGATTAAACGTGACCCAACATCAGTGTTTGAACCAATCCAAATAAATGCGCAAAATTCTATTTTCAATAAGAGGGATATCCTCATTTTAAAATTAGATTTCTCTGTATAATTTTTCAACAAACCGAAAGTTTTCAATTTAATCTCCACTTTCTAGACAAAATCGTATAAATCTCCGTTATATTTGAAAAGTGTACGACAAAATATCATAACAAAGAATAACTTAACACAACTTCAAATGTTTCTCCTTTTAAAATATATTTTTAGTGCATATATTTTTACCCTGGTTAACTAGCTCAACTTATCACAAATCGGAACGTCTCTCGGCGGATACAAGTCAAGTCGCCCCACGGAAAAATCGCCCCTTTGAAAAACGCTCCCACTACAAAAATCGGTATATAGTATACATTATTTCTGTTCATTCTTTGTTTGATTGTATGTTATGATCCCTGTTAAGATATAAATCATAAATCAGTGCTCTTTCTTCGGTTCTTCGTTTTTCACAATATAAATAGTCGTACTGGACGGCCTCTTGTCTTGTTCGGACGGTCTGCTAACTCTATACAGTTACTAGCCATTGTGTATAATGTCAGTGGATGATGATGATGATGATGATGATGATGATGATGGGGGTTTTAACGTCCTACACTGATAAATTAATACCATCGGTCGGACGGTTGTTAGGGTGTTAGTAGTCCATGGAATCCACCATGGTGGTTTTGTCGAAGCCCGGCCTTCGGGATACCTGGTCGAAGTACTCGGCCTGCACATCCTACAAGCGGCTGGGCTGCTCCGATGTAACGTTGGCCTACTCCAATACCCCACATGGGTAGGAGCGGTTCCGCACTCTGAGCTATCGTCGTGGTCTTACATCTGCAGAGTGTAATGACAGTTCAAGAAAGAACACGTTTATATAATCATTACTGATATAGTTATTTATAAAAATCATTAGGGTAATAATGGTAATTGTGTAATAATTAAAGCCATAATGGATAATTGTAAAGATTTATACATTTTATTCAGCGACAACATTGATGTGTAATTAAATGTAAAACAATTAATTTTGCTGGGGGGGGGGAGGGGGCGTTTTTACTAGGAGTAATTTTATGGTTGGGCGAGTTTTCCTTACGTGGGGGCGTTTTTACATGGGGGCGATTTTTTTAACAGTGGGGCGTTTTTGACTTTTAACTGTTATAATAACAAGAAAAGATATGGGTTAAAACCCATATCTAGAGATGTTCGATTTATATGTTATAGGTGTATCCGATTTGGTTTAATATTTTGTTTCAATTTGTTCTATTTAAAATTTCATCATATGCTGTAAAGAGTTACAAATATAGACGATTGTGAAAGGCAAGAAATAATCATCTTGATTATAACATCTCAACTTTGAGAAGAGTACTGTAATAAAAAAGCAAAGTGTTGGAAAGACAATGAAATGTTTACCAATAAAAATACATTGACCATAGTCACGTGGTTCTATGTGCCCGGGGGGGGGGGGAATGGGAATGTAAGATCGGCAATTATCGCGTCCTTCCGTCGAGCACCGTCGGAAGATAAAAGAAAACATACCGACACGTTACAATTTCTATTGATTTATTTTTACTGTAATTAAAATTGTTTCACAAGATTTGCAATTAAATGTATTTCATACGTCAAACTAGCATTCATGTGCATAAACAATGCTAAGAACTTTGTAAAATTTTCAGAATTTAAAATAAAACCAAAAAAAATGACAACAAGTAGAAGAAGAGTCTTATTTTGCAAAACAATTTATGAGATTATTAACTTCTAAAATTATTTTCAACTATATAAAAAACTGTTTATTCGACCTTTATGTTTTTATTATGACCTTTATTCGAACGTAACTAAATTGTTTTTCTTTTGTATTATTATATACATTTTTCGAAATTTCATTCAGCTAAATTTTTGTTAATTTAAAAGACTTCATATACGATCCTAGAGGTATGTTTAATAAAATCTAATTCTATAAGTATCTAAATATAACTTGCTTCTTTAAAATAGTTTAACATCAAAATTTTTAAATCTTGAATTAAATAAAAATCTATATCTTTTGTGCTTTTTTATTATTAAGAAATTTCTTTTCCCTGCTTATTTCTACGCCATTTTTCACTGATTCAGACATCAATTTTTTTAAAATAACATGCCTGTTTGAAAATCTAATTTCCGTATAAAAATCATAATCTAAATTAGCATTTTAGCGGCTTATTATGCGAATCCAGTTGGTCTTTCATTTTAACCTTTCATCTTAAGTTCAGTGTCAGGTAAAGTCAGCTAATAAGCAATTAGCAAATAAACAAGGCACATCTAAAATACAAATACATCACAGAAATATCTCTTACCCCCCCCCCCCCCCCAAAAAAAAAAAAAACACCACTACCACACACACACTAATCATTCGCGAGTGTTTGGGATTTCGAAATCAACAATAAACAAAACCCATCGAAATTAAATTTAATGTTCAAGATTGACTTTTCTACGTAAAGGTTCCAGCAATTTTTTAGCTCTATCATGGCGTCCAGTTTTTATTGGGGGAGGAAGCCGGAGTACCCGGAGAAAACCCCCGACCTGCGGAAGGAAAACTGGCAATCCTTGTCAATTAAGATTGGAGTCGAGTACACCCTGCCTTCAGTGAGAATCGAACCCGCAATCTCAGTGTTGACAGACCACGTGGTCAATAGACCCCTATAAATTATGAAATAATCCACAAATAAGTTCAAGGCTTTCTGGATGAGTTGTCACAAGCGCGTAAAAAAAATCTAAAAATGCACTTTTATTATAGAATTATCTAAGTAACTAATAAAAGAAACCGAAAAATATACATTTTATCATGTTAAAATAAAAATGCATACAAAAATTACAAAGCTTACAATTTAAAGTGCCATACCAGTCTAAAAATTATTTTTTTTTGTTTTAAAGGAAAAACATAGAATATACTGTTTAAAAAAGAATGCAAAAAGTCCGATAAAAATATATTCTATAATAAGAGAGTAGTAAACTGTCAAACATACGATTTGCACCTGTTGACGGATATTCCCGAACACGTGCTGGTCACTTCCGGTATTTTATCTAAACCATGTGTGACGTCACAGTTTGAAGACTGTTAAATGCCATTAGCACCATTTACACTGTACAAACGATAAAACTTTACGAAAAAAAAATAAAAAAGCAGAACTCCTTACCCGTATCAACTATACCATTCCAACTTCGATGATTTTGATGAAGATAAAAATATCGAAACACCAGACAGACTATTGTATAACTTTTGTTTTTTAATTTTTTTTTCGAATATAAACAGTACGCGGGGTATTGGACAATGGCGATCGAAAGAATTTTAATGACAAAATGTTTCTTAGAAAACAAACGGGACATTGCCATTTTATTTGTTTAAATTTCTTACTAAACATTTACCTATTTTAATATTTAAACAAATGCTTAAATAAGGGATTAAGTCGTTCTTTTTCGATAATGTAGACGCTGGGGGGGGGGGGGGGGGTGCATTAAAACTATCGTACAAATTATACAATTTATATACATATTGGGTTTTTTTCGAACCTGCGGCTGAAAAGGAAGCGTTCAAGTGTGAAATTAAACAAACAAAGAACAGTTTTTGTCGTGTGGAAGCTCACATTCAGATCATTCGGGGTGGCAAATACTGTCGACGGTGCAGCTGAATCGATGGCAATCACTCGTATGTCTCCTTACCCGTTTGAACCATACCACTCCAACTCCGACGATTTTGATGAAGATGAAAATATCGAAACAACAGACAGCTGACTACTGAATAACTTTTGGTATTTATTTCTATATCGAATATAAACAGTCCACGGGGTATTACATGGGCGATCTTTTAAGAGAAATAATAGAATATGTTTGAACAGTATTTTATTTAATGACAAATGTTTCGGCAGAAGCAAACGTGGCCATTGCCATTTTATTATTTTAAATGTCTTACTATTCAAAAAAACGTGGATTGAGTCTTTTGGGGGAAAAGAAGGGGGGGTCATTAAAACTATCATACTTATTATACAAATTTTACAGATTGTTTTTTTTCTCTAAACTGTCTCTGAAATGGAAGCTTTCAAGTGTGAAATGAAACGAACATAGAGCCGAAAATTACTGTTGGACCGTTACAATCTTCTATTTTTACTCTATGAAATCTGTCCTTATTCACGGAGTTTTGTGTCCTTTGGAAAGGAATGCATGGAAACTCCATCTGAATTTGTATTACCATAGTTTGCTGCAACACATCTCACCCCACTTCATCTGCTAGTACCCCCACGATCTCATCGTGGCATCTTAAAGTTAAAAAATGAATTAAATATTTAACCACGTGCGTTTGTTGTTTGTTTACCGGAGATCGGAAGTTCATCTTGTGACGTAGACTTTCGATCTTTGGCGGAAATTACCGATCGATAGATAACTGATCTGTTTGAAGTACACCTGTCAGTATATCTCTGTTAATACGAAAAATTTTTAAAAACGGTTTTTAGAAATGTGTTTCTAAATTTGATTTTCTATATGAATAAAATATTTTTAAAATTACTATTTTTACATTGGTATGGCACTTTAAATCATGAAATAATTCAAGAAATACAAAGCGACGAAATACATTACGTAATATAACATAACAAAATTTTAAAATGCCTTTTTTCTTATCAAATTAAATAACTAATTAATAAAAGAAACGTAAGTATATTCATTTTATAATGTCAAGAATAGAATGCATTAATAAAAATACTAGGCTTACCCTATAGATAGTAAATTAATCCAAAAATAAAAATTGAAGCGATCATTCCTTACCACCGATACAGACATTGGTAAAGCGCGCATTAATATGCAATTTTGTACATCTTTACTTCTTCTTATTAGACCAGGACAAAAAAAATGTATTTTAAACCTTGAAGGATTTAACAAATACGAAAAACTGTAAATGAAATTTTTTCTTTAATATTAAATTAGCCATTTTATCACTTACAACATGAACTATATTGTAGAGTATGAAAAGCGATAAAGTGTCAATCGTACCCGAAAACAATTATATCATTAATAAGAAGATAAGATAATAAGAAGAGATCGAACATATGAAAATTGGACACGATACTTGACGTGAACTGATATTTGCTGGAATGACTTGTGATTGTCTGCCGTGCACGTCGCCGATCTGCCGACCATGGATCATGCACATTATATTATAGTATGGTATGGTGTGGTGTGGTGTGGTGTGGTGTGGTGTGGTGTGGTGTGGTGTAGCGTAGCGTAGCGTAGCGTATCGTATCGTATCGTATCGTATCGTATCGTATCGTATTATATTATATTATATTATATTATATTATATTATATTATATTATATTATATTATATTATATTATATTATATTATATTATATTATATTATATTATATTATATTATATTATATTATATTATATTATATTATATTATATTATATTATATTATATTATATTATATAAAGGTAAAATTGTGTTCTTTTAAGAAATAGCTCTGTAGTTCTTTTGTTCAGCTTGTACATTTAATAATGTAGGGGCCGCGGTGGCCGAGTGGTTAAGGTAGTTCGTCTACTATTGATCACGTGGTCTGTCAACACTGAGATTGCGGGTTCGATTCTCACTGCAGGCAGGGTGTACTCGACCCCAATCTTAATTGACAAGGATTGCCAGTTTTCCTACCGCAGGTCGGGGGTTCTCTCCGGGTACTCCGGCTTCCTCCCCCAATAAAAACTGGACGCCATGATATAGCTGAAAAATTGCTGAAAGTGGCGTTAAACATCATTCAAATAATCAAACAAACATTTAATAATGTTGTTATGTTATTGTTAAACCTTAACTGTATGTTTTTCAGAAGCAAGTCACAGAATTATCAATCCTGGAATAATAGGCACATGCTTTCAGAAACCATTCATATATAAAGCTATGTGTATAAAAATTTATGCTACAGTTATATTTGAAAAAATAACTTTTCAACGAGGTTTATTTCAAGTGGAGATCTCTTTTTATTGGTTTCAAGGATATTTTTGCTACACGTGCCATAAGCAAAGATACGTCAAAGCTTTTGTCTTTCTTTGGATTGTAAGGCAATGGGTCAACTTATTTTCCACCAAGTAAATGAATTCCTGCTGATTTTCTAAATTGTGGATAATATTTCAAAGATTTTTGTGATTCATTATTAGGCTCGAATTTTAGTGCCCTCTATTGTTCCTATGTATGTTTATAGTTACTTACTTATCTGTTTTATATCGTTAAATCTATTACACTGCGAATGTTTTATTGTTGTTTAAAACTTGCATCATGTTGATGGTTTTTTTTTTCAGTGTACTTGTTGGCAGATCGAGGTTTGTCTCTTCCTTGGATTAGAGCTATTAACGTTTGTTACAAGTAGCAATAACAATGATGGATCAATTTCCAAAAATAGATTTTTAGTTAGATGTAGTAGTGTATAGAGTAAAAGAGTTTCGTCAAGGCCGCCGATGATTAGAGTCGAGCACACCTATGCGAAGTAATTCTAGAACTAGCAACCGATGTACCTAGACCACTCACCCCGTATATACACTACGGCACCCAGTGTTCGATCCACTGCTGCCCAGCTCGTCCTCAGGTGGTGGATTAGTTTATACATATTTTATTGTTCAAGTAAAACAATTTGGATTAGACACAAGTTACCTGAACTTAGAATTGTCTTCTCCATTAATGCAAATATAATAACATGACATGAAGAACATTATATACAGTCCGCCAAAAGTTAAGCATCACCTAAATATTTTCTTTAATAATTTTATTACAAAACGATTCATTCAGCATCTGATGCATTAATGCAATGCTTTCAAACAATACCTTAATATAACATACAGGTCAGATGTCAATAATTAGAGTTTTAAAGTGTAAAAACCGGTTTCAAAAACTTGTCTCGCTTCTAATTAACAGACTGACTTTGAATGAAATAGCCTTGTCCGATTGCACGTGGATATTGTGGTTAGTTATTATCTTTTAAAGACTTTTCAACATGATAAGACGAAAATTAAGTATCGCCGAACGCTGGCAAGCAATTGGAAAGAAAAATGCTGGAATGAGTAACCGCCAAATAGCAGCCAATTTTGGGGTGAACAACTCTGTTATTAGCAGACTTGTTGCGAGGCATAGACAGACAGGGTCAATCGAGGACCGCCCAAGATCTGGGAGACCCCGTAAAACAACCCCTAGAGAGGACCGCTTCATTGCTCGTCAAGCCAGATTGCACCCCTTTTCAACAGCAGGCCAGTTACGAGGAATGTGGCCTACTGGTGGTCAAATCAGTGACCGAACAGTTATTCGAAGGCTTCACAGATCTCGATTACGTGCCCGCAGGCCTTTGAAACGACCAGAACTTACAAGAAAGCACCGCCAAGCACGAATGGAGTGGGCAAGACATCATCGTCACTGGAATATAAGAAGCTGGAGACGTATTCATTGGTAAAATGAAAGCCGCTTTCTGTTGAAGCCTTTCGAAGGTCGGATACGTGTTTGGCGGCAAAGGAATACAGCTTTGGATAGAAACCATATTGTAGGAACAACTGCATTCGGTGGTGGCGGCGTTACCGTATGGGGATGCTTTTCACATGACTGCAAGCTCCTTTACAGATTCTCAACGGTACATTGAATGGTTTGAAATACCGCGATGACATCTTGGATGGTCACGTTAGGCCACATTTTGACAACCATGCTCTTGCAGACAGACCAATGTTTCAAGACGACAACGCTCGACCCAATCGAGCCCGTGTTGTGAGGGACTTTATTGAAACAGAAGCCATTGACACACTTCCATGGCCAGCCATGTCACCGGACATGAATCCGATTGAGCATGTGTGGGACTTTATCGGGCGAAAAGTCAATCAACGGAACCCAAGATGCCAAAATGTTCGAGAATTAGAAGTCACACTTGTGGAAGAATGGCAGAGATTTCCACAGTACAGACTTAAGCGTTTGGTTGCTGGAATGAGGCGGCGTGTTGAACATTTACACCGGAAGCGTGGAGGTTATACCCGATATTGATGGAAAATACGCCAAACGACAGTCCATTTGTTACTCTTTCACCTCAGGACTTGTTGAATGACTGTAATTTTGTAAACAATGAAAAAATTTGTGTCAAACTAAAACTTAAAATCACCTATTGTTTTGTTGTTTGTTGGCCTATTTTTTGTTATTAGAATTTAATTTTACAATTTGAGGATTTAAATGAAGAATTTTACAGGTTCAAATTTCCTAATGATATATACATTTTCATACAAATTAAACAGTTTCTCATTTGTTTATGTTATTGAAAAAACATTAGATCCGGAAAAGTAGGTGATGCTTAACTTATGGCGGACTGTATATGTACACAATAAGTTATTATATACACAAATTGTGCTCTTAGAAGTGCAATAAAGACAGACAAAAATATCATTTAAAGAGACCAGCGTTCACGTCCGGTAATTTGCATAACAAAAGAAGTGGTAGACCACACTGATAATGATTAAGTCACTTTAGATACAACGTGGTGCAATAATATTTAAACCTACAAGACATAAAAGTGCATAGATTATTGATTAATAGGATGTAAAAAATAAAGAAAATTTGTTCAGAGGTGCACGCTAAGTGTTCGCAGCGGAATTTGCAAGGATTATATCATCACAAGTAGCAATTGAATGATACTATCACACAGGTGGTGTATAGAGGAACCACTCTGGTTGGTTTGTTTGTTTGTTTGATGGTGTTTAACGCCACTTTCAGCAATTTTTCAGCTATATCTTGGCGTCCAGTTTTTATTGGGGGAGGAAGCCGGAGAAAACCCCCGACCTGCAAAAGGAAAACTGGCAATCCCTGTCACTTAAGATTGGAGTCGACAATACAGCCTGCCTGCCGTGACAATCGAACCCACAATCTCAGTGTGGACAGACCACGTGATCAATAGTAGAGGAATTACCTTAACCACTCGGCCACCGAGGCCCACCCCCCACTCTGGTTGACTTGGGGAGTTTTTTACGTCCTACACCGACAACTTAATGCCCTTGGTCGGACGGTTGGGTTGTTGTCAGGTTATAAACTTGACTGCTAAACACAGTGGGTAATGTATTTGGAGAGTTCGCGTTCCTTGCTCCAAAAAGACCCATTTTTCAGATTTCGAAAGAATATGCTCATTGTAGCAGATACACAGGACTAAATTATCCGTACCTACCCAATGCTTAATACTTTTCTAGCGGCTGTCAAAATATTGTTACTTGTGGTCCAAAAAATTTCCACATTGATTTAAGGTATGTTAACTTGATATTTATAGATTATTTGCGTTTTTTGAAACGAGATGCGTTTTCTCGTCCATATCTCATCGAAGGGCGACAGCCCTGAGATGAGATGACGAGAAAATGCATCGAGTTTCAAAATACGTAAATAATCTGTTTATCGCTGTTTTGTAACATTGTGACGTCACAGTGTTTACTTAACGACGTCTTGACAGCGAGCTGAGATGGGCCTATCTCACGTTAGTAGAGTGAGATGGAATAATATCGCACACAACGTTCAAAGGAAAATACTGCAAAATAGCGATAAGTATGAATATAGCTGCAATATTCTTGCTAGAGTATACGTTAAGGAAAGGTTCATTATCAAACACTAAGCTGGTTTTTAACTTATCATAAATCTGTCACATAAGATGTGATTTTTTAAATGTTGTTTAACGCCACTTATAGCAAGTTTCCAGTTATTTCAATGCGTCCAGTTTTTATTGGTAAAGGAAGCCGGAGTACACGGAGAAAACCCCCGACCTTTGGTAGCAAAACTGGCAATCCTTTTCAATTAAGATTGGAGTCGATGGCACCCTTCCGACAGTAAGACTCGAACCTGCAATCTCAGTGTTGACAGACCTCGTGATTAATAGTAGACGACTTGCCATAACCATTCGGCCACCGAGGCCCTTCACGTGAGATGTGCCTGACTAAATAACCATTAGTTGTTGGTATAGTGTACTGTACAGTTTTCTATGATATATCGTGTCACGTGATATTCTTCTCGAGATCCCATAAGTTGGAAATCTTCATGACTTGTGTGGATGACCTGGGTTTCCGAGTGGTTAAGGTAGTTAGTCATCCATTGATTATTGTCGCAAATTCGAGCCTTACTGCGAGAAGAGTGTGCTCAACTGCAACCTTAAATTACAAGGATTGACACTTCTTCGTTCGAAGTCTAGGGTTTTCAACGGTTATTCCCAGAATAAAGATGGTCATGGATGGCATTTAACCCCAATACAAACTAAATCTTCATGTCTCTATGTTTGTCTTTGAGCCTTCCATATAGACATATTTCTGTTTTATAGGTCCAAGACAGCAGACGTATAGCTAACCTTCCCTTTCGGTGGGTGGGTGAGTGGGTGTGGATGGATGGATGGTAAATTTGTGTGTATTCTTTGTTTTGGTATGTTTGATTTTGGACCTTTCACTGAAAACACTGAATAAACCAAACTTATTGTGCGATCGCTGTGTGTAAATCAGATTTGAAAAAAATAATGTAAACTAATTTATGACTGTTTTGTAACAAACGTAGCGGTATTTCTAGAACGAATAATCGTACCCTCGCTTTTTTGGGCCACAAATCACAAAATTAACTTCGGATTATAACGGCAGTAAAATCCGGCATACGGTATTAACGCTTCTTATTGACTTATGTACTCCAATATTTACTCTAACCAAAATTTGCCTCAACTTTTGTAACATTCAGAATTGTACAGACAATGGATGGATGGATGGATGAATGAATGAATGGATGGAAGGATGGATGCCATTATTTTATTACAACTCCTTCTACTTTTTTTTTATTCTTTTACAATTTTAGGTGGAGCCAGTTTTGCTTGAAAATATAGACGTGGACGTGTTTGAAGGCCCTCGGGGTGGCTAAGATTTCTTTGTTCGGCTAGAACGAATAAATGTACCTTAGCCCTTTTTGGCAATCCGACAAATTAACAAATTATTACGCCAATAAAATTCGGCCTTTTGTTCGGGTAGATTTTTTCGTTTAGATAAGACCAGTACCCTCTTTCCCAATTGAAAAGGCACATATAAAGTAGTGTTGGACCCTTATGTGGTTTTGGAAGTTTTCTCTTGTTTGTCGTTTGAAATAATATATTTACTCATCTAAATCAGACTAGTTCTTTTTATGCTAACGATTTTATGTCTATAAAATACACATGAATTAAAAATATAGAGTTGTATTACAATTTATATTTATTTATTCTACTAGAACGATCAATGTGTTTTAGAAGATAACTTTATTGTATTTTTGAAAATTTGCCGGCATCAATTGATGATTTGATGATTGCAAATTAAGCTTACAGGCGACGCATTGATGTCGGCCGTTTTATTCCTCGTTCAAAAACAAGGGAATTAAAAATTGAGACCTTTTTCATTTTATTACGCGAAATAACATCTGCGCTTGCGGTTACATCTGACGTTATTATTGTGGTATTGCCATTAAATTGTTCACATCATTCAATCAATATTGACTTTACATCCGGTGTTGCATAAGTATAATTATACTGCCCTTGAACGAGGGTCTTAGGATAAATTATCACATATAGAAAAAAATAAAGATAATTTTTTTATTGTTATTCTAGTAGTTGTTTTTCAAAATAATAATGGACCATTTTCAAGTATTTGGTGTGTCGGACATGTTTAGGCGGAATTAGAAAAATAACATAAAGAAAACTTCGGGTGAAGCGGTTAATAAATGTCAGAGTCGGCGATTTCCGGGTTGGGCGGGTGATATATTTTTTTAATTACATGTCGTAATTTTGGCTTCCATTTAAACAATGTATCTCTCACTAACCCATATTTTATGACATTGCACGATTGTGACGTGATAATTACAAGTAATATTGCACGGCTGGCAATTTTGGTATATGAATGAAATCCAAAAAATGATTATCCGTGCAATATCACTTGTAATCAAAGATTAGCCGTGCAATATCACTTGATATTACATATGGTTTATGATTCTTACATTTTCATTGGATTATTTAGTCACGTGGTCCCCCAAAATATTCTGTGTATATATTCTATTTCTAAAGCATATTTAAGGCTTGTTACTATTTTTAAAGCATATTTAAGGCATGTTACTATTTATAAAGCATATTTAAGGCTTGTTTCTAAAAATAGATCCGGATATACTCTTCCGACTCATTATTCTAAATTTAAATAAATAGAGAAAAATTCATATGTAATATAACAATTAAGGACTTTTTACTCTGTCAATACGTAGTTATATGGACCTGTTTTCCTCCACGGTCCATATAACTACGTATTGACCTCGTAAAAAGTCCATATTTGATAATAATCAAAACGTCAGTCGTGCAATACCACAATATGTTAATGTTTTTGAAATATTCATTCTAAAATTGTTTTATGCAGCAAAATAATGGCCAAATTTAACAATTAAAAAAAAAACAAATATTGACCATGATAACAAAATGCATGATTATACATACTGCTGTATAAACAACACCAATATATTAAGAAGACCAAAAAATAAAAGTGGAAGGTTTACAGTGAAATGTAATAAAACATTTATGGCAGCTTGATGGAACACTTAAGCCAAGGAATATCTACCTCGGCCATTGGCCTCGGCAAATATCTCTTTAATAAACTGAAACCAGTTTTGCGCTAAAAAATACGCCCAAAGTCAAGGACGTTACAAACCTCAATCATCATCGAAAGCCATCAGTGTCTATTTTCCGTGTTTGTACCCAGTGTTTTGGTGTATTAATAACATGTGCATTTGATTTGACTTGGGGTGATTTTTTAAAACATTTATTCCCAAAAGTCTCAATTTATGCAGCTCTTGATTTTACATATATATTCTTTACATTGTGAATTTGGCTTTATTTTCGTATATTTATTGAACTCTCTTTATTGATATTTGCTGTTTTTGTTATGTTAATTTTAATACGAGTTATCTAGCATTGTTCACTCTTCATTTTTTTGTCAGAAAACACCATTAGCAATCATCACACATGTATTGAAAAATTCCTCCGTTTTCTGGCAATGCTTGCAGTTATGCAACACAATTTTTATACTGAAAAACAAGGATAATTTACTTGGGACGATAACTAATTTATTGGGCGCATCTGACGAATTACATCAAAATTTCTACGCGGAATCAAGTGAGGATAACTGTTGATTGACTTTTTACCTGGCCAGCAAGGTAAGCTATAAACTGGATATAAGTATTTGTATTAGATTATCACCTTTACATAGCATCGTACACATGAACTGTCATTCAGAAAAGACATTTTAATATTCAGTTTAAATGGCAATTCATTTTCGGTAAATTAAACGACTCTTCCGACAAAAATTGTGCTTTGGGCCGGAACAGGTTTCCGAGTTATTTTTTTTTAATTTCCCGAAGTATGAGGATCCTCCAACGAATATAATAGCAATGTGTAAACAGATTGCTTCAGTATTTTTTGCTGTAAGCAAATTAAAATAATCTCTTGTGTTAGTTTAATAAATTATAAACTACCCCTATTTCTGGTATTGTTCTTTTGGGCAATAATAAAGACACAATTAATTAATTAAGAGTTATTATTAATTAAAAATAATTTTACAGTAACATACAGATCTTATTGAACATATCATATTTAGCAGGTGTTAAGTATTCCTTCCTGATACGTCAGAGGCTTTTAATTTTAATTTTTCACTCTTTGCTCAGTATTCAAAATGGTATCGTAACGACTCGCCCCACTCTCGAGTCGCCCCATATTAATAACGAGTCGCCCCACATTTAATAATGAGTCGCCCCACTCAATAACGACTCGCCCCACAAATGTAAAATATATAATATAAGTTTATAAATTTGATATTTTAAAATATATTTAATTAAATTAAATTTGCATATATTTTATTGCTAAAACTTTTTTTTTAATTGGCGGTGGATCTCTTGAGATTAACGTGAACTCGTGTTCACTTCTTTAATTAATTGTGATAATTATAATTGAATTTTTACTTGTTTACAATCGCGATTAACTTTGATGGGATTAACAGTTTTAAAGGATGAAAAGTTAACCGACGTAGTTAATATTATAATGAAGTAATTAATTGTCTTTAATGTCAAATTGTCTGAGATTGGCATATGCTGTACAGATACTGGTTTTTGAACAAGATTATCGTGGCATGTACCTTCACTTTCAAAACAGTGTAAAACCTAATGTTTATTACGAAAATGTTACCATAATAAAGTTTTTAACAATAACAAAAACGTAGTTTTGTAGAAGTCTTGTATGAGAGGGCGGACAGGGTAGTGGGAGACAGGGAGAGAAGGGGAGGGGAAAAGGAGCAACAGGGAGGGAGAAAGGAGAAAGGATGAGAAAGAAAGGAAAAAATAAAAACGAGGGAGGCAGTACTAGTACAAATTATTCTTTAATTCGTACCTGAAAATCATTTAATAAGTGTCAATTCATTGATTTAATGAAAAAAGACTAAAATTATGTACATAAAAATCCAGTAAAAAGATATTTTGCATCCAAAATGATCAGAATTTTTACTGCTAGTATGCAGTAAGGTTTTTTCCTAAAGCGTATGTCTGTCCCCTTTACATATCAACTACAATGGTTGTTTTATGGTCTCTTGTTAACGGTCTCGGTGTAGTTAGAATAAGCAAGCACGTTAGAAATTTTTTAACAATAAGACAACCTTGTATTTTTTAACTTTTAGAAACCTGTTTTCAATAGTATGTAAGATTAACAGTATTCTACACAGTTTACAGGCAGCATTTAATAGTTTTACATTTAGAGTACAATTTCGATTAATTAAAACACCGAGCAGTACAATATACCCAAATTTAAAAATTTATACTATCAATGCATTTATTTATATTATAAAGTATTAAATATATAAATTTCTATTATAAATTTTTTATTTTACATATGTGGGGCGAGTCGTTATTGAGTGGGGCGACTCGTTATTAAATGTGGGGCGACTAGTTATTAATATGGGGCAACTCGTGATGGGGCGAGTCGTTATATATTCTTCAAAATCTGTGTGCTGCTCATCTTGCAGCTAACAACTCTTAAATATTGTTATGTTGTGGAACTCAGCTCTGTTAGGAGTGTTGAGTTGTATGTCAGAACTTGGTGCTATGGCCAATTTTTTTGCAGCAATAAATCTACTAATTTCTCAGAGTGTATGGTACTTCTCACTAAAATTAAAAAACATAATTAACATGTATACCTTGGATTTTCTGTTAGATTCTGAAGATTTAAATTGCCATTCAAACCTCAGATCTAGACATTAACATTTGTAAAAATCCTTTAAAAAAACAATACAGTTTTGTTTCTTTAAAAATCCACTTAAAATTGCAGCATAAGCCTTAGGGAAGGGTTTTGGGGGAGGGGTGTGACAACAATTTTGAAGAATATGTCAATATATGTACTCCCTTGATTTACAATGATATGGATACTCGTATGAGTTTCAATGACCTTTCCTAAATTTTCCTGACTACTGACCAAATGACCTGACAGGAAAACTTAACTTCAGTCTGACAAAGTTTTAACGTTTAATCCAATACAAATACATGAGGAAGGTAAGGTGGGCCTAAAAAAGAGAGAGAGAGGATAAATAGATAAAATTAGTGAAATTGTTATAAGACAAAAAGATTACATACATTTATTACATAAATGATCAATTTTCTTTGGACATTTCCCCTATCTACTTATCTTAATGTTCTATAAGGTAAAAAAAACAAAACCAGATCCATAAATAAAGGGGAGCTAATACAAAATCTTGTGTTAAAACAATTATCAAAGATGGGGGGAATAAGCTGCCATTAGATCCCTGCCTTTATTTATACCACCCTAACCCCCAAATTGTAAATCCTGGATCTCCCCTTGAAAAATATTAAATGTTTGTCTGTTCATTTGTCTATCCATGCCACCTCGGATTTACATTTGCGATGAACCTTATTTTTATGAAGATGACATCACAGCTTCATGAAACTTGGTACACAGCCACAACATGATGAAGACTCCTCACTTGCAAAATTCTGTAGGGGTGCACCCAAAAATTCATGCTTGAGAAAATTAGAACAGAGGAAGGGTTTACCTTTGCATTGAAGCTTTTTTTTCTTTTAGAAAAAATGACTTCATGAAACTTGGTATACAGTTACAACATGAGGAGACCTCTTTACTGATGAAATTTGGTAGGTCCTAATCAAGGCCCAGTAAATTTTCCCAATTCATGCCGGACATTTTACCAGTCATCATATAAAAGTACAAAGTACATAAAAAAAGGCAACTATATATATATATAAGTAATGTTTAGCATTAATACTAACTTTTTATTGTGTTTGCTTAAGCTGAGATGTGTATTTGCTTTTCCTTTAAGTTGAGAATTAAGGACTTTTTAATTATTTTCAAAACCGTATTAGTTGTTGTTTTGTGATGGGTTCCTATGATATATGCATCATGTAAGAAAGAAAATATTTGTTGGATAACATTATGCTTCCTAAAATTTCTTCATTATAAGATGACATGTTGTCTTTTCAACATAGTAATGGCAAACAAGGTTTTTTTGATGAACAGTCATGAGACATCAGGACTCCTGATTAAACATTTTATACTTCGTGGACTTAGAGAAAGGGGGTGTTTCTAATATTTGCCTAACAGGAAATCAATGTTACCTAGACACAGTTTCAGAATGTCACAGAGATTTAAACTGTCATTGAGGCTGTTGACCAAGATTATAAAAAACAATGTAAATAAAAAATTTCTATGTTTAGATTGGTATGACTTGTAGTTAAAAAGACATTGCTTAATTTTGTCAAAGGTACACTGGCGAAGAGCTAATACTTCCAAGATTAGAAGACTCTTAAAATAACATATTTTAATAGGAAGTACATAATATTTATATATCGTAGCTTGATTGCTAATAAGATGAAGTCAGATGGATGTCTCGTCCAGATTTAATTAACCTGTGGCTATGGAAGGACGTCCTTTATTAAGAATGCTAAATATGTAAATATTTAAACAGTGATTTCATTTCATCTGTGTACCTTTATAGGTAAATATGTATGATATAATATCCCAGTATTCTTACATCATTAGAATCAAGTTTATAGTGGACTTGTTGACTAGTAGATCAGTGTGTACTGAGTTAAGTCATTTATACTTATTAATTTTCGTCATGAATTTGTGACCCATTGGGGCCTTGTTGGGTCTGTGAATTTGAGCCCAACAAAAGTTCAGATGTGTTTGACACAGATATAATTTTAGTCATTTAATGACCAAAATTTATATCTGTGTCAAACACATCTGAACTTTTATAGTTTCTCTTGCTCAGTTTCCTAAGGGATTGGGCGCTATTCTGTCTGTTCATATAATAATTTGAGAGTAATAAGCCCAAGGCCTGTGTAAAACAGCCATCAAAAGTTATGGCTACTAGCATCTATCCATATCTATCCATTCATTAATCTGCAAGCCAAGCATGCAGTGCATACCTTGCTTAACATATACCTGATTCAAGAAGATGAGCTCATTTGCATAGTATGCGTATTTGACCTTGTATAAATTATTATGCCAAGTCAGCTGATAAATTTGCACAATTTCTGTCATTTAGGAGGTCACTTTGGTATAGTTCAGAAAGTGATTTGAATGTAAGTTATTTACATCGCAACTTCTTTAAATAATATTAAAAATAACTATGAAAATATATAATGTCCTATTAGAGTCACTTGTTCCATTTATTAAAAAGTCTTTAATACTGAGGAAAGTGGACTTGTAAACTTCATAAGTCTGTTATAAATATATCACTGTATCATTATTTTTATTGTTTATTGTGTTTGTTTACCAACCCCTCATGGGGTATAACATTGCTGGTAAAATAAATAAACAAATAATTTTTAAGGGTATTCTCTTACATGTATGTTTTGTTACAATTAATATTTAGAAGTTTATGTGAAGATAACTCCGTTGTTTCAGGATGTAAAACTTATCTCAGTTTGACATTTTACTTTCCTTATAAGATATCTCCATCACTAGGTGGGGTATAGTTTATCAAACTGTAACCAGACTGGCTTCAGGCATTTATCTGAAGATTATCTGTCAGATTTCTAGTCAAAGGTCATAGGGGTTATTTTGCTAAATCTGACCTGGTCAAGTGGAACCTGTTGAAAGGTAGGGATTATAATTGGATTCCAGCTACGCATGTACTAATTGGTCTGTATATAGTGCATTTTACTTAAGAAATAGATTATTGCGAGTGGGCTCTATGTGAATAAGAACATGGTCCAACCTTATATTCTGTCTTTATTTTATACCTTGCTGATCGAGGTATAAAATGAAGACAAATATAAGGTCGGACCATGTTCTAATATTCGCATAGAGCCCAATTGCAATAATCTATTTCAATTATAATATGTCTAACAAATGTTTTAAAATTTTGAAGTGGCTTTAAGAGGACACTTACAATGGTGATACATATTTTTTTAACTAATGAGATATCTCTTCAAACAGTATGTTAAAGCAAATATTATTGACATAAACATATATTTATTGAATATACATACCTCGTAAGCAAAAAATATTGAGAAATCTTAGCAAAATTGCATTGTTTCAGTTTGAAATTTTTCAGTTTGAGCATATATGACGTCGGAATTCTAATTGTGACGTCACACGTCATGCTCTATGCTTATTAGAACCCTAATGTGTTCTCAAAGCGTATGAAGGACGCCATATTAGAATTGGCATTAACATTATTTGATCATATCTGTTTACTAATACTTGTTTTATTAATTTTTTTCTTTTGGGTAAAGGGGGGTGTTACAACTTGAGACAACTTGGAGTTTTTAAAAATATGCATTGTTACTTAAGTCAGAAGTTTATTTACTGTATTAAAATTAATAAACAAAATCTAGCATTTCATCTATACATGTAAACGCATGCATTATGACCATTAAACATTCAGTACTTTTACATAAGTAATTCATTATGGATTCTCTACAAGTTTAACATGTTTAGGAGGGTGAAACAAAATGATCAAAAATAATTTCTTTTCTTTTTTTTTAATTTATTAGTTTTGTTTAAATATAGGGTAAGATAATCAGAACTCAAAATAACCATAGAATTTTTTAATTAAATGTTGATAGTATTGATTTTACCTGTACTTTAACAACATAAAATGTGTTTTATCACATATTGGTAAACACCCCCCTATTGGTAGGTTCACTCAAGCGTGAATAATTTGTCACAGCCCTACAGAATGTTGCCGGTAAAGAGATCTCATCCTGTTGTAACTGTGTACCAAATTTCATGAAGATTGAAGTCATCTTCATTAACAAAATGCTTCAACTCAAAGGAAAATATGAGGTGGGAAGGACAGATAGATGAACGAACGATACAACTGAAAATCTATTTGTCCTCCAACTAGTGTTGGCAGGATGGTTTGACTTTGTTTACACCTTTCTGTAATGTAGAACAATGGATTATTGGTCCTGTCAACGCTGAGATCTTACTACATGCAGGGTTTGCATTGGTTAGAATCCAACCTTAATTGACAAGGATTGACAGTTTTTCTACAGAAACTTTGTGTACATTAAACTCTATTCAAACCTAAAAAAACATCATTATTTGTCTATGTTGTAAAGATGTTGTACTGTGTATACATTTATTTATTTCATGCAACCTTAGGTCAACTTTTTTTCTTTGAGTTTACAGAGAAACACGAAGTCATTATTATTAGTTATAACCTTATGACAAATAAAGTTGGAGGGCAATAAAAAACATTTGTTTTCACAATATAAGGAACGTTCAGCAGTACACATGTAATGTATATTTTTCTTGTGATTTCTCAAGTACAAAAACTAATGACCCTCTGAAACTACTGAAAAAGACTTTTCATCTGATATGTAATTAGGAAAGTAAATGGATTCATCAAATAGCCAGTGGCTCATTTGGACAATTGAATGCAAATTAAAAATGAATATCTGCAAATTAAATATTAATTTGATTGAAGTTTAATGCCATTTCAGCTATTTTTTGGCTATATCACATAGTTTGAGTAACCTGCAGGATGGTTAATCAGAGGCGTAGCATCGCATTTGATATTGGTACGGTGGAAGCCGTACCTGCCGTACCGGCTGCTACGCCAATGTATTTGAGATGAGAGGAGTCAAATAACACCAATAAAAATAGAAAAATATGAACAATTTTTTTTTATTTCTGAAAATTATTGGTACGGCATGCCCTACCTGCAAAAGTTATTGGTACGGTGGAAGCCGTACCTGCTGTACCGACGGCTGGTACGCCTATGGGTTAAAACAGTACAGGTAAGTAAATCTTCAATTCCCCTCTTCCTGGTTAAAGAATGACCTCCATGACTCAGTCAGTATTCCAATGTGTGACTTCCATGACTCGGTCAGTATTCCACTGTGTGCCAAGTCAATCCCATAAAAATATTATTGTTATCTGATGAACAGTCAAAAATTCATGTCGTCCACAAAAAGTATTAAAAAACAAAATTGATTTTCTTTGCTAGGATGACTGAACAAATAAATATGACAACAAGGAATTGATTAAAATCAAACATAAAAATCCTCTAAAAATCTTTGACATCTATGTAATACTACAAGATTACCCTAAGTGATAATTATATATACATTGCTGGGGGCATTATGTAAGTATTGATAACTATATGTACAAATTACATGTTAAAGTACACTGGATAAAAAAACAGATTTGTCAGGACACCCAGGAAGACAAATTGATTGTAGGTATATATAATTTAATGTTAATTGTTATTGATGGAACAAATTTTGATCTTGGGAAATAGAGGTAAATATATATTTTCAATATTGTTTAAAAATACTAAACCCCACAACTTTTCGGCAAATTCAGTGTTTCCTCCTTCATACAACAGTCATTGGGTCACCGATGAAGAGAGTGTCATAGGCAACAGTCATTGGAACTGAGGACGAGAGTGTCATAGGCAACAGTCATTGGAACTGAGGACGAGAGTGTCATAGGCAACAGTCATTGGAACTGAGGACGAGAGTGTCATAGGCAACAGTCGTTGGAACTGAGGACGAGAGTGTCATAGGCAACATTCATTGGAACTGAGGACGAGAGTGTCATACTTGTTATTTTTTCAAACTTTTTGTTTATCTGTTTACTGTCACAAATCATTTAAATGTTGATTTTGACAATAAAGATTCACTGTTGATATTTTCATGGTTTTTCATGATACTGTGTACATGTCCAGTTTTTGTTTTTTTTTATTTTTTTGTCTGGGTTTTTGAATGGGGAGTGAATGGAATGGGTGAAAAAGTTATGGGGAACAATGTTTATCGAAAGTGTATTCTGTCGAAGCACATTTTGTATGAACATAAACGCTGTTCTACTTTATACAAAAATGTGCACATGGTCCATGCATTTACACACGCATGCCCATAAAACTGCAAAAATGTTCATTCAGTTCTTTAAATAAATCTTTAGGATTTCATCAACAGCTGGTGTTGACAATATAATAAACAGAATCATCCAAACATTGTTATACAGATAATATCTTATGTGTTATCCTTCAGTCAATAAATAGTGTTTACTTTATCATAATTTGGAGATAATTGGTAATTGATTGACAGATTGGCTGACAAGTCAGTTAGGGGCCGACCATTTAACTTGCAGGGGGTGGGGGCCTTGGTTTTTTCCTAAAAAAATATTCTGAAAATGATTTTTGATGAAAAAAATATTTTGGAAGCAGAGGGTAAGAAAAAAAATATTCTGAAGAAGGATTTCTGCTATATAAACTAATGCTAATAATGAAAAAAAATATTCTGTCGCGACGCCTTCAAAAAATAAATATTTTGTCCAAAACAAAAAACCAAGGCCCCCCTCTTCAAGTTAAATGGTCTGTCCCTTATTATAATCATTAGATTTTATATGGAGTTTGATGAGTTTTTTAATTAATAAATCTATCCAGGATCACATGTTGGGGTATACATTGGCAAGGGACATGGTGGGTGTGTTGCTTAGACCCCCGATCCGGTGGGTGGACCTGAGAGAGGCAAAGCCACAAAACCCCAGAAAGCAGTTACAGTTACCCCTGCTTCATCAAAATTAAGTGGCACGTCTGTCACAAGCACTTGAATCTGCACCTATCATGTATACATTGTGTATTACACATGTATACATTGTAGTATGATACATGTACACATTGTAGTATGATACATGTATACATTGTAGTATTACACATGTATACATTGTAGTATGATACATGTATACATTGTAGTATGATACATGTACACATTGTAGTATGATACATGTATACATTGTAGTATGATACATGTATACATTGTAGTATGATACATGTATACATTGTAGTATGATACATGTATACATTGTAGTATGATACATGTACACATTGTAGTATGATACATGTATACATTGTAGTATTACACATGTATACATTGTAGTATGATACATGTATACATTGTAGTATGATACATGTATACATTGTAGTATGATACATGTACACATTGTAGTATTACACATGTATACATTGTAGTATGATACATGTATACATTGTAGTATGATACATGTATACATTGTAGTATGATACATGTATACATTGTAGTATGATACATGTATACATTGTAGTATGATACATGTACACATTGTAGTATTACACATGTATACATTGTAGTATGATACATGTATACATTGTAGTATGATACATGTATACATTGTAGTATGATACATGTATACATTGTAGTATTATACATGTATACATTGTAGTATTACACATGTATACATTGTAGTATGATACATGTATACATTGTAGTATGATACATGTATACATTGTAGTATGATACATGTATACATTGTAGTATGATACATGTATACATTGTAGTATTATACATGTATACATTGTAGTATTACACATGTATACATTGTAGTATGATACATGTATACATTGTAGTATGATACATGTACACATTGTAGTATGATACATGTATACATTGTAGTATGATACATGTATACATTGTAGTATTATACATGTACATGTATACATTGTAGTATTATACATGTACACATTGTAGTATGATACATGTATACATTGTAGTATGATACATGTACACATTGTAGTATGATACATGTATACATTGTAGTATGATACATGTACACATTGTAGTATTACACATGTATACATTGTAGTATTACACATGTATACATTGTAGTATGATACATGTACACATTGTAGTATTACACATGTATACATTGTAGTATTATACATGTATACATTGTAGTATTATACATGTACATGTATACATTGTAGTATTATACATGTACACATTGTAGTATGATACATGTATACATTGTAGTATGATACATGTATACATTGTAGTATGATACATGTATACATTGTAGTATGATACATGTATACATTGTAGTATTATACATGTATACATTGTAGTATGATACATGTATACATTGTAGTATGATACATGTATACATTGTAGTATTATACATGTATACATTGTAGTATGATACATGTATACATTGTAGTATGATACATGTATACATTGTAGTATGATACATGTATACATTGAAGTATTATACATGTATACATTGTAGTATTATACACATGATACATGTATGCTTACCAATTTTTATATCCCCGCTCGACAGAGTCGGGGGTATATAGTGGTCCAGGAAAAACGTTGGAAATTTTAACAAAAAAGTTGTTTCCGGACAATAACTCAAAAAGTTTACATCTGATTTGAATGAAACTTTGGGATATTGTCATATATCAGGTTGGTAAGAAGCCTATTGATTTTGGGGGAAATACGTCAAATTTCAAGGTCACAGTCCACGAAAAACGTTAGAAATTTTTACAAAAAAGTTGTTTCCGGACAATAACTCAAAAAGTTTGCATCCAATTTTAATGAAACTGTAAAATATTGTTATATATTTTGTTGGTAAGAAGCCTATTGATTTTGGTGGAAATCTATCAAATTTCAAGGTCACAGTCCACGAAAAACGTTAGAAATTTTTACAAAATGCGGGGGTATTAGTGATCGCTAGATCGACTTTGTCTAGTTATAGCATGGAATGACAAAGCCAGGGGAGTCACTGTATCTAGTCATCACTGATGTGTCAATACTAAGAGTTCACTTAGGTCAAGGTGTACTCATTACCTCAACCGTTAATTGTAATGCATTGACAGTTACTCAAGGTTTGAGTGTTCACACCTCATTGGCATCAAATCCATTACGCTGTATGCTGCGACTGTACCAATAGTTTTGACAGGTACTGAAAGCTCGTACTAAAAATTTTCAGAAAAAATATGATTTGTCCATACATAATTGTACTTGTATTTTCCAGATGTTTTTTACTTTAAACGTCAAAATACAAGTTCACTTGGTGCATCTTGGATCAAGCAACTTTAGATATAGGAATCAGTATGGTTGGTACTGCTCTGACCTTACCAATTGTTTATTCTTCATACACTTATGTACCAGGTACTCCAGCCTCAACTGCCAATGAAAACTTGTTGATCATACATGTATAAGGCTGAAAAATTGCTGAAAGTAAACAGGAATAAAAAACATGTAATTTGTCTTTACAAACTAAAAGCGTAAGTCAATAAATGTTGTAATTTTACCCCAGAAATATTTCCAATCTAATTATGATGGATTACGCTATTAGTGGGTTGAACATGTAGTTTTTTGCTATGGCGATGATTTACTGCGAGTTGTTTTATATAATCACAATGTTTTGAGTCATATTTTAATTATTTTGTGGTTAAATACAATTAATGTCACGGTACATGTGTAGTTAGGTGACATTTACTGTGGCATTGACTTGTTACCAAGGACTGTTGACGTTTGTAGCATTTCCTTGTTTACAGTCGCGGTAGCTCTTAGGGATCCTGTTATTTTCTGTCAGTCAACTGTGAGCATGTCTATGTACACTGCAGCTCATAGGGATCCTGTTATTTTCTGTCAGTCAACCGTGAGCATGTCTACATACACTACAGCTCATAGGGATCCTTTTATTTTCTGACAGTCAGTCGTGAGCATGTCTATGTACTAGAACGCTACAGCTCATGGGCATCCTGTTATTTTCTGTCAGTCAGTCGTGAGCATGTCTATGTACACTGCAGCTCATAGGGATCCTGTTATTTTCTGTCAGTCAGCCGTGAGCATGTCTACATACACTGCAGCTCATAGGGATCCTGTTATTTTCTATCAACTATCAGCATGTCTACGTACACTACAGATCATAGGGATCCTGTTTTTTTTTGTCAGTCAGCAGTGAGCATGTCTACGTACACGACAGCTCGTAGGGATCCTGTTATTTTCTGTCAGTCAGTTGTGAGATGTATGCTACATCTCATAGGGATCCTGTTATTTTCTGTCAGTCAGCCGTGAGCATGTCTACGTACACTACAGCTCATGGGGATCCTGTTATTTTCTGTGGGTCAGCCATGAGCATGTCTACGTACACTACAGCTCATAGGGATCCTGTTATTTTCTGTCAGTCAGCAGTGAGCATGTCTAGGTACACTACAGCTCATAGGGATCCTGTTATTTTCTGTCAGTCAGTCGTGAGCATGTCTAGGTACACTGCAGTTCATAGGGATCCTGTTATTTTCTGTCAGTCAACCGTGAGCATGTCTACGTACACTACAGCTCATAGGGATCCTTTTATTTTCTGACAGTCAGTCGTGAGCATGTCTTTGTACTAGAACGCTACAGCTCATGGGGATCCTGTTATTTTCTGTCAGTCAGTCGTGAGCATGTCTAGGTACACTGCAGCTCATAGGGATCCTGTTATTTTCTGTCATTCAACCGTGAGCATGTCTACGTACACTACAGATCTTAGGGATCCTGTTATTTTTTGTCAGTCAACCGTGAGCATGTCTACGTACACTACAGATCATATGGATCCTGTTATTTTTTGTCAGTCAGTCGTGACCATGTCTATGTACACTACATCTCATAGGGATCCTGTTATTTTTTGTCAGTCAGTCGTGAGCATGTCTACGTACACTACAGATCATATGGATCCTGTTATTTTCTGTCATTCAACCGTGAGCATGTCTACAACTGCTACAGCTCATAATGATCCTGTTTTTTCTGTCAGTCAATGGTGAGCAGAATACTAAAATAATAGTGAACATGTATATATGCTGATCTATTTTGATGGGATTAATACTTAAGGGGGGATTACACTTGGAGGGAGGGGTTTTATATTCGGGTGGTGGGGGGACTATACTTTGGTGAAATTTTAATTTTAATTTTAATTTTAAGAAACAGTTGTACACTTCAAAGTGGGCAAGGTTTACAAGAAAGAAGTGGCCACCATGGGCCCACCCTCACTATAGGGTAGGTGAAAATGACCTAAGAGAGTGAGATGTTCACAGTAATTAGAAATAAACTGAAAATCTTACTCTCCACAGGACTACAGCTAGCACCTATAATAAAAAGTGCCATCAGCAGGTTGATCAACTGGACTCTTTGAAATTTCTAGTCATCTCACCGCTCCTCCACATTTTTAGTGCAACCAGAAACTGAACATATTAAATATATTTTAAGTGTGGAGAGTCTCTTAAACCGTCCTCTGCATGGGCCAAATAAAGTAATGTTTGTTAAAACAGCCTATAGTTTGTATTTATTACATGTACAACAAATCGCTTGGATAAAAGGAAGGTGTTCATTCAAGTTAAAACATTTTAAATGTTTTTAGATATAAACTCAAAGTCATAGGAAGTACCAGATGTTATTTTATCTGGAATTTCACTGAACAATGATTTTCACCTATCAATAGAGTGTGTTAAGTATGACAATAAAGTTTTTCTCAAGTTTACAAAAAAATTTGAATGCTCTTGATTTCTCTTAAATTTGAACAAAACAAGGCCTAAAAGATCACAAGCTCCACAACCAGATAACAGGGTCCCATTTCCTCTACAATCACATGCCCCAAACAGATTAAACAGGGTCACTTTTCATGCCCCAACCAGATTAAACAGGGTCACTGTTCATGCCCCAACCAGATACCATGATCCCTGAGAGTAAACCTTTTTTTTTCACAATCAGTACTTTACACATTGTTGACTGAAAAATCTGTACACATGCATGATGTGGGTAGACTGATTTACTATTGACTCTTGATTCTACACACTTCACCATGTTCCTATGATGTGGGTAGACTGATTTACAATTGACTCTTGATTCTACACACTTCACCATGTTCCTATGATGTGGGTAGACTGATTTACTATTGACTCTTGATTCTACACACTCACCATGTTCCTATGATGTGGGTAGACTGATTTACTATTGACTCTTGATTCTACACACTTCACCATGTTCCTATGATGTGGGTAGACTGATTTACTATTGACTCTTGATTCTACACACTTCACCATGTTCCTATGATGTGGGTAGACTGATTTACTATTGACTCTTGATTCTACACACTCACCATGTTCCTATGATGTGGGTAGACTGATTTACTATTGACTCTTGATTCTACACACTCACCATGTTCCTATGATGTGGGTAGACTGATTTACTATTGACTCCTGATTCTACACACTTCACCATGTTCCTATGATGTGGGTAGACTGATTTACTATTGACTCTTGATTCTACACACTTCACCATGTTCCTATGATGTGGGTAGACTGATTTACAATTGACTCTTGATTCTACACACTTCACCATGTTCCTATGATGTGGGTAGACTGATTTACTATTGACTCTTGATTCTACACACTTCACCATGTTCCTATGATGTGGGTAAACTGATTTACTATTGACTCTTGATTCTACACACTTCACCATGTTCCTATGATGTGGGTAGACTGATTTATCATAGACTCTTGATTCTACACACTTCACCATGTTCCTATGATGTGGGTAGACTGATTTACTATTGACTCTTGATTCTACACACTCACCATGTTCCTATGATGTGGGTAGACTGATTTACTATTGACTCTTGATTCTACACACTTCACCATGTTCCTATGATGTGGGTAGACTGATTTACTATTGACTCTTGATTCTACACACTTCACCATGTTCCTATGATGTGGGTAGACTGATTTACTATTGACTCTTGATTCTACACACTCACCATGTTCCTATGATGTGGGTAGACTGATTTACTATTGACTCTTGATTCTACACACTTCACCATGTTCCTATGATGTGGGTAGACTGATTTATCATAGACTCTTGATTCTACACACTTCACCATGTTCCTATGATGTGGGTAGACTGATTTACTATTGACTCTTGATTCTACACACTTCACCATGTTCCTATGATGTGGGTAGACTGATTTACAATTGACTCTTGATTCTACACACTTCACCATGTTCCTATGATGTGGGTAGACTGATTTATCATAGACTCTTGATTCTACACACTTCACCATGTTCCTATGATGTGGGTAGACTGATTTACTATTGACTCCTGATTCTACACACTCACCATGTTCCTATGATGTGGGTAGACTGATTTACAATTGACTCTTGATTCTACACACTTCACCATGTTCCTATGATGTGGGTAGACTGATTTACTATTGACTCTTGATTTTACACACTTCACCATGTTCCTATGATGTGGGTAGACTGATTTACTATTGACTCTTGATTCTACACACTCACCATGTTCCTATGATGTGGGTAGACTGATTTACTATTGACTCTTGATTCTACACACTCACCATGTTCCTATGATGTGGGTAGACTGATTTACTATTGACTCTTGATTCTACACACTTCACCATGTTCCTATGATGTGGGTAGACTGATTTACTATTGACTCTTGATTCTACACACTTCACCATGTTCCTATGATGTGGGTAGACTGATTTACTATTGACTCTTGATTCTACACACTTCACCATGTTCCTATGATGTGGGTAGACTGATTTACAATTGACTCTTGATTCTACACACTCACCATGTTCCTATGATGTGGGTAGACTGATTTACAATTGACTCTTGATTCTACACACTTCACCATGTTCCTATGATGTGGGTAGACTGATTTACAATTGACTCTTGATTCTACACACTCACCATGTTCCTATGATGTGGGTAGACTGATTTACTATTGACTCTTGATTCTACACACTTCACCATGTTCCTATGATGTGGGTAGACTGATTTACTATTGACTCTTGATTCTACACACTCACCATGTTCCTATGATGTGGGTAGACTGATTTACTATTGACTCTTGATTCTACACACTTCACCATGTTCCTATGATGTGGGTAGACTGATTTATCATAGACTCTTGATTCTACACACTTCACCATGTTCCTATGATGTGGGTAGACTGATTTACTATTGACTCTTGATTCTACACACTTCACCATGTTCCTATGATGTGGGTAGACTGATTTACTATTGACTCTTGATTCTACACACTTCACCATGTTCCTATGATGTGGGTAGACTGATTTACTATTCACTCTTGATTCTACACACTTCACCATGTTCCTATGATGTGGGTAGACAGTTATCAGTTATTGTCTCATTTATGTGTATTGTAAGAAAATTAATGTCATAATTTGATCACGGGGGGGGGGTTAAGCCTATGTAAACCACAGCGATTTTACAAACAAAGTGTTCAATTAACATCAATTTATCCTTAGTAGGGATATGCAGTAATAAAATATATGAATAGGTCTGATTTAATCCTTTAATATATGATTAGATCCTGTTTTATAATGTACGAAAATATATGAATAGGGTGGGTTTTGAAATGTCCGTCCGTAGACCTGTACCTAAAAAGTATCCTTAGTTACCCTCCCCCCCCCCCCCCCCCCCCCCATGAATTTGATTTGTTTATGTTGATGATGCATACCTCAATAACTACATGGTAAATACTCGGGACATTTTTTACATTTAGCTACAAGCTTTGTACAAATAAGTTGATACAAGAGGGTGTGGGCCTTTTAACACCTTTTTGAGGATACTGTTCTGCAAATACTAGAATGTGACTATGTTAATGTAAATTGTTACAGATTATAGCTTTAAGTTAAAAAAAACAATGTTTGTGTAGAATTAGTTTATGTAATAATAATGGAGATAGTTTGATAGAGGGTAACCAATTACCACCTCCATGTTATACATAAACAGAAATATACTTAGGAGAAATGACATGATAGTTTGTTCTGATTAGGAGCTGAGTCAGAAGTCAGTAACCATATGACAAGTAATTTGGTGTTTTGTTTCTGCAGTGATTACACTGTATAGATGTCCTTTTAAGGAGTTGTCATGCCTTATAAGGAGTTGTAACCATAGTGATTGATGATCTCACTGGACAATTTTGTTGAATGGGAAATAATGTTCCTTACATTGCAAAGTTTGTCAATTAAATTTTATGTAAATTTAATTTAAATTTCTAGTGTTTTGTTTGAAATATACATTAAGTGGTCAACTTTGGCCAATGTTGATGACATACCTGGACAATCTTTTAACAATTTGTGATCTCCTGGATCTTGCATTCTAAAATCTTGACCTTTAGGTAACTCTTGCTATATACATGTACATGTAGGAAAATTACTGTCAAGGGAGTGATTCTTTTATATTAAAATAAAAGAACTTAATTCTGTTTCTATCACAGTTTGTTTTGGTGGATTAAAGTTGTACATAGATCTGGACTAGACGTGAGTAGGCAGCTGAAATTGACTGAAGAATACTTTACAGCTAGGTTGGGTCTTACATTTTTCACCTGCCCATAGATGTGGTGCAGGAGGCACTTTTGTGATGTTATTAACCAACACTTATTTTTTTTACTGGTGACGAGGTCCAGTAGATGGACCAATTGCTGGTTCCTAGCTGGTGATGTGGTCCAGTGGAGTGCAGCGAAACGAGCCAAAAGACATAAAAATTTCTATCACGAGTGAAAATTCACACGGACTTTCCCAAAAACGTATGAAAGTACCTATTTCTTCCGTAAACCAACAACTTTCACATCGCTATAACCTATAGACGCTCCATTGTTTTAGACTCCATTGTCTCTGACGTCCAGTCAGAACGCCGAAATAATGAACATCATAGAAGAACGTTGTTATGCTTCCATAACAACGTTCTTGTTTCTGGCGTATTGATTGGATGACTCAGCAAGTACAGATGTGTGCGCGTGAGCTCATCTGTACTGGGTCATCTGTACCAGAAATCGGCCATTTACGGAAGAAGGACTAATTGCAGGTCCCTAGCTGGTGATGAGATCCAGTAGATGGACCAATTGGTGGTCCCTAGCTGGTGATGAGGTCCAGTAGATGTACTAATTGCTGGTTCCTAGCATATTTCAAGAAGTTTGGTTGAACATTTGTATTTGTGACGTAGATCATGTAATAGTCTTGTTTACATTGATATTCCTAAAAAATGTTAATGCAAGGGTTATTTTCACCCCAACTGGAATATCTCTATGTTTTCAATCATTAAAGTTATTGGTCCCTTCAATTTAAAATGACCTGTCAACGTAAAATTACAGGTCCATTTAATTGCATATATTGTCCAACAAAAATTTAACTTACTGACTTGTTGGGCTATTCAGTTGTATATGTCCCTTCAACCATAATTTATCTACTGGTCTATTCAATTATATATGGCCCTTCAACAAAAATTTAACTAACTGGACCATTCAATTGTATATGGACCTTCACCAAAAACATACTGGTCCATTCAGTGTGACTCATCAACAAATTAAAATTACTTGAGCAAACCAACATATTATCTTGGATGACCTGGTATAGCTGGTTGTGACATTCTTATTGAATTTTTTAGATTGATAAGTTGGCATATTTTAACAATGAAAACTCGTTATTGCACAGGAATAAGCACATCTCAGTTTTTAATGGTTTTCTTTCAGCCTGCAGATATGTTAAAAGCAATAAGTGTTTCTTAACTGTATCACAGATCAAAACAATTGACATATCAATTGTCTATTATCATTATGATAAAAAACTTACAACTAAAAAAAGAAAATTACAAAATTAGCACCTTTGAATATAACTGTTTGCAAAGAATTGAATATATAATAAAAACTGAAAAAAGACATGGGGAAAAACAGACAGAAAAAGAGTTTAGATCAGGCACAAACATTGTGTCTACAGAATATATATATATATAGGCATGTATTTTAATTAAGAGTTCTTTAGTTTTGTTAAAAGGTGATTAATATTTTAATTAAGAGTTCTTTAGTTTTGTTAAAAGGTGATTAATATTTTAATTAAGAGTTCTTTAGTTTTGTTAAAAGGTGATTAATATTTTAATTAAGAGTTCTTTAGTTTTGTTAAAAGGTGATTAATATTTTAATTAAGAGTTCTTTAGTTTTGTTAAAAGGTGATTAATATTTTAATTTAGAGTTCTTTAGTTTTGTTAAAAGGTGATTAATATTTTAATTAAGAGTTCTTTAGTTTTGTTAAAAGGTGATTAATATTTATTGTTTAAAAGTTAGTGTTTATTTCTTGTTTTCTCTCCAGGGTTAGTTTATTTGCAAATAAAAAGTACAACATCCCACAACACTAGATTCAGTGATAATAATAATAATATTAATACTTTATTTCCTAATCACAGGGCTCTTTCAGGAATATCAATTACAACATTGACATTCATACAACAAATACATGTATATTAGACACACAACCATACATACTTGATAAGATGATTTGAAAGTGAATAAAAGCAAAAAAAAACATACATGTATTCTATAGAGAAGAGCCAGCCAAACAACATATTAACTAGTAGCGAAACGATTATGTGCAGTGTATACTTAATATATTAGTGTGCATGTCTTTCATTTTTCAAAACAAGTAATTAAATATTCTGACATAGATTTTATTATTTACTATTAACCAAATGAAAAATTGATCAGAGTTTAGGTTCTGAAAATTTGGGAAGTTTGTAAACTGATAGATTTAAAGCCCATTTATTTATATAACAACTAACCAATTAATGTTGAAGGAATGTTACAATAATCTGTTTATTGAAAGTCTGTTTACTGTCTGTGACATAAAACATGGCCAGAAGTGACCACTGTCTGTTACATAAACCATGGCCAGAAGTGACCATTATATCTTCTCATCTTCACATTCCTGTCTTAATCGCTTGATTGGATAAGTCAATGATTTACCTTACAGGTAAAATTGTATACCTGTATTACTAGGTGTATTTCTGTTTTACCATGCTTCATTGAGTTCTGTCTATTTATAATTCATTCACCTGCAAAAAAATTTACGCCTTTGACTGGAAGTTTATTATTTTCTCATTTTTACTATTTTGTAGAATTGGAGTAGCAGAACTTTGCTAAGATGGCGAACGTTGATCCAGCTTTCCGTGTGATTGATCCCAGGAGTAAAAAGTCACTGTTCCATATTTGGAGAATCGAGGTATAGTTTGTACAATTAAATTCCAGCTTAGAAATAATTTGTGAAAAAAATATTTGTATTGATAAGGTAAAAAAGAGAGGTGTGGCATTCTTTTAGATTATTCTATTGCATGACTAACTGCTATTACTGAACTGATATGAGAAAGGTGGGGATGGCGTGTTTAATAAACTGGTTTAAATAACTTGTTTGTTATGCATTGTTACTGTATTTGTTGACTGAATCTCTACAAATGCTAGGGAGGCAAGGACCAGTGTTTATGACAAATTTTTGTCCAGAGGGTTATTTTGCTAAAAACTGTGGGTCATATTTAATGGACAATAATATGGCATACATATAATGTTAAGGGATCAAAAGCAGATGAAATAGTAAAATACCCCCATTTCTGCAGGGAGTAACATTTATTGGGTTTACAAATGATAGGGAGGCAGGGAGGTACATGTACAGGGTCTACTAAATGTCTACAAATGATAGGGAGGCAGGGAGGTACATGTACAGGGTCTACTAAATCTCTACAAATGATAGGGAGGCAGGGAGGTACATGTAAAGGGTCTACTAAATCTCTACAAATGATAGGGAGGCAGTGAGGTACCTGTACAGGGTCTACTAAATCTCTACAAATGATAGGAGGCAGAGAGGTACATGGTCTACTAAATCTCTACAAATGATAGGGAGGCGGGGAGGTACATGTATAGGGTCTACTAAATCTCTACAAATGATAGGGAGGCAGGGAGGTACATGTATAGGGTCTACTAAATCTCTACAAATGATAGGGAGGTGGGGAGGTACATGTATAGGGTCTACTAAATCTCTACAAATGATAGGAGGCAGAGAGGTACATGTACAGGGTCTACTAAATCTCTACAAATGATAGGGAGGCAGGGAGGTACATGTACAGGATCTACTAAATCTCTACAAATGATAGGAGGCAGAGAGGTACATGTATAGGGTCTACTATATCTCTACAAATGATAGGGAGGCTGGGAGGTACATGTATAGGGTCTACAAAATCTGTACAAATGATAGGGAGGCAGGGAGGTACATGTACATGGTCTACTAAATCTCTACAAATGATATGGAGGCGGGGAGGTACATGTATAGGGTCTACTAAATCTCTACAAATGATAACGAGGCAGTGAGGTACATGTATAGGGTCTACTAAATCTCTACAAATGATAGGGAGGCAGTGAGGTACATGTTCAGGGTCTACAAAATCTCTACAAATGATAGGGAGGCAGGCAGGTACATGTACAGGGTCTACAAAATGTCTACAAATGATAGGGAGGCAGGGAGGTACATGTACAGGGTCTACTAAATCTCTACAAATGATAGGAGGCAGGGAGGTACATGTACATTGTCTACTAAATCTCTACAAATGATAGGGAGGCTGGGAGGTACATGTTCAGGATCTACTAAATCTCTACAAATTATAGGGAGGCAGAGAGGTACATGTACAGGGTCTACTAAATCTCTACTAATGATAAGGGGGCAGGGAGGTACATGTACAGGGTCTACTAAATCTCAACAAATGATATGGGGGCAGGGAGGTACATGTACAGGATGTACTTAATCTCTACAAATGATAGGGAGGCAGTGAGGTACATGTACAGGGTCTACAAAATCTGTAAAAATGATATAGAGGCAGAGAGGTACATGTACATGGTCTACTAAATCTCTACAAATGATATGGAGGCGGGGAGGTACATGTATAGGGTCTACTAAATCTCTACAAATGATAGGGAGGCAGGGAGGTACATGTACAGGGTCTACAAAATCTGTAAAAATGATATAGAGGCAGAGAGGTACATTTACATGGTCTACTAAATCTCTACAAATGATATGGAGGCGGGGAGGTACATGTATAGGGTCTACTAAATCTCTACAAATGATAGGGAGGCAGGGAGGTACATGTACATGGTCTACTAAATCTCTACAAATGATAGGGAGGCAGGGAGGTACATGTACAGGGTCTACAAAATCTGTACAAATGATAGGGAGGCTGGGAGGTACATGTATAGGAACTACAAAATCTCTACAAATTATAGGGAGGCAGTGAGGTACATGTACAGGGTCTACAAATCTGTAAAAATGATATAGAGGCAGGGAAGTACATGTACAGAGTCTACAAAATCTCTACAAATGATAGGGAGGCAGGGAGGTACATGTACAGGGTCTGCAAAATCTGTAAAAATGATATAGAGGCAGAGAGGTACATGTACAGGGTCTACAAAATCTGTAAAAATGATATAGAGGAAGGGAGGTACATGTACATGGTCTACTAAATCTCTACAAATGATAGGGAGGCAGGGAGGTACATGTATAGGGTCTACTAAATCTCTACAAAGGATAGGAGGCAGAGAGGTACATGTACATGGTCTACTAAATCTCTACAAATGATAGGGAGGCGGGGAGGTACATGTATAGGGTCTACTAAATCTCTACAAATGATAGGGAGGCAGTGAGGTACATGTTCAGGGTCTACTAAATCTCTACAAATGATAGGAGGCAGAGAGGTACATGGTCTACTAAATCTCTACAAATGATAGGGAGGCAGGGAGGTACATGTATAGGGTCTACTAAATCTCTACAAATGATAGGGAGGCAGGGAGGTACATGTATAGGGTCTACTAAATCTCTACAAATGATAGGGAGGTGGGGAGGTACATGTATAGGGTCTACTAAATCTCTACAAAGGATAGGGAGGCAGTGATGTACATGTACAGGGTCTACAAAATCTCTACAAATGATAGGGAGGCAGACAGGTACATGTACAGGGTCTACTAAATCTCTACAAATGATAGGGAGGCGGGGAGGTACATGTATAGGGTCTACTAAATCTCTACAAATGATAGGAGGCAGAGAGGTACATGTACATGGTCTACTAAATCTGTACAAATGATAGGGAGGCGGGGAGGTACATGGTCTACTAAATCTCTACAAATGATAGGGAGGCAGGGAGGTACATGTATAGGGTCTACTAAATCTCTACAAATGATAGGGAGGCAGGGAGGTACATGTATAGGGTCTACTAAATCTCTACAAATGATAGGGAGGTGGGGAGGTACATGTATAGGGTCTACTAAATCTCTACAAAGGATAGGGAGGCAGTGATGTACATGTATAGGGTCTACTAAATCTCTACAAATAATAGGGTGGCAGGGAGGTACATGTATAGGGTCTACTAAATCTCTACAAATGATAGGGAGGCAGGGAGGTACATGTATAGGGTCTACTAAATCTCTACAAATAATAGGGAGACAGGGAGGTACATGTATAGGGTCTACAAAATCTGTGAAAATGATTTAGAGGCAGAGAGGTACATGTACATGGTCTACTAAATCTCTACAAATGATAGGGAGGCGGGGAGGTACATGTATAGGGTCTACTAAATCTCTACAAATGATAGGGAGGCAGTGAGGTACATGTTCAGGGTCTACTAAATCTCTACAAATGATAGGAGGCAGAGAGGTACATGGTCTACTAAATCTCTACAAATGATAGGGAGGCAGGGAGGTACATGTATAGGGTCTACTAAATCTCTACAAATGATAGGGAGGCAGGGAGGTACATGTATAGGGTCTACTAAATCTCTACAAATGATAGGGAGGTGGGGAGGTACATGTATAGGGTCTACTAAATCTCTACAAAGGATAGGGAGGCAGTGATGTACATGTACAGGGTCTACAAAATCTCTACAAATGATAGGGAGGCAGACAGGTACATGTACAGGGTCTACTAAATCTCTACAAATGATAGGGAGGCGGGGAGGTACATGTATAGGGTCTACTAAATCTCTACAAATGATAGGAGGCAGAGAGGTACATGTACATGGTCTACTAAATCTGTACAAATGATAGGGAGGCGGGGAGGTACATGTATAGGGTCTACTAAATCTCTACAAATAATAGGGTGGCAGGGAGGTACATGTATAGGGTCTACTAAATCTCTACAAATGATAGGGAGGCAGGGAGGTACATGTATAGGGTCTACTAAATCTCTACAAATAATAGGGAGACAGGGAGGTACATGTATAGGGTCTACAAAATCTGTGAAAATGATTTAGAGGCAGAGAGGTACATGTACATGGTCTACTAAATCTCTACAAATGATAGGGAGGCAGGGAGGTACATGTATAGGGTCTACTAAATCTCTACAAATGATAGGGAGGCAGTGAGGTACATGTATAGGGTCTACAAAATCTGTAAAAATGATAGGGAGGCTGGGAGGTACATGTATAGGAACTACAAAATCTCTACAAATTATAGGGAGGCAGTGAGGTACATGTACAGGGTCTACAAATCTGTAAAAATGATATAGAGGCAGGGAAGTACATGTACAGAGTCTACAAAATCTCTACAAATGATAGGGAGGCAGGGAGGTACATGTACAGGGTCTGCAAAATCTGTAAAAATGATATAGAGGCAGAGAGGTACATGTACAGGGTCTACAAAATCTGTAAAAATGATATAGAGGAAGGGAGGTACATGTACAGGGTCTACAAAATCTCTACAAATGATAGGAGGCAGAGAGGTACATGTACATGGTCTACTAAATCTCTACAAATGATAGGGAGGCAGGGAGGTACATGTATAGGGTCTACTAAATCTCTACAAAGGATAGGAGGCAGAGAGGTACATGTACATGGTCTACTAAATCTCTACAAATGATAGGGAGGCGGGGAGGTACATGTATAGGGTCTACTAAATCTCTACAAATGATAGGGAGGCAGGGAGGTACATGTATAGGGTCTACAAAATCTGTGAAAATGATATAGAGGCAGAGAGGTACATGTACAGGGTCTACTAAATCTGTAAAAATGATATAGAGGCAGAGAGGTACATGTATATGGTCTACTAAATCTCTACAAATGATAGGGAGGCGGGGAGGTACATGTATAGGGTCTACTAAATCTCTACAAATGATAGGGAGGCAGGGAGGTACATGTATAGGGTCTACTAAATCTCTACAAATGATAGGGAGGCAGGGAGGTACATGTATAGGGTCTACTAAATCTCTACAAATGATAGGGAGGCAGGGAGGTACATGTACATGGTCTACTAAATCTCTACAAATGATAGGGAGGCAGGGAGGTACATGTACAGGGTCTACAAAATCTGTACAAATGATAGGGAGGCTGGGAGGTACATGTACAGGGTCTACAAAATCTCTACAAATGATAGGGAGGCTGGGAGGTACATGTACAGGGTCTACTAAATCTCTACAAATGATAGGGGGGCAGGGAGGTACATGTACAGGGTCTACAAAATCTGTACAAATGATAGGGAGGCTGGGAGGTACATGTATGGGATCTACAAAATCTCTACAAATTATAGGGAGGCAGTGAGGTACATGTACATGGTCTACTAAATCTGTAAAAATGATATAGAGACAGGGAAGTACATGTACAGAGTCTACAAAATCTCTACAAATGATAGGGAGGCAGGGAGGTACATGTACAGGGTCTACAAAATCTGTAAAAATGATATAGAGGGAGGGAGGTACATGTACAGGGTCTACAAAATCTGTAAAAATGATATAGAGGAAGGGAGGTACATGTACAGGGTCTACAAAATCTCTACAATTGATAGATAGGCTGGTAGGTACATGTACAGGGTCTATCCAATTTCAAAAATGATAGTGAGGCAGGGATTTACATGTAATATATACTCTATGGAGGTAATTTAAACTTATTCTCATTTCAAGGTAGGGGCCTCGGTGGCCGAGTGGTCAAGGTAGTTCGCCTACTATTGATCACGTGGTCTGTCAACACTGAGATTGCGGGTTCGATTCTCACTGCAGGCAGGGTGTACTCGACTCCAATCTTAATTGACAAGGATTGCCAGTTTTCCTACCGCAGGTCGGGGGTTTTCTCCGGGTACTCCGGCTTCCTCCCCCAATAAAAACTGGACGCCATGATATAGCTGAAAAATTGCTGAAAGTGGCGTTAAACACCATCAAACAAACAAACATTTCAAGGTATGAATCCCACAATAATATTACAGAGGTTATTTCATACATGTGTTTTTTTATGCATATTGCAGAATTGTCCTAGTTGAGAATTTTTTTTATTTGACACTTAATTTTCACTTAAGCGTACAATCCCTAAATACCCTTGAAGGCTTTTATGTTTATCTCCCCCTCCCACATAATCAGATCAACACCAGATACCAGTTTTACAAAGTGCGGTAGGGTCCACGGTGGCCGAGTGGTCAGGGTTGTTCGTCTACTATTGATCACGTGGTCTGTCAACACTGAGATTGCAATCCAATCTTAATTGACAAGGATTGCCAGTTTTCCTACTTCAGGTCAGGGTTTCTCCGGGTACTCTGGCTTCCTCCCCAATACAAACTGGACACCATGATATAGCTGAAAGTGGCGTTAAACACCATCAAACAAACAAACAAATAGTGCGGTATGACCTATGTACTTTCACCTCCATTGACACCAATCCTGTATATTAGCCGATTCATCAGTATATATGGAGGGAGTCCCAATCAGTCATTGAATTGTTATCTGTATTTTGTGATGAAATCTCTAATACTAATAATAATAATCTGTATTACATGAACATAATTTTGCATGTTTTTGATTGGTTTAAATGCTTCTTTTGTGTCATTATTCGCAACAGTACTAAAATTTCTTCAAAATATGGTTATTTTTGTCTGTTGCAAAGTTCTGCTGCAAAGGTAGTCAAGCACAATGCAATATTGACCTGTTTTCTGATCCTATTCATCATCTGATTCATGTATGTATTTGTGACAAAAATCTTCTCAACAACAGTGGACGTGTCTGCTGCTAATAGATTTGCTATGATAGACAAGGATTTATCGGTTTTGATAATGTACTGACTTTGTTATGCAGTCGCTATTGAGATTTCTCAGCCCACAAAAATGTATATTCACCTTGCCTAGTGGCTCAGTAAATATTACATCTTCTGTGGTTGAGAAATCCCTATAGCAACCTATATCAAAGTTGCCTATTGTATATTATTGCAAAACCTTATTGGATATAGCGAAACATACAAAATAAAACCCATACCTATACAAACCAATATAAGAAATTAGTCGTTAATTATACATTATAATATACTAGTATCAATAGTGGATGGTTTGACCAATATAAACCTAATACTAGTATTTGTACTTCTAATAAACTTATAGTTGCAAATACTGGGCAGAATTTCTTTGGCTGGGTTTAGAACAAGTTTTGTTTTTTCAAAAGGATCTATATAAATTATTATAATTTGAGAATTTTGTTTCCATGAAATTAATGGAAGGTAATCTGATATGGTCACTAATTTTACAATGAAAGAAAAAATGAAACTCATCATCATGGATTTAATAAAATACTGCATAAGGAACTTTACAATTAGACACAAGTCAGGTTTAGCATACTTTACCTAAGTACTCTTTAAAAATAGACTACAGAAAATGTGTAGGTTACACACTACATGTACTTTCTGTAAACATCGGATTAAAATTTGCCATGCTTAACCATCCATAAAATGACACCTACAAACTTGTAACATTTACTTAGCTTTAAATTTGTGACCTTGAAAATTAAATCTCCTATTTCCGTCTATAACATTTTGCAATTTAATACAATTTTGTGTCAATATGTGTTTAATGAATTTAAATATGAAAGGGGAAGGTTAAAGAGTGTTTTACATATAAAAATATGGAGGTACATGTATTTAAATAAAAAAAAACTTGTCCAACTTATTTTAATGTATATTGACCTTCACAGATTTTACAAGGTCATCCCACAAGGTTATAGACCATAAGACAGAGAATACAGATGGATTAATACCTTGTTTAGAGTTAAATTGATGCACTTATGGCTCCAATATGTTAATTTTTTTAGCAATTTTCATCCTTGTTTGTGACCTTACACTGATTTTGACAAGAGTAACATGACAGGTGTACTTTGTGAAGCAGTATTTGCTCATCTTTCCTAAACACCTGATTTGTTTATAATGGTTAATCTTGCTTATTTCATGTGTTCTTGCTTTTATTTCATTGTTATGTGCAGATTTTTTTTGTTATTACTTCATGACCATGAACCATCAATGTCAGGGATCTAGAAGTTTTTTTCTGCCCATTTCGGTCATTCTTTTCCCTTGCAGATATGACTAAATTCCAGGACAGTTGCATTGCCCAATCAAAATGAAAAAAATGGCTGCATTTCAAAACACTGAATATTTTGAGGATATAATTGTTAATTTCAAAACATAATTTTTGGGATGTACAAAAGGAGCATAAGCTCGACCATACATGGTAAGCAGGTTTTATTAGTCAGACAAAAAACCTCCACTAAAATACCTTGGTTGAGCCTATGCATTCAGAGTAAATATTAATTAGATTAAATCCTCTCTACAGGTCAAAAACTGGAACTGTGTTTTTGACCTACAAGAGCACTGTCAGTGAAAGCTATATATATATGTTTGCCATTTTGTGGAAAAAAGCATACTTTTGTATTGAACTGGTACTCTAAATCGGTACTGACAGTTACAGAAATTCAGTCATCCAGTCACACAATGAGTTACCTCATAACAACTCAATGATAATGTTGTCTACAAGAACTTTTTGTAAAAATAAATTGTACAATTTATTGAAAACATGAATTGAATGATTCATATGAATAGGTCAGAAATTGGAATGGGTTTTAATTCCTAATCACAATAAAGTTACGCCCCCATTTTCACATAAATTTGCAATAGAAATTTAATGGCAATACAACTGATGTATTACCAATGTCATGTATTATAAATTAAAATAAAAAAGTTGAATTTATAATTTTGTACTAATGAATGATTATATATATTGCTGTCTGATTAAAAACCACAAGGGGATACCTTCATGGCTTAAAATGTTTTCTATACGAGGAAACCTGGGAATAATGGTATGTTTCCTAACAAACAGTCAATATTGACAACTTATAATGGCCCTAGTGTTGTAGGACCTAACAAACAGTCAATATTGACCACTTATAATGGTCTAGTGTTGTAGGACCTAACAAACAGTCAATATTGACCACTTATAATGGTCTAGTATTGTAGGACCTAACAAACAGTCAATATTGACCACTTATAATGGCCCTAGTGTTGTAGGACCTAACAAACAGTCAATATTGACCACTTATAATGGCCCTAGTGTTGTAGGACCTAACAAACAGTCAATATTGACCACTTATAATGGCCCTAGTGTTATCGGACAGCAAGCGTTCTATCGTGACAGCTATAGCTTCGTTTGAATGCCTTCTGGCAAACGGGTAGTATACATGAAACATAATTACAATATGTAACACTTCAGAAAGAGCTGGACACCTTAGCTAGAACATTTCTCTATAGTTATCAAGGAAGATTCTGAAATGGTAAGGCAGTCCAAGAAATCACAAAAGCGGAGGGCCAGGCTTCAAGGTTGATCACCAAGTTAAAAGTCCAAAAACAGAAAAGCAGACCCTAAAAAGCAAAGAAGGCCGAGAGCCTCAGGCCAAAAATCCCTAAAGGGAAAGACCAAACCAAAAAATAGCAGCGGCAGGCATATAACGCCAGGAGTGCAGGCCAAGCCAAAATATCTTAATAAATGAAACAAACTGATGCAGTAATTTTATTTTGCAGAAATTGAATGTTGTATCAATACCAAAAGAACAGTATGGTAATTTCTACAAAGGTGACTCCTATATTGTATTGTCTGTAAGTATAGTAGATGTCTCAGGTTGTACATGAATTTTTGCAAGTTTATATGTATAATCGTGTCGAGTTGTTGGGTAGTACCTGTTAGAATTTTACACTAATTTTCTCCTATTTTTACAAGTAATATGTGTATCTTGTTTAAAAATATTTTTGCATATAACTTATAAGGGCATTGAAGACTAGTAGGTTTTGAAGTAGTTGTGGTCCTGCATGCAGTGCATCTTTGGAATTATTTCAGTCAAATACCATATAAGTGGTTTTTTTTCGCGTGGGGAAAATTTAGCGTTTTTGTTAAAAAACTGTGTGAGTTAATTTAGCCTAATGAAATTTTCGCGGTCTGTTATCAGAATGAATAACTCGATCGTTGTTCCTAATATTTCGCGCGTTTTAATTTTCACGTTCCCAATCCATGAATATAGCGAAAATTAAATCATCACAAAAAAAACCCCCACTTGTACGGTATTCTGGACCTTTGCAGTACCTAACAAGACATGGGTTTTAAGGTTGTGCTGCAGTGCATTGTGGGAATTATTTAAGTATAATTATAGTACTTTAAGGTCCTCACATGGTGTGTTGGTTTAAAGGTTCTGTATTGCAGTGCATCTTGGGATTATTATACCCCACACAACGAAGTTGCGGAGGGTATGTGTTTTTGAAGGGTATGTCAGTCCGTCCATCAGTCATATTCTTGTAAGCACAACTGCTCAGTAACTATTGATCACAATTTAATGAAACTTAGTAGGAATGAAGGACACCATATGTAGTTGTGCATATTGACAGGAAATTTTGATACTATTATATTTTGTAGGAGTTATTCCCCTTTTGAACTTAAAAATTTCTCAAAATATTCATGTAAGCAAAATTTCTCTGTAACTACTGCTCAGAATTTTATGAAACTTGGTAGGAATGAAGGACATCATATGTAGTTGTTCATATCAAAATTATGATACACTATTTTTTGTAGGAGTTATTCTCCCTTTAAACTTTTTCTTAAAATATATGTATGCACTTATTCTCAGAAACTACTGATCACAATTTTATGGAACTTGATAGGTATGTAGGAGACTAGGAGCCTGGGCTACGTGAGTGTGCTCACTAATGATCTTTAATATTTCTAAGGCCAATACAATTTGTCACAGGAATAACATTTTACTGATATAGAACCAGAGGTAGTCTGGAGAAATATTAACCTAACATTTTTCTGTTAGATAGCGGAGGATGGCGACGAGAGAGGGTGTAATGTAAAGGTATTGTTTTCATTTTCCACTGAAATAGTAACATTTCATTTGGTTAGCTTCACAGCATTTAGTTTAATTAAGTCCAGAGTAAAGGACTTGCTTTGTAGTTTCCTTGGTTACTGACAATAACTTCAGCCTTTACCAGGCTTGCTCAATAAAGCATTGAAAGTGAGACCCACTAAACTTTCTTAATGTTTTCGTTTGCAGGCTAATAAATGTGGTTTTTTTTTGTTACTTTTTAATCTTGCTTCTATCCTAAACATATTTAGATCAGCTTTAAACACTTATTAGAAGTGATATATTGGTGCGAACACATTTTTTTAGGTCACTTAACATTTTGTTTCATTAAATTCATATGAAATTTTTGTATGGCATGTAGAAGGAAAGAAATATAAATATAGTTTTACACAAATGTTTAAAGAATAAATAAATTTCTACTTCTGTTAATCAGAGTTTTTGTGCTTTCTGAGTTCAGTATATACAGGATATGTGTAATTTGTATGAAATGTATCAAGTCAATTTTTGGCCGGATTTCACAGAGTGAAAATCCGGGTTATAGTATGGTTGGGCAGGCAGTGAAAAATTTTTGTAACAGTTTTCTCTGCTTTACTAAAGGGATTAATTTCAAATATGGTGCACAGCTTTAGCACAATGAGTTGTACCGTGCCTCCCCTTTCCAAATCATTCAGTTATCTACTTCCTGTTTTCCGAGCTGACTTAGACTGTTTCCAAGGTCAAAATAGGAAAAAATTTTCCTTACAGTTTTCTCAGCATCTACTAATCACATTCTCTTGGTATGCAGCATCAGCATGGACTCCCATAATGTGGGATTTCGATTTCAGGTCTGTCGCTCACCTACTTCCTGTTTAACGAAATACGGCCATTTCTGTCTTTGATAGATTTTTTAATCAAATTTGCTTCTTACAAATAGTTAGATTAATGTTAGGATAACAGTCAAGTCTCAAAATTTATGGTTTGTATTAGTTTCGTTTAAACTAAGAAAAACATTCCATTAGCTTTCACATATATACCATATTATGCATATCATTATTTCATTATTGCTTTAAGAATCCTGCCTTATATATATTACATTATAACACGTTTCACCTTATGATTGCACTAATACATGTATTGCGACATGTTTTACCTTATGATTGCACAACAGAAGTATAATTTATCATTTTTTATTTAAATTCATTTAATATATGTTCATAAACTAAAGGGGGCCTCGGTGGCCCAGTGGTTAAGGTAGTTCATCTACTATTGATCACTTGGTCCATTAACACTGATATTGCAGGTTCAAGCCTCACTGCAGGCAGGGTGTGCTTGACTCCAATCTTAATTGACAAGGATTGCCTGGGTTTCCATACTGAAGGTCAGCGATTTCTCTGGGTACTCTGGCTTCCTCCTCCAATAAAAACTGAACGCCACGATATAGCTGAAAAATTACTGGTAGTGGTGTTAAACAACATTCAAACAAACAAACAAACATAAGCTCATGAACAATTCTGTCATAGAATTGCCATCATCATGAATCAAGCTACAAATAACAATTATTGATAATAGAGCATGTAGATTGATGATTTGTAACAACTGTTTGGAGAGTATCATGCTTCTTGCACAATAAAGACCCCTTTTGTAGGTATCAATTAGGCTCGTTGTATCCACTATAAAAGGCTAAATTTTCTGCCCCTACCCATAACACATATTTTTCTATTGGCATTTAAAATTGTTTGCACCAAATCTTTCCTGTATTGATTTATTGTTTGTTATCTTGTTATCTTGTTAGCTGAAATATTGTCGCTTGGCAACATTAAGTCAATAAGTCAATTAAAGCAACTTGTTGCCCAATCAGATTTAATGTTAAATTTGTTTACGTAATTGTCTTTTTTATATAAGCATTATGTTTGTGTAAGAAAGAATTAAATGTCCGTCTGGAACCTCAGTCATTATTTTTAAACTTTTATTTTCAGATAAAGGAAATCAAAGGTGCAATGGATGTACACATACATTTTTGGTTAGGGTCTGACACAACGCAGGTCAGTATGCAAACTAAAACTGAGTAAATAATAATCATGGTACATGTAGCTGTAGAATTGCTCCCATTACAGCTCATAGTGGTTACCTCTAAAGCATTCTGGGGCCTCGGTGGCCTAGTGGTTAAGGTAGTTAGTCTACTATTGATCTCATGGTCTGTCAACACTGAGATTGCAGTTTTGATTCTCACTGCAGGAAGGGTGTACTCTACTCCAATTGACAAGTATTGCCAGTTTTCCTACAGCAGGTCAGGGGTTTTCTCTGGGTATTTGGCTTCCTCCACCAATAAGTACTGGACTCCATGATATAGCTGAAAAATTGCTGAAAGTGGTGTTAAACACCATTCAAACAAACAAATCACCAGCATTCTGTATCACATGATCAATACCTGCCTAATGCTGATGTTGATCTATTTTGTCCTCTAGTTCGTATCATCACAAAACCATTACAAGAATTTTATCTAAAGGAATATTGAAGTTAAACTTAAATATAAATTTGACATCAGTAAAAAATTAGTGTTTTTTTTTTTTTTAAATAATAATACATATTTCAGACACAATTTGTGCAATCTCTGAAACCCTCTATTTAAAAAAAGACAATTGTATGACGTTCATATGATGTCACCTTTAGAAAAAAGTGTCACGGGACCACTGAAATTCATAGGCACTTATAGGGGGCTGTGAATTATCTTGTGAACCGTTAATGTGTGATGCTCACATTTAGCCTGCAGCTATAGTCGTATTATCCTGGCTGCATATGCAAGGCTGTACCTGGGTTGGGATGACCATGACTCAATGTGTTAAGTAGAGTAAAATATACATTTTCTGTAGCTTTTGGAGATTCTATGTTTTTCACCAGCCAACAGATGGCAGCTAGTGTATACATGTACTCTATCTGTAGCTTTTGGAGATTTTATGTTTTTCACCAGCCAACAGATGGCAGCTAGTGTATACATGTACTCCAATTTTTCTATACATAATATTACACACATGCTGATAAAATTTGTCAGTGGATTAATATTGACATGTCTATGGTAAAGCCAAGGAAACAACATGTCTGTTCCAAAGAGTGTGCAGGGTAGACAACTCCAAGAGGTGTGCAGGGTAGACAACTCCAAGAGGTGGGCAGGGTAGACAACTCCAAGAGGTGGGCAGGGGAGACAACTTCCAGGATTGGGCAGGGTAGACAACTCCAAGAGGTGGGCAGGGTAGACAACTCCAAGAGGTGGGCAGGGTAGACAACTCCAAGAGGTGGGCAGGGGAGACAACTTCCAGGAGTGTGCAGGGTAGACAACTCTAAGAGGTGGGCAGGGGAGACAACTTCCAGGATTGGGCAGGGTAGACAATTCTAAGAGGTGGGCAGGGGAGACAACTTCCAGGAGTGTGCAGGGTAGACAACTCTAAGAGGTGGGCAGGGGAGACAACTTCCAGGATTGGGCAGGGTAGACAATTCTAAGAGGTGGGCAGGGGAGACAACTTCCAGGATTGGGCAGGGTAGACAATTCCAAGAGGTAGGCAGGCTATACAAGCTGGAAGTTCTGTGCACCCTGTACCAACTGCTACCTTGAACAGGTGAAAAGATCAAACTACACCCGAGGACATCCAAATGGTTCATGGTTTTTCTTTGGTGAGTGTAATCAGTAGATTAGATTTAAACTTTCATAGCTCTTCATTTGTAGGTGTATTCTGAAGAGATGAACTATATTTTGATTTGTGTTATTTTAGGATGAGGCTGGAGTAGCTGCTTTTAAAACAGTTGAACTGGATGACTACTTAGGTGGGGGACCAGTCCAACACAGAGAAGTGGAAGGAAATGAATCAAAATTATTCCTGAATTATTTCAAATCTAAGGGAGGCTTAAAGTAGGTCACAGTTATCTTATATAGAGTTGCACCATTGCACACATACAAGTAGGTTGTTGAAAACAGCATTATCTTGTTTATAGCTTTGTAGGTTGAAACTGATTCTGTTTTAACATGTTTTGTTATGAAAAAAAGATAACAATAAATTGATGTTATACACATGTGGGATATTTAATTGTATATTCAAATATGGTGTGAAAGTGTCTGAAGGACATAAAATTACAATAACAAATTTGTGTGATGGGGGTTAATTTTGAACTTCTGCCCTGGTCAATAATAGACTTTACATTTGAACTTGTTTCATCAGTGGCTGTCAGCCTAGATAGTTAGTCCTTTACCATTGACCACTGGGGTGTCCCCACTATGTTTTGGTGTCCACACTATGTTTTGGTGTCCACACTATGTTTTGGTGTCCCCACTATGTTTTGGTGTCCCCACTATGTTTTGGTGTCCCGACTATGTTTTGGTGTCCCCACTATGTTTTGGTGTCCCCACTATGTTTTGGTGTCCCCACTATGTTTTGGTGTCCCGACTATGTTTTGGTGTCCCCACTATGTTTTGGTGTCCCCACTATGTTTTGGTGTCCACACTATGTTTTGGTGTCCACACTATGTTTTGGTGTCCCCACTATGTTTTGGTGTCCCCACTATGTTTTGGTGTCCACACTATGTTTTGGTGTCCCCACTATGTTTTGGTGTCCCCACTATGTTTTGGTGTCCACACTATGTTTTGGTGTCCCCACTATGTTTTGGTGTCCCCACCTGACCTTGAGCAAGTTGTGCTTGACTTCAATCCTAATCAACAAGTTTTTCCAGTTTTCCTGCTGAAAATTGTCGGTTTTTATAGGGTATTCAATGAAAACGGGACACCATAATATGAGCAGTCTAATAAAATTAGCCCATGCATGTTTACAATTTGCGTTGTTGCAACACAACGTAAATAGTAAAAAAGCATGGGCCTATTTTATTTAGACACGGACACAACGTAAATAGTTAATAATAAGCATGCATGTGGTTATTTTAATTAGACTGAAAATGGAGTAGAATCTTAAATAAATAAACAACATACACCTAAATATGGTAGTTTTCTTATCTATTTAATATGGACCTTACAATTTTTGTTCTTGCCTCAGATATCTTGAAGGAGGACATGCCTCTGGATTCAATCATGTGGAACACAAATTCAGACAGAGATTATTACATGTCAAAGGAAAACATCATGTCAGAGTTACAGAGGTAAGTTGTTGTCATGGATACTATTTTTGAATACTACTGTATTTTAGAATGGTGTTTTTAACATCCATTTTATAAATTGTTGCATTGAGGGAAGCAGCTACATCATGTAGCTTTTCTTACTTTTTTTTTGTGGCAGAGCTACAAAGAGTTCCCATTACTTGTAAAGGAGCAGTCCATGAGTGATTCACCCCCACCCCACCCCCCACCCCAGGGGGGATTGGATTTTAAAATGTCTCAATATTTTTTAAACAGTTGTTAAATATTTAAAAGAAAAAAAACTAATTTACTTCCTGGATCATATTAAAATTGTGTTTTTTGGGACTTGGGATGAAGCTAGGTGTTTATTGGGACTTTGATGAAGCTGGGTGTTTATTGGGACTTTGATGAAGCTAGGTGTTTATTGGGACTTTGATGAAGCTAGATGTTCATCAAATTTAACAAAAATGTTTTTGCTGTTCTCTACTTTATTGTCTTAGATATAAAAAAAAATAAACAGAAAAATATAAAAATGAAATATGTTTATCATTTTACATCGAAAAAGATTAAAAATATTCTAACAATATTGTTTATATCTTATTAACTGTTATTCAGTCAAACCTGTTTACAGAGACTTCTTATAGGAACCACCTCATTAGGCAGATTGCATTTATATACGTTTCATTACTGTAATTATTGGCATCTAATACTCACGTTTTTGCTTAAAACGTCATCTGTTTGACCTGGGTGAGTGTTTTTCATAAGAAGTCAAATAGGTTAAAGGTGAATTAACTTAATCCCTTGTTGTAAGTTTGGGTGGGTATAATACATCAATTACGGTAATGTAAAATTCTCAACAAAGGGACCTCAACATGGTTCTTAAAGACAGGTGTAGGCTTAATGCAACTGATCTCTTGAACAGGTTTGACTGCTTCAACAATAATTTTGTTTACTTAATGAGCACCAGCTGTTGTCTGCTCTTGCACATTTGTATAATAAATCATATCTTATATATGTTACTCTTGCAAATTTGTGTACAAAAATTGTTATTAACTTCTATATTTTATTCTTGCTCATTTGTATAATAAATGGTTATATATTTTACATCTTACAGCTGGAAGTAAGTTAACTATATACAGATCTGCTATGTCTTGCATGTCATCCACTTTTGATGTTTCAATTTTGTCATTGTTTTGTAGAAATGACACATGTGCAATACATATATTGTGGGATTGGCACATGTGCTGCAGATGATTTGTAGGATTGACACATGTGCAATACATATTAAATTTGAATGGCACATGTGCAATACATGTTAAGTGTGAATTGCACATGTGTGGCACATGATTTGTAGGAATGACACATTAAGGCAGCTCATGAATTTAGTGTGTGTTCGTTACATCGAGAGTAAAATTACCTTCAGATACTCCTTTCCTTTTTGTTGTGTGGATTAAGCATGATTTATTGTTTTGGTATTAGACAGAAAATTCTGCCCTTATTTATTCCTGATTAAAAATATATGTCTGTTCTACATGAAATTTGTTTTTAATTGTGTAATTTGACCTTTATGAGGATATGTAATGGGAAATAGAAAAGTAGGTAGACGTGACAAAATAACATTGATAGTAGTAAATGTGGTAAATTCTCCAATAAACCACAGCTTTGATAACATTGTCAAAGAATTCATTGTATGAATACCTATAAATATTTCTGTATTTTTTATTTTTATAAAATAGACCTTTATAATAGTAAGAAATAATGAGTTGTCTCCCATTTGTAAGTAAGAGTAAGAAATAATGAGTTGTCTCCCATGTATAATTTAGACATATGAGAAAATTTGACACAGTGGGATGTCTAATTTAGTTATGGAATGTGTGCAATCTATTTATCTGTTTTATGATTTTTATGGGAGGAAACTTATTTAACGTTTTAAAATTTTTGCATGAAACATTGAATATTGGAACAAAACAATAATCAGATCTGTTTACTATAGAATTGAAAATTAGTATGCAATGGAATGCATAATCTGTGATGTAAGTTACTGGGTGCTTTTGTTCTGACTACATATATTTCTCTTCTATCTGTTTAACACATGTTGCAGTTTGTAGTATATCGCGCAATGACAAATTTATGATGCCAATATCTTTTTACAATATTGACCAAGGTCGTTAAATAGACTAAGTCCATTCTGGAAATGAACAGCTTGCTAATTTTGATACCCGCCACACAAAATAGAGGGGTATTATGTGATAATTATCCTCTGTATGGATATGAGTGTCTGTCCCTCTGTCTGTCTTTCTGTCAGTGCCTCTGTGGTTTCCAGATGATAACTTGAAAACGCTTCAACAGATTTTATTTAAACTTTGCACAGCTATTAATACTATGAAATGAAGATCAAGTTCAATTTTCAGCACAATCCAATTTGCAGTTTTCGACTTAGGCCAATTCAAGTTTTTTTTTGGTTAACAGTTGGTGGTTTTTGCATGATAACTTGAAAACGCGTCAACATATTTTATTTAAAATTTGCACACCTATTAAATACTATAAAATGAAGATCAAGTTCAATTTTCAGTACAATCCAATTTGTAGTTTTCAAATTAGGCCAATTCAAGGGTTTTTTTGGTCAACAATTGGAGGTTTACAGACGATAACTTGAAAATGCATCAACAGATTTTTTTGTAAACTTTGCAGTAAAAATGAAGATCGAGTTGAATTTTCAGCGCAATCCCATTTGTTGTTTTTGCGTTGTGCCAATTTGAAATAATTTTTATAAGTCCAGGGTCAAGGTAAAAATTGTCTTCAGAGATGGACTGTTATCATCCTCAGCTGTTCCTGTAGGCTGATATGTAATTCAGTAAAATGTATTCATGAATATTAAAAACAATGCAACATGGTGGGGTATCATTTAAAGTCCCATTAAATGCCCTGTTTTTTAAATTTGTAATTTTTGGGTCATTTATAATGAAAGGACAGTCTTCACAGAAATTGTTACTGGTCTGAACTAGCTGTTTTGTTATATTAGGTTAAATTGATGCACAAAAGTTAAATAAGTGTCCAAATGTTACTAGCTTGAAAAGATTTTACTGGTCTTGGACCAGAGGTTTAGTGCTCATTTCATAGATTGGAAGGATAAAACCATACTAGTTTATTGATGATGCATGTCACATTTCTTCCTGTTTTTTAAGCCTCTTACAGATATTACCTTTATGCCTTGATGCCCACCTTTTGTTTTACCTATATGCCTTGATGCCCACCTGTTATTTTACCTATATACCTTGATGCCCACCTGTTGTATATATATATTGGGTGTCAATAGAGGAGGTTATGTTAAACTGTTAAGATCCAACTTAATTTAATGATTTGTATTTATCATATGCCTGCCAGCACTAAGGTTTCCAGCTGGGCAGGGTGTGTTTGACTCCAGCCATGCAGGGTGTGCTTGACTCCAGCTGGGCAGGGTGTGCTGGACTCCAGCCGGGCAGGGTGTGCTCAACTCCCAGCCAGGCAGGGTGTGCTTGACTCCAGCCAGGCAGGGTGTGCTTGACTCCAGCCGGGCAGGGTGTGCTCGACTTCAGTCGGGCAGGGTGTGCTTGACTTCCAGCCAGGTAGGGTGTGCTTGACTCCAACCTTTGCTTACAAGAATGGGGTTTTTTTAGTACCCTATGTAAATTGGATGCCATGATAAAGCTAAAAAATCCCTGCAAGTGGCATTAAACACCATTTAAACAAACAATCAATTTGTGATTGTCACAGTGCTTATTTACAGAAGAGTTCAATTTTCATTTTGGTCAGTTGTGAACCACATGTAATCATTCTTACATCAGTAAGCTGTTTGCCATTGCTTAAAATGATTTTGCTTTTAAGAATGAATCATATTCATAAATTAGCTTTTTTCAATGCTTTTATTTGGCTAGATATTTTTTTTCATTTTTGTTTGTTTTTTGTAGATTTTTAAATCTTTTTGGTAGTTGCCAGTAATTATGAATTAAATATTTCTTAGAACTTGGTTAAATTTAATTAGAAATAATATATTGACTTGTGATTGACTTTTGTCATATATATGTTAATTATAGAAATTACAAAATTTCATTGAACAAATTTTTATACCACCGCTCGACATATAGTGGTCCTCACGTCTGTCTGTTCGTCCGTCCACATTTGGTTTCCGGATGATAATTCAAAAAGTTTACATCCGATTTGAATGAAACTGTGGGATATTGTTATATATCAGGTTGGTAAGAAGCCTATCAATTTAGGGGGAAATCTGTCAAATTTCAAGGTCACAGTCCACAAAAAACGTTAGAAATTTTAACAAAAAAGTTGTTTCCGGACAATAACTCAAAAAGTTTGCATCTGATTTGAAGGAAACTTTGGGATATTGTTATATATCAGGTTGGTAAGAAGCCTATTGATTTTGGGGGAAATCCGTCATTCAAGGTCACAGTCCACGAAAAACGTTAGAAATTTTAACAAAAAAGTTGTTTCCTAACAAGAACTCAAAAAGTTTGCATCCGATTTGAAGGAAACTTTCGGATATTGTTTTATATCAGGTTGGTAAGAAGCCTATTGATTTTCCGTCAAATTTCAAGGTCACAGTCCACGAAAAACTTTTGAAATTTTTACAAAAGCCGGGGTATCAGTGATTGCTAGATCGACTGTCTAGTTTTTATATAAATGTAATTTTATAACCTATCCAGAAATAACATATAAACAATTATCTGCAATAGTCAAAAATTTTGCGTTTAGTGATTTTATTGATGAGTTAGTGTTGGTACACCTTTATGCTTTATTACTTGGTATTGTGTCGAGTTGAACGATTAAAAACATGTATAAAAAATTATTTTCATTGATTGTTATTAATATGATGTCTTATTATGATTAACTAATAATTCTATTCATGCTGTAATTTATTTATATTAAGAGCTTTGATTGGATAAAAACACTTAAATGGCGTCTTCTCAGATAATTTATATATCGATATTTCCTCTGAGCGGACTACTTTTAGTATCCAAGGTAAACAAGATGGCGTCCTCCTAGCGTATCGTCAGGAAGAGGGGACAATTTTTTCTCTGCAACAATGATTTTCAATGAAATCGATTGAGATTTCAAATAAATATATACTCTAAATACAATTTAGTGTTTCATTTTGTTTTTTTTTCATATCAATATCTAAAGAACCGCGATTCCTTTGGTACTATGTTTTGCATATCCCTACGTTTTCCGGTCTAGGTACGTTTTGAGGTCTAGATAGGTTTCTGTAACTGTTTTTGCTGTTTTAAAAACCGCAACTATTATTTCACAGAATCGTAAGGATTAAACACTGGGTTTTAGGAAATTATCAATGTGTAAACTCCGGCGACTCCCTCACAAACTTGACATAAAGTCCTTCGGACTTTATTTAGTTTGTGAGTGAGTCGCCGGAGTTTACACATTGATAATTTCCTAAAACCCAGTGTTTAATCCTATAATGTTTTTCCTGATCCGACTATTGCATGCATATTTGTCAAAAGCTAGTGTTAAAAAAGAGCCCTTATTTCTGCAGTAGGGGGCCTCGGAGGCTGAGTGGTAAAGGTAGTTCTGCTATTGATCATGTGGTCTGTCAACACTGAGGTTGATGTCTCACTGCGGGCAGGATGCTCTCGAATCTTATCATAATTGACAAGGATTTCCGTTTTCCTACTGAAGGTTGGGGGTTTTTTCCAGGAACTTTGGCTTCCTCCCCCAATAAACACCATGATATAACTGAAAAAATGGTAAAAGTGGCATTAAACAACATTCAATCAGTCATTATTTATGCAGTAATTCTATTTAAATTTGGTGGTGTATTTTTTTTTTTTTTAAACCACACCAAACTAGGACGTTACAGCAGTTTTAGTTTGTAAGTCCACACAAGGCTGTTCCAGGAAACTTCCCGTGTATTAGTATATGAATGAATAAAGATGTTTCAAGTTGTTCTGTTTTGAGCATTTAAAATTATCCACTACCATATTTGAATTTTTAAGTCATTAAATAACTTAATCAAAAATGCATTGTCATACCTTGAATTGTTTTACATTACAACACCTTAACATTAGACTTAATATGTGCTGTTTGTGTCCTGTTAGAATAGAAATAACGCAAGATTTTTGCACTGTTATACTCATTTACAAATTGAGGGGGGGGGTGGGGCCTGTTATGTTTTATATTCATGTTTATATATTTTATCAATAATCAAATATATAGGCCCACCCTGTGTGTAAATGAGTACAACATCATACTCTCCTTGAGTTATTATTTAATTTGATCGTTTTGCCCTTTATTTCTGGGGGGCGAGTGGTTAAAATGGTTAGTCATCTGCTATTGATCACTGGCTTGTCAACACTGAGGTTATGAGTGCATGCAGGGATTGTTTGACTCCTTCCAGCTTTCCTGCCGAAGGTGGTGGGTTTTCACTTGGTAATTTGGCTTCCTCTCCTAATAAAAACTGGATTCAATAATAATGCTAAAAGTGGCATTAAACATCATTCAAACAAACAAAACACTTTATTTCTGAGTGTTGGATGATGTAGGTCAGTAGGTCAGTAGGTCAGTAGGTCAGTTAGATAAGCCGATTGTGAAAATTGATTGTAAAGTTTCTGAATTGATTGATAAAAAAATAAATTCAAACTTGAGTACTGTCTGCCACTTTTCAAAGGGAGGTAATTTATGACTTATTTCTTACAATTAAATTTGTTTTATGCTAATTTTAGTTATATGCACATTTTTCAAGTAAACAAATTTATATTGTAACCTTTAAGCTTTTTTCAATACCAATATGTCAGGCTACCCCCTAATTAAAATGGATACCCTGACTAGTCTTAAATATTGAAAGTTTTCTTAAACTCATTTCTAACAAACAAACAAACAACAATGTTGTTAATATATCCAATTATTAAGAGATAGAGGGCGGTGGCCGAGTGGTTAAGGTAGTTCATCTGCTATTGATCACGTGATCTGTCAACACTTTGGTTTCGGGTTCGAGTCTCACTGCGGGCAGGGTGCACTCGATCCAATCTTAATTGACAAAAATTGCCAGTGTTCCTTCCGAAGGTTAGGTTTTCTACTACTACTCAGGCTTCCATCTGGAGTCCATCATATAGCTGAAAAATTGCTGAAGTGGCATTAAGGTATCTGACCCAAGTCACCGTTTAATTTTATTTTTCGACCAATAAATACAGCTTTATTAAATTAATCTATTGCTAATTAATGATACAAATTAAATATATTGCTTTATTTTGAATCAGTGTTAACAGTTTTGTGCAAAAAGTTAGTTACTCAAATAGTATTTCCGATGTTTCCCAAACATTACCGATGTCTGCTCCATTGAAAAACAATGGACATCCGGGACACCAAATATAATCACGTGGTCAATTATGGTCCGGATACCTTAAAAACCATTCAAACAAACAAACTGTATTAATAGATAATTGATGCCAACACTGTTCCTTGCTTAATCTTAACAATTCTGCTTTTGTTGTTTTTTTAATTGTGTGGTATTTGGTCATATTCTTGTAAATGTGAGAAGCATTGATTATATAAGGACATTCTTAATTAAAAACTATACCATATCATAAAAAAAAACTCTACATTTGCCGATGTTTCGATGACCACTGCTATCTTTATTCAAGGCATATTTACAAATTCAAATCCATAATAACAACAACATTACAATAAATCTACGTCATAAAGGTGACAGTGAAGTCAAAGGTCATAAAGGTGACAGTGAAGTTGAAGGTCATAAAAGTGATAGTGATGTCAAAGGCAAATTACTTTATGACGTCAGTTTATTGAAACTGTGTTGCTGTGGACGTAACAGCAATACATCTTTTTGTCATGTGTGATGTTCCTATTCATAATTAATGGTTATAAATAAAGATATTTATTTAAAAAGGGACAAGATGATTTAAAAAGATGTCTTCTACAAACTAAGAATTAATATGTGTATATTTTAGGCTGCAGCTATGCAGTGGTCAGCCATGAACCATGGTGATGTGTTTATCTTGGATCTTGGCCGTGTTTTATTTGTTTGGAATGGAAAAGATGCCAGTCTTTCAGAGAAACAGCAGGTAAGGGCTTTGTATATCTTGGTCGTGCTTTATTTGTTAGGAATGGAAAAGATGCCAGTCTTTCAGAGAAACAGCATGTAGGATTTTCCTTAAAACAGTTTCTTTAATCTGATGGTGTCCATGATGTTAGTGTGTGTCGTTCATACTATTTCCAGCAGATGGCGAACATGCCAACAGCATAAACCAGTTTATTTTTTATTTTTTTCAATACAGGTAGGATTATTAAACATACATTCACTAATATTTCTATTTAACATTAATTGAAGATAATAAGAAATGAAAATTTCTAAATAAAATTGTTTACAACATGAAATAGGAAGGTTTTGTAATTGTATGACTGGTACCTTTTGGGTAAATTTTCCTGCTGGTTTTATACCTACATCAGAACTTGAGGCAACCAGTTATTGTGTTGCTTGTTCTTCCAGTCTCAGTAATTACTTGTTCTAAAAATATGGCCAAGCAACCAAAGAAATTGTATTCAAACCTGTTTTGTCAGTGCAGTCTGCTGAATTGTGTTTTATTAGATGTATCAAACAATGATTTCTTGGGCCATAATAAAGAAAAATGAAAGACTCTCATCCAACTTTTCTAAACATTTGGGAGGGGGAATCTGATATTTGATTGTCAGCTAATTTTCTGTTCCAAATGATAAAAAATCAATTGAAACAGGAAGTTACCTGATAATAGAAAATCTAAACCCAAAATCTGACACAACACAGGATTAGTTTTGTTTAAGTCGGGTCAGGCAGGGGTGAGAATCTTTAATTTTTTTTATTATGGCCATACCAATAAATTTTGACCTGTTCTTTAATAAACCGTTAGATGATTAAATATTTTTTTATTGACAGTTATTTTTTCACATTTTTTATGCAGGGCTGTATGCACGCTCGTAGTTTAAGAGACGAGAGAGCAGGCAAGATGAAGACCAATATCATTGTTGTAGAGGATGGACAGGAGGATGCCATGCATCCTGATGAAAAAAGTGTAAGGGATAAAAAGATGAAGACATTGACAACACATATCAATTGACACACATTTTATCTACTAACAAGGGAGGTAACTCCCATTACTTAGCCTTTAGAATGCCCTATCAAGGGAGACAACACCTATCAATTGACACACATTTTATCTATTAACAAGGGAGGTAACTCCCATTACTTAGCCTTTAGAATGCCCTATCAAGGGAGACAACACCTATCAATTGACACACATTTTATCTATTAACAAGGGAGGTAACTCCCATTACTTTGCCTTTAGAAATGCCCTATCAAGGGAGACAACACCTATCAATTGACACACATTTTATCTATTAACAAGGGAGGTAACTCCCATTACTTTGCCTTTAGAATGCCCTATCAAGGGAGACAACACCTGTCAATTGACACACATCTGTTAACATGGGAGGTAACTCCTATTACTTAGCCTTTAGAATGCCCTATCAAGGGAGACAACACCTATCAATTGACAAGGGACACACATTTTATCTGTTAACATGGGAGGTAACTGCCATTACTAAGCCTTTAGAATGCCCTATCAAATGAGACAACACCTATCAATTGACAAGGGACACAAATTTTTATCAGTTAACAAGGGAGGTAACTCCCTTTACTAAGCCTTTAGAATGCGGTATCAAGGGAGACAACACCTATCAATTGACAAGGGACTAATTTTATCAGTTAACAAGGGAGGTAACTCCCTTTACTAAGCATTTAGAATACCATATCAAGGGAGACAACAATTGGCAAGGGAAACAAATTTTATCAGTTCTAAGCCTTTAAAATGCTGTATCAAGGGAGACAATGCCTATCATTGACAAAGGGAACAACTGCTGTTACTTGACTACGGGTCATATAGTTAAGCATCAACTGGTTACACTCAGCTACTAGGGGGAGTGTAACATCCACCAGTGCATCGGTGCATCTTGGCTGTATCATGTACACTTTGGAAATCCATACTGGAACTCATCTAGCAATTTTGATCTGATTCTGAAAAAATCTCTACTCAGGACTGTAAATTGATAAAAGGCAACAAAACTTGCTTTACCATTAGATTTCAAGATTGCATTGTGGAAGCATGTTTCATGAAATTTAAAAGAATGGGATTAGGTCTGTTATTAAATTCTATCAATAACAAATGAACAAGTATTGTGAAACATATCAGATCCTCAGGAAATCTTTACACCTCTATCACCTATGTAAATAGTTCCTACAGATTGCAAATTTTTATACAATATCATTGTTAAGGTTTGAAGAGGATATTTTGAAATCCATAGGAAAATTAGAATGTACCAATGGACCATAAATTTTGACTGCCAGAGTATGAGCAAGTAGAGTAGGGAATGGAGAATGTACCAATGGACCATAAATTTGGACTGCCAGAGTATGAGCAAGTAGAGTAGGGAATGGAGAATTCTAGTGGTTACAATTACCATATTCTGGCTGATAATGCCAGGTGCATGGTACTCCCCAGACACTACTATGGTCCTTGGTCAGACCTTCTGTATTATTTCCTAACAACCCATCCACAAAAAATGTCACTTATCCTCCACCTGTTTTAGAGCAGAACAGTCCCTAGATTGGACCTAATGAATATAGTACAGAAAACTGAGGTTATATCAGCATGTATATGACAATTGAAAGCAAGGAAAATGTATGGTGTGTGGGTAGGAAATTATTTTCAGAGGTCATGAAATGATTTCATTTGTTGTGTATTAATTTTTGCTATTTGAATCGTCTCTGTTTTTATTCTAGATGTTTGTACAACATCTTCCGCTAAACGAAAGAAGTGAAATACAGTCCAAAGAGGCAGGAGGATTAGACGACAAGATAGACAGGAAATATACCCTTAAATTATATGTGTAAGTAGTAGTTTAAAAACAATTTCAGCCCCTCCCTCCCCCCCCCCTGGCAAAAGGCACATGAAGTACTAGGATTTCAGTGCATACTCTAGCTTCCTTCAAAGATTGAAATCAAGGACACATTGTTAAAGTACAGGTTAAAATCACAGTTTTGTTTGTGTTTTAACTATATAAATGTAATCAAATAGATGGCTTATGAAACATTTTAATGCTCATGTGTGGCAAATCGACAATATATTCATAGCCATCGATCAACAGTTACTATGGCAACATCATAGCAAGATTATTAACATATTTAAATGACTCCACAATCAACTTAAATGGCCAGCAAGTCAGTCCTGCAAAGTTAATATATATGTCCTTTTTAAATTAAATATTTTCATTTAGACTGTGGTTTATCATTGTATACCACAGGCTGGCTATATATGTCTTTAATCTATCCTTAGCTTTTGCTCTGAATAAATAATGAGACATTAATTGCCGGCCCATGGTTAAACAAGGATAAACCACAGCTTTCAAGAATTATTTCTTTAATATTTATTCTTCAATAATGGTACCCAGAAATTTTATTGCCATTTTCAATGAATGCAGATCAAATCTCCTGGTACCCTTGTCCTCACTTCTATTGATATTTTGTATTCTGTTCTCATTTATGATATGTTGTCATAAAGCAATACTGAAATACAGACCGAAAATTTCTAATCAGTTAGAATTAAGTTCACTGTCCTCATGTGTTGACCTATAGTCTGTTTTTAACCAATGAAAATCCTGGTTATTAGATTGGGGTGAAACAGCATAAAACAGATTGTTTCTGGTCAATAACTTAAGTTTGGCAAAACCAATCTTGCTGAAACTTTGGATGTAAAGACCTAATTATACAATAGTTGCTTATATAGAGGCATTGTCATGATATCCTGACTGCACAAGGGATAGTGGTATTGCCTGAAACATTGATAATCCCGGAGCCAAAGGCGAGGGCATTATCAATGTTAAAGGCAATACCACTGTCCCGAGTGCTGTCAAGTATCATGACAATGCCAGCTATATAAGCAACTATTATATTTATTTTATTGAAGAATTAAAAAACCATGTGTTTAAGACTGTATTATGTATATGTAGCTGCATGCTGTATGATTTGAATGTTTGGCCTCATGATATATCATTGGCATTTTTTGGCTATACAAAGTTAGTTTTCTAAACTTAATGACATTTTTTTCTCATTTGGGTTCTACATGTACATATTTTTTTTTTTGTAAATTTAAAATAAACAGTTTTATGTTGCTTGTTACTGGAGAGGGCATTACCACGACGTTATAACGCCCGTGGGCATTATCACGGTGTGATAATTCCCTCATGTCAAATTACTGCAAATTAATTAATACCAGCTGACCTTGTTTTATCCAATTAAAACAAACATAATTTTACTGATATTGTTGTTAACTTTTCTTTAAAAATCTCCACCAAAGCCACTTAAGGGATTGCTTTGAAACTTTGCACACATCATCAGTAAAATGTTCTCTACCAAATTAGCACAAATCATGGCCTCAGACCAACCAACATGGCCACCATGGCTAAAAATAGAACAGGGGGGTTCAAAATACAGTTTTTGGCTTATAGTTCAAAAAGTATAACAGATACAGGAAAACCAAAGAGACTTTTCTTCTTTAGCATCAAAAGCTCAACAAAACATTGGGTCAAAGTTGTATGACGACTCCTTGTAGGAGTTATTGCCCTTTAATTGTCATAATTGATGATTTTGCCATTTTTGCCTCAAAATCTTGAAAATTATTAGAACTAGAGAAAAAGTTAGCATTGCTTAATTGTTCTGCTCTATAAGAGCTACAAAAATGGCCTTAGGGTCAAGATTGTCTGATTAACGGTTTAAAGTTATTCCCCTTGAACTGTTTTTTTTAATCGGTTTTAATTGATTTTTAAAAATCTTCTCCTCTGAAACCACTGGGGGTCAAGAGAGTTTTCAGCTGATAGTTAAAAAAGTATAACAGGTACTGCAAATTTGAAGTGAACCTCCCTTCTCCCTCTAAGTATCAAAAGCATTTCCTTATAGGAGTTATTTCCCTTAAAAGGTCAAAATTAATGACTTTTGCAGAAGTGTTGGGCAATTCCTTATAGGAAAGAAAAGCTGGATAAAAAAGGTTTGTTTGGTTTCAGGTTAGTTGGATTTGGGGCTAGTCAGGTCAAGGTCAAGATCACTGTTACTTAAAATAGAAAAACTGTTTCCTTTTATTAGGGGGCCTCGGTGGCCAAGTGGTCAAGGTGGTTCATCTACTATTGATCATGTCATCTGTCAACACTGAGATTGCGGGTTCGATTCTCACTGCAGGCAGGGTGTACTGGACTCCAATCTTAATTGACAAGGATTGCCAGTTTTCCTACTGCAGGTCAGGGGGTTTTCTCCGGGTCCTCTGGCTTCCTCCCCCAATAAAAACTCGATGCCATGATATAGCTGAAAAATTGCTGAAAGTGGCGTTAAACACCATCAAAACAAACAATCCTTTCATTAGTTTTAGTTTGGAGAAACCAATCTTGCTGAAACTTTTGATACAGCAAGCTTACATAAAACCTAGCTTGGGATTGGATTTGGTGCCAGTCGGGTCAAGGTCAGTGTGACTAAAAATATAAAAACAGACTTCGCTTAGTCTACTGCTAAAGTTTATTGTTAAATTGTCTTAACCTATAGTCTGTTTTAAACTATACTTCTTGACCTATAGTGTTTTAAGCCAAAAGTCATGACCTATAGTGTTTTAAGCAGACTTGACCTATAGTGAGTCTGTTTTAAGCAGCATTGACCTATAGTGAGTCTGTTTTAAGCAGTCTTGACCTATAGTGAGTCTGTTTTAAGCAGACCTGACCTATAGTGAGTCTGTTTTAAGCAGTCTTGACCTATAGTGAGTCTGTTTTAAGCAGTCTTGACCTATAGTGAGTCTGTTTTAAGCAGTCTTGACCTATAGTTAGTAAAATATGGTTTGCGTATTTAAACAATATGTTTACATAATTATAGTTGTTCTGAAGACGAGGGTACACTGAAGGTGTCAGAAGTCAAACCTGGACCACTGTCTAGAAAGGACCTGCAATCTGGGGCAAGTATTAGTTTTCTGAAAGAAATGCTTCTGGGAGGTCTCTTAGACTAGAGCACTGTCTAGAAATCACCTGGATTCTTGGACAAGTTTTAGTTGTGAAATAAAGGCTTCTTGGAGGTCTCATAGCCTGGACCAGAGTCTAAAAAGGACCTGAAGTCTGAGGCAAGTATTAAGATTTCTGAAATCAAGACTTCTGTTAGGTCATTTAGCTTGGAGCTTTGTGATTCTGGGGCAAGTTTTAGTTGTGAAATAAAGGCTTCTTGGAGGTCTTTTAGCCTGGACCACTGTCTAGAAAGGACCTGAAGTCTGAGGTAAGTATTAAGATTTCTGAAATCAAGACTTATGTGAGGTCATTTAGCCTGGAGCTTTGTCTAGAAATCACTTGGATTCTGGGACAAGTTTTAGTTGTGAAATAAAGGCTTCTTGGAGGTCTTTTAGCCTGGACCACTGTCTAGAAAGGACCTGAAGTCTGAGGTAAGTATTAAGATTTCTGAAATCAAGACTTCTGGGAGGTCTCTTAGCCTGGAGCTTTGTCTAGAAATCACTTGGATTCTGGGACAAGTTTTAGTTGTGAAATAAAGGTTTCTTGGAGGTCTCATAGCATGGACTATTGTCTAGAAATGAACAGGACTTGGGGGCAAGTATTAGTTTTCTGCAGCACTTGGTTTTATCAAGGTCAATCAGTTTATTGCTATTTAGATTTTTATTAGTTGGAACACTAAATTGGAACTGGTAGAGGCGATACGGCCATAATTTGGCCAATCACATTTTTATTTTTCATGCATTTTAAATTTGACTTTATCTATTGGGGATTAGTACCAATTTAGTTTGCTTCGTAGTGATTGGAATTCTGGGAAATTATAGGTCAGTACAAGGGTCATATTTAGGAATCAAACATAGGAATAAAAGTTTTTGGGAAATCAGAGGTCAGTGCAAGGGTCATATACTTAAGAATCAAGAATTTTCGGAAACCAGAGGTAGTCTTCAACAACCAATCATAATATGTGTTATATTTTTGGTGAGTTCAGATACAACAAAAGTCATTACTTATTGCCATGGCAACCAATAAAAAATATCCTTAAGTATTAGAATATTCCTACTGTACTAGGACAACAAATGCAATCAAAATTTCTGATTTCATGAATTTAATTTTAAAAAATTAAACTAATAATTTTGTTTTTATGCCAGTGCCAGATTTGATTCTTTTTTTCAATTTTACAGTTTGTGTTTGTTCTGTACTTTTTAGGACTCCTACATTGTGGATAATGGCAGTGATGGTTTGTGGATCTGGACAGGCAAAAATTCTTCAAAGAAGGAAAAGTCTGAAGCAATGAGGAATGCATTGGTATGTGTCCACTAAAATATAGCCTCTAAACATGTAAATAATGAATTCCCTAAAATTTGTCCACTAAAATATAGCCTCTAAAGATGTAAATAATGAATTCCCTAAATTTGTCCACTACAATATAGCCTCTAAACATGTAAATAATGAATTCCCTAAATTTGTCCACTACAATATAGCCTCTAAACATGTAAATAATGAATTCCCTAAATTTGTCCACTACAATATAGCCTCTAAACATGTAAATAATGAATTCCCTAAATTTATCCACTAACATATAGCACTCTTAACATGTACATAATAAATACCCATAAAAACGTGACCTTGTGATAATATTTGGTGTCCCTGATGTCCATTGTTTTTCAATGGAGCAGATCTCTGTAATGTTCAGGAAACTCAGAAATACTATTTTAGAAGCTAACTTATTTTGCTCAAAACTGTTAACATAAAGTAAAGCAATATATTTAATTTGTATACATAGCAATACATTTATTTAATAAAGCTGTATTTCTTGGTTGACTTCAGTTATGGGTCCGATACCTTGAAGTGACCATTAATTGAGTTTGAGTTCTTGAGAAATCAATGGTCCACAAACTGGGGTTCAAACACATATAGAAATCAATGGTCCACAAACTGGGGTTTCTGGTACAAACACATAGAAATCAATGGTCCACAAACTGGGGTTCAAACACATATAGAAATCAGTGGTCCACAAACTGGGGTTCAAACACATATAGAAATCAATGGTCCACAAACTGGGGTTTCAGGTACAAACACATATAGAAATCAGTGGTCCACAAACTGAGGTTTCTGGTACAAACACATATAGAAATCAGTGGTCCACAAACTGGGGTTCAAACACATATAGAAATCAGTGGTCCACAAACTGAGGTTTCTGGTACAAACACATATAGAAATCAGTGGTCCACAAACTGAGGTTTCTGGTACAAACACATATAGAAATCAGTGGTCCACAAACTGGGGTTCAAACACATATAGAAATCAATGGTCCACAAACTGGGGTTTCAGGTTCAAACACATATAGAAATCAATGGTCCACAAACTGGGGTTCAAACACATATAGAAATCAATGGTCCACAAACTGGGGTTTCTGGTACAAACACATAGAAATCAATGGTCCACAAACTGGGGTTCAAACACATATAGAAATCAGTGGTCCACAAACTGGGGTTCAAACACATATAGAAATCAATGGTCCACAAACTGGGGTTTCAGGTACAAACACATATAGAAATCAGTGGTCCACAAACTGAGGTTTCTGGTACAAACACATATAGAAATCAGTGGTCCACAAACTGGGGTTTCTGGTACAAACACATATAGAAATCAGTGGTCCACAAACTGGGGTTTCTGGTACAAACACATAAGAAATCAGTGCTCCACAAACTGGGGTTTCTGGTACGAACACATATAGAAATCAGTAGTCCACAAACTGGGGTTTCTGGTACGAACATGTATAGAAAAAATGTTAGAAAAATTAATGGTGTTCGAGCCTTCCATGTTTGAGCTACTGAAGTTTAACTGTATGATTTATATAATACAATACAATTGGTCTGATACGATTGGTACAATACAAAAGGTGCGATTTGATTGGTACAATACAAAAGGTGCGATACGATTGGTACAATACAAAAGGTGCGAAACAGTTGTTACTACATGTAGTTGTTTGGGGTTTTTATTATTATTTTTACGGTTTCATAAACAAGGGTTAGACAGAAACACAATGTAGTTATTGGTTTTTATTTTAGGGTTTTATAAACAAGAAAGGTTTAGATCCTAACACAAGTGTAACCCGAGTCGTTGAAGGAGGAGAACCAACAGACTTTAAATGTTTATTTAAAGACTGGCCACAACCTAAAGTTGAAGGAAAAGTATACAGTAGAAATAGAGTCGGTAAGAATGTCTTTCAATATCACGTGTGCAGGAGTTGTTTCCCTTTTATTTGATAACTTTCACCTCAGTGTCTTAGTTTTCAATGTATTTGCCTACATCCTGTGGTCTCCTGCTCAGTGTTCTAGGTAGCTGGCCTGCATCAATGGGGCCTCTGGCTCAGTGTTCTATACTAAAAGTCACACAACTGTGGAGTGCAATTTTTTGCTTCCATTTATTTCTTATTCCATATTGTATTGTTTTATTACAAAAATCCAGAAGAAAAAATTTATCAACAATAACCTGTCCATATTTTATACTATGCCTCTGGTGCTTTTATGTCACAAATTGTTCTTGACCTTAGCTACAGGAATTTTACATTGTAAGTCAGCCAATTTTGTTTCCAAAGATACCTTACCTTGTTAATAAAAGTTTTTCTGCTTTTGTTAGGTTCAATGGTATTCTGACAAACCATGAGACTTTTCCCCCTCAACCACAAACGATATTGCCCAAAAGGTATCAAACAGACACATTCACCTGCTCCTAGTTTACCAGGTCAAAATTTACTATAGAAAATTGCCCTATCAAAATGAAATAAAATGCAGCATTTCAAAACGCTGATTACATTTGGAAAATAATTGTTGATTTCAATTTGCACCTTTTTGGATCTACAAAGTAACAATAAGCTCAACATATGCGGTCAGCTGTTTTTATTTGTCACTCAAAAAACCTCTGCCAAGATACACTGACTTTTAGTAGAGGTTGTCAACCTACATCCAGGATGGCGTCACTTAGTATTCTAGATAGCTGGCCTACATCCGGGGGGCCTCAGCTTGAGTGTTCTAAGTAGTTAACCTACATCCAAGGGGCCTCTGTCTTAGTATTCTAGGTAGCTGGCCTACATCTAGGGGCCTCTGGCTTAGTATTCTATGTACCAGGGGCCTCTGTCCGAGTGTTCTTGGTAGCTGGTCAAGGCTCAGTGTTCTATGTTCCATATGGCCTCTGTGTCCGAATGTTATATGTAGTTGCCTACATACAGTGATCATCTGACTCAGTGTTCTGGGTAGCTTGCCAACATCAAGGGTTTCTGGCTCTGTGTTCTAGGTAGCTGGCCTTCATCAATGGGGCTTTTGGCTGAGTGTTCTAGGTAGCTACATCCAGGGGCCTTTGGCTTAGTATTCTAGGTAGCTGGCCTGCATCCAAGGGGCTTCTGTAGCTGAGTGTTCCAAGTAGCTATCCTACATCAAGGGGCCTCTATGGCTGGGTGTTTGAGGTAGTTGGCCTACATCCAGGGGCCTCTGTTTGTGTTCTAGGCAACTGGCCTACATCCATGGCGCTTCTGTGGCTGAGTGTTCTAGGTAGATGGCCTTGGTCTAGGGGCTTCTGGTTGATCACTGACTTGTCAACTCTAGTGTTCATATTTGGGTTTCTCAAGTATTCCATTTTTTCCCCAAATATAAACTCGATACAGTGATGTAGCTGAAACAAGCGACATAATTCAATAATCAAACAAACCAATATGAGATGTAACTTTTTTCAGCCAAAACAATTCAGACAAAGTTTGATGCATCAACACTCCATGAGAACAGAGAGTTAGCAGCAGAAACACAAATGTTTGATGATGGTTCTGGACGTGCTGAGGTAAGCAATGGTGCCTCATGGGAATTTATATATATAAATATAAGGTTCATAACATTTTTTCAATTAGATTTTTTATTATGTTATTGGGCATAAAAAATGAGAAGCTGAGTGAATCCGACTTGTTATTATTATGTTTAGTTTTATTGCAATAAAAGTGGTTAGTCTACTGTGTGCCTGGCAACACTGAGATTCGACAGAATGATGGCCACTTTTTCTACCAAAGTTTCATTAAATGTTGTTATTGAAATGCTTCTGTCACTTATTTTTTTAATTTTTAAGGTTTGGAGAGTAGAGAATTTTAACCTAGTACCTCAGGAGAAACATCACATGGGAAAGTTCTTTGGAGGAGACTGTTATGTAGTCAAATACTCATACCCACATCCTGACTACAAAAATCATGTCATATACTACTGGCAGGTATGGGCTACCATAGATTTTGTGATCAAATAATCATACCCACTTAAAAATTATGTCATATACTACTGACAGGTATGGGCTTCTATAGATTTTGTTATCAAATAATCATACCCACTTAAAAATTATGTCATATACTACTGACAGGAATGGGCTTCTATAGATTTTGTTATCAAATAATCATACCCACTTAAAAATTATGTCATATACTACTGACAGGAATGGGCTTCTATAGATTTTGTTATCAAATACTCATACCCACACACAAATTAGGTCATATACTACTGGTAGGTATGGGCTTCCATAGATTTTGTAATCTAATTCTCATACCCAACAAAAATTACGTCGTAGACTACTGGCAGGTTTGGGCTTCCATAGATTTTGTAATCAAATATTCATGGTCTATCTTCTACTTTCTCCACCGAAAGATCAACAAATTTTTGCTCTGTGAAAACAATTATATTATTAATGTTGTATCTTAATAGATAACTACCTATGTGTTGCTTGTGTAAGGTTTAAATTTATTTTGAATTTCAGGGTTCAAAGTCCTCCATTGATGAAAGAGGAACATCAGCTTTAAAAGCTGTAGAAATGGATGATGCTTTAGGGGGTGCTGCTGTTCAGGTAAATCTTACAAATAAAGAATTATTTTGTGTTTGGCTAACTTTAATAACCTTTTAAAGAAAGTTATTCTAGAAAACTAAACATTTGTACATTTTGGGCATTACATATATACATTGGGTAAACTGTTCTACAAATAACTGAATGATTTCATGTACAATTCTTTATTTAGTTTTGGTATTTGGATATTACCATTTGCAGCATGTCTTATTGCATATGGATTATTTTCAGAGATGTAACTAAATTTATTTACAAAATATTCTGGGGCTTCATTATTTAGGCACTTATACACTTGGAAAAGTTTATGGTATTTAATTCTTTCATCAACTTTCATCCAGTCAAGTTTAAATGCAAAGAATGTAATAAATGTGTCGTTCTGATGGACAGAACCAATGTGATAATGTTTGGATGTGCAAAAAATCATTTTCCATCGATCTGGAAGTCCGACATTGATATCATCAAAGTTCAAGTCACCTTGATGGTTCGTTCACATAAAATACTTGTATTTCTGGTCGTACGGATTTACCAGGACTTCCACGTTTTGAGTAATTATGTAAAACCGATAAAAATTGCAAAGATCTTGCATATTAAACTCATTTCCATAACGTTTTAAGTTTTGGAAATGAATAACGTGCCATTTGTTTATTTCCGGGATACTTCTAATTACCAACTGTGAGAAACAAGAAAAATGTAGACTACAAAGGCCTTTAATGAAAATTTGTAACTGATTGATAAACAAACACTCTTAAATTGGTTTGAAACTCAAAGTTCTTTCACATTATATTTTAGTTTAATCATTGGCTTTGATAAATATATACTAGTAAGGTGAAAAGGAAAGAATAAAGATAACTAGTTATTATTGACCGCATGATGATTTCTGTAGATGGGTGTCCCATGAAGCAGTTGCTTTCAGCAGTTTTGTGCAAGTGAATGTGTGCTAAACAGAATAATTGTTTCTGGGTGTAATAAAATGTTATTTTATTTATATTCTGTGGACACTTTTGCCCAGATAAACATGGGATGTTCATAACAAACAGTAATTAATATTATGATGTTTACAACAACTGTTATGTATGATGTTTATGTCAGTATCTAGATGTATATAATGTAGCCACAGGTAAGCATCACTTGTAGTACTGACACTAAACTCTCCATCTGTTTATCTAATGTCTCCCTGATGAGCATCACTTGTAGTACTGACACTAAACTCTCCAGCTGTTTATCTAATGTCTCCCTGATGAGCATCACTTGTAGTACTGACACTAAACTCTCCATCTGTTTATCTAATGTCTTCCTGATGAGCTCCACTTGTAGTACTGACACTAAACTCACCAGCTGTTTATCTAATGTCTTCCTGATGATCATCACTTGTAGTACTGACACTAAACTCTCCAGCTGTTTGTCTAATGTCTTCCTGATGAGCATCACTTGTAGTACTGACACTAAACTCTCCAGCTGTTTATCTAATGTCTCCCTGATGAGCATCACTTGTAGTACCGACACTAAACTCTCCAGCTGTTTATCTAATGTCTCCCTGATGAGCATCACTTGTAGTACTGACACTAAACTCTCCAGCTGTTTATCTAATGTCTCCCTGATGAGCATCACTTGTAGTACCGACACTAAACTCTCCAGCTGTTTATCTAATGTCTTCCTGATGAGCATCACTTGTAGTACTGACACTAAACTCTTCAGCTGTTTATCTAATGTCATCCTGATGAGCATCACTTGTAGTACTGACACTAAACTCTCCAGCTGTTTATCTAATGTCATCCTGATGAGCATCACTTGTAGTACAGACACTAAACTCTCCAGCTGTTTATCTAATGTCTTCCTGATGAGCATCACTTGTAGTACTGACACTAAACTCTCCAGCTGTTTATCTAATGTCTCCCTGATGAGCATCACTTGTAGTACAGACACTAAATTCTCCAGCTGTTTATCTAATGTCTTCCTGATGATTATCACTTGTAGTACTGACACTAAACTCTCCAGCTGTTTATCTAATGTCATCCTGATGAGCATCACTTGTAGTACTGACACTGAACTCTCCAGCTGTTTATCTAATGCAGTGCAAATAGTAGAAAGCATCTGTTGTCTTTACAGTATATATAATCCATAAGACATACCTACATTTAGGTAACACAGAGTTAAATGAGCTGCCTACAGGTGGAAAAATCAATATCCGCCTTAACTGAAGTAAATGTATAACTTGAATATGATTGGTTGATTTTTCAGGTTCGAGTAGTACAAGGTAAAGAACCAGTACACTTTATGTCAATATTTGACGGAAAAATGATCATCTTCCAGGTAAGTCAGTTATTGTCTTTATTTATTTATTTTATTTGAAAGCTGAAATCTGATTGACCATCGCCAAAGGTTATACGGTATAACCTTTAGTCACATTATTCTTATGATGATAAAAATTAAACTCCTCAATGACAACCTTATATTGTATAACATGGTATCCTGCTATGTAGGTTATATTGTACAACCTGGTTCCCTGCTATCTAGGTTATATTGTATAACCTGGTGTCCTGCTATGTAGGTTATATTGTATAACCTGGTTCCCTGCTATGTAGGTTATATTGTATAACCTGGTTCCCTGCTGTGTAGGTTATATTGTATAACCTGGTTCCCTGCTGTGTAGGTTATAGTGTATAACCTGGTTCCCTGCTGTGTAGGTTATATTGTATAACCTGGTTCCCTGCCGTGTAAGTTATATTGTATAACCTGGTTCCCTGCTGTGTAGGTTATATTGTATAACCTGGTTCCCTGCTATGTAGGTTATATTGTATAACCTGGTTCCCTGCTGTGTAGGTTATATTGTATAACCTGGTTCCCTGCTATGTAGGTTATATTGTATAACCTGGTTCCCTGCTGTGTAGGTTATATTGTATAACCTGGTATCCTGCTATGTAGGTTATATTGTATAACCTGGTTCCCTGCTATGTAGGTTATATTGTATAACCTGGTATCCTGCTATGTAGGTTATATTGTATAACCTGGTTCCCTGCTATGTAGGTTATATTGTATAGTCTGTTTAAAAACTTTCCAAAATATTCATGCAATGACACTATATTATATTTATCTTAGTTTATGTAAAATGACTGATTGTATCGTGGATCTTTAGCTATGATATTTCATATTATTACATGAATAGAATTTTGTGTGTTTTTTATTGGTCTAAAACCTACTCTTGGGTCATGTTAAATTGCAACAGAACTAAAATTGTGTCAAACATGTTTATTTTTGTCCACTGCACAGTTTCTCTGCACAAGCGGTAAAGCGGAATCCAATTTTACTATGTTTTCTGATCTGATTTATGTACATGTTTGTAAAACTTAATCCTTGCCAACAACAATGGACGCGTCTGCATGAGGCAAATACACAGATATTAGTAGTCAATATATTCACATGTCAGTTTCTATCGAAACAGACAGTTCTAATAAATATACAATTAAACTTTTTTTGTAGGGAGGAAAGGCAGGATGGGACAATGGAGAGAAAAGCTCAGACGGACCTGGCGATACGTATATGTTACAAGTGAGAGGAACGTCGGCCCTCAACACAAAAGCTGTTCAAGTTGACTTAGATGCAGAGTCCCTGAATTCTAACGATGTTTTTGTCATTTTCTCTAATAGAGCAGTGTATATTTGGTCTGGAAAGGTAAGACCTGGATGTTCAGTCCCTGAGTTCTAACAATGTCTCTTCATTTTCTCTAATAGAGCAGTGTATATTTGAACTGGAAAGGTAAGACCTAGATGTCCAGTCCCTGAGTTCTAATAATGTTTTTGTCATATTCTCTAATAGAGCAGTGTATATTTGGTTTTTGTTTGTTTGAATGGTGTTTAACCCCACTTTCAGCAATTTTTCAGCTATATCATAGCGTCTAGTTTTTATTGAGGGAGGAAGCTGGAGTACCCGGAGAAGTGTATATTTGGTCTCGAAAGGTAAGACCCTGATGCAGGATCTGAATTCTAACGATGTTTTGACATTATCTCTAATAGAGCCATGTATACATTTATTTGGTATGGAAAGGTATGATATTAAATATACAAAATCTGTACATTGTTAGAAAATAGCAAGTTTATTTGCAAGAGCTTTCAGAAACATAATGAAATCTGATGCTCTAAGGAGCGTTTTCTTGCTTGTTTCGGGCGAGTACATAATACACTTACAGAACTACATGCATATTGTTTTTATCATAAACAATGAAATACATTTTTGATTCAAAAATACTTAACAAACAAAGTGTACTTGACAATTTCTCATGAACCAAACAATACAAAATAGCGTAACAATGCATTGATTAATTGATGCGGATTTTTAACATCTTACACGGCAACTGACGGTTGTTGGTTGCTAGTATTCGATGGACTTGACCATAGTGGTTTTGTTGAAGCCTATCCTTTGGGATACCTGGTACAAGAACTTGGCAGAATATTTCCTGCTAGTGTCCAGGCTTCTCTGATGGCCGACAGCAGTTCCCCTCATGGGTAGAATGGTTTCCCCACTTGGACCGTCTAGAACATCTTACATCTACAGTGTGAGAGTGAAGACATGGATCCAGTAAAAGTAATTTTTATATTGATTTATGTACATCAATTGTAATGATTGCAGAGATTGGTCTCTTGATGTGTCTGTCACTCAAGCATATGTGAACAATGCCCAATCAAGATCTTCATTATAAAAAATTGGTAATCAGAAGCTTTGTTATAAACAATTTTGCATTATAATTCAATATTATTGCAGGGTAGTACAGGCGATGAAAGAGAGATGGCCAAGAGGATTGCAAGTGCTTCTCCTAGGTTTGTTCTTAACTGTATAAAAATATTGTTATTAAGATATTATGTTTTTTGTTATTCAACAAGTATGTTGAGTAAGATACAACTAAATATTGGAATGAGTACCTTATATTTCAGACTATAAGTCAAGACTTTTTAACTGTTGTACAGGGCAGACCCTGTATTGGATCTTTTTGTCAGTTAATTGTACTGGGTGAACTCTCTATTGGACCTTTGTGTCTGTTGTACTGGGTGAACCCTGTATTGAACATATTTGTCTGTTGTACTGGATGGACCCTGTATTGGACCTATTTGTGTGTTGTACTGGGTGGACCCTGTATTGGACCTATTTGTGTGTTGTACTGGGTGGACCCTGTATTGGACCTATTTGTGTGTTGTACTGGGTGGACCCTGTAATGGACCTATTTGTCTGTTGTACTGGATGGACCCTGTATTGGACCTATTTGTCTGTTGTACTGGGTGGACCCTGTATTGGACCTATTTGTCTGTTGTACTTGGTGAATCCTGTATTAGACCTATTTGTTTGTTGTACCTGGTGGACCCTGTATTGGACCTTTTTGTCAGTTAATTGTACTGAGTGGACCCTGTATTGGACCTATTTGTCTGTTGTACTGGGTGGACCCTGTATTAGAATTATTTGTCTGTTGTACTGGTTGGACCCTGTATTGGACCTATTTGTCTGTTGTACTGGGTGGACCCTGTATAAGACCTTATTGTCTGTTGTACTGGGTGGACCCTGTATTGGACCTTATTGTCTATTGTACTAGATGGACTCTGTATTGGAACTATGTGTCTGTTGTACTGGGTGGACCCTATATTGGACCTATTTGTCTGTTGTACCTGGTGGAACCTGTATTGGACCTATTTATGTGTTGTACTGGTTGGACCCTGTATTGGACCTATTTGTCTGTTGTACTGGGTGGACCCTGTATTGGACGTATTTGTCTGTTGTACTGGATGGACCCTGTATTGGACCTATTTGTGTGTTGTACTGGTTGGACCCTGTATTTGACCTATTTGTTTGTTTTACTGGTTGGACCCTGTATTGGACCTATTTGTCTGTTGTACTGGGTGGACCCTGTATAAGACCTTATTGTCTGTTGTACTGGGTGGACCCTGTATTGGACCTTATTGTCTATTGTACTAGATGGACTCTGTATTGGAACTATGTGTCTGTTGTACTGGGTGGACCCTATATTGGACCTATTTGTCTGTTGTACCTGGTGGAACCTGTATTGGACCTATTTATGTGTTGTACTGGTTGGACCCTGTATTGGACCTATTTGTCTGTTGTACTGGGTGGACCCTGTATTGGACGTATTTGTCTGTTGTACTGGATGGACCCTGTATTGGACCTATTTGTGTTTTACTGGTTGGACCCTGTATTGGACCTATTTGTCTGTTGTACTGGATGGACCCTGTATTGGACCTATTTGTCTGTTGTACTGGTTGGACCCTGTATTGGACCTATTTGTGTGTTGTACTGGGTGGACCCTGTATTGGACCTATTTGTCTGTTGTACTGGGTGGACCCTGTATTATACCTATTTGTCTGTTGTACTGGTTGGACCCTGTATTGGACCTATTTGTCTGTTGTACTGGATGGACCCTGTATTGGACCTATTTGTCTGTTGTACTGGATGGACCCTGTATTGGACCTATTTGTCTGTTGTACTGGTTGGACCCTGTATTGGACCTATTTGTTTGTTGTACTGGGTGAACCCTGTATTGGACCTATTTGTGTGTTGTACTGGGTGGACCCTGTATTGGACCTATTTGTGTGTTGTACTGGGTGGACCCTGTAATGGACCTATTTGTCTGTTGTACTGGATGGACCCTGTATTGGACCTATTTGTCTGTTGTACTGGGTGGACCCTGTATTGGACCTATTTGTCTGTTGTACTTGGTGAATCCTGTATAAGACCTATTTGTTTATTGTACCTGGTGGACCCTGTATTGGACCTTTTTGTCAGTTAATTGTACTGGGTGGACCCTGTATTGGACCTATTTGTCTGTTGTACTGGATGGACCCTGTATTAGAATTATTTGTCTGTTGTACTGGTTGGACCCTGTATTGGACCTATTTGTCTGTTGTACTGGGTGGACCCTGTATAAGACCTTATTGTCTGTTGTACTGGGTGGACCCTGTATTGGACCTTATTGTCTATTGTACTAGATGGACTCTGTATTGGAACTATGTGTCTGTTGTACTGGGTGGACCCTATATTGGACCTATGTGTCTGTTGTACCTGGTGGAACCTGTATTGGACCTATTTGTGTGTTGTACTGGATGGACCATGTATTGAACATATTTGTTTGTTGTACTGGGTGGACCCTGTATTGGACCTATTTGTTTGTTGTACTGGTTGGACACTGTATTTGACCTATTTGTCTGTTGTACTGGGTGAATCCTGTATTGGACCTATTTGTCTGTTGTACTGGATGGACACTGTATTGAACATATTTGTCTGTTGTACAGGTTGGACCCTGTTTTGGACCTATTTGTGTGTTGTACTGGGTGGACCCTGTATTGGACCTATTTTTCTGTTGTACTGGGTGAACCCTGTATTGGACATATTTGTCTGTTGTACTGGGTGGACCCTGTATTTGACCTTTTTGTCTGTTGTACTGGTTGGACCCTGTATTGGAGCTATTTGTCAGTTAATTGTACTGGGTGGACCCTGTATTGGACCTTTTTGTCAGTTAATTGTACTGGGTGAACCCTGTGTTGGACCTATTTGTCTGTTGTACTGGGTGGACCCTGTATTGGACCTATTTGTCTGTTGTACTGGATGGACCCTGTATTGAACATATTTGTCTGTTGTACTGGGTGAACCCTGTATTGGACCTATTTGTCTGTTGTACTGGGTGGACCCTGTATTGGACCTATTTGTCTGTTGTACTAGATGGACCCTGTATTGGACATATTTGTCTGTTGTACTGGGTGGACCCTGTATTGGACCTATTTGTCTGTTATACCCGGGTGGACCCTGTATTGGACCTATTTGTGTGTTGTACTGGTTGGACCCTGTATTGGACCTATTTGTCTGTTGTACTGGGTGAACCCTGTATTGGACCTATTTGTGTGTTGTACTGGGTGGACCCTGTATTGGACCTTTTTGTGTGTTGTACTGGGTGGACCCTGTATTGAACATATTTGTCTGTTGTACTGGTTGGACACTGTATTGGACCTATTTGTGTGTTGTACCTGGTGGACCCTGTATTGGACCTATTTGTCTGCTGTACTGGGTTGAGTTTGTATTGGACATATTTGTCTGTTGTAAAGGGTCCATGTACCAGGGTGACCCTGTATTGGACTTATTTGTCAGTTGTACTGGGTGGACCCTGTATTGGACCTATTTGTCTTTTGTACCAGGTAGACCCTGTATTGGATCTATTTATCTGTTGTACTGAGTGGACTCTGTATTTGACCTATTAGTCTGTTGAACCGGGTGAATTCTGTATTAGACCTGGATGGACCCTGTATTGGACCTATTTGTCTGTTGTACTGGATGGACCCTGTATTGGACCTATTTGTCTGTTGTACTGGGTGGACCCTGTATTGGACCTATTTGTGTGTTGTACTGGATGGACCCTGTATTGGACCTATTTGTCTGTTGTACTGAGTGGACCCTTTATTGGACCTATTTGTCTGTTGTACTGGTTGGACCCTGTATTGGACCTATTTGTCTGTTGTACTGGGTGGTCCCTGTATTCAACATATTTTTCTGTTGTACTAGGCGGACCCTGTATTGAACCTTATTGTCAGTTGTACTGAATGGACCCTGTATTGGAACTATTTGTCTGTTGTACTGACAGTTTTCCTACCGAAGGTCATGGTTTTCCCCGGGTACTCTGGCTTCCTTCCACAATAAAAATTTGATGCCTGATAAAGTAGAAAAATTGCTGAAAGTGGTGTTAAAAACCATTAAAAAAAAATAAAATTAACTTAGTCAGGACTTACATTATTAATTATTTTTTATTTTCCTTTAATTTTAAACTAGTTTTAACTAAAATATAATAAACATTACTTAACATGACTTAACTAACACCTTTGTTGACCGTAGGTAAAATAATAAATAGTTTAACTCTGATAGGCTGTTTATTTATCTGTCAGGCTTATAATAAATAGTACACTTTGATAGTCTCTGGATTTATATATCATGCTAATAATAAATAGTACACTTTGATAGTCTCTGGATTTATATATCATGCTAATAATAAATAGTACACTTTGATAGTCTCTGGATTTATATACTGTGAAATACTTTTTATTCGTGGGGTATCAATTTTCGTGGTTTTCGTGGAGGCCTCGAACCACGAAATTAAAAACCCAACGAAGAATAAAACTTCATTAACCAATGGGAACTTGGGAACAACGATCTGAAAATGTCCGAGATCGGACATTTATTTGTAAATGTAATATATGATTTTGTGGTTCGATCCATTACTAATGTTCAGCTCAAAATCCATCTTAATGATTATGTTACAGGTTTCATGTTGGAATTGTGTTTTTATTAAATGTAGGTATTATTTAATTGTAAAGCGTACGAAGAAACATCGACTTCCGGTCAAGGTGGGGATATATGAGGTGTTCATTTTCGATGTTAAAAAGTAACAAATTATTATCGGAATTATGAGTTTGGTTGCTCCTTTTAACATAAATTAAAATAACAAATAAAATATTAAAAAGATAAGCTATACTTTATCTTTATTAGTGCATATCAATGACACGCTATATCAATGGATGTTGTGATAATACCCATCGTGGCACAAATGACATTAAATTACACCTTTGTATTTATTGCTACTCAACACATGAAGTGACAAATGCCTTTCAGCTAGGAATGCTTCTATAAATAACAATTAGAGAATTAAATAGACTCAAAGTAGGTTTTATTACAATTAATAAATTAATTAATACATTACCGTGTTTATAATTAGCTATTGATTTCCGTGTTGTTAATTTTACATTCGTTACCACGCGCGTAAACAACATCATGTAATGAAACTGTTTTGTCTTCTTTATATGTTGATGTTTATTATTAACAGTGAAAATGATTCTGCTGTAATCATTTATTTTGATCGCTACCTCACTTTTTGCTTTTTCGGAAACCGTCAGTCCACGAATTTAAGAACCGACGAACATGTAAAATTTAACTAAACCACGAAAATTGATAGCCACGAATTTAAGTACTTTCACAGTATCATGCTAATAATAAATAGTACACTTTGATAGTCTCTGGATTTATATATCATGCTAATAATAAATAGTACACTTTGATAGTCTCTGGATTTATATATCATGCTAATAATAAATAGTACACTTTGATAGTCTCTGGATTTATATATCATGCTAATAATAAATAGTACACTTTGATAGTCTCTGGATTTATATATCATGCTAATAATAAATAGTACACTTTGATAGTCTCTGGATTTATATATCATGCTAATAATAAATAGTACACTTTGATAGTCTCTGGATTTATATATCATGCTAATAATAAATAGTACACTTTGATAGTCTCTGGATTTATATATCTTGCTAATAATAAATAGTACACTTTGATAGTCTCTGGATTTATATATCATGCTAATAATAAATAGTACACTTTGATAGTCTCTGGATTTATATATCATGCTTATAATAAATAGTACACTTTGATAGTCTCTGGATTTATATATCATGCTAATAATAAATAGTACACTTTGATAGTCTCTGGATTTATATATCATGCTAATAATAAATAGTACACTTTGATAGTCTCTGGATTTATATATCATGCTAATAATAAATAGTACACTTTGATAGTCTCTGGATTTATATATCATGCTAATAATAAATAGTACACTTTGATAGTCTCTGGATTTATATATCATGCTAATAATAAATAGTACACTTTGATAGTCTCTGGATTTATATATCTTGCTAATAATAAATAGTACACTTTGATAGTCTCTGGATTTATATATCATGCTAATAATAAATAGTACACTTTGATAGTCTCTGGATTTATATATCATGCTAATAATAAATAGTACACTTTGATAGTCTCTGGATTTATATATCATGCTAATAATAAATAGTACACTTCGATAGTCTCTGGATTTATATATCTTGCTAATAATAAATAGTGTAACTTTGATATTCTCTGTATTTATCTATCAGGCTATGAAAAATATATGGTAAATAAAGATGGTAGCTAACAAAATAACGAGAAGCATTGTGCTTTACTTTTCACTTCACAGTTTTTTTTGCACGAGATTGTTGATTCACTCCATGGGAGCATGGGAATCTAAAGAATTATGTGAGATTTTGTCTCTTGCCCCCAGATATCAAATGTATGCTCGTCAAATTCACTGTAAATACATTTTTTTTGTAGAAATCCTACAATGGTATTTGAAGGACATGAAAAGGAAGATTTCTGGGCGTGTCTTGGTGGGAAAAAACCTTACTCTAGTGATAAAAGACTTGCGGTAATATGTCACATCCTAAATACAGCATATCATTATATCTACTTCTTTGTTACATTACATTTATTTAGAAAAGTCCATTGTTGATTTGTTTTGGGGTAATTCCCAGGTCATTATGACATCACATCCTAAATACAGCATATCAATATATCTACCTTAATTTGTTACATTACGTTTATTTAGAAAAGTCCATTTTTGATTTGTTTTGGGGTAATTCCCAGGTCATTATGACATCACATCCTAAATACAGCATATCAATATATCTACCTTAATTTGTTACATTACGTTTATTTAGAAAAGTCCATTTTTGATTTGTTTTGGGGTAATTCCCAGGTCATTATGACATCACATCCTAAATACAGCATATCAATATATCTACCTTAATTTGTTACATTACGTTTATTTAGAAAAGTCCATTTTTGATTTGTTTTGGGGTAATTGACATCAGAGCACAATATTGTAGTTACTAACAAGGATCTGTGGAGGCTGTCAGTGACATTAACAGCCATTGTTTTACATAGAAACTTTTTTTTAATATCATGCTTATGTTAAAGATCAAAAGGTGATTTTAATAATCATTGATCAAAGTGGTTACTTCTTTTTATTCCAACTAACACTTCTTTGGTTCTTTTGGAACTGGAAAATAAATAGACATTGATAGTAACTATGGTGATAATGTCACTAGTATTTATAAATAGACAATGATAGTAACTATCGTCATAATGTCACTAGTATTTATAAATAGACAATGATAGTAACTATCGTCATAATGTCACTAGTATTTATAAATAGACAATGATAGTAACTATGGTGATAATGTCACTAGTACTAATAAATAGACATTGATAGTAACTATGGTGATAATGTCACTAGTATTCATAAATAGACAATGATAGTAACTATCGTCATAATGTCACTAGTATTTATAAATAGACAATGATAGTAACTATCGTCATAATGTCACTAGTATTTATAAATAGACAATGATAGTAACTATCGTCATAATGTCACTAGTATTTATAAATAGACAATGATAGTAACTATGGTGATAATGTCACTAGTATTTATAAATAGACAATGATAGTAACTATCGTCATAATGTCACTAGTATTTATAAATAGACAATGATAGTAACTATCGTCATAATGTCACTAGTATTTATAAATAGACAATGATAGTAACTATGGTGATAATGTCACTAGTATTTATAAATAGACAATGATAGTAACTATCGTCATAATGTCACTAGTATTTATAAATAGACAATGATAGTAACTATCGTCATAATGTCACTAGTATTTATAAATAGACAATGATAGTAACTATGGTGATAATGTCACTAGTATTTATAAATAGACAATGATAGTAACTATCGTCATAATGTCACTAGTATTTATAAATAGACAATGATAGTAACTATCGTCATAATGTCACTAGTATTTATAAATAGACAATGATAGTAACTATGGTGATAATGTCACTAGTATTTATAAATAGACAATGATAGTAACTATCGTCATAATGTCACTAGTATTTATAAATAGACAATGATAGTAACTATCGTCATAATGTCACTAGTATTTATAAATAGACAATGATAGTAACTATGGTGATAATGTCACTAGTATTTATAAATAGACAATGATAGTAACTATGGTGATAATGTCACTAGTATTTATAAATAGACACTGATAGTAACTATGGTGATAATGTCACTAGTATTTATAAATAGACAATGATAGTAACTATCGTCATAATGTCACTAGTATTTATAAATAGACAATGATAGTAACTATGGTGATAATGTCACTAGTATTTATAAATAGACAATGATAGTAACTATCGTCATAATGTCACTAGTATTTATAAATAGACAATGATAGTAACTATGGTGATAATGTCACTAGTATTTATAAATAGACAATGATAGTAACTATGGTGATAATGTCACTAGTACTAATAAATAGACATTGATAGTAACTATGGTGATAATGTCACTAGTACTAATAAATAGACATTGATAGTAACTGTGGTGATAATGTCACTAGTATTTATAAATAGACAATGATAGTAACTATGGTGATAATGTCACTAGTATTTATAAATAGACAATGATAGTAACTATGGTGATAATGTCACTAGTATTTATAAATAGACACTGATAGTAACTATGGTGATAATGTCACTAGTATTTATAAATAGACAATGATAGTAACTATGGTGATAATGTCACTAGTACTAATAAATAAACAATGATAGTAACTATGGTGATAATGTCACTAGTATTTATAAATAGACAATGATAGTAACTATGGTGATAATGTCACTACATGTAGTACTTTTATGTCATACTCTGTATATCAAAATCCTGTATCCTCAAATCTTAGAGTTTTCTTTTGGTTGGAGTTTATATATAAATAGAAGTGTTTTCAATTTAGGAAAAATAGTTTCCACCCATCTGGACTGGTAACCTTTGTAGTATTTATCAATTGGTAACAATTATTTTTATTGTGACAGTTTTCCCAGCCAGTCAGTCATTTCCAATTCGTCCATTTTCCAATTCTTTTTTAAGGAAACTAGAGAACTGCCACCTAACTAGACAGCTTCTGTTGTCCAATGATATTTTTTGTCTATTAATAGCCATGTTCTATTTTAGGAACCAGAGAATTGCCATCCAGCTAGACTTTTCCAGTTGTCAAATGCTGGTGGAAGGTTTACCTGTGATGAAATACCAGACTTTGCTCAGGTAAATACAAGATGTGCTGACCTCTGACCTTTAAATATGTACATGTATGGAAAAAGACAAATTTGTTTATGGTTGTGTTAATACAGCTGGGGCTATTCCATTTATGGGAATGGTGGGTAGGACAGGATTTGTTCAATTAGGGACAAGGGTTGGGGTTCACCAATGGTCCACAACAATATTGTCGTATGTCTATATTTTTGTACTTTTGTTCTAACCAACCATATATACATTTTACTAGTATAGTGTTCAGAAATTTTTCATAATCAGGACAGCGACACCTATTGTAGATGAACTTTTTACAAATATATTTTTTCCACATATTTTGCATTTAACAAGATTTATCTGAAAGTAACTTTTTGACCAGGTTGCATGAAGTGTAAACCTGGGTTATAGTATGGTGGAGTGGGGCGGGCAGTGAAAATATGGTATCTATTTTGTGCAATCAAATCTCCTCCTACATTTTTTTACATAGACCCAATTTCCCTATTTATTAAGGCACTTGCTTTGCAACCCACCTATTTCAGACTGTTGTGATTTTTATTGGTGAACAGAAGATTTTTTGACAAGAATCATGTGCAAGGAACAAAAAACCAGTAAAGGTGACACATTTAGAAATAGATAATAGTGTAAGATATGATTGATTTTTACAGGAAGACTTGGTCGTGGACGATGTCATGATACTGGATGTTTGGGATAGTGTGTATATATGGGTCGGATCAGGAGCCAACCAACAGGAGAAAAAAGAGGCAGCAAGATTAGCACAGGTAAACAATGAAACCTGTGTATTGTGAACACTGGAGCTGTTTGTTCATGGTTTTACTTTATGTTTAGCATTTTCTTTGCTTATTTCATACCCAGTTTATATTGTGGATAGAATCTAGAATAGAAAACTCCCTCACTTATGACAGGAAAATTGGGCACACCCTGCCCTGAGTCAAGACTCTAACTCATTGAATCCCTTCTTGGAGCTGATTAGAGATTAAATTTTTGTGAAGTCTGCAGTGGGTCAACATGGAGTCCGCAGTGGGTCACCATGGAGTCGTAACAATTCATTGTGGGCTACTATTAATATGGCTGAGTTTTTACTGATTGAAAAATGACAAAAAGACACATGAAAGATATGGGTTTAAAAGTAATTGATCAGGCTGTTGTCAACTGTTCTTGAGCCAAGCAGATTAAATTACTTGTATAGATTTATTTCCAACTTGTAGAAATTTTAATAAATAAACACTTTTTTTTGTATAAAAAATATATATGACCATGAATAATTTCCAGCAAATTGGTCTATAATTAATCTGAATTTTTTAGGAATATATTGATACAGACCCAGCGGGTAGAGATCCTGACACCCCTATTTACATGGTAAAACAAGGAATGGAACCTCCCACGTTTACTGGATTCTTTGGAATATGGGATAAAGAAATGTGGAGTGTAAGTTTATGTATTATAGCATAGAATTATTGCTCCTGTAATACTTCCTCTGTTACTATGGAGATATAAACTAACTTGCATTGCCTATATGTCAATGTCTAACAGACAGCCAGCACAAATTTCCACAAAGTTTAATGTTTTTATTTTCATGGCAATATTAACTTACCTGCATTGCCTTCAAGTCATTTTATAACTTACTATTGAGCAGCACATAATGATTTTCATTACATTTTGCGGTGCAATCTGTATATTTAAGAGTTACACCCCTTGTTACCTCAGACAAAATGGCCAGTTTATATACAATTCATTGATCAGAAGATTTAAAGAGTTACTTCACTTGTTACCTTGGACAAATTGGCCACTGTATATTAACTTGGAACCTGCAATGCCTTCATCATTTTTGTTTTTTGACAAGTGCATATAAACTTGTGGCCAAAAGGACATATGTAGAAAAAATCTCTTTTGATTTTCCAGAAAGGACTGTCATATAAAGAATTAACAGAACAGTTGGGAGAAGGAAATGAAGCTCTTTCAGTAGTTAAGGCGGTATGTAGTTTTGATTTGTTTTTCTTATATATGTATTAGAATTGTTCCAATACAACATGTTTTTATTTTTTAGATATAAGCAACTAAAAATTAGATCATTTTGGATCTCTCTTGGTTTTTCATATGTTTTGTGTCAAGAACAAGTTCATTATAATTTCTCAGTGTATAAAAATGTATTTTAAGTCAGCTAATTTTTAGAGATTATTTTCATTATTTGTATCTTTTCAGGCTGCAGTCAATGGTGAAGTAAGCTTTGATTCTGTACCAAAGTTTTCAATACAACAGCTAGCAGTACCAGCAGAAGAATTGCCTAGTGGAGTGGACCCATCTTGTAAAGAGGTCAGGAGTCGATTTCAGTCTATTTTTTATATATTTTTAATTGAGCTTGCAATGACATTAGAATTCTTACTGTAAGAATTCCAACGTCTTTGCAAGCTCAACTTAAAAAATTAAAATTGAAACAACACAGATTTGTTGAGATTAGTTTTTATGCTTAAGAGGAACTATTCAATAAGGTGATGAGTTCATATTTTAATTTTTTTGCTTTACATGCTGTTTTTGGGAATCATCTTATTTAGTTTCAACAACCAATATCGTCATTGAAAGCGCCCTCTTGTAGCCACTTCTGTATTTAAAAAATTTGTTAGACATATTGGAATCTAATGATTATTTGCAATTTGGCTCTATGTGAATTAGAACATGGTGAGACCTTATATTTGTCTTCATTTTGACAAATATAAGGTCTATCTATGTTCTATTTTGCAGAACTCACTTGCAATAATCTATTTGTGTTTTTAAAAAAGCATTGTCTGCATTTACAAATTAATTCATTTCTGAAAACATTGAATTAAAGTCATATGTAATTGCGATGTGATTCTGGTTGAGGAAACGTGTATTACATGTTGACAGTAAACCAGGCAGACATTGTATCTTGGATTTCATTTAAATGTTGAAGTTATCTTACCTGTTTTATTTGATTTTTTAAGATCCACCTGAGACCTGATGAATTTGAGAAACTGTTTGAAATGAAATACACCACTTTTGTTACAAAACCAGCCTGGAAGCAGCAAGAACTGAAAAAGAAATTAGGACTTTTCTAAATGATATGTCATTGTCATGCTCACTACAGGATGTACAGGTGCTTGGAATTATGGGATATTGCTTCCATTAACTGTTTCTTTTAGAAATATTTCATTATACCATTATTTTAACCAATCAAATCATGTCTTTCAAAATTCATTTATTGTGTATTATCCACAATTCCATATTCCTGAAACTTGTACACACTTAGGTTAAGCAGAGTAGCTCATGCAATCGTGTCTGCAGTTATCTGCAGTGTAGGCACTAAAAGGATATGTAGAATGTAAACAAGTTCTTAGAATACTGCTGTATAGTTTTGTTTTTTTAAATCAGTTAAGTTTATATGTCAACTAAGGGCAAAGTTTATTCCTTGCATTTATTAAAGCCGAATTATTTTGCCTTTTTATTTAGTAAAAAATACATCACATGAAATAACAAAGGGAGAACACTTTTTAAAGATGATGATCAAGGGAGATAACTAGTGTTATTGTGTTGTATATGAATATTGAACTTGTTTCTCTGCACTATGCATTTCTTTGACATTTTAAATTGTCTTATTTATGCTTGTCTCCTATTTATGTATGTTATTGTGTATATATTTAGAAACAAACAATTTTCTTCAAAAAGAGGCTTACACATGTCTGTTTACCTTTGGACTCAAAGGATAACGTTTAAAATGTTTTAATTGAACAGCTAATACATTCCTATGCAAAAGTTTTAACCAAAGACTTTCTTTCATAAATTTGCTTCATATTTCATTCTGTCTTATTTTAAGTTGGACATTGGACTACAATGAACATGATTTCATCTGCTGATTTTTTTTATATGTATATATTGATTATTTTTTAAAAGAATATTAGTTATCTTTCCAAGTGTCAAAAAAAACTTTAGAACACAATAAGTTTTTTTTCAGTGGCAATAATTCATTCAAGACATATTGATGAAAAAATTAGTATTTTAAACTTATTAATTTTTATTTCAACAAAAACTGATGCATTATAACAGGGTAAACTTCGGATGTTGTACAGGGCAGATAACTCTTCCTAACAGTTCAGTCACCTGCTCAAGCGACCTCCTGTCATAAGCAAAAAAATTTAAAAAAAACACCTTCTTGTATTCCCATACCAATTCTGATCTTTATCAATACTAAACACCATAAAAATGTCCACTATTTACTATGGCCTATTGGTCTTTCTTAAATGTACACTACACTTTTCAATATGCTATAATTTCTGAGACCCCAGACCCCTAATGTTGAGCACCCACTTCATTTCAACTGTAGTTATACCTCTGAACATGATGAGGTGTTGAGGGAAATAAGTATGGAGATGTATAGAGGTGTGCATTTGTGTGTTCTTGTCTGTTGTTTGGTAAATCGTAGCTGATTTTGGTAAATTGTCTAACCTGTACATTGATTTGTCTTCCAGTAATCACTGCAAAACCTTAAATAACATCAGTTCCAAACTCAAAGGCAAATGGATCTAAACACTCTCCTAACCTTTATGGAAGCTTCCTGTCTTATGAGACCACCCTTGGTCTCTTTATGCAGGTTTTATTGTACTGTTTTAATCCCCTCTATATGGTGTTGCTATGCAGAATGTTGCAATAATGAATATCAAACTTTATTTTTGTTGATGTTTTTGTTAGATCTTTTTTTTGTTGATGTATTCAGACTATGATGTGAAGTACTAATATCTTTATTTTTATAAAAGATTTTTTTAAAGGGAAAAGGACTTTTTGTCTTTGTAAACATATCTTGGTAAAAATTTTTTTGCAATATTTGTTATTTTTTCTTAAGTATACTATAATATTGATTATTATACATGCAAATATACACAGAAATTAACCAATTTTTTAATTCAGTATATCAATTTATGAAAAGGTTGTCAATGCTGCTAGAATGTTTTGTTAAAAAAACATTATATATATATTATTAAAACAAGTTGACATTAGTATAAAAATAATCACATAAAAAAATCTGTATATTGTTTCGTATTGCTAGAACTTTCACTGCTTCCTGCAGCTCTTCAGGCGATAATAATGTTTACAGATATTGTTTACATAAAACGTAAGATACAAGATGATGTGATAATGTGTTTAAAGTAACGTTTATAGTGTCGCATAAACTAACATTGCGTTTATATTAATAAATTCTAAATAAATGTGTTGTTAATACAACAGTAATTCAGCAATGAAAATCTAGCCATTAATTGTGGCTTACAACTGTGTAAAAAAATGGACGTTTTTTATATTTATATATATCTATTATGTATTTAAGAAAGTTGTAAAAAAAGCAACAAGAGGTTTTTTCATTTCAGTAAACAATATTATTGCTATACTTTACATTGGTGTCCTCAGTGTCCGAGTGGTCAAGGTATTTGGACATCTACTAATGATTAACAATTAGTTGACATCAAAGTTGTGAGTTCGTGCCTGACTTAATTGACGAGGACTAGGACTTCTAAATACATTTTACTGACATTGATACTTGAACTCTGACTTAATGATAATTTTTTATGAACCCTTTTGCTAGTTTTTATTGAAGAATCTCAAATTAGAGCAAAGTGAAATTTTTTTGAGTGCTGTTGTCAATTTTCTTTTTCAGCTTTTTAATGATAATGAGGGTATTCTTGGCTTCCTAGAACATTATCTTAAATTTAATTATAAGTATATTAAAATCATAAACGTTTTCAGTTTCACTTTAGTTTTCTGGACATTTTTGTTCAACAAAAGTCCGTGTTCTCAGTTTTTGCTTTGTCAGGTTTTTAAATTTGCTATCAGGTAGTTATATAACATACAGGCTGTATACAATCATCAGTTAGAGATGTTTTCTTCATCTGTCATCGTGGTCAAACATTTTGTGCAATATAACATCCTGGCAAAAAATCAAACAAGTTTTGTAAATAAATCTAACAGGATTTTGTGAACAAGTTATCTTAGGCAGAAAGATTTGAACTTTTTACATAAAGTCTGAATGTTTCTTCCTATGTCAGAAGGATTTTCACTGCATGGTTGTTTTATTTACTGTGTTATAATTTCATCTTTTAAACTAATTTTTAACTTATTTTTATTATTTATTTTTGCTTGTATGTCTGTTTGTAAAAATCTTTTCATGAAAATTAGTACATATAGTATGAAATTAATAAATGGGATTGTCCTCGCTAACAGTCAACAGATAATTTGTTACCAATGTTGAGAAGGAATGGAATCCATGTTGTGTATGGTAAAAATCTTTCGTAGGTACAAATTTTGCAGGTTATTTTTAGACAGCCAATAGTGCAAAGATTGACTTCCTGTGAATAAAACCAGTTATAGAGTTACATTTTTATTCTGTGCATGAAACTGTTTTTATTCTATGTAAACATAAATGAGGGGTGGGGAATTTCTTGGATAAAATACCTTGAACAGATCCTGCATGGACAAAAGGTGTAAACACTTCCTGGGCAAAATACTGTATATATTTAATGGGCAAATGCTATAAACATGCTGTGAATATTTCTCGGGCAAAATGTTGACAAAACCTCTGTAAATATTTAATTCTTTCACTATTCATCATAATTTGGATAACACAGTGTTACATTGACATTCCAAAGGTCATTTGTACATTCTGAAGGTCATTTGTACATTCCAAAGGTCATATGTACATTGTTAAGGTCATGTGTGTATTCTGAAGGTCATCTGTACATTCCAAATGTGATGTGTACATTCTGAAGGTCATTTGTACATTCCAAAGGTCATTTGTACATTCTGAAGGTCATTTGTACATTCCAAAGGTCATATGTACATTGTTAAGGTCATGTGTGTATTCTGAAGGTCATCTGTACATTCCAAATGTGATGTGTACATTCTGAAGGTCATTTGTACATTCCAAATGTCATGTGTACATTCTGAAGGTCATGTGTACATTCCAAATGTCATGTGTACATTCTGAAGGTCATGTGTACATTCTGAAGGTCATTTGTACATTCCAAAGGTCATGTGTACATTCTGAAGGTCATGTGTACATTCCAAATGTGATGTGTACATTCTGAAGGTCATCTGTACATTCCAAAGGTCATGTGTACATTCTGAAGGTCATGTGTACATTCCAAATGTGATGTGTACATTCTGAAGGTCATTTGTACATTCCAAAGGTCATGTGTACATTCTGAAGGTCATTTGTACATTCCAAATGTGATGTGTACATTCTGAAGGTCATCTGTACATTCCAATGAAATATATTATGCATTTATGTTTAAATAAACATCCCTTGGACATGAGTGTGATAAAATGCTTATAAAAAAGGATTTAAATGTTTAAGCAGTGAATTGTATTAAAAGAATGAAAGCTGGTTTGTTTAAAACAGGGACATTATATTCTAATAGTATAAATTATATAATGTCCATGTAAAGAACAAATTAGATATGAGGACTAACATAAAAAAAAACACAATTAATATATCAAGTGTTTTTTAAAAGGGAGATAACTTTGTTTATTCATAGTTATCTCCCCCTTTTAGTTGCTACAATTTGTTATGATTTGCAGGGTTGTATATTATTGTTATATGTATGAACTTATTTACAACTTCTTTTGTTTTAGTAGTATTAAATATTCTCTATGAAATAAAATGTTATATATATGTATATATATATGCAGATGATAAAGACTTTAATTTTAATCACTGCCTTATTAGACAATAAATCTTGCCTGCTTACCAGTAGTATTCAAGGGCCTTGGTGGCCATGTGTTTAAGGTAGTCAGTCAATAACTATAGATCTGTAGCATGTCAATCTTGGGGGCCACGGTGGCCATGTTTTTAAGGTAGTCAGTCATCTACTATAGATCTGTAGCATGTCAATCCTGGGGGCCACGGTGGCCATGTGTTTAAGGTAGTCGGTCATCTACTGTAGATCTGTAGCATGTCAATCCTGGGGCCTTGGTGGCCATGTGTTTAAGGTAGTCAGTCGTCTACTGTAGATCTGTAGCATGTCAATCTTGCGGGCCACGGTGGCCATGTGTTTAAGGTAGTCAGTCATCTACTGTAGATCTGTAGCATGTCAATCCTGGGGGCCACGGTGGCCATGTGTTTAAGGTAGTCGGTCATCTACTGTAGATCTGTAGCAAGTCAATCCTGGGGGCCAACGTGGCCATGTGTTTAAGGTAGTCCGTCATCTACTATAGATCTGTAGCATGTCAATCCTGGGGGCCACGGTGGCCATGTGTTTAAGGTAGTCAGTCATCTACTATAGATCTGTAGCATGTCAATCCTGGGGGCCACGGTGGCCATGTGTTTAAGGTAGTCAGTCATCTACTGTAGATCTGTAGCATGTCAATCCTGGGGACCACGGTGGCCATGTGTTTAAGGTAGTCAGTCATCTACTGTAGATCTGTAGCATGTCAATCCTGGGGGCCACGGTGGCCATGTGTTTAAGGTAGTCAGTCATCTACTGTAGATCTGTAGCATGTCAATCCTGGGGGCCAGGGTGGCCATGTGTTTAAGGTAGTCGGTCATCTACTGTAGATCTGTAGCATGTCAATCCTGGGGCCTTGGTGGCCATGTGTTTAAGGTAGTCAGTCGTCTACTATAGATCTGTAGCATGTCAATCCTGGGGGCCACGGTGGACATGTGTTTAAGGTAGTCAATCATCTACTGTAGATCTGTATCATGTCAATCCTGGGGGCCAGGGTGGCCATGTGTTTAAGGTAGTCGGTCATCTACTGTAGATCTGTAGCATGTCAATCCTGGGGCCTTGGTGGCCATGTGTTTAAGGTAGTCAGTCGTCTACTATAGATCTGTAGCATGTCAATCCTGGGGGCCACGGTGGCCATGTGTTTAAGGTAGTCAGTCATCTACTGTAGATCTGTATCATGTCAATCCTGGGGGCCACGGTGGAATGTGTTTAAGGTAGTCAGTCATCTACTGTAGATCTGTATCATGTCAATCCTGGGGGCCACGGTGGCCATGATTTTAAGGTAGTCAGTCATCTACTATAGATCTGTAGCATGTCAATCCTGGGGGCCACGGTGGCCATGTGTTTAAGGTAGTCGGTCATCTACTGTAGATCTGTAGCATGTCTATCCTGGGGCCTTGGTGGCCATGTGTTTAAGGTAGTCAGTCGTCTACTGTAGATCTGTAGCATGTCAATCTTGCGGGCCACGGTGGCCATGTGTTTAAGGTAGTCAGTCATCTACTGTAGATCTGTAGCATGTCAATCCTGGGTGCCACAGTGGCCATGTGTTTAAGGTAGTCGGTCATCTACTGTAGATCTGTAGCATGTCAATCCTGGGGGCCACGGTGGCCATGTGTTTAAGGTAGTCGGTCATCTACTGTAGATCTGTAGCAAGTCAATCCTGGGGGCCACAGTGGCCATGTGTTTAAGGTAGTCAGTCATCTACTATAGATCTGTAGCATGTCAATCCTGGGTGCCACGGTGGCCATGTGTTTAAGGTAGTCAGTCATCTACTGTAGATCTGTAGCATGTCAATCCTGGGGGCCACGGTGGCCATGTGTTTAAGGTAGTCAGTCATCTACTGTAGATCTGTAGCATGTCAATCCTGGGGGCCACGGTGGCCATGTGTTTAAGGTAGTCAGTCATCTACTGTAGATCTGTAGCATGTCAATCTTGCGGGCCACGGTGGCCATGTGTTTAAGGTAGTCAGTCATCTACTGTAGATCTGTAGCATGTCAATCCTGGGGGCCACGGTGGAATGTGTTTAAGGTAGTCAGTCATCTACTGTAGATCTGTAGCATGTCAATCTTGCGGGCCACGGTGGCCATGTGTTTAAGGTAGTCAGTCATCTACTGTAGATCTGTAGCATGTCAATCCTGGGGGCCACGGTGGCCATGTGTTTAAGGTAGTCAGTCATCTACTGTAGATCTGTAGCATGTCAATCCTGGGGGCCACGGTGGCCATGTGTTTAAGGTTGTCAGTCATCTACTGTAGACCTGTATCATGTCAATCCTGGGGACCACGGTGGCCATGTGTTTAAGGTAGTCAGTCATCTACTATAGATCTGTAGCATGTCAATCCTGGGGGCCACGGTAGCCATGTGTTTAAGGTTGTCAGTCATCTACTGTAGATCTGTATCATGTCAATCCTGGGTGCCACGGTGGCCATGTGTTTAAGGTAGTCAGTCATCTACTGTAGATCTGTAGCATGTCAATCTTGCGGGCCACGGTGGCCATGTGTTTAAGGTAGTCAGTCATCTACTGTAGATCTGTAGCATGTCAATCCTGGGTGCCACAGTGGCCATGTGTTTAAGGTAGTCAGTCATCTACTGTAGATCTGTAGCATGTCAATCCTGGGGGCCACGGTGGCCATGTGTTTAAGGTAGTCGGTCATCTACTGTAGATCTGTAGCAAGTCAATCCTGGGGGCCACAGTGGCCATGTGTTTAAGGTAGTCAGTCATCTACTATAGATCTGTAGCATGTCAATCCTGGGTGCCACGGTGGCCATGTGTTTAAGGTAGTCAGTCATCTACTGTAGATCTGTAGCATGTCAATCCTGGGGGCCACGGTGGCCATGTGTTTAAGGTAGTCAGTCATCTACTGTAGATCTGTAGCATGTCAATCCTGGGGGCCACGGTAGCCATGTGTTTAAGGTAGTCAGTCATCTACTGTAGATCTGTAGCATGTCAATCTTGCGGGCCACGGTGGCCATGTGTTTAAGGTAGTCAGTCATCTACTGTAGATCTGTAGCATGTCAATCCTGGGGGCCACGGTGGCCATGTGTTTAAGGTAGTCAGTCATCTACTGTAGATCTGTAGCATGTCAATCTTGCGGGCCACGGTGGCCATGTGTTTAAGGTAGTCAGTCATCTACTGTAGATCTGTAGCATGTCAATCCTGGGGGCCACGGTGGCCATGTGTTTAAGGTAGTCAGTCATCCACTATAGATCTGTATCATGTCAATCCTGGGGCCACGGTGGAATGTGTTTAAGGTAGTCAGTCATCTACTGTAGATCTGTAGCATGTCAATCTTGCGGGCCACGGTGGCCATGTGTTTAAGGTAGTCAGTCATCTACTGTAGATCTGTAGCATGTCAATCCTGGGGGCCACGGTGGCCATGTGTTTAAGGTAGTCAGTCATCTACTGTAGATCTGTAGCATGTCAATCCTGGGGGCCACGGTGGCCATGTGTTTAAGGTTGTCAGTCATCTACTGTAGATCTGTATCATGTCAATCCTGGGGACCACGGTGGCCATGTGTTTAAGGTAGTCAGTCATCTACTATAGATCTGTAGCATGTCAATCCTGGGGGCCACGGTGGCCATGTGTTTAAGGTTGTCAGTCATCTACTGTAGATCTGTATCATGTCAATCCTGGGGCCACGGTGGCCATGTGTTTAAGGTAGTCAGTCATCTACTGTAGATCTGTATCATGTCAATCCTGTAGGCCACGGTGGCCATGTGTTTAAGGTAGTCAGTCATCTACTGTAGATCTGTAGCAAGTCAATCCTGGGGCCACGGTGGCCATGTGTTTAAGGTAGTCAGTCATCTACTGTAGATCTGTAACATGTCAATCCTGGGGGCCACGGTGGCCATGTGTTTAAGGTAGTCGGTCATCTACTGTAGATCTGTAGCATGTCAATCCTGGGGGCCACGGTGGCCATGTGTTTAAGGTAGTCAGTCATCTACTGTAGATCTGTAGCAAGTCAATCCTGGGGCCACGGTGGCCATGTGTTTAAGGTAGTCAGTCATCTACTATAGATCTGTAGTATGTCAATCCTGGGGGCCACGGTGGCCATGTGTTTAAGGTAGTCAGTCATCTACTGTAGATCTGTAGCATGTCAATCCTGGGGCCACGGTGGCCATGTGTTTAAGGTAGTCAGTCATCCACTATAGATCTGTATCATGTCAATCCTGGGGCCACAGTGGCCATGTGTTTAAGGTAGTCAATCATCCACTATAGATCTGTATCATGTCAATCCTGGGGCCACGGTGGCCATGTGTTTAAGGTTGTCAATCATCTATTGTAGATCTGTAGCATGTCAATCCTGGGGCCTTGGTGGAATGTGTTTAAGGTAGTCAGTCGTCTACTATAGATCTGTAGAAAGTCAATCCTGGGGGCCACGGTGGCCATGTGTTTAAGGTAGTCGGTCATCTACTGTAGATCTGTAGCAAGTCAATCCTGGGGGCCTTGGTGGCCATGTGTTTAAGGTAGTCGGTCATCTACTGTAGATCTGTAGCAAGTCAATCCTGGAGGCCACGGTGGCCATCTGTTTAAGGTAGTCGGTCATCTACAGTTGATCTGTAGCAAGTCAATCCTGGGGGCCACGGTGGCCATGTGTTTAAGGTAGTCATCTACTGTAGGTCTGTAACATGTCAATCCTGGGGCCACGGTGGCCATGTGTTTAAGGTAGTCATCTACTGTAGGTCTGTGACATGTCAATCCTGGGGGCCACGGTGGCCATGTGTTTAAGGTAGTCATCTACTGTAGGTCTGTAACATGTCAATCCTGGGGGCCACGTTGGCCATGTGTTTAAGGTAGTCATCTACTGTAGGTCTGTAACATGTCAATCCTGGGGCCACGGTGGCCACGTGTTTAAGGTAGTCATCTACTATAGATCTGTAGCATGTCAATCCTCGGGGCCTTGGTGGCCATGTGTTTAAGGTAGTCAGTCATCTACTGTAGATTTGTAGCAAGTCAATCCTGGGGGCCACGGTGGCTATGTGTTTAAGGTAGTCATCTACTGTAGATCTGTATCATGTCAATCCTGGGGGCCACTGTGGCCATGTGTTTAAGGTAGTCAGTCATCTACTGTAGATCTGTAGCATGTCAATCCTGGGGGCCTTGGTGGCCATGTGTTTAAGGTAGTCAGTCATCTACTGTAGATCTGTAGCAAGTCAATCCTGGGGGCCACGGTGGCCATGTGTTTAAGGTAGTCATCTACTGTAGATCTGTATCATGTCAATCCTGGGGGCCACGGTGGCCATGTGTTTAAGGTAGTCAGTCATCTACTGTAGATCTGTAGCATGTCAGTCCTGGGGGCCACGCTGGCCATGTGTTTAAGGTAGTCAGTCATCTACTATAGATCTGTAGCATGTCAATCCTGGGGGACACGGTGGCCATGTGTTTATGGTAGTCATCTACTGTAGGTCTGTAACATGTCAATCCTTGGGGCCAACGTGGCCATGTGTTTAAGGTAGTCAGTCATCTACTGTAGATCTGTATCATGTCAATCCTGGGGGCCACGGTGGCCATGTGTTTAAGTAGTCAGTCATCTACTGTAGATCTGTAGCATGTCAGTCCTGGGGGCCACGGTGGCCATGTGTTTAAGGTAGTCAGTCATCTACTATAGATCTGTAGCATGTCAATCCTGGGGGACACGGTGGCCATGTGTTTAAGGTAGTCATCTACTGTAGGTCTGTAACATGTCAATCCTGGGGGCCAACGTGGCCATGTGTTTAAGGTAGTCAGTCATCTACTGTAGATCTGTAGCAAGTCAATGCTGGGGGCCACGGTGGCCATGTAGTTTAAGGTAGTCGGTCATCTACTGTAGATCTGTAGCAAGTCAATCCTGGGGGCCACGGTGGCCATGTGTTTAAGGTAGTCGGTCATCTACAGTTGATCTGTAGCAGGTCAATCCTGGGGGCCACGGTGGCCATGTGTTTAAGGTAGTCATCTACTGTAGGTCTGTAACATGTCAATACTGGGGCCACGGTGGCCATGTGTTTAAGGTAGTCATCTACTGTAGGTCTGTAACATGTCAATCCTGGGGGCCACGGTGGCCATGTGTTTAAGGTAGTCATCTACTGTAGGTCTGTAACATATCAATCCTGGGGGCCACGGTGGCCATGTGTTTAAGGTAGTCATTACTGTAGGTCTGTAACATGTCAATCCTGGGGCCACGGTGGCCACGTGTTTAAGGTAGTCATCTACTGTAGATCTGTAGCATGTCAATCCTGGGGGCCTTGGTGGCCATGTGTTTAAGGTAGTCAGTCATCTACTGTAGATTTGTAGCAAGTCAATCCTGGGGGCCACGGTGGCCATGTGTTTAAGGTAGTCATCTACTGTAGATCTGTATCATGTCAATCCTGGGGGCCACGGTGGCCATGTGTTTAAGGTAGTCAGTCATCTACTGTAGATCTGTAGCATGTCAATCCTGGGGGCCTTGGTGGCCATGTGTTTAAGGTAGTCAGTCATCTACTGTAGATCTGTAGCAAGTCAATCCTCGGGGCCACGGTGGCCATGTGTTTAAGGTAGTCATCTACTGTAGATCTGTATCATGTCAATCCTGGTGGCCACGGTGGCCATGTGTTGAAGGTAGTCAGTCATCTACTGTAGATCTGTAGCATGTCAGTCCTGGGGGCCACGGTGGCCATGTGTTTAAGGTAGTCAGTCATCTACTATAGATCTGTAGCATGTCAATCCTGGGGGCCACGGTGGCCATGTGTTTAAGGTAGTCATCTACTGTAGGTCTGTAACATGTCAATCCTGGGGGCCAACGTGGCCATGTGTTTAAGGTAGTCAGTCATCTACTGTAGATCTGTAGCAAGTCAATCCTGGGGGCCACGGTGGCCATGTGTTTAAGGTAGTCAGTCATCTACTGTAGATCTGTAGTATGTCAATCCTGGGGGCCACAGTGGCCATGTCTTTAAGGTTGTCAGTCATCTACTGTAGATCTGTAGCATGTCAATCCTGGGGCCACGGTGGCCATGTGTTTAAGGTAGTCAGTCATCTACTGTAGATCTGTAGCATGTCAATCCTGGGGTCACGGTGGCCATGTGTTTAAGGTAGTCAGTCGTCTACTATAGATCTGTAGCATGTCAATCCTGGGGGCCACGGTGGCCATGTGTTTAAGGTAGTCAGTCATCTACTGTAGATCTGTACCATGTCAATCCTAGACCTCAGGTATGGTGTGCCATGCAGTCAATCCTGAGCCTGACTTCGGGCATGGTGTGCCAGTCAATCCTAGGCCTTACTTCATCGATGGTGTGCCAGTCAATCCTGAGCCTGACTTCAGGCATGGTGTGCCAGTCAATCCTGAGCCTGACTTTGGGCATGGTGTGCCAGTCAATCTTGGGCCTGACTTCAGGCATGGTGTGCCAGTCAATCTTGGGCCTGGCTTCATCGATGGTGTGCCAGTCCTGAGCCTGACTTCAGGCAAGGTGTGCCAGTCAATCCTGAGCCTGACTTCAAGCATGGTGTGCCAGTCAATCCTGAGCCTGACTTCGGGCATGGTGAGCCAGTCAATCCTGGTCCTGACCTCATCGATGGTGTGCCAGTCAATCCTGAGCCTGACTTCGGGCATGGTGAGCCAGTCAATCCTGGTCCTGACCTCATCGATGGCGTGCCCGTCAATCCTGGGCCTGACTTCATCGATGGTGTGCCAGTCAATCCTGAGCCTGACTTCTGGAATGGTGTGCCAGTCAATCTTGAGCCTGACTTCAGGCATGGTGTGCCATTCAATCCTAGGCCTGACTTCAGGTATGGTGTGCCAGTCAATCCTGAGCCTGACTTCGGGCATGGTGTGCCAGTCAATCTTGGGCCTGACTTCATCGATGGTGTGCCAGCTAGTCAATCCTGAGCCTGACTTCAGGCATGGTGTGTCAGTCAATCCTGTGCCTGACTTCATCAATGGTGTGCCAGTCAATCCTGAGCCTGACTTCAGACATGGTGTACCAGTCAATCTTGAGCCTGACTTCAGGCATGCTGTGCCATTCAATCCTGAGCCTGACTTCAGGCATGGTGTGCTAGTTTTCCTGTTGAATGTCGGGTTTACAATGGCTTCCTACAAAAAAGTCTGGATGCTATAATATTGCCATGAGTGGCGTTAAACCACAAACAAATAAACCAAACAATATATGTTGTCCAAAAGTCAAAATAATAATTGTTGCTACTAGTAATATGGTCGAAATACGGTGTAATATGTGTACCCAGATTTAAGCCATTAAAGCTTAAGTGTTGGATTCAAAACAAGTTGCAATTAATTTATGTTGGGACATGTCAGCCAAGAGAAAGAACATCTGCTGGGACTAGCATTAATGTTGAAAGATGTTCACGGTAAGTCAGTGACTGCTATAGTTGGCCAAAAGTCAAATAATTACATGCCGTGACTTATTGGTCAAAGTAACAGATATAATTATGTCAGCATCGGACAATATGAAGCCATATATACTTAAGGAAAACAAACACATTTTTTAGGTTATATATTTTTGCCATTTTACTGAAGTTTGTCATGTCATGTGAATATGCACGTCTTATGAGTCTTAGTATTGTTTATGTATGTTTTATGTGTCTAAGAATTGTTTGTTTTGTGTGCGTATACGGTAAAAAGTTCTATAGAGCTTGTGTTATATGTTGTATGTGCCGAATAAAAATAAAAGATTTCGTATTCGTATCCATCGGGTATTGCCCCATCGTGCTTTCTAAATTTTACGCGCTATCACACTTCAGCACGAGTGTAACTTTCTCCACATGTTAAGAATGACTGGTTCCTAGATATAACCTCTGCCAAACCTCATTCCCCGTTTACTGCGGGACTACTTTTGTAAAAAAAATACTAATCTAATTTATTTTTATATAGCCTGCCTATTTCCATACTTTTGACACAATTTTACATAAAAAGTACTGGTTTGTACGCGTGGCTTATCCGCCATGAGAGATATCTCTCATATCGATATCCCTGTCATGGCGTCAATGAGAGATATCTCGCTCATGGCCTCAACCAATGCTGTGGCAGAGGTGATTGTGGTTGAACGTATTATACCCAAAATTTTTCCTCGGTGATTGTGGTCCAATCTATTTTGCATTTATATAGTTAAAAATGTGAACATAATTGTTTATCTTATTTAAAATGGATTATAATACTTGCAATACCCATTTCCACTGGTGGGCAGGGCAGACCAGGTGCTTTATTAAACATGTGCTTGCAATTCTTGCATTAAATATCACTTATTTAGAAAACTTCTTTTATTCATGATTATAATGTCGTTTTGACCTCCGCCAATTGGTATAATTTTCACAATGTCCTTGATAAACTCGACAGTGGTAGATTCCAGAAATGAACCGACCAGGTCTCTGGGTTGGCACAAAAGTTTTTATATACTAGTAGACCACAACGGTCATCTTGTACTCAAATCCATCCACCACTGTTTTAAATATTTTCTGCGCCTGCTCAAGACTAAATGTATCATTCTTGCATATCCAATGAAAAATGTACAGTAATTAACACTCATCACCGGAGTTCTAAAAAGTTGTTCTTATTTGTCGTGACAAATGTCATATTGTCTCTATTATTAGGTTACTCTTTGTGGTTGTTTAAAAAACGATCTTTTGATAATTCTAAAGTCAGATGTTTTATTGAGCTTATTGCTAGCCTTTATGTTATTTCTTTGTTGAACACCAACATCGTGTTTGTTGTGTGCTTCTTTCTGTTTTATTGACTGACCATTGTCTGGTTGTGTTGGCTGTCTATTGTCTTCCGGTTGTGTTGCCTGAATATTGTCTCCCGCTTGTGTTGGGCGACTATTGACTTCCGGTTGAGTTGGCTGACTATTGACGTCCGGTTTGATTGGCTGACTATTGACGTCCGGTAGTATTGGCTGACTGTTATCTTCCGGTTTTGTTGGCTGCCTTTTACAGTCATATGTTATGTGCGCAGCATCATTAACACCTTCAATTTCATTTAAAGTAAAACCTTTGTCGTTAGTGTCAGAAGTATGTACAACCGATATGTCTTTTTTGTCAATAAGGTGCTCTAACACTGGCAGTCCTGTCAAGTTTGAATTTTCTGGTCTTGCTTCAGGTTTGGAATAATGTTTGATAGATTTTGCTTGTCGAAGTCTGGGACCATATGCATATATATTAATAGGTTTGGTATTTGCTAAATCATTTGTTGCTTTGGAATCATGATTCTGCATTTTTAATTTCTGAAATTTTGATATTGGTGATTTTGAATTGAGCACCGTCACACTGGTATGATAGTTTTTAACAAAGTAATGTTGCTTTGGCAACGAGGCGACGTCCGAAACAGTATTTTTGTCATCTCCCTGTAATATAGCTTTTCTTTGTGACTCATTTGAAACTGAATAATTTCTAGGTGTATCTATTTCTGGAGTTTGCGAATTATATGTTATTTGATCAGATGATAGTAAATCAGTACCTTGAGTAGCGTTGTCTGGCAGATTACCAACTACAGATTTCGTAAATGCCCGAGATTCGATGTTTTCGGCGGAAGCATTCGGTAACTGAATAATTGTTATGTCATTAGCGCTATTTATTGAATTTTTACTATTTTTTGACGACCTTACAGTACTGTTTGCAGCAGATTTTAAGGTTCTGTCCGCTGATTTTGTTCCAAAAGAATTTATACCGGACGATGCAACTGTTTTCGTTTCTTTCGTAGGACTTTTTGAGCACTGCGTTTTATTATCATCTGTTATTCCTTGGAATTCAATCTGAGACTGAACTTCTTGATTAAAGTTAAATTCTACACTTCCGGTTCCAGAGTTGGTGACACTTCTGCTCTGTTTAAAATGGTTCCAAGAATCAATCTTTGGTTGACCCTCCCAACGTAAGACAAATGTAGGGTACTGGCTGTGTCCACCCCCGGGCTGATAACCGGCATTATCGAATGATTTCACTTTAGAACTGACGTCGGCATATTTTCCCTTACTTTCAACGGGAGGTAGATACTTGACGTTAAATTTCTCGTCTGGATCGTACGGTACCTTGTCGTAATAGCCAATATCTTTGTGTTTGGAATGTGGATTTGTCTTATGAAAGTGTGGATTGAAAGAGTTTTCAATAAATTTGGATTTGTTTCTACTGTTTGCCTGTTTCTGAGAACGTGGATTAAATGAGCGTTCAATGTAGTGTCTTTTCACTGTATCCGGTGAGTACACATATTTCTCATTGTATCTGGAGTGGTATGAATTTTCCACAAAACGAACTCTTCGTTTTTCATCAGAATTAGAATTTACCTTTTTAAGAACACCTGAGTAAGATTTTGCTTCCTTGTTGAAATCTCCGTGCGTCTCTCGATAGCTTCCTAACCAATTAGGATCCGGTTCTCTATAAATATAGTCTCCTTTTACGTAATGTCTCCAATCCGGCCTGATAGGAGGGTTGTGGAAGTCTAGAACACCCAGAATTTGACTTTCTTTTTCTCTTAATTCATCAATCGTTGGATTTGCTGATCCATATATTTCTTTTACCGGTTTGTCTTCTAAAACCATATGTCTCGAGCCGAGCTTAGGATGAAAGGACAACACCGGTTGTCGAACGTCCATGTTACCGACATGCAATCTATGCTTTGGAACAAACAACAGTGGAGGAAGAACTGTCTCGCGTTTCATCTCAGATCTGTCCATTGTTACGATAAAGTTCCTTTTTGGTGGTAACCTTGGTAACCATGCTATCTTTCCACATGAATTTCTATTATTATTATTACTACTACTTATTTCCTCCTTTCTAGGCGGATGGTCTTTATTCTTCTTCAGTGTAATAATATATTTGCCACCATTCTTTGAATCCGCTGACTTGTCCGCTGTGATATTATCCATTACGTCCATATTAAAAATGAGCAATAATTATATTGTGCATTATAAGAGTGAAACATTCGGAACTCTGTCCTTCGTAACGATATTTGATTTCTACAATAACAATTGGTAAGGTTTAAATGCAGGTTTATTAAGCGTTCAATGATTTTTGCTTTTGTATTGAAAAGATCTATTAAATTACAATATTTAAAATATGCGTTAAATTTTCTGTGTATGACGAAAGCGCACTACTCTAACTATTTAAAAAAACGCATGGAAAATAAAACTTCCTTCTTACCTACTATTTTGTCCATGTATCTGTTTTTCCGTTGTTTTAGTTATTGTTCGGTGATAGTTCATCCTTTTATTTATATTATTAATGTAATCAATTCTTTAACAATATTTTAAAGTTCACCCGTTTCCTTCTCTGTATGGAAAACTTTAACATGTTTATATTATTCTATACTATAAAGCGTTCTGGGTATTATGGAATGATAATTTATTTTCAACCTAAGCTCGCCCATCACTTTGGATCAATCGCCATATATACGATCTCGATCATTCTTTCACCACTAATTTTCTTTTGCTTCCTTCCAAACCTGGTCCAGTTATTTCACCCCGTCGGTTCCATTAACTTTCGGGGCCTCGGTGGCCGAGTGGATAAGGAAGTTAGTCTACAATTGATCATTTTTCATTCCAAGTGTTTTAATGAGCATTCTTGCCCTTAATCTCTTTCTATCTGACCACACTGAGGTAATTTTATTCGCACTATCTTTCTTACGATTCGCAGCTATACAATAGGACGTATCTGATGGACATGCTCAATCGACAGAGTGTTGTCTTATGGAAAAAAGGAGTTACATAGTTAAGAGTCGGAGTTGATTGTTCCCCCAATGTCCAACACAGCCACCTATTTTATACATTACTTCTACCATACAAGCGTTGACGTCCTCTGTGACGTATTACTTCTACCATACAAGCGTTGACGTCCTCTGTGATGTATTACATCTACAAAGCGTTAGAGTCCTCTGTGACGTATTACTTCTACCATACAAGCGTTGACGTCCTCTGTGACGTATTACTTCTACCAAGCGTTGACGTCCTCTGTGACGTATTACTTCTATCATACAAGCGTTGACGTCCTCTGTTTATGTGTATGTTTTTATTGACATTATTCTCAGTACATAAGACATTCTGGCTCCAGTTTAAATAAACGTTTCGTCAAGTTCTCCCTAATTTGGGAATTCGCTCAAATACGCTGAGGAGATTTTATTAAACACAATCTGAGGAAAATATTACCTGAGTGAAAACGATGAAGATTTTCTCCATTGTGAGAAGTTTTATAAAATTCACCGTGGTCTTCATTTATAACTCCGTGGTATGCTCATTTCAATCCGGTTCGTATACATATTAACCTCTGAGTCATTGCTTGATCGTTATAGTGGTATCTGTCACACATGTCGAAATTATTACTTGTTTGATCATTATGGGCTGTCTGTCACACAGATGCGACAAAGTGACGTTACGGTTGTCCCTACGTCACAATCATGATTTGTTTGATCATCAGTCACACGAATGGTGACAAAGTGAAGGTAAGGTTTTTCGTACGTCGAAAAAATGATTTATCTGTCACACAAATGGTGATCAAGTGAAGTTGAGATTGTCCCTATACGTCATAATCGTGAATTGTTTTGTTCATTATGAGGCATCTAGCTCTCACACAGACAGTGACAAAGTGAAGTTGAGATTGTCCCTATACGTCATAATCGTGACATGTTTTATTCATTATGAGGCATCCAGCTCTCACACAGACAGTGACAAAGTGAAGTTGAGATTGTTGCTATACGTCATAATCGTGACATGTTTTATTCATTATGAGGCATCTAGCTCTCACACAGACAGTGACAAAGTGAAGTTGAGATTGTCCCTATACGTCATAATCGTGAATTGTTTTGTTCATTATGAGGCATCTAGCTCTCACACAGACAGTGACAAAGTGAAGTTGAGATTGTCCCTATACGTCATAATCGTGACATGTTTTATTCATTATGAGGCATCCAGCTCTCACACAGACAGTGACAAAGTGAAGTTGAGATTGTCCCTATACGTCATAATCGTGACATGTTTTATTCATTATGAGGCATCCAGCTCTCACACAGACAGTGACAAAGTGAAGTTGAGATTGTCCCTATACGTCATAATCGTGACATGTTTTATTCATTATGAGGCATACAGCTCTCACACAGACAGTGACAAAGTGAAGTTGAGATTGTTGCTATACGTCATAATCGTGACATGTTTTATTCATTATGAGGCATCCAGCTCTCACACAGACAGTGACAAAGTGAAGTTGAGATTGTTGCTATACGTCATAATCGTGACATGTTTTATTCATTATGAGGCATCCAGCTCTCACACAGACAGTGACAAAGTGAAGTTGAGATTGTCCCTATACGTCATAATCGTGACATGTTTTATTCATTATGAGGCATCCAGCTCTCACACAGACAGTGACAAAGTGAAGTTGAGATTGTTGCTATACGTCATAATCGTGACTTATTTTGTTCATTATGAGGCATCTAGCTCTCACACAGACAGTGACAAAGTGAAGTTGAGATTGTCCCTATACGTCATAATCGTGACATGTTTTATTCATTATGAGGCATCCAGCTCTCACACAGACAGTGACAAAGTGAAGTTGAGATTGTTGCTATACGTCATAATCGTGACATGTTTTATTCATTATGAGGCATCCAGCTCTCACACAGACAGTGACAAAGTGAAGTTGAGATTGTCCATATACGTCATAATCGTGACATGTTTTATTCATTATGAGGCATCCAGCTCTCACACAGACAGTGACAAAGTGAAGTTGAGATTGTCCCTATACGTCATAATCGTGACATGTTTTATTCATTATGAGGCATCCAGCTCTCACACAGACAGTGACAAAGTGAAGTTGAGATTGTTGCTATACGTCATAATCGTGACTTATTTTGTTCATTATGAGGCATCCAGCTCTCACACAGACAGTGACAAAGTGAAGTTGAGATTGTCCCTATTCGTCATAATCGTGACATGTTTTATTCATTATGAGGCATCCAGCTCTCACACAGACAGTGACAAAGTGAAGTTGAGATTGTTGCTATACGTCATAATCGTGACATGTTTTATTCATTATGAGGCATCCAGCTCTCACACAGACAGTGACAAAGTGAAGTTGAGATTGTCCCTATACGTCATAATCGTGACATGTTTTATTCATTATGAGGCATCCAGCTCTCACACAGACAGTGACAAAGTGAAGTTGAGATTGTCCCTATACGTCATAATCGTGACATGTTTTATTCATTATGAGGCATCCAGCTCTCACACAGACAGTGACAAAGTGAAGTTGAGATTGTTGCTATACGTCATAATCGTGACATGTTTTATTCATTATGAGGCATCCAGCTCTCACACAGACAGTGACAAAGTGAAGTTGAGATTGTTGCTATACGTCATAATCGTGACATGTTTTATTCATTATGAGGCATCCAGCTCTCACACAGACAGTGACAAAGTGAAGTTGAGATTGTCCCTATACGTCATAATCGTGACATGTTTTATTCATTATGAGGCATCTAGCTCTCACACAGACAGTGACAAAGTGAAGTTGAGATTGTTGCTATACGTCATAATCGTGACATGTTTTATTCATTATGAGGCATCCAGCTCTCACACAGACAGTGACAAAGTGAAGTTGAGATTGTCCCTATACGTCATAATCGTGACATGTTTTATTCATTATGAGGCATCCAGCTCTCACACAGACAGTGACAAAGTGAAGTTGAGATTGTTGCTATACGTCATAATCGTGACATGTTTTATTCATTATGAGGCATCCAGCTCTCACACAGACAGTGACAAAGTGAAGTTGAGATTGTTGCTATACGTCATAATCGTGACATGTTTTATTCATTATGAGGCATCTAGCTCTCACACAGACAGTGACAAAGTGAAGTTGAGATTGTCCCTATACGTCATAATCGTGACATGTTTTATTCATTATGAGGCATCCAGCTCTCACACAGACAGTGACAAAGTGAAGTTGAGATTGTTGCTATACGTCATAATCGTGACATGTTTTATTCATTATGAGGCATCCAGCTCTCACACAGACAGTGACAAAGTGAAGTTGAGATTGTTGCTATACGTCATAATCGTGACATGTTTTATTCATTATGAGGCATCCAGCTCTCACACAGACAGTGACAAAGTGAAGTTGAGATTGTTGCTATACGTCATAATCGTGACATGTTTTATTCATTATGAGGCATCCAGTTCTCACACAGACAGTGACAAAGTGAAGTTGAGATTGTCCCTATACGTCATAATCGTGAATTGTTTTGTTCATTATGAGGCATCTAGCTCTCACACAGACAGTGACAAAGTGAAGTTGAGATTGTCCCTATACGTCATAATCGTTAATTATTTTGTTCATTTATGGGCATCACAGCTGTCACACAGACAGTGACAAAGTTAAGTTGATATTGTCGCTATAAGTCAGAATCTAACTGGTTCTTTCCTTCGCTATTAATTTATTCCATTTCATAGTCCTTCAATAAACACTTCACCAAAGATCTTGTGCGGCACAAACAACTGCGTACTATTAAATCTCCCGTTATCATACACAGCTCCCTTTTCCAGTCGGATAGTACTTTTTTATGTTCCCACAACACTGGAGAGTCTTTCTGTGTATTTTACCATTTTACTGTTATTATTTAGGGATCTCTCCTCTTATGCCAACTTTCCCTCCAGATTTCCTACTTCACACTTTACAGCAAGTTCATAACATTTTTCGAATTTTCACCGGAGTTCTGTTTCGGTTTTACATATGGTGTCAAGTAAATGTGCTCGAGTTGGTCTGTTTACCTCCTATGTTTAATGCTATCTCTGTCTTTGCATTCGTCTTCATTCTTTTGTTTAATGTTTTCTTCGTTGTAGTCATCTTCAGTTAGAGTTATCTCTCTTTACCTTATGCTATCTCTTTTCTCATTGTTTTTTTTTTCCTTTTCTTTAAAAGTTACATAGTGTAACTTTTCAAGAAAAAGGAAACAAAAAAATTATTTAATGATTTCTCCCTTTCATCCTTCCTCATAAAATTCATCCCCTTGTTAAATGCTTTCTCCATCTTTTTGCATTTCTTTTCGTTAAAAGTTACACGATTTATTTTATGTTTTAGTCCTAATAAAAAATCAATTCACCCTCTTGTTTAATGTTTCATTAAAAGTTACACTATTTATTCAATACTATCTCCATCTCCTTTCATTCGTCCTAATTAAACGTTATCTTCTTCGTTAAGACTTGTTGTTTTCCTTTCCTCTTTCGCTACCAGTTTCGACGGTCTTTGCTAATCCAAATTCCCCTATACTTGTATCCTTTGTACCCTACTGCTACACCATTTAAGGTAACTTTTATAGTGAACAAATCAACTTTATTTCCATATGATGCATTCTAATCTATTTCTAGAATCCTTTATCTCTTAGCAGTTTGTCATCTCGCCTCTTATATAACTTTGTGTTGTATTATTTCCTACTTCAGGTTTTCTTCTAATCCCTGAACTAAAACGTTAAGTGGATTGCGACTTTGTATGACAACGTTAGTGCGGCTTAAAGAAATCAGCAGTCCCAAGTTTGTGTTCACCATGAGGAAGCCGAATACCCGTAGAAACCCTCGGAACTTACGATCAGTCCAATTAACATTGGTGTCGAGCACAACCTGCTCGCAATGGAAGAATATTTCTGATTATTCTGCCTTGATTGAACTTGTAATCGGCACCAAATACTTAAAATCGCAAAAATGCCCGGGTTGCAAAGCAAATGCCTTAATAAAGAGGGAATGATTTACACTTTGTTGAAAGAAAGTTATGGGTTTGTGTACAAAAATGTAGGATTTGATACACAAAATAGGTACTATCTTCTGTAAATATTCTGAAAAATGACCAAGTTCGAAGATCTGGAAAAGCAGGAAACAAATCTTCCAACAATTTCATAATAGCAGTTGCACAACTTTAATACATGTGAAGTATAAGAGATCTGGGTTAAAAACTGTAGGAGCTGACTACACGAAATAGGTACCGTCTTCTGAAAATGTTCTGACAAAAATCTTTGAACAAAACTTAAATACATGTGCAAATTTTTCTGTGAAGTTTCGGAGATCTGGTTTGAAAACTAGGAGGAGTTGATTACATAATAGATATCCTATTTTCACCGCCCGCCCGACTCCCCACCGTTTTGCTATAATTTTGGTCTGAATTTGTGCAACCTGGCCAAAAATTATAGGAAAACTAGCCTGGCCTTATTATGTTAACATCTGATATAAAAGTGTGGAACAGTTACTGATTAGAAGTCGTGTTTAACACCATTTACACAAACCCACCAAATAAACATTACTGCCGTGTACAAAAATTGAAATGTAAAAAGTTAATAACGGAGGCTAAGTGATGAGAATAGCTCACCTTATCATACATTTCTACAATATCACAATTCATTCTGCCAAACAGTTTGTCGTAATAAGAACTATTTGGCCAATCAATGTATTAACTGCGACTGCAACCACCTTGAACTTCGGCACCAAATACTCAAAATAGCAAAAATGCCCGGGTTGCAAAGCAAGTCCCTTATAAAGAGGGAATGGTTTACAATTAGTTGGAAGAAGGTTTTGAGTTTGTGTACAAACCATTTGGAAAGGATCATCTAATTAACATTACAACAAAGTTTGTTTTTAATTGGCTCAGAGATGTCAAAGAGGAATATTGAAATGTAGAAGTATATAGACGACTGTTGCTGTATCTGACATCACACAGCAAAAGAATTTTCATTTAAGAGCTTGAACACCGACAACTATTCGTCTGATATTTTTTGTTTAAATCTGCTGTAAGTAGATTTTGACATTTTTCTATCTATAATGGTTTTAAAGATGTCACAGATACTAAAACTTTACAGTAACATTTTATCTTGAACATAGACGGCAAGATTTTTTTTTCTGTGTGGCATGCATAATCGACAGAGTTTTAAAGATGACCGCGCTATGTTTGGTCATGAATAGCCCGTGGCTTTAAGTGACCATAATTTTTTTTTTATTGATGTATAAATTGGTTGCTTAACGCGGGACGACGACCAATGGAACATATCTGCCATTTCCGTCAAGCCAATAAATCGACCTCAGAGATCAGTTAGACTTGATCCCACTGTCGTATTTATAACTCGTAGCATCGTACTATAAAGTATTGCGATTGGTAGATTCGCCCAGCAATGGTAATACGTAACTCTTTGGAGTTATGTGAGCCTATCATGAAAAAGGCACAACAGCAAAAATATATAATAATGATTTGAGTTTATTTCAACTGGTATTTTTCTGAAAGAAAATAATTTCTCAGCCCAACACCTGGGATTAATTAATACATTACGTATAAAAATCTAAAACATTATGTACAGATAACAATGGACTCTTTAGGTAACTTGTGCCTTGTATGTCAAATGTTAAATGAATAAACACAATTTTGTAATGTACCTATGTTTTTTTTAAACCGAATAACAAGAAGACGAATATATTTATTTTCACTTTTAAAATGTATCAATTTTTCAGTATAATTCATATCTTTTTAAAAAATCGTTCTTTTATTTTTCATAATTACTCTGCTTGTATTCTACAAGTTGAAACAAAAGAACATTGTATACACCTGGGTTCTAAGTACATTTGAATTTTTTCAAGTTTACAATTTAATAGAAACATTAAAATCATTTTACATGTACTATGGATTCTCTAAAATGCATTTATTTGCAAAATTAAGTTAACATACAGCCGTAAACCTGTGATTTTACTGCAGAAAAAGATGTTTGCAAGCGACGTTGTCAAATTTATAAATGTTCTTATTGCCTTTCTAATATAACCCGAGACAGATAAAATACACAACTATATTTATGTCTCTGAAGAAACTATTTAAAATATTGTTGTTATACAGTAATAAATGGTGATACAATGCTCAGATTCGATATTTCATAAAACTGCATTTAATCACATTGTAGTAACCTTGATGTATTAGAATAAATTATATGGTTGCCAGCAGAGTTCGACTTCTTTCCTAAATGCATTAAATAGATGGGAGCTGTACCATCAAACTTGTCTGTGCAGTAGGACCTTAATACAAGGCAGAAATCAACATTTCGTCCGAACTTTTTATAGTCATACAAGTGCTAATATAAACAATTGCTCGAGTGTTGATCAGGAAGTAGAGAATGCTAGTTTGCGATTGGTTTTCTATTGTAATGAGGAACTCTTTGGCATTTAATTATAATATAATTACATATTCTTTTAGACAGAATAGTGTACAATGTTTTATCATAACAGCCAAAGCCTAAGTGAAAACCGATGTGCAAATCCCTGTAAAAAGCAATGCCAATTGAAACAAATTGTGGCAGTCAAATAATTAATAATAAAAAAAAACTATTGTGATTTAGACTGACATACAAAACAACATGTCTCCATAGTTTGTGGGCTCATTAGGGACAAACCCAGAAATTAATGCGGTACACAGGAGTTCACCCGCTTGTCACTGGTCAACCATATTTATCGTTAGACTTTAATAAAGATTAACTGTGCTTCCGATTAACTGTAAATGTCAACGATTATAACCTTCTCCTTTGTAAGACATGCTCTAATAAAGGTAATGTATCGTCCACAATTACATTTCGCACATGTGTTAGTTCACTCTCCAGGACAGAGAAATGGTTCTCAGATATAAACTCTGCTAAACATCATTCTTCGTGATTGTGGTTGACGTTTGATACCCAGAATTCTTCGCGTGGAGATTGGTGTTAGCTACCTCTAACTGGTGTCTTAAAATATATTTGATGATTAAAAAAAAATGTTCCGGGACTAAATAAAATTGTATTTTAGCAAATATGGGTTTGCCATTAGAAGCAAGTTGGCAACTGAGGTTATTTATTCTTAAACACTTGTCAAGTTTCTTGTTTTAAGTAGTTCTCAGTTCTTTATAGCTGACAACACATACCATAATTTGCAACATGGAATATAAAACAGGTACTTGTTCAATAAGATCATTATATCCAGATATATTATGGACGAGCATTACGTCACCCCAAATGGTACACCAGGTTCAATCAACGCTTTTTGAACTGTAAATGATAAATATGATAGGGGGTTAACAACAGGCTGGGGAGACTTGTTATTGTTGTATACAGGCGGAAGCAGTATAACCACACAGTATTTAAGCAGGACATATTAAACAGCAAAGATGGCCAAAAGTCTTTGAAAATAGAAGTCACTAAAAATATTATTCACCAAAAAAAAAAAAAAAATAAAAACTTTATAGTTTTCGCTGTCAGATTGAAGGTTTCAACAGATTAAAGGAGAATGGGTAGTTCTAAAATCAAATATCGAAGTTCCTCAAGGTAGAATCCCAAAAGCTACTGAAAGACAAAAGAAGATATATATTATGAATTGTTTATGAAAATTAGGTAACACATCAGCTATTTGACTAGATTGTTTCAAATGTATTTATCAGATTGCAGCATTTTTTTTTAAATACAACCCAGGACTAAGATTGTTTAACATTCAAATACAATCGTTTTCTTGAAAAATCCTATTTGTTTGATTGGTTGATTTTGTTTCATTAGAATGAAAAGCCCTGTTTAAGATACGGATTCAGTGCTGGCAAAATAGATTTTATAGTCTAGTGTTACCTCCCCTAGTGAGGCTTATGAATTAAGATTCTATGGTATACACTTCACATAATCTAAAGTTTTGGCTTTTAAATCATAAAATCTACAGGAATTAAGAGATGTTACTATTCAACAACATTGTTCTTAAAGTCTTGCTTGTTTTTACACCACTTTCAGAAATGGTTTTCATTTTTTATTTGAAGGGGGGAGACAGGAATACCTGGTGAGAACTCTAACCTATAAATAATCATTGTTTTCAATCTACCAAACAAATATCTTGTATTTGGCCTTAGTTTTTCCATTACACATAGCCATAGTCCTTTTCTATGTGCAACTAAGACTGTTGAAGAATCAAGTTACAAAAAATATAAGCAGTTCTACATGAAATATACTAAGTTTATAAGTAAATGGTAAGTCATTAATAAGGCCTTATGTTTGGTATGCAGCTTTCTGACAAACCCACCAAACAATATCAAGTGGAGTTTTTAAAAACTAATTTAGAATTTTACTACAAAAGGATCTTTTACAAAAAATAATATTGTCTACCTTGCCCCAAACACTTGCCATAACTGTTTTGGGTTGGGAAAACATAAAAAATATTTAAGGATGACCTAACACATTTGAGAATAAACAGATAGACAAAAAACTTCACAGCCTAATCTAAAAAATTCTTGTTTAAACCTAAATTATATTTCATAAAAAAATCCAGTTTAACTCTATACAAATTTAAGTCTGCAATACAATCTGCATATATCTTTATTTATATAATGAAAATATTACTTATATATTTTTTATATTTAATTTTTGGGGATACATTGTAATTTGTCAACTGCTTGATCACTATTACTATTTAACAGAAACAATGTTTTGAGTCACATGATCATCATGTGACCTCAATAAGTGACCTATATACAATTTTATATAGTATATCAATGTACAAATAATTGGTTATGAACATATCTAAGGAAAATCATCAATTGTTTGATTTTATTACCTTATTTTCTCGACTATAAGTCCCAGCCAAGTATAACATGCATGGCCATATTATAGAAAATGTATTATTTTTTTCATATACAAGTAGCACCTGTGTATGCATGGTCACATCTGTATTAACTAGAGATATCAAAAAAACTGATTTTCCATTAGGAAAGTTTGAAATAACTAAAAAGTCAGACATATAAACATTTATGGTCAGTCTTGTAGTCGCTATAAATAGGTGGCTTTCATATACAGGTTTATTTAATCTGAAAAAAGACTACCAAGAGAGAAAACATTAATGTCATTATAGACCAGTTTTCTCTACATAGATGTTTACAGCTATAGCAGGTCTGACAGTACATGGTAAAACATTAGGGCTTATTAATAGAAAAATATGATATTTAATTTACAATCACAAAAGCAAGTTTGTAAAAAGCTATTATTCAATTGATGTTTTAATGCCCAATACACAATATCTCCCCTACAAATTTTTGAGTGACAACCTGTATTAAAACACTTGTCTCGTAAGACTATATAGTATTGTAAGATCCCTCAGAACTGTAATACAACTGAACCTGTATAAAGTGACTACCTGTATAAAGTGACCACCTGTATAAAAAGACCACCTGTGTTATGAGACCATTTCTGTGCTATTTTGAGTTTATCTTAAAAACATATTTGACTGTATATTGGTTTTTGTAATCTGATTTGCTGTCTTTAAACCTTGTTGATATCATATTAATGCTATACTTATATACCACTTAAAACATAAATAAAATAACACTATCTTGGAAGACTGTAATTGTTTAACAGGTGCTTGTATTTTGTATGATGAAAATGTTTCCTTGACTAGAAACTATTACGAAGATTGGAAAACTGCAATTTTTTTCAATTAAAATTGTAATGAGTTAAAATCAAAACAATTAAAAACATTTTCCTTAAACAGTTATAAAACAATATATATATTCACAATAATCAAGAATTTAGCAAAAATAATGCTATCTCTATTTACAATTATAATGATTAACAGTACAAATTATTGTTTACAGAATCAGAAAATGAAAGAGACACAAATGTAAACAAACAAACAAAACAAACAAAACAACAAAATAAACAATTATTATCACTTTGTTGCTACCTGGTTTAATATCACACAAACTATGGTTTAAAATAATAATTTCAGGTTTTGAAGTAATTCACCCAAGGTTTTTGGCATAAAATCCCTCCTTCTGGCATAAAACCTCTAAAAGTTGTAGGCGTAATGCCTCTGATATTAAGTATTACGTCAATGCCAGAAAATAAATCTGTTGCATTATTTACATCTAGAATTTGAATTACCATGGAAATATTTATGCATGAATAGTTTGTGTCTTGCAGATTCTAAATAAATGCACGACCGAAACTGCTCACTTGGGCTACTTTAATCAAGTTGAATGTACCATGAAAATTTTTTGTAGTAAAAATTGTTTAAAATTGTTTTCAAGTTTCTGAAGAATTTTCTTCTGAACCAAATGTTATTACTGACAACGTTTGGAAGCATTCTCTAAAAAAACATGCCCATTAGTAAAAAATAATGTCAAATTAATAACACAGATTCTATTGGCCAAACCTTGAGGAATTAAATCTTCCAAAGAATAACAATGCTGCAGTAATACACAAATTAAGCAGGAAACAAAGTTAAAAAAAGAACAAGCTCAAAGGTAATTCACAAAAGCAACCAGTTCAGTTAACAGTCCACTTTCTGTTTTTATCAATAACAGACAAATTTCCTTAATAATGTACTTGTGTATTTGTACTTTGTACTGTGATTGTCAGTAAATGCTTATTTATTTGTAAGTGTATGAATTCTTTTTAAAACACACAACATTAGGTAAAATTTCAAGGTGAAAAATGAATATTGTCAGCCTTCTACACATGATCCATTTTGATAAAATTCTAATTTATTATAGCTACAATAATTTACTAATTACATTGTAGATGTAAAAGTAAGAAAAACAGTTATTCTGACAACCAAAGAGTATTTATTAACTCCCTTTATTTATAACTGGTTCCCTGTGATCTGACAGAACAGGATCCTCCCTTTAGCTATAACTGGTTCCCTGTGATCTGACAGAACAGGACCCTTCCTTTAGCTATAACTGGTTCCCTGTGATCTGACAGAACAGGAGCCTTCCTTCTTTGATCAGTAATGTGCAGAAATAAAGTCTATACAAACTTATTTAAAAAAAAAACTGAAATGAAAATAAAAAAAACGAAATCTAAAAGAAGGAAGGACAACCCAGCACCAGGAGTGTTGCTGATGTAACTGTCCAAAATAAAATGTTTTAGATATATGCCCATATACAAACTTAAGTGAAAATTCTGAAAATCAGTTAGTCCAACCTACACCACGTGTAGACTGAATTAAACTGTTTAGGTTTGTCAGCATTCCAGGAATTTTTTAATTACTGAAATTCTAAACAAGTTTTATAGCACTTACTAAAACCATGTACAATGTCTAAAAACTACCCTGATTAGGAACTCTAGAAATCTAGTCTACACTAAAAACAAGGCTGACAATTGGTGAATCTAATGCCCCTATAGGTCACAGAGCAAGTCGTCACATTCTACAAATAACAATATTTTAGTTTTTTCTATTTCATTCTTTGTTAGTAAGAAGTTATTAAAAGTTTGCCAATTATATGTATTGCATACTGAAGGGGAGATATCTGATTGTGATGATATAAGGTCCTTATATTTCGTTTAAATGATATAGCTATATCATGACATCAAGTTTTTATTGGGAGAGGAAGTCAGTGAAAACCCGTGACTGAAGGCCAGTAAACTGGCAATCCTTGTCAAGAATGGGGACCAGCACAACTGACCTGATGGATAGTGAGTCAGTGAAAACCCTAGACTACAGGCAGGTAAACTGGCCTGACAACTCGCACACCATGTTGACAGGCCCGTGATTTTACTTCTGTAAGGCCCTCATTAAACTTTTAAAGTTAACAGTTAAAAATTTGTACTCTTTTTACATCTGACCCAACTTTGTGACTGTATTACATTAAAAAAAAAATGTAATCGCCTTTACTATATTATTCTAAATTCGTACAAAAATGAGCTCTAAGAATTTCTAAAATGATACAAGGAAAAGACAACTCACTAGGGCAGATAAATCACATGACAAATATTTTGTACATTTCTGAGGTAATTGTGGGTGCCATTTCTCAAAGAAAATTAAAAACACAAATAAATTCATAAAAGCTTATTCAAAGATAACAGTGCAATTTAAGAAGATTACAAACAAGGCGTTAAAATGAAATTATGTACAAAACGATGAAAACGTACAACAAATGCGAAACAACCGTGCATTTAATGAAGAATAACAAACCGATCACATACTGACGTAGATCGAAACATTACATCAAGAATATTGTGAAAGAATGAAATGCAAAGTTCAGGACTTCATTCCCAAATTTAAGCATAAATTAACTATTCTTTTTAAAATTATCTTATGTTGCCAGTAAAACAATACACTGCACATGTTTCCTTTAGTACCTTTCTTGACATATAAAATACACATTCCAGAAGTGGATATGTCTTATCAGATAAATGCACTGAGGTCGAATGACATGCACACAAATAATCTCTTAGAAAATAATAGTGATGAATTATTACATGTTAATAAGGCACCTAGAGAATCATCGTATATTGTATAATTTGTTCATAATCAATTACGGACAACAAGTCTGCAAACACAAATAGTCTCTGTACCAATATCTTCCTCCAACTCGTCATTCACTGTTACAAGTATCAAGATTATATTTTCTACATGAATATTACAATTTCTGAAATTTCATAATTTGACATTTTAGAGAATCTGGTTGAACAACAAAGATTTCATTGATAATAAAAATCTCCTATATATGTCAAAGTACTGTTGTCACTTGTGTATAATACCCGCCCCTCGCCTTAAACATCATCTGATCAGCGTAGGCAGGCCTGTCAACTTTCCCGATTTTCGGGGGTTTTCCCGATTTTCGGGTCTTGATTTTGTGAAAACCCGAAACCCGATATCGGGTTTCTAAAATGGATGAAAAACCAGATTTTGAACAATGCCTACCGATAAAATTTGGAAAATCACGATTTTCAACCATGGGAAGCAACTGTCCACAACATCCAATCAAATTATTCGTTTCATAACGATGTCGGCTAATTTTACGCTTCATCTAAAGACCAATTGACCTGGAAATTCGGAGCTTGGGTGTTGTTGTCGTAATGGGATTACGGTAATTTTATTAGTCTTTGGTAAAAAATAATTAATTTTAACCATTATTAACTACATTCCTAATTGGGGTTTTTAATTACTCAATCAAAAAGATCAAAAGGGTTAATGAAAAAAACTTGAATGGGCGGAACGGGTTTAAAGATGTCTGCTTGGATGCTGTTTTGATACCGTGAAATGTATTCATTTTTTCTGTTTCGTATATATATATATATGGGCATTTCACAAAATATCATCAGTTTTAGATGAGTTCAATTAAGCATGGTTGTCACTCCTCCGAGTAAGAAAAAACGGTCCTCGTGCCGTTTTCTAGAGAAATGGTTGAACGATTCTAAGTACAGTACGTGGCTGAGTAAATCCCATCAGGGTGACTCACATGCATATTGTAAATTATGTAATAAAGATTTCAAAGATGATCATGGGGGTATTAAAGTGCTTTCAATAATTAATGCATGTTTTGTTATTCATCTATGTATGTTATTGCTATTGCTGACTTCATGGACTTTGTGTTAATAAAGTGTGACACCTTCAAGCCTTATTTCTTTGCCTTTTTGCTTCAGTTGCAAATTTAAACAGGAATTGAACAGTTTATTGCAAAACAAACTACATGTATATGTTAAATATTTATCCCTTCACAGCTGGCTGTACAATAATGAACATGTATCTGTAAAAGAAAAGACTTTCGCGCGCAATTTTTTTTTTGGCGCATAAAAAACCCCCATGGAGATTTTTAAAAGTTGACAGGCCTGCCTAGGTGAGTATTATACACGGGAAGTCAAACAGGTTAAAACTGGTTTACATGTAAGGACATTTCATTAAATGTAAATAATGACTGTAATAAACGTTATACCATGGTGGTAACAAATTGGAGATCGAAACATTTTTTTACGAGCATCGTCTTTCAATAACAAAATTATTTGTTTTCTGAAAGTGCAGTATTTTCCCTTCAACCTAAAATTGTACCAGTATGAATAAAAAATAAAAATAATTACAAATATATAGAAAATGTACTAAATATTATAGGTACAAAATACGAAGATGTGTATATCTGAGTAAAAACAATACCTTAGAGTGTAAATTAAGAAGCCCAAGCAGTCTGAAGGTCCATTGGAGCCCATGCAGACTAAAGGTCCATTTCTCTAAAATTTGCTTATTCATTTACAGATTTGACCTGAAGTCTAAAAATTTTCATAAATATCTTCGTTTATATATAACTTACTAACAATTAAGAAAATTATCATAAAATTATGTCATATAAACATGAATCAGTGACATTATTTCTGTGTTTTCAGGAAATACTGCACTCAAATCAGACCCACATGCAATACAAATAGCATCCATGTTTACAGAGATGACAAAGAAAAGATCATTACATCTTCACAATAATTTTGGCACACAGAAGTACAGGGGAATCTGTGATGAATACACCTTTACTACGACTCAACCAAAACAAGGTCATATTCATGTGTCACAACCAATACAAAATACGGCCAATCAGCTCGCAGAATAACTCCTAATTTGTCCTTAAAATATCAGCCATAGAAAATGTTCTTGCATATATAAAACTGATAAATAGCACTCAGTAGAATTTACATATCACCTTGTTAAAAAGGTCTGTAACCTTGGCTGTGAAGGTCAAATTTGTTAAAACCTATACTAGGAGGAGTCTGTATTTTGTGCATTTCGTAAAAACGTATAAACATTGTCCACTTTTGCTAAAGCCTCAAAGAAAGGTATAAGGTCCCTTAACTCTGTGTCCTCCATGTCGTCAAACCAAGACTGAACAGGAACCTGAGAAATACAAAAATAGAAAATAAATATAAGAGTTATCTCCCATAGACCACATATAGCTGATAGATAGTGTGCAGGGTTTCTTTAACATATTGTACAAAAAGACTCTTTATAAGAAAACTTGTTTGTATGTCTCACTTAGCTTTGATGGATTTATGTTTATATGTTTTATCTGTAAACAAAACATGATACACTTATTGTAATGAAGATTATAAAACATTAGCAGTTTTGACCATCCAGATGCATTTCTATTTTAAACTTTTCAAAATGGTATAAACATTACACAAATGAAATAAATTTATCTAAGAGTTATTTTAGCAAATAAAAGTATCTTTTTTTAATGTATAGATATGGTCAACGCATATATGTAAGTGACTGCAGTGGTCATATAGTTGACAACCTCTCCAGTGTAATAAACACACAAGGAGACACCAGAGCTTGGTTAAAACATTTCAAATAAAAGACTAAGTATCATATTGTTCCAACATTATAATGAGCCTTTATTTAAAAATCATTCATGTATTTCATGTTATTAGCCTACAGAGAAATGGTCCATTAGACCAAAAGACCACATAGACTTGTAGACCTGAACATAAAAGGTGATTGACCTTTATCTTCTGCGTTGATTTCATGAAACATCTCAAATCAGAGAATTTCCACAACTCAAATATTGGCCAATCAGATTGCTGGAAAATTCAAATTTGAGGAAAAACTCAAAGGATTTGGGGAAAATCTCAACTTAAGAAGTTTTATGAAGCTGAGGCCTGATCTTATTTGATAAAGAGGGTGAGAATTATACGTAACTTACAGTTTTTTTGTACATGTTAATTTTCAGCACTGATACTCACCATTTTGTTGGTTTGTTATTATCGTACTATAGCTTGATACAAACTGCATATATCTTTAACATGATTTTGTTACGAACTTCCATAAGTATACTTTGAAAGCATCAAAAATATTTTCTTCAAAATGTTTTGACAAATATATTACATGGGTCGATCGAAATTTAGTAAAATTTAGTAATAGATCAGTAATAAAACTAGACAAAGTCGATCTAGCGATCGCTGATACCCCCGCTTTTGTGAAAATTTCTAACGTTTTTCGTGGATTGTGACCTTGAAATTGGATGGATTTCCACCAAAATCAATAGGCTTCTTACCAACAAAATATATAAGAATATTTTACAGTTTCATTAAAATCGGATGAAAACTTTTTGAGTTATTTTCCGGAAACAACTTTTTGTAAAAATTTCTAACATTTTTCGTGGACTGTGACCTTGAAATTTGACAGATTTCCCCCAAAATCGATAGGCTTCTTACCAACCTGATATATAACAATATCCCAAAGTTTCATTCAAATCACATGCAAACTTTTTGAGTTATCATCCGGAAACAACTTTTTTGTAAAAATTTCTAACGTTTTTCGTGGACTGCGACCTTGAAATTTGATGGATTTCCCCCAAAATCAAAAGGCTTTTTACCAACCTGATATATAACAATATCCCAAAGTTTCATTCAAATCAGATGCAAACTTTTTGAGTTGTTGGCCGGAAACAACTTTTATGTTAAAATTTCTAACGTTTTTCGTGGACTGTGACCTTGAAATTTGACGGATTTCCCCCAAAATCGATAGGCTTCTTACCAACCTGATATATGACAATATCCCAAAGTTTCATTAAAATCGGTTGTAAACTTTTTGAGTTATTGTCCGGAAACAACTTTTTTGTTAAAATTTCTAACGTTTTTCGTGGACTGTGACCTTGAAATTTGACGGATTTCCCCCAAAATCGATAGGCTTCTTACCAACCTGATATATAACAATATCCCAAAGTTTAGTGGTCAAGGTAGTTCGTCTACTATTGATCACGTGGTCTGTCAACACTGAGATTGCGGGTTCGATTCTCACTGCAGGCAGGGTGTACTCGACTCCAATCTTAATTGACAAGGATTGCCAGTTTTCCTACCGCAGGTCGGGGGTTCTCTCCAGGTACTCCGGCTTCCTCCCCCAATAAAAACTGGACGCCATGAAATAGCTGAAAAATTGCTGAAAGTGGCGTTAAAACACCATTCAAAACAAAATCAAACATTTAAATCGGATGTAAACTTTTTGAATTATCATCCGGAAACCAAATGTGGACGGACGGACGGACGGACATGAGGACCACTATATACCCCCGACTCTGTCGAGCAAGGGTATAATAAACAGATGTTTAACCATTAGCCTGAAATGCCAATAGTGTCGTTAATAGCTAGTGCTGGTGAAGTCGTTGACACGCCATGCTTTTGATTGGAATTGTTAACAGATTTAAATAAATATGTGATCTATTTGTTTTATTAGTTGTTTATTCATTAGGGCTGAGAAATAGGTTGGTTTCAAAGTATATGTTTTCATCAGATTTAAAATAAAACAATATGACCATCCATTATCTTTATTTTAATTATTATAATAAGCAAATTTAACCGTAAACACTATTGGTATTTCAAGAGAATTTAAATAATGTATGATGTACCAGGCAAACTTACAGCATTATCTGGATGGAAGATATACGAGGCAGGGGAATTATCTACAATCACAACTTGACTAAGTTCTCTTCCTAACCGACTTAAATCCTGTAAAAGAACATATGAATTAGTCTTAAAAACAAACATCAGTTATGAACTCAACGGTACTGGGGTCAGACTACACGATGCTTTATATGAGTCAACATGAATGATTGAGAACCAAATGTGTGATGTTGATAAATTTGTGTGCTGTTTTTGTTTTGTGATACTTTGATTCTGATTCCATCTATAACTGTACAGAGCTTTAGTGCGAGTTTGTTGTCTTTTGAGGTCCACGGAATACCGGTTCTTCAAGACTTTAAAAATAAACAGGTATCGTGTAACATGTATCCTGCTCTGGATCATTTGACCATGTTAATGATTCAATCTGACTATAGCTGCATTTAAATCATACTAACTAATAACATGAATAATGTGGAACAGAAATAGTTATATATAGTAACACTCATAGTGGCATTGTCAATTAAAGAACAATGGAAGTTCATGGAGTCTGTATTGAGCTCGTCAACTGTCACCAATCATTGCTGAGATTATCACCTGAACAACTTGATTGGGATTTTAGGAAAAACTGCATTTCTAATAATAATACCTTTACAGGTTAAAGGTTAATATTTCTGTACTAACCTTAACATAATTGCCACGATGAAAGACACAGGATTCCCTGAAGAGACGAGACCTAAATACTCCCCATTTATCTAACAAATCGGCTACTGGATCAGCATACTAAAAATAAATAATATTTTATTTATAATTTAATTTGCTTTTTAAGCTGAAATCTGATTGGCCAATTCAAAAGTAGCAACACATATTATACCATATATTTTAATTTCTTTTAAATACTCAATACATGAGCAAAGTTGGTTATTTCGTATAACCTAACTTGGTATTTCAGCACGTGACTGATTATGACGTCATAATAAGATGTATTGATGACGTTGACTATACATGAATTCTTCCGCAAACAACAAGTGACGACACTAAAATTGTGATTTGCAAATGTTATTTGATTACTTGTAAAATATTGTTCTTGTTACTTCATTTTTACTATAGAATTTAAAATATAAGGTTTGTTTTCAATTGTTGGTTAGATTATTGGATATAAACGACTTTGGATCGATTTACGCTGCAACATAAACCGCTTCGCGGTTTATTCAGCGTAAATCGACCCAAAGTCGTTTATATCCAATAATCTAACCAGCAATTGAAAACAAACCTTAGATAAATAAATTATAAGGAATATTTCAAATTTCTGAACAGGTTATACGATATAACATGGTTTGGGTCTGTTTACACCATTGCGTAAACAGACCCAAAGCATGTTATATCGTATAACCTGTTCAAAAATTTGAAATATTAGTTAAATATAAGTGTAATTTTATTGTTTCAAATAAAAAATTTGCTTTATACAAAACTAGAATTAGATATCATTGAGATGGTACCCATCTTGGTGGGCCCTGGCGACCATGAGGTCAAGGTCAAAGGTCATCAACCATGGTTTGCGACACATCGCCTTGATATTATCTACCCACATTCCAAATATCAAAAGCCTACCTCAAAAGATAAAAAAGTTACAGCCTGAACACGATTAGTTCGGACGATGCACAGACACATGGATGGACAGACTGATCACTATAGGGCATCCGCCACAAAGTGGCAGGGCCCTAATTAATTGGTCTATATTACATATAGAGAATAATTAATGGTTGGCAATTTCTTAACAAATTTTTAAAAATGGGGCCTAACAAAGTATAAATGTTTTGAGCAAATAAACTTCTTAGCTAGTTTGTAAGAAAAAAGCATAGAAGATATAGAAGAGAAATTAGAAAACAATAAATGCTACAAATTAAATTACCACCCAAATTATTTACTTTTAAGAAAGTTTATGAAAAAAAAATGTTCAAATAAAATGTCATAGCAAGGTTTTAAATTGTACTAAAAAGAGGCACGTTTCATCAAATCCAGATTCATCAGTGGTGCTCAAACCAAAACAATTACAATGTTGAAGTGCTTTTATCAACAAACTTTTCAACTTATTTATAGCCTAAGTAACTAATCTTTTTTACTTACTTTTGCTAAACTAGCTGTAAATAACACACATTCAAATAACTCTCCCATCTTCTTAAGGTATTCATCCACATAAGGCCTTTTTAGAACATATACCTATAAAAATAAAATGTCCATTAATTTCTCTCGTAAGGCCATTTTAAAACATATAAACCTACAAAATAAAATCTTTCCTAAGGCCTTTTTAGAACATTTATTTAAATACATATAAATATTTCCCATAAGGTCTTTTTAGAACAAATACCATAAAATAAATTGTAATTAATTTCTCTCTGATCTAATTAAAATTATATTTTTCAATCACTCCCCCTTTTTGGTATTGTATTTTTGGAGCTGCCCACCAATGTCCACAGGGAGCTGACCACCACTGTCCATGAGGAGCTGCTCATCTATGACCACAGGAGTTGCCCACCAATGTCCCAGGGAGCTGACCACCAATGTCCACAGTTAGCCACCCACCAACGACCACATGAGTTGCCCAACAATGACCACAGGAGTTGCCCACCAATGTCCAAAGGAGTTGCCCACCAATGTTCACAGGGAGTCGCCAACCAATGTCCACAGGTAGCCACCCACCAATGACCACATGAGTTGTCCACCAATGTCCACAGGGAGCTGACAACTAATGTCCACAGGAAGCTTACCACCTATTTCCACAGTGTGCTACCCACCAATGACCACAGTTGCCCACCAATGACAACAGTTGCCCACCAATGACAACAGTTGCCCACCAATGACCACAGTTGCCCACCAATGACCACAGGGAGCTGCCACCAATGTCAACAGGGAGCTGCCCACCATGTCCACTTGCTATGATCAGTGATTTTGTAAATAGGGTACTTATCTTATTTTTTTAATGCATGCAAGTCTTGTGTGGAAGAAAAATAAATCCCATGTCCACTACAAAGGGTAAGCAGGGTATATTTGATAGCCATTGTGCACAGGAGAACAAAAAAATCTAAACTGTATGACTTGAGCTTAATGCCACTTTCAGTAGTTTTTCAGCTAAATCATGTCATCCAGTTTTTATTCTAGGAAGAATCTGTCATACTACAAAACCTTAATTTTCGAAGAAACAGAAAAAAATAACAATAGGGGAGAGTTATTTTTCTCCCCGGGAGACAATACCATAAATAAATAACGTGTCAGTGGCCTATTAACATAAAAACCTGATATCATCCTGTAATAGAACTATTATACTGATGACAATAGAGAATTGTACACCGTATAAATGAGAACTGCTAGACTGTAACATAGTAAGATTATCTGGATTAGAAGGTTACACAATAACCATAATACAGCAAGGATTTATATGGTAAATAATACAAAGTTGTAAGAAAGTTTAGGGCATGGCGTGCTCTCAAGTTTGAGCCTGATGAGGGCATGGTGTGCTCTCAAGTTTGAGCCTGATGAGGGCATGGTATGCTCTCAAGTTTGACCCTGATGAGGGCATGGTGTGCTCTCAAGTTTGAGCCTGATTAGGACATGTTGTGCTCTCAAGTTTGAGCCTGATGAGGGCATGGTGTGCTCTCAAGTTTGAGCCTGATGAGGGCATGGTGTGCTCTCAAGTTTTAGCCTGATTAGGGCATGGTGTGCTCTCAAGTTTGAGCCTGATGAGGGCATGGTGTGCTCTCAAGTTTGAGCCTGATTAGGACATGTTGTGCTCTCAAGTTTGAGCCTGATGAGGGCATGGTGTGCTCTCAAGTTTGAGCCTGATGAGGGCATGGTGTGCTCTCAAGTTTGAGCCTGATTAGGGCATTGTCTGCTCTCAAGTTTGAGCCCGATTAGGGCATGGTGTGCTCTCAAGTTTGAGCCTGATTAGGGCATGCTGTGCTCTTAAGTTTAAGCCCCATTTGGACATGGTGTGCTCTCAAGTTTGAGCCTGATTAGGGCATGGTGTGCTCTCAAGTTTGAGCCCAATTAGGGCATGGTGTGCTCTAAAGTTTGAACCCAATTAGGACATGTTGTGCTCTCAAGTTTGAACCAGATTAGGACATGGTGTGCTCTCAGGTTTGAGCCTGATTAGGACATGTTGTGCTCTCAAGTTTGAGCCTGATGAGGGCATGGTGTGCTCTCAAGTTTGAGCCTGATGAGGGCATGGTGAGCTCTCAAGTTTGAGCCTGATTAGTGCATGGTGTGCTCTCTAGTTTGAGCCAGATAAGGACATGGTGTGCTCTCAAGTTTGAGCCTGATAAGGACATGATGTGCTCTAAAGTTTAAGCCTGATTTGGGCATGGTGTGCTCTAAAGTTTCAGCCAGATTAGGACAAGTTGTGCTCTCAAGTTTGAGCCAGATTAGGGCATGGTGTGCTCTCAAGTTTGAGCCAGATTAGGGCATGGTGTGCTCTCAAGTTTGAGCCCGATTAGGGCATGGTGTGCTCTCAAGTTGGAGTTAGATTAGGGCATGGTGTGCTCTAAAGTTTGAGCCAGATTAGGGCATAGTGTGCTCTAAAGTTTGAGCCCGATGAGGGCATGGTGTGCTCTCAAGTTTGAGCCTGATTAGGGCATGATGTGCTCTCAAGTTTGAGCCAGATTAGGGCATAATGTGCTCTCAAGTTTGAGCCCGATTAGGACATGGTGTGCTCTCAAGTTTGAGCCCGATTAGGGCATGATGTGCTCGCAAGTTTGAGCCCAATTAGGGCATGGTGTGCTCTCAAGTTTCAGCCCGATTAGGACATGGTGTGCTCTCAAGTTTGAGCCCGATTAGGGCATGGTGTGCTCTCAAGTTTGAGCCTGATTAGGGCATGATGTGCTCTCAAGTTTGAGCCAGATTAGGGCATAATGTGCTCTCAAGTTTGAGCCCGATTAGGACATGGTGTGCTCTCAAGTTTGAGCCCGATTAGGGCATGATGTGCTCTCAAGTTTGAGCCCAATTAGGGCATGGTGTGCTCTCAAGTTTCAGCCCGATTAGGACATGGTGTGCTCTCAAGTTTGAGCCCGATTAGGGCATGGTGTGCTCTCAAGTTTGAGCCTGATTAGGGCATGGTGTGCTCTCAAGTTTGAGTCCGATTAGGACATGTTGTGCTCTCAAGTTTGAGCCTGATCAGGGCATGGTGTGCTCTCAAGTTTGAGCCTGATTAGGGCATAGTGTGCTCTCAAGTTTGAGCCATATTAGGACATGGTGAGCTCTCAAGTTTGAGCCTGATTAGGACATGTTGTGCTCTCAAGTTTGAGCCTGATTAGGACATGTTGTGCTCACAAGTTTGAGCCTGATTAGGACATGTTGTGCTCTCAAGTTTAAGCCCGATTAGGGCATGGTGTGCTCTCTAGTTTGAGCCTGATTAGGGCATGATGTGCTTTCAAGTTTGAGCCCAATTAGGACATGGTGTGCTCTCAAGTTTGAGCCCGTTTTGGAGATGTTGTGCTCTCAAGTTTGAGCCCGATTAGGACATGGTGTGCTCTACTTCAACCTTAATTGAGATGAATGGCCAGTTTTCCTATCTCACGGGGATACCAAAAGACACTTACACTTTCTGTCCGAGTAAAAACTGTAACAGGACAGAGCTATAAAATTGTAGAGTGGTGTACAAAATAGATTTTAATCTATTGATAACATGTTAACTAAAAGGAAAGACAACTCTAGCATAACAACCCTAAAAATAAACTTTTTAAATGCCAGTTTTAATTGTTAACAACACAATATTTTGAACTCATTTTAACAATGGCCACCCTTAGTCAACTGCAGTTATGTAACTAAGTAAGAACAACAACATGACGCTCCGTCATACAACCTGATTATTGGTACCTTTTTAATAACAAATTTTATACATGGGGCTTTATTACTTTATTATAAATTATTTACATGTATATTATTTGCCAAACTGAGCGAGTGGGTGATCAGGTTCCAGCATGTTGTGGTGGGGGTGGGGGAGGGGTGGGTGTTAATCTGTTTAACCATGTTGTGGTGGGGGTTGGGGAAGAGTGGGTTTCAATCTGTTCAACCATGTTGTGGTGGGGGTTGGGGAAGAGTGGGTGTCGATCTGTTCCCGCATGTCATGTTGGGGGTGGGGGAAGTGTGGGTGTCGATCTGTTCCCGCATGTCATGTTGGGGGTGGGGGAAGTGTGGGTGTCGATCTGTTCCCGCATGTCATGGTGGGGGTGGGGGAAGAGTGGGTGTCAATCTGTTCAACCATGTTGTGGTGGGGGTGGGGGAAGAGTGGGTGTCAATCTGTTCAACCATGTTGTGGTGGGGGTGGGGGAAGAATGGGTGTCAATCTGTTCCAGCATGTCGTGGTGGGGGTGGGGGAAGAGTGGGTGTCAATCTCTTTTGAAATTACTAATATCCAACAAGAACATACAGAAAACTGAAATAAAGCCTTGCAATTATTCAGCATATGTTTCTCAAAAGGATCGTTAGGAGGTTTGTCTCTTAACAAAGTCTAATAAAAGTATAATGTTAAAATCAACAAAGACCCATCGATAAATACAGGGTTTATAAATACATCAGATTAATTGACCAAGGACAACATCTGACGGCCATTACTCACGATTACCACATGTCACATAAAACTTGGAGACTTGCCATCCATGTATAGGAGAGTTTTAAATTTTTCTTTTTAGCAATATTAACTTGAGATCAAATTAAACTGGGACAAAAAGAACTACTGGTTGGGAATGTCCTATTAATGCAGTTTAACATTCATCTCTTAATGGTAAGAGATAAAGTGAAAATAAGTCATTTTAATCTACAGCAGATTACCATGTCATCTTTTTACATAAAATATATGTCAAGATCTTTTAAAAATTGGTTGATTTGACAAGTTCAAGGACATTTCAGTAGGTAAATTTGATCTTATTTGAATAAATTTATTTCTGTCCTAAATTTTTTTTTAAACAATGTAAATATGAAAGGCATGATCATTCAATAACTTATACTAGAATCTGTTAATAATTATATACCATAAGCAAAATGTTATGTCTTGGAGGCTTAAATTTTTTAATTTAAATTTACAAGTTAAGCCATATCAGTGTCTACAACACATGCACAAATGCCCAGTGCAGTTGAATTACAATTTATCATCAGCAGGTATAACATACATTATCTACGATTGGAACAGTTAACAGCTAACCCTATTGCCCTGCATACCATTTATACAATTAAAATATACTCCTATATCCAGTATCTGCCCTTGTAACATACTCCTATATCCAGTATCTGCCTTTGTAACATACACATACACATACAATATACTCCTATATCCAGTATCTGCCCTTGTAACATACACATACAATATACTCCTATATCCAGTATCTGCCCTTGTAACATACACATAATATATACTCCTATATCCAGTATCTGCCCTTGTAACATACACATACAATATACTCCTATATCCAGTATCTGCCCTTGTAACATACACATACAATATACTCCTATATCCAGTATCTGCCCTTGTAACATACACATAATATATACTCCTATATCCAGTATCTGCCTTTGTAACATACACATAATATATACTCCTATATCCAGTATCTGCCTAATTTGTAACATACACATACAATATACTCATATATCCAGTATCTGCCTTTGTAACATACACATACAATATACTCCTATATCCAGTATCTGCCTTTGTAACAGATATACATATACAATACTGCCCTTGTAACAGATCCACATACTAATCTACCCATATATTTTATATCTGCCCTTGTAACATACATAAACAATATACTCCTATATCTAGTATCTGCCCTTGTTACAAGGCTTGTAAAATACACATGCAATATACTCCTATATCCAGTATCTGCCCTTGTAAGTAAATAAAGCAGATATATACACATACAATATACTCCTATATCCAGTATCTGCCCTTGTAACATACACATAATATATACTCCTATATCCAGTATCTGCCTTTGTAACATACACATACAATATACTCATATATCAAGTATCTGCCTTTGTAACATACACATACAATATACTCCTATATCCAGTATCTGCCTTTGTAACATACACATACAATATACTCCTATATCCAGTATCTGCCCTTGTAACATACACATACAATATACTCCTATATCCAGTATCTGCCCTTGTAACATACACATAATATATACTCCTATATCCAGTATCTGCCCTTGTAACATACACATAATATATACTCATATATCCAGTATCTGCCTTTGTAACATACACATACAATATACTCATATATCCAGTATCTGCCTTTGTAACATACACATACAATATACTCCTATATCCAGTATCTGCCTTTGTAACAGATATACATATACAATACTACCCTTGTAACAGATCCACATACTAATCTACCCATATATTTTATATCTGCCCTTGTAACATACATAAACAATATACTCCTATATCTAGTATCTGCCCTTGTTACAAGGCTTGTAAAATACACATGCAATATACTCCTATATCCAGTATCTGCCCTTGTAAGTAAATATAGCAGATATATACACATACAATATACTCCTATATCCAGTATCTGCCCTTGTAACATACACATAATATATACTCCTATATCCAGTATCTGCCTTTGTAACATACACATACAATATACTCCTATATCCAGTATCTGCCCTTGTAACATACACATAATATATACTCCTATATCCAGTATCTGCCTTTGTAACATACACATACAATATACTCCTATATCCAGTATCTGCCCTTGTAACATACACATACAATATACTCCTATATCCAGTATCTGCCTTTGTAACATACACATACAATATACTCCTATATCCAGTATCTGCCTTTGTAACATACACATACAATATACTCATATATCAAGTATCTGCCTTTGTAACATACACATACAATATACTCATATATCCAGTATCATTTAATTGGAAAGACAAGTATTTAATTAAAAAAAATATTTTTGTTTACACAGGATTTTTATATTATTAAGGTTTCAGTTTAGAAAGTATTATAGAAAATGCATAATGCACCCCTATATCTGCCCTGAGAACAGGTACAATATGACCCCATATCTATCCTAAAAGTATGTTCATTACAATCCTTTCTATGTCCTACAAACATGTATTATTAACATATTATTAACACTACATCTAATATACAAATTCCATACTGAAGCCCTGAGAATTGGTATCTGTCAAGAAACTGTATTTACACTTAAACATACACACAATGCAACAGTATAACTGCCTTAATAAAAGACATAAAAAATGACTATATCTGCCGTGACAACAGCACAAGAAATCCCTATGTTTGTGCTGAGAAAGACACAACAAATTCCTATTTCCTCACCAAAAAAAAAGAAAGTAATAACAAGACCCTGAGCACAGTCTCTGTACTTGGAGAGATTTAATATTATCTGCTCTATACTTGGAATGTTGTTATAGAGAAACTATATTACACAATCTGTACTCTCTATAGATGGAATGATCTTAAACACATACAATATAACCATCCCTAGACTTGGAAATGTTCTTCTAGACATACAATATTACGTCTCTATACTTAGAATGTTCATAGTGAGATATAATATTACCATCCCTTTACTTTTAATGTTGTTTTAGACATACAATATTACCCTCCCTTTACTTGGAATGTTGTTTTGGACATACAATATTACCCTCCCTTTACTTGGAATGTTGTTTTGGACATACAATATTACCCTCCCTTTACTTGGAATGTTGTTTTGGACATACAATATTACCCTCCCTTTACTTATAATGTTGTTATAGACATACAATATTACCCTCCCTTTACTTATAATGTTGTTTTGGACATACAATATTACCCTCCCTTTACTTGGAATTTTGTTTTAGACATACAATATTACCCTCCCTTTACTTTAAATATATTATTAAGATGTCTCAGGGTTCTTCACAACTGAGTACGTTTGCGATCTTGATATTTGATGACACTTTTCTCCATTATATTATTGTTTACATGTATCAACCTCGAGAGCATTAATGTTTATTTTTGGCAAGTTGTTCTGTCTTTAAGTGATTAACTTAATTATGAGTTTTGTGTTGAGTTCATCTTCTATTTATATATTGTACATGAATTATTCATGAATTGAAAATGAAATTTAGAAGTGTTAATTACAGATGATCTTGGGTCCATTATGTAACTTAAAGCTATTCTGGAACAAGGAATCATTACTATTATGACTTTATTTGCCTTGACCAAGTATACAATAAAAATATTTGAAATACATTTACATAAATTGCAAGTACATGTTTACTCAAAAATCAAGGCAAAGAAAAACACCCAGGAAGTCAGAAATATTTCGTCAGACAAAAAAGACGCATACAAATAGTACTTCTTCAATATCACTGCATTAATCAAGATAACTTGTTCAGAACAAACTTAGTTAAATTTTAGAATCAAAACTTCTGGATGAAAATGAAATGTAATTATCTCAATGAGAGAAATACCACAATCAACATGAAACAGATTATATAAATGTTTAAGGAAGATTGACCAAGGGCATTCTGTTTTATGATAGTCACCATGTCTTTAAGTCTCTTTGGACAGTGAAGGTCTAATTTGTATTTTCCCACATATGCTTTTAAAAGACTAATTTATGGGTAAATGGTTCTTAACCTTATAAAGATTTAAAAATAAGTGTGGACTGTGAGCTAATGCTCACTAGTGATACCCCACTTTCACAAATGTGACAAAAACAGAGAGCAGATGACCAAGGAACATAAAATCGCTATACACCATATGGTACAATAGGAAAAAATATTATAAAGCAATATCCAAAATATCAGGCTTCTACATCCTATAGTTGCTTAGCAAACTGTGACGGAAATTTTTTTATGGACAGACCAACGATGAATGAACGGATGGACAAGGGTAGAACAGTATAACCCAGAGGGGGTATAATTAAGTCATAACCCAGAGGGGGTATAATTAAGTGATAACCCAGAGGAGGTATAATTAAGTCATAACCCAGAGGGGGTATAATTAAGTCATAACCCAGAGGGGGTATAATTAAGTAATAACACAGAGGGGGTATAATTAAGTCATAACCCAGAGGGGGTATAATTAAGTCATACCCAGAGGGGGTATAATTAAGTAATAACCCAGAGGGGGTATAATTAAGTCATAACCCAGAGGGGGTATAATTAAGTCATAACCCAGAGGGGGTATAATTAAGTCATAACCCAGAGGGGGTATAATTAAGTCATAACCCAGAGGGGGTATAATTAAGTCATACCCAGAGGGGTATAATTAAGTCATAACCCAGAGGGGGTATAATTAAGTCATACCCAGAGGGGGTATAATTAAAGTCATAGTCATTTTGTTGATGATGTGGATGATTGTTGGTTTTATAAACTTAAGTTTTAAGCCACGTTCAACTATATATCATGTTATTAAGGGAGAAAGCCGAAGAAGCCAGAGAAAACTCCCAACCTTTTGTAGGAAAACTTGGAGGCTCGGATTCACAACCATTCTCGCCCTGCCTGCAATCAGGCTTGGATTCACAACCAATCTAATCCTGCCTGAGGTCAGGCTTGGATTCACAACCAATCACGTCCTGAAGTCAGGCTCGGATTCAAAACCAATCACGCCCGGACTGAAGTCAGGCACGGATTCCAAACCAATCACGCCCTGCCTGCAGTCAGGCTGGGATTCACAACCAATCTAATCCTGCCTGAGGTCAGGCTTGGATTCACAACCAATCACGTCCTGAAGTCAGGCTCGGATTCAAAACCAATCACGCCCGGACTGAAGTCAGGCACGGATTCCAAACCAATCACGCCCTGCCTGAAGTCAGGCTAGGATTCACAATCAATCACACCCTGCCTTAAGTCAGGCTTGGATTCACAACCAATCACGCCCTGCCTGAAGTCAGACTTGAATTTACAACCTATCACGTCCTGAAGTCAGGCTGGGATTCACAACCAATCACGCCCTGCCTGAAGTCAGACTTGGATTCACAACCACAGTGGTCGACTTAACCGCTGGCCCGTGGCCAGTAATATTTTAACCGGGCCAGTCGGTTTTGAAAGCACAACAGCCCGACGGGCCAGTTTATGTTGTGGGGCCAGTTGGGCCTTTAAAATTTATTTTTGTCGAACATTACAGTATTACAATTTTTCTGAGGGAAAACCCCATCATGATCCCCTTTCAGTAAGATCCTCTCAATCTTCTCGGACCTCTCAGAAAGTTGGGCCAGAGAAGTTCTGGAGGGGCCAGTAAATTGTCAAGTTAGCTGGCCCTGTGGGCTTACAGGTCATGGTTTCTTAAGTCTACCCCTGCAACCAATCACGTCCTGAAATCAGGCTCGGATTCAAAATTAATGAGGCCCTGACATCAGGCTCGGATTCAATACCAATCACGCCCTGCCTGAAGTCAGGCTCAGATTCACAACCAATCACGCACTGAAGTCAGGCTCGGATTCACAACCAATCCTGCCCTGCCTGAAGTCAGGCTAGGATTCACAACTAATCAGGCCCTGAAGTCCGGCTCGGATTCACAACCAGTCACGCCCTGCCTGAAGTCAGGCTTGGATTCACAACCAATCACGTCCTGAAGTCAGGCTGGGATTCACAACCAGTCACGCCCTGCCTGAAGTCATGCTTGGATTCACAACCAATCACGTCCTGAAGTCAGGCTGGGATTCACAACCAGTCACGCCCTGCCTGAAGTCATGCTTGGATTCACAACCAATCACATCCTGAAGTCAGGCTGGGATTCACAACCAATCAAGTCATGCCTGAAGTCACGCTTGGATTCACAACCAATCACGTCCTGAAGTCAGGCTCTGATTCAAAACCAATGAGGCCCTAACGTCAGGTTCGGATTCACAACCAAACACGCCCTGCCTGAAGTCAGGCTTGGATTCACTACCAATCACGCCCTGCCTAAAGTTAGGCTCAGATTCACAACCAATCACGACCTGAAGTCAGGCTAGGATTCACAATCAATCATGCCATGCCTGAAGTCAGGCTCGGATTCACAACCAATCACGCCCTGCCTGAAGTCAGACAAGTATTCACAACCAATTAGCCCTGCCTGAAGTCAGACTCAGATTCACAACCAATCTGCGTGTTGACATACCTGTGATCAATAGTAAATGACTAACTACTCGAGCCATTGACGTCCCTACATATGGATGAATACTTCTGACAAGTGATAGAATTTAATTGATAACCTACAGTTTTCCTGAATGGGGAACATTTTAACAAGACAGAGGATTTTTTTTACTGTACCATATTGTTATTAGATTTATAACATTGTTAATCAGTACTATTTATATATTGGTCTAGAATGTGATGTAAATATGGCCTAAAGTTATCCCCAATAAATGACTACAAAACTCACAATTGTTTTTTTTTTCTTAACAGTGCTACACCACTTTTCAATCTAATTAAAATTTAATCTTTCACTTGCTCCCCCTTTTTGTTATTGGTCGCTGTTTTCTAAGAAACTTTTACTTGCTCCCCCCTTTTTGTTATGGGTCGCTGCGTTGTAAGATCTACATGCAGCGACCATAGCAAAAAGGCGGGAGCAAGTTCTAAGATTTAATTTTATTTAGATTGACCACTTGTAGGAAATTTTTAGCATCCAGTTTTTATTTCAAAGCTAGCAGGAGGACCCTCTGAAAACCTCCAACGTGATAACCAGCAAGGCTTGTCAATTAAATTGAGGTTTACACAAACAGGGGATTTTATCCTGGCACGAAAAAGCTACGGTGAGTGAGGGGGGGGGGGGGGGATGTTATATTCTTCATTAAATTTTGAAAACATTGAATCCTCACATTTTGATCTTGTTTGATTGTCAATGCATCAGTTCTTTTATAAATGATCTTTTCAGAGATTAATTTAAATAGAACCAAGAAAATTAGGAAAAAGCCAGGAAACTCAAGTCAAGAAAACTGGAAAAATCAATTTAGCACCATATAACTTATAGATTTTTCATTTGTAGGTCAAATGATATTAAATAAACACTATTATTCACTTTTGTTATTTCCAATCATCATGTTTTCATTTTTTACAAATCAACAAAATAGAATGCATTTCATCTGAAGCCAATCAAATGTTAAGGCTTTTCTTATTTACAAACATTAACGATATCTGTTTGATCTCTGTAGATTCTAATACATCCATCACAAAAATTAAGTCTATGTGATTTTTTTCTTGTTTAGATTTTGCTGATCTTTTCTAAAACAATTTGTAAATTTAAACTGAAGACTAAAACATTGGGATGGGAAGAAATGAAGCTCTGCATTGTTTTACTGGTCACTATAGACAGGTCTTCATGTTATGACTTATTGTTTTACTGGTCACTATAGACAGGTCTCTGTGTTATGACTTATTGTTTTACTGGTCACTATAGACAGGTCTCTGTGTTATGACTTATTGTTTTACTGGTCACTATAGACAGGTCTCTGTGTTATGACTTATTGTTTTACTGGTCACTATAGACAGGTCTGTGTTATGACTTATTGTTTTACTGGTCACTATAGACAGGTCTTCATGTTATGACTTATTGTTTTACTGGTCACTATAGACAGGTCTTCATGTTATGACTTATTGTTTTACTGGTCACTATAGACAGGTCTTCATGTTATGACTTTTTGTTTTACTGGTCACTATAGACAGGTCTCTGTGTAATGACTTATTGTTTTACTGGTCACTATAGACAGGTTTTCATGTTATGACTTATTGTTGTACTGGTCACTATAGACAGGTCTTCATGTTATGACTTATTGTTTTACTGGTCACTATAGACAGGTCTCTGTGTTATGACTTATTGTTTTACTGGTCACTATAGACAGGTCTTCATGTTATGACTTATTGTTTTACTGGTCACTATAGACAGGTCTCTGTGTTATGACTTATTGTTTTACTGGTCACTATAGACAGGTCTTCATGTTATGACTTATTGTTTTACTGGTCACTATAGACAGGTCTTCATGTTATGACTTATTGTTTTACTGGTCACTATAGACAGGTCTTCATGTTATGACTTATTGTTTTACTGGTCACTATAGACAGGTCTTCATGTTATGACTTATTGTTTTACTGGTCACTATAGACAGGTCTCTATGTTATGACTTATTGTTTTACTGGTCACTATAGACAGGTCTTCATGTTATGACTTATTGCTACACTTACTTGATGTACTGTTCCTTCTATTTCAACAGGAACTATAAAATCTGCATTGCTTATTGGCTACAAATACATGAAATAACAATGGAGAATAAAATCTGCATTATTTGTTGGCTGAACAATAAAAACTAGACAAAGTCGATCTAGCGATCACTAATACCCCCTGCGTTTTTCGTGGACTGTGACCTTGAAATTTGATAGATTTCCACCAAAATCAATAGGCTTCTTACCAACAAAATATATAACAATATTTTACAGTTTCATTAAAATCGGATGCAAACTTTTTGAGTTATTGTCCGGAAACAACTTTTTTGTAAAAATTTCTAACGTTTTTCGTGGACTGTGACCTTGAAATTTGAGGTATTTCCCCCAAAATCAATAGGCTTCTTACCAACCTGATATATAACAATATCCCAAAGTTTCATTCAAATCACATGCAAACTTTTTGAGTTATCGTCCGGAAACAACTTTTTTGTAAAAATGTCTAACATTTTTCGTGGACTGTGACCTTGAAATTTAACCCATTTCCCCCAAAATCAAAAGGCTTTTTACAAAACCTGATATATAACAATATCCCAAAGTTTCATTCAAATTGAATGCAAACTTTTTGAGTTATTGTCCGGAAACAACTTTTTTTGTAAAAATGTCTAACGTTTTTCGTGGACTGTGACCTTAAAATTTGACATATTTCCCCCAAAATCAATAGGCTTCTTACCAACCTGATATATGACAATATCCCAAAGTTTGATTCAAATCAGATGTAAACTTTTTGAGTTATTGTCCGGAAACAACTTTTTTGTTAAAATTTCCAACGTTTTTCGTGGACTGTGACCTTGAAATTTGACGGATTTCCCCCAAAATCAATAGGCTTCTTACCAACCTGATATTTAACAATATCCCAAAGTTTCATTCAAAACTTTTTGAATTATCATCCGGAAACCAAATGTGGACGGACGAACGGACGGACGGACGGACATGAGGACCACTATATACCCCCGACTCTGTCGAGCGGGGGTATAAAAAACAATAACTTGTTAAACTTCACATCTGTCTAATTTAATTCAAAAACTCTAATGTAGTCACTAGCCAGTAAAGTGACACCTGCCAGACAGTCATGTACTAGTACTAATGTAGTCACTAGCCAGTAAAGTCACATTTAGGTGACACCTGCCAGACAGTCATGTACTAGTACTATGTATCAGCAATTGTCATTCTACCATACTGGTTACTAAGGAACTGAACTAACCTGAAAACTTTTTGATGAACCTACAGCTTAAGCTTACAAGGAAATACTCCAACCCTCATGTCTTGCCTCTAGGGGTTTTAGTTGCAGGTGAGACAAAAATGAGGTTGTCTTTATTGATTTTAGACCATTCCATGATTGTGGTTTTGGATGAGAAAAAGCTGTGGATTCTCAGTAAATCAGCCAACTTGAATCTCTTAACTTACTGTGGGCAACTTCTCCCTGACGATAACCTACTCTACAACTTCATAGAGGATTGCAAAATTAATCCCACAATATTTGATAACCATAGAAAGCTATTTACAAAACTTCATTACTGTATCAGTGATCCTTGCTGAGAAAAATGTGAACAATGGTTATGACCACACCCACACACACACACCAAAAAACAGTATACCACTATCCCTTAACAGACACGGGTGAATATTTAAAATGAACTTTGAAATCTTACCTTAAATGAACTATGAACTAATGTCTCATCTAAGTCTATAACAACACACTTTTTAGTGGAATCCTGATTTAATACAGGAGCTAACAAATATTTTTCAGCATTAGTCTGAAATTGAAAAAATAAATAAATATGTAATTATGCAAAACTTGTGTTATCCTCAATTTTTAAAAATCTAAATGCAGTCCCAGTTCTTAAGAACAACCCACAGAAATGTGACAGCGTGGTCTGATATGTATGTATTAACAATAGTCAAATATTTATATTTATTACACAGCATTTTGATAATTGCCCTACCATCATCCAACCATTTCCAGGTTAACACATGAGATAAGGGATGACAATAGATGTAATTAAAAAAATGCCATAAAATAGTCTTTTTTTAAATAATATTGTATACAGTAATGTACAGTGTCTTGATATTAAAATATCATCTAGCATTTTTCAGCTACACCATGGTGTTTTCTGGTTTTATAAGGTGAGGAAGCCAAAGAACCCACTGTAATCATTGACCTTCAGTATTAGGTGAGGTAGCCCAAGTACCTGCTGTAATCCCCAACCTTCAGCAGGAATGATTGCCAGATTATTTCTTTAAATGGAGTTTTAACTTAATGATAGCATCCATACTTTATTACTTTATTGTTGAAAGAAGACCAAGCACAAAGGGAATAACATAATACTTCCACCACCTTGTGTGGCAGAGTATAACAACCTTGACCTTCAGCAGTAATGATTGTGTCTGGCTCTGCATCAACCCAGTATATCATTCTTGTTGGTTTATAGATGTTGCCAATTACTGATTATACCACACATGTTGTCAGAAAAACAATGCCAGTAACGAGTACATGTAACAGAGAAAAAATATACCAGTAGCGAGTACATGTAACAGCTGATCCACACACAATGCCAGTAACCAGTACATGTAACAGCTGATCCACACACAATGTCAGTAACGAGTACATGTAACAGCTGATCCACACACAATGCCAGTAACCAGAACATGTAACAGCTGATCCACACACAATGCCAGTAACGAGTACATGTATCAGCTGATCCACAAACAAGGCAAGTAACGAGTACATGTAACAGCTGATCCACACACAATGCCAGTAACGAGTACATCTAACAGCTGATCCACACACAATGCCAGTAACGAGTACATGTAGCAGGGAAAACAAGGCCAGTAAAGAGTACATGTAACAGCTGATCTACACACAATGCCAGTAACCAGTACATGTAACTGCTGATCCACACACAATGCCAGTAAAGAGTACATGTAACAGCTGATCCAGAAACAATGCCGGTAATGAGTACATGTAACAGCTGATCCACACACAATGCCAGTAACGAGTACATGTAACAGCTGATCCACACACAATGCCAGTAACGAGTACATGTAACAGCTGATCCACACACAATGCCAGTAACCAGTACATGTAACAGCTGATCCACACACAATGCCAGTAACCATTACATGTAACAGTTGATCCACACACAATGCCAGTAACCAGTACATGTAACAGCTGATCCACACACAATGCCAGTAACGAGTACATGTATCAGCTGATCCACACACAATGCCAGTAACGAGTACATGTAACAGCTGATCCACACACAATGCCAGTAACCAGTACATGTAACAGCTGATCCACACACAATGCTAGTAACGAGTACATGTAACAGCTGATCCACATACAATGACAGTAACCAGTACATGTAACAGCTGATCCAGACACAATGCCAGTAACCATTACATGTAACAGCTGATCCACACACAATGCCAGTAACCATTACATGTAACAGCTGATCCACACACAATGCTAGTAACGAGTACATGTAACAGCTGATCCACATACAATGACAGTAACCAGTACATGTAACAGCTGATCCAGACACAATGCCAGTAACCATTACATGTAACAGCTGATCCACACACAATGCCAGTAACCATTACATGTAACAGCTGATCCACACACAATGCCAGTAACCAGTACATGTAACAGCTGATCCACACACAATGCCAGTAACGAGTACATGTAACAGCTGATCCACACACAATGCTAGTAACGAGTACATGTAACAGCTGATCCACATACAATGACAGTAACCAGTACATGTAACAGCTGATCCACACACAATGCCAGTAACCAGTACATGTAACAGCTGATCCACACACAATGCCAGTAACCATTACATGTAACAGCTGATCCACACACAATGCCAGTAACCAGTACATGTAACAGCTGATCCACACACAATGCCAGTAACGAGTACATGTATCAGCTGATCCACACACAATGCCAGTAACAAGTACATGTAACAGCTGATCCACACACAATGCCAGTAACGAGTACATGTAACAGCTGATCCACACACAATGCCAGTAATGAGTACATGTAACAGCTGATCCACACACAATTCCAGTAACAAGTACATGTATCAGCTGATCCACACACAATACCAGTAACGAGTACATGTAACAGCTGATCCACATACAATGACAGTAACCAGTACATGAAACAGCTGATCCAGACACAATACCAGTAAAGAGTACATGTAACAGCTGATCCACATACAATACCAGTAAAGAGTACATGTAACAGCTGATCCACACAGAATGCCAGTAAAGAGTACATGAAACAGCTGATCCACACACAATGCCAGTAAAGAGTACATGTATCAGCTGATCCACACACAATGCCAGTAAAGAGTACATGTATAGCTGATCCACACAGAATGCCAGTAAAGAGTACATGTATCAGCTGATCCACACAGAATGCCAGTAAAGAGTACATGTAACAGCTGATCCACACACAATAACAGTAAAGAGTACATGTATCAGCTGATCCACACAGAATGCCAGTAAAGAGTACATGTAACTGCTGATCCACACACAATGCCAGTAACGAGTACATGTAGCAGCTGATCCACACACAATGCCAGTAAAGAGTACATGTAACAGCTGATCCACACACAATACCAGTAAAGAGTACATGTATCAGCTGATCCACACAGAATGCCAGTAAAGAGTACATGTATCAGCTGATCCACACACAATGCCAGTAAAGAGTACATGTAACAGCTGATCCACACACAATGCCAGTAAAGAAAACATGTATCAGCTGATCCACACACAATGCCAGTAAAGAATACATGTATCAGCTGATCCACACACAATGCCAGTAACCAGTACATGTAACAGCTGATCCACACACAATGCCAGTAAAGAGTACATGTAACAGCTGATCCACACACAATGCCAGTAAAGAGTACATGTAACAGCTGATCCACACACAATGCCAGTAAAGAGTACATGTAACAGCTGATCCACACAGAATGCCAGTAAAGAGTACATGAAACAGCTGATCCACACACAATGCCAGTAAAGAGTACATGTATCAGCTGATCCACACAGAATGCCAGTAAAGAGTACATGTAACAGCTGATCCACACACAATGCCAGTAAAGAGTACATGTAACAGCTGATCCTAACACAATGCCAGTACGAGTACATGTAGCAGCTGATCCACATACAATGCCAGTAACGAGTACATGAAACAGCTGATCCACACACAATGCCAGTAAAGAATACATGTATCAGCTGATCCACACAGAATGCCAGTAAAGAGTACATGTAACAGCTGATCCACATACAATGACAGTAACCAGTACATGTAACAGCTGATCCACACACAATGTCAGTAACGAGTACATGTAACAGCTGATCCACACACAATACCAGTAAAGAGTACATGTATCAGCTGATCCACACAGAATGCCAGTAAAGAGTACATGTAACTGCTGATCCACACAGAATGCCAGTAAAGAGTACATGTAACAGCTGATCCACACACAATACCAGTAAAGAGTACATGTATCAGCTGATCCACACACAATGCCAGTAACCAGTACATGTAACAGCTGATCCACACACAATACCAGTAAAGAGTACAAGTATCAGCTGATCCACACACAATGCCAGTAAAGAATACATGTATCAGCTGATCCACACACAATACCAGTAAAGAATACATGTATCAGCTGATCCACTGCATTGTACTATTAATGACCACCCAAATCATTGTAAGATTGCCCAATGAATTGTACTTTTAATGACCAACCAAATCATTGTAAGATTGCCCAATGCATTGTACTATTAACGATCACCCAAATCATTGTAAGATTGCCCAATGCATTGTACTATTAATGACCACCCAAATCATTGTAAGATTGCCCAATGCATTGTACTATTAACGATCACCCAAATCATTGAAAGATTGCCCAATGCATTGTACTATTAATGACCACCCAAATCATTGTACGATTGCCCAATGCATTGTACTATTAATGACCACCCAAATCATTGTAAGATTGCCCAATGCATTGTACTATTAATGACCACCCAAATCATTGTAAGATTGCCCAATGCATTGTACTTTTAATGACCACCCAAATCATTGTAAAATTGCCCAATGCATTGTACTATTAATGACCACCCAAATCATTGTAAGATTGCCCAATGCATTGTACTTTTAATGACCACCCAAATCATTGTAAGATTGCCCAATGCATTGTACTTTTAACGACCACCCAAATCATTGTAAGATTGCCCAATGCATTGTACTATTAACGATCACCCAAATCATTGTAAGATTGCCCGATGCATTGTACTTTTAACGACCAACCAAATCATTGTAAGATTGCCCAATGCATTGTACTTTTAACGATCACCCAAATCATTGTAAGATTGCCCAATGCATTGTACTATTAACGATCACCCAAATCATTGTAAGATTGCCCAATGCATTGTACTTTTAACGATCACTTAAATCACTGTAAGATTGCCCAATGCATTGTACTATTAACGACCACCCAAATCATTGAAAGATTGCCCGATGCATTGTACTTTTAACGACCACCCAAATCACTGTAAGATTGCCCAATGCATTGTACTTTTAAGGACCACCCAAATCATTGTACGATTGCCCAATGCATTGTACTTTTAAGGACCACCCAAATCATTGTAAGATTGCCAAATGCATTGTACTATTAACGACCACCCAAATCATTGTAAAGATTGCCCAATGCATTGTACTTTTAACAACCACCCAAATCATTGTAAAATTGCCCAATGCATTGTACTATTAACAATCACCCAAATCATTGTAAGATTGCCCAATGCATTGTACTTTTAACGACTACCCAAATGATTGTAAGATTGCCCAATGCACTGTACTATTAACGACCACCCAAATCATTGTAAGATTGCCCAATGCATTGTACTATTAACGACCACCCAAATCATTGTAAGATTGCCCAATGCATTGTACTTTTTCTCTGAACAACTAATCCTAAGAAGCTACAATAATTTTTTTATCACAATGAGTATTGAATACATAATGTTGTCATGTGGACAGTATTATCCAATGATATGCCTAGATATAAACTAACTTGTATACTCAGAAGGCAATCGGAACATCAGCAAATTTCATATTCATATTTATTAGGTGTGAATATAAAAATTTAAATGAACTAAAAAATTATCATTAAAAGGAAGTACAGATCTTAGGAAATACTCAGAATCAATAAAAGACCAATACAGAATATGCCAGTTCCCAACAATTTTATTGAATAATCCAAACAGTCCGGATCGATGGTCTGTATGAATAGTCTGTTTGTAAATCAGTAATGCCCACTGGGCAATATCTGTATTGCTCTGCAGGCAGTAAGAACAAAGATATTGACCTGTAGACTTTTATATTTATTCAGTTGTTACAAATATTAAGTATGCCGAATTTTGCAGCCGATTTTTACTTATTATTTAATAAACAATAAACAAATTGGGTATAGTTTGCATTGTGTATGAAGCTTAGGGAATGCAGAAATTTAATATACAAGAGGTATATTTTTTATAATATACTTATGTTGTATTTATCGTGCAATTAAAAAAATGCTTAAAATATTTTTTACAACAAAACTGTTTATTATTTGAACCCCAAAGCTCCCCCAAGTCTAAAATTACAATCAAAATTTTCTGATTGGTCAATACTTTTCCAGACTAGTTTAAGTTCACAAAATGCAGAAATATAGTCCAAAATACACATGCTGCATTTTCCAAAAATAAACGATTTTCAGTCCATGATTTTTTTAAATGAAAATATTGCACACATCGAAAATGTTAACGTTTGACACAACAAGTCCAGGAATAGGTCACGTTTACATGCGTGTTTAGTTTGGGGCGTTTTCAGTGAAAGTAAACAACGAACCACAACAATTCTTGGGCGATTCATATTGTGGGTATGGCTAAAAAATATAGCAAAATATGTATTAGTAAAAAACCACAGATCGTATGAATTCAACACCCTGTATTTGTCTAACAAAGCAGTGATTGCAGGACAAAACATGTAACTTGACTTACCCTTGGGTTTCCATTTTCTTCCACCGCAGGGACATGACTGACGGTTGTTGGATTATTATTATTATTGTTTCCAAAACAACACAAAATAGAACTGAATATATTGCGATTTCTAGGTTTTTTCAGTTGGCTATTGGAGTTTGTCGTCGTCGTACCTATAAAACAAAACAAAAACAAAATTATTTTTTTTCAGTTCATCTATTTTGATTTTTATACCACTTTTGGCTATGTCATAGCTCCTATGGCAGGGAAGGAGGAAAGGGAAGTACCAACTAAGGACCATGGACCTCCAGCACAAACTTGTTAATCAATTAAATGTAAAGAGTCTGGAATATCTTGCCTGGGCAAACCCTAGTCAGGCATATCTTTCCAGGCTTGCCCTGGAGTCAAGCATACCTTGCCATGGATTGCCCTAGAGTTGGGCATACCTTACCCGGGCTTGCCTGGAGTCAAGCATACCTTCCCCTGGCTTGCCCTAGAGTCTGGCATACCTTGCTCAGGATCGCCCTCACAACCAGTGTTAACACACTCATAGCATCAACAGTAGACCACAGAGTACCCCAAAAATGTTGGGAAAAAATAAATGATGTTAAATCAAGGGTTTGTCCCCAAGACGTTTCACAAGGGATCCTTACAATATGAATCTATTACTTGTAAATGAACAATTAAGCCTCCATTCATATACACATCAAATTCAAAAGAACCAACTATTTTACTTCACAATTCCATTAAAAAATATTGTTTATTACATGCTAATAAGAGGTATGGGTCAATTTTTAACTTCAACTGGTGTAAAAATAAATATCCTACAAGTGTCATGTAAGTGCTTGTTAACAACTGATGATAAAACCTTTTGATATATGTCTAGACTATGGGAAGATAATAGAAAATATACATTTATTAAATAAACCATCATTTTCCTCATTGCTTATTCTTTAAACACCTCAATCTGTCAATTTGTTAGTCCAATTTTGTGATTTCTAAAAACCTTCATTATAAGGCACCAAGCTAAATAAATCCCATAGAAAAGTTAGTGACCTCCCAAGAAAACTGTTATACATGTACATTTCATTTTCCAGAAATTGATTTGCACATAGTACATAACTAGAAAAGAAATTTACCCGCGCTCGACACAAACGTTAATTACATCAAATCAAGGGAGGTAATTATTTCATGCTCACTGTTAAGATCTTATTGTTATCCCAAGATTACTACATCATCATCATGTGGTAAACTATGTACCACGTTTCACGAAGGTGTGAATGCATTTTCATAAAAAAAAGTTTTAGTTCAAAGGTATTAACTTGAGGAGGGACTGACGAATTGATGGACCAAAAATCTATGTCTCCAAACTTTAATTGGCAGAACATAAACTATCTGTAATTACTGTTGCATTTGATTGTATTGTTTTTATGTTGAATGCTGTTTAACTCCACTTCATCAATTTATCAGCTATATCATGGTGTCCAGTTTTTGTTATGGGAGGAAGCCGAAGAACCAGGAGGAAACCCCCGATTTTCTTTGTTAGGAAAACTGCCAATCATTGTACCGGTAAATCCAGATTGGAGTTGAGTACATCCTGACAATATAAACAAACCTGTGTTTACCATGGTAAAAAATGTTAAAAAATACACAAATTGAAGCTAATTATTATTTCAAGATACTTGCCAAGAAAAAGCTCAGCAATTAACCTAACAATCAAACGAGATAATCCACCAAAACAACCAATTTTCTTCTCTGAATGTATCATTATATTTTCACATCATGCCTATACATTTCTCACTTTCCTATATTTGATCATGTGACCAACATATGTCTAAATACCACAAAAGAAAATCCAATAATACTAATGTGCACACGTAGGTAATAAGCATAAATAACAATGTGACAGAACAAACGTCTGAATACCACAAAGTAAAAGAATTCAATATTATGGCCATGTGTTTCATGTATTTAAAAGTACTAGTACATGTATGTACTAATCAATATCTGATGAACATAACACCAGAGAGCTATTCCTAATTATTTCCAACCTCTTATAATTAGCAAATAAACTGGGATTAGTGAAAACATTCTTCAATACAAAAGAATTTGTACTTTATAAGAAATAGGAAGAAAACCGCAGAACAATAAGAACCGAAGGGACAATTACAAATTTCCATATAGATACCGGTAAATACAACACAAAACAAATGCAAAACAAATGCAAAAACAGAAAAACAGAAAGAAAGTAATCTGAACCCAATAAATAATCATGGGTGCAGATAAGTATGCCTTTCCGGACTCTTATTAGATACCCATCGAGTTTTGTTTGTCTCTTTAAATGATTTTTAACACCACTTGACATACCATGTATCAACATTGAGGCAAAATCCAACCGACAATCCTTGGTTGAAAAATCAACATTTAGGTCAAATCCAACAGACAATTCTTGGTCAATAATCAACATTTAGGTCAAATCCAACAGACAATTCTTGGTCGACAATCAACATTGAGGCCAAATCCAACCGACAATTCTTTGTTGATTATCAACATTGAGGCCAAATCTAACTGACATTATTTGTTGATAATCAACTTTATAACAAACAACAACAATGCTACTAGTACTTTAAATAAAAGCTATGACCTGAGGACCATTCAAATAAAAGATATGATCCTAGGACCATTAAAATTTTATGACTTCTAGTGGTATTTTGTATACCAATGCATACTGGGAATTACAAATTCTAACAAGGACTTGACCATTACAAAAAGATATTATCAAACATCTTTACAAAACTGCCACTAATTTATGGAAGTAAATTTGGTTATATCTTATATAAGTGAGGTACACATACTCATAGGGTCAAGAATAGCATATATTAGTGTGGTACAGATGGGGATAATAACAGCATATATATATAGTTGTGAGGTATGGGGTAAAAAATAGCAAAAGAATAGTATAAACTTGCCACCAAAATATTCTTTCGCTATGATCTTGGAATCGAAATATGAATCAATAAAAGAGGGTTTTTTTTCAAAAAATTATTATGCTTTTATTTTTTGTAATGATAAAAATTTACAAAAGGCTCATTTACCAGCAGTGTTATAAGCTATCATGGTAACAAAAGTTAAATATTTTGGTCATGATGCCATGTTGACCGACATGAACTGACCATTACTTTTAGACATCCTCCCATTCAGAGCCTCAACGAACCTATTACCCTGTTAAAATGTAAATATGGATAATTCATTACTGTGACATAAACTACGTATAAAACAGAAATATAATAGTGGGGTATTTAATTCTCTCAAGTTTTAATAAAAAGAACAAAACTTTATATCAAGACGTATGGCATAAACCGAGTAAATCGTATTTATTGCCATCAGCAAAATTTACAAGTAAACATTAAAGAACTGTAGGAACTGTGTAACTCGAGTTTTATCTTTCTCCATCTGTCCACCGTATGCAGCCAACCAATGTCCACTCTGTTGTTACTATAAGTTCATATTTTGTTTGAGGGGCCTCGGTGGCCGAGTGGTCAAGGTAGTTCGTCTACCATTGATCACGTGGTCTGTCAACACTGAGATTGCGGGTTCGATTCTCACTGCAGGCAGGGTGTACTCGACTCCAATCTTAATTGACAAGGATTGCCAGTTTTCCTACCGCAGGTCGGGGGTTTTCCCCGGGTACTCCGGCTTCCTCCCCCAATAAAAACTGGACGCCATGATATAGCTGAAAATTGCTGAAAGTGGCGTTAAACACCATCAAACAAACAAACAAACATATTTTGTTTGAATGGTGTTTAACCTCACTTTTGTTTAACATAGCTACAATAACCCCTTTCCTACAGAGGATGTTTTATGTAGCTACCCTCCCCCATTTCCTATATAAGATGTTTTACATAGCTACCCTCCCCCCTTTCCTATAGAGGATGTTTTACATAGCTACCCTCCCCCCTTTCCAACAGAGGATGTTTTACATAGCTACCCTCCCCCCTTTCCTATAGAGGATGTTTTACTTAGCTACCCTCCCCCTTTCCTACAGAGGATGTTTTACTTAGCTACCCTCCCCCCTTTCCTATAGAGGATGTTTTACTTAGCTACCCTCTCCCTTTTCCTACAGAGGATGTTTTATATAGCTACCCTCCACCTTTCCTATTGAGGATGTTTTATGTAGCTACCCTCCCCTTTCTATAGAGGAATTTTTACCCTCCCCCCTTTCCTATACAGTATGTTATACTAAGCTACCCCCCCTTTCCTACAGAGGATGTTTTACATAGCTACCCTCCCCCATTTCCTGCAGAGGATGTTAAACATAGCTACTCTCCCCCCTTTCCAACAGAGGATGTTTTATATAGCTACCCTCCCCCCTTTCCTATAGAGGATGTTTTACATAGCTACCCTCCCCCCTTTCCAACAGAGGATGTTTTACATAGCTACCCTCCCCCCTTTCCTATAGAGGATGTTTTACTTAGCTACCCTCCCCCTTTCCTACAGAGGATGTTTTACATAGCTACCCTCCCCCCTTTCCTATAGAGGATGTTTTACTTAGCTACCCTCTCCCTTTTCCTACAGAGGATGTTTTACATAGCTAACCTGCCCCATTTCCTATAGAGGATGTTTTATATAGCTACCCTCCCCTTTTCCTACATAGGATGTTTTACATAGCGACCCCCCCCCCCTCCCCCCTTTCCTACAGAGGATGTTTTATATAGCTACCCCCTCCTTTCCTACAGAGGATGTTTTACATAGCTACCCTCCCCCTTTCCTACAGAGGATGTTTTATATAGCTACTCCCACCTTTCCTACAGAGGATGTTTTACATAGCTACCCCCCTCCCTTTCCTACAGAGGATGTTTTACATAGCTACCCCCCCCCCCCACCTTTCCTACAGAGGATGTTTTATATAGCTACTCTCCCCCCTTTCCAACAGAGGATGTTTTACAAAGCTACCCCCACCTTTCCTACAGAGGATACCCCCCTCCCTTTACTACAGAGGATGTTTTATGTAGCTACCCCCTCCCTTTCCTACAGAGGATGTTTTACATAGCTACCCCCCCCCCACCTTTCCTACAGAGGATGTTTTACATAGCTACTCTCCCCCCTTTCCAACATAGGATGTTTTACATAGCTACCCTCCCCCTTTCCTACAGAGGATGTTTTATATAGCTACCCTTCCCCTTTCCTACAGAGGATGTTTTATATAGCTACCCTCCCCCTTTCCTACAGAGGATGTTTTATATAGCTACCCTCCCCCTTTCCTACAGAGGATGTTTCACATAGCTACCCTCCCCCTTTCCTACAGAGGATGTTTTACATAGCTACCCTCCCCCTTTCCTACAGAGGATGTTTTATATAGCTACTCTCCCCCCTTTCCTACAGAGGATGTTTTACATAGCTACCCCCCCCCACCTTTCCTACAGAGGATGTTTTATATAGATACTCTCCCCCCTTTTCATACAGAGGATGTTTTACATAGCTACCCTCCCACTCTACAACAGGGGATGTTTTATATAGCTACCCTCCCCCCTTTTCCAACAGAGGATGTTTTACATAGCTACCCTCCCCCTTATAGAGGATGTTTACCCTCCTATTCCATTATCTATAATCTATAATACAAATTTTACAATTGTAAATTCTGAGTTCACCTATCAACACAGAAATGTAACAAAGGTCACACCAACCTTAAGTACTGGTAGACTAACCTACAGTAAAATTTGAATTGAAACAATGAACCATATAATTTTAATAATTATAGTATACATGTTAAATTCAAAAACTCTCCCAGGAGCCTCTATAGCTCACCTGAACCTGAAACCAAACAACCCTTTTTTATCCAGCTTTTCAGGAAAATAACTCCTATAAGGAGGAGCTTTTGATGCTTAGAGGGAGAAGGGGAGAAGGGAGGTTCACTTCAAATTTGCCCCTGTTATACCTTTTTAACTATCAGTCTAAAAGTCTCTTGACTCCCCCCCCCCCCCCCCCCATTTTCTATGGCCAACGTAGCTATGTAGGTCGTCAGGCGTCATGATTTGCACAATTTTGGTAGAGGACATCCTAAAGATGATGTGTGCAATGTTTCAAAACAGTCCTTTAATGGGTTGAAGAGGAGAAGATTTTTTAAAATCAAGTAAAATTGATTAAAAAATGTTCAAGGAGAATAATTCCTAAACGGTTCATCAGACAATCTTGACCCTAAGTCATTTTTGTAGCCCTCATAGAGCAGAACAATTAAGCAATGCTAACTTTTTCTCTAGTTCTAATAATTTTCAAGATTTTGAGGCAAAAATGGCAAAAATCATCAATTTCCACAATTAAAGGGCAATAACTCCTACAAGGAGTTGTCATACAACTTTGACCCAATGGAGTGTTTTGCAGAGCTTTTAATGCTGAAGAAGGGAGGTCTCTTTGGTTTTCCTGTATCTGTTATACTTTTTGAACTATAAGCCAAAAACTGTATTTTGACCCCCCTGTACTATTTTTAGCCATGGCGGCCATGTTGGTTGGTCTGAGGCCATGATTTGTGCAAACTTGGCAGAGCACATTTTACTGATGATGTGTGCAAAGTTTCAAAGCAATCCCTTCAGTGGTTTTGGAGGAGAAGATTTTTAAGAAAAGTTAACGACAACGACGGACGACGCTACTGAGACGACAGACGCCAAGTGATGGCAATAGCTCACATGACCCTTCGGGTCAGGCGAGTTAATAGAAAAATGAATTTTTGTAAATTTCGAATTGCCAATGACTCCTTAAATCTATAATACTATTAAGTTGGTCACTGCAATAATGTGCTGGCTATTGATTTTAAACATTTCATACTATGCCTCTGTTGTTTACATGTAGGTCACTGCTTCGATGTGTCGGCTAATGATTTTATACTTTTCATACTATGCCTCTGTTGTTTACATGTGGGTCACTGCTTCAATGTGTCGGCTAATGATTTTATACTTTTCATACTATGCCTCTGTTGTTTACATGTGGGTCACTGCTTCAATGTGTCGGCTAATGATTTTATACATTTCATACTATGCCTCTGTTGTTTACATGTGGGTCACTGCTTCAATGTGTCGGATAATGATTTAATACTTTTCATACTATGCCTCTGTTGTTTACATGTGGGTCACTGCTTCGATGTGTCAGCTATCGATTTTAAACATTTCATACTATGCCTCTGTTGTTTACATGTGGGTCACTGCTTCAATGTGTCAGCTAATGATTTTATACTTTCATACTATGCCTCTGTTGTTTACATGTAGGTCACTGCTTCGATGTGTCGGCTAATGATTTTATACTTTTCATACTATGCCTCTGTTGTTTACATGTGGGTCACTGCTTCAATGTGTCGGATAATGATTTAATACTTTTCATACTATGCCTCTGTTGTTTACATGTGGGTCACTGCTTCGATGTGTCAGCTATCGATTTTAAACATTTCATACTATGCCTCTGTTGTTTACATGTGGGTCACTGCTTCAATGTGTCGGATAATGATTTTATACTTTCATACTATGCCTCTGTTGTTTACGTGTGGGTCACTGCTTCGATGTGTCGGCTAATGATTTTATACATTTCATACTATGCCTCTGTTGTTTACATGTGGGTCACTGCTTCAATGTGTCGGCTAATGATTTAATACTTTTCATACTATGCCTCTGTTGTTTATGTGTGGGTCACTGCTTCGATGTGTCGGCTAATGATTTAATACTTTTCATACTATGCCTCTGTTGTTTACATGTGGGTCACTGCTTCAATGTGTCGGCTAATGATTTAATACTTTTCATACTATGCCTCTGTTGTTTACATGTGGGTCACTGCTTCAATGTGTCGGCTAATGATTTAATACTTTTCATACTATGCCTCTGTTGTTTACATGTGGGTCACTGCTTCGATGTGTCGGCTAATGATTTTAAACATTTCATACTATGCCTCTGTTGTTTACATGTGGGTCACTGCTTCAATGTGTCAGCTAATGATTTTATACTTTCATACTATGCCTCTGTTGTTTACGTGTGGGTCACTGCTTTAATGTGTCAGCTAATGATTTTATACTTTCATACTATGCCTCAGTTGTTTACGTGTGGGTCACTGCTTCAATGTGTCGGTTAATGATTTTATACATTTCATACAATGCCTCTGTTGTTTACATGTGGGTAACTGCTTCGATGTGTCGGCTAATGATTTTATACATTTCATACTATGCCTCTGTTGTTTAAGTGGTCCTAGACTTAAGCTATGGTAATATTATGTTGTAAATCAGCCACTTTTTATTCTAACATTGTTTGCAAAAGTTAGTCTGCTTTAGTGGTGTTCTATAAGCATCATATTCACACAAACTGTAAGACTTTTCAGGCATAAACTGCAAAGGGTTTCAACAGACAACAAACTTCTGCTCCTAGCTTAGAATTGTGTTCTAATTTAAGTAAAAATTTACTATGGGAAATCACCCTTTCAAAATTAAACAAGTGTGGACACAGAAAAATGTATCGCCTGCATTCAGCATCAGTAATGAAAATAAATTTCGTCATAAGCATTACGTAAATAGCATTAAATATCAGCAGCTGCCGGTATACCAAATATTGTCACCATACCATGCATGGTTACAGAGGAACTGTCCTAATACAAAAACTTTAAAGTAGTCGCTGGACTGTGAAATTGAGGTCAAGGTCAGGTGACACCTACCAGACAGTCATGTACTATTCATCAGCAACTTATATAACAAATATTGTCATCCTAACATGCATGGTTACAGGGGAACAGCAGTAACCCAAATCTTTAACGTAGTCGCTGGACCGTGAAATTGAGGTCAAGGTCACGTGGAACCTACCAGACGGTCATGTACTAGTCATCAGCAACCTATATACCAAATACCGTATAAGTGGTTTTTTTCGCGGTGATATAATTTTCGCTATATTCGCGATAAAAGTTGGGACGCGAAAATAAAAACTCGCGAAATATTTAGACCAATGATAGAGTTATTCATTATGATTACGGACCGCGAAAATTACATTACGCCAAAATAAACTCACACAGTTTTTTAACAAAAACGCTAAATTTTCCCCACGCGAAAAAAACCACTTATACGGTATTGTCATCCTACCATGCCTGGTAACAGAGTAACTGCCGTAACCCAAAAACTTTAACGTAGTCAATGGACCGTGAAATTGAGGTCAAGGTCAGGTGACACCTACTAGACAGTCATGTACTAGTCATCAGCAACCTATATACCAAATATTGTCATCCTACCATGCGTGGTTACAGAGGAACTGTCGTAACCCAAAAACTTCAACGTAGTCGCTGGACCGTGAAATTGAGGTCAAGGTCAGGGGACACCTACCAGACAGTCATGTACTAGTCATCAGCAACCTATACACCAAATATTGTCATCCTACCATGCGTAGTTACAGAGGAACTGTCGTAACCCAAAAACTTTAACGTAGTCGCTGGACCGTGAAATTGAGGTCAAGGTCAGGTGACAGGTGACTGACTGGCAAGTACTCATCATAAGCTACCTCTGGACCAAATTTGATGGACCTAGGGCTTCGGCTTACAAATATATGAAGCAAGATGTCAAGTGTTTACGCCGCCGCCGCCGGATTCCCATACATGTCTAGCCTCCAGCGACTTTCGTCGCAGGCGAGACAAAAACCACTGCATTTCAAAGGCTAATTAAATGTTTAAAATAAATGTTGATAAATTTCAATTTGCCCCTTTTTGGATCTACCAAAGGAGCACAAGATCAAACCCAAGTGGTAAGCAGTTTTTATTTGTCACTCAAAAAACTGCTGCCAATTACAGAGACTTTTACTACATGTATAGGCCAATATGCAGAACTCAATGTAATTATACCTTTTTTGACTACTTAGCCCAATATGTCAAATTGATTAGTCTACTTTGGTTTCAAAAACTAGGCCAATATGTAATCATATTGACTTTCAAAGCTACGTATTGGACTTAGGCATACTATGGTATTTTTTATTAACTAGTTCTGTAAAATACATGTGAAATTGTCCACATACATGTAATATGGATGCAGTGAAGTGAAGCCAATTAAAGAAAAACAGGGCCAATACAGGCATGTCACTTCAGGCAATTTATATATAAATATAATTTTAAAAACAAACACATTCGTTTGCATTACGAAAATTACAGCAGAATTTTCAAAGGACAAAATTACATATATTCATACTGAGGGTTGTTCATATTAAACTTTATTATATCCATGAGAAGCCGAATTGGATCCAGTATAGCTATATTGGTCATTGATAAAATGGTACTAATATTTACTCAACTGGTTAACAAAAGTGTCATTTAATGAGTGTTTTCATATTCTACATGTACTATGTTCTCTAAGCGGTATTGGGCCTCGAATAACTGTATTAGCACTCGGCGTTGTCTCTGGCTAATACAGATATCCTTGACCCAATACAGCTTCCCTTGCACAATATACAGGTCAAATATGAAAACACCCATTTAATAACACTGTAGTTTTGTATGGGCAGTTTTATTCATATTACTGTTAGTCAGTAAATATCTTTTCCGATTGCAATGGTGACCTTGACCTTTGACCTACTGACTCGACAATCAATGTGATTACATGTATAAACTGTCATTATAATGTTTTCTGATTTCTGAACCACTCTGTACCTCCAACTTTGTTAAAAATTAAAATTATAGCAATCTGTTTTATATCGCATTAATGGTGAGCTTTTCAGACTGCAAAAAGTTAAACATCTCCGCCTGACACTCAGTCAGGAATATCCAAAAAGGTTCCTTATCAAAAACATTTATGGAGGACACCAATACAATTTATTGTTTATGAACTACAGTTGGTCCTGCTGTGCTGACAACTCAAAGAATCCCAATAATAAAGGACGTGGATCTACAGAAAACTATGTTCAATTCCAAATCATCTTAGAAACCATTCAAAATAACTATACGAAAATTACCACAAAAATCAATGACAGGGTAATTTATTCCTTTTTTCGGTTTTTAATCTCAAAATAATTAAAGGCTATCCCAAGTTTTAAGCCAAACTGAAGGAAATTCTCATAAATGTTGATTATCTTTCATTCCTTTAAACACTTTCAGCTTTAATTTAAGCTTTTTCGCACAAGAAGATTAAGAATTTATGAGGATCTAACACTCTTTTGAATTTTAAATTAAACATATTTAGCCAGTAAATGTCACAAGGGATCAAAGGTCATGTTCAACATGGAATAACATCATTAAATTTGTTAAGATCAGGTGAAAGGTCCATTTCGTTTTGCTCAAGAGATCATGTGATCAGCCTGGGTAAGTATTATGCATAAGTTCTATTATAAGAACATGGGCAAGTATAAATACATCAATGTGCATAAAACAATGTCAATTATGATATATATGAATGATTATTCAGAAATTTATTCGAAAATCCTAAAAACTTTCAGTTTCTTTTACACAAGAGTAACAAAGTCCCATTCTGATGATACAAGTATTTTTTTGCCCTCCTTTCGGTCAAATACCTTCTCATTTAAATTTATGCAATAAAGATAATTTAGATACTTCAGATATTTATATATGGGTAATATTTAATTGAATTGCTGAGCAGTCATATTTTTCTTAAATATTTTTTTTTTAATATTTCAACTATTTGACAATATTTTTTTATTCATCAAAATTTAATATCTTCCAACTGCAAGTTCTATAAATATCGGCTTGCTTCCAAAAAGGGAGAAAAACCATCAATAAATAACATGTAAAATTCTAATTCAGGATTATAAGCTATCTTTAAATAGTCGGATGGTGCGTGGGTGTCCAGTCAATTAATCGGAGATTGCCAAACACTTAGACTTTATTAGTTTGATACTCGATATAGTACTGTTGCAATAAAAGTTATCACGTTCTATTTTGAGTCAGGATTGCAGTCTCCTGAAGTTTAAATAATCAATACATCATCATTCAGATATTATATTTATAAATAAAGATGACTTTGGACAATTGAATATAACATGATATATGTTCCCTAGTGTAATGCTGCTTATTGCATGAAGCGATTATGTTTCCAAATCAATTGTTCAGAAACTTGTTGTTAAACCTAATTAAATGTACAAGTTTGTTTGTGTTAAATTATGGCATCCAATTTTTAGAGTATACCATGGAAACCCAAACATATGTCAAGCACACCCTTCCTGCAGAAAGGTTCAAACTGACAACCTCTGAGTGAACACATGATCAATAATAGACTACCTTAACCACACTGCCAAAGATCCCCGAAATTATAGGTATAGACAAACATGATTTTTAGATGCAAGCACGGTCATACATCGGCATAATAGAAATCGTCACTTATAAATGGTCGGACAAAAAAACAAGACTTTGTTCGATCACAGTCTGCACCAAAAACTTATTCAACTACTAGTCCGACAGCAATTTTTGTAGGTTTTTGATTATATGTCTATATAAAAATTTGGCTTATTTTCACCAGTCCAAGCTAAATTTTACTAGTCTGGGGCATCGGACTAGTGGCTAACGGTGCAGACTGCGATCATTTTTTTTATATAAATACATGAATTTACTTTGTTAAATGCCACTTTCAGCAATTGTTCAGCTATATCATGGTGTCTAGTTTTTACTGGGGAGGAAGTCAGAGTACCAGGCGTAACCCTGCCCCCCCCCCTTGTGGCAGACCATCTGATCAATAGTAGATGTACTACTACCACAGAGGCAACCTAGAGAAATTGCTATATACATTGATCTAAAGAGTTTCTGCTGATAATTCTTCAAAATAAAAAGTTCTGTACTGGAAAGGAATGAAAAAAAGTTTCTATGCCTTTTAGTTTTGTCTATAGTTTGTCTGAATATTTTGAAACTTGTCATACAGTATACATACAGTATACAAACTTGATCATTTTATTGTGTGGTTTATGTTAAGTTTAAATCGGTCAGTTTACAGATACATGTATATGACCATGTTATGTGTAACTTTGATATGTTCTTTTAAATCCCTTATTAGAGACTATGTACAGAAAACGAAGAGCACTTTCTACTAGTATGTAATAATCATGCAAAAAACAGAAAATTGTATATGGAATAGATTATGATAAACATATAATTAACTTCGACAACTGAAACATGTCAGAAAAAATTAAATACATATTGACTCTATCAACACTAAAGCCAGTTGAAAATACTTGTTCCTTTAAGGAATACTTGGGGACCTTTAAATAACTTGATGTTTTAAAACTTGCTTCCTATTTAATTGTATATAGGTACAGATCTAATGAAACGGTGTTGGTTCACCTATATATTTCCTTCTACTAATTGTATATGTTTAAATTTTAAAGATTTATATGACAATAAAATTATGTTAATTTTTTTATTAACCAGTGATTAACCTGAGACGGGTAAGTATTGTATTCACTTTGGCAAAATTTTGTCCGTCACAGATTTGGTGTGAAACAGTTTTAAATGGACAAATATGCAATGTTAAGAGCTCAAACTTACAGGGATTTTTGGTCCCATTGAGTACTTGAGACATAAAGAGTTTTTTTTCTCCTAATTAATGTTCTTTGTTCTCTGCTATGTACACTGTTCTATAAATAGCATACACAGCTGCAGTCTTTATTGCAAAAGTACACCCAGAAGGGTGAAGACAATATTAACACAACTTGAAAACAGAGTAAACATATTGTAAAGATAAATAAGTATCAAATGGAGTTGGTTTTGCGCTGACTTTTAATAAAAATCACTGTTTTTATTTATCCAATTCCAGATTTTTATTTTTTTTTAAATGTTTTATTATCTACAGGTAATTATTTTACTTATTGTGCTGAATGTTTCTGTAAATAAAATTAACTTAAAAATCTTCGTGCCAAATTTGTATTAATACCTTGACAGGAAAACATTGAAGTAGGATGCACTTTCAGTATGTTACGAACAATGTCAAACTAAATAGTGAACCTTTTTAGCCAGAAATAACAAGAGGTTAAGTTTTTTGCTGACAAGTGGGAAAATACAAACATAGAGAAAAGCGTAAAAAGCTTTGGTCGTGTATGCCCGTGATCATTGATATTGAATCAAGGATGTGAAGTGTACATTCCATAACAGTGTTCAATATTTGTGCTAGATAACAAATATTGAACACTGGGCCTGTGGGTAAGTCTTATTAGTGTGAATACATTCCTCTTGTTTAATTTTGTTAAATGAATATTCAGATTTACTTGTATGTTTTGTACAAATACCATATACAGTGTGTCCATAACATGGGTTTTAGCATAAATAAACAATATACTAAAGTTTGCATTAATTAAAGGGAAATAACTCACACGACATCCTTGTATACACATGCATTGTCTGGATAACAACAATAAACTGACAGTTATTGCGCAATCACTGTTTATTTGTCAACAAACCAAACAATTTACACATCAATCAGGGATATGTATAACATACAATTGGCAATGTTCCCCAAGTCTGTAATGACTGGCCTGGTATGCATATAAGCAATTACTGTCTGCTCTGATTAACAGAATTCTACAGTCTGGTACAGGGAGAAGTAACTGGTACCTATTTCATACATACTACTATCAAATTTTGAAAGTATTTCCAAATTTGAATACTGAAGACTAAGATAAGGTGGAGTTGTTACAGGTAAAATTCAATGCAGGACTACTCATTGACAGGGCCAGGGGTTCTTTTTTGTCATTTGCTTCAATTTTTCACATGCTCAGAGAGAACTGCATGTTAGGTAATAAATATATATATATATATAGTGTTACATCTACATTAGGAAACAAGTAATTGTAAGAATAAATATTTCTTTTAAGAAATGTATTTAGTCCAATAATTTTTCATTTTATTACTTTTCTTCGGCATACATGTATGTTAACAATGCACTTTTTACGCCAATTTGAAGTACTAAGAAAAGGATGGACTCCAAAGGTCATGTGGTTTCTATGGGTACTACAGCTTCCTCCCAAATAAAACTGGAGACCATGATATACACTGTAGCTGAAAATTGCTGAAAGTGGCCTTAATAATAATTCAAATAAACTGATGTGTTGATCTCACAATCATGTAAGGTTGATCCAAACAGCATATGAGACAAATAAAATTGCTAATTATCTCCCTTATATATAATAAGTAGTCTCCCTTGTCAATTAATATATAAACAAGTTTATGTCTACAAATCTATCATGTAAACAAACAATATTACCAATGAATTAAACCAGCAGATATCAACTGATCTGTGTGTCAATATCAAACTTATCAATACATACTATAAACAAACACATTCTACTCTAGATAAAGGCAATCATGAAACAGAGGACATTTTAGCTATTTAAAAATTAATTTTCTCATTAGGAATCTGAAACATTTTCTCATCATAAAAAGAGAAAAACTAGTAGACTAGTTTTAAAAGTATGCACCTTAAAGGTTGATATGTTAGTGACAAATTTTTTTTTCACAGAGCGTGTCTGTATGTAAGACACAAAATGATGTCCCGTCTGACTAGCAACCACTACCTCATCTATTTCTACTGCTAAAGTTCTGACAAAGTCTTATAATCTCTAATTTATAAAAATCAAAGTTCTTTCGTACTGCCATCCATCATTATGTGTACAAACATGATTTTAAATATAAATGCTGTAGCTCTAAAAATAATGGATACATGTATTTAACGGAAAATTAATATCCTTTGGCCCCCCTGCATGTATGTTTTCAGATGGAATAATGGACAATACCAGGAGGCCAGGAGTGATGGTTGATACCGGGTATGTGCTTAACAAACAGGCTAACCTACATGCATGCTAGTCTATTGGTCAGTTGTGGACAGTACCAGGAGGCCAGGAGTGATGGTTGATATGTGCTTAACAAACAGGCTAACCTACATGCATGCTAGTCTATTGGTCAGTTGTGGACAGTACCAGGAGGCCAGGAGTGATGGTTGATATGTGCTTAACAAACAGGCTACCCTACATGCATGCTAGTCTATTGGTCAGTTGTGGACAATACCAGGAGGCCAGGAGTGATGGTTGATACCGGGTATGTGCTTAACAAACAGGCTACCCTACATGCATGCTAGTCTATTGGTCAGTTGTGGACAGTACCAGGAGGCCAGGAGTGATGGTTGATATGTGCTTAACAAACAGGCTACCCTACATGCATGCTAGTCTATTGGTCAGTTGTGGACAATACCAGGAGGCTAGGAGTGATGGTTGATATGTGCTTAACAAACAGGCTACCCTACATGCATGCTAGTCTATTGGTCAGTTGTGGACAATACCAGGAGGCTAGGAATGATGGTTGATATGTGCTTAACAAACAGGCTACCCTACATGCATGCTAGTCTATTGGTCAGTTGTGGACAATACCAGGAGGCCAGGAGTGATGGTTGATACCGGGTATGTGCTTAACAAACAGGCTAACCTACATGCATGCTAGTCTATTGGTCAGTTGTGGACAGTACCAGGAGGCCAGGAGTGATGGTTGATATGTGCTTAACAAACAGGCTACCCTACATGCATGTTAGTCTATTGGTCATTGTGGACAATACCGGGCATAAACGCCATTTTTTTTCGGTTTGAAGTAACCTCATTAAAAATGCAAAAAAAACCTTTAGAATCCGGATTTTGGCTTCACAAAAATAGGTAGTATTGGTTAATCGGAAACACACATACTCTTTTTTTTTTTTGGCCTTAAAGGAAAATAACACCTACTGAGGACGCCATTACACATTCACACTAAAAGCAACTATTGTAGACCTTAATGTGCTGATCAATTTGAAGTAATGGTTTTTTCTCTATAGCTATTATAATTTTTAAAATATTAACAAAAAACATGCATTGACACCCATTTTCTATTTTTAGTACCATCTTTGTTCGTTGATCAACAAACACCCGAAGTAAAAATTTGAAACTAGGAACCCTAAGGATGATTGTGGTTTAAGGATGATTGTTGTAAAAAAAAACTGGTCCAGTGGTTTCAGAGTAAAAGATTTTTTTAAAAGTTTTTGACAGACTCCAAGTGATGGCAAAGGCTCAGGTGTGCCTTTGGTCCAGGTGAGCTAAAAACTTAAAATGCAAAAAATCAAGAACTCAACCTACATGTATACTTCAACAGATGTGGTCCAAATAAAACTAACGTGAGAATAATTTCTTATAATACAGAAAACTCCCTAGCTACGTTTATATTGGTTATCAAATGTAATGTAACTCTATATCGTGATATAACATTACACCATGTATGACTCACCTGTATACACTGACCAGGGTACATGTGGAACTAATCCATAGGAAAGTCTGTTGAGTTTTAAATCACACATGATAATCACATCAACTGATTTTAAAGAACAGTTGTTTTACACGTAATTTACTTAAATGTGTTCTCATCAGATCCTTACTACATGTACATGTAATTGTACGTGTACATAACAATTTGTACAGAACCTTTTTTATTCTTCAATAAATAGCCAATTTCCGATACAGAATACCCAGAACTGATGCGCTCATGTGCCCACATCTGTACTTGTTGTGTAGATCACAATGCATGAAACAAGAACATTTGTACAGAAATATAATGTTTTCTTTTAACGTTCTTTTTTCATGCATTCTGAATGGATGACCGAGACAATGGAGTCTTAAACAATGAGTTGTCTGTAAGATATCCTGATGTGAAAGTTGTAATGTTGGTTTACAAAAGAAATAGGTACTTTCATACACTTTCAGGGAAGCCTGAAAGATCTGCCACACAAAATTTGACGTATTTTCAGTTGTTTCTCTGCACTCTACTAACAAAAAGTAAGCAAGAATCTATTATTCTCTTTTTTAAGTTTTAATGAGATAAAAATCTCTAATTATTAACATTTGTATGAAATCAGTAATAAAAAATGTACTGATCCTGGCCTTAAGGCCCACCAGGTCAAATGTTCCTTGGATGGTCCTTAATTGACATGATCCTGGCCTTAAGGCCCACCAGGTCAAATGTTCCTTGGATGGTCCTTGACATGATCCTGACCATAAGGCCCACCAGGTCAAATGTTCCTTGGATGGGGTCCTTGACCTGATCCCGGCCATAAGGCCCACCAGGTCAAATGTTCCTTGGATGGTCCTTGACATGATCCTGACCATAAGGCCCACCAGGTCCTTGACATGATCCTGACCATAATGCCCACCAGGTCAAATGTTCCTTGGATGTGGTCCTTGACCTGATCCCGGCCATAAGGCCCACCAGGTCAAATGTTCCTTGGATGGTCCTTGACATGATCCTGACCATAAGGCCCACCAGGTCAAATGTTCCTTGGATGGTCCTTGACATGATCCTGACCATAAGGCCCACCAGGTCCTTGACATGATCCTGACCATAATGCCCACCAGGTCAAATGTTCCTTGGATGTGGTCCTTGACCTGATCCCGGCCATAAGGCCCACCAGGTCAAATGTTCCTTGGATGGTCCTTGACATGATCCTGACCATAAGGCCCACCAGGTCAAATGTTCCTTGGATGGTCCTTGACATGATCCTGACCATAAGGCCCACCAGGTCAAATGTTCCTTGGATGGTCCTTGACCTGTGATCAGATCAGGACCACCATATTTTGCCAGTCTAGTGACTAGCCCTACAACCATGAATTTGGGGCGCCTAGATAATACAATTCTACTTGGGTCCTTAACCTGCAGGTCAACATTAAATCTTTAACAGGTTAACTTGTCTAGGACCTATAAATTTCTAGTCTGGTCCAGTTTAACTGTAGAGTCCTGGATATACCAGTGAAGTTGGTTAATATAACTTTCATCCATCACGACAACTAGTGGGGAATATTTACCATTGATCTCACGTAATATAATCTTGACAAAAATTACTAGTGTTATTGACTGTTTACAACCACAGAAAACAACTATAAATAGAACACACACTTTATTAAAATCTGTCACTTATGCTCCTTTCTGGGCTTACAAACAGTGCAAGTGACAATCAACATTTCATTTTTAATGTACCATCCAGTGTATGGATGAAATAAACCATGTGTTTATTAAAACAAGTTTCAATAAAATAATAATTCAAATTTGTGTCACTGCTGTCAATGTTATGACAAATTTATTTCTGTAAACAATACATGTATATGTATGGGACGGGTTTACTAGTTTAATGTCATGGACATGTAGAATGCTTTAAATGCAGCAAGGTTTGGAATCGTCATTAGGTTAAACCTATCTATATAGATCTAAAGAATGTGTTACCTGCAATAGTTTCTGAAGGTCTAAGACCTTGCCTTACATTGTAATAATCCTAGTTTAATTCATGTACATTCTATATATGGATTATACATGAAATACTTTGTAAATTTTCATTAAAGATTCAAAACAACCTGAAATAGATGACTGTACATAACAATTAGGAAGTGCTGGCAATCTTTAATTTCCAACTGTACATGACTATTTCATATGAAGTGATGGCCATCTTTAATTTCCAACTGTACATCACTATTTCATATGAAGTGATGGCCATCTTTAATTTCCAATCAACAAAAGAGGTGTTAAAGATCCTTCCCACACTAGTACTCCACTAAATGTTTTCAATAAAATTAAACCAGCATGTACATGGTACTTTGATTTTTTTAATAATTCTGGACAAAGTTCACATGTTGTGTCGAGGGTTAAAAGGCACAGGCAATACAAGTGCAAGTTTTCATGTCGCAGTGAAATTATTTGTTCTAACCAAAATGTAAGGCTCAATTGGTGAAAATGGAGGAACTCACCATCCCTGTAGAGGTTCTATATAAAGGTTTAATTACTTGTGGAGTTCCAAATAAGTTTTACTTAGGTTATAACAAGACAGCTGCAGTTGTGATTGGATTAAGTTACCGGTATATTAACAGTGTTGTACTCGTAGAAACTAGGAATAGGATTTGCTGAACATTTCAAATTTATCAATAAATCAAAAGAAGCTATGCCTTAATATTGAAGAATAATTGTCCATGAGTATGTGGAACACCCACTGACATGGTGGCAGTTAAAAATTCCCAGTGTAAACGTCCCAACAAGAGTTAGCAAGTCAGAATATATAAAATTAGATTTTTTGCATTAGACTCATTTGTTCACTTAGCTCGCAACAATTTATTCACTGTTTAATAGCCATATTCGTACTAACTTATGAGAAAACAAATTCCTGGGAATCTCAAGTATTTATAAACTAAAGGTGTAGGGGCACTGGTTACCAATGAATGGACCATGCCATCATGGGACAGTTTAATACACAACATTACTGAACCCTTTCCCGCCATCCCCCTTTTGTTTAACCAGCTAATTGCTTCTGACACTGGAAGTAAACAAAAACATGGACAAACAAATAACAGAGCTATTCTATAACTACTTTTCCTTTGGTCGAGAAAAAAATAATAAAAGTAAAAAATGGTGGTTTGTTCTTTCAGCGGAAGTGGTTAATAACAATCTTATGTTATAAATATATTTTAAAATGTAACATTTAGCTTCAATTACGAATTAATTAATCTACTCAAATATCAACAATTAGTGTGAAAATGAAGGAAGTCGCAAGACATTTGTAAGAAAAATGTTGAACATTGAGGAATGAAGTTTTGAATTTTTGGCAAGAGAATGTTTACACGACCTTCAACTTTTAAAATAACAATTAAGTCACGTGTTTCATGTTTGAATTGAGATCGCTTTCAAAAAAATAAATGTATTTATAACTAAGATAATATTTTTCTATGTTTATCTTTATCTTTTTTCAAATTCGTGGTAAAACCACGCACTACTTTGCACAGCGCAAGAACAGGTAATCTCAACATAAATCGCCATGTTGTGGCCACCTCAACGTAAACACTTACCTTTTTCCGATGGAGGAAACGTGTTAAGCAGTTCCTCATCTCTACTAACTTGAGTAATTATGGACGATGTGTCCATCTAGGAGTCCGGGGAATTCCTTAAGCGGCGACGTTTTTACTGTTTATGTATGTAACTTTGCAAATAAAGTTGTAAACTATCCATCATGGAAGAACACAACAGGCATCATGGCTTCTTATTCTGCATATATGAATATGTATGAGATAGATATAAAGAAGTAGGTCACCTGTTTCAAATGGGTATCAGGAGAGCGTTACGTTTAGTATAGGTATATTTCATGTATTTGAGAAACCCAAACTTTATCATGTATATCTTTACTGTAATAAGTTTACTATTTTAACCCGGAAACATACTGCATACGGTTTAATGTAATTTTTGAAATAGTGACATTTAGCGGGAATCGATGACAAACAAAAGGGGGGTTCAAATCTACATTTTTCTAATTTTGCTCGATTAAAATATCGTGCGCAGTGTATCGCTTAAACGCCCGATAATTTGGTAACACCTGTACATTAGTTTAACAGTATACTTCGCGTTGGATTCATTGTTTACATTGGCCAATAGGGACTCTTTAATTAATAGCACAAACAAATTCAAATTAATGGACTTATGGCAATACGTAATAAAAGTAGTTTACATACTTTACCAGACTTTAAAAAAGGAAATAGCTGTTGAGATGTTGAGCAAAAAAGTTAATGATTACATTTATGATTTTATAATTAATAATAATAATGAACATAATACAATTAAGTTTCATATGCTTAAAAATTATATACAATGAATGAAGCAATTTTTTACTCTGTTTAACAAAGTTTAGGTGAGTACGCCTTTCGATGAACCTTTACCAGTCCCAGGCCATTCATTGGCATCATTCAAATCACAATGAAAAGCACACATAATGAGTCAACTTAGAGTCCTCCCATTGTAATATCTTCAATGAGCAGTATGATTACCACGGAGCCGAATCATCGCGCTACAACGCCTCTGCATGATACGGATAAGTATCCTGCAAAAGATTCGAGACAATCATGTCCACTCTTCCACTAAGGCAGCAGTGAGTTCCTGGTATTTTGTTGGATTAATTAGTACCGGACGCGCTGAAATGGCTTGTTCAATGGGTTTCAATTCTGATGAAAGACTTGGCCATTTCATCGATACATGGTCCCGGTCACTACACGAGCTTTGTGCGGGCAATCATTATACGGTCCATTAATATAAAGAAAGTGCTATGGCGCTGGCATAAGGTCAAACAATCGGGTCCATTATCTCATCTCTGTATCTAATTGATTTGTTAAAAAGAGGGCACGATTATTCGTTCTCCCGATATCTGTAAGATTTCCTGCGATAGTCATAACAGGTCAGTATTTCCGTCTCGACCTATTCCGTATAAGGTTAATTCACTTGTCAGCGATGACATGTGCACTCCTGCTGCTGTATAGAGGTTGGAATTCTGCCAAACATCTCTTTGGAAACTTTGCCGTTTTCCAGTTGTGTCTGGTCGTGCTTGACCTCGAACGACCCTGTCTTGTTCTCTGTAACATTACCAGTCTGTTGGAATCTTTGGGAGACATTCAAGGAACATGTTTTTTACCTTGAACTAGCACATGCATACAGCTGCACAGCTGCAACGACAGCGAAATGACGCCAAATTATATGAAACGTTGCTGGGAATTCAGGAACTATTCAAAACTGTACAAATGTCGCTCAAAAACAGTATTGTCTAATATGTGTTAACACTGAACCAACTCATGTTACTTTTCCAATGCACTAGCATTCAAGCAACACTATCTTCTTTTAAAATATACAGTATGGAGAAAAATAGGTCAAAAATGCATTCGCAGTTTTTTGGTAACGCTCAGAGACATGTTAACATGTTAACTTTTTTGTCCAATTTTGCACACATAAATTGTAGAGCGTTAATGCATTTAATTTACCAATTTGAGATTCATTAAAACAAGAAATGCAGCGTTCAGCTTCTGGCGTCTTTTTGGCTGGGCTACACTAGCAAAGCCGGGTGTAGAAAGGCAAAGTCGGGCGAGCGGGCAGGGAAAATACGTTAGCAATTTTTTTATAATAAACTCCTCCAACAGTTTAGTTTATGCATTTAGGATGTTTTATATAAAATAAGCTCCACAACCTCAAATCTCCTTACACAAATTGGTTTAATTACCGCAGTATGCCTTATGGCTATTAGACCAAAGTCCTGCAACTAGAGTCTTGTAAGACCAAATGCCAACTTCACCTACAAGAAAAACAATCCAGATCAATGCCGACGTCACCTTCCAATACGGGAAAAGAATCTTATGTAAGAATGTAAAACGACTGACTTATTTAGTGCGCAGTATGCTTGTCCGTGTGTCCGTCTGAAATAATTGTGTCCGGCGACGTATCGCACACCATGGTTGATAACCTTTGACCTCAAGGTCAGCGGGTCCCACAGACTTAATACCATCTTACTGATCTTTATATGCATACGTTTGTGAGTTGCATTTTTGAAACGGACCACACAATCTGGTTAAATACCATGGTGATGAACTTTGACCTCAATGTCAGCGGGTCACACAAAGATAGATAACATCTCACTGATATTTAGTTAGACTTAAAGACCTTATGAAGTTGTATGTCTAAGAAGTTCAAAAGACCTCAGAATGTTATCAAACCCTAACATCAATGTCATCCGCAACGTACATTATTTTGACTGAGGGGTGATGTTTCTCGTCAACAACACTACCATTACACAGGGAGTTGCATTTATGAAATAGGCCACATGCAATCTGGTAAATAACCCATCCATGTATATATAGTAACAATAAATTCTAATGCTATTATTGGTTGCGGAATCCGACAAACGTTATAGGCAAAATGACATTGCTTACATTTATGTATATAACACAGCTGACTTTCGATGTCACGTGCAACTACAAACAGCTGTTTAAATCTTTGGTGATTACTTGAATGACATTTCTTTGACCGATATACACATGATATAGGAAGGTGCCAAAAAGGTCCAAGTTATACACTTATATTACAGTCCAAAAGCAAAAACACAATATATAGGACCATGCTTTATAGGGTCTTTCATGTTTGAAACATATGATTTTAAAATGCGCAAACACAGTCCGCTAAATTCTGAGTAAAAGACCGATATTTGAGAAGCACTTGTTTATGTCTATTGTTAAAAGCTATTGACTTTTTCAACTTTTGTTTAATTTTACGAAACTGGCATTTTTATAAGTCATATAGCCTGTGTGTGTGCTTGATATTAACTATATTAACTCCTCAGCCATACAGGTTCATCTTTATGGTTTGAATAAGATAGTGTACATGGGTTTTATATAAATTGACGGATTCGAAAAAACTTCTTTCCGACCAGGACACACTATACAGACACCAAGCTGATAAGTCCTGTATCAGACTAGGACACATTATACTGACACCAAGCTAATCAATCCTGTATCAGACAAGGACACATTATACCGACACCAAGCTGATCAATCCTGTATCAGACAAGGACACATTATACCGACACCAAGCTGATCAATCCTGTATCAGACTAGGACACTTTATACCGACACCAAGCTGATCAGTCCTGTATCAGACTAGGACACATTATACTGACACCAAGCTGATCATTCCTGTGTCAGACAAGGACACATTATAGACACCAAGCTGATCAGTACTGTATCAGACTAGGACACATTATAGACACCAAGCTGATCAGTCCTGTGTCAGACTAGGTCACATTATAGACACCAAGCTGATCAATCCTGGATCAGACTAGGACACATTATACCGACACCAAGCTGATCAATCCTGTATCAGACAAGGACACATTATACCGACACCAAGCTGATCAATCCTGTATCAGACTAGGACACTTTATACCGACACCAAGCTGATCAGTCCTGTATCAGACTAGGACACATTATACTGACACCAAGCTGATCATTCCTGTGTCAGACAAGGACACATTATAGACACCAAGCTGATCAGTACTGTATCAGACTAGGACACATTATAGACACCAAGCTGATCAGTCCTGTGTCAGACTAGGACACATTATAGACACCAAGCTGATCAATCCTGGATCAGACTAGGACACATTATACCGACACCAAGCTGATCAGTCCTGTGTCAGACTAGGACACATTATAGACACCAAGCTGATCAGTCCTGTATCAGACTAGGACACATTATAGACACCAAGCTGATCAATCCTGTATCAGACTAGGACACATTATACTGACACCAAGCTGATCAGTACTGTGCCAGACAAGGACACATTATAGACACCAAGCTGATCAGTCCTGTGTCAGACTAGGACACATTACAGACACCAAGCTGATCAGTCCTGTATCAGACTAGGACACATTATACCGACACCAAGCTGAACAGTCCTGTGTCAGACAAGGACACATTATACTGACACTAAGCTGATCAGTCCTGTTTCAGACAAGGACACATTATACGGACACCAAGCTGAACAGTCCTGTGTCAGACAAGGACACATTATACTGACACCAAGCTGATCAGTCCTGTATCAGACTAGGACACATTTAGGACACATTATACTGACACCAAGCTGATCAGTCCTGTCAGACTAGGACACATTATAGACAACAAGCTGATCATTCCTGTGTCAGACAAGGACACATTATAGACACCAAGCTGATCCATCCTGTATCAGACTAGGACACATTATACTGACATTAAGCTGATCAATCCTGTATCAGACTAGGACACATTATACTGACACCAAGCTGATCAATCCTAAGGACACATACTGACACCAAGCTGACACATTATACTGACAACAAGCTGATCAGTCCTGTGTCAGACTAGGACACATTATAGACACCAAGCTGATCAGTCCTGTATCAGACTAGGACACATTATAGACACCAAGCTGATCAATCCTAGATCAGACTAGGACACATTATATCGATACCACGCTGATCAATCCTGTATCAGACTAGGACACATTATACTGACACCAAGCTGATCATTCCTGTGTCAGACAAGGACACATTATAGACACCAAGCTGATCCATCCTGTATCAGACTAGGACACATTATACTGAAACCAAGCTGATCAATCCTGTATCAGACAAGGACACATACTGACACCAAGCTGATCAATCCTGTATCAGACTAGGACACATTATACTGACAACAAGCTGATCAGTCCTGTGTCAGATTAGGACACATTATAGACACCAAGCTGATCAGTCCTGTATCAGACTAGGACACATTATAGACACCAAGCTGATCAATCCTGGATCAGACTAGGACACATTATACCGATACCACGCTGATCAATCCTGTATCAGACTAGGACACATTATACAGACTCCAAGCTGATCAGTCCTGTCAGACTAGGACACATTATACAGACACCTAGCTGATCAGTCCTGTATCAGACTAGGACACATTATAGACACCAAGCTGATCAGTCCTGTATCAGACTAGGACACATTATACAGACTCCAAGCTGATCAGTTATTCTTGACAAGGACAGATTATTTGGACTCCATGCTGACATTTTGACTCTGTGCTGACCAGTAATTTTAGATGAGGGCAGTTTATTTGGACCCCATGCAGAGCAGTCTTTGTTATACCTAGTCAAAAATGCTGCAGGGAAGCAGCTGGTGCCATTTTTATTACAAGGATAGACTCAAATAATGCATGTCAGATAAAACAAAAATATTTTGAAGAAAAGAAACATTTTATTCTGAACCCATTCAGTAATTACAGAGTACAAAATTATGCTAATCACATAGTTAACATAATGAAGAAACTGAAAGAAATTCACTAACAAGAATGGTGGCAAGAGAAATGTTGCTTTAATATCCTAATGCATATATTACAAAGCTAGTAAACTCTATAAGCTGAACAGTCCTGTGTCAGACAAGGACACATTATACTGACACCAAGCTGATCAGTCCTGTATCAGACTAGGACACATTATACTGACACCAAGCTGATCAGACTAGGACACATTATACAGACACCAAGCTGATCAGTCCTGTATCAGACTAGGACACATTATACTGACACCAAGCTGATCAGTCCTGTCAGACTAGGACACATTATAGACAACAAGCTGATCATTCCTGTGTCAGACAAGGACACATTATAGACACCAAGCTGATCCATCCTGTATCAGACTAGGACACATTATACTGACATTAAGCTGATCAATCCTGTATCAGACTAGGACACATTATAGACACCAAGCTGATCAGTACTGTATCAGACTAGGACACATTATAGACACCAAGCTGATCAGTCCTGTGTCAGACTAGGACACATTATAGACACCAAGCTGATCAATCCTGGATCAGACTAGGACACATTATACCGACACCAAGCTGATCAATCCTGTATCAGACAAGGACACATTATACCGACACCAAGCTGATCAATCCTGTATCAGACTAGGACACTTTATACCAACACCAAGCTGATCAGTCCTGTATCAGACATGGACACATTATACTGACACCAAGCTGATCATTCCTGTGTCAGACAAGGACACATTATAGACACCAAGCTGATCAGTACTGTATCAGACTAGGACACATTATAGACACCAAGCTGATCAGTCCTGTGTCAGACTAGGACACATTATAGACACCAAGCTGATCAATCCTGGATCAGACTAGGACACATTATACCGACACCAAGCTGATCAGTCCTGTGTCAGACTAGGACACATTATAGACACCAAGCTGATCAGTCCTGTATCAGACTAGGACACATTATAGACACCAAGCTGATCAATCCTGTATCAGACTAGGACACATTATACTGACACCAAGCTGATCAGTACTGTGCCAGACAAGGACACATTATAGACACCAAGCTGATCAGTCCTGTGTCAGACTAGGACACATTACAGACACCAAGCTGATCAGTCCTGTATCAGACTAGGACACATTATACCGACACCAAGCTGAACAGTCCTGTGTCAGACAAGGACACATTATACTGACACCAAGCTGATCAGTCCTGTTTCAGACAAGGACACATTATAGACAACAAGCTGATCATTCCTGTGTCAGACAAGGACACATTATAGACACCAAGCTGATCCATCCTGTATCAGACTAGGACACATTATACTGACATTAAGCTGATCAATCCTGTATCAGACTAGGACACATTATACTGACACCAAGCTGATCAATCCTGTATCAGACAAGGACACATACTGACACCAAGCTGACACATTATACTGACACCTAGCTGATCAGTCCTGTATCAGACTAGGACACATTATAGACACCAAGCTGATCAGTCCTGTATCAGACTAGGACACATACAGACTCCAAGCTGATCAGTTATTCTTGACAAGGACAGATTATTTGGACTCCATGCTGACATTTTGACTCTGTGCTGACCAGTAATTTTGGATGAGGGCAGTTTATTTGGACCCCATGCAGAGCAGTCTTTGTTATACCTAGTCAAAAATGCTGCAGGGAAGCAGCTGGTGCCATTTTTATTACAAGGATAGACTCAAATAATGCATGTCAGATAAAACAAATATTTTGAAGAAAAGAAACATTTTATTCTGAACCCATTCAGTAATTACAGAGTACAAAATTATGCTAATCACATAGTTAACATACTGAAGAAACTGAATGTTTGTTTGAATGGTGTTTTAACGCCACTTTCAGCAATTTTTCAGCTATTTCATGGCGTCCAGTTTTTATTGGGGGAGGAAGCCGGAGTACCCGGAGAGAACCCCCGACCTGCGGTAGGAAAACTGGCAATCCTTGTCAATTAAGATTGGAGTCGAGTACACCCTGCCTGCAGTGAGAATCGAACCCGCAATCTCATGTTGACAGACCACGTGATCAATAGTAGACGAACTACCTTGACCACTCGGCCACCGAAGAAATTCACTAACAAGAATGGTGGCAAGAGAAATGTTGCTTTAATATCCTAATGCATATATTACAAAGCTAGTAAACTCTATAATCCCTTGTAATCAAGGGAGACAATTCTATCAAATTTTTCTGATTTAATCTGCAGCACTACAAATCTATAAATCCTTGTAATGAAGGAAAGGTAACTCAAACAATTTTATTTGTAGTATGTTTAGCATAACAAAGGACATCACGTGCCATCGAGTCAAGTCACTACGGCTATCGTAAGAAAGCTCTGTTTAGTATTTCATTTTCTACTGCTTATTGAGCTCTGGATTGATAGTATTTCATTTTTCTACTGCTTATTGAGCTCTGGATTGATAGTATTTCATTTTTTCTACTGCTTATTGAGCTCTGGATTGATAGTTTGTTCATTTGGAGTTAAAACATGAAAGTCAAGTGTCTCTGATAAACAGAAACTTTGTTTAAAATGGTACACATTTATACAGTTAACTATTAAATCTTTAGAAAAATGTAGTGTTGATGATAATTCTTGGTAATACCCCATAATATAGAGTTTGTCACTGGCACTATAAGTCATTACCTCACCAACCACTGCAAATGACTTTGTTGAACTTATAAAAACACATTTTGTGGCCAGAAGGGAGTCCTTATAAAGATCAGGATTATTGTACGGCTGTCAGATAAAGATTGTTCTATGGCCAACAGAATATAACAAATTTTGGCCATAAAACTTTTAAACAAATTACACCATGAAAATGTGCCCTGGTGAGTTTTAAATTAATAAAGATAAAGTTTATAATAAAATAAAATACCCTCACAATCATGATAGGTTAATGTGCTCGTCATTTGAAAATAAACAAAGCATAAAAACAGGTTTCTCTCCAAGTTTTGTATGGACAAGTTTCATCTATGAAATGCCATCAATAAATATCAAGGATTTCATTAAATTGTGTAAGTTGGCTTGTTAATGTTTGTAATGATTGGGGTCAAAGGTCAAACAAAACTGTGTGCTTTGATAGATTGAGGGAGCATTCATTAACAATCGTGGAGCAATAATTAAGCTATATTCAGACGAAGTAATGCTTTGAAATGGATAAAACTCCAGTTTCAGAATAATTGACAAAAATATCAAAAACAAGACAAGTAATCAGTCTTACATATATATATAGGAAAGTAAAAAGTCATGAAAAAAGGTAAAATCAATCAAAAATGTGCACTACAAATCACGTAAAAATTACCACAGACCACAGTTACCATAACAACAAAAACTGCACAAAGTTACTATATACTGTATATAAAATATTTGTAAAATTAGAATTGACCGTAATTTAAAAAAAAATACACAAGACAAATTTTGACTAAAAATTTTGAAAACATATTAAAGCTCCCTTATCTCTAATAACTAATTACTATACTAAGTTGTAACAATTGTTAGTTTCAAAGACATTGTTGAATTAGGTTGTTTATAATATGTTAATGGGTGGTATACACAGCCACTTACTGCATTATACATCATTTGTATTGGGTGGGTATAATACATCAATGGGTGGTATACACAGCCACTTACTGTATAATACATCATTTGTATTGTGTGGGTAGAATACATCAATGGGTGGTATACAAAGCCACTTACCGCATTATACATCATTTTATGGGTGGGTACAATACATCAATGGGTAGTATACACAGCCATTTACTGCATTATACATCATTTTTTGGGTGGGTATAATACATCAATGGGTAGTACATGTATATAGATCCAGCTAATGTATACATCACCCTTGTATAAACATTGGATTGGGTGGTACACATCCACTTACTGTCATATACCTCATTTGTATTCGGTATAATACATCAATGGGTATTATATAGATCCAGCTAATGTATACATCACCCTTGTATGAACATTGGATTGGGTGGTACACATCCACTTACTGTATTATGCATCATTTGTATTGGGTGGGTATAATACATCAACGGGTGGTATATAGATCCAGCTAATGTATACATCACCCTTGTATAAACATTGGATTCGGTGGTACACATCCACTTACTGTATTATGCATCATTTGTATATTTGTATACGAGCCCCTTGACTTCATTATACAATGGCTATGAACAATATGGCAGTGTATGGAAGACAAGTATGACTAATAAAAAGTTATTCAATTTCAGATGTGGTTTTCATATGTAATATAACAATCAGTCAATACCCTTTACATGGACCTTGTAGAAAGATACTTGCCTCTTACTTTGTTGTCGTTCAATACCATTCTACAAGGTCAATATAAAGCATATTACCCTCTTCAATAGTCCACAATTCAGCATTATAGACTACCAATTATATAGTTACAATAGAAATATAGATATAGAATTGTAAATACATATAGTACTAAAGCAGCATTGCACGGGTATACTAACGAGGCACTGAACTTATGTTATAAAAGAGGTAACAGACTTAAGCATTACAAAATTTGTACTGTATTTATATAAAACCAATACATATAATACTAAGACATATCAAAAATACCCTGACTATGTAAACACTGCCTTTGAAATTCAGATGTTCAACAAGTTTACAACATAAATAGTTTTAATTAGGCTATTCAATCACAACCTTTGGGAACAGATTATTAAATTTTGATTACAAACATATCAACGATACTGCAGCAGACTATTGGGCGAGCTTAATTTTTTGTTTCCGTAAGTATTGCTGATTTATGCAAATTATATTCATGATTTTTGTTTTCATTCCATTCACAGATGTTTATGTGGAATATTCAAGAATGAGAGCACAGCAATTTATTTTTGTGTTTGAACACTTGATGTTAATTGCTCAAGAATGAAAGTTTTGTTATCAAAAGCTTTGGGTTATGGGTATGTCATCTTCGCTAGCCAAGTGTAAACTTAATCAACCATCTTCTGTTGGAAACCATGTTTCTATATATATAGATAAATTATATACCCAATTAAATATGCATACATGTAATTACATTGGTTTTTTTTAAATAATTTAAATATTTGTGACTATGTCGTTAATCTTGTATAGTAAGTAGTAACAATCATTATATATAAGCTTTGAATAACAAAATACGAAAATTACTCTATAAAAAAATATTAGAAAAATAGTCTAGAATTTGATACGTCACAATAGCACTTTGTTGTCACACTGGGACTAACAGAAGTTAAGACAAATGGTGGGCGTGGTATGCAGCACTCCATAACTCTCCAGAATGCTTCAGGCTTCTACAAAATAAAAAAAGATCTGTGAGTGAAAGCAATTTATTTTTAAAAGCCTGCGATACACAGAATTTAGATGTTCTACATAATGGCTCTCAACTTATATGGAAAAATTGAAGAGTGTGTCCATGGGACACGGATGCCCCCGCTAAATGAAGTCCCAAACAGGAAGTAGTTGTCCGACAGGTCTGAAAGTCTCTTAGGACGTACAACTTGTGATACTGAACCACCCTGCCAAATTTCAAATTGTGCTGATGTACGGTTTCTGAGAAAAGCTTGACGGAAATTTTCATACTCATGTTAACACATTTTCATATCGGCCCAGTTGCAAACAGGAAGTAGTTGTCCGACAGGTCTGAAAGTTGCTTAGGACGTACAACTTGTGATACTGAACCACCCTGCCAAATTTCAAATTGTTCTGATGTACGGTTTCTGAGAAAAGCTTGACGGAAATTTTCATACTCATGTTAACACATTTTCATATCGGCCCAGTCGCAAACAGGAAGTAGTTGTCCGACAGGTCTGAAAGTCGCTTAGGACGTACAACTTGTGATACTGAACCACCCTGCCAAATTTCAAATTGTGCTGATGTACGGTTTCTGAGAAAAGCTTGACGGAAATTTTCATACTCATGTTAACACATTTTCATATCGGCCCAGTCGCAAACAGGAAGTAGTTGTCCGACAGGTCTGAAAGTCGCTTAGGACGTACAACTTGTGATACTGAACCACCCTGCCAAATTTCAAATTGTTCTGATGTACGGTTTCTGAGAAAAGCTTGACGGAAATTTTCATACTCATGTTAACACATTTTCATATCGGCCCAGTCGCAAACAGGAAGTAGTTGTCCGACAGGTCTGAAAGTCGCTTAGGACGTACAACTTGTGATACTGAACCACCCTGCCAAATTTCAAATTGTTCTGATGTACGGTTTCTGAGAAAAGCTTGACGGAAATTTTCATACTCATGTTAACACATTTTCATATCGGCCCAGTCGCAAACAGGAAGTAGTTGTCCGACAGGTCTGAAAGTCGCTTAGGACGTACAACTTGTGATACTGAACCACCCTGCCAAATTTCAAATTGTTCTGATGTACGGTTTCTGAGAAAAGCTTGACGGAAATTTTCATACTCATGTTAACACATTTTCATATCGGCCCAGTCGCAAACAGGAAGTAGTTGTCCGACAGGTCTGAAAGTCGCTTAGGACGTACAACTTGTGATACTGAACCACCCTGCCAAATTTCAAATTGTTCTGATGTACGGTTTCTGAGAAAAGCTTGACGGAAATTTTCATACTCATGTTAACATATTTTCATATCGGCCCAGTCGCAAACAGGAAGTAGTTGTCCGACAGGTCTGAAAGTCGCTTAGGACGTACAACTTGTGATACTGAACCACCCTGCCAAATTTCAAATTGTTCTGATGTACGGTTTCTGAGAAAAGCTTGACGGAAATTTTCATACTCATGTTAACACATTTTCATATCGGCCCAGTCGCAAACAGGAAGTAGTTGTGCGACAGGTCTGAAAGTCGCTTAGGACGTACAACTTGTGATACTGAACCACACTGCCAAATTTCAAATTGTTCTAATGTAAGGTTTCTGAGAAAAGCTTGACGGAAATTTGTACATACAGACGGACGTATTTACGTACAAATGAAGTCCCAAACAGGAAGTAGTTGTCCGACAGGTCTGAAATTCGCTTAGGACGTACAACTTGTGATACTGAACCACTCTGCCAAATTTAAAATTGTTCTCATGTATGGTTTCTGAGAAAAGCTTGACGGAAATTTGTTCGGACGTACGTACGTACGGACGGACGGACGGACGGACGGACGGACGGACGGACGGACATGAGTAAAACTTAATTCCCCCCGACATGTCGTCGCGGGGGCATAATAAAAAATGATTTATATTTGTACGATAATCAAATGTTTAAAGTGAATATTGTCTATTATGTTTAATGCCACTTTCAGCAATTTTTCAGCTATATTGTGGCATCCAGTTTTTATTTGGGGGAGGAATCCAGAGTACCAGGAGAAAACCCCCAACCTTCGGTTAGAAAACTGTGGAGTGAATATTGAAATCTGATCATGAGTGTCACAGAATGCATCATATTAAACAACTGCATGGAACTGTGCATTAGTTAAATCTTAGCATGAGTAATGAGTACAGGCTTTCAAGCTACTTTTTGCAAAAAATTAAAGGCTTTTTAGGGCTAAATTCTAAAAAATAAGGGCTAATTTTAGTAATTTTTCAGGGTTTAAAAAAAAGGGGAATAAAATGTGCTATTTTCTAATGATTTAAGACTGAAAAATTAGATTTACTCACCATTTTGTGCACAGAACAATAGTACAAAAGTTAATTACCAATTCAGAAGACCATGACCATCAAATGGTCTCCTGGGTGGCAAATGCATATGTCTGAATGTATACTAAAGCTAGCTTCATTTAACTTTAATCTATTTTATGTTTATTTTTTATTTTTATTTTTGAAATTTTGAAAATTAAAAAAATTAGGATTTTAACCAAAAAGGTAGGGCTTTTTAAGGATTTTACAGCTTTATTTAGGAATTTTAGGACTGTTTGTAAAAAATAAGGAAAATAAGGGCATGCTTAAAAGCCTGTGAGTATTCATGATGGGCTGTTGATTACCACTTGTTTCATTACAAGAGATATTTGTAACATTCACGATACCCAATTGCTAATCCTGTTTATTACTTTTTCATATGTTGTCAAAACTTAAAGAAACTTTGTTTTTAATGTTCAATGCTTCAATGTTTGCATGCAACATCATTAAGGACACTTCCAAAGAGTGAAAGAACTGAATTTATCACATTTTTAGCAGTGATATGGCACTTTTTCCCAGGAAATAGTCAGAAGTTGACAGACCACATGATCAATACCTACCTCCTGCATTTACAAAATACTTTTTACTCATGGGACATAATTCTCTTTTTAATTCAATCATTTACAAAATACTTATTGGGAATTAAACTCCTGTATATATAATTATGTACAAAATACTATGCATGGGAGACAACTCTGGTAACATAACACCAGAAGGACACTTACTTGATAATGTCTGCAAATGAGGTCATAAGTGACTTCACTTGAAAAGGTATACCATGCTTTTTACACAAGGATCGTACTAATGGCTGGATCTTGTACAGGTTATGTCGAGGCATTGTTGGGAACAGGCTGAAAAATAGACATATTACTGAGTGATCTTAGAAATTTGCCAATGTGGTAACCCACCCACCACAACAAAAAATGAACATTTATTATGGTACTGGTTAAAAATATTCTTTAAATAAGTCTTTATCCCATAGTTAGGGACCAAGACATCTGCAAAGCATTAAACAGTACAACTTAAAAAAATCTTTACATCTTCAGCAATCAACCACAACATTTTAATTGTCATAATGGTATGATTTTTTTAATACAAAATCATTTCAATAACATGTAAATAGAATTAGTTCATGCAATTTAATTAAATCTTACTGGTGTTCAATCTGGAAGTTCAGATGTCCTGTAAACCAATCGTTGAAGAAGGATTTTTCTACATCACAGGTGGCTGCCATCTGTAACTTCAACCATGGTTTCTGATCGTCGTATTCTATATTCATAGGAATATGGTTTGATTGACTGACCCAGGTAAACCACATTGACTCTAAAACCCTAAAAATGAACTGTGTCATCAGTACAAATAGCAACACTTTATAACATTTGGGAAGGAGTGTGGGTAGCCAGAGATTTTCAAATTTTTTATATGTTTGTTTGTTTGTTTGAATGATGTTTAACGCAACTTTCAGCAATTTTTCAGCTATATCATGGCAACGGGTTTTTTTGGGGGAGGAAGCCCGAGTATCCAGAGAAAACCCCTGACCTTTGGTAGGAAAACGGGCAATCCTTGTCAATTAAGATTGGAGTCGAGTACACCCTGCAGGCAGTGAGACTTGAACCAGCAACCTCAGTGTTGACAGACCACATGATCAATAGCAGACAAACTACCTTAACCATTTGGTCACAGAGGTCCCAATTTTTTTAAATGAAATTATACTGAATTCTAATACAACATGCATATGACATGCAGCCCAAAACAGCTGTAGAATGAGTGTATATTGATACATCTTATTGCCCTTAATGCACGTGAAAATAAACGGCCAACCCATGGTAAAATCAGTTTACCGCTCATATTATTGGCATTAATAGAAAATAAAACTTCATAAAATTTACCAATTCAGCTGAAATGGCTATTCCCAAATGCACCAAGAAAAAGCGCTGAATTTGGCATAAATGGCCAAGTCGTGGTAAATTCACTATATATAAAGGTGCCCAAATAAATACCACTCTGGGTTGATTTTGGCATAAAATGTGTACAACATATTTATTTTTTGTTGGTCTAAACTTAGTAATTTGAAATAAAGTTACAAGTAAACAGAAAACAGCCAAATACCTGAAAGCTTCATAATAGAAAAAAGCCCATCCCCATCCTACCATTGGAACCAGGAAGTAGAATAGCTTGAAGAAGTACACTGCCATTATTGCTATATCCTAAATAAAGAGAAAAAAGATTAGCTTGAAGACGTACACAACGATGAATACTCCATCCTAAATATACACAAATAAATATTAGGATAATGAAAATAAAAATCAGAATTTACAAACTCAGAATATATGTTAAACCACCCCCTTTAAAGGCATATTGTCTACGAATTTAACATAATTTAAACAACTGGTGAAACATGTTTGAATAAATAAATGATTGTTTTTAGTCATATATTTATGTGAAAAAAGTCAGTTTTATCATGTTTTATAGTAATTATAAGCAATAAAAGACATCTCATGAATAATTGTCAAGGAGTAAAATAATTCCATGTAAATCCGCCCTGCAGTCTGAACACACACTAAGCATGGGCAATTAAAGAATGTTTTTCACACGCCTAAATGGCTAAAATTTCCTCTATGTTATTTTATCATTTTGCATGTGTCAATATGTTTTATATATTTTTTGTATGAGACCAGCAATATTTCACTTCAAATAATCAACATTTGTGTTTTTTGATAAGAATCTCATGATTGCGCAAAATGAATGCAACTAGATATCAGTGAGATGGTACCCATCTCTGTGGGCCTCGCAAACCTTGAGGTCAAGGTCAAAAGTCATCAACCATGGTATGGGACACATTGCCTTGATATTATCTACCCACATTCCAAATATCAAAAGCCTTCCTCAAAAGATAAAAAAGTTACAGCCTGGACATGATTAGTTCGGATGGACACACAGACGGATGAACAGATCACTATAGGGCATCCACCACAAAGTGGCGGGGTCCTAATTACGTAGTACATGATTTGTTATGTTTATGTTCTAAAAATAACTTAAACTTCATCCTTAAGAATCAAGGTCAGTGCATAACTAATGAGATTCCACTTGAGGTCAGTCGCTTTTTTCTTAAAAATTCACTTATACACTAATTTGTTTATATTATGGAAAACAAGTTTTCTATCATCATTTTTCATATAATGTAATATAACTCTGGTACAAAATACTTGACAAAAAATTACACTTTTCATAGACAATATGCCTTTAAGGCAACAGTATTAATATTAACTGGCTTTGCACAAATGTGCAATTAAAGGTTTATATTAAAATAAAGTGGCCATCTAGGTTAAAGGTCAGGACAACATATAACTAGAGGCTACAAGGAGCCTGTAATCGCTCATCTGGTTTAAAGGTCAGGCTAACATATAACTACAGGCTACCATGAGCCTGTAATCGCTCATCTGGTTTAAAGGGCAGGATAACATATAACTACAGGCTACAAGGAGCCTGTAATCGCTCATCTGGAACACATATGACTTTTGTTATTTACAGTTTCACTCTAGTGTTATAGTTACTCAGTAAAAAGTAAAAATCCCATCAAAAGTTGTAACTAAAGGATAACAACTCCTATAAGGAGTAATCAGACAATTTTCAGGCCTTTAAAGACTTGTAGGCCTTGTCCTTCTGATTTTTTTAGCTATTTAGTTTTACTTTAGGTATTTTTTTTTTTTTTTTCTAGGGCAAAAACTAGCAATTTCGTCTAAAATTGTTATTTAAGGGCAATAACTCATATGAAGACTAATTAGACCAGAAATAAATAAATAGGGACAACAGGAGAGGTGGACTTTTAAGTACTTACAAGCCATAGTCTCCATGTGATGACATTTCTAAACAGCAAAGACTGGAAAGAATTAGGGACAACAGGGGAGGGAAATATCATGGCCGGACTTCTAAAACTATTACCAGCCAGTCTCCTTGTGGTGACATGTTTAAACATCATACAACATGGAAGGGCCAGATCATGGCTGGACTTTTAAAGTACTTACAAGCCAGAGTCTCCATGTGATGACATGTCTAAAAGGCTAAGACTGGAAATGTCTAAACAGCAAAGACCAGAAATAACTAGGGACAACAGGGGAGGGCCAAATCATGGCCGGACTTCTAAAACTGTTACCAGCCAGTCTCCTTGTGGTGACATGTTTAAACAGCATTCAACAGGGGAGGGCCAAATCATGGCTGGACTTTAAAAGTACTTACAAGCCAGAGTCTCCTTGTGACAACATGTCTAAACAGCATGAACTGGAAATAAAGAGGGAACAACAGTGGAGGTCCAACTGAAAAGATAAAATCAAGGATTTTAACATTAATTCCTGAAAGTCAATATCAATATTTATTCAGCACATACATGTTTATATTTTTATAAAAAGAAATTGCAACGTAAGCTAGGACTTACATTTTTTTATTAACTGAATATAAATTGTTCAGGTTTTGAAATACTGATAGTGACCATTGATTAATAAAGTTAGTTACTGTTTTATTACATGAATAAAATCAACAAATCCTCGTCTTTCGTTTGTTAGAATATTGTTTAATGCCACTTTCAGCAATTTTTCAGCTATATCATGGCGTCTAGATTTTATGGGGGGAGAAAGCCAAAGTACCTGGAGAAAACCCCACGAACTTCGGTACGAGAACTGGCATTAATCCTCAAGTTAGAGTCCAGCATACCATGTTCGCAATGAGATTCGTACCACAAACCTCAGTGTTAAGAGACCACATGATCAATAGTCAACGATCACTGATGTCCCCTTGTCTATCAAAGTAAATCTATTAACATTTGACGCTTTCAGTGTTGTTGACAATATTTTGTGTTCAAGTCGCGCACATGAACCTAGACTGTGAATCAGATCAGAAAACAGGTCAATATTGGCTTCTGCTTGACCGCTTGTGCAGTGGACAAAACTAACCATATTTTAATGTAATGCAATTTTGGTACTGTTGTTTTTAGACCAATCAATACTATGCAAAATTCTATTCATGTTATTAAACTTGTTAATCATGATTAACAATTTATTATTAACTGAATTTTGCTACAAGTTTGAAATTTTACCTGAAATGAAAAAATGAAAGAGGAAAACATGAGAGGAAAATGTTTAAAAATTCTGGACAAAAACAAGTGTGGACACTGATTCCACATTACATATAAGTCAATCTAATTTCACTAGCTTAACCCGTTTTTTTGTTATAAATATTATCCAATGAAAAAATTTGGCACTCTGTAAAAAATAACCAATCAAACATAATCTTTTATCTCAACTTAGGTTTATAGGTAAAATTGTTTTTTTAGGTGAGTGCCAAAGAGATGCCAAAAATAACATAGGATTCCCCAACAGTAAACATTGGTAGCTGATTTTTGATTGGTCAATACAAAAGGTCTATAAAGCCACATCTTCACAGCAGAATGGATGGTCTAATAACTTACTTATAAAGAAATACTTGTGTTGCTGGTTAAATGGGACTGAAACTTCCTTCCTGGTTTTAGCTACCTGTAGAGATAAAACAAAATTACTGTAAACCTCAGTGAAAGGGAGCTCATCTCAATAAAGTTTACAGACCAAATAAAGCTGAGGTACATATACTATATACAGATGAGGTCCCCGGTCCATGTTACAACATAGGCACATCAGTATCACAAATAATTTCATATATTATACTTTCACCTGCTCCAATCTCCTGGCTATGTATATAAAATAGATACAAAACTAAGTATCTGAAATTGTACTATAAGGAAATGGGTTAAGTATAATGTTATACCTGATATTGTTATACCTTATATGATAACTAAATACTAACAAATACTTCATCATACTGTTATTAATTGGCGTATATAGTTCCTATGTCATGTTGTGCTATGCAATTATGTACAGGACTATAAAAACTAGAGTAAAAACACCTGTGAGCAATGCTCACCATTGATACCCCCCGCTTCACAATTACTTTGAAAATTCAGGTGTTCTTAATTATGAAATTGAAACTTTATCTAGTTAAACGTGAAGGCGAAATTGCAGATAATACATGTAACCCTCCCCAACCCCCAAAGAATGGCATCCCCTATGTCAATGACAAAGTCAATGTTTTTCTATGGCAAACCTCCAATAATATTCTGATCAAAATGTTTAATATCCAATGCACAATGGCAATATGTGACCAAGATTCTGTATAAGTTTCAACAAATTCCATTCAGTGGTGTAGGAGGAATTGTAAATAAAAGATGGGTATCCCATTATGTCCATTACACACTCCATGTTTTTCTATGGGAAACCCCAAATATCATTCCGATCAAAATGTTAAATATCTCCTGCACAATGGCACTATGTGACATGGATTCTATGCAAGTTTCAACAAATTCCATTCAGTGGTGTAGGAATGAGTTGCACATAAGAGATGGGTATCCCTTATGTCCATGACAAAGTCCATGTTTTTCTATGGGAAACCCCAAATATCATTCCAATCGAAATGTTATATATCTAGTGCACAATGGCAATATGTGACAACATTCTGTGTAAGTTTCATCAAATTCCATTTAGTGGTGTAGGAGGAGTCGCACATAAGAAATGGGTATCCCCTAATGTCAATGACAGTCTGTGTTGTTCTATGGGAAACCCCAAATATCATTCCGATCAAAATAATAAATATCTCCTGCACAATGGCACTATGTGACAAGGATTCTGTGTAAGTTTTAACAAATTCCATTCAGTGGTGTAGGAGGAGTTGCACATAAGACATGAGGACCCCCTTAGGTCAATGACAATGTCCATGTTTTTCTATGGGAAACCCCAAATATCGATCCGATCAAAATGTTTAATATCTCCTGCACAATGGCACTATGTGACAAGGATGCTGTGTAAGTTTCTTTAAATTCCATTCAGTGGTGTAGGAGGAGTTGCACATAAGAGATGAGGACCCCCTTAGGTCAATGACAATGTCCATGTTTTTCTATGGGAAACCCCAAATATTGGTCCGATCAAAATGTTTAATATCTCCTGCACAATGGCACTATGTGACAAGCATTCTGTGTAAGTTTCATTAAATTCCATTCAGTGGTGTAGGAGGAGTTGCAAATAAGAGATAGGGACCCCCTTAGCTCAATGACAAAGTCCATGTTTTTCTATGGGAAACCCCAAATATCATTCCGATCAAAATGTTAAATATCTCCTGCACAATGGCACTATGAGACAAAGATTCTGTGTAAGTTTCATCAAATTCCTTTCAGTGGTGTAGGAGGAGTTGCAAATAATAGAAAGTGTAACGGACAGACGGACGGACGGACACCATGAACACTATATACCCCCCGCTTTTCAAGCGGGGGGTATAAAAAGAATAAAAAAGCAAGGGTGGATAAGATTCCATTTTCCCACAGGAAAGTCCAAGGGTGGGTCATCAAAAGTTATTGGACTGGAACGAAATTCAATCATGATGGTTGACAATACTACTCAATATTAGCTCAGCAACTTTGGTGTTAAGATAAAGAATCTGGAAAACATGTGTGACAGACTGACAGACAGGGTCTGATGCTGGTAGGGGTCTAAAAATTACCCCAACAGTTCTGAAATAAATAGTATCTATCATGAAAATTATCGCCAAGCAAAAATGTTTCGACAGGCAAATCACAATTATATAAACCTATGTGAAAATAACGATGATTACAATAGTCCAAGAAAAAATAATCGATGATACTGAGGAGTATTCAATAAAAGAATAACTCATGGATCAAAGCCATGGTTAAACAAAACAAACAGGGGAGATAACTCATGGACAGTCAAAGCCATGGTTAAACACAAGAGGGGACAACAAAACAAACAGGGGAGAAAAAACTCATTGACAGTCAAAGCCATGGTTAAACAACAAAACAAACAGGGGAGATAACTCATGGACAGTCAAAGCCATGGTAAAACACACAAGGGGACAACAAAACAAACAGGGGAGATAACTCATTGACAGTCAAAGCCATGGTTAAACACAAGAGAGGACAACAACAAAACAAACAGGGGAGATAACTCATGGATAGTCAAAGCCATGGTTAAACCAGGGATGAAACTTAACAGTCGGCCAGTCGCCAATGCGAGTAGAATTTTTGTTGGGCGACCAAATGCCTGTGTCTAGATCGCCCAGTTGGCGAACGTAACAAGTGTAGTATGATGCACCGACCAACGAACGCTTAGACGCATTTTGTGTTTACATTTCAAGTTTTGTCCCTGTTATTGGCAATATTTCGCGCGTGTAGGATATTTGGTGAAGTGGCGTAATTATAATCCAGATCGGGAATAGATAGAACTATTTAATTGACATTTGCGTCAGGAATCGTCTTGAAATATTTTACGTGACATTTTTTGTCAAAGGGGAATAATCAAAACCACCCAAGCTGGTTCCCGCCTGACTTACTTTGTCACTACCACCAGGGAGTTAATACTGGCGGAAACCAGTACAAAGCAAATAAATTACGAAAATCACCGGGAGTAAAAATGATTTCGATTCCGGAGGTTTTAAATGCAGCTGTCAAGATTAAAACACAATAATAATAATTAGTATTAACTTTTAGCATATTAATTAAATTACAATAACATATCACAATTTTTTAAAGAATTTCTTAATAGCGCATTTTCCATTGAAAATACATATTTTGCAATGATGTCATTTTCTACTTCTTGTTCAACACAAAGAAAAATTAAATTTATTGTACATTTTAAATATAGAAAACATTCATTGTTTTGTTTAATGCAAAACAAGACAAACAACACATAAACTTAAATCCTACTTATTATCATAGCAAGTTTATAGTTTAAATATCAATTATTTATGAAAAAAACATAAAACAAATACAATAGCTAGCTATTTCAATCATACAGTTGTCATGTTTGTGTGTGCATTGTTAACATCTGTGGCAGGATTTTGAGTCAAAAAGCCGGTAGCTTTGGGGGGAGGTTCATACGTTCTGAGAGATAATCTTAATTTCTGGAAACAAAATACAAGCGTCCAACAGACTCGAATAAATAATTATGTATGTAATGATCCAAGGTAGGTAGTAACAATATCAAAACAAGACAATAACTTTTGAATTCATGTACGTAAGCAAATTTGTACACATGATCATATAATTTATAGTTAAAACACACTTGCGCTGAAAAAAGTTGGGCCCCTAACTATATTGTTGGGTTCCTGGAATTTTTCAGGCTAGGGGCCCAGCTGGCTACTGCAGGAAAAAAGTTAAGCTCTATCCCTGTTAAACACAAGAGGGGACAACAATAAAACAAACAGGGGAGATAACTCATGGACAGTCAAAGCCATGGTTAAACACAAGAGAGGACAACAACAAAACAAACAGGGGAGATAACTCATGGACATTCAAAGCCATGGTTAAACACAAGAGGGGACAACAAAACAAACAGGGGAGATAACTCATGGACAGTCAAAGCCATGGTTAAACACAAGAGGGGACAACAAAACAAACAGGGGAGATAACTCATGGACAGTCAAAGCCATGGTTAAACACAAGAGGGGACAACAACAAAACAAACAGGGGAGATAACTCATGGACAGTCAAAGCCATGGTTAAACACAAGAGGGGGACAACAGAAAAAACAGGGGAGATAACTCATGGACAGTCAAAGCAATGGTTAAACACAAGAGGGGACAACAACAAAACAAACAGGGGAGATAACTCATGGACAGTCAAAGCCATGGTTAAACACAAGAGGGGACAACAAAAAAACAAACAGACACACCACACAAAATTTAAAAAAAACTGAGTGACCCAGACCCCACTCAAAACTGGGGACAAGTTCAGAAGCTAGGAAGGGTAAGCAACACTTGCTCCAGGAAAATGGTAAGTGCAAAAGAGTTTGCTATTCAATGTGAATAATGATGGTAAAACCTTACACGTTAGGCAACCTATTTCGTATTGGAGAGGATCATTAAATGGAAGATGGGGTAACTTTTCAATAAGATTGTAGTTGAGCACACCTATATCTGTAAACACTGAAAACAAATACAGTTAAGGAACCAGTAATCGTACATCCAGATTTCTGCCCATATCTTCCACTTTCTGTATTAATATTGAAAAAATTAATTATTTCATCCTTCCATGGACTAATGGTGTTCTTATATATATTACATTTTCAGATATTTTTATTCTGCAGCATTAATTTTTTTAAACAATTAAATAATAACCAAACAATAAATGTTATAAAACATTGTTTTTTTATGCAGTCATTGATCTTCATATGCAGCACTCACACTTATGCAAGTACCAAATATTAAATATGTTTGTCCTCTTCGTATGTGGTCTAGTTGGCATTAGGTTAGGTCTAGTAAATTCTTAAGTTACCAAGCCGGCTGGTCTAGCAGTAAAGTTACCAAGCCAGCTGGTCTAGCAGTAAAGTTAATGTATTACCTCAATTGGCATCACTTCTCCAACAACAAATAACTTGTCAACTCTTACATCAGGGTCTTTATCCATCTGAAATAATACAAATATCAAATCATCAAGGTAAATACCAAATCATGAATTGACAGTTACCTCCACTGGGTTAACTCTTCCCACCAGGACTGGTAAATACCAAATCATCAATTGCCAGTTACATCCCCTGGGTTAACTCTTCCCACCAGGACTGGTAAATACCAAATCATCAATTGACAGTTACCTCCCCTGGGTTAACTCTTCCCACCAGGACTGGTAAATGCCAAATCATCAATTGCCAGTTACCTCCCCTGGGTTAACTCTTTCCACCAGGACTGGTAAATACCAAATCATCAATTGACAGTTACATCCCCTGGGTTAACTCTTCCCACCAGGACTGGTAAATACCAAATCATCAATTGCCAGTTACATCCCCTGGGTTAACTCTTCCCACCAGGACTGGTAAATACCAAATCATCAATTACCAGTTACCTCCCCTGGGTTAACTCTTCCCAACAGATAGTGTACCTCCCACTGGTACCAAATCCTCAATTACCCAGTTACCTCCCCTGGGTTTACTGTTTCCATGCTCTATCTCTCGGTATAAAATATTGACAAACGTAAGGTCTGACCATGTTCTCACTATCGCTCGGTATAAAATATTGACAAACATAAGGTCAAACCATGTTCTAATTCACATATAGCCCAATTGCTATTATCTATTTCCTGAATAATAACCCTCCACTAGTACTGTGACTACAGGTCTTGTTCGTCCTTTTCACACTATCAACAGTTGAAGTGGGCACTTGGAGGACAAAACTTCAGCAATGTCCACACACGCTGTATGGTTTAATGCCACTTTCAGCAGCTATATCATGACATCCAATTTATATTGAGAGAGGAAGCTGGAGTAACAAGATTTTAATTTGTCAATAATGGCATGATTACAAGGTGATAAAATTAATTGATTAGGCATTATAGATATGTAAAAATAAGGCGGAGAAAAGAACCATTAGACCATGAAAGCAGTTTAATAGTGGAAAATATCTACAAAACCTCCGGGGGTATGTTTGCTCCATAATGAGTAATGGGTCCTATGTAGATTTGTCGAGATTCAAAATCATCAAAGGAGAAATATTATTGTAGCTAAAGACAACATTTTCTGGGTGCTCATTTGTGACAAAATTAAAAGCTTCCATAGCCCAAAATTTGGATATTTTACCAGAAATAATCAGCATTTTCATTGAATTGTCATCATGTAGATTGTGTTGAAACAAAACACCTGTGCATTGTGGACACCAATAATTGGTCACATCTGACAGGGACTTACCACATTGGGTTTAGCATGGTGCTGATAATGCATGTGGTTCCACCAGTGAGGAGAGGCTCCCTACAAATAAAATCAATTACATCCTAATTAGAACACCTCATGCATCCACAAAAAAATCACAGAAGCTACATTGTGAAGTTGACAAAAACTATTTCATAACTTATATTATACAAAAATGTAGATTATTTATTTCTGAAGATAAATCTCAATTTAATTTCTAAACCAAACCATTTTCAAACATTTTTATTATTACTTGTGAAATTTCAACCAGACTCCAAACTTATAGGTGTTGAAAAAACAACTTCTACATATCATATCTAAATCATAAAATATTATAATGCTTAATTCCATGCAGATCACATATAAAGTAAATAAACATGACCTGGAAGGCTAAATGACCTTGAAAGCAAAATAGATATATAATTAAAAATTGTGATCAAAATGCAAAATCCTGAAATTGGAAAAGTTGTAGAATAACTTTATTTGTGCTTTTAATCAGTTTAAAAATAAAAACACATAATATATCCTCATGATACTGCCTTTCTAAAAGGCTGGAGCCCACCCGGAAAACACATAATATATCCTTATGATACTGCCTTTCTAAAAGGCTGAAGCCCACCCGGAAAACACATAATATATCCTCATGATACTGCCTTACTAAAAGGCTGGAGCCCACCCGGCCTTAGGGCTCAACCTGTAGTCTTAAGTCACATGATCAAAAGCTGATGACTAATTTTATCCATTCCAAAACTCAACAGACCTAAAGATAAATAATTTAATTGAAATCCACTAAAATTTTCACATTTTAAATATCAGCAGTTTGTACACAGATTTCTAAATAGGGGATTGTTAAAAATGTAGAACAAATTCTTTAAAAGAAATTGGGAATCATTTACCACAAGCTTCAAATGCTTTTCCAAAAATATTAGCTAAATGTGCCACAAACTCTTACCTTAGATAAATGGCCTCCAACTGTAAAATGTAACTAACTACTTAAGACAATGTAAAACTACTGTGGACTATATTTATTTCATAGATACCAATTTTACATGGTTTAAAAACAAGTGTGGACACAGAAAAACGTCTCGCCTGCATTCCACATCAGTATCGAAAATAAATTTCGTCATAAGCTTTAAGTAAATAGCATTAAATATCAGCAGCGGACTGTATACCAAATATTGTCACCATACCATGCATGGTTCAGGAGAACAGCCGTAACCCAAAAACTTTAACGTAGTCACTGGACAGTGAAATTGAGGTCAAGGTCAGGTGACACCTACCAGACAGTCATGTACTAGTCATCAGCAACCTATATACCAAATATTGTCATCCTCCTATGCGTGGTTACAGAGGAACTGTCGTAACCCACAAACTTTAACGTAGTCACTGGACCATGAAATTGAGGTCAAGGTCAGGTGACACCTACCAGACAGTCATGTACTAGTCATCAGCAACCTATATACCAAATATTGTCATCCTACCATGCGTGGTAACAGAGAACTGCCGTAACCCAAAAGTTTTAACGTAGTCACTGGACCGTGAAATTGAGGTCAAGGTCAGGTGACACCTACCAGACAGTCATGTACTTGTCATCAGCAACCTATATACCAAATATTGTCATCCTACCATGCGTGGTTACATAGGAACTGTCGTAACCCAAAAACTTTAACGTAGTTGCTGGACCGTGAAATTGAGGTCAAGGTCAGGTGACAGGTGACTGACTGGCAAGTACTCATCATAAGCTTCCTCTGTACCAAATTTGATGGACCTAGGGCTTGGGCTTACAAATATATGAAGCAAGATGTCAAGTGTTTATGCCGCCGCCGGATTCCCATACATATGTCTCGCCTCGTCGCAGGCGAGACAAAAATTACACTTTCAGAATTTTTATGTAAACAAAGATGGGTTCTAAGTCAAAACAATGGTCATCAGACAAGAAAGAAGTGATCATTATGTTGAAAAATGATGGACAAAAAATTTGAGCTTTGTTATAATTTTAATAATATTAAAAATCCTTATTTAGTTGACTAATGACTATTATGCCCAATTTGAACCAAAAGTAAATAATGTGAAACAGAGCATAATGCCTTATTTAATCTTAGTATCATGTATGGATGGTGGAATTTACATAAGACAAAATCTGAAACAAACAGCAAGGATATTCTAGTTTTATCACACTCTGGAGTGCACAACAGAAAACTCGCATTATACCTAAATTATTGATGACTGATGATTAAAATGTCTGTAAAAAACTTGTCATACCCTTTGTTGTACTTTTGTATTGTACATGCCGACTTTGGGTAATACTTATCTTATCGAACTAGAAGTATCTCCGTCATATTCCCCAAATATGGTAATGGCATAGACTAATCAATGGATTAGCCAGGGTAAGCTTGAAAACCAATGCTTCCACATCATTTGGGTAAAAAAACCAAAACACAAAATAGGATTCAGTTTTAATAAAATTCCATTCAGAAAGATTTGTAATTACAAATCTAAAATGCTACATGTAGGTCGGTGATTTGCATACCATAGTTTTGTCCTGGACCCACTAAGGGCCTAAAGGGCTGAGAAAAAAAGCTTCCACTTCATTTAAACCCTAGTAACGCCACTGTTAATTACTGGGACATTTTAACTGCCACAGGAAGAAAACGGTATTATGGGTAGGGTGTGATAACGGACCACAGTTAATAGATGTTTACATGCAGAAACCATGACAACTCCCTCACACAGAATTTCCTACTTTATGTCTCTGTTTGTTTAAGGTAGTATAATCTATCATGGTGGTGAGTTCTTGGTAGGAAGCCCATGTACCGGCGTTGAACCCTCGACCTTCAGCAGAAAAACTCGCAATACTTGTCAATTAAGTTTGTAGTCATGACTTGAGTGTTGACCTATCTGACTTGTGTTGGTTGAGAATTTATGTATCCCAGAATGCTCTGTTGGAAGGATAAAGTTCGTAACCACGGACTACCCAGCATGAGGGTTTTAGGAGAAGCAACCTCATATTTCTAAACAACTTGGTTCCCTTAATTTTGGCACTATTGTAATTTTTTCTATAATCAAGGAACACCAATAAATGGAGGACCATGTATAGGACTGCAACAATTAAAGATGCATGAATACCTTTATAAATCCCAGAGTAAAATAATGAAAAAAATGGTCCCATGTAGAGTTGTGAAAGACGGATAAATGACCAAAATCGTGTTGTAGCCATCCACACTGAGCCTGAAAATACAATACGCTTAAATTAAGCAACAAGAAGTCACCATATTAAACTGTGTAATTTTTTCAAGTTTCATCTTTGTAGAGGTCGAAGTATGTATCTCTTACAAAAAGAATTATTTTTTTATTTAAAAATTGCAAAGTCTGAAATGGCTGGGTTTGTAAAGCAGGTGCCTTAATAAATAGGGAATGATTTACAGTCTAGTTTCTAGTTTTGTCTGAATTTTCCATAAGCATGATGTCGTCTGCTTACTGAACTTAAACGGTCATTAATGAAATGTTAAAATTTCTACGACATACAAGAACGACTTCTACAGTGAAAAAAGCTTTTAAAAATTGCACACTTTAAATTCTTTTGCTAAATAGTAAACGCCAATTTGTGGAAATAAACCTCGGAGGAACAATTTAACCATTTTTCTTGAACTCTGAGTGACAGGAAGCAGGTAAATTAGCACTCCCAGGTCTCAATGATCTCCTGAAACAAATTACATGCATCTACGACAGGCATTTCAACTTTTTACAGAAAAAAAATGCAAAAATCTACAACAATATTTTCTATTTTACAATAACAAATGAAAAAAAGAAACAAAAATTGGTATTATTAAAAATGTCACTTAAACAATAGAATCAAATGAAAAGGAACTGTAATAGCAAGATTATTAATTTAGAAAGTATCTATAACAAACATTTTTACTATGTTGCTCATCCGAAAGTTACTGTGAGATTTCTAGCCCATATATATACTGGTATTATATTTTTTTTTACATATTTTAAAATTAAGATCCGTAATTTGTGATATGGATGGGCCCATATCATCAACAAAAAAACATTTTAGAAAGGTTAAAGGTCAGATTTTAAACATCAACTAAAAGTCATTTTAGTAAGGTTAAAGATAAGATTTTAAACATCAACTAAAAGTCGTCATTTACGAAAGGTTAAAGGTCAGATTTTAAACATAAATATTAGTGAATAGTAAAATGTATGTAATCATTCTCCAGGAATATGCAAGAGACCTAGGAGGTGTGTACTTGTTTTTTTACTTATCTACTGCACTTATTTTTTGACTTAAAAATAAACAAAAACAACCATATATAACATGCCAAAACAACAATGGCTGTATCTGTAGTTCCCCATGGTAACTATACAGGTTACCATGACAATGTACATGTAGTTCACCAGGGTTACTAAACAGGACAAATAACTATAAAACGTCCTGAACAGAGGTCTATTTCTACAACATCCCCAAGAGTTAGCTCCTTCTACTAGGAAATTCACTCACATATCGGTGAAGAATTTGCTTGTGTGCAGCAGCAGTTTGTGTGTGCCAAATGTTGGAGAAAATATCAATTACACTCAATTAGTAGAAAATGTTATATTTGAAAGAAATAGAGCATTTTCTAGTGTTAATTGTAGATAAATATCAAATGCATGCGGACTGCATGAAATAACATCTGAATTTACGCTAATAGCAATAAAATACTATTCACTGTTATTTTTTTAATTATTGTACTTTCCAAAAAAGGTTTCAAAAAGATTTTTAAATCTATACAAATTTTTGATGCATATTATTTCATGCAATCCAAAGCAATCAAATTTCATATCTAGCAAAACAGTACTAGCTTGCACCCGAAGTTAAAGCTCCTACAAGGAGGAAGTAACTCTAGTGGTATACTGGTTTACAAACAACATCTGGTACCTTAAGAAATCCCATAGTAAAGTAATGCAGACCGTGGTTCAGTGTATTGTTACTGAACACTGACAAATGACCAAAGTCATGCTGTAGCCAGCTAGCTTGTGCCTTTAAAAATATTCAGAAATCTTATACACATAATTTGCTCTTTTAAAGTAAACCAGCTAAATTTCTTATTATTATAGCTTAAAAATCCCTTGTGCAGATATTTTATACATTCTATTAGAAATTTTTTTTCCATTTATATTTTCTAACATGCTAAACAGTGCTTGTTTGTGACCCAACATGGATCTTGACCAGGAGTAACACAGTCGGTGTTACTAAGGAACCAGGATATGCTAACTCTTCTGGAACACCTTGTTCATTGTGGTAGGGTATTACCATATTCATAGGGTTTTGTGTCATTATCCTGTTCATAGGCAACTGGTGGGTTTCAAAATAATAGGATCCAGTTATCATGGACAAAACTGTTTGTGATAACTGGGTCTGCTACATTATAACTTGATACAATTATTTTGAAATAAACCAAAGGTCTACTTTTTTTGGGCTCTAAAGAAATAAGATCCCCCACAGATGTTGGATCTAGATACCTATTGTTATGTAGGGCATTACACACCATATAATAATATTTTGTTTGTTTGAATGTTGTTTAATGCCACTTTCAGTAATTTTTCAGCAAATATCATGGCGTTTTTATTGGAGGAGGAAGCTAGAGTACCTTGAGAAAACCCCCAATCCTCGGTAGGAAAACTGGCAATTCTTGTCAATTAAGATTGGACTTAAGTGCACCCCGCTGCAGTGAGATTCGAACCGGCAATGTCAATATTGACAGACCATGTGATCAATAGTAGAGGAACTGCCTTAACAACTTGGCCGCACACTCCCCTGCTATAATAATACTTATACAAAGAAGGTGAACTGAAAATTGACAGATTATAAGGGACTGATAACAGTTCATAAAATACAAGTAGCATGTGAACAATTCATAAACTTATAAACAGCAACTGAAACAGTTACAATAGTGGCAAATGAACAGTTTACAAGTCAATGTCAATTCACAAAAAAAATAATAATTAGTTTTTAAAAGCAGTGAAAATGATTGTTTTCGGTAGTGTAAGGAAATATAGTTTATAATCTTGGTAAACCATTTGTTTCTAACTGCTCAATTTATACTTTGAACTTCTGATTGACCCTTGCACTTACCTGTACAGTAGCATAGAGGACTATTGACACTATAAATGGTAGCCAACCAGTCCCAAAGTAATACATTGTTAGGTACGACAGGACTTCTAATAATAGGATGTGACCTAAGAACACGCCAAAGAATACATAGCTTGGTTTGAACAGACCCTGAAATATAAAATGTTGTTATTACTATCATGGTTGTACCACCAGACATTACTATCATGGTTGTACCACCAGACATTACTATCATGGTTGTACCACCAGACATTATTATCATGGTTGTACCACCAGACATTACTATCATGGTTGTACCACCAGACATTACTATCATGGTTGTACCACCAGACATTACTATCATGGTTGTACCACTAGACATTACTATCATGGTGGTATCACCAGACATTACTATCATGGTTGTACCACCAGACATTACTATCATGGTTGTACCACCGGACATTTTTATCATGGTTGTACTACCAGACATTACTATCATGGTTGTACCACCAGATATTACTATCATGGTTGTACCACCGGACATTATTATCATGGTTGTACTACCAGACATTACTATCATGGTTGTACCACCAGATATTACTATCATGGTTGTACCACCAGACATTACTATCATGGTTGTACCACCAGACATTACTATCATGGTTGTACCACTAGACATTACTATCATGGTTGTACCACTAGACATTTCTATCATGGTTGTACCACCAGACATTACTATCATGGTTGTACCACCAGACATTACTATCATGGTTGTACCACTGGACATTACTATCATGGTTGTACCACTGGACATTACTTTCATGGTTGTACCACCGGACATTACTATCATGGTTGTACCACCAGATATTACTATCATGGTTGTACCACCAGACATTACTATCATGGTTGTACCACCAGACATTATTATCATGGTTGTACCACCAGACATTACTATCATGGTTGTACCACCAGACATTACTATCATGGTTGTACCACCAGACATTACTATCATGGTTGTACCACCAGACATTACTATCATGGTTGTACCACCAGACATTACTATCATGGTTGTACCTCCAGACATTACTATCATGGTTGTACCACCAGACATTACTATCATGTTTGTACCACTGGACATTACTATCATGGTTGTACCACGGGACATTACTATCATGGTTGTACCACCAGACATTACTATCATGGTTGTACCACCAGACATTACTATCATGGTTGTACCACCAGACATTATTATCATGGTTGTACCACCAGACATTACTATCATGGTTGTACCACCAGACATTACTATCATGGTTGTACCACTGGACATTACTATCATGGTTGTACCACCAGACATTACTATCATGGTGGTATCACCAGACATTACTATCATGGTTGTACCACTGGACATTACTATCATGGTTGTACCACCAGACATTACTATCATGGTTGTACCACCGGACATTACTATCATGGTTGTACCACCAGACATTACTATCATGGTTGTACCACCAGACATTACTATCATGGTTGTACCACCAGACATTACTATCATGGTTGTACCACCAGACATTACTATCATGGTTGTACCACCAGACATTATTATCATGGTTGTACCACTAGACATTACTATCATGGTGGTATCACCAGACATTACTATCATGGTTGTACCACCAGACATTACTATCATGGTTGTACCACCGGACATTACTATCATGGTTGTACCACCAGACATTACTATCATGGTTGTACCACCAGACATTACTATCATGGTTGTACCACCAGACATTACTATCATGGTTGTACCACCAGACATTACTATCATGGTTGTATCACCAGATATTACTATCATGGTTGTACCACCAGACATTACTATCATGGTTGTATCACCAGACATTACTATCATGGTTGTACCACCAGACATAACTATCATGGTTGTACCACCAGACATTATTATCATGGTTGTACCACAGGACATTACTATCATGGTTGTACCACCAGACATTACTATCATGGTTGTACCACGGGACATTACTATCATGGTTGTACCACCAGACATTACTATCATGGTTGTACCTCTGGACATTACTATCATGGTTGTACCACAGGACATTACTATCATGGTTGTACCACCAGACATTACTATCATGGTTGTACCACCAGACATTACTATCATGGTTGTACCACCAGACATTGCTATCATGGTTGTACCACCAGACATTACTATCATGGTTGTACCACCAGATATTACTATCATGGTTGTACCACCGGACATTATTATCATGGTTGTACCACAGGACATTACTATCATGGTTGTACCACCAGATATTACTATCATGGTTGTACCACCAGACATTACTATCATGGTTGTACCTCTGGACATTACTATCATGTTTGTACCTCTGGACATTACTATCATGGTTGTACCACCAGACATTACTATCATGGTTGTATCACCAGACATTACTATCATGGTTGTACCACTAGAATGGTATCACCAGATATTACTATCATGGTTGTACCACCAGACATTACTATCATGGTTGTACCAACAGACATAACTATCATGGTTGTATCACCAGACATTACTATCATGGTTGTACCTCTGGACATTACTATCATGTTTGTACCTCTGGACATTACTATCATGGTTGTATCACCAGACATTACTATCATGGTTGTACCACCAGACATTACTATCATGGTTGTATCACCAGACATTACTATCATGGTTGTACCACTAGAATGGTATCACCAGATATTACTATCATGGTTGTACCACCAGACATTACTATCATGGTTGTACCAACAGACATAACTATCATGGTTGTATCACCAGACATTACTATCATGGTTGTACCACGGGACATTACTATCATGGTTGTACCACCAGACATTACTATCATGGTTGTACCACCAGACATTACTATCATGGTTGTACCACCAGACATTACTATCATGGTTGTACCACGGGACATTACTATCATGGTTGTACCACCAGACATTACTATCATGGTTGTACCACCAAAAATTGTTATCCTACCATACATAGTTACAGAGGAACTGCCTTAATACAAAAACTTTTACGTGGTCGCTGGACCGTGAAATTGAGGTCAAGGTCAGATAACACCTTCCAGACAGACATGTACTCTTTATCAGCAACCTATGTACCAAATATTATCATCCAACCATGCATGGTTACAGAGGAACTGCTGTTTAATCCAAAAACTTTAACGTAGTCGCTGGACCGTGAAATTGAGGTCAAGGTCAGGTGACAGGTGACTGACTGGCAAGTACTCATCATAAGCTACCACTGGACCAAATTTGATGGACGTAGGGCTTAGGCTTACAAAGATATGAAGCAAGATGTCCAATTGTTAACTTGCGCTACGGCCGCCGGATTCACATACATATCTCTTGCCTCACAGGCGAGACAAAAAATTGTTATGAATCAATTTGTTTTAATGGTCTGACAGTAATGAAATAATAACAGGGATATAGATCGATTGGTTGATTTCATCCTATAGGATATACCCCAATTGGTTAATGTTGTCTGTAGAATATACCCTTATTGGTTAATGTTGTCTGTAGAATATACCCTTATTGGTTAATGTTGTCTGTAGAATATACCCTGATTGGTTAATGTTGTCTGTAGAATATACCCTTATTGGTTAATGTTGTCTGTAGAATATACCCTAATTGGTTAATGTTGTCTGTAAGATGTACCCTGATTGGTTAATGTTGTCTGTAGAATATACCCTGATTGGTTAATGTTGTCTGTAGAATATACCCTGATTGGTTGATTTTGTCTTGTAAGATGTACCCTGATTGGTTGATTTTGTCTTGTAAGATGTACCCTGATTGGTTGATTTTGTCTTGTAGGATGTACCCTGATTGGTTGATTTTGTCTTGTAGGATGTACCCTGATTGGTTGAGTTTGTCTTGCAAGATGTACCCTGATTGGTTGATTTTGTCTTGTAAGATGTACCCTGATTGGTTAATGTTGTCTGTAGGATGTACACTGATTGGTTAATGTTGTCTGTAGGATGTACACTGATTGGTTGATTTTGTCTTGTAAGATGAACCCTGATTGGTTGATTTTGTCTTGTAAGATGTACCCTGATTGGTTAATGTTGTCTGTAGGATGTACACTGATTGGTTGATTTTGTCTTGTAAGATGAACCCTGATTGGTTGATTTTGTCTTGTAAGATGTACCCTGATTGGTTAATGTTGTCTGTAGGATGTACACTGATTGGTTGATTTTGTCTTGTAAGATGAACCCTGATTGGTTGATTTTGTCTTGTAAGATGTACCCTGATTGGTTAATGTTGTCTGTAGGATGTACCCTGATTGGTTAATGTTGTCTGTAGGATGTACACTGATTGGTTGATTTTGTCTTGTAAGATGAACCCTGATTGGTTGATTTTGTCTTGTAAGATGTACCCTGATTGGTTAATGTTGTCTGTAGGATGTACACTGATTGGTTGATTTTGTCTTGTAAGATGAACCCTGATTGGTTGATTTTGTCTTGTAGGATGTACACTGATTGGTTGATTTTGTCTTGTAAGATGTACCCTGATTGGTTAACTTTGTCTTGTAGGATGTACCCTGATTAGTTGATTTTGTCTTGTAGGATGTACCGTGATTGGTTAACTTTGTCTTGTAGGATGTACACTGATTGGTTGATTTTGTCTTGTAAGATGTAGCCTGATTGGTTAAATTTGTCTTGTAGGATATCCCTAGGCCGAATTTTACTGCCGTTATAATCCGAAGTTAATTTTGTGATTTGTCGGATTAACGGCAGAATTCAGTCCTATTGCTCGTAATGTAGCAAATAAAAAATTCTAATTTCGGTCTATTTATACAAAATTCAAACATAACATTCATCTTCTTTACGTTATTAAAGCTTTAGACATTGCGAAACTAACGGGAAATGATCTTTATTGAAGAAATGTCTTTTTTCGTTTTTGAAGATGCAGGTGGAAAATGCTATGTTGATCATTTTTCCGTATATGGATAATGTGACCTAATTTTATTATAAACGTGCTAATTTGCATACTATAACAACCATTCCATAGTAAGAATCCAGTAATTTACATATGTATTACCCAAGATGCAACACGCCATTCAGTTTCGGTTTTCTCAATGTTTTTCATGTAGTAAACTTAATCAAAAGAGACAAGAATGTCAATTAATACACAACGCACAGCAGGTTATTAAAACGGCAAAATCTATCATCACCTATCAATAATGATAAATTTGAAACACGAAACCGATAAAAATATGGTGACACTGTCGAAAGATATCAAGATCGACCACATCTGATTGTATTTGCAACTTCTTTTGGACATCAAAATGCCGGGAGTGATTCACTCCGGCTCTGATACATTACGAGTCATGGGACTAAATTCGTACCCTCGCCAAAAAAAAAGTGAGGGTACGATTATTCGTTCTACGATATCCCCTGTTTGGTTGATTTTGTCTTGTAGGATGTACCCTGATTGGTTGAATGTGTCTTGTAGGATGTACCCTGATTGGTTGAATGTGTCTTGTAGGATGTACCCAGATTGGTTGAATGTGTCTTGTAGGATGTACCCAGATTGGTTGAATGTGTCTTGTAGGATGTACCCGGATTGGTTGAATGTGTCTTGCAGGATGTACCCAGATTGGTTGAATGTGTCTTGCAGGATGTACCCGGATTGGTTGAATGTGTCTTGCAGGATGTACCCAGATTGGTTGAATGTGTCTTGCAGGATGTACCCTGATTGGTTGAATGTGTCTTGCAGGATGTACCCAGATTGGTTGAATGTGTCTTGCAGGATGTACCCGGATTGGTTGAATGTGTCTTGCAGGATGTACCCTGATTGGTTGAATGTGTCTTGCAGGATGTACCCTGATTGGTTGAATGTGTCTTGCAGGATATACACTGATTATTGATTTTGTCTTGTAGGATATACAATATACATTCAATTAATCCATAAGTACACTTCTATAGACTTGTATAGTTTTAAAGGTGATAGGTCCTTGGACATGTGGGTTTGAAAGTTGACCTGTCCTTGGATATGCTGGTTTTAAAGGGTGTCTGGTAGATGAATATGTGGGTTATAAAGGTGACCAGTCCATGGATAAATGAGTTTTAAAGGTATCTCAACCTTCACAATTTGGGACTTCTTAACTTGAAGGAAAAATGAGAAAGTTGCATAAGACTGGAATAAAATGTTTACCATTTGTTCCGCAGTTGATCGTAACTTTCTGAAGTCTTCATCAATACTTCTGTTTCTTACATCCTTTACAGAGCCAACATGAAGAGGTTTTAAATATTTCTTTACTTTCTCTAAGTCATTGTGGAAAGCTCTAAATGCATCCTACAAACACAAACATCTACAAGCATGTAAATAACAACAAGTAAACAACAACAAAATCATCATCCACATTGTTTGAATAGGGTGGTTAAAAATATAAACAAAATCACTTGTTAATAACGTTTAAAATTGGTAAAATCTCTTTAAACCTCTTTAAGAATGACCCATAGCATAAATAAAATATATACACATAAAATTAAATTATTTCACAATAGCTGGATTAGTGAAGTCAATATATTTATTCTGCAATCTCTGTATTCAGGCAGCTTAAGTGGGTTGACAGTATATTTATATGTGCTATATAATCTGAAATGATCTGGTTGCAAAGCAAGTGCTTTAATAAATGGTAATAGTTTAAAGTTTTTTGTTAGATTTTGGGGTCGTCTTAAAAAATGTAAAAGGATTTGATTACACATACATGTAAGTAGAACCATCATGAATTAAGTGTGCTATAAATGACTTCAAGTTCCATTGTTTTGAAAAATGGGAAACATTCCTTGAAAAATTCCATAATAGCAGGTGCACAATTCCAATATGTGTGCAACACATGACTAAGTTTCCAAGTCTGTGGAATGTTAGAGGTTTAGGATGAAAACTGTATAGGAGAGTTGATTACACAATATAGGGACATGTAAGGTGTTCTTCAAATGTTCTGAAAAATGACTTGTCCCCAAGTCTGGAAAATTAGGACAAAAATAAATTCTTAAACAATTCCATAATAGCATGTGAACAACAACTTCAACACATGTGCAATCTTTTTTGCAAAGTTTCAGAGATCTGGGTTGAAATCTGTAGGAGGAGTTGAATACACAACATAGATACCCTTCCAGGCCTGCATATTAACTTCATGCAACCCGGCCAAACATTTGAGGTCATAATTGATTCTTCTAGCTGAAATTGATTTCAAAATGAAGTAGTAACAATGTGTAATTTGTAGAGGCCAGATAGGGGTTCAAAATTGTAAAGTCGTTAAATAGAAATGACAAATTACACAATTATGGACCATATGTGTAATTTTATGTATAACAGATTGCAGTACCACAACAATTCGGATTTAGAGCAAACCATAGAACAACAGACAGTATATTTATTATGAAAACTTTAATAACAAAATATCTAACAAAAAATAAACAAAAAATATTTGCATGTTTTGTTGACCTGAGAAAAGCATTTGACTCATTATGGTATATTGGACTTTTATATAAATTAAAGACACAACATATTGGCAATAAATTTTATAATATAATTAAAGATATGTATACAAGCAACAAATCAGCTATTAAGATTAAAAACCAATTTTCTAATTTTTTTGATATAGTCAGAGGAGTTAAACAAGGAGATAGTCTTAGCCCCTCACTTTTTAACTGTTTTATAAATGATATTCATGATATATTCGATCAATCATGTGATCCCTTGATACTAGAAAATACAAATATATCAAGTCTAAGCTTTGCTGATGATTTAGTTATATTCTCAAACTCTCATACTGGGTTACAAAATTGTTTGAATAAAATTGAAAAATATTGCTTTGACTGGCAATTGACAGTCAATATTAAGAAGACAAAAACTATGACATTTCAAAATAAGTTTTGTCCAACTCCTCCTTTATATTATAGAAATCAGCCTCTTGCCGAAACCAAAGAATATAACTTCTTGGGAACAACCATTGACTCTAAAGGAAGCTTTAGAAGATCTATAGAAGAGTTATCAAAAAAAGGACTAAAAGCAATTTTTGCTTTGAAAAAAAGACTTCAAAATTTTCAAAGTCTACCTATAAGACTATCCTGTAAACTGTTTGATACCTTAATAAGACCTATATTATTATATAATAGTGATATTTGGTTTATGGACGATTACTTATCTATTGTTAAGTCAAAAGAAAGGGCAGAAAAAAATGGAAAATTATGCGATACTCTCTCCTTAATAGACCGATTTACATATGAAAAAGTACACACAAGATATTGTAAGAATATTTTAGGTTTAAGAAAAACAGCTTGCAACATAGCAGCAAAAACAGAACTTGGTAGACTGCCATTAGAATCTTTTATAAAAGCTCAAACAATCTTATATTATAGTAGATTGAATTCAGTAAAAATAAACCCCTTATTAAAAGAAGCATATAATGTCAATAAAGGTATACACACCGAGGGAATATGTACTTGGTATACAATGGTGCAAAAGTTATTTGTAGAACTAGACCTTGACAGATCAGAATACGAAGATTTTGATGTTACATTTTTTAAACTGGCAAATAAGTTAAAGAAAAAAACTAAAAATCTAATTTCTGAATATTATATAAATAAAATAAAAACTAAATTAAATAATTTAAATAACGAATCTAAACTTTACTTATTTAGTCAACTGAAAACAGACATAAAAATTGAAGACTATTTAGTAAATGAGAATAGTTTTATATATAGACAAATGATAACAAAACTAAGGGTGAGTGACCATACCTTACATATAGAACAAGGGAGATATCATAATATTCCCAGATGTCAACGAATATGCTCTAAATGCCAAATTCTTGAAGATGAAAAACATTTTCTTTTACATTGTCAAATTAACACTCTACCACGAGATATTTTCTTTTCAAAAATTTCAAATATAGATGGTATCTTTGCAAATTTAAATGCAGATGAAAAAGTCAAATATATCCTCTGTCCAAAATCAGAACATTTAACTTATGTTAAGGACTTTATAAAGCGATCATTTGAAATGCGAAAATAGGGTCCACATCGGTTAAAACGTACTACACTTGTAGTTATACTAGAAATAATAACTAATGTATTTTGAGTATGTTTGTATTTGTATATTAATGTTTTTGTTTATAATGTTATTATGTTGCTTTGACCCATATGGGTGTAACTTGCAATAAAGAAGAAGAAGATAAATGTTACATTAGTGTGACTGGACATAACAACAATATAAGGACTTGAACGAGCCACGCCTTTCCTTGTTTCTAAGCACTATCCTTTTTAGTGTTCCAGCTAAGATTTGAAAATAGAAGAGCACATGAGAATGCAACTTTTTCGCATATTTGCATATTGTTTTTGTGTTAATGGGGGTGGGGGCACTTTTTTGTATAAGTATTTGAATTAGTGTTCTGTTCATGTTATGGTCATTTCACTTTAAAGTAACTTTCATCAATATATTTGTTCATTTTAATATTTTAAAAGCTAATTTTTACTGTTTTTCAGTTTTATTGTCAATTCAGTATACTGATGTTATATAGGTCCCAATCCTGTATCTGATATGACATCAATCATGCTAATTTTAATGTAAGGCACTAAGATTTTAATACTAAAAACACACAATATATTGTTACTAAACTATGTCAAATATTCCAGATTAATGCCATTTAATGTTTAATGAGGTTAAAATAGAAAAGGACAAGAGCCACACACTTATAATTCTATAAGCACTGAGTATCAACAATGCCCAAAATTGTATGAAACTGACCAAAGCTTTAGCTAAGAGTCTGAAAAACTAAAAAATCCCCCTTTTTTCAAGTCCCATTATACCTATTTAGCAAAAAACCATAATTTTACCAGAATTACAAGGACACTAATAAGTACCACAATAAACAAAGCCCCTAATTTTCAAGAAAAATGATGAAAGGGTTCTTATGTTAGAGTTTAAAAACTAAAAATTCCACCCTTTTTTCATTAGGTACCATGTTTATAAATAATTCCCCAAATTTTCAAGAAAATTGACAAAGCATTTTGTTGAGTTAATCACACAGTCTGAAAACTAAACAAAAACCTTTTTCTGCAAAAAAGTCTCATACCACTTTGTGAAAAATCAGAAATTTTCCAAATAGTAAACAGACCATGACACTTAACAACTGTGTACATCAGTAATGACATTGTCAAGATGTAGTGTGACATGTGATAGACAGACAGATGGCCTTACTGACAGAAGGAGGGACATTTGTAAACCATAATACATGTACATTCATCATAACAGGTAATAGTATTCTGAATGGAACAGGTACCAGTACCTCCAGGATGTCCATAATGCAACTCGTTTACATTGTACATACCGTAGCATCTTGGCCAGAGTAATGACCAATGACTCTGCTGCCACCGGGATGCCTATAAACCCAGTTCGTGATGTTGTAAACTTGTCCCTCTACGACCAGCCATCGATCATCTTTCTTGTTATGTTGTTGTACCTCCTCCCATGTATAAACACTTTTCTCTTGTTCCTGTTTCCCTCCTTTTCCCATTTTAAGTCAGATCTGATTCCTCTGAACTTTTTAATTCCTAACTGTCAACCAAACGTGATGAAAGTATAAGACTGACAATGCTTTCCTACAAGACAAATTTTGTAAATTTTTGAATCATCAAACTTTAAATATAACTTAAATATACATTTTTTTCATAGCTTATGGAAAAATTGTGACTTTGGGCAACATAAAAAATGTTGGCTTGTTATTTCCTGATTGGCTCACCAAATTTAACAATGCCCAAAAACTCAGAAAAATTGTTTACATCTAGCATATTACACTATTAGTCTAGTAGAAAATGCAGTGGGAAAAATACATTATTTCCGTATATATTTAAATTTTTTTAAATACATGTACTCTATAGTTGAGAAAAGTTGTCCATTTTTGATAACTTTACTTGGTATTTTAGCCACGAATACAGTGGATGACTGACAACCTAACTTGGTATTTTAGCCATGCATACAGTGGATGACTGACAACCTAACTTGGTATTTTAGCCATGCATACAGTGGATGACTGACAACCTAACTTGGTATTTTAGCCATGCATACAGTGGATGACTGACAACCTAACTTGGTATTTTAGCCATGCATACAGTGGATGACTGACAACCTAACTTGGTATTTTAGCCATGCATACAGTGGATGACTGACAACCTAACTTGGTATTTTAGCCATGCATACAGTGGATGACTGACAACCTAACTTGGTATTTTAGCCATGCATACAGTGGATGACTGACAACCTAACTTGGTATTTTAGCCATGCATACAGTGGATGACTGACAACCTAACTTGGTATTTTAGCCATGCATACAGTGGATGACTGACAACCTAACTTGGTATTTTAGCCATGCATACAGTGGATGACTGACAACCTAACTTGGTATTTTAGCCATGCATACAGTGGATGACTGACAACCTAACTTGGTATTTTAGCCATGCATACAGTGGATGACTGACAACCTAACTTGGTATTTTAGCCATGCATACAGTGGATGACTGACAACCTAACTTGGTATTTTAGCCATGCATACAGTGGATGACTGACAACCTAACTTGGTATTTTAGCCATGCATACAGTGGATGACTGACAACCTAACTTGGTATTTTAGCCATGCATACAGTGGATGACTGACAACCTAACTTGGTATTTTAGCCACGCATACAGTGGATGACTGACAACCTAACTTGGTATTTTAGCCACGCATACAGCGGATGACTGACAACCTAACTTGGTATTTTAGCCACGCATACAGTGGATGACTGACAACCTAACTTAGTATTTTAGCCACACCTACAGCGGATGACTGACAACCTAACTTGGTATTTTAGCCACGCCTACAGCGGATGACTGACATACTAACATGATATTTTAGCCACCCCTACAGCTGATGACTGACAAGCTAACTTGGTATTTTAGCCATGCCTACAGCAGATGACTGACAACCTAATTTGGTATTTTAGCCCCGCCTACAGTGGATGACTGACAACCTAACTTGGTATTTTAGCCACGCCTACAGCAGATGACTGACAACCTAACTTGGTATTTTAGCCACGCCTACAGCTGATGACTGACAACCTAACTTGGTATTTTAGCCACACCTACAGCAGATGACTGACAACATAACTTGGTATTTTAGCCACGCCTACAGCGGATGACCGATTGATAACTTTGATGATGTTGACTATATACATGTATCCTCCCTGCAAAGAACTGTAAATCTTATTTGATTACTAGTTAAATTTTGTTTGTTATTTCTTTTTATAATACTGCATTTTATAAGGATTGTTTTAAATTGTTGATTGATTATTGGATATAGAGACCTTGGATAAGTTTATGCGTACCTAAACAGTTTCACAGTTTATTTGTATTAACTGACCCAAAATTGTCTATATATCCAATAATCTTAGCAACAACTAAACAAGTGTGGACTACTAATCATTAGCAACCTATATACCATCCTCACAAGTCAGGGTTTCTGTGACTTGTGAGGATGCCTATATACCAAATATTGTCATCCTACCATGCATGGGAATGCCCTATTACAAAACCTTAACATAGTCGCTGGACCATGAAATTGAGGTCAAAGTCAGGTGACACCTACCAGTCAGTCATGTACTCTTCATCAGCAACCTATATACCACATATTGTCATCCTATAATGCATGGTTACAGAGGAACTGCCTTAATACAAAAACTTTAAGGTATTCGCTGGACCGTAAAAATGAGGTCAAAGTCAGGTGACTGACTGGCAAGTACTCATTAAAAGCTACCACTGGACGAAATTTGATGGACCTAGGGCTTAAGCTTATAAAGATATAAAGCAAAAGGTTCCATAGTTGATGCTGCCACCGGATTCCCACATATACATGTCTCACCTCCAGCAACTATCGTCGCAGGCGAGACAAAAACAAGTGTGGACTGTGAGCTATTGCTCACTAGTGATACAAAAATCTTGCATGTTATTGAATGTCAGCTATGTGTAAAAATCTAGTATTTGTTAAACAGGAAGCAAATGACCAAGGAGCATAAAATCCTCTCTATACATATGGTACTATAGGATAAAGCAATATGCAAAATATCAGGCTTCTGCATCCTATAGTTTCTTAGAAAACTGCAATAGAAACTTTGCATGCATGTCAACTATGTGTAAAAATCTTAAGTGTTTGGTTAAACAGTAAGTATTTGACCAAGGAGCATAAAATCGCTATACACCATATGGTACTATAGGATAAAGCAGTATGCAAAATTTCGGGCTTCTGCACCCTATAGTTGCTTAAAAAAGTGCAACAGAAATTTGTGTTACAGACGAACAAAGAGACAAGAGTAAAATAGAATACCAGCATTTGATCCTCCACAGTGCACACAGGATGAGCTAACAGCCTGGCTTGTCCACCTTGTCCACCCTTTGGAGTGTTCCTCCACAGTGGACACAGGATGAGCAAACAGCCTGGCTTGTCCACCTTGTCCACCCTTTGGAGTGTTCCTCCACAGTGCACACAGGATGAGCTAACAGCCTGGCTTGTCCACCTTGTCCACCCTTTGGAGTGTTCCTCCACAGTGGACACAGGATGAGCAAACAGCCTGGCTTGTCCACCTTGTCCACCCTTTGGAGTGTTCCTCCACAGTGCACACAGAATGAGCTAACAGCCTGGCTTGTCCACCTTGTCCACCCTTTGGAGTGTTCCTCCACAGTGCACACAGGATGAGCTAACAGCCTGGCTTGTCCACCTTGTCCACCCTTTGGAGTGTTCCTCCACAGTGCACACAGGATGAGCTAACAGCCTGGCTTGTCCACCTTGTCCACCCTTTGGAGTGTTCCTCCACAGTGGACACAGGATGAGCTAACAGCCTGACTTGTCCACCCTGTCCACCCTTTGGAGTGTTCCTCCACAGTGGACACAGGATGAGCAAACAGCCTGGCTTGTCCACCTTGTCCACCCTTTGGAGTGTTCCTCCACAGTGCACACAGAATGAGCTAACAGCCTGGCTTGTCCACCTTGTCCACCCTTTGGAGTGTTCCTCCACAGTGCACACAGGATGAGCTAACAGCCTGGCTTTTCCACCTTGTCCACCCTTTGTAGTGTTCCTCCACAGTGCACACAGGATGAGCAAACAGCCTGGCTTTTCCACCTTGTCCACCCTTTGGAGTGTTCCTCCACAGTGGACACAGGATGAGCAAACAGCCTGGCTTGTCCACCTTGTCAACCCTTTGTAGTGTTCCTCCACAGTGGACACAGGATGAGCTAACAGCCTGGCTTTTCCACCTTGTCCACCCTTTGTAGTGTTCCTCCACAGTGCACACAGGATGAGCAAACAGCCTGGCTTTTCCACCTTGTCCACCCTTTGAAGTGTTCCTCCACAGTGGACACAGGATGAGCTAACAGCCTGGCTTTTTAACCTTGTCCACCCTTTGAAGTGTTCCTCCACAGTGGACACAGGATGAGCTAACAGCCTGACTTGTCCACCTTGTCCACCCTTTGGAGTGTTCCTCCACAGTGGACACAGGATGAGCAAACAGCCTGGCTTGTCCAACTTGTCCACCCTTTGTAGTGTTCCTCCACAGTGGACACAGGATGAGCAAACAGCCTGACTTGTCCACCTTGTCCACCCTTTGGAGTGTTCCTCCACAGTGGACACAGGATGAGCTAACAGCCTGGCTTGTCCACCCTGTCCACCCTTTGGAGTGTTCCTCCACAGTGGACACAGGATGAGCTAACAGCCTGGCTTGTCCACCTTGTCCACCCTTTGAAGTGTTCCTCCACAGTGGACACAGGATGAGCTAACAGCCTGACTTGTCCACCTTGTCCACCCTTTGGAGTGTTCCTCCACAGTGGACACAGGATGAGCAAACAGCCTGGCTTGTCCACCTTGTCCACCCTTTGGAGTGTTCCTCCACAGTGGACACAGGATGAGCAAACAGCCTGGCTTTTCAACCTTGTCCACCCTTTGGAGTGTTCCTCCACAGTGGACACAGGATGAGCTAACAGCCTGGCTTTTTAACCTTGTCCACCCTTTGGAGTGTTCCTCCACAGTGGACACAGGATGAGCTAACAGCCTGGCTTGTCCACCTTGTCCACCCTTTGGAGTGTTCCTCCACAGTGGACACAGGATGAGCAAACAGCCTGGCTTGTCCTACTTGTCCACCCTTTGGAGTGTTCTTCCAGTGGACACAGGATGAGCAAACAGCCTGGCTTGTCCACCTTGTCCACCCTTTGGGGTGTTCCTCCACAGTGCACACAGAATGAGCAAACAGCCTGGCTTGTCCACCTTGTCCACCCTTTGGAGTGTTCCTCCACAGTGCACACAGGATGAGCAAACAGCCTGGCTTGTCCACGTTTTCCACCCTTTTGAATGGAAATTTTATTTCGTATGCTTCATCTTCAAACTTACAATTATAATCCATTAGAAAAGCATTCATGTTTACCATTTTTTACAGAGCAAGATGTCATGTTTACCATTTTTTACAGAGCAAGATGTCAGACTGGACATTAGAGTTTTTCCCAGGGGCAGATCCAGAAAATAAGGCTAAGGGGGACGAAATTGGCAAAAGGTCTGAGGACTGCTCAATGTAATTAATTGTTTATTTAAAAACAAAAAAGATCAACTAAAAACTATTGTTAGGACACAATAATTATAATAGTTATATTATAAATTTATTATCTGCTTCTTTTTAACACACTCCGGCCCACTTTCTTTTTTTCTCTCTTTAATTACTTTCTTTCCTACTTTTTTCGCTCTCTCTTTCTTTTCTTCTATTTAGGGGTGGGGAACATCCACCTGACCTGTATTTAAGCTGCTGTGGAATATATAGTCACCTGTACACAATTTCAATTTTTTTACAGAAAGTACTGGTATGCAATTATGAGTGTCAGAAACACACGATACAGGAATGTCAATTAGGTTCTAACTGAGGTAAACATATAGGACTGCAAATACATTTTCAAGATAACTGCACCTGAATTTTTAATAAAACACAAGGACAGATAAATCCTTAATATCTACAAGCTTACCTGATCATGCAATTTTTATTGCCAAGCAGGTTTACAACATGCATGTGTATCATGTCTATGTGCTGATCATTTGACAACTTATAATCAATAGTAAGATCTGTGTCTAAAGAGAGTTTGACATGATAAAATTGTCATCAGAATGCTTGTATTGATCTGGTGATCATCCTCCAGCAATACTGGAGGTTGGTACCAGTAAATAAAAACATGTTTCGACAGACATAAATGTATACTCATAACAATGAATCATTTATTATTATATGAAAAAAAAATGTTATAACAGAGCTGCTGCAATTTAATTGCTGGTAAATACCAGAAATGATCTTTGTGTAAGCATGAATGTCTATTGTCTGGAGGAAACTGATCCCAAAGTGAAGCTGATTATTTATTTGCCAGTTTTTGACTTGAATATCATGAATAATTTGTCAATATACAGCATATCACTGCAGATTAAACAGAGAACCTGATACCACCACATGTCTGATGGTCAACATGATACCACTAAGTACCAACAAGATACCACCACATGTCTGATAATGAAGGTCAACATGATACCACTAAGTACCAACAAGATACCACCACATACCAACATGATATCACCATGGCATGTACCAACATGATATCACCACATACCAACATTATACCACCACATACCAACATGATATCACCACATACTAACATGATATCACCACATACTTACATGATATCACCACATACCAACATGATACCACCACATACCAACATGATATCACCCCATACTAACATGATATCACCACATACCAACATGATATCACCACATACCAACAGTGATATCACCACATACCAACATGATATCACCACATACCAACATATCACCACATACCAACATGATATCACCACATACTTACATGATATTACCACATACCAACATGATATCACCCCATACTAACATGATATCACCACATACTAACATGATACCACCATGGCATGTACCAACATGATATCACCACATACCAACATGATATCACCACATACTTACATGATATCACCACATACTAACATGATATCACCACATACTAACATGATATCACCACATACCAACATGATATCACCACATACTAACATGATATCACCACATACCAACATGATACCACCATGGCATGTACCAACATGATATCACCACATACCAACATGATATCACCACATACTAACATGGATATCACCACATACCAACATGAGATATCACCACATACTAACATGATATCACCACATACCAACATGATATCACCATGTACCAACATGATATCACCACATACCAACATGATATCACCACATACCAACATGATATCACCACATACTAACATGATATCACCACATACCAACATGATACCACCATGGCATGTACCAACATGATATCACCACATACCAACATATCACCACATACTTACATGATATCACCACATACCAACATGATATCACCACATACTAACATGATATCACCACATACTAACATGATATCACCACATACCAACATGATATCGCCCCATACTAACATGATATCACCACATACCAACATGATGCCACCATGGCATGTACCAACATGATATCACCACATACCAACATATCACCACATACTAACATGGATATCACCACATACCAACATGAGATGTCACCACATACTAACATGATATCACCACATACCAACATGATATCACCATGTACCAACATGATATCACCACATACCAACATGATATCACCACATACTAACATGATATCACCATGTACCATCATGATACCAACATGATATCACCACATACCATTATGGTACAACCATGTACCAACATATCACCAAGTACCATCATGATAATACAATGTACCAACATGATATATACCATCATGGCATGTACCAACATGATATTACCACATACCAACATGATATCACCATACACCATCATGATACCACCATGTACCAACATGATACTACCATGTACCATCATGGTACAACCATGTACCAACATGAAATCATAATGTACCATCATGGTACAAACATGTACCAACATGAAATCATAATGTACCATCATGATACCACCACTTACAAACATGATATCATGACATACATTTTATCTTGCCCCTGGGACAATATTGGTAAATATGAAAACAAACATTCAATTTGATCAAAATAAACTGATTCATAACATAAAGCAAAACTTTCTGAGTTGTATATAAATTGTTGGTTTAAATGCTGTTTCATTAACTACTAATTTAAATAATGTTATTGCCTCTCTGTGGCTTGTTATAGACAACACTTACTGTACCTATGAATTTATACCTTATACAAATTGCTAATGCTATAATACATGTGATACTTGGCATTCAATTTTGCATCACAGAGTTATGTCCCCTATCATGACATTACATTCCAATCCATGTCAAATGATGTTCATGGTCAGATCAATTTAAAACAAAACACAAGTTGTACATGTATGGGTAATCACAGCAGTTTAAAATTGAGAATGAAGGTTATATTGACAAGATAATTTGTTGTTATCAATATCATTATTTGCTCAACTGTCAATAGTACATGTGACCTTGCTAATATCAACATTATTGAATGAGAAGTACTAAGTATGTAAAGTACACTACAGCTAACCATTAACCTTTCATTAGGAGGCAGTGACCTGTCATGAGGAGGTAGTGGGCTAAGGGTGCTTTCTGGCTACTCAGCATGTTTTAAATGTACCCTTTGGAAAGACATTTATTTTTGCTATATCAATAACAGTGGTTTTGATTAGTGGGGCTCTGTTTCTTTTATCACATTAAAACACATTTTACATATACCTGAACCATTTAAGATTAAAGACCAATTAGAAAAATTTCATTCTCTGAATTTTATTCTTAAGACATATTTATTGGTATTAGTTAGGCCGAATTTTACTGCTGTTATAATCCAAAGTTAGTTTTGTGATTTGCCGGATTAACGCCCAATAAAAAAGCGAGGGTATTAGTAATCCACCAGATAAGTATATTTTTTAATTATTTTTACAATTTGTTTTGTTTGTTTTAATGGTGTTAAATGCTACTTTCAGCAATTATGTCCTCCAGTTTTTATTAGGGGAGGAAGCAGGATTAACTTGAAAAAAATCCTCAGCCTTCAGTTGGAAAACTGACAATCCTTTTCAATTAAGATTGGAGTCGAGTACATATACACCCTGCCAGCAGTGAGACTCAAACCTGCAACCTGAGTGTTGACAGACCAGGAGGTCAATAATAGTTGAACTTAAACTTCCTTAACCACTCTACCACCTTAAAATATGAGGTACAGGTATACGTAGAGTGCCAACAGTCCACATGTCATGTACATCAAGTAATAATTTTTTTCTAATTCTTGATCAGCTAAAATGGTCCCATAGCTGCTACAAAATTTGAGAAAACAAAATAGAAGTAAAATATACACATGACTGCACATCACAACACTTAATTCTATTAATTATTAAATATCAAAACATCCAATTTTTTTTTCGAGAAAATGTGCTCAGAAGATCTACCATTGTATTAAATTGCTGAATGGTGAAAGTCCCGTAACTCCTACAAAATTTGACAAATCAAAATGATGGTAGAGTTATGCACATCTACTTATCAAATTCAAAAGGATTAATTCTACCAAATATCACGGCAACAATAGCAAACAAGAGTGGACTGTGAGCACGCTCACAAAGGGATTCCCCCCGCTTCGCTTCAAGTCCAATTATCTCCCCTGAATAATATCCGACAGCGACGAAAATTCTTCATGCACATCTTCATATGATGTACTTCCTTCATGTAAAGTTTCAAGTGCTTACAAGGGATGTGGACAGACGGACAGAGAGACAGGGTAATTCCTATATACCCCCCAAACAAGTTTGTGGGGGGTATAAAAAGGGGGAGCCAATTGAAAATATAATTTTAATTAGAGTGAATAATTACTTATATCACTCTGTAGTGAAAACAACAATGAATTTACCCTTATATTAGTACTATATTGATTTGAATGTTAAATTAGAACAGTTTTGTACACTAAAAAACTTGTACTAAGTATACTGAGAATTAAAGAGTAAGGGCAGCTAAAGTTCCATTAAAATGCAATTAACTAGTCAGAAAATGTACTAAATGTGTTTTCTATAAGCCTTCCATTACAGTGTACAAGTACATAGAGCTAGAATACATCTGAATAACAGCAGTACTTGGCTACATTTTGTATTATCTGTGAAATCATCCTAGATTCTATCTATTTCAACTTCCTTCCTTGTTTCCATCTGGCATTATGTATAATGTACAGACTTTTCATAGAACATGACAGGGGGCGATTTATAGTCAATAACCCAGAAATTTGTGTGTGTGTGTGTTATGCAAATACAGCCATAAACGTCGAACCTATATTGTAAACCTATAAAAGTATGGTTTCTTTTCTACCGTATTGTCTCTCAAGGTATAAATAACACGAGTTTTGGGTTTAAGTCAGTTAAAGTCAACATATAGCCATGTAACTCTGTTTCTACTGATTTATGAATTCCAGGGCATACTGGAACCATGTACGATGGCCAGATACCTGTAGCCAAGGGGGGTTTGAGGGTTTCGGACGAACGGACTAGAAATTTTGATAAAAATAGAAAAAAACCAGCTGAAAATCAGTTAAGCACTATTAAAAAAGTCAGAAAAATTTCAACAATCAAACCCCCCTTTACATTTTTAACCCCTTCTTGAAATATTTTGGCTATGGGCATGTACATATATTAGTTTGTCTATTCACAGACCTTCTAATGGCACAAAGGGAACACTATACCAGTGTCATTACTTAAAAAACAGTTTATTGGTTGCAGTCTCTAAATTTTACTAAAAAAACAAAAATGTGTAAACCATAAATATCATTACTGAAAATAAAGTTGTTAAGTCTGAATTCTTGGATTTGCATGAATCAATGCAACATGCAGTCAAATCTTGGCGTTTCAAGGGAAATGGTAAAAATTTGTTACAGCAAAACTAGTTTAGGTTTAGGTTTCAGGTTTTAAACCGATTTCAGTGAAGTTTTCAAAACCGGTTTTGGTTTTATTGATAGGTACCAAATACTTGGTTTTCGGTTTAGGTTTAAGGAATGAAATAAAATTCTTTAGTTAATTTGGAAGCAGAGATTACAGAATTATAAATTCAGAAAAACAAATTCTAATATATTTGTTGCATAGATATGCTCATATAATAGTCAGATTTACTTTTTTTCTGTTATGGAAATCCTCAAATGTCAAAGATTTTGACAATTTTAATGTTTGTCTTTTATTGATTTCACCAGAAAAAAACCTGCAATGCCATGTACCATCCTCACAAGTCAGGATTTCTGTGTCCACTGTAAGTGTCCACGAAACCCTGACAAACTTAGCTAGGAAATTCCTGGGCTGGAAGTCACTATTTTTATTGGCTACATCATGCCTTACTGGAGCCAATCAAAACCTCGCTTTCATTCAAGACTTGGTTAGGGGATATCCAGATGTCAATTGTAAATAAACCAAATGGATGTGTTGCATAGACCATGTGAAAAGTGTTAATAGTTTGTTATTACCACGTTATTTATTAGTTGCGCTAAGTTATCTTCCCACTCAAGAATGAGTAAGAATGACTACTGCCAAACATTTGCTTCTTTCAAGCAATTTCATTAGTTGATATTTTGAAGGTTTGACATCATATGAAAATCTTCTAGCCCTGGAATTTCCTAGCTAAGTTTGTCAGGGTTTCGTGGACACAGAAACCCTGACTTGTGAGGATGTGCCATGTTCTAGTAAGGATTTATTGTGTATTTTCAAAAGATTTATTTGTTTATCTTTACAACATCTTCACAATGCAAAATTAGTACAGCCATTTTTTAAGACTTAAAACTGGCAATCCTTGTCAATTAAGATTGGAGTCGAGGGGTCCCTTCCGGCAGTGAAACTAGAACCCGCAACAACGGTGTTGACAGACCAAGTGATTAATAGAAGACCGTAACCACTTAACCATCCTATGTTATTATGAAAATATAACAATATTATATATTATAATATGAGTATTATTTTGATTTTCCGATTGTATTAATGGCCCCATGTCAACTTTATTCCTCATTCTGTTGTTGTATTTTTCTGGCTTCCATGTGTTTTAACAATACACTCTGTGCAGAAAGTGCAAGTCGGTTGAGACCCAGTGTATACATGTACCGGTACATATTGATTATTCCCCTTGTTATACAAAACGGCATGAATAATATAATATAGAAGTCGTTGTGAAAATCACCATTACCAACACAAATGGCAATTAAATCGTATAACGACATTGATGACTATTCAAATCGACGGGGCAATGTGAACTTCGCTCTTAAAGATAAAAACATTTTCTGATGCTTCAAACTTTAGTTTTGTTTCGAAGATAGTTCAGTTGATGATTGACAATGGTGTACAAATCTTTTTTTCGTCAGGCAGGGTTCATTTATTGTATAATGACTTTAATCTTCTCTATAGTCGTTTTAGACAGGTTTTCTCAGTCAAAATGAACGTCAAAATGGTCGTTAATCGCAGGGAGTTCTGTTGTTATGTACAGGTAAAATGAATGGAAAATGCTAGGGAGGAATAAATATGATTGGATAACACAGAAAGTCATTATATGGAGGGGTTGCTAAGACAAGTTTGACTGAAACTGCCATTAAATTATGCTTCTCACCATACTGCATTATGACACTCAGGAGGTCAGGTACATGGAAAAGCCTTGCACACATTTATATGCCACTTCACTGTAAAGATGAGCTGTGGAACCATAGGTCTGCCAAATAAAAAAATGTCAAAGGACCTAAAGTCCACGGTTCCGCAGCTATGTCAAGACTACCTTGCTTTTCGTAATCAGAATCATTATATTTCATCCATATATTTGAATATACATGTGTAATATGCTGAATTAATACATGTGTTATTTAATAGTCTTTGAATTGCTATTTTTGCAAATGATAAAATCTGGGGCAAAGTACTTCAATGTTTTTCACAAAAAATCGTAAAGCATAAGTGCTGATTTCAAAGTGCATTATACTTTGATCTTCAAACACTTACAATATATTTTACACTTACGACTTTTGTAAAATCGACTTACTACAGACCATAACATGCTTAAAGTTGACAATATCTACCAATACATTAAAATATATGCCAAATTTGACCTGGATTCAAGACAGTTTTATCAATGTGGGAAATTAACAAAAATACCTTCTTCTCATGAACCTGCAATTACAACTGTCATTAAAATCACTTATTTTTACAAATATTAAAAAATATTAATATCTCTATTAGTGACCATTGATTATACAATGAGTCATTAACGCACCACATTTTCGAACTGTCACGTTCCCCACACTCTCTGCGTTTACCTAGGGGTGAAAAATAAAATTTTAAATTATGTACTCATTCTCATTTTAATCCAAACATATTATTGTTAAAACAAACGTGCGTAGTTCTACGTTCCAGAATTGCTTCCTCAGTGAAGTGGACAATCACTCCAGTCGGTATCACATTCACAATCAATGTCATAAATGACACGGGTGATGGAATCAACGCATCTTAACTATACTTCCCTTATTTAGAACATTGATGTGAAATTTAACTTACTTCTTTGGTTGGTAACACGCCACAAACTCCTCTAACGACTGTATAAAGGTTATGTAATTTGGTATCCACGGCCTAAATCTTACCACTACCCGGCAAAGCAAGAATTTACCGGAAGACGGCCGATGTTATATTAATTCTCTCCCTTTAAAGGAGCACATAATTATAACTCGCATTTTGTTCTGCGAATTCATTGACTTTGTTAACGCGCTTCGACATGTTCGATTGCTAAGCAATTTATAATTTTACAAGATGAGCATCATAAGTTACTTTAGGCACAATAAATACCTACATTTATGTAAAAATATGGTATCTATCTCGTTCGCACCGGAGTCGTTATAACCAGTCATTTCGTAACTACCAATTCGTAGGCGGTAACCAGTCATTTCGTACCATAACCAAATCGTACCATCCAAATCGTACCATAATTAAAACCATTTCGTACCATAACCATTTCGTACCATATCGGGAGAGTGTAATATGATAATTTCTTATCATATGGAGAAGCGTATTAGTGAAAACCTGTATGCAATTTCAGCATAATATTGTGATTTCCAGTCCTTATTCCTTTCATATCTGATTAATGAATAATAAAGCCCTTTTCACACAACAATTATTTCATTTCTATTGAGAATGCTTAAATTTGTCATAATGGTTACTTTAAACGAACTTTCTTACATTAAAAAAAAATAATTTCTTGTCCAATTTTTTAAAAATATTTATATTATACACAAATAATTCTTTTTTAAATTTATAATATTTATATATCTTCTTATGATTATTTCAAGATTTTTTTTTTAAGAATTTTTACTCAGTGTAGTTGTAAAACGTATTGTTTACATATGGTTCGAATTAATTTACATATGGTACGAAATGTCAATGAGTTATGGTACGATATGGCATTTCTATGGTACGAAATGGTAATTTTGGGTACGAAATGGCAATGGTACGATTTGGTTATGGTACGAAATGACTGTAATTCATGGGCTACCATAAATAAAACCATTTCGTACCATAGCCATTTCATACAATATGGGGAAGTGTATTATGACAATATCGTACCATATGGAGAATTTAATTGAGACAAATTCGTACCCTATGCTTCTAAAGAAAACAGTAAGAGTCATTATTCCTATCATATCTGATTATTGAATAATAAATCCCTTTTTGGAATCATTACATACAATCAAACAAAGAATAAAAAGAAATAATTTTAATTTTATACTGTATAGTATTACCGACTTTTGCAAGTGTGGCGATTTGTTCAAGGTGGGGACGTTTTTGAGGGACAATTTTGTTTAAGGTGTGCTTTTTTGATGCGGACGATTTTTTTTAGAACGAATAATCGTACCCTCGCGTTTTTGTTTTTTGTTTTTGTTTTGTTTTGTGTTTTTTTTTTTTGTTTTGTTTGATAAATCCGACAAATCACAAAACCAACTTCGGATTATAACGGCAGTAAAATTCGACCTAGATTTTGTTAAGCCTCATTGTAAGAAATGTTGTTATATAAAGTCAGAAAATATAGAAACCTTTACAAAAATGTTGTTCATAACAGTATTGTCAACTCTCCGTGTACACGGAACTCTTTGTATTTGGTCCAGTATCAGTATTGATTCTTGTTCATTTTCTAATGAACTGCTCGAGCATTAAGATAACGCCATAAAGTTTAAAACATTTCGAAGCCTTAAAGTATGGAGAAAAAAAATTGTCAAAAATGCATCAGCAAAATATGATAATTAAACTGGTTTTCCAGTGTATATATATTACTGAAATGGTTTCTCTTTGATCGCAGCCAGACATTTAGTATTGACGAAGCCTGATAAGATATGGCTCCAATCACCTCTGGTATACCTTATGGCATAATCTTTGGACCTGCATGATCCGATATGGCTCCAATAAACCCTGGTATACCTGATGGCACAGTATTTGGACCTGCATGACCAGATACGGCTCCAATCACCTCTGGTATACCTTCGGACCTGTACGGCTCGTCACCTCTAGTATACCTTATGGCACAGTCTTTGGACCTGCATGATCCGATACGGCTCCAAAAACCCCCTGGTATACCTTATGACAGTCTTTGGACCTGCATGATCAGATACGGCTCTAATAACCCCTGGTATACCTTATGGTACAGTCTTTGGACCTGCATGATCAGATACGGATCCAATAACCCCTGGTATACCTAATGGCACAGTCTTTGGACCTGCATGATCAGATACGGCTCCAATAACCCCTGGTATACCTTATGGCACAGTCTTTGGACCTGCATGATCAGATACGGCTCCAATCACCTCTGGTATACCTTATGGCACTGTCTTTGGACCTGCATGTTCAGATAAGGCTCCAGTCACCTCTGGTATACCTTATGGCACAGTCTTTGGACCTGCACGATCAGATACCGCTCCAATCACCTCTGGTATACCTTATGGCACAGCCTTTGGACCTACATGATCAGATACCGCTCCAATCACCTCTGGTATACCTTATGGCACAGCCTTTGGACCAACATGATCAGATATGGCTCCAACCACCTCTGGTATACCTTTTTGCACAGTCTTTGGACCTGCATGTTCAGATAAGGCTCCAGTCACCTCTGGTATACCTTATGGCACAGTCTTTGGACCTGCACGATCAGATACCGCTCCAATCACCTCTGGTATACCTTATGGCACAGCCTTTGGACCTACATGATCAGATACCGCTCCAATCACCTCTGGTATACCTTGTGGCACAGCCTTTGGACCAACATGATCAGATATGGCTCCAACCACCCCTGGTATACCTTTTTGCACAGTCTTTGGACCTGCATGATCAGATACGGCTCCAATCACTTCAGGTATACCTTATGGCACAGTCTTTGGACCTGTGTTATTCCTGATACAATATTTGACTACACAAAATATCTGACCCACAATAGACTGCGATGGATTGCCAATAACATCATCTACGAAACAACAGTCTCACAAAATGACTGTGATGCCCTTCAGTTAGACTTTAGATGCGGCTGCTAGATGGGGAAGTGACTGCTAATGGCATTCCAAAATGTACAGTTAAATCATTTCACAAAAGAACGCGTTAGTATAACAGAAAACCGTCGGCTCACTATAATGTTGTTTAATCCCAAACTTTAACTACATTGGCATTAACCTTCAATTAAACCTAAACTGGAAACAAATCTCTATAGACTTTTGTTAAAAAAAACTTTAACACATCAGTCAATCCATAACATAAAGACATGCATACCTATCACTTGATCGCCCTTAACTTGATGTTCTTGCTCAAATTTAGACACTTACACTCAAGAGCAAAGCTCCAAAATTGAAAAAAAAAACAAAAACAAAAGCAAACTGCTATGTATGTATACAAACGTTGTCACAATACCAGCATGTCAAGAACATGATTACATATCTAAAGTTGGTCATGTTAAAGCAAAATGTCAACCAAATGTTGCAATAACATGTATAGTATTAATAACATCCGACCACGATCGAGTACCTAAACTTGCCATCATTACATAAGCGATAGAATATACAATAAAACAAAAGGCTTCTACAAAATATTAACACACCAACATCCCCTCTCTACACATAAATTATACTTGGACACGCTTCACCATCAAAACTTACTTTATAATTTTTTTTCCATATACCATTGCTATCTGCAACAGTTGTTTAGCCCCGTCAGCAGAGTCTTTCAAAGAACGGCTTACTACAGCTGTTTTTGGCACAATTGTTTAAAAATAACTATTGGTGACTCCCGCTGTGTAATTTGTAAGCATGAGATACAGCCTACCAGATACAAAGTGTTTTATATGTCTAAGATTTGGTACTAATCTGTGGAATGTGTTTGAACCTTATGTCATTTCTTGTATCAACAAACATAAATTAGACAATTAACTTGCGAAATTCTTATAGATCCGAGGTCTCAGTGGCCGAGTTGTTAAGGTAGTGTCATCAATAATTAATCATTTGGTCTGTTAACTCACTGAGGCTGCTGGTTCAAATCTCACTGTGAGCAGAGTGTGCTCGAGTCCAATCTTAATTGACAAGGAATGTGAGTTTTCCTACCGAAGGTTGGGGGATTTCTCTGGGTACTCCGGCTTCCTCCCGCAATAAAATCTGGGGCCCACGATAAAGCTGAAAATTGTTGAAATCGGCGTTAAACGCCATTCAACCAACATACCAACCTAAAAGATCCGCTGCATTCAACAAAAAGCTCACTGCTAGCCTATATCGAGTATTGAAATGTTTTAATGAATTAAATTTATAAACAGAGTAGAAGAAAATTGTATGTTAGGAGGTATACTCACTTCAATACACCGTAAAATAGGAGGTATACTCACTTCAATACACCGTAAAATAGGAGGTATACTCACTTCAATACACCGTAAAATAGGAGGTATACTCACTTCAATACACCGTTAAATAGGAGGTATACTCACTTCAATACACCGTAAAATAGGAGGCATACTCACTTCAATACACCGTAAGCGTACTAAGGCAGTTTACAATTTTAATAGGGACGAAGAAAATGGCTTTTTTCTATTGATGATTGGTAACAAGCTTTTAATTCTGCTTGGCGATATGAACTATGAAGGCAAATATTGACTGAATATCATTTATGTGAACATGTACAAAGTAGCGTATGTATATACGTCTATAAATTAAACATTGTGAGAATTAGATTTTAATACTGTCAAATGTTTGCTTAGCCTTAGCTGGATTCGAACTCAAGCCATTGAGACATTGTTGCAGCCAATTGCCTGCTTTATGTCCAGCGTTCTAGACCACTAAGACAAATCCGCTATATAAATCAATAAGATGGAATTTCGTAACCAATACGTATTAATCAGACAGTAATCTAAATCAGAATTTTTTGTATATATATTATATATATAATGATACGAAATCATGAAAAAAATTTATGCGTATATAATAATTCACTGAAACTGGATGTACGTCAAGGAGAAATCTCACCCCTAATCTCTCTTATTTCATATTGATTTAGAATCTTCCATTGAAAATTGTAGACAGATTTTGCTTTTTATGTGTTCCTTAATATCCTCGATTCTTTTTTCTTCCGTGTTTCTATTTATGACAATAGTTTGATATGATATTTCATCTATCGGTACTATGTACTTTTGAGTAAAACATCTTGTTTTCTGCTGTTCGTTTTAATTAAGACTGAATTGCAAAAATCTTGTTATAATGTAAAATGCTGGAGTAAACTTAATTAATCGCAAGAAAACGAAAGAATCGACGATATTCAGAAGCATTTAAAAGAGAATAAGTAAGACACATTCAAATAGGAAGGAAACCGACCGAACAACAATAGCTTAAAGCCATGCACGGGACGATTACTAATCTGAACTTTGACAAAAACAAGAAACACAAAAAGGCAAAGTAAGTAATACGAATCCAATAGAAATAGTGTGCACTCGGCTACTTCAGACAAGTAGGCAGTATCTACCTCTAATAAGACACCCGTCGAATAACTCAATGTCATGTGTAGGAAAAAGTCAAATCCAGGACAAGGATATACTACCTATGACTCAGCGAAAATGTCTGATCGTATTTGAGAGATTGGTATCCTATAATGATCAATTAAGTCACGGTGACGACTATAGAAATTTTAGTGATAACATCAACTTAGGTACAATAAACAATTGAGTAGTCAGTGACCGGGGCTATTGATCACGTGGTCTGTCAACACCGAGGTTGCGGGTTCGAGTCTCACTGCGGGCAGTGTGAGCTCTACTCCAATCTTAATTGACAAGGATTGCCAGTTTTCCTATCGAAGGTCTGTGGTTTTCTCCGGGTACTCCGGCTTCCTTATCCAATAAAACTGGACGCCATGATATAACTGAAAAATTGCTAAAAGCTAAAAGTGGCGTTAAACATCATTCAAACAAACAAACACAAACAAAAATACCGATCGAAGGATTTATAGTATAACCGTACCCTGGTTTTTTTTTGATCCGAAAAATCACAAATCTAACTTCGGATTATAACGGCAGTAAAATTCGGCCTATAGCTTAAACTGGGACTTGATTTATAGGTTCCTGGCTTAACGTACAAGTTGAGAAATGTACACACCATACACCGGGGCTGATTGAATGTTCCTGTCAATAAACGGGGTGTTGAAAATTAGAAGTCATCATGTGTGTCGTAGAATCTAGTTTGTAGTTTTTCCAAGTCCATTTCAAGAACTGAGGATTGTTAAAATGAAGGTAGATTGTTTTCAGGGAAGCGAATAGGGTGGTCCGGCTGATTAAAATGTTGATTTACGACAGGAAAAACCACCCGTGGTATGAGTCAGGTTAAAATCCAGTAATTAGTCATATCCGGCGATAGTCATAATCTAGTAAGAAGGAGGAAAAGTGGTTACGACAAATGGAACAAATCAATGGACATTTGTGACACAGATAGTAAGTCACGATGAAAATTTGAAGTGATGACTTCATTCTTGACAACGTGAACCCAAATATATTTTTTCTCAGCAAACACCCTCTATGAAGGAAATACAGACTCTTCAGTACCTGGTCAGTTTGGGGTGATGTATATTCAATATGCAGGTGCTGCTAGCTATGAAAGTAACCACACAAAAAAGGAAAATTCACAATAGGAAAATTAAAATCATCCTTTTTGTCGTAAATGTTGGTTCTTATTCAACAATATTAATGAGTTGTTAAAGAATTATTTGTTTCTTTGTCTGAATGGTGTAAAAGCCACTTTCAGCCATTTTGCAGCTATATCAGGGTGTCCAATTTTATTGAGTACCCAGAGAAAACCCCAGACCGGCAATCCTTTTTGTCAATTAAGATTGGAATCGAGTACACCCTACCCGCAGTGAGACTCAAACTTGCAACCTCGGTGTTGACATTCTCGTGATTATTAGTAGACAAACGAGGCCTACGAGGCTCCCTCTACTTAAAGGAAGGTTAAAATATTAATTGAAACTAGATACATAATAAAGATGTGTATTGTGTGTTCTTAATTACAGATATGAGTACATTAAAGATAGTATTTATATAGTAAACCACAAAATTCGAATATCATAAGTGAGGGTATTAAAAACAAGACAAATCAAAACAAGTCTAATCAAGAATCGCTTGTGTATAGAAGTGTAAGGCTACATATGATAATCTTCTACATTTTCAGTTTTTATTTTAGATATTTTAAAATTAATATAAACAATTTAAAATGACGCGTGCGTTGACAAGTATAATGATTGCCAAGTAAGAAAATTAAACTTGGCAGGAATGTTCTTGTGAAAGTCTTGTACAGACGTTATCTTTTATTAACTAAAATATATGGTAGCCTGATGTGGCCATTAAGCTTTTGAGTACTCGATTTTCATATTAATTAGGGCGAAAAGTTGAAATCTAACATAAACCCACATATTTGCAGTGGTAGCATGTTGCAAAATTCAGCTCGGAGCAGAAAGCCTTATAGCAATGCTACAATTCTTATGAACTAAAAGGCTTTAACTTTGTGTCAATACATTAATTCATTTCGTCATCCAAGACATTTAAATAAGATTTAAGTCTCTAATTTCTTTTCTTATTACATAGCGGAAGTCATCTCTAATATCATTATTCTATACAATACAACCGTACTAACAGCATGCACAGTTCTTTTACGAATTTTACACCTGACTCCGTCTACTGTTCACAAAAAGTAACTCCACTTAATACGGTTTGTCACGTGATTCTTGTACTTGTGTGGCTGGTGTGTCAGCTCAAATACAAAATTAATATCGAGAATCAAAACGACAGAGCAAAAAATCAATTAAAATTCAGAATTCTCCTTGGAATTGGAAATCAGGGGCGAATCCAGGATTTCGCATTAGGGGTGGGGGGCAGAAAATCGGCGAGGGGTCTGGGGACCGCTCAAGGTCCCCAGCATGTCTATGGCAGCGCCCTGGTAGGGGGTCCAGGGTTGCGAAACCCCCCGGTAGCTCCAGAGATTTCAGCATTTACTGGGTGATTTTGATAGTCATTTTAAGTACCAAAAACATCAATCAATCAATTAAATCAATAATCACTGTAAATAGAAATTTTGATGAATTGGCGCAGGACGTCAATAAATGTATAAAAATAAAACTAGCACTTCTTTTTTTTCCTGCTGTACAATACTTGACCCACTTTTCACATATTATTTTAAGTCGAAACTCACACGTTTTTATTTTCCGCTGTAATCATTTATAAAAGTTAAACAATTAATTGGACATATTTAAGTCAAAACTCCTAAATATCTTTCGTTTGTTATCGGTTATGCTGAATAAGTGTTCAAAGTTTGATGAAGTTCCAATTTAGGTTGCATTTTATCGTATAGGCGAACGGTGGTGTGACGGACGAAGGGAAAACTTGGACAGACTGAAAAACAATACGTCCCACATGGCATATTGTACCTTACTTGTATGTTATTTATAACAAAAATATTTCGGTTTTCAGCACAATTATAAATAATGGTTTTGACGGACAGGGATCAGAGTTGGCTACATCACCCGCCCTACCTGTTTCAGACTCTCTCTCTCTCTCTCTCTCCTTTTTTCCCTTTTTTAGGTGGGGGGGGGGGGGGGCTCTACGCCCCCTCTACATCCGCGACTGGAAATGGTAATTAACTGGAACACTCATATTTGTGTTCTTCTCCCACTCCTAATGCCCCAACGATATCCTGTATTGTATTGGTCTGCCCCTCTCTCTCCAATAACACAAATTTAAAGATTTAGAAACAATAACGTACATCGGTGGAAAAGACATCTTTAAAATTGGTTGCCCCTGTTTTGCTAGAATGAATTATTGAATAAAATCTTGGTTAAATATTTCTCGACATGAAAATATTTACACCAATCAGGGACAGTAAGAGCATCGTGTGTATTTATATATAAAAAATATATTATAAATTTTAGTGTGTGTCCTTTTAGCCTCCTCCAAACGAATTTTATGCAAAATTTGTCGGGGAAAAAAATTGACAACGTATGTAAGGGCTAGCACACGTAGGCTAACAAGACTGTTTCAACTCTTATTAACTCTTATTAAATACTACTTTACTAATGAGGCACCAAACACCTATCGACATCAGGCCTGGTCGCCATAAACTATCAGTGGCGATTCATGTCAAAATTGAGATGGTTTCATCCAGATGGTTTTCCATCTAGATGAATTTCAAAAGCATCTAGATGCGTGTTAAAGGCATCTATAGATATAATACCTTAATATCATCTAGACACTTTGTATTTTCATCTAGATGGTTTTGAAACGCATCTAGATACTTTTGAAAAGCATCTAGATGGTAGTCCGAGAATCCTCTGCCGTCCAACGCTTTTTTTTGGATGGGACGTCAGAGAGCTCTCCATAAGCAAAACAGCGGATTTTGCGACACCGGTCTGGGTCGGCACATTTCATCGTGTCAAATTTAATAAAACATTTTCATCCAGATGAATACATCTACATGGACATTAGGTTCATCTAGATACTTTTAACACTCATCTAGATGCTTTTAATACGCATTTAGATGCTTTACAATACCATCTAGTTGCTTTAGAAATTCATCTAGATGAAACCATCTCAATTGACCCATTTCCAGTTTTACATGATTTATCTCCCCTTTTACTTCCTGTTAAAAAAACTACGGCTATCATTACTAAAAGACTATGATATTGAAATAAAGATTTTGGATTGTTTTAATATTGTTTGTCTATGCCAATTAAATTTTTCATCTAATTAACCTTATAAGTAGATGTTACTATAGCCATAGGCAACAGGTGAGTTGGAATACAACACGGATGTCACTGATAACTTTGTTTATTTAAGCTATAAAACAGCTGGGGTTCTACCTCCAATTAACATCAGGTAAATAGGATAATGAACATAGATTAATTAATTAACGATCATGTTTACACAGCAGGCGGTTTTAATAACCTTCCTCACTCAGATATTGACACCTGTCATTCAACTGAAGCGTGAAAATTTATCAAAGACAATTGTCCATTTTAAAAGGTTTCAACAGGACAAACTGCGGCTATAGCCGCAGTTTTTAGTACCGGAAATGGACACTAGGTGGCGTTTTTTAAATTGGAAAGTCGTCAATTTTGACATGAATCGCCACTGATAATAAACAAATTCTTTGCTGAGAATTTTTTATTCTCGATTTCATCCAATCAAAACATTTGATCTTCTCTTTTGTCATAGTAATTGAGTAAATTCTCATGTTAAGCAAAATATTTTTAGTCAAAGGGGTTTAATGGCGCTGGGGCCAGAAATAATCGTAATTTTTTTATTTTGATTCAAAATGTTTCGCGCGTAACATGAGTTATCCGTCTTTATTTTGCTTACCCGGATGTTGTAATTCTGAGCTTTGCGGTTACATCGAGCGTGAACATTATCAAGCTTCTTTCAATCGCTCTCTGATCAGGTCGAATATTTTTCTTTCAGTCTTAAGTCGGGGCTGTTTTATTGTAAGGTCATCACTGTTATCAGAGCCGAAAACAGATGAGAAACGCTTTTATTTCCGAGTCGATGAAAAAGAATTGATTCAAGGGGGATAATCCGTAAAAATTAATTAAAACGCATTCTCTTTTTTAAACTACAACTTCAGCGAGATCGGATAAGCGTAAAAAACTGTATATAAATTAATTACGCGCCTTACTTTTAAAGTTCAGTATTCGTTATCACGAACAATGAAGAAGTTGCGGTAGACGCATCAGTTACACCCGTTTGGAGCCCCTGAAATCGGACTAGTATTTCGCTCGCATAATGACTGAAAATATACCGTTTATGCAGATAAAAGATGTCCGACCGTCACAGAAGAATATTAATGTCATGTTTATCATTTTAGAAATAGGTAATGTATAAATTTATTCTTTCTACAACACCAGAATTAAATTGGCCGGAGGTCTTGGAGGTGAAAGGTCATATACATTCCTCACGAAGAGGAACATTCAAGGGGAATTGTAGGTACCAATACTTACAAATAACTTTTTTATTGTCATCCTACATATACAAACTTTTTCACTGCCATATATACTATGTTAAAACATGTTAATAGAAATACTACAGTTGTCAGGTAATTATAAATTGTAACTGCAAGAAGCATGTACATGTATGAAATAATAATAATAATAATAATAATTAGAAAGCGATAGTACTAATTTTCCAGGACGCTGTCAGATTACACAATAGAACATAGTTACTTTACAATTAGAATCAGGGGTTGAAAATTCAAGCCCGACGCCCCGGGGCTTAAAAACTGAAACCTCGGGCTTGTCGATTTTCTATGAAAAAAAAGCCCTTCTGGCTCAATCTTTCTTCAAAAACAATTAAAAATAATTAAAACAAACATGACAAATCCAATTTCAAATCATCGCTCAGATAATTTTTAGGGCTTGGTTAATTAATGTTGGAGCTTAGGGTTTCAAAGTTAAAAAAGCCCAGGGCTTAGGCTTGCCCAAAAAAATTTTTAACCCCTGTCAGAATACAGTATGTAAATATCAGAACAGATTGTTATTCAGGATTTATGCTCTTCAAGGGAAATTTTTTGTCTAGTTTCAATTACATTTTGCTTTTTTTTTTCAATTTTATTAAAATTAAATGTGCATATTGTGATAATTGCAAAAATGGGGGAGCATGCTGCAGTTGAAAGATTTAATTTTAATTATATTGGTTTGGTTTGAATTAAAGAATATGTTAATATCATGACATCAATTTTTTTCTGTTTCAATTTAAATCCTGTTGTACTTTAACCCGCCAATCTTTGGAATGTGAACCTGGTCGAACCATTGTCGAGCCATCACCATACAATGATACATGTCAGTTTGACAATTTTCAATGTACCAAGCCAGGTAGATCATTCATATACATTGTGCATACAATAGGGCCAGTATGGAACCTTTAGGTACACCAAATTTTATTAAAGTTTGATCTGATTTGGATTTGTTGTGTTCATGAATGAAGGATTTGATTGATTTACATGTTTGTAGTCTCTAATTTCAGGAAAACCAACAAGGACAAAAGATGGTCATGATGTTAGATCAGTTAAAGTAGCAGATAAAACTGGTTCTATAAATATCTCAATCTGGGATGAAGCTGGAGATTTATTACAGACTGGAGATATTTGTAAATTAACGAAAGGGTAAACACTTTTCATGAAATATCCATATGTATTGCATGATAAAGTCACATTTTACTATAATCTTATGGCCAGCTACTCATACATGTATAACAGATAACAATATCTATGACTTAAATGTGAACATAAATGCACGGTAAATAATTCATAATTCAGTTTGAGATAGTTATTTAAAATTAAAAGAATGAATCATTGCATTAACTCTTTAGTTTTTGTAAAATTCTTTTAACAAAATCATCTTGTATCTTTTGAAAGACCTTCTTATTTTAGTTATATCTTTACATTGTAGATATTCTAATGTGTGGAAGAACTGCCTTACATTGTATACAGGAAAAATAGGAGAAATAACAAAGATTGGAGAGTAAGACTTGTTGAAGTATTTTAAGGGTTTTTGTAGAAAATTTTAAAAGATCATATATTTTTTTTTGTTTAAATAAGATTTTCTGACACCTTATTGAGCAATTTTTCTTTTTTATAATGAAATAAGGTTTTTTGACACGTTATTCAGCAATTTTCCCTTTTAATGAATACTAGTTATAATTGGACAAGTCAGTCAGATTAGTAGTAGTATACATATGTACTAGTAAACTGTAGATGAGAGAAAATTGTTAAGCATAGTTCCGAACATGTTACTCTATAATATTGGACCTGGATCGCAAACCCTATGTTGACAATTAATACAGCAAGACTGAGTACCTCGACCACAATGCCTCCAACAAAAATATTTGATCCAAGCAACATGGTTGATTTACCAGTATCAAAGAAATAACCGGACCAAGTTTTTACATTTCAAAATAAGATTCTTTGATCATGATGGTCAGATGAAATGATCTTGTATGCATAGCATATGTCATTATGTGCATTTCTTAAGAAAATATACGATGTACATAATGTTGCATATGTGCAGTTCTAAAGAAATAGATGATGACCATGTACATAACTTCGTAAAGCACATGTTCAAATATTTATGTAAAATGAGCATTAACATTAGACTTGTCACATAATTTTGTGTGTGACTTTAAGGTATCCGACCCATAATTGAAGTTACTGTTTAATTTTATTTTTTGACCAAATTACAGCTTTTTAAATAAATGCATTGCTAATTAATGATACAAATGTTGTTTTACTTTGAGTCAATGTTAACAGTTTTAGGTAAAAAAAGTTAGTTATGGACAGTACAACAATTGTAGATTTACAACTTGTCCTGCTTGAAAAAAAAAACCTAACAACCTTACTGTATAGGTCAGGAAGGCAGTAGAATAATCTTGTGCCCATTGACTGTACAGTAAATCTTGTGCCCATTGACTGTACAGTAAATCTTGTGCCCATTGACTGTACAGTAAATCTTGTGCCCATTGACTGTACAGTAAATCTTGTGCCCATTGACTGTACAGTAAATCTTGTGCCCATTGACTGTACAGTAAATCTTGTGCCCATTGACTGTACAGTAAATCTTGTGCCCATTGACTGTACAGTAAATCTTGTGCCCATTGACTGTACAGTAAATCTTGTGCCCATTGACTACAGTAAATCTTGTGCCCATTGACTACAGTAAATCTTGTGCCCATTGACTACAGTAAATCTTGTGCCCATTGACTGTACAGTAAATCTTGTGCCCATTGACTGTACAGTAAATCGTGTGCCCATTGACTGTACAGTAAATCTTGTGCCCATTGACTACAGTAAATCTTGTGCCCATTGACTACAGTAAATCTTGTGCCCATTGACTACAGTAAATCGTTTGCCCATTGACTGTACAGTAAATCTTGTGCCCATTGACTGTACAGTAAATCTTGTGCCCATTGACTGTACAGTAAATCGTGTGCCCATTGACTGTACAGTAAATCTTGTGCCCATTGACTACAGTAAATCTTGTGCCCATTGACTACAGTAAATCTTGTGCCCATTGACTACAGTAAATCGTTTGCCCATTGACTGTACAGTAAATCTTGTGCCCATTGACTGTACAGTAAATCTTGTGCCCATTGACTGTACATTAAATCTTGTGTTTTTTACAGGTTTTGTTTTCAATTTAGTGAAGTTCCAAATATGAGTGAACCAAATCCAGACTTTCAAAAGGTATACTTATAGTACATGTTAGTTGATAAATGCAGTAAACAAGATTCATCTCCCATTTGCAGAGTTGTCTGTTCTTTAGAGCAGGTACTTTATAGAACCTATTGTGTGTATAAAGTTGTTTTTTCTGTAATATTTTTTTATTCACATATAGCAAAGCCTCTGCTAAAATTTATTATGAATCATTGATGTGCAAATTAATTCTGCAGTGTTTGGTTATTTTGTATGACAGAAATTATTTAGAAGAAATGAAAACCTAATTTTTCCCTATCAATTGCATATAACCCGTCAAGTTGCTCATTGTCATGTCTAGGAAAAAGTCAAATCCAGGAATAGGAATTTATCGACATGTTTTTGGCAATGATAAAAGATTATGGTTAATTAATTCAGGGAAACTATTGACCAAACGAATTTTCAAGAAAATATACTTTATTTTTATGATATTTCTGTAGTCTATTTTATTTTTTTTATTTACCCCAATGACTACTGAGTTTTCCTTGTCCGACGGACATTTCTACTTGTCCCAGGCAATTAGACAAAAATTATTGTCGAGCCCTGCAATTGAGCTGAGTGTACGATTGTAAATGTTCCCATGGTTTATTCTCGAACGCCTACTGGATTAAAAAAACATTTAATTAATGTATGGGATTAAGGGGCCTTCTAAGGGGTGTTTAAATTAGTGTCACCTGTTTTTAACATGGGTAAAATATCAAATAAGAAAAGTATTAGAAATTTCATAATATAATATAGGTTATTACATATTTGAATAATTTGAATTTTTCACTTGTGAAATATATATACATGTACGTTTTTTAAGGATTAACTACAAAAAATATTTTCTCCATCGAAGGATAACAAAATTTCCGTTTTGCACATTGTATAATCCTAGTAATATATGACGTCAAATGGCGCGTGTCTCCATGACGATCAAATTTGTTTTCCATCCTCTGATAGAAAATATTTTCCAGCCAATCAAAAGTCAGTATTCTCGCAAAATTTATTTATTGTATTTTAATGGTTTTTTTTTATAGTTGGAATATTGAAGCAGACAAATGTAAGGTTCAAAACAAATTCAATTTAAAAAGAAAATACTTTAATCATACATTTTATTAAATTTAATTTAATTCATTACATCTATTTCATGATATAGCACTATACATCTAATAATGTAATAGTAATAATTAAGTAACCAAAAAAAAAAACCAGAGCACTAAACTAAACACAGAGTCATTTTGTCACTTATTCGAGATGGAGGAGCTTTGATGCTGAGTCGGTGTAAGTCAATAAGTCCATGATGCCTGTCTGGTAACGTTCCTTTAACGTTATTTGACAAGTGCTTGAACATATTATAACATAGTTTATCCTTACAAGTAGAACTGTTGTTAGTATCAGATATGGCTTTTCTATAGGGGTTTCTAAATGTATGCCATTTGCAATTAAATCAGGTATTTCCTTTTTCCCAGAGATTTACCCAACATCTTATTTACACAGAAACATACTTCATTTACTTTGGTATTGCTATTTAAGATATTGCAATATGATTCCCAGTGCTGTGTCTGCGTATTTCTTAGGAACTTTCTACAATTTTTTTCTTTGTCTTTATAGTCAATAAATCATGCCCTCTACCAGTGTGCTGGGCTCTATTTCTGGCCTTGTTTGGGGGTTTTGACTTTTCACCCATTTTTATACTTTTTATGTTTGCAATGTTCAAAGGGTTGACATGTGAACACTATTAATTGGTAATGGTACAAGCTCATCATCTTAATCTCTTTTAAAGCTCCTTTGAAGCTTAATAAATAGGCTTTGGACATTATGAAGACAAGTTTATTTTATTGACAAATAATGTATATTTTGTAACATTTTAGTCACTTTTTAATTTAATTTTAATTAATTTGAAACCATCCATTCTTTTTTATATTTTACTTTGATATTTTTTTATTTAATTCAGTTTCTCAATGTCTACTATACATTATTATAATTTTCAAGGTAAATACAGGTAAACTAATTATGGCATTCCCCTGATAGACCCCTTAATCCTCCTACCTAATGAGGTGTTGTTATTATCCAGTAGGTGTTCGGTGAACACACCGTTCCCATGATTCTGTTCATTTAAATTCCACCTTTAATTTGACCTGAAATAATTGGATAAAGATGTAGGTATTGTTTGGTAATCAGTAAAAAGTCCTCATCTGTTCATAATTCCATCTACAACAGATTTCGTGAGGCTTAAAATTTATGTTTCTATCTATCAACTATTTAATTTTAATACTGTGTTTAGTAAAAGTAAATTTAAAAATAAGGCTTATGTTAAATTTCCTGTTTTATTGTTTTGATTATGTTGATTGGTTAACTCTAACTGATCAGCTGTTGATTGGTTAACTCTAACTGATCAGCTGTTGATTGGTTAACTCTAACTGATCAGCTGTTGATTCTAGTCTTTCATCAGCCTTGCACTTTGTAGGTATTTAATTATTCCCTTGGATCAGTTCTTTTCATCAACTCAATGTTTAGGAGACAGAGCTTTTATGTGCAACTGGCTTTGCATCATCTACAATTTTTTGCAAAATGTCAAATTTTACTAACATTTTATGGTATACAAGTGATGTAACTTTATAAACATCATTGTTGAAACATAATTTTAGATATATTGGCCATTATGTCATATATTTGGAAATGTTTTTTAGCAAGACACTCCAGCTCAAAGAAAGTCACCAACAGAAGGGAACGACAACAAAAATCAGCAAGGACCCCCACCACAAACACCGCCACCACAGCCACTGGGCAATAGGCCTTTAATGGGCACACCTCCAGGTCTGGTAACAAACCAAAACGGCCAGTATAAATTTGTATACCCCACCACAAACACCGCCTCCACCGCCACTAGTCAAAAGCCTTTAATGGCACACCTCCAGGTCTGGTATCATAGCATCCATATTTTTGACTTGAAGAACTTCTTGTTTCACGCAATACTGATGATATCTTAAATGTCATAACACATACAATGTATAATAATATCTTTCGTATGGGTTCAGTTGTCAGAGCAGAAATATTCGAAAAAGAATGAAATATGTTGATGTATATATATTTGATAGAAAACTCTATTCCAAGAAGTTGGCCCTTTCTGTTGCAGAAAGTGGTAATTCAAGACAGGTGGTCTGGATAATATCAACACAAAGAGCAGGGTAGTCTTACATAAGGCATGCTTAGTCCCAAATTGTTGGGATGACATACTCTATGCCTGTACAAGATCCAGAGCAACACACTGGTTACATAGTCTGTTACCATAACTACTGAGTCATGTAGGCCAATAACAGTTTTGTTTGTTTGAATGTGGTTGAACTCCACTTTCATCAATTTTTCAGTTCACGTTTTTATACGCCAGTCAAAGACGGATGGTATTATGGGAACACCCATGGTGGGCGGGTGGCATCCACATTGATGTCTGCTCTCTAACACAAACAGTTGTTGTCCGCTCTTCATGAAACTTGGTGAAAAAGTTTATGGGCATAATATTGCTGCCAAGTTTGATAACCAGCCAAATTGCTTCAGGCACTTCAGAGTTATGGCTCTTAATACAAAAAATGGCAAATTCACCTGGTCCGCCCTTTAAATCAAACAGTTGTTGTCTGATCTTTATGAAACTTTGGGGAAATGTTTATGGGCATAATATCTCGACCATATTCAATAACTATCCTCCAAATCGCCCTACACACTTCAGGGTTATGGCTCTTAATTTTTACAAAAAATGCCAAATTGGTCTCTGTTCTTAGTGAAATAGTTGTTCGTTGATCTTCATGAATGTTTGTGTAATCATTGGTGTCTAAGGTATTAAATTGGATGGTTATCAAGTTCATTATGGTAATAAGGGTTCCCATGATTTTAAAGCCCTGTAACTTACTATTAATGTGGCTGGTTATCAAGTCCATTATAGTAGTACATGGTTCCTGTGATATGATCCACACCTTCAAATACCCCATAAGTCTATAGTATAAAATTGGCTGGTTATCAAATTTAGTTGGGTTATAAGGATTCCTGCAACTTAAAATATGTACACACCTCACTCAGTCTCTGTCAAACTTATCAACCATTTACCTAAATTTTCAATGGGCGTACTTTGTGGCACTTTGGCACTTGTTTAAAGGGGTTATGTGTAAACCCCCAAAATCAACAATTGTTGGAGTCGAGCATGTCATGCTCCAAGTGAGGTTCAGGCTGGCAACTTAAATGTTTACCTCGATAATATCAATAGTAGATAACTAACTACCTTTACCACACCATGGAGGTCCTTTCAGTAATCAGCAGATGGCCAGCTTCCAGACAAAATTTTTCCTGAAAATAATGGAATCAACTCTAATACATGAATCTTCATTTATGCTTAAAAAGCAGTGTAAGCTGTATTTATTGCAGACTGTTCGTTACCTCCCTTATCAGTAGTAGTTACCTCCCCTATCAGTAGTAGTAGAGTAGCAGTTGTAGACAGAAAGTCAGTTATTGGATACAAATAAATACCAAAGTTTTTCTAAAACTGATGGGAATATCACAATACTTGAAGGTTTCTTTACACTTTCAATAATTTTTCAGCTAAAAGCATCAAGTTATTGGGGAAGAAGCCAGTGAAAACCCCAAACCTATGACAGTAAAACTTATAATTGATGCAAGTCAAGCACACTATGGTCAAAGTGATCTTTAGGACCACTGGGTCAACAGCGATTCTCTGCACCTAGAATTGGACCAATCTTTCAACAGGGCCTCCCTAAGACCTAGACTTGGACCACTGAGTCAATAAGACCTCTTTGCTTCTAGACTTGGACTACTGAGTCAACAAGGCTTCGTTGCTACTAGGCTTGGATCATTGCGTCAATAAGGCCTGTGCTTGTAGACTTGTACCACTGAGTTAATAAGGCCTCTTTGCTCATAGACTTGAGCTGCTGGTTAAACAGGGCCTCCCTGCGTAGAAAGTTGGATTACTTAATCAATAGGGCCTAGTAAATGAAATAAATGGCTGTTTCTTTTCACATGATGAACCTCCAGATAACAAATTTGTTTGTTTGAAATGTTTTACGCCACGTTTTCGACTATATCATTTCATCCAGTTTTTTATTGGTGAAGATAGCAGGAGTATCTTGTCAAATGTGTAGAACAATAATGATAGACGTTGTAACATTCCCAAGTTTAAATGATGAATATTCGTACTCTCGTACACTTGCCTGTTTTTTGTTTGTTGTTGTTGCTTGACTAATCGGATGATTACTACCTCAAGTCATGTGTTAACCTTGAGGACAAGTCATTTACAAATTTATTTTTTCAGAAATTGTCCGATTGCAACATAACTGCAATTGCCCTTAATCAACATTTTCGAAGAAATTGTTAGTTGTTTTCCACGGTAACTTAAAAGCTATAACAGGTTTCCTGAAACTTGCAAAAATTTCACGATAGCTGGAAGTCATTTGTGCTCCAGTCGAGCGATTACAGGCTTCTTGGAGCCTCTCTTTTCGAAGTTGCATCTATGTATACCACTGTCGAAACAAAAACAATGTAAAGTTCTCCATATCCCTGATTCTGTTGTATTTCAGCAAAACTAGCTAAAAATCTAATTAGAAAATTTAAGTTGGGCCTTTTCGGACAAAAATTACATTTAAAATCATTTGTTCTGAAGTTTTAAACCTAACTTCGTGAGTCACAATAATTATAGGTACTCGGCAGGCAATGAACCAAAGATGTCTTATATAACCAACCCAAGGATGTCCGTTTAGAAATTGTATCTGTTGCCCACACCTTCTAATTGAATATAAGCTGTTAAATTGGACACGGAAGTTAAATGTACAGAAATAAAAAAAAACAAAAAACATTATTTTTTAGCGTTATTGGTTCAAATTTTAAACATATAATCAAAGCAATTCTTAAAAAAAAACCACTTTGCAGTTTTATTAATATGTGTGTAACGCCTCGACTTTCAACCGGAAGTCCCTTTCAAGTGAGATTGCAGTAGAGTACATCTTTACCCTAGGTGGAAATCGCATGGCCATTGTCAGTGGCGGATCCAAAGGGGGGGGGGGCGTACGCACCCCCCCTTTCAAAACAAAGGAAAGGAAAAAAAGAGAACAGAGAGGGTAACAACCAGCGCCAAAGGCAAAAATGTATTCCCCGCTCGTCCTCGCCTTAAATTAATGCATTAACGGTACTACCCCTGCCGTAAACGCACCTTTGCGAGGCGCGAGAGGACCACTTCTTGGCCCTCCTTTTCCGATATCCCCTTTTTACGCCCCCCTTTCGAAAATCATGTATCCGCCCCTGATTGTTGAACGTTCTACACTAATCGCACAATTGTGTACAACTGTTAAAATGAAAAGACAACATTGTTTTCCATTATGCAAATGATCCCGTGAAAAGGAAACTTAAGGGAGATAACAAAATATTCCAGACAAGGGGAAATTAAGGGGATCACTATTAGTCTGCCTTTAGGTAACAGTTTGTGTTTACACATTTTTTACAGGTGGCAACAATTTCCAGAATCAACGACCTCAGGATCCGAGGATGAACTCTCAAGATCCACGATTAATGAATCCGCAACTTGGTCGAGGGGGTGGGGTTGCCCATGGAATTCGACCAATGAATGGACAACCAGGACGTGGAATGCAAAGAAGATGATTCGATTCAAATGTGCAGTTTCATTCTATTTTTTTAAACGCGTCTGTAGAAGTCTTAAGGAATTTGTTACAAAAAAAAAGGAATTTGTTACAAAAAAAAATGGTTAAACGATTTCTACAGTGGAATTAGGTATTAATCTAAGGATTAGTCTTAAACTATTTTTATTTGAGCATTTAATTACCCTGACAATCAAGCGTAGGGGCCTTTAGATATTGTAATGATATTGACAAACACTCTAAGTTAGTCAACAAAACTGACAGTTAGCGAAGATGTGTATTCCAATATGGTGCCTATAACTTAAAAAAATGAAAAATCTAGTATGCTGTCATGTCCATTAGTCTTAGCAATACTACACCTATTCCACGGATTAACGTTGGGCATTGTAGTTATTTTATTATCAAAGTAGTCATTTAATGAAATGAACTGCGTTCGCTTGGAAGGAATAATGACGACCTTCTATTTTTCTTTAAATCCAATCTCACAGTAGACAATGCATAAGTTACTAAAAGTCAGGTCCTCTATGGAATCCATTTTGTTATATTTCAGTATTTATCTGGACCTCGAGTTCTAAAAATAACCCACCAATTGCTTTATAAACTTGTGACTGGTTAGATGTAAAGCGAAGTGGGTTTTGTCACACTCTGAATACCTCTCCATAAAATCAAGATATACACCTAAACACTTAATAATTTGTCTTACGTAAAATACTACTTGAAGTTTATATTAACATGCTATTAAAAAATTATGGGTATGAATTAAAAATTAAAACCAAAGTGATGAAACTGAAAAACCACGTGACTTCCAACACGTTAACAGAACTATAAAATAATATACATTAATGTAGTCTAACCAGGCTGAGGGCAATAGAACACTAGAGCTGATCTTATTACCAAGGGAAAATATTCTGATCTATTGCCCGGTTAGACATTAAATAACTGCTTTATTACTTAAGACAACTCTAAATCTTGACCAAACTTGGTATAGTCTCTGTTGTGAAGTAAGCCTTAAAAAGAATAATTAAACCTGTGTTGGCTGGGACTAAAAACAGCAAATAATCTTTTGTAATTTGTTCCAACAATACTTGGAAAAAATGTACATGCAAATTTTATTTAATAGTGTCTTTAACACGTTTCAAAAGAAATCGAGAAGATTTAACGGTAGACTTTGGTAAAGCATGTCACCACTGGTGATCAAACCTAGTGAGCTTCGGAAGTACTCCATTAGCTCAGTCGATTTTGACTGGATATATATTGTCCCCCTGTTACACCAAGAAGAATCTTCATGATTGATTTACACCAAACCCTGCTGACAAATCTTTCATGTGGTTTTTTTTATTTGGGGGCATGAAATAACGCTAGTGTCACCACTGAGAGAGTCCTGGATCTCGGTATTGCCTGTCAGCCCTCTAACCAAGTGAGCTTAAGAAGTACTCCAATAGCTCAGTCAATTTTGACTGGCTATATACCTACTAACTTCGAGAACGCATACAGGCCTCCTGTTACTTGAGTAACAGTTATGACGAATTGGTATAGGCAAGATGGTTAATGTCGTGCACCGAGTAGTAAAACGAAAATGACATCCGGAACTAGTAAATTCAGATTGAAATGATCATTGTAGACGTGTAGACTAACGCCGAGACCAAGAACTAACGGCGTTTACTGTTTTTAAAAACATGACCTTACAACAAATTTGACTAATTCCTTCAAAGCGTCACTCGAAATACTATTGTGAAAAACTCAGATTTACACTTTGGTCAAGGTTTCTGGTTAAGGAGATATGCATACAACACGATGTAAAATTATAATGTAACTTTGATCTTACGACCATTGAGTTCTAAAAATAACCCACCAATTGCTTTATAAATTTGTGACTGGTTAGATGTACAGCGAAGTAGGTTTGGTCACACTCTCTGAATACCTCTCCATAAAATCAAGATATACACCTAAACACTTAATAATCTGTCTTACGTAAAATACTACTTGAAATTTATATTGACATGCTATTAAAAAATTATGGGTATGAATTAAAAATTAAAACCTAAGTGATGAAATTAAAAAACCACGTGACTTCCAACACGTTAACAAAACTATACAATAATATACATTAATGTAGTCTAACCAGGCTGAGGGCAATAGAACACTAGAGCTGATCTTATTACCAAGGGAAAATATTCTGATCTATTCCCCGGTTAGACATTAAGTAACTGTTTTATTACTTAATACAACTCTTCACAACAGAGACTTATACCAAGTTTGGTCAAGATTTAATTTAAGCCTTAAAAGAATAATTAAACCTGTGTTGGCTGGGACTAAAAACAGCAAATAATCTTTGTAATTTGTTCCAACAATTCTTGGGAAAAATGTATATGTAAATTTTATTTAATAGTGTCTTTAACACGTTTCAAAAGAAATCGAGAAGATTTAACGGTAGACTTGGGTAAAGCATGTCACCACTGGTGATCAAACCTAGTGAGCTTCGGAAGTACTCCATTAGCTCAGTCCATTTTGACTGGATATATATTGTCCCCCTGTTACACCAAGAAGAATCTTCATGATTGATTTACCCCAAACCCTGCTGACAAATCTTTCATGTGGTTTTTTTATTTGGGGGCATGAAATAACGCTAGTGTCACCACTGAGGATCGAGAGTCCTGGATCTCGGTATTGCCTGTCAGCCCTCTAACCAAGTGAGCTTAAGAAGTACTCCAATAGCTCAGTCAATTTTGACTGGCTATATACCTACTAACTTCGAGAACGCATACAGGCCTCCTGTTACTTGAGTAACAGTTATGACGAATTGGTATAGGCAATAGGTGACATTTGCGTTGCAAATTACTGCAAATGAAACGAAGAGATGGTTAATGTCGTGCACCGAGTAGTAAAACGAAAATGACATCCGGAACTAGTAAATTCAGATTGAAATGATCATTGTAGACGTGTAGACTAACGCCGAGACCAAGAACTAACGGCGTTTACTGTTTTTAAAAACATGACCTTACAACAAATTTGACTAATTCGTTCAAAGCGTCACTCGAAATACTATTGTGAAAAACTCAGATTTACACTTTGGTCAAGGTTTCTGGTCAGTGGCGGATCCAGAGGGGGGCTCCAGGGGGTCCGGACCCCCCCCTTTCGTTTTGACAAGCATGGGGTCTGGACCCCTACTTTTGTGTTGGCAGTTTTATAAATGTTTATTTTTCGACGGCTTAGAAGTTATAACTAATCGTAAATCATGTGAACTTGTCTTTTTAACTATTCCAAGTAGACCACCACGGTCTACGTTAATCCGTATTTGTTTTCGTGGCCATACCGTTGACGGATATATTTACAAAGTTTCACATAATTTCCGCAATCGGAACATCTCTCGGCCATTTCCGTCAAGGGTCGAGAAAGTGACCTCGGAGGTAAGTGATCTCCATTTTGAACTATATTCAGTGATTTCAAAGAATTTGTGACGTCACAAGTTCGTTTGTGACGTTTCAGTTCATTCATTTGATTGGCTTGTCATTGACGTTTAGCTGATTGTTACTGATGACGTCAGATTGTAAACAAATACTTATCCATTTAAACGTTGTCGGAGAAGGAATTTTTTGGCAGTGTTAGCGAATTTAAGTTTTAAAAATACAATCTTGTATTAGATTTTTAGTTCTGCTTCGATAAAGATCTGTATAGTTGAATAATTAAAGGATAATCTATTTCATCGCACTAAAATAATGTTGTTGTGTAAACAGGCTAACCGTATCACATTTGGACCGATTTTCGGTCCATATCCATACACTTACCTCCGAGATTACTTTCCGACCATAGGCGGAAATAACCGAGGTGATCCGATTGATAATTTCCGATGAATCCGACGCCATGGATGCTGATGTCATTGAAGAGTTAAAAAACTTTTTCGGACTTCTGATATTCGGATGCCCCTTCTTGGTACCTCATTGCGTTTATAAAAGATCGAATAGGGAATAGAAACTTTTTAGTTATACGACGATTGTGGGCAAATTCACTGAAAGTTAACTGTTTGTGCGAATCTATCAAAAAGTTTTGAAAAAAGCCTTCTTTTTTTTGTTTTAGCATAACAAAATGACATTTTAACGGACATGTTTTAGGTGTCAGGAAATCGTCAGAATGCAGGATTTTACACCATTTCGTTCAGAGCTTCTGGGGGCCTTAAGCGGTCCCCAGACCCCCTGCTGTAATACGACCTCTGCGAGGTCGCAAGCAGAAATATATCGCCGTTCGTTTTACTAATAGTTTATGCTACACCATAGCGGTAGTTTTACGTACTACAGGTAAATCATGCTAGTAGTTCATACAACATGACAGTATTAGTCATTCCATAAGTTCAATATTTGGCAGCAGTTTAAGATTACAAAGTACCAGCAGTATCCTGCATTATCCCAGTAGATTAGGGTGTGATGTACCAGTAGTTAAGATACTATATCACCAGTGTACATTATGCCAGTAGTGTAAAATGTTGTACCATACCAGTAGTTAAGATACTATATCACCAGTGTACAAAATGCCAGTAGTGTAAAATGTACCATACCAGTAGTTAAGATACTATATCACCAATGTAAAAAATGCCAGTAGTGTAAAATGTACCATACCAGTAGTTAAGATACTATATCACCAGTGTACAAAATGCCAGTAGTGTAAATGTTGCTCCATACCAGTAGTTAAGATACTATATCACCAGTGTACAAAATGCCAGTAGTGTAAAATGTTGTACCATACCAGTAGTTAAGATACTATATCACCAATGTACAAAATGCCAGTAGTGTAAAATGTACCATACCAGTAGTTAAGATACTATATCACCAGTGTACAAAATGCCAGTGTAAAATGTACCATACCAGTAGTTAAGATACTATATCACCAGTGTACAAAATGCCAGTAGTGTAAAATGTACCATACCAGTAGTTAAGATACTATATCACCAGTGTACAAAATGCCAGTAGTGTAAAATGTTGTACCATACCAGTAGTTAAGATACTATATCACCAGTGTACAAAATGCCAGTAGTGTAAAATGTACCATACCAGTAGTTAAGATACTATATCACCAGTGTACAAAATGCCAGTAGTGTAAAATGTACCATACCAGTAGTTAAGATACTATATCACCAGTGTACAAAATGCCAGTAGTGTAAAATGTTGTACCATACCAGTAGTTCACTATATCATACCTATAGTTTACATAATGGCAGTAGTTTAAAATATTAAGCCAAACTAGTAGTATCTTGCATTACCCCAGTAGTTGAAGATAACTACATTCTAGAACATAGTTTGTAGAAATACACCATGTCAATAGTTTAACATATATAGGTAGTTTATCATACACCAACAATATTTTTAGACATTACAGCACACCATTAGTTTAAAATATTAAATCGTGTAAATAGTCCGAGATATTACAGCACACCATTAGTTTAAAAAATTAAATCGTGTAAATAGTCCGAGATATTACAGCACACCATTAGTTTAAAATATTAAATCGTGTAAATAGTCCGAGATATTACACCACCATTAGTTTAAAATATTAAATCGTGTAAGTAGTCCGAGATATTACAGCACACCATTAGTTTAAAATATTAAATCGTGTAAATAGTAGATATTACAACATACCAATAGTTTAAATACTAGGATATTATTACGTACTGATTTCTGTATTTTACTAGTTATTGGTCCAAGGCTTGCTGTATTGGCCTGAGGAGCAACCGAATGACAATACAGCTGACCAAGAACCAAAGACGAGGCCAATACAAAAATCATCACGTAATATCTTTATTAACTAGTCCAAATCAATTCGGACGTTATGTTTACGGGACCTATTCATACATTGCATTATTGCACATTCCTATTGACAAAATAGTCCATTCACCACAAAAATGATCAAGCGATGTTAATGGAACACTTTGTAAAACCACCGTAGTTTACATGGGTCGAGGCAGGGATCTAATCATACATTGCATTATTATACGATACAGATTGAATAGGGCCAATACGAATATTTGACTAGTTAATTCCGTATTGGACTAGTTCAGCAAAATAATCATATTGGCAGTTTTACTGTTATCTAATTGAATATTATAGCAGTTTATTAATTCATATCAGTTTAAGATATTACACCATACCAGTAGTATTTGAAATATCCAAGTAGTTCAAGCTATTGCATAATACCAGTAATTTACACAATTCCAGTAGTTAAATAAAATGCATCATACAAGTAGTTTATACAAGTATACACAATGCCAGCAGTTTAACATGTACCATACCTGTAGTTTCAGATACTACATTAAACCAGTAATTTAATGTATTTCTCTAAATCAGTAGTTTAAGATATTACACATTACAAGTAGTATGTCTTACATTATCCTAGTATTTTACACAATACAAGAGTTTAAGATGCTACATTATACAAATAGTTACGATATTCGACCTTACCAGTAGTGAAGATACTACATCATACTAGTAGTGAAGATACTACATCATACTAGTAGTGTAAGGTACTACATCATACCAGTAGTGAAGATACTACATCATACTAGTAGTGTAAGGTACTACATCATACCAGTAGTTTTAGATACTTCATCATACCAGTAGTTGAAGATACTACATCATTCCAGAAACCCTGAATTGTGAGGATGCATCATACCAGTAGTTAAGATACTACATCATACCTGTAGTTAAGATGCTACATCATACCAGTAGTTAAGATACTACATCATACCTGTAGTTAAGATACTACATCATACCAGTAGTTAAGGTACTACATCACACCAGTAGTTAAGATACTACATCATACCAGTAGTTTAAGATACTACATCATACCAGTAGTTAAGGTACTACATCATACCAGTAGTTAAGATACTACATCATACCAGTAGTTAAGATACTACATCATACCTGTAGTTAAGATACTACATCATACCAGTAGTTAAGGTACTACATCATACCAGTAGTTAAGGTACTACATCATACCAGTAGTTAAGATACTACATCATACCAGTAGTTTTAGATACTACATCATACCAGTAGTTAAGATACTACATCATGCCAGTAGTTAAGATACTACATCATACCTGTAGTTAAGATACTACATCATACCAGTAGTTTAAGATACTACATCACACCTGTAGTTAAGATGCTACATCATACCAGTAGTTAAGATACTACATCATACCTGTAGTTAAGATACTACATCATACCAGTAGTTTAAGATACTACATCATACCAGTAGTTAAGATACTACATCATGCCAGTAGTTAAGATACTACATCATACCTGTAGTTAAGGTACTACATCATACCAGTAGTTAAGGTACTACATCATACCAGTAGTTAAGGTACTACATCATACCAGTAGTTAAGATACTACATCATACCAGTAGTTAAGATACTACATCATACCAGTAGTTAAGATACTACATCATACCAGTAGTTAAGGTACTACATCATACCAGTAGTTACGGTACTACATCATACCAGTAGTTAAGGTACTACATCATACCAGTAGTTAAGATACTACATCATACCAGTAGTTAAGATACTACATCATACCAGTAGTTAAGATACTACATCATACCAGTAGTTAAGGTACTACATCATACCAGTAGTTACGGTACTACATCATACCAGTAGTTAAGGTACTACATCATACCAGTAGTTAAGATACTACATCATACCAGTAGTTAAGATACTACATCATACCAGTAGTTAAGATACTACATCATACCAGTAGTTAAGGTACTACATCATACCAGTAGTTAAGGTACTAAATCATACCAGTAGTTAAGGTACTACATCATACCAGTAGTTAAGGTACTACATAATACCAGTAGTTAAGATACTACATCATACCAGTAGTTAAGATACTACATACCAGTAGTTAAGATACTACATACCAGTAGTTAAGATACTACATCATACCAGTAGTTAAGATACTACATACCAGTAGTTAAGATACTACATACCAGTAGTTAAGATACTACATCATACCAGTAGTTAAGGTACTACATAATACCAGTAGTTAAGGTACTACATCATACCAGTAGTTAAGGTACTACATAATACCAGTAGTTAAGATACTACATCATACCTGTAGTTAAGATGCTACATCATACCAGTAGTTAAGGTACTACATCATACCAGTAGTTTAAGATACTACATCATACCAGTAGTATAAGATGCTTCATGTTATAACGGTCATCAATACATTTCGTAATTTTAGCGCCCTATAAACCATGTATCTCTAAATAATCCATAACTCATGATAATGCACGACATCTCGTTTTGATAATAAGTGATATTACAGTGGAAATTTCTGGCTATTTAAAAACCATAAACAAAAAAAAGATTAGTCGTGCATATCACTTGTAACCAGAATTCAACCCCATTTCCAGTCTATATTTACTATATCCTGCAGGCTTCTCGAATTTCGTGGCTATGGGCCATATAAGTTTTCCTGGTCCATAACATAGACTGCGGGCTTGTCGAATTTCATGGCTATGGGCCATGTCAGTTTTCCTGGTCCATACCATAGCCTGCAGGATTTTCAAATTTCGTGGCTATGTGCCATGTTAGTTTTTCTGGTCCATACCATAGCCTGCAGTCTTCTCGAATTTCGTGGCTATGGGCCATATAAGTTTTCCTGGTCCATACCATAGCATGCAGGCTTTTTGAATTTCGTGGCTATGGGCCATGTCAGTTTTCCTGGTCCATACCATAGCCTTCGGGCTTCTCGAATTTCGTGACTATGGGCCATGTTAGTTTTCCTGGTCCGTACCATAGCATGCGGGGTTCTCGAATTTCGTGACTATGGGCCATATCATTTTTTTCTGGTCTATACCATAGACTGCGGGCTTTTCGCAGTTCGTGTTATTGCAAACGGTTTCATTTACAATTGTTTTTATTGTATTTATGAAGGAAATAACAAAATACAGAACACCAAGGAACTGTTAAAAAAGACAATCCACAAATCAAAGTCCGAGAAACCGGCAAACTCCCGAATCAACAACCAAAAATATAGAAATGATGGGTTAAACCTGGTTGTAAGACATGCCAAACCTCCCTTACATGTGAGTTGGTTTGTTGATTAAAACGGATAGGTGTCAAAAACCTCTAGTCAGTGGTTATAGATGTATCCAGTAATTATTGCAGGACAATCACTGTGTAATTGAACGGGAATCAGTTTTAACACTATTCTTCAGCGGTCCGATTTTCTGGATAGCTAGCTTCAATATCAATACCAAAAAATCGGACCGCTTGCCTTCTTTGTGTCAACTGATCGGTTCTAAACCAATAACATTTACGAACTTATCACTGATATGCAATAAATAATAAATCTGCACATCAGCTATACTAGGTAAGAAAAATAGCAAAGGAAACCGACATCTCGTTTTGATAATAAGTGATATTTCAGTGGAAATTTCTGGCTATTTAAAAACCATAAACAAAAAAAAGATTAGTCGTGCATATCACTTGTAACCAGAATTCAACCCCATTTCCAGTCTAATCCAGAATTCAACCCCATTTCCTGGTAAACTGCCTTTACTTTACTGTTATGAGTCAATAATAACCCACGGGGTTTGGGGGGGGGGGTAACTTGGTATAGGGTATAGGGTAATACGGATGTGCGGCCCGACAGGGTAACCTTTTATAGCACTCCAAAATATATGAAAAAGTAGCTATTTTCATTGAAAAATATATCACTGGGTAGTTGTAAATTACCCTAATATATCCAAGTCTCGACTCACCTATTTATTTCGTTCTTGCGTAAACCAGCAACTTCTACATCGCGATATCCTTTAGACACTCTATTGTGTTTAATATCCGACATCCAATCAAAATGCTCGTAATAGTTACCATAGTTCTTTTTATGCCTTCTGATTGGATGCCGCAACGAGTAGAGATCAGTGCGCGGGAGCTCATCTGCGGAGGAAAATGTTATGATGAAATGTCAGCAGCTGTGGGATCAAGTGCATGTCGTTTCTCGGGAGCCAGAAAAGAAAAATATGAAACAAAATAAACACTATATAAGAACTAGCGGCTGGTGAATATAACATTTTGTCTGGTTAAGAAATCCCAATAGCGACCTAAATCAATGTCAGTGATTGTATAATATTGTATGTTAATATTGTTTTGCCCTTTTGGGTGTACTCGTGCAATAAAAATTACTAAAATTTTCTCACTGAAGGCGCCTGTGTTCTGTAGCGTGTCGTTCATAACCTCCAGAAACAATAACGGGCGCTTAGATGAAATTCTTCTTGCATTCGTATTTCAGCATGCGTGCTGCCATTTATAGTGAACCTTATAACTGGAAAATCTCATCGATAACTGTCTTGTGGCGGTTTAGTGGGTCTTAAAGCCGCCACATGTATATTTTATTGATCGTACAAAGTGGTCTGAATTTCACTTTTCAGAGGTACAAAATGTGTCACAGTGACACAGAGAAAGTGATTGTGTGCGTCATGTCAACGCTATTCACGTCACGTCCTTGTGATAAATTGAACACAAACTTTAACTCTATCATTTACAGATATCGTATTTCGCACTTAAATAAATAAGGACTTATCTGGACATTTTATAGCATGCTAAGCAACCAAGAAAGATAACACGTCGCAAAGCCAGACAGTTGTTGTATCGTTATCCTAACTTTTGTAATTCTACAAATTAATCTTTTTTCTTGTGTATTTGTTGTTTTATTTGATTTTGATTAGAAACCTGACATTTGACTCCATGATAACTGTTAAGGTATACAAGTGGTAAAACAACATTGGGACTCGACTCGCAACATATTCATTGAAATGAAGGAGTGCACATAAAAAAGGATTAAATTGTGCAAAACTACAAGATGGCATTCTGTACTACACATAGAACGATTCTGGACCGCAACATTCGCCATGTGTACAGTGATATCAGACCGGAAGTAAAGCTTCGTAAATCTAATGCCATTCAATACTTGGACATAGCGAAGCGTTTTCACGAAGAACAGCTTAAATCGTATGACAAGTTCAGTATAAGGTCAAACGTGTACATTCCGGAGCATGATATTTTATTACCAAAAGCTCCAGCTTTCCGTCAACTCAGCTCTTCCGAAGTTCAAAAGATTGTTGGACGACTCTCACGTCCTATACAGTGCCAAATTACAGATGACGTATGTCACAAAGAGTCCAATAGACAAATGAAAGATATGTGTGGACAGTGCGAAATGAATCTAATGCCAAATACAGTGTCTAAAAAACATTTGAATGCAATAAATGAGAGACTTCAACGACCCACTACGTCTGGTTCTAATCGTATAAGGATGCGGCCGCTTACCAAATTCGACATCTACGAGATAAACGATTCATGCAAGAAAGCTGGCACAAGGCCAAATTCTTTCCTACCTCGAAGAGATGAAGGTCAAAAGTCAAGGCCATTGACAGCATTGTAAATAACATAGGGTAATGACGAATTAGTTGCCTAAAGTTTGATTTCTTTCATAATTATGAACGATTTTTATAAATAGAAAAATACACTGGTACCTGTTTATGTATATGTCTAATTATTCTGTACGCCTAGAAGCATTAACATTTGTGAAATGGGTTTGAGGGTTGGGATGATATTATAGGACAGGTTCAGTATTACTGAATCAAATGCAACCCATTTAACATTTTTAAACAGTTCCAGTGGAGTGCTATTCTCCTGCTTATCAGTAAATTAATACTTCAACTGTTATTTTGCTTATGTCAATTTGAAAAGGCGATAATAGCTTAAAACAGAAGTTGAAATAAACCTCGAACCTACGTTCTCTTTTAGTTGATTGTAAATTATAGTCCCGGAACCGGAAATTGAGTGGACGACACCAAAATAAGAGAACGGTTATATGTTTACAAAATACGTAAGTTATGTCTATAAAATCAACGGGTAGTTATATTAGGATAATGCATATCGATGATACATGTTCGATTCAGCACTGTGAAACCTCTTCAAGCTGACCATTAATCGGAGGGATTAGTGTAAATCTTGACATCAGTTCTTCGGAAAATGCACTAGAAATCTGGTATCTTGCGAACCGTAAAACCTGGAACGTTTAGGCATAGTGCCCATTGCCACAAAGTGTCGTTAAAATGAAAACAGTTGGTAAATGCACACTCCCTTGCTAAGCATGACAAATAGATTGAATATGTAATGAGTCCAGTCTAATTAAAATTGGCCCAAGCCGATTTGACCGTTTTCCCAAAAATATCTAAAGGAGTTATTGCCCAAATTAGATGATCATCTAATCCCAGGCCAGCCGACCCTTGAAGACCTTCAGGTCTTTGATTTTATTCGAAATGGTCATGAAAAGAAATAGGATTAGCTATAAATGTTCATGGTCTTTGTCCAATCAGAAAAGAGGGGAAACGTGTTGAAATAAGTATTTACGTTGCGACACAACGTAAATAGTCAACACGCATGGGCTAATTTTAATTAGAGACTGGTAATGGGTCCCGATAGTCCGACACTCCATCTGCAAGCACCTCAATAGTTCAACACCTAATAAGTGCGACCTTCCGATAATCCGACAACCATTAGGTCCGACACCTAAGTTATTTTGTAAGTACAGTTAATTATTGGATAGTCAGGCGGTAAATCTGAAGGTTTTTCTCCAGGTCCTGAGAACAGATTAGTGTTCTATTTCTCCGAAGACAGAGGGCTATAGATCACTACAGAGGGAAAAATGCTTTAAACTCATATAGGCGAAACATGCAATAAAGGGTTTGAATTTATAATATTTGGTTTATTTAACTAAACATAGGTCGATTTGACCGTTTTCCCTAAATATATCTAAAGGAGTTATTGCCCGAATTTGATGATCATCTTATCCCAGGCCAGCCGACCCTTGAAGACCTTCAGGTCTTTGATTTTATTCGAAATGGTCATGAAAAGAAATAGGATTAGCTATAAATGTTCATGGCCTTTGCCCAATCAGAAAAGAGGTGAAACGTGTTGAAATCAGTAAAATTGAATAAATTGGCATTTCTAGCCGATTTCTGAGAAGACATGAAGAAATATATTTTTATTTGTTTATACATGTATTTAAAAAAAGTAATTATTGATTAAAACAGTCGAATTTTTTATATCAAGAATTATGTAGTATTTATAATATCAGAAAATCAGTTTTGATATAAAGTATGGGCCATGTTAGTTTTCCTGGTCCATACCATAGCTGCAAGTTTTTTGAATTTCGTGGGTATGGGCCAAGTTAGTTTTCCTGGTCCATACCATAGCCTGCGGGCTTCTCGAATTTCCTGACTATGGGTCATGTTAGTTTTCCTGGTACATACTATAGCCTGCAGGCTTCTCGAATTTCGTGGTTATGGGCCATATAAGTTTTCCTGGTCCATACCATAGACTGCGGGCTTGTCGAGAATTTCGTGGCTATGGGCCATGTCAGTTTTCCTGGTCCATACCATAGCTGCAGGTTTTTTGAATTTCGTGGGTATGGGTCATGTTAGTTTTCCTGGTACATACTATAGCCTGCAGGCTTCTCGAATTTCGTGGTTATGGGCCATATAAGTTTTCCTGGTCCATACCATAGACTGCGGGCTTGTCGAATTTCGTGGCTATGGGCCATGTCAGTTTTCCTGGTCCATACCATAGCTGCAGGTTTTTTGAATTTCGTGGGTATGGGCCATATAAGTTTTCCTGGTCCATACCATAGACTGCGGGCTTGTCGAATTTCGTGGCTATGGGCCATGTCAGTTTTCCTGGTCCATACCATAGCTGCAGGTTTTTTGAATTTCGTGGTTATGGGCCATATAAGTTTTCCTGGTACATACTATAGCCTGCGGGCTTCTCGAATTTCGTGACTATGGGTCATGTTAGTTTTCCTGGTCCATACCATAGACTGCGGGCTTGTCGAATTTCGTGACTATGGGCCATGTCAGTTTTCCTGGTCCATACCATAGCCTGCAGGATTTTCAAATTTCGTGGCTATGGGCCATGTCAGTTTTTCTGGTCCATACCATAGCAGCAGGCTTTTTTATTTCGTGGGTATGGGCCATGTTAGTTTTCCTGGTACATACTATAGCCTGCAGTCTTCTCGAATTTCGTGGCAATGGGCCATATAAGTTTTCCTGGTCCATACCATAGCCTGCAGGCGTTACCTATATTGTTACAGTGGGTCATTCTTAGTAGTCATCCGCAATTTCTGAGAGAGCTACAATCTGACAAAAAACAATAAAAAACAAAACAACAAAAAACAACAACAAAAAAGCCACACACACACACACAAACCAGAAGAGAAAACAAGACACAAACTTGATATAAATTGTCCAGATTAAGGTGAGCTGATCACCCTCTAAACCTGGATCCGCTAACTACCCTTAGTAAAATTGTCATTTAACACCAACAGATTTCTGTTTGGCAGACGAGAATTCTTCGTTATTAGTGAATATACAATGTGCACATCAATACAATTCTATTCGCCACACGAAGAAATTACGACTGTCGTTCTAGCGGACCGATCGATCTGAAATCATTTGCTGCTGAATCTGTAATCACGTGACTGCGCAAAAATCAATCGCCCTTATACATGTTATAAAGTGCATTGTAACGACGACTTATCGATTGGTGTAAGTGTAGAGGCGCACAAGAGGTATTATTTAAAGGAATGCACCATAGAATCCTACATGTAGAAGTCTTATCAGTGTTATAGACTTTTAAGGTTGATTGGAATTAAAATCATTGATTGTCAGACGCCAGGAATAAAAATAAAAACTTTAGATTGTTAAATCGACACTCAAATATCAATTGAAGAAAATCATTGACTTACTGTTTAAGAATTGCTAATGAATAAAATATGCCTAATTAAAAACTTTTAAATAAATATTTATATATTTAATTGCAAATTACTGTAATTTAATGACTTTTTTTAGTTTTCCGTACATTTTTATAAACTTTTGCTTTATAGTAGCTAGTACCACATAGGATTAATACATGTATATTTATCTTTGGGTAAAATAACTAAAATAAATAAATATGTACGGATGTATTTTCTTTTATTTACCTTCTGTCTTCTGTGTTCAATAAAGCGCCGCGTGTCAGGCCGTTTGAAAACAATTTCTATTGTAGATACGAGAGCAAACGGCATTATTATAATTTATGTGTGCGACCACAATCCGCATGATCGTCATGGCGGCCAAATCTGATCTGTTTTAGGTCGGATTTCATTAAATGTACTAAAATTTTGTTAAAAATGATACTTTATTCAGGCAATCTAATAATGGATCGTGGATTTGTATAACTGTCAATATTATCGACTGCGAAATTAGTTACAGCGGTGAGAGTTTAAAGATATGGCCGCCTTGCGTAGACGATGCAGACGATACACAAAATGTCAGTTGCTTTAATATACAGACGATTTTGTACGCCATCTTGTCTAAAATATGATGATGCTTATATTCAATTCAATGGAGATAGCTTGCTCATTAATGACATTGTTAACATGAAATTAAGATATGAAAAATCAGGATTAGTTGTAGAAGGTTTTGATTTTTATCAACCAGTAGCGAAGATAATGGATGCTGTTGTACAGATTGGATTTATAATGCTGCTGATCGGGTAGTAAATAACGTTGTGAAATTTATGTCGAATTCTCGGCATTTTGAGAAGCCTGGAAAGCTGTTAATTCTATCAAAATGAATGTTTATTACATCTATCAAATTTTGTATGTCAGTGTTGCGGCCATTGAGATTATTTTTTTCATTTTACCTCGGACAACACACGGGAAAATGGAAATCACCAAGGCTTCTCAAATGAGGTTATATAGCTATCCGTTTAAATCCCAACAGGACAAACCTGTGTCTCCAAGGTCAACAATTAATGACCTTTCAGACATACAAACACGAACAATAGAAGAAATGAAGGTAGAGTCAAGAAAATCGTCTTTAGCATTAGAGTTCATTGAAAATGTGCGCGAAAAATCCGTATTTCGCAAACAAAACTGTGATAAATATAAAACTGGAGTAACTTTAAAGGATTTTAACCTCAAATTATCTAATTCTAATTTTCTATCAGTATTTGGACATTCTGCAAAGAAAGCCGTATCAATAGCTAACACTTTGACTAGCCTCTTTTTGAGTCACAGGGATCTTGACATCAAACATTTAAATGCCACACAGATGCCAACTGTTTATGCTTTACTAAAATATAATGTAGAAAACGATTTCAATATAGCCGCTGGTGGCATTGCTTTCAGTCACGGGTTTTTCCCATATTTTATAAAAACTTCCGGGAAGAACTTAACAGAAGTGAAAACGAACTTGACCGAGTGGGATTTCTACGCTGCCCTTGAGAGTCGGAATTATTCGCTTCACTGGAATGCAAATGCTTACGGCAGCAACGTTACTAAGTATCTAACTGAACAAAATGGCCACTGGAGTGGGCCATACTTTGATTGTGGGAATTTATTGCGTTGGGTGTTGACATTCTCAGTACCTTTTTTCTACCTACACGAAAACAGGGCAACATTTAGGTAAGCTGCACGGTGGCTGTTGTTAATAGTGTCATCTTCGTGTTTAGTTCTTTGCACATCTTATTTCATTTTTTAGAATTATTCTTCATAAATAGCATACATAAACCTAAAACAAACTTGGGTTCTTATATAACGATGTTTGTTCATTTTAATCACACTCCAATTTGGTTCCTCAAATTTTGTTTCTTTTCATTGAAATTGGAGGATAGTACACATTCCAGGAAGAATTTCTATTTATAACTTGGTTTACATATATCTTCCAAATAATGATTAGGCACAAGTTCCAAAACTCAAGTCAGTGTACAGAAATCAAATGTTTAACGTTTTCGGTCTTTCTATGCTTTTATTAAACGTTTATGGGATAAGGGATTTGTTATCCGGTCCTAACTTCCTTTTCGCCATCTTAGCTCTCGGTTCCCCCTCCATTGACTTTCGCTTTTCTGACCTCTCATCCCACCTTACCTCTGTTTCCCTTGTACTTGATTTCTGCCGTTCCACGTTGGTACTGTCTTTATATAAATGTGATTGGACATATTTCATAACCTTTTTTTAACTTTTATTTAAAGCATGCAATACTTGTTGTTTGTTTTTAACTTAGTTTGTATAAAAATATTAATAAAAGTAGATTTTTTGGAGTATGCATTTGTGTATTCGCTAATTTGAATAGTCCATGACTTTTGTTGACAAACTGTTCAATGCGCCAGGCAGTTATTTGGAAATCAAAGTTAACTGCAATATTTTCGCGTTTTCCGATATTACCGTCAACTGATATATTGTTTTGGTTACTAGTTAAAGAACCAGTTGAAATATTGATCTAACGTTGTGATACACGGATGATATGCAATGGAATTATCTGGTAAACAGCACTTGCCTTACCATTGCGTTGGTTATTACGTGAGTTGCATGTGCAGGCGCCGATTTTGAAAGAGGTTGAAGGAGGTCCTGGCAGTATTAAAAATAAATAAATATTGTGAACTTAGACTTTCCAATGTATACTCGTTCTCATTCTCTAGCCAAGGTACGATCAGGTACTTTCTTCACCCAGTCAACCTTGGCTAGCGAAGATGACTCGTTCTAAACTGCATTCGAAAAAAGGAAAACTAAGACTGTATATACGCAGGCAGGGAGGGATACAGTTTTATTTGTGGTTAATGAAGGGAAAACTCAGTTACTAGCGGAATATTCACTTCTACAGCATTTTTTGATCGGTATACCCTGTCGTCTCCTACACGTGTTTGGTATCAGCGTGCAGTTACGGTACCAAGTTTGTGTGGTCAGTATTACTATTAGTTAATCCGAAATCAAAATATTTATCCAGCTCATACCAGTAGCGTCTTTTTACTGAATAATGCAAGATTCTGAAGCCTTGAAAATTTTGGATTGGTTTGAATGTTTCCTTTACGACCAGCTAGCAACATTTCAGTGGGTTGTGTTCTAAAATATACAATTCTTTAAAATTAAGTTTGTATAGGTATTAAATTCTGTTTTCCATATAAGTTATTAAATGTTTAAGTCTGTACTGTTTGAAAATCATTCGGTATCTAACTACTAAATGTACTAGATTATGTAAAGCTCAGAGTCTGTGTACTCGTCTGTAAAGCTTTGAGTCTGTGTACTCGTCTGTAAAGCTTTGAGTCTGTGTACCGGTCTGTAAAGCTTTGAGTCTGTGTACTCGTCTGTACAGCTCTGAGTCTGTGTACCGGTCTGCAAAGCTCAGAGTCTGTGTACCGGTCTGTAAAGCTTTGAGTCTGTGTACGGGTCTGCAAAGCTCAGAGTCTGTGTACGGGTCTGTAAAGCTCAGAGTCTGTGTACGGGTCTGCAAAGCTCAGAGTCTGTGTACGGGTCTGCAAAGCTCAGAGTCTGTGTACTCGTCTGTAAAGCTCAGAGTCTGTGTACTCGTCTGTAAAGCTTTGAGTCTGTGTACCGGTCTGTAAAGCTCTGAGTCTGTGTACTCGTCTGTAAAGCTCTGAGTCTGTGTACTAATCTGCAAAGCTCAGAGTCTGTGTACTCGTCTGTAAAGCTTTGAGTCTGTGTACCGGTCTGTAAAGCTTTGAGTCTGTGTACCGGTCTGCAAAGCTCAGAGTCTGTGTACTGGTCTGTAAAGCTCAGAGTCTGTGTACTCGTCTGTAAAGCTCTGAGTCTGTGTACCGGTCTGTAAAGCTCAGAGTCTGTGTACCGGTCTTCAAAGCTCAGAGTCTGTGTACTGGTCTGTAAAGCTTTGAGTCTGTGTACTAATCTGCAAAGCTCAGAGTCTGTGTACCGGTCTGCAAAGCTCTGAGTCTGTGTACTAATCTGTAAAGCTTTGAGTCTGTGTACTAATCTGTAAAGCTCTGAGTCTGTGTACCGGTCTGTAAAGCTCTGAGTCTGTGTACTCGTCTGTAAAGCTTTGAGTCTGTGTACTAATCTGCAAAGCTCTGAGTCTGTGTACCGGTCTGTAAAGCTCTGAGTCTGTGTACTCGTCTGTAAAGCTTTGAGTCTGTGTACTAATCTGCAAAGCTCAGAGTCTGTGTACTAATCTGTAAAGCTTTGAGTCTGTGTACTAATCTGTAAAGCTCTGAGTCTGTGTACCGGTCTGTAAAGCTCTGAGTCTGTGTACTCGTCTGTAAAGCTTTGAGTCTGTGTACTAATCTGCAAAGCTCAGAGTCTGTGTACCGGTCTGCAAAGCTCTGAGTCTGTGTACTAATCTGTAAAGCTTTGAGTCTGTGTACTAATCTGTAAAGCTCTGAGTCTGTGTACCGGTCTGTAAAGCTCTGAGTCTGTGTACTCGTCTGTAAAGCTTTGAGTCTGTGTACTAATCTGCAAAGCTCAGAGTCTGTGTACTAATCTGTAAAGCTTTGAGTCTGTGTACTAATCTGTAAAGCTCTGAGTCTGTGTACTAATCTGTAAAACTCTGAGTCTGTGTACCGGTCTGCAAAGCTCAGAGTCTGTGTACTCGTCTGTAAAGCTTTGAGTCTGTGTACGGGTCTGCAAAGCTCAGAGTCTGTGTACGGGTCTGTAAAGCTCAGAGTCTGTGTACGGGTCTGCAAAGCTCAGAGTCTGTGTACGGGTCTGCAAAGCTCAGAGTCTGTGTACTCGTCTGTAAAGCTCAGAGTCTGTGTACTCGTCTGTAAAGCTTTGAGTCTGTGTACCGGTCTGTAAAGCTCTGAGTCTGTGTACTCGTCTGTAAAGCTCTGAGTCTGTGTACTCGTCTGTAAAGCTTTGAGTCTGTGTACTAATCTGCAAAGCTCAGAGTCTGTGTACTAATCTGTAAAGCTTTGAGTCTGTGTACTAATCTGTAAAGCTCTGAGTCTGTGTACTAATCTGTAAAACTCTGAGTCTGTGTACCGGTCTGCAAAGCTCAGAGTCTGTGTACTCGTCTGTAAAGCTTTGAGTCTGTGTACTAATCTGAAAAGCTCAGAGTCTGTGTACTAATCTGTAAAGCTTTGAGTCTGTGTACTAATCTGTAAAACTCTGAGTCTGTGTACCGGTCTGCAAAGCTCTGAGTCTGTGTACCGGTCTGCAAAGCTCTGAGTCTGTGTACTAATCTGTAAAGCCTTGAGTATGTGTACTCGTCTGTAAAGCACTCAGTCTGTGTACTGACGTACTGAAGTCTGTAAAGCTCCAAGAATCAGTCTGTGTACTGGTCTTTAAAGCTCTGAAAATCAGTCTGTGTACTGGTCTGTCAAGATCTGTGTACTGATGTCTGTAAAGCTCTGTGTACTGATGTCTGTAAAGCTCTTATCTGTGTACTGGTCTGTAAAGCTCTGTGTACTGATGTCTGTAAAGCTCTTAGTCTGTTTACTGGTCTGTTAATCTCTGTGTACTGATGTCTATAAAGCTCTGAAAATCAGGCTATGTAAAGTATAAAGCTCTAAAAATCAGTCCATGTACTGAAGTCTATAAAGCTCTAAAAATCAGCATGTGTACTGATGTCTTTAAAGCTCTGAAAATCAGTCAGTGTCATGAAGTCTGTAGTTCTGAAATACATTGTACTGAAGTCCACAACACCCTGAAAATTAGTCTATATACTGAAGTCTATACTGCTATGAGTCTGTGTACTTATTCAATAAAACTTTAAAACACATTCTGTAAAAATGTTATATTTTGCAGAAATGATGGTTGTGAGCCCCGCCCTATTTGGGGGCTGGGGTAAATCGTGCTTCTGATTTTTAATACACTTCTCACCGAAATCTTTTGTATCTTGGTAAAAATATTACTTATATTTAGTCTTATCCGGTAATAAACGTGACACCCCCCTTTTTTGCAGGCAGGGTGTACTCGACTCCAATCTTAATTGACAAGGATTGCCAGTTTTCCTACCGCAGTTCGGAGGTTTTCTCCGGGTACTCCGGCTTCCTCCCCAATAAAAACTGGACGCCGTGATACATGATATAATGACAAATTGCTGAAAGTGGCGTTAAACACCATCAAACAAAACAACACACCCCCCCATTCTTATTTCTGACTGGCTAAATTTCTAATATAAAATTCTTGTTCTCTAAAACAAGGCCAAATGGATTGTCCGGTGTCTATAGCTTTTTATTTAATGAATTTTGTGAAATCTGGTCGAGCAAAGATGCAACCGTAACAAAACAAACAGTGGTGTCAGTGGTGTTTAATTTTAGAATTCGGTGACAATGTATAGATGTAAAGTTTTAAAGCTTATTAAATCTTAATTTTAAAATATTTCTAGCACCCCCCCCCCCCAAAAAAAAAAAAAAAAACCCACAAACACTAAGACCAGACGTCACGATATAGCGGAGAAATCAATCAATCAATCAATCCATCAATCAATCAATCACTGATTCATTCATTCATAAATCTAATCGGTATTTGATTTTATAAACTGTTAATTAAGTGATCATTAAATATAGTTTCTTGGAAATGATTATAAAAATTCTTAAGTTTACGAGAACCTACGTGTTGGTCTCATTGAGTATATTATATTTATATTGATGCATATATTTGTCTTGTAAAGTTTTCAAAAAGATAACAGAACTCCTATTGTGAGCCCCTCAAAGAATACGAACACAAATACCGAATCAATGAATAAAATTATAAAGGGACTATCACAGCCACGGATGGTACGATGTGACTTTAGTTAATAGCTCACCTGGACCACAGAGAGCTTTTGCCATCACTTGGCGTCGTCTGACGTCCGTAGTAAACTTTGTCATAAATTTTCTCCTCTGAAACCACCTGCCAATTTCTTTAAAACTTAGTCACAATCATCCTTAGGGTAAGTGGTTTCATATTTTAGCAGAGTATTGATCAATGGACAAAGAAGGCCGCTGTTACTAAAAATAGAACATACGTGTCAACAGTCTTTTTTGGTCAATGTCTCAAAAATTATAATTGCTAAAGAGAAAACAGTTACCTCAAATTGATCAGCACATTAAGCTCTACAAAAGTTCATAGTAGCCGGAAGTTCTGTAAGACTTACTGTAGTAGTTATTACCCTCAGGAAATATCGTGTCACAAGTTTTCACATAGGGAAAACCGTAGCTCTATGGTCCGCTAAATCAAAAAAGGACATAAAGAGACACGGTTCCGCAGCTAACATATCTCGAATTCATTTGCATCATGTGAGCGATTGCAGGCTCCTGGGAGACTAGTTCTACGTCAGAAATAAAAACTGCTTTCAATTTTCCTATTTTTAGAAACAGGTGTCGTGGAAAGAAACCTAAAATATATTGTTTAGTAGTGCACAGACTAGGATAGGCCTTAGCTGTTTGGTGCCATGTATACTTTTAATATACTCTCAGTAGGTCTTAAAGTTCTTTCATCACATACACCAGGGCTTCAAACTCTAAAGATTAAACAGGATTCATTTGACTAAACTTGAATCTACCTGTAACTCAATTCTTTTGCTGCATTTATAATGTAACATATCTCTCAGACGGCAATATGAATCGTCAATGATATAGGTAAGAGATCACTTTCCTGTCAATCAATAATAATATAACATGCACTGCGGCCTGTATGGCCTGGGTTTATAGGTGAGAGAACACTCACACGACAACATTAACTGCGGCCTGTATAGCACTGGCTCAAGGCGTTTGTTTGTTTGAATGGTGTTTACATATGCCACTTTCATGCAATTTTACAGCAATACAATGGCGTCCAGTTTTTATTGGGGGAGGAAGCCGGAGTGCCGGAAAAAACCCTTGACCTTCGGTAGAAAAACTGGCAAACCTTGTCAATTATTGGAGTTGAACGCATCCTGCTCGCAGTTAGACTCGAATTCGCAACCTCACAGACCACGCGATCAGTAATAGACGAACTGCCTTAACCACTCTGCCACCGAGGCCATCTGGGTTTAGGTGAGAGGTCGCTAACCTGTCGATAAACCATATGCATTGGAGTTCTTTTTACAGAATAAAGTATTTGTCACAATGGGACTTAAAAAAATAATTATGTTTTGTTCTGGTAATAGTTTTATTGAAAAAATTAATGGAAATGCCTTGAATTCCTGAATCTAACCCTTGAACATACCTCGTGTTAATTACTTGCAACATGTGAATACTCATTTCTCGTTTATATAATTAAACATCTGTTTTGTACATAGAATATCTTTGATTAAAGTTTGAATGTCGACCATGAAAAGTCTGGCAAAGAAAGCATTTACAGCTATTATAAACTGGATATTTTTATCTTCAGTGATCCATTATGTCAAGGTTTCCGAGGCCATTTGAGGAGGTGCGAGCGAGGACTCCGAAACCCTTACGTGGAAGGATAGCCATCGAGTGTAAACCAAAGTTCTAAATATTTACACTCGAACGCCTTTTGCTTCTGCAGGATTGGGTTATATATATTTAACACCTGTTTCTTCTACATAATTGGGTTATATATATTTAAACACCTGTTTCTTCTGCAGGATTGGGTTATATATATTCGAACACCTTTTTTCTGCAGGAGCGAACCCCTTTTTTAGTTATCGTCGGTCAGTTTTAAAAAAAAGTTTACGGGGTATGGAACGGATCGGATATAGCCTCGGCTCCGCAAATTGATCTTTAGCGGAGCAATCCAGATTATCTTGAGTAAATCGTCAATACTACGCCAGTAACTAGTACACTGCACCATTCTGTAATCGATGACCTGCCAACATTAAAATGATTCAAAATAATAATTAGGGTGGACTATCCGTTATATCAAGGGACTATACGTTCTGTCCGGGCAACTATCCCTTCTATCCGAGAGACTACGTTCTATCCGGGGGGGGACTATACGTTCTATCCGGTGAACTATCCGTTTTATCCGGGGACTAAACGTTCTATCCCGGGGACTATCCGTTCTATCCAAATCAACATGGCCATCTGCAACATCTTTCCCGGATTTACTAAAAGCCTACAAGTTATCAAAAAAAAATTCAAAACGCTATAGAGAAAGGCATATTACCCGAAAAAAAGCACAGACCAAGTTAGACTAAGAATTAGACCTTTTTTGTTGTTATTTAAGGAGATCCATGATTATATTATCCTTATTTGGACCCGCAAAATAGTAAATTACTCAAAATTAGCGACAGGTAGCACGTCAGAATAGAGCTAATCACAAATTTGCGGTAATTAGGAACGATTCAGGCAATACGAACAATAAATAGCTATTGAACTCGGCTGATAAATGTTTATTATGTAAAATATCTGTAACAATTCTTAGAAATTCAAATGTTTCTACGATTTTTCTCAACGCGAAATAATTCACAACAAGAACGTTTTACGTCGACATTATCGGCCAGTAAAGTTTAAACTAAAAGCAATTGAAACAGTTTTAAGATTCTTACATAAATATGGGACATGACACCCTGACTGTTAAGAAATGAAATTGAATATGTTTATTATGAATAAATATATCTTTCTACTGTCTCGTCTGCACGGCTACATGCATATCTAGTTTTTTACTTAAATATACTATGAATACAAACACAGTTAACACTTCGTTTATAGTGACTATATGGTCATCCTCAACTTCATTCATGATACAGGTCTAAATTGCACGACAGTCCAGTTGGATAACGTATTGGGATGAATTTCACTCCTTACGAGCAGCCAAATATTTTTCAGCAAAGAATTTCACTCCTTACGAACAGCCAATCATTTTTCAGAAAAGAATTTTACTCCTTACGAGCAGCCAATTATTTTTCAGAAATAATTTCACTCCTTATACGAACAGCCAATCATTTTTCAGAAAAGAATTTCACTCCTTACGAACAGCCAATCATTTTCAGAAAAGAATTTAACTCCTTACGAACAGCCAATCATTTTTCATCGACCATCCTAATAAAATATAGAAAATGTCTGGAATGGACTTATTAAATACAGCATAAGTATAAGCATAAAAACTAGTCGGATAGCAATGGTCCAATCAATCAATACTAGTCCGATACAACAAATATACAGCATAAGATCTGTAGGGCTTTTAGCCGACTATTGACAAAAACAATACATATACATACATACAGACAACACAAGTCAATAACAACCCAGATACATATAACTACTTGACCACAAATCAAATTACATATATTAAACATTTTCTATCAAATACTAAAAGGTAGTAAAATGACCTTAACTAACAATAGAAATGAAACATTACAACATATGTTAGCACATATATCAGTTGTGCAGTAGAGACATTTGGCATAGGCTAAAACTCAGTCAGATTACCTAGTTCTTAGAAACATTTGGCATAGGCTAAAACTCAGTCAGATGACAGTTCTTAGAAACATTTGGCATAGGCTAAAACTCAGTCAGGTGACATAGTTCTTAGACATTTGGCATAGGCTAAAACTCAGTCAGATGACATAGTTCTTAGACATTTGGCATAGGCTAAAACTCAGTCAGATGACATAGTTCTTAGACATTTGGCATAGGCTAAAACTCAGTCAGATGACATAGTTCTTAGAAACATTTGGCATAGGCTAAAACTCAGTCAGATGACATAGTTCTTAGAAACATTTGGCATAGACTAAAACTCAGTCAAATGACAGTTCTTAGAAACATTTGGCATAGGCTAAAACTCAGTCAGGTGACATAGTTCTTAGAAACAATTGGCATAGACTAAAACTCAGTCAAATGACAGTTCTTAGAAACATTTGGCATAGGCTAAAACTCAGTCAGGTGACATAGTTCTTAGAAACATTTGGCATAGACTAAAACTCAGTCAAATGACAGTTCTTAGAAACATTTGGCATAGGCTAAAACTCAGTCAGGTGACATAGTTCTTAGACATTTGGCATAGGCTAAAACTCGGTCAGATGATATAGTTCTTAGACATTTGGCATAGGTTAAAACTCAGTCAGATGACATAGTACTTAGAGACATTTGGCATAGGCTAAAACTCAGTAAGATGACATAGTTCTTAGACATTTGGCATAGGCTAAAACTCAGTCAGATGACATAGTACTGAGACATTTGGCATAGTCTAAAACTCAGTCAGATGACATAGTACTTAGACATTTGGCATAGGTTAAAACTCAGTCAGCTAACATAGTTCTTAGACTTTTGGCATAGACTAAAACTCAGTCAGATGACGTAGTACTTAGAGACATTTGGCATAGGCTAAAACTCAGTAAGATGACATAGTTCTTAGAGACATTTGGCACAGGCTAAAACTCGGTAAGATGACATAGTACTTAGAGACAATTGGCGTAGGCTTAAACTCGGTCAGATGACATAGTACTTAGAGACATTTGGCATAGACTAAAACTCAGTCAGATGACATAGTTCTTAGACATTTGGCATAGGCTAAAACTCGGTCAGATGATCTAGTACTTAGAGACATTTGGCATAGCCTAAAACTCAGATGCCATAGTTCTTAGACATTTGGCATAGACTAAAACTCAGTCAGATGACATAATACTTAAACATTTGGCATAGGCGAAAACTCGGTCAGATGATATAGTTCCTTGACATTTGGCATAGGCTAAAACTTGGTCAGGTGACGTAGTTCTTAGAAACATTTGGCATAGGCTAAAACTCAGTCAGATGAGATAGTTCTTAGACATTTGGCATAGGCTAAAACTCAGTCAGATGACGTAGTTATTAGAAACATTTGGCATAGGCTAAAACTCAGTCAGATAACATAGTTCTTAGACATTTGGCATAGGCTAAAACTCAGTCAGTTGACATAGTTCTTAGACATTTGGCATAGGCTAAAACTCGGTCAGATGACATAGTACTTAGACATTTGGCATAGGCTAAAACTCAGTCAGATGACATAGTTTTTAGACATTTGGCATAGGCTAAAACTCAGTCAAATGACATAGTTCTTAGACATTTGGCATAGGCTAAAACTCAGTCAGCTGACATAGTCCTTAGAGACATTTGGCATAGGCTAAAACTCAGTCAGATTACCTAGTTCTTAGACATTTGCCATTGGCTAAAACTCGGTCAGATGACATAGTACTTAGACATTTGGCATAGGCTAAAACTCGGTCAGATGACATAGTTCTTAGACATTTGGCATAGGCTAAAACTCAGTCAGATGACATAGTTCTTAGACATTTGGCATAGGCTTAAACTCGGTCAGATGACATAGTTCTTAGACTTTTGGCATAGACTAAAACTCAGTCAGATGACGTAGTTCTTAGAAACATTTGGCATAAGCTAAAACTCGGTCAGATGACATTACAGGTGTTTTCCCTACTTTGTTGATGATCTGTATTTATACCTTGTTGATGTATATTGTTCTGCGTTTATTGTATATTTGTTACGCGCTCACAGTACAGGTACATTTGAATAATAACTCATCAGTGCTATCATGTGAAGCGAAGTTCGCATAGTGAAAAGTGCAGTTTAAGATAAACATTTTTTTTACAAGACGTTTTGTAGAGCGACAATAGCTTTGGCCATTTTTTCATTATTGTCCTGCAGATGTGTTTACAAATCTCTGAAAAAAAACAAAAGAACGAGACAACAAGTATATATCTGTAAACAAATTACGCAATTTATAACAACTGATATTGGCAACAAATGTATTCATACGCCAGATGACTAATAATTGCAGAAATATCTTACATTCGTCATTTATCTAAATTACAGGAATATGTCTTACTGTCCTTGAATTTACTTGTTCATAAAAACAACTAACGAAATTTTACAGAGAACTTAGGATAAGATTAAACTGGATTTCCACGTGCATTTCGCATGCCCTATCTTGTTGTTTGTTCTGTAAAGCTAAAGAAACAATTAAAAACCTATTTTTTCTATCAAAATTGATCACAATCTATTTTTATTCTTTGATATTTGACCTTGTATTACAGAATCGTTTCGTAAATGCGACAAAGTGATGGTAAAATGTCGAAACATTTTTAGATTTTCTGATGTCGACTCAATATTCATATTTTACATAATGAAACCAATGAAATTTGAAGTTTAAAAAAAATTGCCTTGGTTTTTTCCTAAGAAAATATGTTGATGAAAAAAATATTTTGGACGCAGAGGGTAACAAAAAAATATTCTGAAGAAGGATTTCTGCTTATAAAATAATGCTAATAATGAAAAAAATATTATTCTGTCGCGACCGCCTTCTTCTGACCAAAATAAAAAACCAAGGCCCCCCCTTTCAAGTTAAATGGTCTGTCCCCAAGCTGTATGATAGGACATTTTTAGTCCCAGAATCCTCTGCAGTCCAACGCTTTGTAAGACTTTGATGGGAGCGTGGGACCAATCAATGTCTTAATAGGTTGGACGGCATAGGATTCTCGGATTAGGACATTATATACCATGATAAATGTCATGGTACCACGCATGCTTACTTGTCTGATTTATTCATAGATTATGTCTATTTCCTGTCTGGCAAAAGGTTGTTATTAATATAACCTTCAAAGAAATATTTGCATCGAAAATGATAATTTCCAACAATACAAAATGGCTAAAGAATAAATATTACATAGTTTACTGTAGGAGACACTCGGTTAACCTCGAATGATCATGCTTCTTGTGCAAATACACTTAATTTTATAAGGCGGAAATTGTATATATTATTCGGTGGTTTTTGAGAGGGGTAACATTTTAAATGTGCAAGACCTACTATTATTGGTTTAATAATAAAAAACACGTCGTTTGCGACAATACGAAAAAATAAATGCACCGTCATGGTACCATGAGTGAATTCGGTTACTTGTCTGTCGCCAGTCCTTCGTATCTGATTTATCACAGTTTTTTAGGGGCCGGTCAATATTGGGGGGGGGGGGGGGGGTTGGGTTAGGTTATCAGGTTTAAAAATGTGTTATAAAAATGTTGGTGTCCTATCTAGTGAATAATTTTATGGTTTCAATTCAGTATTTATGTTTGTTAAACAAATTGTGCGATTTCAGTATATTGGTTTTGAATTAAAACGTCAAAAAAAAAAATTGTTGTCCTATCAGTGCTGAAAATAAACTTGGAGTCACATGTATATTCCAGCATTAAAAGTATGTGCCATATTGCATTTTGCACCGGTCCTACCACCCCAATAAATAGTGACCGGTCCATTACCAGTGCCCTTCGAGAGTTCACGATAATCAACAATATATTTACTGCGATTCCGGTCGGAGCTTATTAGTATTTAACGTTCTGTGAGTTAGAAAATGCTCTTTTTGTAACACTAGCTGACTTGTTAGATTAATCGGACGAATTAGTGTAGATCCGTACATGTAATTAAGTGTAATTTCGGACGTATAATTTATAATAAAGTTAAGGATACAGACGGCAGTTTACGTTGTTATATGAGAGAAAATATCATCGTTTGCTTCATTACAAAGGGCGGGTCAAGACAAGGATTGCCAGTTTTCCTACCGCAGGTCGGGGGTTCTCTCCGGGTACTCCGGCTTCCTCCCCCAATAAAAACTGGACGCCATGAAATAGCTGAAAAATTGCTTAAAGTGGCGTTAAAACACCATTCAAACAAACAAAAAACAAACAAACAAACCGCAAATTAAAAGTAACACAATACAACACTAATGTGTATTTTAATTATTTGAATTCCTCCACTATAAGTAACACTCTCCAATGAGTATGTGATTTTTGTTTTTCCTGATTACTAAGGCGCAATCTCAAAACGATGTTACATTCATAAAGAAGGGTGTATACGAGAGGAAAACATCGAGGGGGTCAATCTTTATGTTTTAACCACAATGCACTGTTCGGTTGTTCATCTACCCCGATTTGTTATACAAAAAAGCTGAGGGTTTTACAACCATATTGTTTTTGTTTATTTATCAGATATGGAAATTAAGCCTGAAGAAATATAGATTTGAAAAAATAACAATTGACAAATAATACAGATGCCAATTGTCATAATTCTATATAAGGGGAGGAACGGAAGTAAAGTAAAAAGAAGAAAAGGACCAATCAAAACGTTTCAATAAAGTTTTTGGATAGTACATGGGATGCAGGAGACAGGCCATCGAATTGAGTATATTTTTTTAACACATGCAGATAAAGTAAATTCTCTCCGAAAAAAACCCGCACGTCCGATGTTTGGCACACTAACTCTACATTTACATTCTCTTCTATATGTGGGAATGATGTCCTATTTAACGAATTGTTTGATACGGGGAAGGAACTCTTACACACAATGGCATAAAGGGACATAACCTATAACAGAAAGAATAAAAATAATGAAAAAACTACAGTACTGGTTTAAAAATAAGAGATTTGTTTGCACATTTTTAAAATGTATTCAAATAATATTAAAAAATTTCTCGGTCTATTCTATCCACCGTAGCTACCTATTTCTGTCATTATTGAGTGGTCATCAACTAATATCAATATCCTTCTTCACGCCTTACATTAGAGTTGATGGAATGCCCTTTGACGACTTCTTTAACAGTCATTGTACTCAAATTGAGAAAAGTCATCAATAATTGTTGAATATATCAACGGGATGACGTCAAAGGAATTCCGTGGTTTATCATACAATATTTGTTTTAACATGTAATTATCTTATATTACCATCAGATTGGCATTATAAGCAGACCAGTGGTCAGAACTGTAAAACCTTCAATAAACATGGCTACTGTTACGTCATAGAGTTATGATTTTCGTGAAACTTTGCATTTTGTATGAATAGAAAAACCAAACTGCTTTAATAATGATTTTGCATATGTGGGAGAAAATTTAATTGTACTGAAAATACGATACGGATTAAGATCATATTGTCCTTATTTGACAGGCATTGGCTGTTTTGTAGATCCCGGAACAATCATTTACGACTTTGACCTTAAGTTAAGGGTGACACCGCATCCCGGATAATTTATGAATGCATAATAATTCCGTGTATCACAATTCTTAGCACGAAACATTGTGCTCAATGTAACAAACGTACAAATTATAAACCCAGTGTTTGTTTTGCTTCTAAAAATAAAAAATAGCGAAAGCCATTATATGTTGTTTATTTTTCGTGTTATAGTCCGTACAATCGCAATATCGTCCTTTCAGTTGATTTACACCACACGCCTACAATCTTCCTCCCACACTGATTTATTACAATTATGAATGAATGTATGTATCGATTTGTGTTGAGATAGGTAAAATATAGTATATCCATGGTAACTGTTACGTCACAATAGTTGCATCTCGACGTTTCATCTAGACAATCACCTGTGATGACAGCACTACTCAGATCAATACACCATTATTTATAGTGCCGTTTTATTTATTTATGTGTGCTGGAATGTTTGCATTGATTTGATCATTTCATATTATTGTCCATCCTCGCTAGCCAAGTATTACGTAAGATCCGGTAACCCCCTCTCCATTATCGCTAGCCAAGTATTACGATCCGGTACCCCCCCTCCATCTTCGCTAGCCAATTATTACGACCCGGTATACCCCTCTCCATCTTCGCTAGCCAGGTGTTGAAAGAGAGGGGGGCCAGATCGTAACACTTGGCTAGCGAAGATGGTTATTGTCGTACAACTATATTTTTACTTTCACGTCTTCAATAGAAAAAGGTCATCGTACCTTTATTGTCAAGTTGGATGACGCATTGTAAGGTGAAATTATATGCGTTAATGTGTCCACGCAATGCTAGAGTGTATTTTCTAAGACAGTTAGCCAACCCTTTCAGTTTAAAGCCGGCCGGGGGTTGGGGGGGGATAACATCGGTGGACTTAAGCTAGAGGATTTAGATAGTCGATCAATGCAAGATTTGTTTTAATGCGGCAGTTACATTGAGTTCATTTATAGCGGCAACTTTATTTTCTACTATATCTTCGCTCAAATTTATAAATGAACAGCAAGTTTAAAATCTAATAAGGATGTTTGTTACATATTACAAAAAGTCATCGTTTCAGTAAAGATTTATACAAAAATTAATACTTAATTGAAATAAATAATTTTGGAAACATTTCACTTCTAAAATGTTTGTACATCACACAAACAGACATTTCGATTTACAAATGTCACGTGACAAATGTCATGCAAAGTCAACTTGTTTCTTTTAAGCACGGTACCACTGGATTGATGACCCTAACGTGATGATGTTGATGGGGGTTTTTAACGTCTTACACTGATACACTGATGTTAGTGTTAGTAGTCCATGGTGGTTTTGTCGAAGCCCGGCCATCGGGATACCTGGTCGAAAAACTCGGCAGCATATGTCCTACTAGCGGCGGGTTGCTCCGATGTAACGTTGGCCTACTCCAGTACCCCACATGGGTAGGAGCGTTTCCGCACTCTGACCTATCCTCGAGGTCTTACATCTGCAGAATGAAAGACCCTAACGTGAATTTTACATAGCTTATATCTCTATTGCTTACAAAAACACCCTTGTTTTAACGGTAAACATCACTTATTTCATGTCAGATGGGCGGCAATACACTCTAACTTTTCAAGTTGTTAAACTATTGATGAAAAGCTGTAAAAACGATGGCGAAAAGGGGAGACAATCTTTATCAAAATGAAAAGGAAAACATAATTTTAATACGTAAAATCTTATGATGTGAAATGAAGCTGAATTATAGAAAGTATAAAGAGATTTTACTGCATGAGAAGATAATGGTTGAAAGAACTTTCGGAATTAAAGCATCTGAACATCTAATTTCTATTTCAGGGGTGTCGTCATGGTAGAAATAGATCTAAATAAAACGGATATCAATCAATGTGCTCAGGACGATTCCATGTTTTCAAAATCTCACAAATGTTACACAGAAACTACACAGGTATTTCAATTTTAACGTTATATTTCTTTATATTGCCACTTTCTTACAGCATTTGTTCAGCTATATATTAATTAGTCCGAGCATCCTCTGCCGTCCAACGCTTTTTTGCGGGGACAGAAAAAAGCGTTGGACGGCAGAGGATTCTTGGACTATATATTAATGCGTCAAGTTTTGTGTGAATATGAACTGGAGTTTCTGTCGAGACCAGCTTATTTTCCGTACTACTATGATTAAAGATTAAAATATGAAAACTTCATGTACAACTCGGCCTCCTATCTCCCACTGTTCATATCAAACTTTGTGTATAACTCGGCCCCCTATCTCCCACTGTTCATATCAAACTTCATGTACAACTCGGCCTCCTATCTCCCACTGTTCATATCAAACTTCATGTAGAACTCGGCCTCCTATCTCCCACTGTTCATATCAAACTTCATGTACAACTCGGCCTCCTATCTCCCAATGTTCATATCAAACTTCATGTACAACTCGGCCTCCTATCTCCCACTGTTCATATCAAACTTCATGTACAACTCGGCCCCCCTATCTCCCAATGTTCATATCAAACTTCATGTACAACTCGGCCTCCTATCTCCCACTGTTCATATTAAACTTCATGTAGAACTCGGCCTCCTATCTCCCACTGTTCATATCAAACTTCATGTAAAACTCGGCCCCCTATCTCCCAATGTTCCTATCAAACTTCATGTACAACTCGGCCTCCTATCTCCCACTGTTCATATCAAACTTCATGTACAACTCGGCCTCCTATCTCCCACTGTTCATATCAAACTTTGTGTACAACTCGGCCCCCTATCTCCCACTGTTCATATCAAACTTCATGTACAACTCGGCCTCCTATCTCCCACTGTTCATATTAAACTTCATGTAGAACTCGGCCTCCTATCTCCCACTGTTCATATCAAACTTCATGTACAACTCGGCCTCCTATCTCCCAATGTTCATATCAAACTTCATGTACAACTCGGCCAACTATCTCCCACTGTTCATATCAAACTTCATGTACAACTCGGCCCCCTATCTCCCAATGTTCATATCAAACTTCATGTACAACTCGGCCTCCTATCTCCCACTGTTCATATCAAACTTCATGTAAAACTCGGCCCCCTATCTCCCACTGTTCCTATCAAACTTCATGTACAACTCGGCCTCCTATCTCCCACTGTTCATATCAAACTTCATGTAGAACTCGGCCTCCTATCTCCCACTGTTCATATCAAACTTCATGTACAACTCGGCCTCCTATCTCCCACTGTTCATATCAAACTTCATGTACAACTCGGCCTCCTATCTCTCACTGTTCATATCAAACTTCATGTACAACTCGGCCAACTATCTCCCACTGTTCATATCAAACTTCATGTACAACTCGGCCCCCTATCTCCCAATGTTCATATCAAACTTCATGTACAACTCGGCCTCCTATCTCCCACTGTTCATATCAAACTTCATGTAAAACTCGGCCCCCTATCTCCCAATGTTCCTATCAAACTTCATGTACAACTCGGCCTCCTATCTCCCACTGTTCATATCAAACTTCATGTACAACTCGGCCTCCTATCTCCCACTGTTCATATCAAACTTTGTGTACAACTCGGCCCCCTATCTCCCACTGTTCATATCAAACTTCATGTACAACTCGGCCTCCTATCTCCCACTGTTCATATTAAACTTCATGTAGAACTCGGCCTCCTATCTCCCACTGTTCATATCAAACTTCATGTACAACTCGGCCTCCTATCTCCCAATGTTCATATCAAACTTCATGTACAACTCGGCCAACTATCTCCCACTGTTCATATCAAACTTCATGTACAACTCGGCCCCCCTATCTCCCAATGTTCATATCAAACTTCATGTACAACTCGGCCTCCTATCTCCCACTGTTCATATCAAACTTCATGTAAAACTCGGCCCCCTATCTCCCAATGTTCCTATCAAATTTCATGTACAACTCGGCCTCCTATCTCCCACTGTTCATATCATACTTCATGTACAACTCGGCCTCCTATCTCCCACTGTTCATATCAAACTTTGTCTACAACTCGGCCCCCTATCTCCCACTGTTCATATCAAACTTCATGTACAACTCGGCCTCCTATCTCCCACTGTTCATATCACTCGGTCTCCTATCTCCCACTGTTCATATCAAACTTCATGTACAACTCGGCCTCCTATCTCCCAATGTTCATATCAAACTTCATGTACAACTCGGCCTCCTATCTCCCACTGTTCATATCAAACTTCATGTACAACTCGGCCCCCCTATCTCCCAATGTTCATATCAAACTTCATGTACAACTCGGCCTCCTATCTCCCACTGTTAACTTCATGTAAAACTCGGCCCCCTATCTCCCAATGTTCCTATCAAACTTCATGTACAACTCGGCCTCCTATCTCCCACTGTTCATATCAAACTTCATGTACAACTCGGCCTCCTATCTCCCACTGTTCATATCAAACTTTGTGTACAACTCGGCCCCCTATCTCCCACTGTTCATATCAAACTTCATGTACAACTCGGCCTCCTATCTCCCACTGTTCATATCAAACTTCATGTAGAACTCGGCCTCCTATCTCTCACTGTTCATATCAAACTTCATGTACAACTCGGCCTCCTATCTCCCACTGTTCATATCAAACTTCATGTACAACTCGGCCTCCTATCTCTCACTGTTCATATCAAACTTCATGTACAACTCGGCCTCCTATCTCTCACTGTTCATATCAAACTTCATGTACAACTCGGCCTCCTATCTCCCACTGTTCATATCAAACTTCATGTACAACTCGGCCCCCCTATCTCCCAATGTTCATATCAAACTTCATGTACAACTCGGCCTCCTATCTCCCACTGTTCATATCAAACTTCATGTAAAACTCGGCCCCCTATCTCCCAATGTTCTTATCAAACTTCATGTACAACTCGGCCTCCTATCTCCCACTGTTCATATCAAACTTCATGTACAACTCGGCCTCATATCTCCCACTGTTCATATCAAACTTTGTGTACAACTCGCCCCCCTATCTCCCACTGTTCATATCAAACTTCATGTACAACTCGGCCTCCTTTCTCCCACTGTTCATATCAAACTTCATGTAGAACTCGGCCTCCTATCTCCCACTGTTCATATCAAACTTCATGTACAACTCGGCCTCCTATCTCCCAATGTTCATATCAAACTTTGTTACCTGTTGGCAATCTAGCTTCCTGACTACTGGTCCTCGCCATTCTACCGTCCCCTTTCCTTGAAGCCATCCAGCTTCCTGTTTATTGTGGCGCCCATTCCAATGACCTTAACGTGTATAAAGCCATGTCATTTCTCTCTCTCAAGATAAACAATCCAAAACTTAAAACAAACAGTAAACTTAACTTCCTTAACTCAACAGTAAACCAGTCAGATTGCTTGACAATTCAAATTAGAGGTAAAGCTCGGGGATTTGAGGAAAATCTCACATTGAGAAGTTAAAACTGAGGCCAGAACATTTAGCCAGTCTACCGGACACTTAGCGACCCTCGTATCTAGCTTGCTGAGATCTTTTAGTTAGTACGATGTAATAACAGGCATAGGGTCCACACTTAAGTACGAACAATACAAAATACTCTTGTTATAATCAGTAATAGAATGTAATTTACCTCATTTATCTATATTGTTTATACTCAAACTACATACATGATATATGAATAATAATGTGATCCATAACAAAAACAGATATAGAAAAACCTAACACAAAACACAAATAACAAAATACACAACCAACCAAGTGTATAAGACTTTAATTCTTCACATACCCCGGCGCCCACCATCCTCAAAAATTAGTAAGAAGTTTGGTTATTCCATTAATATATTGTTGCTTTCAGTGCCAACATGTACCCGGAAGTGGACTAAAAGCCGGAAGTTACAACTGTGTATGTAGACCGGGGTATTACTATCCTACCCCGAACGCTACAAATAGATTCTTCTCTGGAATTACTATGGAAAATTCATTTCTAGATGACTATTACAACAGATCGACTTTTAACAGTAGTGATTATCAGTGTCTTCCATGCTTACCCGGATGTCACGTGTGTGACGACAAAACACCGTGCATGGCGGAATACAACATTTTGCTTCGGGGTATTCCTTTAGGAATCCAGAGTTTCTGTATAACTGTATCTTTGGTCATTGGTGTAGCAGTACTCAGATTAAGAAAGACAAAGGTAACGACATTTGTTTTTAGTTTTTAATTGTATTTAACGTAACTACATGTTATTGTCCAGGTGTATAATTGCATGGAGTTATTATAGGTTAATTAGTAAAGGAACCATGTGAAAACCCCCAAATGTGTACCCCATAAAGGTTTTGCAGCAGCAAAAATGGCAATCCTTGCTAATTAAGGTTGGAGTTGAAACACGAAGTCGGGATCGAACTCGCAACCGAGTGCTCACACACCAGTGATCCATAAGAAGATGATATAACTACCTTAACCATCGAGCCACTTTTAAACGTTTATGTCATATTTAAAACTTTCATTTACTTCAAAAATACGTACGTTGTTTGTCATTTATTTGCCATGAAATTGAAGAAATGTTCCGACATTGTTTATAACTGTTTATTATCCACCGATATCGTTTATAGCTATTTATTAACAACCGACTTCGTTTATAGCTGCTTATTATCCATCGACATTGACTTTGATAGGGAGCACAGCTCGCAGCGGACAGCAAAGCTGCCCGCGAAAAGCGGTGAGCTCTACGGCAATTACGTGTCATGTGATCAAAATGAAATCACGTGATCAAAATCTGCTTCATGCTGATATTGATTTTTTTTCGTCCGGAAGTTGATATCGTCAAAACACTGTAACAAAGTGAATGAAGAAAAGTACTAAAAAAATTTTAAGAAAGACTTGAAAATAAAGTTGACATCGATAAAAAATAAATGTTATATTTTAAATTAACAACAAAAATTTCATACTTTTATTTTGCAATCTCTCAATCGATCTTTAAAAACTGACAATCAAATTACATTTCAAGTGACGTCACCGTTACAAAGAAAGATTTCACGATACCACTGGAATTTATCATCTTCGCTAGCCAAGGGTTACGATCCGATACTCTTATCTTCACCCTTGGCAGACTGAGCCATAAAATCGTATTTCCCGCCTAGCGACATCTATCGGAATTAATCAGAAAACTTAAACTCCGCCCATATGAATTACATCATTTTTAGCCAATCAAAAGAAAGGTATTATGCAAGTTATGTAAGAAGTAATGGCTGCGCCCAGTGACTTTCCAAAACTAATATGTGAATTATTCAAAATAGATTCTTTAACCCAAAATCAGAAGGATGCGATCGAAGCTTTAATGCAGGGAAAAGATGTTTTCGTAGGGACAAGAACGGGTAGTGGAAAATCTTTGACCTACGAATGTATTCCGATTACACGCTGCCATGTTTGTGTTTTTCAATCGCACATGTTATCAATGCGTGATCAGTAGTATCGAGCGTTCTGATTGGACGCAGCTAGACTCAGCTGGAACCAATAAATGCCGGTAGCGGACAGACCAAAAAATCCGGCTCAATCTGCCAAGGGTGAAGATAAGAGTATCGGATCGTAACCCTTGGCTAGCGAAGATGGAATTTATAGGCACTTTTAGGGTGTTCGGAAGTAACGTCAATTATGAAATCCACATTATATATTGATGATAAAGGACTATATTGTCTGTGTTCGCATTTTGGCAATGCCTAATCCATATTACAGGTTAATACCTAGTTTTAGCAACCTGAAAAAATTATTTCAACCGAGCCAATGGCGAGTGTGGAAGTTATTTTTGAGGATTGATAAAACCAGGTATTAACCTATATAAAAGTCGATGAATGTTTTATTATATGACTGTTTTCATATGTTCGATCTCTTCTTATTATCACTTAATGATATATAATTGTTTTCGGGTAAATTGAGCAAAAAGGTAAAAACCATACTCTACAATATAGTTCATGTTGTAAGTGATAAAATGGCAAATTTAATATCAAAGAAAATATTTCATTTACAGTTTTTCGTATTTGTTAAATCCTTCAAGCTTTAAAATACGTTTTTTTTTGTCCTGATCTAATAAGAAGAAGTAAAAGTGTACATAATTGCATATTAATGCGCGCTTTACCAGTATCTCGGTAAAATGAATAGATCCGCTTCAATTTTTAATTTTTGGATTATTTTACTATCTATAGGGTAAGCCTAGTATTTTTATTAATGCATTCTATTCTTGACAAAATAAAAATGTATATACTTGAGTTTCTTTTATTAATTAGTTATTTAATTTGATAAGAAAAAGGCATTAAAAAATTTTGTTATGTTATATCACGTAATGTATTTCATCGCTTCAATTGTATTTCTTTGATTATTTCGTGATTTATATGTCAAGCTTCGTAATTTTTATGCATTCTTATTTTAACATGATAAAGTGTAAATTTTTCTTTTATTAGTTACTTAGATAATTTGACAATAAAAGTGCATTTTTAGATTTTGTTTAACGCGCTTGTGACCACTCATCCAAAAAACTTATTTCTGGATTATTTCATAATTTATAAGGTAGAAAATGGACCTTTTACGCAGAAAATTAGTCATCTTGAACATTAAATTTAATTTCCCTGGGTTTTGTTTATTGACGGTTTCGAAATCCCAAACTCTCGTGAACGATTCATGTGTGGTAGTGGTGGTTTTAGGGAGAGGGCAGAGACATTTCTGTGATGTAATTGTATATTAGATGTGCCTTGTTTATTTGCTAATTGATTATTTATTACCTGACACTGAACTTTGATGAAAGGTAAAAATGAAAGACCAATCACACTCGCATAATAAGCCGCTAAAATGGCTAAATTAGATTATGATTTTGATATATATTGTATATAGCCTGTTGTTTTGTTTGTTTATTTGTTACTTTCTCTGTACCAATTGTATTATTGGCTGTGTGGGAAGAAACTATATATACAAAATTAGATTTTCAAACAGGCATGTTATTTAAAAAAATTGATGTCTGAATCAGTGAAAAATGTGGTAGAAATTAGTAGGGAAAAGAAATTTCTCAATAATAAAAGATATAGATTTTTATTTAATTCAAGATTTAAAAATTTTGATGTTAATATATTTTTACGAAGCAAGTTATATATATAATAATACAACAGAAAAAATTCAGTTACGTTCGAATAAAGGTCATTAACAGTTTATATTGTTGAAAATAATTGTAGAAGTCTTAATAGACTTAATAGACTCTTCTCTAATTGTTTTTTTTTATATTTTAAATTCTGAAAATTTTATAAAGTTCTTAGCAATGTTTATGCACATGAATGCTAGTTTGACGTTTGAAATTCATTTAATTGCAAATCTTTTGAAACAATTTTAATTACAGTAAAATTAAATCAATAAAAATTGTAACTTTTCGGTATGTTTTCTTGATTTTCCGAGGCCGCGATAACTGCCGATCTTACATTCACATTTTCCCCCACAGAACCACTTGACTATGGTCAATGTATTTTATTGGTAAACATATATTTGTCCTTCCAAAACTGTGCTTTTTTTTATTACAGTACTCTTCTCAAAGTTCAGATATTATAATCAAGATGATTATTTCTTGCCTTTCACAATCGTCTATATCAATCTAATTAAAATGAAATCTTTAACTTGCTCCCCCCTTTTTGCTATGGTCGCTGCGTGTAGCGACCAATAACAAAAAGGGGGGAGCAAGTGAAAGATTTAATTTTAATATGATTGCGTCTATATTTGCATCCCTTTACAACATATGATGAATTTAAATAAAACAAATTGAAAAAAAAACTATTGTACCAAATGGGATACACCTATAACATATATAAATCGAACATCTCTGGATATGGGTTTAACCCATATCTTTTCTTACTGTTACACTGGAAGTCTCCAATAAAAAAGGATAACAATAATTTAATTTAACAATAACAACAGTAAACTATCACATGTTAAATTGAAAGAAATTAACATTTTCCAATTAAAATTTATATTAATATTAGAGCAATTATGAAAATTGGCAAAAAAAAATCATGTTCCTGCTCGTCAGCCATTTTGAAACAATGTAAACAAATAGAATGTTTTAAAAGAATGATTTTGATTGGCTGATGTTTTTACATCAACCATCAAATTAATGTTTGTTGAATTCTATTTTAAACTATTGAAAAGTGATAAATATTATATTTTTAGCTACTCAAAAGTCAAAACTTTAAAATCAGTATACATTTATTGACTTTGATATAGGTTAATACTTGGTTTTATAAACCCTGAAAAAATTGTATCCACCGATCCAACGGCGAGTGTAGATATTACTTTTGAGGGTTGATAAAACCAGGTATTAACCTATATAAAAGTCGATGAATGTTTTATTATATGACTGTTTTTACACTGGAAGTCTCTAATAAAAAAAGGATAAGAATAAAAATTTATTTCAACAATAACAACAGTAAACTATCGCATTTTAAATTAAAGAAATTCACATTTTCTAATTAAAATTTACAGTAATATTAGAACAATTATGGAAAATTTGCAAAAATAGTTCCTGCAAAACTTGTCTGATGCTCGTCAGCCATTTTGAAACAATGTCAATAAATAAAGTGTTTTAAAAGAATGATTTCGATTGGCTGATGATTTTAATTCAACCAATCAAATTAATGCTTGTTTCCTATTGCTGAGTTCTATTTTTAACTACTGAAAAGTGATAAATATTCTATTTTTAGCTACTCAAAAGTCAAAACTTTTATATCAGTCTATTTTTATCTACTTTGAGGTTAACACACCGTCTGCATAATACTTTTAATGATACCATGGGCCAATCAAAATCAAGATAAATTTAAGTCATATAATAATATACATTTATTGACTTTGATATAGGTTAATACCTGGTTTTATCAACCCTGAAAAAATTATATCCACCGAGCCAACGGCGAGTGTGGATATTATTTTTGAGGGTTGATAAAACCAGGTATTAACCTATATAAAAGTCGATGAATGTTTTATTATATGACTGTTTTTACTTTAACACTGGAAGTCTCTAAGAAAATAAGATAACAATAAAAATTTATTTCAACAATAACAACAGTAAACTATCACATTTTAAATTGAAAGAATTTAACATTTTCCAATAAAAATTTATAATTTATTGTAATATTAAAGCAATTATGAAAAATTGGCAAAAAAGTTCCTGTTTATTGACAGTTGCAAAACTTGTCTGCTGCTCGTCAGCCATTTTGAAACCATGTCAACAAATAGAACGTTTTAAAACAATGATTTTGATTGGCTGATGTTTTTAATTCAACCAATCAAATTAATGCTTATTTCCTATTGTAGAATTCTATTTTTAACTACTGAAAAGTGATAAATATTCTATTTTTAGCTACTCACAAGTCAAAACTTTTATATCAGTCTATTTTTATCTACTTAGAGGTTAACACACTGTCTGCATAATACATTTCCTGATTACCTGGGCCAATCAAAATCAAGATAAATGTTTGTTATATAATAATTATTTTTATCTACTTTGAGGTTAACACATGAGGTTAACACACCTTCTGCATAATACTTTTCATGATACCCTGGGCCATTCAAGATAAATGTTAGTCATATAATAAAGCTGTTTAATATCCACCGAAATCTTTTATAGCTGTTTCTTATCCACCGACATCGTTTATAGTTGTTTATTATCCACTGACATCGTTTATAGCTGTTTCTTATCCACCGATATCGTTTATAGCTGTTTATTATCCCCTGACATCGTTTATATCTGTTTCTGATCCACCGACAACGTTTATAGCTGTTTATTATCCACCGACATCGCTTATAGCTGTTTATTATCCACCGACATCGTTTATAGCTGTTTATTATCCCCTGACATCGTTTATGCCTTTTTATTATCCACCGACATCGTTTATAGCTGTTTATTATCCACCGACGTCGTTTATAGCTGTTTATTATCCCCTGACATCGTTTATTACTGTTTATTATCCACCGACATCGCTTATAGCTGTTTATTATCCACCGACACCGTTTATAGCTGTTTATTATCCACCGACATCGTTTATAACTGTTTATTATCCACCGACATCGTTTATAACTGTTTATTATCCACCGACATCGTTTATAACTGTTTATTATCCACCGACATCGTTTATAGATGTTTATTATCCACCGACATCGCTTATAGCTGTTTCTTATCCACCGACATCGTTTATAGCTGTTTATTATCCACCGACATCGCTTATAGCTGTTTATTATCCCCTGACATCGTTTATAGCTGTTTATTATCCACCGACATCGTTTATAGCTGTTAATTATCCACCGACATCGTTTATAACTGTTTATTATTCCCTGACATCGTTTATAGCTGTTTATTATCCACCGACATCGCTTATAGCTGTTTATTATCCACCGACATCGTTTATTACTGTTTATTATCCACCGACATCGCTTATAGCTGTTTATTATCCACCTACACCGTTTATAGCTGTTTATTATCCACCGACATCGTTTATAACTGTTTATTATCCACCGACATCGTTTATAACTGTTTATTATCCACCGACATCGTTTATAGCTGTTTATTATCCACCGACATCGCTTATAGCTGTTTATTATCCCCTGACATCGTTTATAGCTGTTTATTATCCACCGACATCGTTTATAGCTGTTAATTATCCACCGACATCGTTTATAACTGTTTATTATTCCCTGACATCGTTTATAGCTGTTTATTATCCACCGACATCGCTTATAGCTGTTTATTATCCACCGACATCGTTTATTACTGTTTATTATCCACCGACATCGCTTATAGCTGTTTATTATCCACCGACATCGTTTATAGCTGTTTATTATCCATCGAGATCGTTTATAACTGTTTATTATCCACTAACATCGTTTGTAACTGTTTATTATCCGCCGACATCGTTTAAAGCTGTTTATTATCCACCGACATCGTTTATAGCTGTTTATTATCCATCGAGATCGTTTATAACTGTTTATTATCCACTAACATCGTTTGTAACTGTTTATTATCGCCGACATCGTTTATAGCTGTTTATTATCCATCGAGATCGTTTATAACTGTTTATTATCCACTAACATCGTTTATAGCTGTTTATTATCCACCGACATCGTTTATAACTGTTTATTATCCACCGACATCGTTTATAACTGTTTATTATCCGCCGACATCGTTTATAGCTGTTTATTATCCACCGAGATCGTTTATAGCTGTTTATTATCCACCGAGATCGTTTATAACTGTTTATTATCCACCGACATCGTTTATAACTGTTTATTATCCGCCGACATCGTTTATAGCTGTTTATTATCCACCGATATCGTTTATAGCTGTTTATTATCCACCGACATCGTTTATAACTGTTTATTATCCACCGACATCGTTTATGACTGTTTATTATCCACCGACATCGTTTATAACTGTTCATTCACCCAACAAATGATTAGAAGCATAATCTCGGGACACAAAATCAAGGTTTATATAATCACTTGTTGAGTCTTTAATAAAACAACTTTTAATTATTATCAAAGGTACAAGTACAACGTAGCTCGTCATTGGACTCTGCAGGTCATTACAGCGCATCTACTCTGCATTGACGCCCTGCTATGTGTACTATGGCTTCTACTTGGCGCTATGAACAGTAAGGAAGCTTTGAGTTCAGTCCTACTATCATGTTTGCTTTATGTTGTAGGTGATGGTCAGTGGTATGTGGGTTTTACTAGAGATTATTCTAATAGGTGCAGTCTTTCTATATGCCACAGTAAGTAATAAGTAGATATATTTTCTTAGTCATTGGTAGATATTGATGATCATTGATGAATATCTATATTTGACCTTATTAGAGATTATTTTATTGGTGTCCAAAATTATGGTGGGGGGGGGGTGCATTTGCCGCTGTTATGCTATGTGCCACAATTAGTAAGGGTCAGGGGATACTGCATTTGGCGACGTAATTATATGTGCCACAATTAGTCAGTGTTAGGAAATACTGATATGCCGTAATTTCTTGTGCCACAGTTATTAAGGGTTAGTCAGAACTACTTGTTGACAAGTAATTCGGTTTAAATTTAATACAATTCATGTATCTGTCAATTACAGTGGCTTCGTCTTATATGCACACTGTCTATTGCATATTTATATTTTATTTTTGTTTGTTTATTAAGTGTTTCAGCAATTTTTCAGCTATATAGTTGCGTCCAGTTTTTATTAGGTGGGGGGAGCCGTAGTACCAGGAGAAAACCTCCGACCTTCGGTCGGTAGGAAAACTGGTAATCCTTGTCAATTAGGATTGGAGTCGAGCGCACCCTGCCTGCAGTGAGATTTGATCCAGCAACTTCAGTGTTGACATACCAAGTGATCAATAGTACACAAACTACCTTAACATAATTAAATTATATATTTATATATTCAATATAGAGTAGGAACCGAGAATTTAATCTTTGTAGCGGCTCATTTTCAAAATCTTAGACTGGGATCTTTATGTGCAAGGAGCCGGGCACTTACTCGTTACCCGCTCTTTCCACGGTCTTGATTTCCATATTATAACTGGACAAACCCCACCCCACAAACGAATGAGACTCTCCTATCTTCTATCTGCTCTGCGAGTCTAGGTCTCGACGTTTATAACTAGTAGACACCATTTAATCATAGATATGTTTTCTCTTGATAGAATCTTATACCTCTTTCAACCACATTACCACATTACAAGAAATCAGGCAGTCTTGTCAATTTAGGTGAAAATCCTAAATAACCAAAGTCAGACTCGCATTGTTCATATGCCAGGGAAAAGTATTTTCGGTTTCATTTCAATTGCATATCGATCTTTAGTCTTAAGTTTCTGTTTTGCATCAATTTAATGATATACTCAAAAGAGTTACAACCGAGTTAACTAAAGGACAAGTTACATTACTTGTACAAGTTTCATTGCTGCGATGTGAGTTTTGTCCCTTTGTCACAACAGATTGTCTCGTTTCCTGGCCCACGACCGAATGTAGCATGTGGTGAGACAGGAACCCAGTAACTATGGCCTACTGGCCCACGACCGTATGTAGCATGTGGTGAGACAGGAACCCAGTAATTATTGCCTACTGGCCCACGACCGTATGTAGCATGTGGTAAGGCAGGAACCCAGTAACTATGGCCTACTGGCCCACGACCGTATGTAGCATGTGGTGAGACAGGAACCCAGTAACTATGGCCTACTGGCCCACGACCGTATGTAGCATGTGGTGTGACAGGTAGCCAGTAACTATGGCCTGCTTCCTCACGACCGTATGTAGCATGTGGTGAGACAGGAACCCAGTAACTATGGCCTACTGGCCCACGACCGTATGTAGCATGTGGTGAGACAGGAACCCAGTAACTATGGCCTACTGGCCCACGACCGTATGTAGCATGTGGTGAGACAGGAACCCAGTAACTATGGCCTACTGGCCCACGACCGTATGAAGCATGTGGTGAGATAGGTACCCAGTAACTATGGCCTACTGGCCCACGACCGTATGTAGCATGTGGTGTGACAGGTAGCCAGTAACTTTGGCCTGCTTCCTCACGACCGTATGTAGTATGTTGTGAGACAGGAACCCAGTAACTATGGCCTACTGGCCCACGACCGTATGTAGCATGTGGTGAGACAGGAACCCAGTAATTATGGCCTACTGGCCCACAACCGTATGTAGCATGTGGTGAGACTGGAACCCAGTAACTAACCGTATGTAGCATGTGGTGAGACTGGAACCCAGTAACTATGGCCTACTGGCCCACGACCGTGTGTAGCATGTGGTGAGCGACCTTATATGCAGCATGTGGAGAGACAGGAACCCAGTAACTATGGCCTACTGGCCCACGACCGTATGTAGCATGTGGTGAGACAGGAACCCAGTAACTATGGCCTACTGGCCCACGACCGTATGTAGCATGTGGTGAGCGACCTTATATGCAGCATGTGGAGAGACAGGAACCCAGTAACTATGGCCTACTGGCCCACGACCGTATGCAGCATGTGGAGACAGGAACCCAGTAACTATGGCCTACTGGCCCACGACCGTATGCAGCATGTGGTGAGACAAGAACCCAGTAACTATAGCCTACTGGCCCACGACCGTATGTAGCATGTGGTGAGACAGGAACCCAGTAACTATGGCCTACTGGCCCACGACCGTATGTAGCATGTGGTAAGGCAGGAACCCAGTAACTATGGCCTACTGGCCCACGACCGTATGTAGCATGTGGTAAGGCAGGAACCCAGTAACTATGGCCTACTGGCCCACGACCGTATGTAGCATGTTGTGAGACAGGAACCCAGTAACTATGGCCTACTGGCCCACGACCGTATGAAGCATGTGGTGAGATAGGTACCCAGTAACTATGGCCTACTGGCCCACGACCGTATGTAGCATGTGGTGTGACAGGTAGCCAGTAACTTTGGCCTGCTTCCTCACGACCGTATGTAGCATGTTGTGAGACAGGAACCCAGTAACTATGGCCTACTGGCCCACGACCGTATGTAGCATGTTGTGAGACAGGAACCCAATAACTATGGCCTACTGCCCACGACCGTATGTAGCATGTGGAGAGACAGGAACCCAGAAACTATGGCCTACTGGCCCAACACCGTATGTAGCTTGTGGCGAGACAGGAACCCAATAACAATTTCCTACATTTGCTCTTTGTTCACAGCATCTTTTTGAATCCCCTCTTTTTAGCTCACATGACCCTTTGGGTCAGGTGAGCTATTGTTATCACTTTGCGTCCGTCGGCGTCGTCGGCGTCGTCGTCGGCGTCTGTAAACTTTTTACATTTTAATCTTCTTCTCTGAAACCACTTGGCCAATTGAAACCAAACTTGGCCATAATGTTCATTGGATGGACCTTTACAAAGTTTGTGTTTTTTATTTTGATTGGTAAACCAATATGGCCGCCACCTCAAGACTTAGTTTAACATAGGACCCTATGGGAAAAAAGTTTAAAAGGGCTTCTTCTCTGAAACCGTTTAACCAATCAAAACAAAACTTACTAGCAATATTGTTTGGATGGTCCTCTATAAAGTTTGTGTTTTTGATGGGAATTGGAAATTCAAAATGGCCGCCTCAGCAGGACTTAGTTTAACATAGGACCCTATGGGAAAAAGTTTTAAAAGGCTTCTTCTCTGAAACCGGTTAATCAATGGAAACAAAAACTTACTAGCAATATTGTTTGGATGGTCCTCTATAAAGTTTGTTTTTTTATGGCAATTGGAAATTCAAAATGGCTGCCACCGCAGGACTTAGTTTAACATTGGACCCTATGGGAAAAAGTTTAAAAGGCTTCTTCTCTGAAAACGGTCAACCAATGGAAACAAAACTTACTAGCAATATTGTTTGGATGGTCCTCTATAAAGTTTGTGTTTTTTATCCCTATAGGAAATTCAAAATGGCCACCACCGCAGGACTTGTTTAACATTGAACCCTATGGGAAAAAAGTTTAAAATGGCTTCTTCTCTGAAACCAGTTAACCAATCGAATCAAAACTTACTACCAATATTGTTTGGATGGTCCTTTATACATTTAAGGTTTTTTATGCCTATTGGAAAATCAAAATGGATGCCACCGAAGGACTTAGTTTAACATAGGACCCTATGGGGAAAAGTTAAAAAAAGGCGTCTTCTCTGAAACCGGTTAACCAATGTAAACAATACTTACTACCAATATTGTTTGGATGGTCCTCTATAAAGTTTATGTTTTTATGACAATTGGAAATTCAAAATGGCCACCAACGCAGGACATAGTTTAACAAAGGACCCTATGGGAAAAAAGTTAAAAAGGCTTCTTCTCTGAAATCGGTTAACCAATCGAAACAAAACTTACGAGCAATATTGTTTGGATGGTCCTCTATAAAGTTAATGATTTTTATCCCAATCGGAAATTCAAAATGGCCGCCACCGCAGGACTTGGTTTAACATTGGACCCTATGAGAAAAAAGTTTAAAAGGGCTTCTTCTCTGAAACCGTTTAACCAATCAAAACGAAACTTACTAGCAATATTGTTTGGATGGTCCTCTATAAAGTTTATGTTTTTTATGGCAATTGGAAATTCAAAATGGCCGCTACCGCAGGACTTAGTTTAACATAGGACCCTATGGTAAAAGTTTTTAAAGGCTTCTTCTCTGAAACCGGTTAATCAATGGAAACAAAAACTTACTAGCAATATTGTTTGGATGGTCCTCTATAAAGTTTATGTTGTTTTATGGCAATTGGAAATTCAAAATGGCCGCCACCGCCGCAGGACTTAGTTTAACATAGGACCCTATGGGCAAATAAAAAAAATCTTCTCTATAAAACCGGTTAACCAATGGAAACCAAGCTTTCTAGTAATATTGTTTTGATGGTCCTATTTAAAGTTTATTCAAAATTACAGGACTTACTTTAACATCAGGGAGACGCCATCTTCATTGCCTATAAAATCAGGTGAGCGATACAGGCTCTTAAGAGCCTCTGGTTTATTTAATTTTTGCCCTTGTTCGAACATCTGTCGTTTCATCATGCAGTCTAGATGTTTGATAATAATGTACATAAAGAAATTTACATACGTATCCGGGGCCTTGGTGACAGAGAAGTTATTGTAATTAGTCATCTAATATTGATTACATGCCTGTCAACACTGAGGTTACTAGCTCGAGCCTTACTGCGGGCATTGAGTGCTCGATTCCTGCTTAACTGTCTAGGATTGCCAGTTTTCCTGACGAAGGTCGGGGTGTTTTCCTGGGTACTCTGGCAGTTCCTTATCAACTGAAAACTGGAAACCAAGATAAAGCTGAAAAATCTCTGAAAGAGGTGTTAAATAATATTCAAAGAAAAATTTACTTTATTTGTTCGTTTCATCTTCAATCGGGATTGCTGATAATGGTATATCTGAAGAAATCAATATACCTCCACTACATCCTCACTGCCTTCCAACAGACAATCGATGTTTCCCCCCCCCCCCCATCAGAACCCCAGTGATTTTACCAGACAATCGATGTTTCCCCCCAACAGAACCCCAGGGATTTTACCAGACAATCGATGTTTCCCCCACAGAACCTCAGTGATTTTACCAGACAATCGATGCCCCCCCCCCCCCCCCACAGAACCCCAGTGATTTTACCAGACAATCGATGTTCCCCCCAACAGAACCCCAGGGATTTTACCAGACAATCGATGTTTCCCCCACAGAACCTCAGTGATTTTACCAGACAATCGATGTTTCCCCCCCCCCACAGAACCCCAGTGATTTTATCAGACAATCGATGTTTCCCCCAACAGAACCCCAGTGATTTTACGTCCTGAATCAATATCAACTATTATTTGACTGGATGGGTTTTCTACTTCATCGACATCCGAATGCAGATAGATAACTCGAGTTTCTCGGCACATTAAACCTATGCTAATTACGCGGCTTTCTTTGTGATGACAATCTATAGAAATTTCCAATATTAATCTTACAGGCCCATAGTTCACAAGGTATTATTAGAAATGATTGGTACCGTGTCATGGATAGAGAAGGGCTGACATAAACCAACAAGAATAACCACAACATTAGCAGCGTTTTCTGTTTGACTTTGTCTTTGTAAACTTGAATTGCATTTTTATTACATCATCACACAGACACTCGTTTCTCATCATCTACACAAACTATAAATTCGTCTAAAACTGACGTAACACAAGTACTCATTGGTTCTCAGATCTCTTGCATACAAAATCACAGACAAAACACAAACTTTTCAATTCAATTCTAAGATAAATTCACGTTACGTAATCCAGTAATAATTTTGTTGTTGCTTTACAATAAAACAGATTCCTATCGTTCTCATTTGTTTCTTTGTCAATTTGGATTTTCGAGTAATTGGCAAAATTTACCAGGTAGTGAGTCACGCATGTGCAGTCATTAATCAATCGGAAGTTAATATTCATGAACTATATTCTGGACATCTGTGAAGTAACAGTTAGACTTAATCAACGACAGTAAATCTCGCAGTCCTTAAGAAAATTGACAAAATCTATATTTATAAACAAAATGTTAATAGTACAGGAACACACGGAAACGGCCTCATTGTCAATCCTTGACGTGCAAACATTAATAAGACTAGTTAATAGCCACGGTTAGCTTATAGGCGTAGCAGCCGGTACGGCAGGTACGGCTTCCGCCGTACCAATAACTTTTGCAGGTACGGCATGCCGTACCAATAATTTTCAGAAATAAAAAAAAATGTTCATATTTTTCTATTTTTATTGGTGTCCTTTGACTCTCCTCTCATCTAAAATACATAGGCGTAGCAGCCGGTACTGCAGATACGGCTTCCTCCGTACCAATATCAAATGCGATGCTACGTCTCTGAAGCTAATACCAATGATACGGCTTTTTGTTAGTCTGGCTATAACCAACTATTTATAAGGCTGTTTGATAACCACAGTCACCTAATACCCAACATTGATAAGGTTGTTTGATAGCTAAGGTTAGCTAATACCTGACATTGATAAGGATGTTTGATAGCTAAGGTTAGCTTAAACCCAACATTGATAAGGATGTTTGATAGCTAAGGTTAGTTAATACCAAATATGAATAAGGCTGTTTGAAAGCCAAAGTTAGCTAGTACCAAACATTGATAAGGATTTTTGATAGCCAAGGTCACCTTATACCCAATATTGATAAGACGGTGATAGCCACGGTTAGCTACTACCAAACAATGATTAGGCTGTTTGAAAGCCAAAGTTAGCTAGTACCAAACATTGATAAGGCTTTTTGATAGCCAAGGTCACCTAATACCCAACATTGATAAGACGGTGATAGCCACGGTTAGCTACTACCAAACATTGATTAGGCTGTTTGATAGCCACGGTCACCTTATACCAAACATTGATAAGGTTGTTTGATAGCCAAAGTTAGCTAGTACCAAACATTGATAAGGCTGTTTGATAGCCAAGGTCACATAATACCCAACATTGAAAAGACTGTGATAGCCATGGTTACCTAGTACCAAACATTGATAAGACTGTGATAGCCATGGTTACCTAGTACCAAACATTGATAGGACTGTGATAGTCACTGTTTGCTAATACCAAAACACTAAGATGTAAAAAAGATTCTTGTAGTTTTAAATTGTCAAAAAATTTTGTTACCATTTATTCGATTGCTTACGAAAGCCCATTAGGCTCATTTTGGTAGACTAAAAAAACTTTTTTTCGCGTAACAACGCGTAACATTCGCGTAATAACGCGTAACTTTCGCGTAATAACGCAAAACTTTCGCGTTATAATGCGAAACTTTCGCGTAATAACGCGAAAAATATCGCGTAATATCGCGAAAACATACTATATAATGAATGTTTATATTTATTTTCAATCATTTTTACCAAAATGGAAAAGGAAAAGGATTTTTTATACATTTTTTTTTTAAGCATTCGTCAGATGAAGTAAAAGACAAAATGATTTGAGAAAAGGTTTAAAATAAACAAAGCAACATCACAAACATCAGAGTAATCCTTTCTTTTCGTCAATCGTAATTTTTTCAATGTCTTTTTAGTGTTGAATTGCTTATTATGATTCTATTCAAAATTGCTAGAAAACTTAAAATCTCATTGTTTGCAAGTCCAACCTCAAAATAGAGCTGTATAAGTTTTTCGGTTTCATACTTCATTTTATAAAACAAAAACGTAGATACCTATCTTACTTTTAAGATATACATGTAGTTACGCATTGTGAAGAAAAAGTTCTGCGCAACATATTATATAAAGAATTTTTCGCGTAATAACGTGAAAGTTTCGCGTTATTACGATATTTTTCGCGTTATTACGCGATAGTTTCGCATTATTACGCGATAGCTTCGCGTGCGTTATTACGCGATTGTTTCGCGTTATTACGCGACAGCTTCGCGTTATTACGGGAAAGTTACGCGTTATTACGCGAAAAAAAAATTTGTTTAGTCTACCAAAATGAGCCTAATTATATAAAGAAAGTTTCGCGTTATTACGCGATAGTTTCGCATTATTACGCGATAGTTTCGCGTTATTACGCGATAGTTTCGCGTTATTACGCTAAAGTTACGCGTTATTACGCGAAAAAAAATTTTGTTTAGTCTACCAAAATGAGCCTAATGGGCTTTCGTAAGTGCTCGATTGATTGTCCTTAAAGATATCGGTTATATAGACAGCTAACAGCTAACACGAAGAATCATTACAAACTGAAAAATACTAATTTCTTGGGTTTTTTAATTTGTGTATCTTTGTGATATTTCAGGTAATCATTCAATACTTTGAGCCTACAACGACGATATGTTTAATAGTCCCATGGTTTAGAGAATTAGGCTTTGCTGTAGTTTATGGTGCATTAACGTTAAAAGTATACAGGTAATTAGTTACATGGTTTAAGGATATACTTACTAGATGAGTATGATATTAATAGCAAAATGGGGGAGTGGTCCCTTGTACGGTGGACCTATTGACCGATGCGAATAGAAGGGCATCAATGTTTATTTATTCAGGTCACTTGTCTCCAAAATGATGTTTAAATCTGACAGCAACATGACAGACTGGATTCTTAAAAATGTTTACTGTATAAAAAGAAAAATAAAGTAAATGCATTCATCTTTGTCAATATAGCTTCCATTCTGTTGCTTGTTTCGATTTTCAGTTTTATCGTTTGGTACAACAATAAACCAAATGACGTTCGACAAATTGTTCTAATCGTTTATGCACTTCTTTTGTGTATAGCTCATAATAATTATCTTAAATTTTTTTTTAATTATATACAAAATTTGTATGGTGTACTAGCTCATTACACTTTATTAAATATAATGTAACCGACATTAGGGATTTATTAGTCTCGTTATCTATAAATCAAAAACTTATATATGACATGCTATTGACGCCATTAGGGGAAAATGCCATTAAATTTACATTCAGTAAAAAAATTAAAATTGTTTCAATTAAAATAAACACATTCTTTTGACGGACTTGACTTACCCTAAATTGACTGCTCTAACGGCACGACCGGTGTGTTGCTAAAGGTAGGAATTGCTTTCTCTTCATTTTTTTTAGAATTCGTGTCGCTGTCTTTCGTTTGTGTATTCTTTTGTTCCAGTGGTTGTCGTATGTCCCATGGCATGACAGTTTTGTATTTCTTCGATTACTAGTGTTTCTTTCAAATTTTTACTTCTATTAAATTAACATACACAATAGAAGAGATAGTAATTTTAACACTAATGAGAAAAGATAGTTTTGTATCGGTTCACATTTGTCTTCTTTGCATTACTACACTTTAAAGCTTTACAGAACTCGGCTTTTATTGTCCAAATATTGTAAACATGTCTTAATTCTAGCGTTTTTTAATTCTCAATATCAATTGTATAAATGGAGGCAAAGGGCGCTTCAACAACTTCCAATGTTGTTTTAGCCTATTTGAGATAAATCGGGACAGACGTGCGACCGCTGTAGTGATTTTTAATCAGATTTTCAACGAAAATCCTGGTTATTAGATTGAGGATGGCGGGCGGGGTGGCGCCGTCAAACAGAGGGTTTCCGGTCAATAACTTCAATTTGTATCAACCAACCTTGATGAAACTCATGGCCTCCAGGACCCGCTTGAATCGAAAAACAGGCTTTTGTCATAATATAATTGTACTCTAATATTGCGTCCTTCACACGCTTTGAGAACACATTAGGGTGCTAATAAGCATAGAGCCCGCTGTGACGTCACAATTAGAATTCCGACGTGATATATACTGAAAATGCCCGCTGGCAATAATTCATTCTGGGTATGATGTACTCATTTACACATGGGCTGGGTAAAAATAACCGAATATTAAGGCCCAGCCCATGTGAAAATGAGTACATCATACCCCTCATGAATTATTTCTTAAATGATCTTTACTATAGTGAGATTAACACTTTACTTTCATCATATTTAGTCATATATATAGCATATATACAACTAGTGACAAAGGAACCCGTATGTTCATATAAATTTTAATAACTTTTGCATGCCATGAATTATTATTGTAATAATCCCATGATTATCTCTATACGAACGATGCAAAGATCAGTAACCATGACAACTGTAAACAACGACCTTAGCATACTCACAAATCATTGGTTACTATCTTAGTAATATCTTCGCGGTTTATTAGGTGTAAACAGACCCAGACCATGTTATATCGTATAACTTGTTCAAAAATTGGAAGTATTCCTTAAGTAATTGTGTATTTGATATTTAATTTAGCGGGCTACAAACACGGTGTATCTGTTTAATTCTATCGAATTGTGTTGCTGTTTGTGTTTTATTGGCAACAAAACTCTTTCTTGTAGACCTATTTGTACAACAGAGACGGGTATCGCTTGAATTGCAAAAGTATAAAATTTGAAAAACGTATATCCGTGGAGGGAGATATTAGCCATTTATACAACTTCTCAAGTTTATAATATCACATGTTATATAATTTCATATACATGAGAATATTGTGAACTAATAGAAAAAATTGATGGAGAAATTTGCTGTTCAGCAAACCTTTGTTTACTATTATTCAAAACCTCTCTAAAACTTTAGAGATTTTTGTATTAAAACATAAATTTTCTAAAAGAAAAAATACTATTTACAATATCTTCGAAAGTATAAAATATCGGCTACAAGATTATAAATGACGACATCGAAGCTTAACAAAGAACAACTTTATATATCTTCACAGGTGCTAAGACATCTTTTTTATATGTATTATCAGAAGCATTAATCTTTAAGATTTTAGTTGATATTGGTCGACAGAAGCCATAGAAATATTTCCTTGTTTGACAGTATGTGAGATAACAGTGTTTGTTTACTTTTAACTTCATCGTCAACAACAATATCTAGTTTCAATAACACACGCTATCTTCTCTATATAAAGTTTTACCCTAAATGCAGGAATTTTTCTTCTATTTCGTGGCGTCAGAGGAAGCCAGAGTACCCAGTAAACACCCCATACATACACCAGGAAAACTCAAAATGTCTGGTCAATTAAAGTTGGAGATCGAGCACACCTTACCGGAAGTAGCTCACAACCCCAATGGCACGCCGATGATAACAGAAAATGTTTATCTCAAGTTAAAACGTTTGATCCGCACAGGAGTGTTGAACATTTCATTATATTAAGCATAGATGTTTATTTGGGAGAACAGCTCTTTTCTTTGTTACGAAAAATGTTAACAGGAACACAGACACTTGGGGTGAGGATAATTTTTATGGAATAAACTGACAATAAATGAGTTTACATTGTGTATTCACTCCTTTGGTATCTAGTATGACATGTCTAATGCGAAATATTGCCTGTAGAAAAATAATAAATTTATCTTTATTATATAACAACAAGGCATGTATGTTATCAAAGTTCTAATTATTTACTGGAATCCCCACGTTTTATTTAAATAGTATACCGTTACGAGTGTCCAGTCAGGAATGAGCTATGTCCGTTTAATATTGTTTTGATAACTACCACTTAACTTCACTATGTTACATCGTATTTTTTTAAAAATTGGCGTTTTCTTCTTTCCAAGCGAACAACAATTCTAACTGTACTGTACATCATGTAAATAATAACAATCATTGCAGATGTTCGTTAATCGAGGTTTTATCTCATTCTTGGTATTTTTGTGGTAACTTATATTATTCAATTAGAAATTATTAAAACAAAGAACAATATAATTTAGGTGTAAGATTGTCCAAAGATTAATGCATTATAGGATGAAATTTTATTAAAAGTTTAACTCAAAAATCGACTCCAAATTTCTCTCTAGAGTCCACTCCATGACTCCAGTCCAAGACTACCTCCTGTAAAATACATAGTGCCATTAAGAAATAGCAGAAATACCATACCGATAATGCTAAATCGTTAGAATTTCAACGATTTCCCCTCCCACGCCTATGCTCGAACTGCATTAAATATCTAACTACGCCACTAACAATAAAGCAATGGTTATACTGTTTCTGTTGTAGGTTATTGGGAGAATTTCAGTCAAGAAAGGCACACAGAGTACACGTGCGTGATAAAGACTTAATGAAATATTTGTGCTGTGTTATTATTGTTGTGCTAGGTTATATGTCTGTGTGGACTACAGTTACTCTGGATCATTTAAGAGAAGGAAAGACAATATTAGATACAGGGATCACACCCGAGGATAACTTAAAATATTTAGTGTGTAAATCTGGATGGTGGGAGTATGTTATAGAAGTTGGTAAGTAGAAAATACTTTTAAACATAAACAGAGAAAAACGTAAAATGGATAGTCGCGACCATAAAGTTGTTGAATGGCTTTGGCAGCTTTCCATGTTAAACTAGAAACCATTAACGTAGACATGTTGAGGCTCCAAATGCTTAGATTCCCGGAGCAGATTCTCCTACCAGGGAGCTACCCTGGACCTGCTGGGGGCCTTAAGCGGCCCCCAGACCACTCGCCGAACTTTCAAGCCTCCCCTAACACAAATTCCTAGATCCGCCCCTGTGCTTCCTCGTCGTTTTGACAAAATACCCCAAAACATAATAAAAGAAATAATACTTGGTTTATTGGCTTTGAGTGCCGTTATGTTTCTGGTCTATACTTGGTTTATTGGCGGGAAGTTATGTTTCCTATACTTGGTTATTGGTGGGCCGTTATGTTTTCGGTCTATACTTGGTTTATTGGCGGGACGCCATGTTTCCAGTCTATACTTTGTTTATTGGCGGGCCGTTATGTTTCCAGTCTATACTTTGTTTATTGGCGGGCCGTTATGTTTCCAGTCTATACTTTGTTTATTGGCGGGACGTTATATTTCCGGTCTATACTTGGTTTATTGGCGGGTCGTTATATTTCCGGTCTATACTTGGTTTATTGGCGGGACGTTATGTTTCCAGTCTATACGTTGTTTATTGGCGAGACGTTATGTATCCGGTCTTTACTTAGTTTATTGGCGAGACGTTATGTTTCCGGTCTATACTTTATTTATTTGCGAGACGTTATGCTTCCGGTCTATTCTTGGGTTATTGACGGGACGTTATATTCCGTACTATGTGTCGGTTATGTTATATTACAGCAGGCGACCAGCCTACCAAAAAGATATTTAAACAAAGAAAAAACCCGAGAAACATCAACATCTAGAAAAAAGTATTTCAGCAATATACATTAATTTTATTGTATTTCTATACCAATTCTAATCTTTATCAATAATAAATACTAACAAATGTCCACTATCCACTTTGGCCTATCGGTTGTTCTTAATTCTATTCTGCACATTTCAATATGCTATAATAAATGAGTTTCCGAAAGGCCCCGCTACCAGGGCTTTGTCCTGTACTTACTGGTGACCTTAGGCGTTTACCAGACCCATGCACCCTACTGTTTTTGCATCCACTTCATTGAAACTATAGCTACATCTCTGGAAACCAATAAGTTATTAATGGATTTTTTGGATTTGTTGTAAATAGATTCCCTTCTAGATTCGCTTCCCAAGGTGGCGTATGGGGGATGCCCTTGCATTTAGTGGGGAAGGGGTTCAGGTTATAATTTGGAAAGCTTGACACAATTACCTAAAAGACAGGACAACAATGTACCAAAAAGTAACAAAAAACAAACAACGGAGGTCATAACGTCTGGCCCCAATCCCACTTTATTGTAATCATGATACTTCAATTTAACACAGAATTAAAGATACCAATGACAGAAAGAAAACCGCTCGAATCTAGTAATAATGTATGGGTTTATACATAAAAAATACTAAATAATTAATGACACAATATCGATTAAATTCAAAAACAGAACAGACTTTAAAATTTATAAAGAAAAAAGCGACAGGTTTAAAAGTTAATTAAATAAACTTTACATTTATTATGTCTATGTTTGGAAAGCAACGCTGTTATTGTATCATCATATTTTATACATTTTATCCTTCATTTTTGTTTGTTTCTTTAAATTATTTTTAATGCTAATTTTAGCAGTTTTCCAGCTATATGAGGGGGCAGTTTTTATTGGGATACAAACTCGAACTACCCCGATGATTCGACAGGAAAACTAGCAGTCGTGGTCAATTACGCTTGGAGTCGAGCACACCCAGCCTAAAGTAACGCTCGAACATGCACCCTCAGTGTGTACATGCCCGTGATCAATAGAATATGACTATGTTAACCATTTTTTGCTTGAAGCTGAAATCATATTTTTTATGTATTGCTTTATGAGATTTCACGCCATTTTTATTATTTTTTCATCTTTATCATCTGGTCCAGTTTTTATAGGGTGAGGAAGTTGGGGTACCCAGTGGGATCCCGGATCTTTGGTAGGAAAATAGAAAATCCTTTTTATGTTTTGGACTATATACTTATGCTGTCTTTTATCATAACATAAATATTTTTCATTTTCTCGTTTCAGCTGAATTGTTATTTTTATGTTTCGGAATATACCTCTGTTATCGTATCAGATCGGCACCATCTGATTATTCGGAAGGTACTTACATTTCTGCAGCAATATGCTATGAGGCAGTCATTTCAACAGTATTTTATGTACTTAGGTAAGTTTATCAGAAAAGTATAGAAGCCGAGTTCGTTTTTGTATTATACAATCCACATGCTATGATAATAAAAGGAAACTATGAAAGCTGGGTTCGGCCATTTTCATGCTTTCGCGGTATAAAATCTTTGGACAAACGCAAAACTTAACGTTAGTCTCCCATAATAAAGTAATAATAAACAAGACTTAAGATAAACACATCATTGCTTCCATATAATGTATGTATAATGCATCATTCGTTGTCTCAGCAGCGACGTTGTTACTTCCGGATACAAGTTCACGTGCGGGAAATTTCTATTCATTTATTTTTATACTAGATATTTGCTAATGAAACTACATCCTCGGAAAACCACGCCCGGTCGCGTTCTCGCTTTGCTACCACTGACCGACTATGAACACACTCGTAGATATTTTCTCGTTTTCATGAATATTCAATAAATTTTATCAGCCAATGGGAACTCTTTTGTACTCTTTATTTTGAAAGTGCAATACTACATGTAAACATGACGACCTTTAAGTCGTATATATGGTTTGCCCGAAAATAATGACAGATATAAATTTTACAGAAAAATCTTTTCCTTAGATGAAGGCTTGCAGTTATTGTCAACTAGTCAATTACTCGATGAATTAAAATTCATCCTTAATGTTCTTCATGCAAACGGCACATTTATTAACTGAAACTACGAGGACTTTTTTTTATTAATTAACGCATCGCCGGAAGTACAAGCGACCAATCAAAATAGGTCATTAAATATTCATGAAAACGATTGGTTGTTTGTTGAGTAATGTTTAACAAATTTTCAACTAAATCATGGCATCCAGTTTTTATTAGGGGAGGAAGCCGGATCATGAAAAACGAGAAAATATCTATAAGTGTGCTCAGGGTCAGTAAATGGTAGCAAAACGAGAACGCGACCGGACGTGGTTTGGGACGATGCTGAAACTAGCCATTAATGATCATTAACCATTATCATATGGATAACCACGTGGTATGCTTTTATAGAAACATACAGTATATTAATAATTCTAATGCATTTCTTGATGTAAGGTCAATTCTGATTGGACAACGTGAATAATGTCATGGCATCAATTCAAATATTGATGCAGTGTCAGAAGTCAACGCAACCGCAGACGTTATTTGCGGTTAATAAACAATTCCCATTTTAATGAATTATTTTAGTTTTGTATTGCCGTAGCATACCATAATGCATTTGAAGATTTGCCGGCACCAATTGGTAATTTAATGCCGGCAAATCTTTAAATACAATACAGTTATCTCATGTATTGTGTAATAATTATATGTGTTTAAGATACAGATTTGTGGTGACGTCATCAACCTATCGGGGATTTGTACCGGGATGTTATACTGGGCTATTATGGATTTCTGATCTTCAGTCTGCATCGCATATTCAGAAAATCCATATTTTAAACTAAATATGTGATATATCATCATTTTTTATCAATAATACAACTATTATTATACCCCCCGCAAACTAGTTTGGGGGGTATATAGGAATCACCCTGTCTGTCTGTCCGTCTGTCTGTCTGTCTGTCTGTCTGTCTGTCTGTCTGTCCGTCTGTCCGTCTGTCCACATCCCTTGTAAGCGCTTCTCCTCCTAAACCGCTTGACAGATTTTGATGAAACTTTACATGAAGGAAGTACATCATATGTAGATGTGCATGAAGAATTTTCGTCGCTGTCGGATATTATTCAGGGGAGATAATTGGACTTGAAGCGAAGCGGGGGGTATCCCTTTGTGAGCTTGCTCACAGTCCACACTTGTTTTTATTGGCGGAGGACCCTGACTATATATGCTGATCAAATCACCGACTCGGGGGCAGTAACTGGTTAACTGTATCTGTTAGGTTGTGACAAAACAATCATTCTATTTTTATGGCCCTTTGTTTAGACCAGGAAAACAATGAAAACACTTATAAAATGACGTCAAATTGTGACTGTGCATAACAAAAATAATTGTTTAATTAATTGATAAATTAATATTTGATAAAAATATTCTCATGTAAAGTTTGGTATAATTTTATACACTTCTTCGCTATAAGCGGAAGTAATTTTTATGACAATAAAAATATCATCCAATCAAAAACTTACGCCAATTTTAGGGCGCAATGATAACGAGTTCAATATAGAGACAAGTATTAGCTTTCCTAAAAATCTAGCCGTCTCTAAGCTTTATTTTTCTCTGCGGACAAAAATACGTACTGTTTTTTAATGTTAAATGGCAACGGTGTATTGTTATTATTTACATCACTTCATTATAAGTACACAATGTTTAGATAGCCGAATCAGGCAATCGCAAAATATAGGTCAGAGACAGCAATTGAAGCATGCACTGTGCTAAGCATCTCTAGATGCATCATACAGCAATTTCCGTGTTTCTCCGTTTAACCTTTATGATGCACATTTTATGATAAACATACACAAATCAATGCCTCTTTCCTTTTAAAACAGTTTGATTCCCATTATTTTGCATATTTTTTCCCTTTTTTTTCATCGTAACCGATTCGTGATCGCTTGGCTTTTCTCGAGGGCTACTAACGGCGGTCGGCCTAATATGATTGCTACCGCCCCGTTATCATGCGGGTTTTCATCGCTAACTTTACTCTGCTTATTTGTTGGTCAATCGGTCGCTATCTCCCGATTTAGCAGCCAATCAAGATACAGCACTGTTTATCTGTTATCCTTGAGATACGAATGGTTTCCGCAGTTTAGCTTATGATTATTTATCCCGCCTCGCATGCGGGATCCATTGTCTATCCATCCGTCTGTCCGTCCGTCTGTCGCGCCGTCCGTCCGTACGTACGTCCATACGAATTTCCGTAAAGCTTTTCTCAGAAACCGTACATGAGAACAATTTTGGCTGGGTGGTTCAGTATCACAAGTTGTATGTCGTAAGCGACTTTCAGACCTGTCGGATAACTACTTCCTGTTTGGGACTTCATTTGTACGTACGTACGTCCGTCCGTCCGTACGCGTGAATTTCCGTCAAGCTTTTCTCAGAAACCGTACATGAGAACAATTTGAAATTTGGCAAGGTGGTTCAGTATCACAACTTGTACGTCCTAAGCGACTTTCAGACCTTATGATTGGATGTCTGCTTTACGTCCAGCGAGCAGTATTTCAGCTATATTAAGGACGGACGGGGGCATCTGTGTCCCATGGACACATTCTTCGATTTTTTTATTTTCAAACATGTCTATTAGTTGGTTATTTATTTATTATATTTCTATATTATTTATTATGTATTTTTATTGTTTTCAGACATGTTTACTGGCTGAGTCTTCATCCAGATTATTTATTTATTATGTATTTTGTTCGATGTCAGATGACGGTTACAGTGACATTGCTTCTAGTGTATGGACCAAAAGTAAGTCTGAGCTATACAAATATTTTATTGACGGATTCATGTTTAACATCCAGCGAGCAATATTTCAGCTATATTCAGGTAAGTTGAAGTTAATATGATTATTTTCATGAAGAAAAATATCCAGAGGAGCGATTTATATATACATGTAGTTGAACCACACGAACATGTTTATAACATCGGGAGATTGTGAAATGTGCTGACTCAGACCTGTGTCACAAAATCTGCTGTTTTGTCTATGGAGAGCTCTCTGACGTGCCACACTCCCATCAAAGTCTAAAAAAGCGTTGGATGGCAGAGGATATTAAATGTGCAGACAGCTAGTACTTAACATTGTGCCGATTTGTGGACAAATGAAAGAATTGTTTTTGAAATTAATGTCCGATTACTCGGTAATATTTTGTTCCTTATCTTCAGCTATTATATGCCCATCGCCCACCCGAGGATCAGCATACTATAAGGAATCGTGCATATTCATCATCGGACGTACCAGACAATATGGCGCCGGAGACACTTAAATTAAATGTTGGTATCTCTTCAAATGGAGACGTCGATGTAGGGGAGATAAGTCTTGCTGATATGGACCCAGAAGACATACGAGTAAGTAAAAGGCTTACCTAAAATGATGCAATTATTAACATAACAGATGGTGCAAGTCAAATAACGTAGATATAGATCAACTGAAAAGTATTAATATTTTGAGAGAAAAGCATAACTTAAAAACTAAAACATAATTAAGAAGAAATGTTTTTGAGAAATTACAAATTATTACTGAAGTGAGTAATAGTAAAATGAAAACAATATATGAAATAGAAGAATCCATAAAAAAAACTATGAAAATAAAGACGAAACATGAAAAAACTGTGTATAAGTTACCACTATAAAGAAATTATAAGAGGACGCTACAAACAAATTAAGAGAGAGGATAGAATATGTCAAAAATGCTATACAAATATAATTTAGAAGATGAATATCTTTTTTTCTTTGAATGTCCTAAACATGAATCTTTTAGAGCACTTCTACTTAATAATATAAATATCAAAACACTGAATATAAAAAAACAAGACTTATATTGATAAACTAAAAATTATTTTAACCTCTGAAGATCTTATGCATGCGGTTGCTCAATTTATAAAAAGTCTTTAGAACTGAGGAATGTGTACTCTCTACTGCCATAAGAATGTATTCTTTACTTTTGTGTTTATTAAGGTCTTTCCCACTACAGTGGAAAGACCTTCCTGTATTTCTTAGGATTATTATTATTAAGGTCTTTCCCTTTTCCAAAAGGGAAGACCTTACTGTATTTCTTATGATTATTTTTTTTTTCTGCCGCAGATGTAAAAAAAAGTGTCTTCACATATCGCTTCGAAACTTGGCACACTTAACCGACACTACATGGGCTCGACCTGAGTCACCCTGCGAAACCCATCTATTTTTAGAAACGGAGTTATCTCCCCAAACACTGTTTATCGTTGTTTTCAATTAAACTCATAAACCGTAACCGATATCAAAATTCTAAGGTGTGGAAATTGTCACCTGACTCCTGACAATGATTAATCAAACAAAAATTTTTTTTTCGATCAACTTCCTGGTTACGCGTTTTAGACGCGAAGTTTGTCGAAAACGTCAAAGTTGTTTGATTTCCACAAAAGTAGATATAAGTTTCCTAATTACATATCCAGGATTAACATTTTTTTTGGTCCACTATTTTCAAAATTGCCGCCATTGAAATTTTGTTTTCAGTATAACTCAAAACCATAAAAATTAAAGCAGACAATATAACAGCAAAATGTTCCTCTCATTGAGATCTACATTTGATATATAGGGTCAAAAACTGTGCGACAAACCGTTTTCAGGTTATGGCCCTTGACATGTTTCGGCTAATCAGTTTTTGGCTTATAACTGTTAAACCGTCAGAGATAATATAGTAAACATATGGGTTTTTGTGACCGTCACAACAAGCCCTTCGATTTAAGACCAAAGTCGAATGGTTACAGGCAACCATTTTCAAAATGGCCGACACTGTAAACAGTGTTTATAGAATAACACGTAAACCATACAAATGTAAAGCAGACAATACAAAAGGACAAATGTTCGTCACATCAAAATGTACAAAAAATGTTTCAGGTACGAAAACTTAAAATTTGTCGTTTTTGAGTTATTGCCCTTGATTCGTATTTTGAAAATGGTTTTTGGTTTATAACTTTTTAAACGTTACAGATGATGAATGAAACATTTGAAAGATAATTAAAAGACCTACAATTTGATCCCAAGAAGTACATGATTCGGTTGAGTGGTTTCAAAATGGCGCCAAAAACATATCGTAAACTGCGTTATTTGTCAATAACAGATTATATAGTAAACATATAAGTTTTTTGTGACCGATGTGTCAAGCCCTTCGATGTAAGACCAAAAGCAAATGGTTATGGGCAGCCATTTTCAAAATGGCCGACACTATAAACAGTTTTTATAAAATAACACTTTAACCGTACAAAATTGAAGCGGAAAATGCATGGGAAACTAAATCGGAATCACTAACTGAATTCAAATATCATATTTTTTGGCCGGAAGTGACATTTGGTCCATAACAACCGACTGAAAGTCCTTAGCAACCATACATTTTCTCACTTGGGACCATTTGATTTGTACACCAAAACCAACTGACCATAAAGTCATTAGCAACCATATACCTAGACATAACACTAACAAAATGGAGGGAAAGACCTCACATTTGTTCTCTGAACGAATGCGTTTTAATTTATTTTATGTTTATATTTTATCAACCCTTTGGGATAGAAAATGCATCAAATAAAATTGTAGTCTTCCTGAGTATTAAATTTACCCGAATTTCTCTTTAGTGGAAGCATTATTTGCACTGAGTGAAACGTAGTAAACACTCGACACTTCTTTAATATCTTGTCTTATATATAGATCTTATCATTTTTAGTTGGGCCATGTCTCCGCTTGAAAGTCGAAAAAATTGTACCCTTCACACTTGTTAAAGCAGTGTCAAGGATCTTGTATGAAATGTATGGTCTTTATCTGTTTTGTGCTAACTTGTAACATGTCATTGTAAAACTGGGTCAAAAAGATAGTTAGCCATATATTGGAAAAGGACAGAAATCATTAGAGGTATAACCATTGATAAAAATAGGCATTTATTGGGACATTAAATGATACCCCGCCACGTTGCATCGTTTTAATATCCACAAGATTCACTGAATTATTAATCAGCCTACAGGAACAGCTGAGCAGTCCATCTAAGAAGACAATAGTTACCTTGACCTTGGACCTATAAAAATAATTTTAGTTTGACCTAACACTAAACTACAAATTGGATTGTGCTGAAAATTAAACTTGATATTCATTTTATAATACTAACAGCTGTGCTAAGTTTTAACGAAGTCCGTTTTTCAAGTTATGTTATGAAAACTGCCAATTTTGACGATTTTATTTCAATTGGCCTTACTAAAAAACTACGAATAGGATTGTATTGAAAATTAAACTTCGTGTTATAGTACAGCTATGCAACGTTTAATCAAAAAGTGTTGACGTGTTTTTAGGTTATCGCATGGAAATCGCCAACTGTCGAAAAAAAAAATTATTGGCTTAAGTCAAAAACTAAAAATTGGATTGTGCTGAAAATTGAACTTGACCGTCATTTTATAGTTATCATCTGGAAACCATCAGACACGGACAGACGGACAGACACTCATTTCTAAACGAAGGGTATCACATAATACCCCGCCACCAAGGCGGGTCTACAAACTATGTTTAAATACAACTGTAATACAGGAAACAGTAGATTAAAAAAAGAAGAATTAAAAAATAACCATTATCAGTTGACTTACAATATTGCAGTAACAGACATTTCTTTTCTATTGCAGGCTGAACTTAAACGTCTTTATACGCAACTACAAATATATAAAACACGAACAATGAGAAAAGACAATCCGCATATTTCAAAACGAAGGGGAGGCAGAAAGCAAACGCACCGGAGATTTTCACTTCAGGCATTCCATCATAAACATAGACATCACCATAGTGATCATGATCCCCACGATCATGAGATGTCGAAAACACCCGAAGAATCAACGAACAGTGCCGAGGCAGTAGCGCTAGCATTTGAAAGTGCTTGCGCGAATCGGTGTGATGGGGACGGCCATGAAAAAGAAAACAAACCCAGAGAACAATGCACAGTCACTTTCAAAATGGGACTGAAATAATACAATATCAATGGTCTATATATTTTTTCTACATAGCATAAAGGTGCATTTAGTGAAATTATGAATGAAAAGCTGAAAAAGGCATGTGCATCATTAGCACGACTAGCTGGCGTTGTTTCCAAATATGTGAGGAAAATGTCGTCCGATGAGCTCCTATTCTAGTTCACGCTTTGCAGTCAGTATTTTAAAAATAGGATATTGTCAGCAAGCTGATAATTTGAAGTTGAAAAGTAAGGCTCCCACAGAGACCAGAACGCCATTTTTGCAGTATTTTTGCATTAATTCAAACTTATCTAGCTTCGAAACAAAACTGTTTTCAACGAATATATTTAGCCTCAATTTATCAATATAATAATTCAGAATCGGCAGCATTCGACAATAGATGAAGAACAACTTTACACATCTTACGGATGTTTGCTAGAGCAAGTTCAAAACGAGGCTGTCATGTGATTAGAGTTCTATACTGGAACAAAATTAACATAAAATAATCATGATATGTAAATGGGCTTTTTTAGATATTTTTTGTTTATTGAAGCTTGACAGGAAACAGATCTCTCAGGATTTTTCATAAGTTTTGTTTGTGCACTCAAAAGCTATAAAGGCATATTTAACTTTTTATAATTTCTAAGTTGGCCTTAAGTGTATGTCGGTAATGAGATGATTACTAAAAGAACGTGAGGGGGTTGGGGCGGGGTCAATCTGCAGAAAATTTATTATGTTGGAATGGATGACACCAAAGGATTTCTTAAATCTGTCAAAAGATGAAAAACAAGACCAGTGAACATCCTTAACGATAATCCCACCTAGATTACAGAACTATTGCGAAAATCGACAATTTTACTAAAGGGAGATAACTAAGAGATATCTCCTAAAATGCGAATTGTCTCCCTTTTAAGATCATTTGGTCATTGTGAAGTTTACATTAGAATACATGTAACTCATAACGTAAGTTAATCGTTTAACAAAGTGAGAGAGTGCTTTACTTTATTTTTTTATAAATTCATTTGAAATAGTTGAATAAAGAAACTTGGCTATCAGTACTTAAGTGTTTTTAGAGTAAGTTTAGCAAGTCTTATTATCGGCTAGATCCATTTTGAAAAAAAATCTAAGCAAATTCCTGATAAATATTGTTCTTGTTTCTGTTATCATGATTAGATTTTGCTAGCTTGTGTGCAAGTAAATAAGATTATTCTTCCTGGATTATATTTATATCAAATTTTAGGGGTGGTTTTTTTTTTGGGGGGGGGGGGGGGATATATAGTATGCACTTAATTTGCAGAGTAATATAACTCTTTGCTGAAGCTTCTACAATACTTAAAAAAAATTAGACACAATTTTTTTGGATACTACATCCTTGAATTATTTTATTTTGGGTCCAACAAATGTTTTAATAAATGCTTAGATAAATTGTCAAAATTTATCCAAGGTTAGAAATTGGTCTTTTGATGCAGTATTTGTCATTCATCCAAGTTTTACTTTCAACCATACTTTATATTGAAAGCCACTTGTACTGAAAAGGACATCCTGGTTGAGGTACCACTGGAAATTATGGCAAAACAATAAACAAATGGTAAAAACTTATATACAGTACTTATATATTTTAGGTATCAGTTGCCATTTTTTAGTTATGTATCTTAATATAAGCTTACTTAATTTATGAAATTAAAACTATAAATATTGCTAATTAACTTACTTCATCGTTTCTATTAGTTGTAAATATTAAAAATGACTTATCTATGTAAGTAAAACCATATTTTATAATAAAATCATATAATTCAGTATATTATTGATATGTGTATTCTTCCTGTTAAATTGAAATCTCTGTCTTATTTATTAGTCCCCTACAGACATTGGTGGAGGAGACTGTAGCATTTTACTTCGTTTGTTTTCGAATTTCCAAACTTTTTTTTCAAAACGGTTGCAAATAATTTGGTATGTCAGTTAACTATTGCGAGGTACAGATTAATTTAAAATGTCGTTCCGGTCGGACTTTTATAGACGAAGTATGGCCCTTGGAATTTTTGCCGGTAGAGGACTCAGTAATTCCCGGGCCTTTAACGAAGGTAATATCCATAATTATTAAATCGCACCAGGGTTATTTTTCCGGGGTCTACAGGACCGAGGAAAAATAACTCTTGATTTAATAATTTGGACACTACCTTAAGTCGATTAAAGGCTATAACTGTATTATTATACTGAACTGAACACAAACAAGAACAAATGGACTTTATAGACATAACTGCGTAACCCTTTTACATTTAACGCGCTTTTGCACGTCGAACAAATAACTAGTTATTTTGTCTACGTGAAAATTCCTAGACAGTTATTTTACCCACGTGCAGTTTTGAGCAGGAAAAGCAGGTATTGCTCATAAAATCTAATTTATTTTAGTTCTAGTTTCCATAGTAAAGTATAATAATATCCATACTGGTTTAATGTCAAGGTTTAGTTAGAAATGTTAAGAAATATCGCATAACTTTAAACTTTTCCAGTATATCTGGTAATTTTCTTTTAATCTGCTTCGGTCATAAAGGGTAAGAGAAATTCAGAAGTGAGTAACCCGAACCCTATAAAACCATGGGTGCACTCAGTTGAGTTACTTAATTGTTTCTGCTTTTGCTTACATTTGTATAACTGCTATTGCTTTAGAGTTTGATATTGGGCATTACTGTAGAACAAGTACAATTTTGTTTCCAGTCAATGTCTTAACAGTGGTGTGTAATATGGTACAATGTGACCACAAGATTGAAATGAAAGTAGAAAAATCATTCTTAAATTTAAGGTTAAATTTCTAGAAAAACAACTCATGGACTGTTGTCCCCATTTTTATGAAATTTAGTCGTATGTGTGTTATGCCCATATATATAGTTTCAAGTGAATGAAAAATTTTTAAATAAAACATTTAGGTGTGGCTCTGATAGGTGGTATAGTGATTGGTAAGTTAGACGATGTCCCACAGGTGTGGCTCTGATATATGGTATAGTGATTGGTAATGTAGACGATGTCACAGGCGTGGCTCTGGAATATGGTATATATAGTGATTGGTAAGGTAGACGATGTCACACAGGTGTGGCTCTGATATATGGTATATATAGTGATTGGTAAGGTAGACGATGTCACACAGGCGTGGCTCTAGAATATGGTATATATAGTGATTGGTAAGGTAGACGATGTCACACAGGTGTGGCTCTGGGATATGGTATATATAGTGATTGGTAAGGTAGACGATGTCACAGGCGTGGCTCTGGAATATGGTATATATAGTGATTGGTAAGGTAGACGATGTCACACAGGTGTGGCTCTGGGATATGGTATAGTGATTGGTAAGGTAGACGATGTCACAGGCGTGGCTCTGGAATATGGTATATATAGTGATTGGTAAAGTAGACGATGTCACACAGGTGTGGCTCTGGGATATGGTATATATAGTGATTGGTAAGGTAGACGATGTCACACAGGCGTGGCTCTGGGATATGGTATATATAGTGATTGGTGGCAGACGATGTCACACAGGCGTGGCTCTGGAATATGGTATATATAGTGATTGGTAAGGTAGACGATGTCACACAGGCGTGGCTCTGGAATATGGTATATATAGTGATTGGTAAGGTAGACGATGTCACACAGGCGTGGCTCTGGGATATGGTATATATAGTGATTGGTGGCAGACGATGTCACACAGGCGTGGCTCTGGAATATGGTATATATAGTGACGATGTCACACAGATGTGGCTCTGGAATATGGTATAGTGATTGGTAAGTTAGACGATGTCACACAGGCGTGGCTCTGGAATATGGTATATATAGTGATTGGTAAGGTAGACGATGTCACACAGATGTGGCTCTGGAATATGGTATATATAGTGATTGGTAAGGTAGACGATGTCACACAGGCGTGGCTCTGGAATATGGTATATATAGTGATTGGTAATGTAGACGATGTCACACAGGCGTGGCTCTAGAATATGGTATATATAGTGATTGGTAAGTTAGACGATGTCACACAGGTGTGGCTCTGGGATATGGTATATATAGTGATTGGTAAGGTAGACGATGTCACACAGGCGTGGCTCTGGAATATGGTATATATAGTGATTGTTAAGTTAGACGATGTCATACAGATGTGGCTCTGGAATATGGTATAGTGATTGGTAAGGTAGACGATGTCACACAGGTGTGGCTCTGGAATATGGTATATATAGTGATTGATAAGGTAGACGATGTCATACAGATGTGGCTCTGGAATATGGTATATATAGTGATTGGTAATGTAGACGATGTCACACAGGCGTGGCTCTAGAATATGGTATATATAGTGATTGGTAAGTTAGACGATGTCACACAGGTGTGGCTCTGGAATATGGTATATATAGTGATTGGTAAGGTAGACGATGTCATACAGATGTGGCTCTGGAATATGGTATATATAGTGATTGGTAATGTAGACGATGTCACACAGGCGTGGCTCTAGAATATGGTATATATAGTGATTGGTAAGTTAGACGATGTCACACAGGTGTGGCTCTGGGATATGGTATATATAGTGATTGGTAAGGTAGACGATGTCACACAGGCGTGGCTCTGGAATATGGTATATATAGTGATTGTTAAGTTAGACGATGTCATACAGATGTGGCTCTGGAATATGGTATAGTGATTGGTAAGGTAGACGATGTCACACAGGTGTGGCTCTGGAATATGGTATATATAGTGATTGATAAGGTAGACGATGTCACACAGGTGTGGCTCTGGGATATGGTATAGTGATTTGTAATGTAGACGATGTCACACAGGTGTGGCTCTGATAGGTGGTATAGTGATTGGTAAGTTAGACGATGTCACACAGATGTGGCTCTGGAATATGGTATATAAAGTGATTGATAAGGTAGACGATGTCACAGGCGTGGCTCTGGAATATGGTATATATAGTGATCGGTAAGTTAGACGATGTCACACAGGCGTGGCTCTGGAATATGGTATATATAGTGATTGGTAATGTAGACGATGTCACACAGGTGTGGCTCTGGGATATGGTATAGTGATTGGTAATGTAGACGATGTCACAGGCGTGGCTCTGGAATATGGTATATATAGTGATTGGTAAGTTAGACGATGTCACACAGGCGTGGCTCTAGAATATGGTATATATAGTGATTGGTAAGTTAGACGATGTCACACAGGCGTGGCTCTGGAATATGGTATATATAGTGATTGGTAATGTAGACGATGTCACAGGTGTGGCTCTGGGATATGGTATAGTGATTGTTAAGGTAGACGATGTCACACAGGCGTGACTCTGTGATATGGTATAGTGATTGGTAATGTAGATGATGTCACACAGGTGTGGCTCTGGAATATGGTATATATAGTGATTGGTAAGGTAGACGATGTCGCACAGGCGTGGCTCTGGAATATGGTATATATAGTGATTGGTAAGTTAGACGATGTCACACAGGTGTGGCTCTGATAGGTGGTATAGTGATTGGTAAGTTAGACGATGTCACACAGGTGTGGTTCTGGGATATGGTATAGTGATTGGTAAGGTAGACGATGTCACACAGGTGTGGCTCTGGAATATGGTATATATAGTGATTGGTAAGGTAGACGATGTCACACAGGTGTGGCTCTGGGGTATGGTATATATAGTGATTGGTAAGGTAGACGATGTCACACAGGTGTGGCTCTGGGATATGGTATATAAAGTGATTGGTAAGGTAGACGATGTCACACAGGTGTGGCTCTGGGATATGGTATATATAGTGATTGGTAATGTAGACGATGTCACACAGGCGTGGCTCTAGAATATGGTATATATAGTGATTGATAAGGTAGACGATGTCACACATGTGTGGCTCTGGGATATGGTATATATAGTGATTGGTAAGTTAGACGATGTCCCACAGGTGTGGGTTTTAGTGGTGGTATAGTAATTGGTTACGTGAACGATGTCACATGGAGGAGCGGCTCTAGAGGTGATATAGCGATTAATAAGGAAGACGATGTCACACAGGTGCGGCTTTTAGTGGTGGTATAGTAATTGGTTACGTGAACGATGTCACATGGAGGAGCGGCTCTAGAGGTGATATAGTGATTAATAAGGAAGACGATGTCACACAGGTGCGGCTTTTAGTGGTGGTATAGTAATTGGTTACGTGAACGATGTCACATGGAGGAGCGGCTCTAGAGGTGATATAGCGATTAATAAGGAAGACGATGTCACACAGGTGCGGCTTTTAGTGGTGGTATAGTAATTGGTTACGTGAACGATGTCACATGGAGGAGCGGCTCTAGAGGTGATATAGCGATTAATAAGGAAGACGATGTCACACAGGTGCGGCTTTTAGTGGTGGTATAGTAATTGGTTACGTGAACGATGTCACATGGAGGAGCGGCTCTAGAGGTGATATAGCGATTAATAAGGAAGACGATGTCACACAGGTGCGGCTTTTAGTGGTGGTATAGTAATTGGTTACGTGAACGATGTCACATGGAGGAGCGGCTCTAGAGGTGATATAGCGAATTTCTTGTATCTCGTTTTAGGGTGTGGTTTCATATGGTTTTATCAGTTCAAGGTGATTGTGCTGCGATGATTATTGGATCCGCCTATTACTGACTAGTGGAGTATGATACCCAAACATTTTCGTAACTACATGTTATTGTCCAGGTGTATAATTGCATGGAGTTATTATAGGTTAATTAGTAAAGGAACCATGTGAAAACCCCCAAATGTGTACCCCATAAAGGTTTTGCAGCAGCAAAAATGGCAATCCTTGCTAATTAAGGTTGGAGTTGAAACACGAAGTCGGGATCGAACTCGCAACCGAGTGCTCACACACCAGTGATCCATAAGAAGATGATATAACTACCTTAACCATCGAGCCACTTTTAAACGTTTATGTCATATTTAAAACTTTCATTTACTTCAAAAATACGTACGTTGTTTGTCATTTATTTGCCATGAAATTGAAGAAATGTTCCGACATTGTTTATAACTGTTTATTATCCACCGATATCGTTTATAGCTATTTATTAACAACCGACTTCGTTTATAGCTGCTTATTATCCATCGACATTGACTTTGATAGGGAGCACAGCTCGCAGCGGACAGCAAAGCTGCCCGCGAATAGCGGTGAGCTCTACGGCAATTACGTGTCATGTGATCAAAATGAAATCACGTGATCAAAATCTGCTTCATGCTGATATTGATTTTTTTTCGTCCGGAAGTTGATATCGTCAAAACACTGTAACAAAGTGAATGAAGAAAAGTACTAAAAAAATTTTAAGAAAGACTTGAAAATAAAGTTGACATCGATAAAAAATAAATGTTATATTTTAAATTAACAACAAAAATTTCATACTTTTATTTTGCAATCTCTTAATCGATCTTTAAAAACTGACAATCAAATTACATTTCAAGTGACGTCACCGTTACAAAGAAAGATTTCACGATACCACTGGAATTTATAGGCACTTTTAGGGTGTTCGGAAGTAACGTCAATTATGAAATCCACATTATATATTGATGATAAAGGACTATATTGTCTGTGTTCGCATTTTGGCAATGCCTAATCCATATTACAGGTTAATACCTAGTTTTAGCAACCTGAAAAAATTATTTCAACCGAGCCAATGGCGAGTGTGGAAGTTATTTTTGAGGATTGATAAAACCAGGTATTAACCTATATAAAAGTCGATGAATGTTTTATTATATGACTGTTTTCATATGTTCGATCTCTTCTTATTATCACTTAATGATATATAATTGTTTTCGGGTAAATTGAGCAAAAAGGTAAAAACCATACTCTACAATATAGTTCATGTTGTAAGTGATAAAATGGCAAATTTAATATCAAAGAAAATATTTCATTTACAGTTTTTCGTATTTGTTAAATCCTTCAAGCTTTAAAATACGTTTTTTTTGTCCTGATCTAATAAGAAGAAGTAAAAGTGTACATAATTGCATATTAATGCGCGCTTTACCAGTATCTCGGTAAAATGAATAGATCCGCTTCAATTTTTAATTTTTGGATTATTTTACTATCTATAGGGTAAGCCTAGTATTTTTATTAATGCATTCTATTCTTGACAAAATAAAAATGTATATACTTGAGTTTCTTTTATTAATTAGTTATTTAATTTGATAAGAAAAAGGCATTAAAAAGTTTTGTTATGTTATATCACGTAATGTATTTCATCGCTTCAATTGTATTTCTTTGATTATTTCGTGATTTATATGTCAAGCTTCGTAATTTTTATGCATTCTTATTTTAACATGATAAAGTGTAAATTTTTCGGTTTCTTTTATTAGTTACTTAGATAATTTGACAATAAAAGTGCATTTTTAGATTTTGTTTAACGCGCTTGTGACCACTCATCCAAAAAACTTATTTCTGGATTATTTCATAATTTATAAGGTAGAAAATGGACCTTTTACGCAGAAAATTAGTCATCTTGAACATTAAATTTAATTTCCCTGGGTTTTGTTTATTGACGGTTTCGAAATCCCAAACTCTCGTGAACGATTCGTGTGTGGTAGTGGTGGTTTTAGGGAGAGGGCAGAGACATTTCTGTGATGTAATTGTATATTAGATGTGCCTTGTTTATTTGCTAATTGATTATTTATTACCTGACACTGAACTTTGATGAAAGGTAAAAATGAAAGACCAATCAGACTCGCATAATAAGCCGCTAAAATGGCTAAATTAGATTATGATTTTATATTGTATATAGCCTGTTGTTTTGTTTGTTTATTTGTTACTTTCTCTGTACCAATTGTATTATTGGCTGTGTGGGAAGAAACTATATATACAAAATTAGATTTTCAAACAGGCATGTTATTTAAAAAAATTGATTTCTGAATCAGTGAAAAATGTGGTAGAAATTAGTAGGGAAAAGAAATTTCTCAATAATAAAAGATATAGATTTTTATTTAATTCAAGATTTAAAAATTTTGATGTTAATATATTTTTACGAAGCAAGTTATATATATAATAATACAACAGAAAAAATTCAGTTACGTTCGAATAAAGGTCATTAACAGTTTATATTGTTGAAAATAATTGTAGAAGTCTTAATAGACTTAATAGACTCTTCTCTAATTGTTTTTTTTTATATTTTAAATTCTGAAAATTTTATAAAGTTCTTAGCAATGTTTATGCACATGAATGCTAGTTTGACGTTTGAAATTCATTTAATTGCAAATCTTTTGAAACAATTTTAATTACAGTAAAATTAAATCAATAAAAATTGTAACTTTTCGGTATGTTTTCTTGATTTTCCGAGGCCGCGATAACTGCCGATCTTACATTCACATTTTCCCCCACAGAACCACTTGACTATGGTCAATGTATTTTATTGGTAAACATATATTTGTCCTTCCAAAACTGTGCTTTTTTTTATTACAGTACTCTTCTCAAAGTTCAGATATTATAATCAAGATGATTATTTCTTGCCTTTCACAATCGTCTATATCAATCTAATTAAAATGAAATCTTTAACTTGCTCCCCCCTTTTTGCTATGGTCGCTGCGTGTAGCGACCAATAACAAAAAGGGGGGAGCAAGTGAAAGATTTAATTTTAATATGATTTCGTCTATATTTGCATCCCTTTACAACATATGATGAATTTAAATAAAACAAATTGAAAAAAAACTATTGTACCAAATGGGATACACCTATAACATATATAAATCGAACATCTCTGGATATGGGTTTAACCCATATCTTTTCTTGTTACTGTTACACTGGAAGTCTCCAATAAAAAAGGATAACAATAATTTAATTTAACAATAACAACAGTAAACTATCACATGTTAAATTGAAAGAAATTAACATTTTCCAATTAAAATTTATATTAATATTAGAGCAATTATGAAAATTGGCAAAAAAAAATCATGTTCCTGCTCGTCAGCCATTTTGAAACAATGTAAACAAATAGAATGTTTTAAAAGAATGATTTTGATTGGCTGATGTTTTTACATCAACCGATCAAATTAATGTTTGTTGAATTCTATTTTAAACTATTGAAAAGTGATAAATATTATATTTTTAGCTACTCAAAAGTCAAAACTTTAAAATCAGTATACATTTATTGACTTTGATATAGGTTAATACTTGGTTTTATAAACCCTGAAAAAATTGTATCCACCGATCCAACGGCGAGTGTAGATATTACTTTTGAGGGTTGATAAAACCAGGTATTAACCTATATAAAAGTCGATGAATGTTTTATAATATGACTGTTTTTACACTGGAAGTCTCTAATAAAAAAAGGATAAGAATAAAAATTTATTTCAACAATAACAACAGTAAACTATCGCATTTTAAATTAAAGAAATTCACATTTTCTAATTAAAATTTACAGTAATATTAGAACAATTATGGAAAATTTGCAAAAATAGTTCCTGCAAAACTTGTCTGATGCTCGTCAGCCATTTTGAAACAATGTCAATAAATAAAGTGTTTTAAAAGAATGATTTCGATTGGCTGATGATTTTAATTCAACCAATCAAATTAATGCTTGTTTCCTATTGCTGAGTTCTATTTTTAACTACTGAAAAGTGATAAATATTCTATTTTTAGCTACTCAAAAGTCAAAACTTTTATATCAGTCTATTTTTATCTACTTTGAGGTTAACACACCGTCTGCATAATACTTTTAATGATACCATGGGCCAATCAAAATCAAGATAAATTTAAGTCATATAATAATATACATTTATTGACTTTGATATAGGTTAATACCTGGTTTTATCAACCCTGAAAAAATTATATCCACCGAGCCAACGGCGAGTGTGGATATTATTTTTGAGGGTTGATAAAACCAGGTATTAACCTATATAAAAGTCGATGAATGTTTTATTATATGACTGTTTTTACTTTAACACTGGAAGTCTCTAAGAAAATAAGATAACAATAAAAATTTATTTCAACAATAACAACAGTAAACTATCACATTTTAAATTGAAAGAATTTAACATTTTCCAATAAAAATTTATAATTTATTGTAATATTAAAGCAATTATGAAAAATTGGCAAAAAAGTTCCTGTTTATTGACAGTTGCAAAACTTGTCTGCTGCTCGTCAGCCATTTTGAAACCATGTCAACAAATAGAACGTTTTAAAACAATGATTTTGATTGGCTGATGTTTTTAATTCAACCAATCAAATTAATGCTTATTTCCTATTGTAGAATTCTATTTTTAACTACTGAAAAGTGATAAATATTCTATTTTTTTAGCTACTCACAAGTCAAAACTTTTATATCAGTCTATTTTTATCTACTTAGAGGTTAACACACTGTCTGCATAATACATTTCCTGATTACCTGGGCCAGTCAAAATCAAGATAAATGTTTGTTATATAATAATTATTTTTATCTACTTTGAGGTTAACACATGAGGTTAACACACCTTCTGCATAATACTTTTCATGATACCCTGGGCCATTCAAGATAAATGTTAGTCATATAATAAAGCTGTTTAATATCCACCGAAATCTTTTATAGCTGTTTCTTATCCACCGACATCGTTTATAGTTGTTTATTATCCACTGACATCGTTTATAGCTGTTTCTTATCCACCGATATCGTTTATAGCTGTTTATTATCCCCTGACATCGTTTATATCTGTTTCTGATCCACCGACAACGTTTATAACTGTTTATTATTCCCTGACATCGTTTATAGCTGTTTATTATCCACCGACATCGCTTATAGCTGTTTATTATCCACCGACATCGTTTATAGCTGTTTATTATCCCCTGACATCGTTTATGCCTTTTTATTATCCACCGACATCGTTTATAGCTGTCTATTATCCACCGACGTCGTTTATAGCTGTTTATTATCCCCTGACATCGTTTATTACTGTTTATTATCCACCGACATCGCTTATAGCTGTTTATTATCCACCGACACCGTTTATAACTGTTTATTATCCACCGACATCGTTTATAACTGTTTATTATCCACCGACATCGTTTATAACTGTTTATTATCCACCGACATCGTTTATAACTGTTTATTATCCACCGACATCGTTTATAGCTGTTTATTATCCACCGACATCGCTTATAGCTGTTTCTTATCCACCGACATCGTTTATAGCTGTTTATTATCCACCGACATCGCTTATAGCTGTTTATTATCCCCTGACATCGTTTATAGCTGTTTATTATCCACCGACATCGTTTATAGCTGTTAATTATCCACCGACATCGTTTATAACTGTTTATTATTCCCTGACATCGTTTATAGCTGTTTATTATCCACCGACATCGCTTATAGCTGTTTATTATCCACCGACATCGTTTATTACTGTTTATTATCCACCGACATCGCTTATAGCTGTTTATTATCCACCGACACCGTTTATAGCTGTTTATTATCCACCGACATCGTTTATAACTGTTTATTATCCACCGACATCGTTTATAACTGTTTATTATCCACCGACATCGTTTATAACTGTTTATTATCCACCGACATCCTTTATAGCTGTTTATTATCCACCGACATCGCTTATAGCTGTTTCTTATCCACCGACATCGTTTATAGCTGTTTATTATCCACCGACATCGCTTATAGCTGTTTATTATCCCCTGACATCGTTTATAGCTGTTTATTATCCACCGACATCGTTTATAGCTGTTAATTATCCACCGACATCGTTTATAACTGTTTATTATCCACCGACATCGTTTATAGCTGTTTATTATCCATCGAGATCGTTTATAACTGTTTATTATCCACTAACATCGTTTGTAACTGTTTATTATCCGCCGACATCGTTTAAAGCTGTTTATTATCCACCGACATCGTTTATAGCTGTTTATTATCCATCGAGATCGTTTATAACTGTTTATTATCCACTAACATCGTTTGTAACTGTTTATTATCGCCGACATCGTTTATAGCTGTTTATTATCCATCGAGATCGTTTATAACTGTTTATTATCCACTAACATCGTTTATAGCTGTTTATTATCCACCGACATCGTTTATAACTGTTTATTATCCACCGACATCGTTTATAACTGTTTATTATCCGCCGACATCGTTTATAGCTGTTTATTATCCACCGAGATCGTTTATAGCTGTTTATTATCCACCGAGATCGTTTATAACTGTTTATTATCCACCGACATCGTTTATAACTGTTTATTATCCGCCGACATCGTTTATAGCTGTTTATTATCCACCGACATCGTTTATAGCTGTTTATTATCCACCGACATCGTTTATAACTGTTTATTATCCACCGACATCGTTTATGACTGTTTATTATCCACCGACATCGTTTATAACTGTTCATTCACCCAACAAATGATTAGAAGCATAATCTCGGGACACAAAATCAAGGTTTATATAATCACTTGTTGAGTCTTTAATAAAACAACTTTTAATTATTATCAAAGGTACAAGTACAACGTAGCTCGTCATTGGACTCTGCAGGTCATTACAGCGCATCTACTCTGCATTGACGCCCTGCTATGTGTACTATGGCTTCTACTTGGCGCTATGAACAGTAAGGAAGCTTTGAGTTCAGTCTATTATGTCTGCTTTATGTTGTAGGTGATGGTCAGTGGTATGTGGGTTTTACTAGAGATTATTCTAATAGGTGCAGTCTTTCTATATGCCACAGTAAGTAATAAGTAGATATATTTTCTTAGTCATTGGTAGATATTGATGATCATTGATGAATATCTATATTTGACCTTATTAGAGATTATTTTATTGGTGTCCAAAATTATGGTGGGAGGGGGGTGCATTTGCCGCTGTTATGCTATGTGCCAGAATTAGTAAGGGTCAGGGGATACTGCATTTGGCGACGTAATTATATGTGCCACAATTAGTCAGTGTTAGGAAATACTGATATGCCGTAATTTCTTGTGCCACAGTTATTAAGGGTTAGTCAGAACTACTTGTTGACAAGTAATTCGGTTTAAATTTAATACAATTCATGTATCTGTCAATTACAGTGGCTTCGTCTTATATGCACACTGTCTATTGCATATTTATATTTTATTTTTGTTTGTTTATTAAGTGTTTCAGCAATTTTTCAGCTATATAGTTGCGTCCAGTTTTTATTAGGTGGGGGAAGCCGTAGTACCAGGAGAAAACCTCCGACCTTCGGACGGTAGGAAAACTGGTAATCCTTGTCAATTAGGATTGGAGTCGAGCGCACCCTGCCTGCAGTGAGATTTGATCCAGCAACTTCAGTGTTGACATACCAAGTGATCAATAGTACACAAACTACCTTAACATAATTAAATTATATATTTATATATTCAATATAGAGTAGGAACTGAGAATTTAATCTTTGTAGCGGCTCATTTTCAAAATCTTAGACTGGGATCTTGATGTGCAAGGAGCCGGGCACTTACTCGTTACCCGCTCTTTCCACGGTCTTGATTTCCATATTATAACTGGACAAACCCCACCCCACAAACGAATGAGACTCTCCTATCTTCTATCTGCTCTGCGAGTCTAGGTCTCGACGTTTATAACTAGTAGACACCATTTAATCATAGATATGTTTTCTCTTGATAGAATCTTATACCTCTTTCAACCACATTACCACATTACAAGAAATCAGGCAGTCTTGTCAATTTAGGTGAAAATCCTAAATAACCAAAGTCAGACTCGCATTGTTCATATGCCAGGGAAAAGTATTTTCGGTTTCATTTCAATTGCATATCGATCTTTAGTCTTAAGTTTCTGTTTTGCATCAATTTAATGATATACTCAAAAGAGTTACAACCGAGTTAACTAAAGGACAAGTTACATTACTTGTACAAGTTTCATTGCTGCGATGTGAGTTTTGTCCCTTTGTCACAACAGATTGTCTCGTTTCCTGGCCCACGACCGAATGTAGCATGTGGTGAGACAGGAACCCAGTAACTATGGCCTACTGGCCCACGACCGTATGTAGCATGTGGTGAGACAGGAACCCAGTAATTATTGCCTACTGGCCCACGACCGTATGTAGCATGTGGTAAGGCAGGAACCCAGTAACTATGGCCTACTGGCCCACGACCGTATGTAGCATGTGGTGAGACAGGAACCCAGTAACTATGGCCTACTGGCCCACGACCGTATGTAGCATGTGGTGTGACAGGTAGCCAATAACTATGGCCTGCTTCCTCACGACCGTATGTAGCATGTGGTGAGACAGGAACCCAGTAACTATGGCCTACTGGCCCACGACCGTATGTAGCATGTGGTGAGACAGGAACCCAGTAACTATGGCCTACTGGCCCACGACCGTATGTAGCATGTGGTGAGATAGGTACCCAGTAACTATGGCCTACTGGCCCACGACCGTATGTAGCATGTGGTGTGACAGGTAGCCAGTAACTTTGGCCTGCTTCCTCACGACCGTATGTAGCATGTTGTGAGACAGGAACCCAGTAACTATGGCCTACTGGCCCACGACCGTATGTAGCATGTGGTGAGACAGGAACCCAGTAATTATGGCCTACTGGCCCACAACCGTATGTAGCATGTGGTGAGACAGGAACCCAGTAACTATGGCCTACTGGCCCACGACCGTATGTAGCATGTGGTGAGCGACCTTATATGCAGCATGTGGAGAGACAGGAACCCAGTAACTATGGCCTACTGGCCCACGACCGTATGTAGCATGTGGTGAGACAGGAACCCAGTAACTATGGCCTACTGGCCCACGACCGTATGTAGCATGTGGTGAGACAAGAACCCAGTAACTATGGCCTACTGGCCCACGACCGTATGTAGCATGTGGTGAGACAGGAACCCAGTAACTATGGCCTACTGGCCCACGACCGTATGTAGCATGTGGTAAGGCAGGAACCCAGTAACTATGGCCTACTGGCCCACGACCGTATGTAGCATGTGGTAAGGCAGGAACCCAGTAACTATGGCCTACTGGCCCACGACCGTATGTAGCATGTGGTAAGGCAGGAACCCAGTAACTATGGCGTACTGGCCCACGACCGTATGTAGCATGTTGTGAGACAGGAACCCAGTAACTATGGCCTACTGGCCCACGACCGTATGTAGCATGTGGTGAGACAGGAACCCAGTAACTATGGCCTACTGGCCCACGACCGTATGAAGCATGTGGTGAGATAGGTACCCAGTAACTATGGCCTACTGGCCCACGACCGTATGTAGCATGTGGTGTGACAGGTAGCCAGTAACTTTGGCTTGCTTCCTCACGACCGTATGTAGCATGTTGTGAGACAGGAACCCAGTAACTATGGCCTACTGGCCCACGACCGTATGTAGCATGTTGTGAGACAGGAACCCAATAACTATGGCCTACTGCCCACGACCGTATGTAGCATGTGGAGAGACAGGAACCCAGAAACTATGGCCTACTGGCCCAACACCGTATGTAGCATGTGGCGAGACAGGAACCCAATAACAATTTCCTACATTTGCTCTTTGTTCACAGCATCTTTTTGAATCCCCTCTTTTTAGCTCACCTGACCCTTTGGGTCAGGTGAGCTATTGTTATCACTTTGCGTCCGTCGGCGTCGTCGGCGTCTGTAAACTTTTTACATTTTAATCTTCTTCTCTGAAACCACTTGGCCAATTGAAACCAAACTTGGCCATAATGTTCATTGGATGGACCTTTACAAAGTTTGTGTTTTTTATTTTAATTGGTAAACCAATATGGCCGCCACCTCAAGACTTAGTTTAACATAGGACCCTATGGGAAAAAAGTTTAAAAGGGCTTCTTCTCTGAAACCGTTTAACCAATCAAAACAAAACTTACTAGCAATATTGTTTGGATGGTCCTCTATAAAGTTTGTGTTTTTGATGGGAATTGGAAATTCAAAATGGCCGCCTCAGCAGGACTTAGTTTAACATAGGACCCTATGGGAAAAAGTTTTAAAAGGCTTCGTCTCTGAAACCGGTTAATCAATGGAAACAAAAACTTACTAGCAATATTGTTTGGATGGTCCTCTATAAAGTTTGTTTTTTTATGGCAATTGGAAATTCAAAAAGGCTACCACCGCAGGACTTAGTTTAACATTGGACCCTATGGGAAAAAGTTTAAAAGGCTTCTTCTCTGAAAACGGTCAACCAATGGAAACAAAACTTACTAGCAATATTGTTTGGATGGTCCTCTATAAAGTTTGTGTTTTTTATCCCTATAGGAAATTCAAAATGGCCACCACCGCAGGACTTGTTTAACATTGAACCCTATGGGAAAAACGTTTAAAATGGCTTCTTCTCTGAAACCAGTTAACCAATCGAATCAAAACTTACTACCAATATTGTTTGGATGGTCCTTTATAAATTTAAGGTTTTTTATGCCTATTGGAAAATCAAAATGGATGCCACCGAAGGACTTAGTTTAACAAGTGACCCTATGGGGAAAAGTTAAAAAAAGGCGTCTTCTCTGAAACCGGTTAACCAATGTAAACAATACTTACTACCAATATTGTTTGGATGGTCCTCTATAAAGTTTATGTTTTTATGACAATTGGAAATTCAAAATGGCCACCAACGCAGGACATAGTTTAACAAAGGACCCTATGGGAAAAAAGTTAAAAAGGCTTCTTCTCTGAAATCGGTTAACCAATCGAAACAAAACTTACGAGCAATATTGTTTGGATGGTCCTCTATAAAGTTAATGATTTTTATCCCAATCGGAAATTCAAAATGGCCGCCACCGCAGGACTTGGTTTAACATCGGACCCTATGAGAAAAAAGTTTAAAAGGGCTTCTTCTCTGAAACCGTTTAACCAATCAAAACGAAACTTACTAGCAATATTGTTTGGATGGTCCTCTATAAAGTTTATGTTTTTTATGGCAATTGGAAATTCAAAATGGCCGCTACCGCAGGACTTAGTTTAACATAGGACCCTATGGTAAAAGTTTTTAAAGGCTTCTTCTCTGAAACCGGTTAATCAATGGAAACAAAAACTTACTAGCAATATTGTTTGGATGGTCCTCTATAAAGTTTATGTTGTTTTATGGCAATTGGAAATTCAAAATGGCCGCCACCGCCGCAGGACTTAGTTTAACATAGGACCCTATGGGCAAATAAAAAAAATCTTCTCTATAAAACCGGTTAACCAATGGAAACCAAGCTTTCTAGTAATATTGTTTGGATGGTCCTATTTAAAGTTTATTGAAAATTACAGGACTTACTTTAACATCAGGGAGACGCCATCTTTATTGCCTATAAAATCAGGTGAGCGATACAGGCTCTTAAGAGCCTCTGGTTTATTTAATTTTTGCCCTTGTTCGAACATCTGTCGTTTCATCATGCAGTCTAGATGTTTGATAATAATGTACATAAAGAAATTTACATACGTATCCGGGGCCTTGGTGACAGAGAAGTTATTGTAATTAGTCATCTAATATTGATTACATGCCTGTCAACACTGAGGTTACTAGCTCGAGCCTTACTGCGGGCATAGAGTGCTCGATTCCTGCTTAACTGTCTAGGATTGCCAGTTTTCCTGACGAAGGTCGGGGTGTTTTCCTGGGTACTCTGGCAGTTCCTTATCAACTGAAAACTGGAAACCAAGATAAAGCTGAAAAATCTCTGAAAGAGGTGTTAAATAATATTCAAAGAAAAATTTACTTTATTTGTTCGTTTCATCTTCAATCGGGATTGCTGATAATGGTATATCTGAAGAAATCAATATACCTCCACTACATCCTCACTGCCTTCCAACAGACAATCGATGTTTCCCCCCCAACAGAACCCCAGTGATTTTACCAGACAATCGATGTTTCCCCCCAACAGAACCCCAGGGATTTTACCAGACAATCGATGTTTCCCCCACAGAACCTCAGTGATTTTACCAGACAATCGATGCCCCCCCACAGAACCCCAGTGATTTTACCAGACAATCGATGTTCCCCCCAACAGAACCCCAGGGATTTTACCAGACAATCGATGTTTCCCCCACAGAACCTCAGTGATTTTACCAGACAATCGATGTTTCCCCCCCCCCCACAGAACCCCAGTGATTTTATCAGACAATCGATGTTTCCCCCAACAGAACCCCAGTGATTTTACGTCCTGAATCAATATCAACTATTATTTGACTGGATGGATTTTCTACTTCATCGACATCCGAATGCAGATAGATAACTCGAGTTTCTCGGCACATTAAACCTATGCTAATTACGCGGCTTTCTTTGTGATGACAATCTATAGAAATTTCCAATATTAATCTTACAGGCCCATAGTTCACAAGGTATTATTAGAAATGATTGGTACCGTGTCATGGATAGAGAAGGGCTGACATAAACCAACAAGAATAACCACAACATTAGCAGCGTTTTCTGTTTGACTTTGTCTTTGTAAACTTGAATTGCATTTTTATTACATCATCACACAGACACTCGTTTCTCATCATCTACACAAACTATAAATTCGTCTAAAACTGACGTAACACAAGTACTCATTGGTTCTCAGATCTCTTGCATACAAAATCACAGACAAAACACAAACTTTTCAATTCAATTCTAAGATAAATTCACGTTACGTAATCCAGTAATAATTTTGTTGTTGCTTTACAATAAAACAGATTCCTATCGTTCTCATTTGTTTCTTTGTCAATTTGGATTTTCGAGTAATTGGCAAAATTTACCAGGTAGTGAGTCACGCATGTGCAGTCATTAATCAATCGGAAGTTAATATTCATGAACTATATTCTGGACATCTGTGAAGTAACAGTTAGACTTAATCAACGACAGTAAATCTCGCAGTCCTTAAGAAAATTGACAAAATCTATATTTATAAACAAAATGTTAATAGTACAGGAACACACGGAAACGGCCTCATTGTCAATCCTTGACGTGCAAACATTAATAAGACTAGTTAATAGCCACGGTTAGCTTATAGGCGTAGCAGCCGGTACGGCAGGTACGGCTTCCGCCGTACCAATAACTTTTGCAGGTACGGCATGCCGTACCAATAATTTTCAGAAATAAAAAAAAATGTTCATATTTTTCTATTTTTATTGGTGTCCTTTGACTCTCCTCTCATCTAAAATACATAGGCGTAGCAGCCGGTACTGCAGATACGGCTTCCTCCGTACCAATATCAAATGCGATGCTACGTCTCTGAAGCTAATACCAATGATACGGCTTTTTGATAGTCTGGCTATAACCAACTATTTATAAGGCTGTTTGATAACCACAGTCACCTAATACCCAACATTGATAAGGCTGTTTGATAGCTAAGGTTAGCTAATACCTGACATTGATAAGGATGTTTGATAGCTAAGGTTAGCTTAAACCCAACATTGATAAGGATGTTTGATAGCTAAGGTTATTTAATACCAAATATGAATAAGGCTGTTTGAAAGCCAAAGTTAGCTAGTACCAAACATTGATAAGGATTTTTGATAGCCAAGGTCACCTAATACCCAACATTGATAAGACGGTGATAGCCACGGTTAGCTACTACCAAACAATGATTAGGCTGTTTGAAAGCCAAAGTTAGCTAGTACCAAACATTGATAAGGCTTTTTGATAGCCAAGGTCACCTAATACCCAACATTGATAAGACGGTGATAGCCACGGTTAGCTACTACCAAACATTGATTAGGCTGTTTGATAGCCACGGTCACCTTATACCAAACATTGATAAGGTTGTTTGATAGCCAAAGTTAGCTAGTACCAAACATTGATAAGGCTGTTTGATAGCCAAGGTCACATAATACCCAACATTGAAAAGACTGTGATAGCCATGGTTACCTAGTACCAAACATTGATAAGACTGTGATAGCCATGGTTACCTAGTACCAAACATTGATAGGACTGTGATAGTCACTGTTTGCTAATACCAAAACACTAAGATGTAAAAAAGATTCTTGTAGTTTTAAATTGTCAAAAAATTTTGTTACCATTTATTCGATTGCTTACGAAAGCCCATTAGGCTCATTTTGGTAGACTAAAAAAACTTTTTTTCGCGTAAAAACACGTAACATTCGCGTAATAACGCGTAACTTTCGCGTAATAACGCAAAACTTTCGCGTTATAATGCGAAACTTTCGCGTGATAACGCGAAAAATATCGCGTAATAACGCGAAAATTATCGCGAAATAACGCGAAACTTATCGCGTAATATCGCGAAAACATACTATATAATGAATGTTTATATTTATTTTCAATCATTTTTACCAAAATGGAAAAGGAAAAGGATTTTTTATACATTTTTTTTTAAGCATTCGTCAGATGAAGTAAAAGACAAAATGATTTGAGAAAAGGTTTAAAATAAACAAAGCAACATCACAAACATCAGAGTAATCCTTTCTTTTCGTCAATCGTAATTTTTTCAATGTCTTTTTAGTGTTGAATTGCTTATTATGATTCTATTCAAAATTGCTAGAAAACTTAAAATCTCATTGTTTGCAAGTCCAACCTCAAAATAGAGCTGTATAAGTTTTTCGGTTTCATACTTCATTTTATAAAACAAAAACGTAGATACCTATCTTACTTTTAAGATATACATGTAGTTACGCATTGTGAAGAAAAAGTTCTGCGCAACATATTATATAAAGAATTTTTCGCGTAATAACGTGAAAGTTTCGCGTTATTACGATATTTTTCGCGTTATTACGCGATAGTTTCGCATTATTACGCGATAGCTTCGCGTGCGTTATTACGCGATTGTTTCGCGTTATTACGCGACAGCTTCGCGTTATTACGGGAAAGTTACGCGTTATTACGCGAAAAAAAAATTTGTTTAGTCTACCAAAATGAGCCTAATTATATAAAGAAAGTTTCGCGTTATTACGCGATAGTTTCGCATTATTACGCGATAGTTTCGCGTTATTACGCGATAGTTTCGCGTTATTACGCTAAAGTTACGCGTTATTACGCGAAAAAAAATTTTGTTTAGTCTACCAAAATGAGCCTAATGGGCTTTCGTAAGTGCTCGATTGATTGTCCTTAAAGATATCGGTTATATAGACAGCTAACAGCTAACACGAAGAATCATTACAAACTGAAAAATACTAATTTCTTGGGTTTTTTAATTTGTGTATCTTTGTGATATTTCAGGTAATCATTCAATACTTTGAGCCTACAACGACGATATGTTTAATAGTCCCATGGTTTAGAGAATTAGGCTTTGCTGTAGTTTATGGTGCATTAACGTTAAAAGTATACAGGTAATTAGTTACATGGTTTAAGGATATACTTACTAGATGAGTATGATATTAATAGCAAAATGGGGGAGTGGTCCCTTGTACGGTGGACCTATTGACCGATGCGAATAGAAGGGCATCAATGTTTATTTATTCAGGTCACTTGTCTCCAAAATGATGTTTAAATCTGACAGCAACATGACAGACTGGATTCTTAAAAATGTTTACTGTATAAAAAGAAAAATAAAGTAAATGCATTCATCTTTGTCAATATAGCTTCCATTCTGTTGCTTGTTTCGATTTTCAGTTTTATCGTTTGGTACAACAATAAACCAAATGACGTTCGACAAATTGTTCTAATCGTTTATGCACTTCTTTTGTGTATAGCTCATAATAATTATCTTTAAATTTTTTTTAAATTATATACAAAATTTGTATGGTGTACTAGCTCATTTACACTTTATTAAATATAATGTAACCGACATTAGGGATTTATTAGTCTCGTTATCTATAAATCAAAAACTTATATATGACATGCTATTGACGCCATTAGGGGAAAATGCCATTAAATTTACATTCAGTAAAAAAATTAAAATTGTTTCAATTAAAATAAACACATTCTTTTGACGGACTTGACTTACCCTAAATTGACTGCTCTAACGGCACGACCGGTGTGTTGCTAAAGGTAGGAATTGCTTTCTCTTCATTTTTTTTTAGAATTCGTGTCGCTGTCTTTCGTTTGTGTATTCTTTTGTTCCAGTGGTTGTCGTATGTCCCATGGCATGACAGTTTTGTATTTCTTCGATTACTAGTGTTTCTTTCAAATTTTTACTTCTATTAAATTAACATACACAATAGAAGAGATAGTAATTTTAACACTAATGAGAAAAGATAGTTTTGTATCGGTTCACATTTGTCTTCTTTGCATTACTACACTTTAAAGCTTTACAGAACTCGGCTTTTATTGTCCAAATATTGTAAACATGTCTTAATTCTAGCGTTTTTTAATTCTCAATATCAATTGTATAAATGGAGGCAAAGGGCGCTTCAACAACTTCCAATGTTGTTATAGCCTATTTGAGATAAATCGGGATAGACGTGCGACCGCTGTAGTGATTTTTAATCAGATTTTCAACGAAAATCCTGGTTATTAGATTGAGGATGGCGGGCGGGGTGGCGCCGTCAAACAGAGGGTTTCCGGTCAATAACTTCAATTTGTATCAACCAACCTTGATGAAACTCATGGCCTCCAGGACCCGCTTGAATCGAAAAACAGGCTTTTGTCATAATATAATTGTACTCTAATATTGCGTCCTTCACACGCTTTGAGAACACATTAGGGTGCTAATAAGCATAGAGCCCGCTGTGACGTCACAATTAGAATTCCGACGTGATATATACTGAAAATGCCCGCTGGCAATAATTCATTCTGGGTATGATGTACTCATTTACACATAGGCTGGGTAAAAATAACCGAATATTAAGGCCCAGCCCATGTGAAAATGAGTACATCATACCCCTCATGAATTATTTCTTAAATGATCTTTACTATAGTGAGATTAACACTTTACTTTCATCATATTTAGTCATATATATAGCATATATACAACTAGTGACAAAGGAACCCGTATGTTCATATAAATTTTAATAACTTTTGCATGCCATGAATTATTATTGTAATAATCCCATGATTATCTCTATACGAACGATGCAAAGATCAGTAACCATGACAACTGTAAACAACGACCTTAGCATACTCACAAATCATTGGTTACTATCTTAGTAATATCTTCGCGGTTTATTAGGTGTAAACAGACCCAGACCATGTTATATCGTATAACTTGTTCAAAAATTGGAAGTATTCCTTAAGTAATTGTGTATTTGATATTTAATTTAGCGGGCTACAAACACGGTGTATCTGTTTAATTCTATCGAATTGTGTTGCTGTTTGTGTTTTATTGGCAACAAAACTCTTTCTTGTAGACCTATTTGTACAACAGAGACGGGGTATCGCTTGAATTGCAAAAGTATAAAATTTGAAAAACGTATATCCGTGGAGGGAGATATTAGCCATTTATACAACTTCTCAAGTTTTATAATATCACATGTTTTATAATTTCATATACATGAGAATATTGTGAACTAATAGAAAAAATTGATGGAGCAATTTGCTGTTCAGCAAACCTTTGTTTACTATTATTCAAAACCTCTCTAAAACTTTAGAGATTTTTGTATTAAAACATAAATTTTCTAAAAGAAAAAATACTATTTACAATATCTTCGAAAGTATAAAATATCGGCTACAAGGTTATAAATGCCGACATCGAAGCTTAACAAAGAACAACTTTATATATCTTCACAGGTGCTAAGACATCTTTTTTATATGTATTATCAGAAGCATTAATCTTTAAGATTTTAGTTGATATTGGTCGACAGAAGCCATAGAAATATTTCCTTGTTTGACAGTATGTGAGATAACAGTGTTTGTTTACATTTAACTTCATCGTCAACAACAATATCTAGTTTCAATAACACACGCTATCTTCTCTATATAAAGTTTTACCCTAAATGCAGGAATTTTTCTTCTATTTCGTGGCGTCAGAGGAAGCCAGAGTACCCAGTAAACACCCCATACATACACCAGGAAAACTCAAAATGTCTGGTCAATTAAAGTTGGAGATCGGGCACACCTTACCGGAAGTAGCTCACAACCCCAATGGCACGCCGATGATAACAGAAAATGTTTATCTCAAGTTAAAACGTTTGATCCGTACAGGAGTGTTGAACATTTCATTATATTAAGCATAGATGTTTATTTGGGAGAACAGCTCTTTTCTTTGTTACGAAAAATGTTAACAGGAACACAGACACTTGGGGTGAGGATAATTTTTATGGAATAAACTGACAATAAATGAGTTTACATTGTGTATTCACTCCTTTGGTATCTAGTATGACATGTCTAATGCGAAATATTGCCTGTAGAAAAATAATAAATTTATCTTTATTATATAACAACAAGGCATGTATGTTATCAAAGTTCTAATTATTTACTGGAATCCCCACGTTTTATTTAAATAGTATACCGTTACGAGTGTCCAGTCAGGAATGAGCTATGTCCGTTTAATATTGTTTTGATAACTACCACTTAACTTCACTATGTTACATCGTATTTTTTTTTTAAATTGGCGTTTTCTAATTTCCAAGCGAACAACAATTCTAACTGTACTGTACATCATGTAAATAATAACAATCATTGCAGATGTTCGTTAACCGAGGTTTTATCTCATTCTTGGTATTTTTGTGGTAACTTATATTATTCAATTAGAAATTATTAAAACAAAGAACAATATAATTTAGGTGTAAGATTGTCCAAAGATTAATGCATTATAGGATGAAATTTTATTAAAAGTTTAACTCAAAAATCGACTCCAAATTTCTCTCTAGAGTCCACTCCATGACTCCAGTCCAAGACTACCTCCTGTAAAATACATAGTGCCATTAAGAAATAGCAGAAATACCATAACGATAATGCTAAATCTTTGGAATTTCAACGATTTCCCCTCCCACGCCTATGCTCGAACTGCATTAAATATCTAACTACGCCACTAACAATAAAGCAATGGTTATACTGTTTCTGTTGTAGGTTATTGGGAGAATTTCAGTCAAGAAAGGCACACAGAGTACACGTGCGTGATAAAGACTTAATGAAATATTTGTGCTGTGTTATTATTGTTGTGCTAGGTTATATGTCTGTGTGGACTACAGTTACTCTGGATCATTTAAGAGAAGGAAAGACAATATTAGATACAGGGATCACACCCGAGGATAACTTAAAATATTTAGTGTGTAAATCTGGATGGTGGGAGTATGTTATAGAAGTTGGTAAGTATAGAAAATACTTTTAAACATAAACAGAGAAAAACGTAAAATGGATATTCGCGACCATAAAGTTGTTGAATGGCTTTGGCAACTTTCCATGTTAAACTAGAAACCATTAACGTAGACATGTTGAGGCTCCAAATGCTTAGATTCCCGGAGCAGATTCTCCTACCAGGGAGCTACCCTGGACCTGCTGGGGGCCTTAAGCGGCCCCCAGACCACTCGCCGAACTTTCAAGCCTCCCCTAACACAAATTCCTAGATCCGCCCCTGTGCTTCCTCGTCGTTTTGACAAAATACCCCAAAACATAATAAAAGAAATAATACTTGGTTTATTGGCTTTGAGTGCCGTTATGTTTCTGGTCTATACTTGGTTTATTGGCGGGAAGTTATGTTTCCTATACTTGGTTATTGGTGGGCCGTTATGTTTTCGGTCTATACTTGGTTTATTGGCGGGACGCCATGTTTCCAGTCTATACTTTGTTTATTGGCGGGCCGTTATGTTTCCAGTCTATACTTTGTTTATTGGCGGGCCGTTATGTTTCCAGTCTATACTTTGTTTATTGGCGGGACGTTATATTTCCGGTCTATACTTGGTTTATTGGCGGGTCGTTATATTTCCGGTCTATACTTGGTTTATTGGCGGGCCGTTATGTTTCCGGTCTATACTTGGTTTATTGGCGGGACGTTATGTTTCCAGTCTATACGTTGTTTATTGGCGAGACGTTATGTATCCGGTCTTTACTTAGTTTATTGGCGAGACGTTATGTTTCCGGTCTATACTTTATTTATTTGCGAGACGTTATGCTTCCGGTCTATTCTTGGTTTATTGACGGGACGTTATATTCCGGTCTATGTGTCGGTTATGTTATATTACAGCAGGCGACCAGCCTACCAAAAAGATATTTAAACAAAGAAAAAACCCGAGAAACATCAACATCTAGAAAAAAGTATTTCAGCAATATACATTAATTTTATTGTATTTCTATACCAATTCTAATCTTTATCAATAATAAATACTAACAAATGTCCACTATCCACTTTGGCCTATCGGTTGTTCTTAATTCTATTCTGCACATTTCAATATGCTATAATAAATGAGTTTCCGAAAGGCCCCGCTACCAGGGCTTTGTCCTGTACTTACTGGTGACCTTAGGCGTTTACCAGACCCATGCACCCTACTGTTTTTGCATCCACTTCATTGAAACTATAGCTACATCTCTGGAAACCAATAATTTATTAATGGATTTTTTGGATTTGTGGTAAATAGATTCCCTTCTAGATTCGCTTCCCAAGGTGGCGTATGGGGGATGCCCTTGCATTTAGTGGGGAAGGGGTTCAGGTTATAATTTGGAAAGCTTGACACAATTACCTAAAAGACAGGACAACAATGTACCAAAAAGTAACAAAAAACAAACAACGGAGGTCATAACGTCTGGCCCCAATCCCACTTTATTGTAATCATGATACTTCAATTTAACACAGAATTAAAGATACCAATGACAGAAAGAAAACCGCTCGAATCTAGTAATAATGTATGGGTTTATACATAAAAAATACTAAATAATTAATGACACAATATCGATTAAATTCAAAAACAGAACAGACTTTAAAATTTATAAAGAAAAAAGCGACAGGTTTAAAAGTTAATTAAATAAACTTTACATTTATTATGTCTATGTTTGGAAAGCAACGCTGTTATTGTATCATCATATTTTATACATTTTATCCTTCATTTTTGTTTGTTTCTTTAAATTATTTTTAATGCTAATTTTAGCAGTTTTCCAGCTATATGAGGGGGCAGTTTTTATTGGGATACAAACTCGAACTACCCCGATGATTCGACAGGAAAACTAGCAGTCGTGGTCAATTACGCTTGGAGTCGAGCACACCCAGCCTAAAGTAACGCTCGAACATGCACCCTCAGTGTGTACATGCCCGTGATCAATAGAATATGACTATGTTAACCATTTTTTGCTTGAAGCTGAAATCATATTTTTTATGTATTGCTTTATGAGATTTCACGCCATTTTTATTATTTTTTCATCTTTATCATCTGGTCCAGTTTTTATAGGGTGAGGAAGTTGGGGTACCCAGTGGGATCCCGGATCTTTGGTAGGAAAATAGAAAATCCTTTTTATGTTTTGGACTATATACTTATGCTGTCTTTTATCATAACATAAATATTTTTCATTTTCTCGTTTCAGCTGAATTGTTATTTTTATGTTTCGGAATATACCTCTGTTATCGTATCAGATCGGCACCATCTGATTATTCGGAAGGTACTTACATTTCTGCAGCAATATGCTATGAGGCAGTCATTTCAACAGTATTTTATGTACTTAGGTAAGTTTATCAGAAAAGTATAGAAGCCGGGTTGGTTTTTTTATTATACAATCCACATGCTATGATAATAAAAGGAAACTATGAAAGCTGGGTTCGGCCATTTTCATGCTTTCGCGGTATAAAATCTTTGGACAAACGCAAAACTTAACGTTAGTCTCCCATAATAAAGTAATAATAAACAAGACTTAAGATAAACACATCATTGCTTCCATATAATGTATGTATAATGCATCATTCGTTGTCTCAGCAGCGACGTTGTTACTTCCGGATACAAGTTCACGTGCGGGAAATTTCTATTCATTTATTTTTATACTAGATATTTGCTAATGAAACTACATCCTCGGAAAACCACGCCCGGTCGCGTTCTCGCTTTGCTACCACTGACCGACTATGAACACACTCGTAGATATTTTCTCGTTTTCATGAATATTCAATAAATTTTATCAGCCAATGGGAACTCTTTTGTACTCTTTATTTTGAAAGTGCAATACTACATGTAAACATGACGACCTTTAAGTCGTATATATGGTTTGCCCGAAAATAATGACAGATATAAATTTTACAGAAAAATCTTTTCCTTAGATGAAGGCTTGCAGTTATTGTCAACTAGTCAATTACTCGATGAATTAAAATTCATCCTTAATGTTCTTCATGCAAACGGCACATTTATTAACTGAAACTACGAGGACTTTTTTTATTAATTAACGCATCGCCGGAAGTACAAGCGACCAATCAAAATAGGTCATTAAATATTCATGAAAACGATTGGTTGCTTGTTGAGTAATGTTTAACAAATTTTCAACTAAATCATGGCATCCAGTTTTTATTATGGGAGGAAGCCGGATCATGAAAAACGAGAAAATATCTATAAGTGTGCTCAGGGTCAGTAAATGGTAGCAAAACGAGAACGCGACCGGACGTGGTTTGGGACGATGCTGAAACTAGCCATTAATGATCATTAACCATTATCATATGGATAAGCACGTGGTATGCTTTTATAGAAACATACAGTATAACAATAATTCTAATGCATTTCTTGATGTAAGGTCAATTCTGATTGGACAACGTGAATAATGTCATGGCATCAATTCAAATATTGATGCAGTGTCAGAAGTCAACGCAACCGCAGACGTTATTTGCGGTTAATAAACAATTCCCATTTTAATGAATTATTTTAGTTTTGTATTGCCGTAGCATACCATAATGCATTTGAAGATTTGCCGGCACCAATTGGTAATTTAATGCAGGCAAATCTTTAAATACAATACAGTTATCTCATGTATTGTGTAATAATTATATGTGTTTAAGATACAGATTTGTGGTGACGTCATCAACCTATCGGGGATTTGTACCGGGATGTTATACTGGGCTATTATGGATTTCTGATCTTCAGTCTGCATCGCATATTCAGAAAATCCATATTTTAAACTAAATATGTAATATATCATCATTTTTTATCAATAATACAACTATTATTATACCCCCCGCAAACTAGTTTGGGGGGTATATAGGAATCACCCTGTCTGTCTGTCCGTCTGTCTGTCTGTCTGTCTGTCTGTCTGTCTGTCTGTCTGTCCGTCTGTCCACATCCCTTGTAAGCGCTTCTCCTCCTAAACCGCTTGACAGATTTTGATGAAACTTTACATGAAGGAAGTACATCATATGTAGATGTGCATGAAGAATTTTCGTCGCTGTCGGATATTATTCAGGGGAGATAATTGGACTTGAAGCGAAGCGGGGGGTATCCCTTTGTGAGCTTGCTCACAGTCCACACTTGTTTTTATTGGCGGAGGACCCTGACTATATATGCTGATCAAATCACCGACTCGGGGGCAGTAACTGGTTAACTGTATCTGTTAGGTTGTGACAAAACAATCATTCTATTTTTATGGCCCTTTGTTTAGACCAGGAAAACAATGAAAACACTTATAAAATGACGTCAAATTGTGCTTCTCTCATAACTGTGCATAACAAAAATAATTGTTTAATTAATTGATAAATTAATATTTGATAAAAATATTCTCATGTAAAGTTTGGTATAATTTTATACACTTCTTCGCTATAAGCGGAAGTAATTTTTATGACAATAAAAATATCATCCAATCAAAAACTTACGCCAATTTTAGGGCGCAATGATAACGAGTTCAATATAGAGACAAGTATTAGCTTTCCTAAAAATCTAGCCGTCTCTAAGCTTTATTTTTCTCTGCGGACAAAAATACGTACTGTTTTTTAATGTTAAATGGCAACGGTGTATTGTTATTATTTACATCACTTCATTATAAGTACACAATGTTTAGATAGCCGAATCAGGCAATCGCAAAATATAGGTCAGAGACAGCAATTGAAGCATGCACTGTGCTAAGCATCTCTAGATGCATCATACAGCAATTTCCGTGTTTCTCCGTTTAACCTTTATGATGCACATTTTATGATAAACATACACAAATCAATGCCTCTTTCCTTTTAAAACAGTTTGATTCCCATTATTTTGCATATTTTTTCCCTTTTTTTTCATCGTAACCGATTCGTGATCGCTTGGCTTTTCTCGAGGGCTACTAACGGCGGTCGGCCTAATATGATTGCTACCGCCCCGTTATCATGCGGGTTTTCATCGCTAACTTTACTCTGCTTATTTGTTGGTCAATCGGTCGCTATCTCCCGATTTAGCAGCCAATCAAGATACAGCACTGTTTATCTGTTATCCTTGAGATACGTTTAGCTTATGATTATTTATCCCGCCTCGCATGCGGGATCCCTTGTCTATCCATCCGTCTGTCCGTCCGTCTGTCGCGCCGTCCGTCCGTACGTACGTCCATACGAATTTCCGTAAAGCTTTTCTCAGAAACCGTACATGAGAACAATTTTGGCTGGGTGGTTCAGTATCACAAGTTGTATGTCGTAAGCGACTTTCAGACCTGTCGGATAACTACTTCCTGTTTGGGACTTCATTTGTACGTACGTACGTCCGTCCGTCCGTACGCGTGAATTTCCGTCAAGCTTTTCTCAGAAACCGTACATGAGAACAATTTGAAATTTGGCAAGGTGGTTCAGTATCACAACTTGTACGTCCTAAGCGACTTTCAGACCTTATGATTGGATGTCTGCTTTACGTCCAGCGAGCAGTATTTCAGCTATATTAAGGACGGACGGGGGCATCTGTGTCCCATGGACACATTCTTCGATTTTTTTATTTTCAAACATGTCTATTAGTTGGTTATTTATTTATTATATTTCTATATTATTTATTATGTATTTTTATTGTTTTCAGACATGTTTACTGGCTGAGTCTTCATCCAGATTATTTATTTATTATGTATTTTGTTCGATGTCAGATGACGGTTACAGTGACATTGCTTCTAGTGTATGGACCAAAAGTAAGTCTGAGCTATACAAATATTTTATTGACGGATTCATGTTTAACATCCAGCGAGCAATATTTCAGCTATATTCAGGTAAGTTGAAGTTAATATGATTATTTTCATGAAGAAAAATATCCAGAGGAGCGATTTATATATACATGTAGTTGAACCACACGAACATGTTTATAACATCGGGAGATTGTGAAATGTGCTGACTCAGACCTGTGTCACAAAATCTGCTGTTTTGTCTATGGAGAGCTCTCTGACGTGCCACACTCCCATCAAAGTCTAAAAAAGCGTTGGATGGCAGAGGATATTAAATGTGCAGACAGCTAGTACTTAACATTGTGCCGATTTGTGGACAAATGAAAGAATTGTTTTTGAAATTAATGTCCGATAACTCGGTAATATTTTGTTACTTATCTTCAGCTATTATATGCCCATCGCCCACCCGAGGATCAGCATACTATAAGGAATCGTGCATATTCATCATCGGACGTACCAGACAATATGGCGCCGGAGACACTTAAATTAAATGTTGGTATCTCTTCAAATGGAGACGTCGATGTAGGGGAGATAAGTCTTGCTGATATGGACCCAGAAGACATACGAGTAAGTAAAAGGCTTACCTAAAATGATGCAATTATTAACATAACAGATGGTGCAAGTCAAATAACGTAGATATAGATCAACTGAAAAGTATTAATATTTTGAGAGAAAAGCATAACTTAAAAACTAAAACATAATTAAGAAGAAATGTTTTTGAGAAATTACAAATTATTACTGAAGTGAGTAATAGTAAAATGAAAACAATATATGAAATAGAAGAATCCATAAAAAAACTATGAAAATAAAGACGAAACATGAAAAAACTGTGTATAAGTTACCACTATAAAGAAATTATAAGAGGACGCTACAAACAAATTAAGAGAGGATAGAATATGTCAAAAATGCTATACAAATATAATTTAGAAGATGAATATCTTTTTTTCTTTGAATGTCCTAAACATGAATCTTTTAGAGCACTTCTACTTAATAATATAAATATCAAAACACTGAATATAAAAAAACAAGACTTATATTGATAAACTAAAATTATTTTAACCTCTGAAGATCTTATGCATGCGGTTGCTCAATTTATAAAAAGTCTTTAGAACTGAGGAATGTGTACTCTCTACTGCCATAAGAATGTATTCTTTACTTTTGTGTTTATTAAGGTCTTTCCCACTACAGTGGAAAGACCTTCCTGTATTTCTTAGGATTATTATTATTAAGGTCTTTCCGTTTTCCAAAAGGGAAGACCTTACTGTATTTCTTATGATTATTTTTTTTTTCTGCCGCAGATGTAAAAAAAAGTGTTCACATATCGCTTCGAAACTTGGCACACTTAACCGACACTACATGGGCTCGACCTGAGTCACCCTGCGAAACCCATCTATTTTTAGAAACGGAGTTATCTCCCCAAACACTGTTTATCGTTGTTTTCAATTAAACTCATAAACCGTAACCGATATCAAAATTCTAAGGTGTGGAAATTGTCACCTGACTCCTGACAATGATTAATCAAGCAAAAATTTTTTTTTCGATCAACTTCCTGGTTACGCGTTTTAGACGCGAAGTTTGTCGAAAACGTCAAAGTTGTTTGATTTCCACAAAAGTAGATATAAGTTTCCTAATTACATATCCAGGATTAACATTTTTTTTGGTCCACTATTTTCAAAATTGCCGCCATTGAAATTTTGTTTTCAGTATAACTCAAAACCATAAAAATTAAAGCAGACAATATAACAGCAAAATGTTCCTCTCATTGAGATCTACATTTGATATATAGGGTCAAAAACTGTGCGACAAACCGTTTTCAGGTTATGGCCCTTGACATGTTTCGGCTAATCAGTTTTTGGCTTATAACTGTTAAACCGTCAGAGATAATATAGTAAACATATGGGTTTTTGTGACCGTCACAACAAGCCCTTCGATTTAAGACCAAAGTCGAATGGTTACAGGCAACCATTTTCAAAATGGCCGACACTGTAAACAGTGTTTATAGAATAACACGTAAACCATACAAATGTAAAGCAGACAATACAAAAGGACAAATGTTCGTCACATCAAAATGTACAAAAAATGTTTCAGGTACGAAAACTTAAAATTTGTCGTTTTTGAGTTATTGCCCTTGATTCGTATTTTGAAAATGGTTTTTGGTTTATAACTTTTTAAACGTTACAGATGATGAATGAAACATAGGTTCATTTGAAAGATAATTAAAAGACCTACAATTTGATCCCAAAGAAGTACATGATTCGGTTGAGTGGTTTCAAAATGGCGCCAAAAACATATCGTAAACTGCGTTATTTGTCAATAACAGATTATATAGTAAACATATAAGTTTTTTGTGACCGATGTGTCAAGCCCTTCGATGTAAGACCAAAAGCAAATGGTTATGGGCAGCCATTTTCAAAATGGCCGACACTATAAACAGTTTTTATAAAATAACACTTTAACCGTACAAAATTGAAGCGGAAAATGCATGGGAAACTAAATCGGAATCACTAACTGAATTCAAATATCATATTTTTTGGCCGGAAGTGACATTTGGTCCATAACAACCGACTGAAAGTCCTTAGCAACCATACATTTTCTCACTTGGGACCACTTGATTTGTACACCAAAACCAACTGACCATAAAGTCATTAGCAACCATATACCTAGACATAACACTAACAAAATGGAGGGAAAGACCTCACATTTGTTCTCTGAACGAATGCGTTTTAATTTATTTTATGTTTATATTTTATCAACCCTTTGGGATAGAAAATGCATCAAATAAAATTGTAGTCTTCCTGAGTATTAAATTTACCCGAATTTCTCTTTAGTGGAAGCATTATTTGCACTGAGTGAAACGTAGTAAACACTCGACACTTCTTTAATATCTTGTCTTATATATAGATCTTATCATTTTTAGTTGGGCCATGTCTCCGCTTGAAAGTCGAAAAAATTGTACCCTTCACACTTGTTAAAGCAGTGTCAAGGATCTTGTATGAAATGTATGGTCTTTATCTGTTTTGTGCTAACTTGTAACATGTCATTGTAAAACTGGGTCAAAAAGATAGTTAGCCATATATTGGAAAAGGACAGAAATCATTAGAGGTATAACCATTGATAAAAATAGGCATTTATTGGGACATTAAATGATACCCCGCCATGTTGCATCGTTTTAATATCCACAAGATTCACTGAATTATTAATCAGCCTACAGGAACAGCTGAGCAGTCCATCTAAGAAGACAATAGTTACCTTGACCTTGGACCTATAAAAATAATTTTAGTTTGACCTAACACTAAACTACAAATTGGATTGTGCTGAAAATTAAACTTGATATTCATTTTATAATACTAACAGCTGTGCTAAGTTTTAACGAAGTCCGTTTTTCAAGTTATGTTATGAAAACTGCCAATTTTGACGATTTTATTTCAATTGGCCTTACTAAAAAACTACGAATGGGATTGTATTGAAAATTAAACTTCGTGTTATAGTACAGCTATGCAACGTTTAATCAAAAAGTGTTGACGTGTTTTTAGGTTATCGCATGGAAATCGCCAACTGTCGAAAAAAAAAATTATTGGCTTAAGTCAAAAACTAAAAATTGGATTGTGCTGAAAATTGAACTTGACCGTCATTTTATAGTTATCATCTGGAAACCATCAGACACGGACAGACGGACAGACACTCATTTCTAAACGAAAGGTATCACATAATACCCCGCCACCAAGGCGGGTCTACAAACTATGTTTAAATACAACTGTAATACAGGAAACAGTAGATTAAAAAAAGAAGAATTAAAAAATAACCATTATCAGTTGACTTACAATATTGCAGTAACAGACATTTCTTTTCTATTGCAGGCTGAACTTAAACGTCTTTATACGCAACTACAAATATATAAAACACGAACAATGAGAAAAGACAATCCGCATATTTCAAAACGAAGGGGAGGCAGAAAGCAAACGCACCGGAGATTTTCACTTCAGGCATTCCATCATAAACATAGACATCACCATAGTGATCATGATCCCCACGATCATGAGATGTCGAAAACACCCGAAGAATCAACGAACAGTGCCGAGGCAGTAGCGCTAGCATTTGAAAGTGCTTGCGCGAATCGGTGTGATGGGGACGGCCATGAAAAAGAAAACAAACCCAGAGAACAATGCACAGTCACTTTCAAAATGGGACTGAAATAATACAATATCAATGGTCTATATATTTTTTCTACATAGCATAAAGGTGCATTTAGTGAAATTATGAATGAAAAGCTGAAAAAGGCATGTGCATCATTAGCACGACTAGCTGGCGTTGTTTCCAAATATGTGAGGAAAATGTCGTCCGATGAGCTCCTATTCTAGTTCACGCTTTGCAGTCAGTATTTTAAAAATAGGATATTGTCAGCAAGCTGATAATTTGAAGTTGAAAAGTAAGGCTCCCACAGAGACCAGAACGCCATTTTTGCAGTATTTTTGCATTAATTCAAACTTATCTAGCTTCGAAACAAAACTGTTTTCAACGAATATATTTAGCCTCAATTTATCAATATAATAATTCAGAATCGGCAGCATTCGACAATAGATGAAGAACAACTTTACACATCTTACGGATGTTTGCTAGAGCAAGTTCAAAACGAGGCTGTCATGTGATTAGAGTTAAATACTGGAACAAAATTAACATAAAATAATCATGATATGTAAATTAGATATTTTTTGTTTATTGAAGCTTGACAGGAAACAGATCTCTCAGGATTTTTCATAAGTTTTGTTTGTGCACTCAAAAGCTATAAAGGCATATTTAACTTTTTATAATTTCTAAGTTGGCCTTAAGTGTATGTTGGTAATGAGATTATTACTAAAAGAACGTGAGGGGGTTGGGGCGGGGTAAATCTGCAGAAAATTTATTATGTTGGAATGGATGACACCAAAGGATTTCTTAAATCTGTCAAAAGATGAAAAACAAGACCAGTGAACATCCTTAACGATAATCCCACCTAGATTACAGAACTATTGCGAAAATCGACAATTTTACTAAAGGGAGATAACTAAGAGATATCTCCTAAAATGCGAATTGTCTCCCTTTTAAGATCATTTGGTCATTGTGAAGTTTACATTAGAATACATGTAACTCATAACGTAAGTTAATCGTTTAACAAAGTGAGAGAGTGCTTTACTTTATTTTTTTTATAAATTCATTTGAAATAGTTGAATAAAGAAACTTGGCTATCAGTACTTAAGTGCTTTGAGAGTAAGTTCAGCAAGTCTTATTATCGACTAGATCCATTTTGAAAAAAAATCTAAACAAATTCCTGATAAATATTTTTCTTGTTTCTGTTATCATGATTAGATTTTGCTAATTTGTGTGCAAGTAAATAAGATTATTCTTCCTGGATTATATTTATATCAAATTTTAGGGGTGGTTTTGGTTTTTTTTTTTTTTTGGGGGGGGGGGGATATATAATATGCACTTAATTTGCAGAGTAATATAACTCTTTGCTGAAGCTTCTACAATGCTTAAAAAAATAGACACAATTTTTTTGGATACTGCATCCTTGAATTATTTTATTTTGGGTCCTACAAATGTTTTAATAAATGCTTAGATAATTGTTCAAAATTTATCCAAGGTTAGAACTTGGTCTTTTGATGCAGTATTTGTCATTCATCCAAGTTTTACTTTCAACCATACTTTATATTCCACAGGAAAATCTGGCAAAAAATAAACAAATAGTAAAAACTTATATACAGTACTTAAATATTTTAGGTATCAGTTGCCATGTTTTAGTTATGTATCATAAGATAAGCTTACTTAATTTATGAAATTAAAACTATAAATATTGCTTATTAACTAACTTCACCGTTTCTATTAGTTGTAAATATTATAAATGACTTATCTATGTAAGTAAAACCATATTTTATAATAAAATTATATAATTCAGTATATTATTGATATGTGTATTCTTCCTGTTAAATTGAAATCTCTGTCTTATTTATTAGTCCCCTACAGACATTGGTGGAGGAGACTGTAGCATTTTACTTCGTTTGTTTTCGAATTTCCAAACTTTTTTTTCAAAACGGTTGCAAATAATTTGGTATGTCAGTTAACTATTGCGAGGTACAGATTAATTTAAAATGTCGTTCCGGTCGGACTATTATAGACGAAGTATGGCCCTTGGAATTTTTGCCGGTAGAGGACTCAGTAATTCCCGGGCCTTTAACGAAGGTAATATCCATAATTATTAAATCGCACCAGGGTTATTTTTCCGGGGTCTACAGGACCGAGGAAAAATAACTCTTGATTTAATAATTTGGACACTACCTTAAGTCGATTAAAGGCTATAACTGTATTATTATACTGAACTGAACACAAACAAGAACAAATGGACTTTATAGACATAACTGCGTAACCCTTTTACATTTAACGCGCTTTTGCACGTCGAACAAATAACTAGTTATTTTGTCTACGTGAAAATTCCTAGACAGTTATTTTACCCACGTGCAGTTTTGAGCAGGAAAAGCAGTTATTGCTCATAAAATCTAATTTATTTTAGTTCTAGTTTCCATAGTAAAGTATAATAATATCCATACTGGTTTAATGTCAAGGTTTAGTTAGAAATGTTAAGAAATATCGCATAACTTTAAACTTTTCCAGTATATCTGGTAATTTTCTTTTAATCTGCTTCGGTCATAAAGGGTAAGAGAAATTCAGAAGTGAGTAACCCGAACCCTATAAAACCATGGGTGCACTCAGTTGAGTTACTTAATTGTTTCTGCTTTTGCTTACATTTGTATAACTGCTATTGCTTTAGAGTTTGATATTGGGCATTACTGTAGAACAAGTACAATTTTGTTTCCAGTCAATGTCTTTACAGTGGTGTAATATGGTACAATGTGACCACAAGATTGAAATGAAAGTAGAAAAATCATTCTTAAATTTAAGGTTAAATTTCTAGAAAAACAACTCATGGACTGTTGTCCCCATTTTTATGAAATTTAGTCGTATGTGTGTTATGCCCATATATATAGTTTCAAGTGAATGAAAAATTTTTAAATAAAACATTTAGGTGTGGCTCTGATAGGTGGTATAGTGATTGGTAAGTTAGACGATGTCCCACAGGTGTGGCTCTGATATATGGTATAGTGATTGGTAAGGTAGACGATGTCACAGGCGTGGCTCTGGAATATGGCATATATAGTGATTGGTAAGGTAGACGATGTCACAGGCGTGGCTCTGGAATATGGCATATATAGTGATTGGTAAGGTAGACGATGTCACACAGATGTGGCTCTGGAATATGGCATATATAGTGATTGGTAAGGTAGACGATGTCACACAGGCGTGGCTCTGGAATATGGTATATATAGTGATTGGTAAGGTAGACGATGTCACACAGGTGTGGCTCTGGAATATGGCATATATAGTGATTGGTAAGGTAGACGATGTCACACAGATGTGGCTCTGGAATATGGCATATATAGTGATTGGTAAGGTAGACGATGTCACACAGGCGTGGCTCTGGGGTATGGTATATATAGTGATTGGTAAGGTAGACGATGTCACAGGCGTGGCTCTGGAATATGGTATATATAGTGATTGGTAAGGTAGACGATGTCACACAGGTGTGGCTCTGGGATATGGTATAGTGATTGGTAAGGTAGACGATGTCACAGGCGTGGCTCTGGAATATGGCATATATAGTGATTGGTAAGGTAGACGATGTCACAGGCGTGGCTCTGGAATATGATATATATAGTGATTGGTAAGGTAGACGATGTCACACAGGCGTGGCTCTGGAATATGGTATATATAGTGATTGGTAAGGTAGACGATGTCACACAGGCGTGGCTCTGGAATATGATATATATAGTGATTGGTAAGGTAGACGATGTCACACAGGCGTGGCTCTGGAATATGGTATATATAGTGATTGGTAAGGTAGACGATGTCACAGGCGTGGCTCTGGAATATGATATATATAGTGATTGGTAAGGTAGACGATGTCACACAGGTGTGGCTCTGGAATATGGCATATATAGTGATTGGTAAGGTAGACGATGTCACACAGATGTGGCTCTGGAATATGGTATATATAGTGATTGGTAAGGTAGACGATGTCACACAGGCGTGGCTCTAGAATATGGCATATATAGTGATTGGTAAGGTAGACGATGTCACACAGGCGTGGCTCTGGAATATGGTATATATAGTGATTGGTAAGGTAGACGATGTCACACAGGTGTGGCTCTGGGATATGGTATAGTGATTGGTAAGGTAGACGATGTCACAGGCGTGGCTCTGGAATATGGCATATATAGTGATTGGTAAGGTAGACGATGTCACAGGCGTGGCTCTGGAATATGATATATATAGTGATTGGTAAGGTAGACGATGTCACACAGGCGTGGCTCTGGAATATGGTATATATAGTGATTGGTAAGGTAGACGATGTCACACAGGCGTGGCTCTGGAATATGATATATATAGTGATTGGTAAGGTAGACGATGTCACACAGATGTGGCTCTGGAATATGGTATAGTGATTGGTAAGGTAGACGATGTCACAGGCGTGGCTCTGGAATATGATATATATAGTGATTGGTAAGTTAGACGATGTCACACAGGTGTGGCTCTGGAATATGGTATATATAGTGATTGGTAAGGTAGACGATGTCACACAGGCGTGGCTCTGGAATATGGTATATATAGTGATTGGTAAGGTAGACGATGTCACACAGGCGTGGCTCTGGAATATGATATATATAGTGATTGGTAAGTTAGACGATGTCACACAGGTGTGGCTCTGGAATATGGCATATATAGTGATTGGTAAGGTAGACGATGTCACAGGCGTGGCTCTGGAATATGGTATATATAGTGATTGGTAAGGTAGACGATGTCACACAGGCGTGGCTCTGGAATATGATATATATAGTGATTGGTAAGGTAGACGATGTCACACAGGCGTGGCTCTGGAATATGGTATATATAGTGATTGGTAAGGTAGACGATGTCACAGGCGTGGCTCTGGAATATGATATATATAGTGATTGGTAAGTTAGACGATGTCACACAGGTGTGGCTCTGGAATATGGCATATATAGTGATTGGTAAGGTAGACGATGTCACACAGGCGTGGCTCTGGAATATGGTATATATAGTGATTGGTAAGGTAGACGATGTCACAAAGGTGTGGCTCTGGAATATGGTATATATAGTGATTGATAAGGTAGACGATGTCACACAGGTGTGGCTCTGTGATATGGTATAGTGATTGGTAAGGTAGACGATGTCACAGGCGTGGCTCTGGAATATGATATATATAGTGATTGGTAAGTTAGACGATGTCACACAGGTGTGGCTCTGGAATATGGCATATATAGTGATTGGTAAGGTAGACGATGTCACACAGGCGTGGCTCTGGAATATGGTATATATAGTGATTGGTAAGGTAGACGATGTCACACAGGTGTGGCTCTGGAATATGGCATATATAGTGATTGGTAAGGTAGACGATGTCACACAGATGTGGCTCTGGAATATGGTATATATAGTGATTGGTAAGGTAGACGATGTCACACAGGCGTGGCTCTGGAATATGGCATATATAGTGATTGGTAAGGTAGACGATGTCACACAGGCGTGGCTCTGGGGTATGGTATATATAGTGATTGGTAAGGTAGACGATGTCACAGGCGTGGCTCTGGAATATGGTATATATAGTGATTGGTAAGGTAGACGATGTCACACAGGTGTGGCTCTGGGATATGGTATATATAGTGATTGGTAAGGTAGACGATGTCACAGGCGTGGCTCTGGAATATGGTATATATAGTGATTGGTAAAGTAGACGATGTCACACAGGTGTGGCTCTGGGATATGGTATATATAGTGATTGGTAAGGTAGACGATGTCACACAGGCGTGGCTCTAGAATATGGTATATATAGTGACGATGTCACACAGATGTGGCTCTGGAATATGGTATAGTGATTGGTAAGTTAGACGATGTCACACAGGCGTGGCTCTGGAATATGGTATATATAGTGATTGGTAAGTTAGACGATGTCACAGGCGTGGCTCTGGAATATGGCATATATAGTGACGATGTCACACAGATGTGGCTCTGGAATATGGTATATATAGTGACGATGTCACACAGATGTTGCTCTGGAATATGGTATAGTGATTGGTAAGTTAGACGATGTCACACAGGCGTGGCTCTGGAATATGGTATATATAGTGATTGGTAAGTTAGACGATGTCACAGGCGTGGCTCTGGAATATGGCATATATAGTGATTGGTAAGGTAGACGATGTCACACAGGCGTGGCTCTAGAATATGGTATATATAGTGATTGGTAAGTTAGACGATGTCACACAGGTGTGGCTCTGGGATATGGTATATATAGTGATTGGTAAGGTAGACGATGTCACAGGCGTGGCTCTGGAATATGGTATATATAGTGATTGGTAAGGTAGACGATGTCACACAGGTGTGGCTCTGGGATATGGTATATATAGTGATTGGTAAGTTAGACGATGTCACACAGATGTGGCTCTGGAATATGATATATATAGTGATTGGTAATGTAGACGATGTCACACAGGCGTGGCTCTAGAATATGGTATATATAGTGATTGGTAAGTTAGACGATGTCACACAGGTGTGGCTCTGGGATATGGTATATATAGTGATTGGTAAGGTAGACGATGTCACACAGGCGTGGCTCTGGAATATGGTATATATAGTGATTGGTAAGGTAGACGATGTCACACAGGCGTGGCTCTGGGATATGGTATATATAGTGATTGGTGGCAGACGATGTCACACAGGCGTGGCTCTGGAATATGGTATATATAGTGACGATGTCACACAGATGTGGCTCTGGAATATGGTATAGTGATTGGTAAGTTAGACGATGTCACACAGGCGTGGCTCTGGAATATGGTATATATAGTGATTGGTAAGTTAGACGATGTCACACAGATGTGGCTCTGGAATATGATATATATAGTGATTGGTAATGTAGACGATGTCACACAGGCGTGGCTCTAGAATATGGTGTATATAGTGATTGTTAAGTTAGACGATGTCACACAGGTGTGGCTCTGGGATATGGTATATATAGTGATTGGTAAGGTAGACGATGTCACACAGGCGTGGCTCTGGAATATGGTATATATAGTGATTGATAAGGTAGACGATGTCACACAGGTGTGGCTCTGGAATATGGTATATATAGTGATTGATAAGGTAGACGATGTCACACAGGTGTGGCTCTGGGATATGGTATAGTGATTTGTAATGTAGACGATGTCACACAGGTGTGGCTCTGATAGGTGGTATAGTGATTGGTAAGTTAGACGATGTCACACAGATGTGGCTCTGGAATATGGTATATAAAGTGATTGATAAGGTAGACGATGTCGCAGGCGTGGCTCTGGAATATGGTATATATAGTGATCGGTAAGTTAGACGATGTCACACAGGCGTGGCTCTGGAATATGGTATATATAGTGATTGGTAATGTAGACGATGTCACACAGGTGTGGCTCTGGGATATGGTATAGTGATTGGTAATGTAGACGATGTCACAGGCGTGGCTCTGGAATATGGTATATATAGTGATTGGTAAGTTAGACGATGTCACACAGGCGTGGCTCTGGGATATGGTATATATAGTGATTGGTAATGTAGACGATGTCACAGGCGTGGCTCTGGAATATGGCATATATAGTGATTGGTAAGTTAGACGATGTCACACAGGCGTGGCTCTGGAATATGGTATATATAGTGATTGGTAAGTTAGACGATGTCACACAGGCGTGGCTCTGGAATATGGTATATATAGTGATTGGTAATGTAGACGATGTCACAGGTGTGGCTCTGGGATATGGTATAGTGATTGGTAAGTTAGACGATGTCACACAGGTGTGGCTCTGGGATATGGTATATATAGTGATTGGTAAGGTAGACGATGTCACACAGGCGTGGCTCTGTGATATGGTATAGTGATTGGTAATGTAGATCATGTCACACAGGTGTGGCTCTGGAATATGGTATATATAGTGATTGGTAAGGTAGACGATGTCACACAGGCGTGGCTCTGGAATATGGTATAGTGATTGGTAAGGTAGACGATGTCACACAGGTGTGGTTCTGGGATATGATATAGTGATTGGTAAGTTAGACGATGTCACACAGGTGTGGCTCTGATAGGTGGTATAGTGATTGGTAAGTTAGACGATGTCACACAGGTGTGGTTCTGGGATATGGTATAGTGATTGGTAAGGTAGACGATGTCACACAGGTGTGGTTCTGGAATATGGTATATATAGTGATTGGTAAGGTAGACGATGTCACACAGATGTGGCTCTGGAATATGGTATATATAGTGATTGGTAAGGTAGACGATGTCACACAGGTGTGGCTCTGGGGTATGGTATATATAGTGATTGGTAAGGTAGACGATGTCACACAGGTGTGGCTCTGGGATATGGTATATAAAGTGATTGGTAAGGTAGACGATGTCACACAGGTGTGGCTCTGGGATATGGTATATATAGTGATTGGTAAGTTAGACGATGTCACACAGGCGTGGCTCTGGGATATGGTATATATAGTGATTGATAAGGTAGACGATGTCACAGGCGTGGCTCTGGGATATGGTATATATAGTGATTGGTAAGTTAGACGATGTCACACAGGCGTGGCTCTGGGATATGGTATATATAGTGATTGATAAGGTAGACGATGTCACAGGCGTGGCTCTGGGATATAGTATATATAGTGATTGGTAAGTTAGACGATGTCACACAGGCGTGGCTCTGGGATATGGTATATAAAGTGATTGATAAGGTAGACGATGTCACACAGGTGATTGGTAAGGTAGACGATGTCACACAGGCGTGGCTCTAGAATATGGTATATATAGTGATTGATAAGGTAGACGATGTCACACATGTGTGGCTCTGGGATATGGTATATATAGTGATTGGTAAGTTAGACGATGTCCCACAGGTGTGGGTTTTAGTGGTGGTATAGTAATTGGTTACGTGAACGATGTCACATGGAGGAGCGGCTCTAGAGGTGATATAGCGATTAATAAGGAAGACGATGTCACACAGGTGCGGCTTTTAGTGGTGGTATAGTAATTGGTTACGTGAACGATGTCACATGGAGGAGCGGCTCTAGAGGTGATATAGTGATTAATAAGGAAGACGATGTCACACAGGTGCGGCTTTTAGTGGTGGTATAGTAATTGGTTACGTGAACGATGTCACACGGAGGAGCGGCTCTAGAGGTGATATAGCGATTAATAAGGAAGACGATGTCACACAGGTGCGGCTTTTAGTGGTGGTATAGTAATTGGTTACGTGAACGATGTCACATGGAGGAGCGGCTCTAGAGGTGATATAGCGATTAATAAGGAAGACGATGTCACACAGGTGCGGCTTTTAGTGGTGGTATAGTAATTGGTTACGTGAACGATGTCACATGGAGGAGCGGCTCTAGAGGTGATATAGCGATTAATAAGGAAGACGATGTCACACAGGTGCGGCTTTTAGTGGTGGTATAGTAATTGGTTACGTGAACGATGTCACATGGAGGAGCGGCTCTAGAGGTGATATAGCGAATTTCTTGTATCTCGTTTTAGGGTGTGGTTTCATATGGTTTTATCAGTTCAAGGTGATTGCGCTGCGATGATTATTGGATCCGCCTATTACTGACTAGTGGAGTATGATACCCAAACATTTTCACCAACAAACCAACTTACACACTACAGTAATGGAAGCGGGATCGTTTGCATGCGATAAAACCTGGTTTGACCCACTATTTCTGTTGAAATGCCTGTGCCAATTCAGGACCATTGCTGTAGTTACTATATTTTGGGTTGTTGTTTCTCAAGTTTGCAGGTTTCTTAGACTTTGATTTTTTATTGTCTTTTTGTCATTTTGCCAGGGACTAGTATAACTGACTCGATTTATAGGTTCCTTTTTGACAGTTTCCTTGGTGTTCGGTATTTTGCTATTGCCTTCATTTACAGTTTCCTTGGTGTTCGGTATTTTATTATTGCCTTCATTTACAGTTTCCTTGGTGTTCGGTATTTTATTATTGCCTTCATTTACAGTTTCCTTGGTGTTCGGTATTTTGCTATTGCCTTCATTTACAGTTTCCTTGGTGTTCTGTATTTTGTTATTGCCTTCATTTACAGTTTCCTTGGTGTTCGGTATTTTGCTATTGCCTTCATTTACAGTTTCCTTGGTGTTCGGTATTTTGCTATTGCCTTCATTTACAGTTTCCTTGGTGTTCGGTATTTTGCTATTACCTTCATTTACAGTTTCCTTGGTGTTCGGTATTTTGCTATTACCTTCATTTACAGTTTCCTTGGTGTTCGGTATTTTGTTATTGCCTTCATTTACAGTTTCCTTGGTGTTCGGTATTTTGTTATTACCTTCATTTACAGTTTCCTTGGTGTTCGGTATTTTGTTATTACCTTCATTTACAGTTTCCTTCTTGTTCGGTATTTTATTATTGCCTTCTTTTACAGTTTCCTTGGTGTTCGGTATTTTGTTATTACCTTCATTTACAGTTTCCTTCTTGTTCGGTATTTTATTATTGCCTTCATTTACAGTTTCCTTGGTGTTCGGTATTTTGTTATTACCTTCATTTACAGTTTCCTTGGTGTTCGGTATTTTGTTATTACCTTCATTTACAGTTTCCTTGGTGTTCGGTATTTTGTTATTGCCTTCATTTACAGTTTCCTTGGTGTTCGGTATTTTGCTATTACCTTCATTTACAGTTTCCTTGGTGTTCGGTATTTTATTATTGCCTTCATTTACAGTTTCCTTGGTGTTCGGTATTTTGTTATTGCCTTCATTTACAGTTTCCTTGGTGTTCGGTATTTTGCTATTACCTTCATTTACAGTTTCCTTGGTGTTCGGTATTTTGTAATTGCCTTCATTTACAGTTTCCTTGGTGTTCGGTATTTTGTTATTACCTTCATTTACAGTTTCCTTGGTGTTCGGTATTTTATTATTGCCTTCATTTACAGTTTCCTTGGTGTTCGGTATTTTGTTATTACCTTCATTTACAGTTTCCTTGGTGTTCGGTATTTTGTTATTACCTTCATTTACAGTTTCCTTCTTGTTCGGTATTTTATTATTGCCTTCATTTACAGTTTCCTTGGTGTTCGGTATTTTGTTATTGCCTTCATTTACAGTTTCCTTGGTGTTCGGTATTTTGCTATTACCTTCATTTACAGTTTCCTTGGTTTTCGGTATTTTGTTATTGCCTTCATTTACAGTTTCCTTGGTGTTCGGTATTTTGTTATTACCTTCATTTACAGTTTCCTTGGTGTTCGGTATTTTGTTATTGCCTTCATTTACAGTTTCCTTGGTGTTCGGTATTTTGTTATTACCTTCATTTACAGTTTCCTTGGTGTTCGGTATTTTGTTATTACCTTCATTTACAGTTTCCTTGGTGTTCGGTATTTTGTTATTGCCTTCATTTACAGTTTCCTTGGTGTTCGGTATTTTGTTATTACCTTCATTTACAGTTTCCTTGGTGTTCGGTATTTTGTTATTACCTTCATTTACAGTTTCCTTGGTGTTCGGTATATTGTTATTACCTTCATTTACAGTTTCCTTCTTGTTCGGTATTTTATTATTGCCTTCTTTTACAGTTTCCTTGGTGTTCGGTATTTTGTTATTACCTTCATTTACAGTTTCCTTCTTGTTCGGTATTTTATTATTGCCTTCATTTACAGTTTCCTTGGTGTTCGGTATTTTGTTATTACCTTCATTTACAGTTTCCTTCTTGTTCGGTATTTTGTTATTACCTTCATTTACAGTTTCCTTGGTGTTCGGTATTTTGTTATTACCTTCATTTACAGTTTCCTTGGTGTTCGGTATTTTGTTATTACCTTCATTTACAGTTTCCTTGGTGTTCGGTATTTTGTTATTGCCTTCATTTACAGTTTCCTTCTTGTTCGGTATTTTGCTATTACCTTCATTTACAGTTTCCTTGGTGTTAGGTATTTTGCTATTACCTTCATTTACAGTTTCCTTGGTGTTTGGTATATTGTTATTACCTTCATTTACAGTTTCCTTCTTGTTCGGTATTTTGTTATTACCTTCATTTACAGTTTCCTTGGTGTTCGGTATATTGTTATTACCTTCATTTACAGTTTCCTTCTTGTTCGGTATTTTATTATTGCCTTCTTTTACAGTTTCCTTGGTGTTCGGTATTTTGTTATTACCTTCATTTACAGTTTCCTTCTTGTTCGGTATTTTATTATTGCCTTCATTTACAGTTTCCTTGGTGTTCGGTATTTTGTTATTACCTTCATTTACAGTTTCCTTCTTGTTCGGTATTTTGTTATTGCCTTCATTTACAGTTTCCTTGGTGTTCGGTATTTTGTTATTACCTTCATTTACAGTTTCCTTGGTGTTCGGTATTTTGCTATTACCTTCATTTACAGTTTCCTTCTTGTTCGGTATTTTGCTATTACCTTCATTTACAGTTTCCTTGGTGTTAGGTATTTTGCTATTACCTTCATTTACAGTTTCCTTGGTGTTCGGTATTTTGCTATTGCCTTCATTTACAGTTTCCTTGGTGTTCGGTATTTTATTATTGCCTTCATTTACAGTTTCCTTGGTGTTCGGTATTTTGTTATTGCCTTCATTTACAGTTTCCTTGGTGTTCGGTATTTTGTTATTGCCTTCATTTACAGTTTCCTTGGAGTTCGGTATTTTGTTATTGCCTTCATTTACAGTTTCCTTGGTGTTCGGTATTTTGTTATTGCCTTCATTTACAGTTTCCTTGGTGTTCGGTATTTTGTTATTACCTTCATTTACAGTTTCCTTGGTGTTCGGTATTTTGTTATTACCTTCATTTACAGTTTCCTTGGTGTTCGGTATTTTGCTATTACCTTCATTTACAGTTTCCTTGGTGTTCGGTATTTTGTAATTGCCTTCATTTACAGTTTCCTTGGTGTTCGGTATTTTGTTATTACCTTCATTTACAGTTTCCTTGGTGTTCGGTATTTTGCTATTACCTTCATTTACAGTTTCCTTGGTGTTCGGTATTTTGTAATTGCCTTCATTTACAGTTTCCTTGGTGTTCGGTATTTTGTTATTACCTTCATTTACAGTTTCCTTGGTGTTCGGTATTTTGTTATTGCCTTCATTTACAGTTTCCTTGGTGTTCGGTATTTTGCTATTACCTTCATTTACAGTTTCCTTGGTTTTCGGTATTTTGTTATTGCCTTCATTTACAGTTTCCTTGGTGTTCGGTATTTTGTTATTACCTTCATTTACAGTTTCCTTGGTGTTCGGTATTTTGTTATTGCCTTCATTTACAGTTTCCTTGGTGTTCGGTATTTTGTTATTACCTTCATTTACAGTTTCCTTGGTGTTCGGTATTTTGTTATTACCTTCATTTACAGTTTCCTTCTTGTTCGGTATTTTATTATTGCCTTCTTTTACAGTTTCCTTGGTGTTCGGTATTTTGTTATTACCTTCATTTACAGTTTCCTTCTTGTTCGGTATTTTATTATTGCCTTCTTTTACAGTTTCCTTGGTGTTCGGTATTTTATTATTGCCTTCATTTACAGTTTCCTTGGTGTTCGGTATTTTGTTATTGCCTTCATTTACAGTTTCCTTGGTGTTCGGTATTTTGTTATTGCCTTCATTTACAGTTTCCTTGGAGTTCGGTATTTTGTTATTGCCTTCATTTACAGTTTCCTTGGTGTTCGGTATTTTGTTATTGCCTTCATTTACAGTTTCCTTGGTGTTCGGTATTTTGTTATTACCTTCATTTACAGTTTCCTTGGTGTTCGGTATTTTGTTATTACCTTCATTTACAGTTTCCTTGGTGTTCGGTATTTTGTTATTGCCTTCATTTACAGTTTCCTTGGTGTTCGGTATTTTATTATTGCCTTCATTTACAGTTTCCTTGGTGTTTGGTATATTGTTATTACCTTCATTTACAGTTTCCTTGGTGTTCGGTATTTTGTTGTTGCCTTCATTTACAGTTTCCTTGGTGTTTGGTATATTGTTATTGCCTTCATTTACAGTTTCCTTGGTGTTTGGTATATTGTTATTACCTTCATTTACAGTTTCCTTGGTGTTCGGTATTTTGTTATTGCCTTCATTTACAGTTTCCTTGGTGTTCGGTATTTTGTAATTGCCTTCATTTACAGTTTCCTTGGTGTTCGGTATTTTATTATTACCTTCATTTACAGTTTCCTTGGTGTTCGGTATTTTGTTATTACCTTCATGGGCAAAGCAGACGATATATATGTCTGTTAACGTTAAGCATCAACTCGAATACAGATGAAATTTTGTTATTTATTTTTAATCATCTTTTTATGTAGTACAAAAAAAGAAGTAAACGGGTTACAATGTAACAATACAATAAATTTTAATCTAACAAAAATAAAATTTTGTATATTTTAACAATCACAAACAGTTTAGTATTTAGTCATTATTAATAACATGTTTAAATAAAAGCAAATACTGCAGGTCAGCGATAAGTTAATATAAAAATGCATGTACATGTATCGTACACTGTAAATAAAAAATAAAAGATCTGATGATATGTAAAATAGTGATAAAAGACATCGTACACAGTAGATCAAAGATTACAATGTAAACAAAAAAATACACATCCATCGTACACCAGTAGATCAAAGATTACTTTGTAAACAAAGTAATACACATCCATCGTACACAGTAGATCAAAGATTACATTGAAAATAAAGTAATACATAACTGTGATAACGACGGTGTACATTTTGTCGTTTTGTTTGTTTGGGTTATCGAAACCGTTTGCAATTTTTCAACTATTCCATGTATATATTATATATGGCTTCAAATTTTTTGTGGAGAGGGGGCAGGGGGTGGAAGACACAGTACAGTGAAAAAAACCGAGCATTGGCGGGCAAACTGGCATTTCTTGTTGGAGCAAGCCCAACCTGCCACAGAAAGGCTCAATCCTGCAACCTCAGTGTTGACATGCACGTAAGAGATGACCAAGTGACTCAACCTCTCGACCACCGACGTCTGAAGTAGTAGTACATCTAACATACACGACGATTTAGTAAAATAATTTTCTTTTTAATACATAACATCAAAGGACGAGACTAATGGATTGAGATACGACGGAATCACTTACTGTTTTATGATACGACGAAATCATTGTTTTATGATACAAACCAGGAAGGGTAGATGACGTTCGTTAGGTCTCTGAATGATACTGCGTATTGGGATACGATGGATTCAAAGGTGTATGTTTAATAGCAGAATGTATAATGATACGACCGATACCTGGATACAGTGAGTGAAATATTGAATAACAGTGCACGCAATGATACGACGGATACTGGGGACACGATGACGTGCATTTAATTGCAGGACACTTAATGATACGACGGACGGTGTTGATGAAATGGTTTTCCTTTAATAGCAGTACACTCAACGATACAATCGATACCTGGATACAGTGAGTGAAATTCCTAATAGCAGTGCACGCAATGATACGACGGATACTGGGGATACAATAGTGTTTGTTTAATAGCAGTACACACAATAATTCGACTGATACGATGATACAATGGTGTTCGTTTAACAACAGTACATTTAATGAAGGAAGGATTGGACACAGCTGTACACTAACATACAATAATGGAAAAATGGCGTAAAGAAGTAGATACTTTAGTACAACTACTTTAGGTGTATATTATTTTTTGTATAAAATAATTATGAAGAATGGTGTCATGTATCATTAATAACATATTTCAATGGACTTGTTAAATATTTAAATTATAAACATTACAATACAAGCCTATACGGTGTAATGATTTAATGCCCGTATGCACTATGGCGGAGATTCGTCTTTTATTATAATAAAAACATGTTTTTATAATTTTGAAATGCATGTTTAATACAAATTACATGCAAATATCTTACGGTTAATGTCAAAGAGACAGTAAGGCAAGCATCTAAAGTATGAACACAGAGGGTCATGCAGACAAATGTTTCCATATACAGAATTATCTTCCACTGTGTAAATACGGTAAATACAGAATTATCTTCCACTGTGTAAATACGGTAAATACAGAATTATCTTCCCCTTGTAATATGTAAATACATATCTTTCCCTGTTAATGTGTATAAATAGAATATGTCAATAATGATATTAAACTACTTTGTATTATATTTTATATCAAGGTAAAAACAGCTTAGGTGCCAGGTGAAAATGATCAACGGTGTTTCAACAATGAGGTGAGTTTCAGTCTAACTTTTGGGTAAGTTGAGCTCGAATCTAACATGGAGTTCTAGATTTCCATGCAAAGATCTAGTCATCCTAATCTAAATTAAAACTTGACACATAGATAAAGTAGAATATAGCAGTAACAAATGCCTATGCATTGAGCAATACAATGATATTTGCAGATCTGGGAAGATAACTCTGTATCGCCGGAAGTTAATAAAAAGGAAGTCCACTTACAATGTTTACAAAACAGATATTTACACTAACAACTTATATACAAATGTAAAAATAAATTTCTATAAATTAATGAACACACAAATAATTTAGGTTTGAACCATTGATTTTTGATGTCTGGATTATCTCCCCCTAAATAATAATTGTATGGAGGCGCGGCTATGATCGGCTATGTCGATCAGACCTACTGACATGCATCAGTTTATTGTATAGTTCTATATTTATTTAAAAAGAAAAATTAATAGAATGTTAAAGCTGAAATGACGTATATTACGCAAGTTACTGAAATATTAAAACATTGGTTAAACACTTGTATAATAAGAGTTAGTTTGACGTCGGAGACAAGTCATATATCATATAAAAACGAACAAAAAATTGGTCCAATTACTAATAAATAACTGAAATCTCATCCTGAAGTATAATTTATAATACTACACAGATGATAGATTTGTACGTAGGAATTCCTACCTGTAAGAGTAATCGACGGAAAATTATAAATAGCTTTACGTCACCAAGAGTAAGGCAAACGTCACTTACAAAACTAATCGGCATATAAAGCGAAACGTCAAAGAGAAATGTGTGGCAGAATAAACATTGATTTGATTCATTAAAAATGGCTCAATTTCAGAAGGAGTACTTATGTCCAAGGTTACGTTTCGACATGAGACAGAATTTGTCGAGAGACGATTTAGTTATAAAAGGGGGGTGGGGGTGTAATTATCTCCCTTTCATATTGTTGTGACCATCAAAGTCTGATTTCAAAAGCTATCTTCATTTGAACCTTAAGCTAAACACATGTTCAAACGAGATCATGACTTCCAATACCATCAACAGAACATAGCACCATTATTTTTTCTCTCCAGTACAACGTTTGTCAAATTTAGCTATTACCAGTCAGTCCCCAGTGCATCATTATGGTGACCAGCCATACGATTTTGGTCCAAACTTGTACACCAACCGTCTGTTCAAAACTGGAGCCATTATTTGACGTCTGTAGTAATATCTAAAACAAAAGGAATTAGATTAGAGTTATTACACAGATTACCCCTCTAGGCGTTGATTTCAGTTGTATTGTATTGTTTAATAACCCTTATATTATCTCTTTGAAGGAATACTATAATTCAGGGGAAGCAACAACCGTTATAAGACTATATAGTTACGAAGAATGGTGATCAGAGGTTCCCTTAATTTGTATAAGTATTAAAAATCTACAAGTCTAGAATCGTTGGATGTTTTTTTGGAGTTCGGTTCAAAATCCTGAGTTTGTATAATTCTCGCCCATGATTGACAACAAAACAGTCGAAAAATTCCCCAAGTTTTACAATTGGATTAATTTCAGATTTAGTTTTCATTTTTAACTTTCTGTGTTATCATTTATTAAAGATAAAAGAATAGTGTATTCCTTGAAATACGTTATCAGTTATAAAGTTAAAGGGGTACTGCAGCGAACGTCATTCATTATACTTTAACTTAGGACTACGATATTGTTACATTGATTTTTACCTCATTGCTCGGCTCATCTTTTCGTATGTCATTCCTTCGTTATTTTTTATTTTTCCCCACATAGTAGCAATATCTGTTGTCTTGACGATTTTAAATTCTCCTTCCGATTGGTTGATCCATTTGATGTGTGAGGGGTTGAATTCTGAACTCTTCAGAAGGTCAAGAATGAATTCCCACAGTCGTCTGCTTCCACCTTTAAACACAATATTTATTTATTTATTTATTTATTTATTTATTTATTTATTTATTTATTTATTTATTTTATTTTTTATTTTTTTTATTGTTTGTTTGTTTGTTTGTTGTTTCTTTATTTATTTAGCAAATGTAATGTGTGTTTATACCTGTTCTTGGCCTGTCTAAATTGTTATTTTTTGGTGAGTTAAACAGAAGTTCTTCTGGCTCTGGACTGTCTAAATCTCGTACAGTTTCAGGAATACCAACGTTTGGGGATTCTGGAGTGGTATCTGAAATGTATACATGAGAGTTATCTAAAATGTCCGTACAGTTATCTAGAATATATGTAATGTAATTTAAAATGAATTTTTTCTGACGGGCTGATATATACAGTGCACTACATAAAGCTAAAGTATTAGTCCTACACAGCTCTGCATAGCTTTCCAGTGGTAATTAACTGTCTTTTGGTACGTACACGTTTCCATATTGGTTGTTTGTGAACAAGGTCTTCTTACTTTAACATTTTGTTTCGTAATAAAAAATAAATATGATTGTCAGACGTTTAGCATCCCGTTAATCTGGGGCAGAGACAGTCATTGTTTTAGTATAATTATGTGAATAAATTGTGAGAATATGTATAAGTGTTTTATTCTTAATTTCATTACAGAGCTTAATAAAATATTGTATAAAAAATGTTTGTTCTATTGTTAATGGTCACAAGTTTATGTCTAATTGACTAGTTTCTTTGGTTAGATGTGTTGAACTGGGCAGACTAGTCATTCCGAAAAAAATAGGTGTGATAACAAGCTGCCGTTGAAATTGTTGTATATAAATTACAATTATTATTATTAAATTATTCGAAAAGTTCATGTCAAAAAAGTTTGATTCCAAAACAAAAGTACCTCTCTGGAAGGAAAATTCTTGATTGGAATTAGGCGAATTTAACAGGTCTTCTTCATCGTTTAGACTTCCTATGTTGTATGCGTCTTTGCCAATTTTGGCGAACACGTCCTGACCTTGAACCTCAAAAGAGAGACCTAAAAAAAAAAAATAAAAAATAAACGTATTGAACATTTGCCATCGAATTCATATTCAATAGGCATTTCCTCATCGCTGTTTCAGTTTGTATATCGTATTATTAATAAAAGAATATTATTAAATTAAATGTTTAATAGGTTCTTGTATATATTTTTGGGAATGACCATGTAATGTTTATTTAATGTGTTTTCGCGAGTTGAGCGCGCCAGATCCAGCGATCAGACAACAAAACTGGTGTCACGAGTGAAAGATGACAGGACTGTCCATAAGCGCCACGAAAGCACATATTTATGTTAGGCATCCCACCAACCAATCGATAAATTGATGTTTTTGTCTAAATATAGTTGAAATATTGCCCGCTGAAAGTTAGGCATCCGTGTTAACATGATATTTTTCATTACGAATAAAACTTTTCTCTGTGTCTGTATCTGACCAGTGTTGAATTTTGAATAATAACAAAGGATGATGCGTCAATAGGAAAGTTTTCCGAAAGTGACACGTGCATTTCAATATATTTAAGAAATGAGTGCCCCCTCCGCTCACCACCCACCTGTCCCTGCTGTCATTTGTAAATCATCGCCGTCACTTTGTATTTGCCGGTTCATCCAGTACAGTTGATTATAAGGGTTTTTCCAGTTTTTTATACTCATTTCTGAAAAACAAGAAAAAAATACAATCAAACATTCAGCTTTCTTTTTTAACGGTTTCGGGGCATACCTACCAAACAGATCGTTTATAAGGGAGTGTTCATTTAGAGGGGAATGTTCGTGCATGATGATGACTTGGGTATTTAACATTCTGCACTGACAACGTAAGGTCTGTGCGCATCGAATTATCAAAACGTTGTACGAGTTAATTTTCAAATACGATAGTTTTGATAATAATATAGAACTAAAACAACCAAAAACTAGAACGCTAGTACCCGGTTACGACTATCCGACAAAAACAAGTGTATTATATAGCTAACATAACTGAAAACTAGAACGCCATGACAACTAGAACAAATATGTGTTTGAGCTATAAGTAGGTTATAATTTACTGATTATTTACATTTATTTATTTATTTTTATTATTATTATTATTATTATTATTATTATTATTATTATTATTATTATCATACGAGTATCCTTTAATATGACTGCAAAACGCCAGCAAATTCTGTATAACTGTTATAACCCATATATAAATAAAGGTCAAATAGATAAAAAAAATTATCTTTTAGGCAAAAAAGAACTTGAAATATTAAATTTCACCATAGGCTTACGTGCATCGAAGAATATATATTTGATATAATATTAAACGCTGCCGTGAACTAACCTTGTATGTCGAAGAAAACAAGGAAGAATTTTATTATATATCCTCTCCAAAAGATATAAACTGTAAACTTCCAGATCTAAGGAAGAAAACTCCCTAAAAATTGTTATCGCGGAAAGAAACAGATAAATTAAAAATGTGCAAGTTTACACCGTTATACACAAAATATCAATGGTAATTTTCTTGTACTTCGCACAATTAGTCTGCCAATAATTTGTCACCTGGCAAGGTACAGTCGCAAAAATGACATGCTCTGGACGCCATTTTCCCACGATATGCTTTGCTTATTTGTAAAGACGTACGATATACATGAAGTAACACAGTGTAATAAAGATAAACAGCAGAAGATACCGAACGTGTTAAAAACCGAACATTGAAACAGAAATGTGGTGGAAATAACAAAAGGACAAAGACAAACTCATGGTCAAAATGTAAAAACAGTAACGCTCACGTGGTTAAAATGTAAAAAAGTAACGCTCACGTGGTGGAAATTATAAAAAAACAGGACAAAGACAAACTCGTGATCAAAATAAAAAAGTAACATGCACGTGGTGGAAATAAAAAAAAAAGAGGACAAAGACAAACTCATGGTCAAAATGTAAAAAAGTAACGCTCACGTGGTGGAAATTATAAAAAACAGGACAAACATAAACTCGTGATCAAAATAAAACAGTAACATGCACGTGGTGGAAATAAAAAAAAAGAGAGGACAAAGACAAACACGTGGTCAAAATAAAAAATAACATAGGCATGGTGGAAATAAAAAAATAAGACAAAAACAAACACGTGATCAAAATAAATTAAAAGTACGCACGTGGTGGAAGTTAAAACGACAGACAAACACGTGGTCAAAAAAAAGGTTAATATGCGCGTAGTGGAAATTAAAAAAAAAACAAGACAAAAACAAACACGTGATCAAAATAAAAAAAAAGTAACACGCGCGTGGTGGAAGTAAAAACATCACTAATGCAAACACCAAATGTCAAAAACAAACAAATTAATACTCGAGTACCTACAAAATCCTAGAGAAATCAGATTCACCGGTCAACATACCTTAGAATATTGAAAGAATTTTCTCAATAACTTATTATGACAATAAAGGCATTTTTTGTTATTTCGACATTTCAAACAACTAATACTTAATATAAAGTTGAAATTTTAAATGGCTGCGAACCAAGTTTAGAAAAATAGAATATGACAGGTAGACAGACAGCCATTGATATATGAGTAACTATTGGACCGGAACCGTACTATAACAGACTGAAGTCATCTGTAATGTGTTTTTCTAAGGTTGTATTTTGCAAATAAAATATAAATTTAAAATGTATCCATATACAACGTAACGGTAAAAAATATACAGAATAACAATAATGCATCAGATCTTTAACAATTTCAACTCTTACAAGTAAAACATATATTACGATGTTTTGTTGGCAAGAGGTTTAACGCCACCTGGCGTCCAGATTAAGATAATTGTAGAATTAGACAGAACACAAAACAATCGAAGATTGCCCGGATAATCCCTGACTTGAGGGGATGGGATAACCTGCACTCATTGTCACATCAGATTGTAGTTAAACAAAGACTGTACTCTTTCCGGAAGTCAGACCCAAAATCTTACCTCAGTGTTGACACGTTAGTGATCAATAGCAGATTGCTACTTACCGCAACCAGTGTCATAATGCGGTAACATAAAAATGTTTACTTGTTATTACACCTTTTAGAGGTTGGCATGAATTTTGTGTCGAAAAATTCCATAATAAGGAACGTACTTGAATCGTGGTTACCATAGTGTAATTACATACTGATAACGACTTGTGGAGAGGTTTAAATGGGGGTTAAGTTTTTTTTTCATCTAATATTAAGGCGTCCAGTTTTTATTGGTGGAGGATCAGGGCCCGGTTTCATAAAATATCTCAAATTTGAGGATTTCCTCAACTTGTCCTCAACTCAAAAATCGACCAATCAGATTGCTTGAAAATTCAAATTTGAGGAAAAACTCAGATATCTGAGGAAAATCTCAATTTGAGAAGTTTTATTAAACCCAGGCCTGTACTAACTGGTAAAAACCTTCGACATTTGGCGGGAAAAAAGATATCATTGTCAGTTAACGTTGGAGTCGAGCATACGCTGCCGATAGTAAGGCTCTAAAATGCAACTTCAGTTTGACGTGCAATTAATCAATAAGAGATGTCTAACTACTTTAACCTCTAGGCTACAGAGAACCCCTGTTTAAACTAAACAGAGTAGCACATAGTCTCTGATTGTTTTTCATAAAATGTAAGTAATCTATTATTACAGTGCCTATTTAACAACGATAAGTATATACTCATGTGCTCACCTAACAACTATAAGTATATACTCATGTGCTCACATAACAACGATAAGTATATACTAATGTGCTCACCTTACAACGATAAGTATATACTCATGTGCCCACCTAACAACGATGAGTATATACTCATGTGCTCACCTAACAACGATAAGTATATACTCATGTGCTCACCTAACAACAATAAGTATATACTCATGTGCTCACGTAACAACGATAAGTATATACTAATGTGCTCACCTTACAACGATAAGTATATACTCATGTGCCCACCTAACAACGATGAGTATATACTCATGTGCTCACCTAACAACGATAAGTATATACTCATGTGCTCACCTAACAACAATAAGTATATACTCATGTGCTCACGTAACAACGATTAGTATATACTCATGTGCTCACCTAACAACAATCAGTATATACTCATGTGCTCACCTAACAACGTTAAGTATATACTCATGTGATCACCTAACAACGATAAGTATATACTCATGTGATCACCTAACAACGATAAGTATATACTCATGTGCTCACCTAACAACGTTAAGTATATACTCATGTGATCACCTAACAACGATAAGTATATACTCATGTGATCACCTAAAAACGATAAGTATATACTCATGTGATCACCTAACAACGTTAAGTATATACTCATGTGCTCACCTAACAACGTTAAGTATATCCTCATGTGATCACCTAACAACGATAAGTATATACTCATGTGCTCACTTAACAACGATAAGTATATACTCATGTGCTCACCTAACAACAATAAGTATATACTCATGTGCTCACCTAATAACGATAAGTATATACTCATGTGCTCACCTAACAACGATAAGTATATACTCATGTGCTCACCTTACAACGATAAGTATATACTGATGTGCTCACCTAACAACGTTAAGTATATACTCATGTGCTCACTTAACAACGATTAGTATATACTCATGTGCTCTCCTAACAACGTTAAGTATATACTCATGTGCTCACCTATCAACGTTAAGTATATACTCATGTAATCACCTAACAACGATAAGTATATACTCATGTGCTCACCTTACAACGATAAGTATATACTCATGTGCTCACCTTACAACGATAAGTATATACTGATGTGCTCACCTTACAACGATAAGTATACATTCATGTGCTCCCCAAAATCGGACAATATTATTGACTCTTCCGTTTACTAATAGCACTATCAGAATATAAACGTAGACAAGAATTGATTATTTTATAAAGACGACAATTTTTTTTAAAGTGTACTATTCATCTACTTAACAGCCTGCTATGCGAAACAGTTTTCTGCAATGAGGTGATCGTTTTGTCGCCGATTTCGACAATATAAGTATTTCATATGACTTATTTAAACAGTAGGATAGTTAAGAGTTAATTATATAAACATAACTACTATGAACTATATTGTCGCGCATTGATATGGCGTAGATATATTATAAAGCATAAATATATAGAACATACGAACATTGCTCGTATAGCATCTGTGTTAATATTTATCCAATGTTAAAAATATCTCATGTATTTTGAGAGGGATCTACTATTTATAAACAATTAAATAAAATTCAATTATTTATTTAATTTTAAGCACAATTAAGATGTCATTCAAATATAAGATATGCGATAAAGAAATGGGCTAGCTTGAACATGATATAAAATAGATAAGGGGTGCCATAATGATATGTACGACGTTAGAAAAACTTAAACTGACTCACTCATTTTGCTTCCTTCCTTCTGTTTTCAAAATATTTCGCAATGTTAGTTAAAGAGTATTGGTACACACCAGTACCACAAACGAGTCGTACATGTGTTTTCCTACTGTATAAATACAGAATATAAAAATTTCATAATACAAGTATTTTGCAAACCTATTATTTTTTGTCTATAACTTGTCACGATTTTATAGAAAAGTTAAAAGAGTTTAACTTATTTTAAGAATATTTTATTTGTTTTTCAAGAATATTTACTATTGGATATTTAACGACCTTGAAATACGGAAGGTAATTTCTTTTACCTGGAAGTTTGTATGTTTAAGTTCCCCTTTAAAATTTTTGATGTTATCAATTCAAATTAAATTATATAGGACTGACGCTGAAAATCATCCAACACAATCACAAATTAGTATTTATTTTCAAACAGTTGCCGATGGCAACAGAATTTTAGAAAAGTTTCCCACTAAATGCAATTGCCAATAATGTTTTTCAAATTGTGATGCAAACATAAGACAATATTAGTTTACTAAACATTCCGGGAAACATTTCCTTATAAATGTTTGACTTTATGCTTGTCTTATTTGATAAATCCATAAAGTGTTTCTTATTTTCTAATACCGGAGTTTGGTTATCAAAGTATGTAAAATTGATCACTACCTAAATATAGCGGAAATATTTTCCGATGAACGTTAAACAACACAAAATTAATCATACTCTGTATCAAAAAAATTCTAAATAGCCTTCTAGAAATAAAAATAATGTCTTGCAGCAATGTTTATAATAACAACTCAAAACTAAAACTAAATTATTCTATCATAATATGTATCGAATCCACACTAATAGTTCATTGCTTTGCAGATTAAGCATAAAAAACTTAACGCCTAGTAGTCTAGAATTCGCAATTGCTATACATAAAAAGTTATCACGCGGCGCTAGAGAACACAAAATGACTCACTATACTTACTTCCGTTTTTTGTTTGTTTGATTGAATGGTGTTTTAGGCAACTTTCGGCAATAATTTGTCAGCTATACAATGGCGTCCAGTTTTTATTGGGGAGGAAGCCCGAGTACCCGAAACAAAAATTTCCAACCTTGCGTAGGAAAAACTATAGTCGGGCACACCTTGACCGCAGTGATACTCGAACCCGCAACATCATATTTAGACATGCACTATACGAACTACCTCAACCATTCGTCCATCGAGGCCCTTACTAACTTCTGAGCAAGACCAACTGTCACGTTGTTCCTTATAAAATGGAATTTCACAACATGATCACTTTAATGCGAGAAAAAATTATTCTTTTTGTGTTCAAATCATTGTCAAGGTAGTTAACCATCTTCTACTCACTGCTAGCGCGTCAACTATTCTAGAATCAAATTTTTAGTTCGAGTGCGACTTCGGGAAGGTTTGTTCGACTTCGAGATCTATTGAAAAGAATTGCCGATGGTCGGTGTTCTCACAACTTACTCCGGCTTCTTACTGAATGGCATGACTAAAAATGCTGACAGTGGCAAGAAACCACAAAGAAACAATCTACTACTGGAAAAACAAAAACTGTTCTATTCACAAAACATAAAGTTAAAATTCCACATGTGGGCAAGGAAAATAAAAGCCATTATATAAATAGAGGCAATATTCAATTGACCTCTAAAACAGGACAACAAACCACTTAAAGCTACGGAAAAAATTCATTTGAAGACAACAACAATAGCAGCATGAACTAAGGTTATAGAACGACCAAATATATGGAGAAGAAGCTACACATTTGGAGTCGTTAAAAATTTTCTTAGCTGAGAACTGATCTTTTTTTTACCCTCAGTTTTAGCCAGTTAAGTTGCTATGGTTGTTTAAGTATTAGATAAAATTCTTTGACTTCAAAACATTCCATTTTTGGCACCCTTTTACATCCTACTAGAATAATTTTTTTTCATGCGCTGGAAAAAGATTTTTTTTATTGTCATTTTCGGCATTTTGCATGGCCGTTGTGGTGTTTCTCGTTTTTTTTTTTTTTTTTTGGTGATTCGTCGTTCCCGATTCAGTATCGGCAAAACGTTTGAAACCATACCGTTTTGCTCGCTCTCATTTCGATGTTTCAAGTGACATTGACAAATCATTACATTATCGGCAAAACGTTTGAAACGAACGAATATTAACCTTTTCAACAACGATGTTACAAAGGACATTGAATATTTAAATCCCACGAGGAGGATGGCGAAAAACTATCTTCTTTTTTAAAAAAAAAAAATAAATTCCCTCCCTACCTACCCACCTATTTCAGCCCTGAGTCGGCAACATCAAACTAACAATATTTTAATCCTGGCCTAAATTTCATTTGTTTGCCGTTTCCGGCCGACTCTCCCTTTTACATCCGACTAGAATAATTTTTTTTCATGCGCTGGAAAAAGATTTTTTTTATTGTCATTTTCGGCATTTTGCATGGCCGTTGTGGTGTTTCTCGTTTTTTGGTTTTTTTTTGGTGATTCGTCGTTCCCGATTCAGTATCGGCAAAACGTTTGAAACCATACCGTTTTGCTCGCTCTCATTTCGATGTTTCAAGTGACATTGACAAATCATTACATTATCGGCAAAACGTTTGAAACGAACGAATATTAACCTTTTCAACAACGATGTTACAAAGGACATTGAATATTTAAATCCCACGAGGAGGATGGCGAAAAACTATCTTCTTTTTCAAAAAAAAAAAAAAAATAAATTCCCTCCCTACCTACCCACCTATTTCAGCCCTGAGTCGGCAACATCAAACTAACAATATTTTAATCCTGGCCTAGGCCAAAGAAAAAAAAAACCAAAATGTAAAATATCTATAATCGCTGCAATGAATCCCTTTTGTTATTCCGGACATTCAAACGCGTCTTTTTAATTAAAAAGCGGTTTACATAATGGACAGTTTAACATGGTGTTTAAACACAGACAAAGGGCAGCAGTTTACATAATATTTTAAATTACGTATTTAGCAAGAAAAAACCCACATTATTACCAATGCGCGTATAGAAAAGGGGTTTTTAAGTGATGGAAGAGTAAAAATAAATAATAAATATAATTTTCGATAGATTTCTCCTTTTTTTATTATTTAAATTAATTTTTTTATTAAGATTGACTTGTCCATTATGAAGAATAGTGAGACATTTTAAGACCTGTTGCGGCGAGTTTTAAGTATCTGTTATATTTCAAATTTATAAAGCAGCTTTTGAACTGGAAAAAACAAATCAACAATTAAGTCAAAACAAACGAAAATATTAATTTGTGACTCCACTAAAAAGACGGCCGAAAATACAAAGAGTAAATATGTATAAGACGAGGCTGCGAAATAATCTACATGACGTCATAACAGTATGCATATCGTCTGTAAAATTTTGACAATGGAGATGAATATGAAACAGACACCTTTACAAAAATAAATAAATAATGACCGCGTTTTACTTTTGGATTGTATATCTACAGCTCGAATACGCGGGTTGTTTACAGTAAACCTTTTATAGAAAATTTCAAATAAAAAAAAATCCCAACATTTTTTTTTAAATTAAAAAGAAATATGCTGCCAAAATTGTCATTAGTGTTTCTAAGCTGTGTAATTCACACGCATAAGAAGCGCGATTGTATAGTTAATTTTGTTCTGCTTTAAAATTTCGGTTTTAATCTAAAAATAACACATATTTCTAAACCTTCGAAGTAATGATCAGAATATTGTTATAATTTTTTTTGTTACATCTGTTTTTCTCTAACTTGTTTTTTTTCTTTTTTCTTTTGTTTTTAGGTTAAAAGCGGCTGAACGTCTATTTCAAAAATCTTCCACATATATTACGGCGTCCAGTTTGTATTCAGGGTGGGGAAACCGGCGTGCACAGTAAACACTCTGACGTTCGGCAGAAATTTAAGCAAACACAAAATAAACCGAAAAGAAACGGCATTACTCATATTTCTGTAACACGCGATTACTGATTTTAGAATTTTATTTTTTAATTCAGAAAAAAAAAACAGTTGGACAAAATGGACAAAACATTGATAGCAGGGACAGGGAAGCATTTTGTTTCATTTATCTAATAAATAAATAAACGCGTTTCGTCTTTACATTTTAAAGCATTAGCACATCATATAATGTTTATTTCAAGTTGTGTTATTTCATAAGTAATATTCTTTTTAAATTTAAAAATTAATAAAGTAAAATATGTTTCAACTTTCGCAGAATAGAACAGCATTTTAATACGATATTATTCATTTGCAATTTACAAAGTTATTACTTTAGGATTCTTTCACAAAAGCATTTTTGACATTGCAAAGTACTTAGTTCGACGATCTTATGTTATTAATAAGTAACAAATTAATTAAATAATTACAAAGCTCGCGTATTATAAATGACTGGTATTCGGGCGGCTTATTGCGAAGTTGTTTTCAGTAAAAAACCCTGTTTGTTTACAATATATTTGTTTTTCTTTGATCAAATATATAGGGGAAAATTAAACTTACTAAAGAGCATATAAAATTTTAATATATCATAATATATTCAAAATATTTTTAAAATATATTTATGATATTTATATATTTCATTTCAATAAATTGAATAATAAATGATAAAATGATAAATTAACTTATAATCATAATGATAAAGAGCCATGTTACAACGACATAAAATATAAAACAGAAAAATAGGAGAAAATACTTTCATGCAAAACATAAAAATATATTATTGCGTACATTAGTGGTTTGATGCTTAATTCATGACCTGCGGTTCTCGGCAAAGGAGTGTGTGGGGAGATCTGGTGTGCCACTGCCCCAGCCAGAAGTTAGAAAAATGTTTGAAAAATTTGAACTAGTTCGGGCATTTCTGGCTCTTTCTGAATTTGGTTTGATGAGTTTGACGTCTGCAATAGAAATTTGTTAGCTCTCGTCTGCATCCTATGGTATTGTAACAATACATTTAGCTAAATAATATTTCCATTCTCGATAACAACAATACTTTTTTGTATACAAGGGGGTGCGATTGCAACCAAAGCACCTCCGGTTACGAGAGAAAAATCTTACATGAAGTCTCCATCCATTGTAAACCAAGTATGGACGTATAAAGTAATTCAAGGTAACTTTGTTTTCGAACAAATCAAGTAAAACAATTAGAGTATTTCGCATTAAACTTATTTTGAATATTTTGTGTTTTTTTTGTAATATTATGTTAAACTAATACTGTATTTTATGAAGAAATGGACAAAATATATTAGCAATTGTCTAATGCATTATTATTACATATGAACACCAGTTTCATAAAAGAATAATCCTTTCTAACCGCCAATATGTAAAACAAGTTTCTGCATGGCGGCCAAATTCTGAATTCATTTGCATAACATGTAGATGATAATATAATAGTCTGACAAAATCCGGTTAAAAACTAGTTTGAATATTCCATTTGCACCACGAAAAACGTTTGACGAATATGTCTGTATGTGTTTAAAAGATACTATACTCGCCTATCGGCTTATTTGCGACGTCAGATCAAAGTCGGCCATCTTATTTTCTCAATGTTTTGCGGAGACATTTTGTTGCGCCAGCTTCTAAAAAGCTAGCGTGAATGCAGATTGTGAATGAATTGTGAGTCTACCCTTTCACCTTGCAATCGTAATCCCTCCGAGAAATCCTTGAATAGCAATATATACATGAAGCTAAGTTGTAATGAACCCCGCGACCATATTTCTCAGTGCCATAATTTCAAGAAAATTGAGGCCACACGATTACCACAAACCAATTTTATATGTGTTTGCATGTACACACGCCATAGGTAATTAGGGCTTAATGTATCAGTAATATTTACAGGTATTTGGGGCCAAATTTATCGGTACTATACACATGCAGGTGTTTGGGTCCAATGCCTCGGTAATATAAATTAAACTTAACGTACTACTTACATTTTACTATGTTTCAACGACATTGCATTAATATTACATCTCTCTTTTTGGTTAAAATATAAATCTCAAATCTGAGAATTTCTGGATGATGAAAATTTTCAAGCGCAATAATTTTAAGTTTTAGGTGGGAGATTACGGATGTTCCCAGTTTTAATCCATGAGGGGAGGTGAAAATTTTCTGCAAGTTGAGAACAAAGTGTGCAATATTTGCTTGTATTTGCACCAACAATTATCCACATTTTAAATCAAAGCATATATACAAAAAATACGAAGCCCCCCCCCCCCCCCCAAGTGGGAGATTTAATATTACTTACCTGGCAAAAACAGTTGGAAGTTAAGATAGGAAATTACCCTTTACCTCACATATAATAAATGAGTTCCTTCCGTTAGCAAATATTTATATTAATACATTATACTGCCACGAAAGTTTTTCTTTTTTTTTAAATTACTGCAATACAATGTTGATAAAGACGGATAACAAAAAACATAATTAAACCCAAACAATTTAAAAATACTCCTCCCCAAAATATAGATAAAACTCTACCTCAATGCCCCTCCTCTCCTCCTTCCCTTTAAAGTCATGGGGGTGAATATCTGTATCTGCATCGGTCTTAAAAATAATGTTTTAGTTATTGATTTAAAAAGACAAAAGTGCATTCCACGAATTAACCCCCTAATTCGTAGAATAGAAGTTTTTACCTGGAAAAGGTAGCCTTAAAAACAAAAAAGGTAAGTGAGCAAAGATTAAATTAAGAAAAAAACTGAAGTAAAAATATTTTAGAAATTCAATATAATGCAAAGGAAACAACAATATAAAAAAATGTATTTTATTTTTGTAAATATTTATTGGAATGAAGTTAATTATAGCACTTCCACCTTAATTTACTTCCTCTTTGATTGAACCAATCGTACATAATAATTTCGTTCTCTTCCTAGTGGGGTTCAGCTTAAAAGAATGTCATACTGGTTAATAATCGAAGGTTTTCCTATTAATGAGCAGGGATAAGTTAAGCCGCAAAACAAATGAATTACCTTGCATTTAATTTGATAAAAAGAGGAGGGGCACTTGTCAAATATTTCAGGTACATTGACTTGGTTGTTTTGTTATTCACTGTTTTTGTATATAATTCAGGTTGATAATAACCAGGCATTATTTCCAAATATTTAACAAATTATTTGCTAAATAAAAATATAATCTTAGTCCATTTAAATATGAAATAAAATATCAAATTTGAATAGTTGTATGACACCATTTTCTGTTTATGAAATTACGTCTTATTTTATTTAAGGTGTGCTGCGCGATAATACGTAGGGGATATTATATGTGTATTCCATTTTGATAAGTAAAAAATAATAATTTCACGGGGGCGATATCATTAACTTAACCAAGCTGTTCCATATTCCCATAATGAATTTTGAAGGAGTAAGGAAAATTGCTTAAAAGTCAGAAGTTTCCAAAAATGATTAATAGTTTATTTAAAATAACCATTTAAATGCATAAACTTATTTAAAAAATAGTTCCGTTATTGTATTGTGAAGAGTACAGTAAGGTCTTAAGTAATTTATTTATTAACTCGGTCGTAAATATGTCAAAAGAAAGCTCCTTGCGGGTGTGGGGGTGGATATATACCATAACTTAATTAGTTGCGTCTACCAGCTTTCCTCTGGAAAATCAACTGGTCCGCCAAATACCTCAAGCACATATATATAAATGATATTGTTGAAAAGGTTCATCTGAAATTTTGTAAAATTATTCTCCGCCTTAAATCTTCCACGCCAAGCTGTATGGTTTATGGCGAACTTGGTCGTTTTCCAATAGAACTCGATATCAAACTACGAATGATTTCATTTTGGGGCACGTACATTAATCGGAAAAGATTCTAAACTCTCTGCAGTTTCATATAAATTGTTACTGAATTTATCAAATAGTTCTAACTTTAGTTCTCCATGGTTCAATCATATAGAAACAATGAATGTGGCTTGTCGTTTATTTTTAGAGACCAGTCCTTTTTAAATATTACATGGCTTAAACTAGTAGTAAAAAATTGTCTCCAAGATCAATTTAAACAAACCTGGTTAGCAAGTACTCAAAATACTCCAAAAACTCTAAATTATCGATTATTTAAAGAATCCTTAAGTTTTGAGCGTTATTTTGACATATTAGATGACAGAGATTTATTTACTTTTTGCAAATTTAGAACTTTAAACCACAGATTGCCGATCGAATCTGGACGGTGGAAAAATATTCAGCGAGAGGCTAGAACATGCAACCTTTGTAATTCAAATGATCTTGGAGACGAGTTCCATTATTTGTTAAAATGTGCATTTTCCTCTGAAAAAGGAATGTCATGCATTGACAAAAAATATCTTAAAAATGTTAATGTTATAAAATTTAAAGAAATTATGACTACAACAAAAAAGTCTAAACTACGCAAATTGTGTTCATTCATTAGGGAAATAAACAAAAATGTATGTTTTCTCGGCTAAGTCCTGTTGTTAATTGTTGTAAATAGTGTACATAGTTGTTAACTTGTGTTGTTATGTATTTATGCCTGTATACCATTGTACCAACAAAGGTTTATCAGAAAAAAGATATATATATATATATATATATAGCGGACGCCATGATGTAGCTGAATAATTGGCGTGAGCGGCGTAAAAATCTCATCAGACTTAAACAATCCCTATGAATTTTTTTCTTAAATATTAGCAAGTTCTTTATTGTCAACATTTAATATACTATTCATTTGGTAATATATTTTTTATATTTAAAAATGTGCACCCTGCCGAAATTCTGCTTAAAACTTATCACCGTGGCCCAGCTAACTATCAACAGGAAAGGTATTGTGCATCTGCCCATCCATCAGATAAATAATGTCCCTTAGGGTCATGTTACAGACGTGCCTATAAGGTATTGATAATTTTCTAACCATTATTTCGCCATTTAAATTAATAATATATTTCTTAGCTGTGAGTCGTATATCTTGCTTCTAAAATTACAGAAAGTGACCATAGAAAACACACTAAAACCACGAGTGTTCCGTAAAGGTAGGTAATTCGATTCTTTAAGCAGATCGTCTTGTTGGCCTAGAAAACTTCCGGAAAAGCAACACTATCAAACTATGGTGCGGAAATTACGTTGTTTAAAGATTAAATACTTCTTATACACACGCAATGCAGACTGACTCTGTAAACAGTGAAAAATTTCCTTGAAATCCACAGTCATTACGCCAAAGATCCACATTCATTATTAATAAAAATCAACAGCTATCATGCCTAAAAATCCAGTCAATATGCCTAGTTTTATTGGTTGTTTCTTAATTACATAAATTCTGTTAAACGCTCCTTATTTAAATCAATCAATGAATCAATCAATCAATCAATCAATCAATCAATCAATCAATCAATCAATCAATCAATCAATCAATCAATCAATCAATCAATCAATCAATCAATCAATCAATCATAAGTAAATGACTTCAGTACGAGGTATGTCTATAGAGTGCATATAAGTTACAGATTCACTTTAGATGCGTAATTGTGTACCAGCAGGACTTTTACTGAAACAGCATCAATATTCAAACTGGTTAAACCTGTCGGTATTTATAAAGGCGCCAAACGGTATTAGTACTCTGCTGCGTCTACACTTAGCAAACTCTGACGTAATAAGAGTAATGATAAAACTCAGCCTTGTAGTAATACACATGATTAAGTTGAGACAGAACCAGCTGTACCCACTAACACCCAGACGCTTCTTATGTTGTAGACATGAATGGTCGTTTTTTCTTGTTGGTTTTAGTCTGGACCTTAACGCCATGTTTTATTCGAGGTAAGGTTTCTGTTGTTTTTTTTGACTCTTTGTTTCTACAAAAATTTAGATGAAAAAGGTTGTCTTTATTGTTTGTTTTATGAATGGTTTTCTGTATAACTCAGATAAAAGTTTAAACAAGATAATATATATGTATATAAGTGTGTTTTTGGATTTTAGGTCAAACTGAGATACCAGAACAAGACCTTATTAAATTGATATTTTCCAACTACAACAAACTAGCAAGACCGGGAACCAGGGCTATCCCGACTGTACAAGTAGACCACACACTCTCACTTCTTCGGATTGTGGCCTTGGTATGGTTACATATATTTAAAATATACCTTTGAAACAGAAAACCACGCGCTGGTTTGAGCGTAATATCGTGTTCAGGAATGTCTGAACTTGATACACTGTTCTTACTGGTTTTTAGCTAATGCAGTATTTCAACCGGTCTGAACCAATATATTGTTTACCATAAAATTGAAACATTCGATCGGATCAAACAAGTTTTACGTTTCGTTTTCTGCTTATGATCTTTTCCTCTGTTCATCTATATATCTACTAATTTATCTTTAAATAAGGGATCCCAAACATTAACGGCGGAAGTCTGGCAAGCTATCCAATGGAGGGACACGAGACTGCGATGGACGCCCAGGAGTCACTATGGTATAGAGTCTCTAAGTATTCCTTCTGAAAGCTTATGGACACCTGACATAGTCCTTTACAATAAGTAAGTATGACAGTAACTATATTTAAAGCTAAGCACAATAAATTCTCCCCCCCCCCTACTAAATACTCCATACTTTTCCAGTGGCAGTCATAATTTTATTACCTTTTTCTGTTGATTTTAATTTTTAATTGTTCTTGTTCTAAAGAAAAATAGCTGAAATAATGCTCGTTAGACGTTAAGCAAATGTTAACCAGCTATTAAATGAATACAGAGAAAACGGGGCTAGGGATAGCAGAGCATACATCTTTAGACGGTAAACTTCGTGAATATGTTAAACAGTTGGTCCTATTGCCCCCCCCCCCCTTCCACAAAAAGAAACATTCAGGGTATTTAAGTACGAGTAAAGATACACAAACTTTTTTTACAAAGATAAGGCTATATGTAAAAGTAATCGGTTCAACTGAGTCGACGTGTCTAAATCTAAATATGTACTTGTGTATGCTTGAAGTAACGGTGTCGCGAAACTTGTGGTAGATTGTCGCTTCCGGTAACAGACTTAATGTCGGATAGGAAGTTGAGTTAAAATATTTTAAATTAAAATGTGTTAAAATATTGTTTAAGTAATTTAATCAATCAATCCGTCAAATTTCCGTATATTGACGGATTGATTGATTAAATGGTTGCTACTTCCATCGAGCAGTATTTCAGCTAATTTCACGACGAGAACAAGGTAACAATTTGGGAAAGAATATCGACTAATGGATCGTAAACTTTTGTCAAAGCAGTATTTACCTTTGTATAGCGGCTACAATGAGGTTACTCTTTTCGACGATTACAGAACGTGGCATTCTCCACACATTATGGTCCGCGCTTCTGTAGTATGACAATCGCCACGACAAGTTGGTATCTCAAGTCCGCCAAAGTTCGTATTACACATGTTTACCTTGATACGATTGACAGAACTTCAGACATTTTAACCTAACGTTATTTTGTCTGATACGAACATGTACGGGCAACTAGCGCATTAGTGTTAGCATAGTAATCAGCCCAGTTGCCTGTTTTGTGTACAGAATGCAAGTCAAAGAAAAATTAAGAATAAAAAAACACTCAAAAACAAATACACAACAAACTTAAAGATACGCACCCCCTACTTCTCCGGACACCGCTTTAAAAATAGCGAGAAAAGGAGTAATGGACATAAAAGTGCCGCATTATCTGGTCTAGGTAAGACAAGCTTCACAGTCTATTGTATACCGGTTGTTCACACATTCTCCCCCTAACGGAATCGAAGTATATACTCAATGGTCGTAGCATGTACAGTTTAAAAAGGCGTAATCAGTATATATAGTATTTGTACTCGTCCAAATCTAACCGCGATGTACGAATGTTTTTAATGGAAAGAATGCTTTTACGAGGTTATAGGAACCGAATTAGGTCTATGTAAACCTCTAATGCAAATCTACTAGTAACTTAGTTCAGTTGATAAAGCAATGGCTTATGGTGTATAAAGATTAAACAAATTATAAACTTGGTGGCTAATGGTGTGGCATACCGGTTTCATTGTCCAGCTCTACAGTATAGATGTTAGGGATTCGAGCCGAGTTCTAGAGTATATGGCTCTTGTCCGTCCCCAACTCTATAGCAGCTGTCGCGAGTTCGATGCCAGTTCTACCGTAGATTGAGACAAGGTCTACCGTTACAATAGCTAACTTTTACGTGTCTCGATTAGCATTTACATGTCGCGGGTTCGAGCCCAGCTCTACCGTAGATTGAGACAAAGTCTACAGTTACAATACTAGTAGCTAACTTTTACTTGTCTCGTGTAGCATTTACATGTCGCCGGTTCGAGCCCAGCTCTACCGTAGATTGAGACAAGGTCTACCGTTACAATAGCTAACTTTTACCTGTCTCGTGTAGCATTTACATGTCGCGTGTTCGAGTCCAGCTCTACCTTAGATTAAGACAAGGTCTACCGTTACAATCGCTAACCTTTACGTGTCTCGATTAGCACTTTCATGTCGCGGGTTCGAGCCCAGCTCTACCGTAGATTGAGATAAGGTCTACTGTTACAATAGCTACCTTTTACGTGTCTCGATTAGCACTTACATGTCGCGGGTTCGAGTCAAGCTCTACCGTAGATTGAGACAGTCTACTGTTACAATAGCTAACTTTTACGTGTCTTGTGTAGCATTTACATGTCGCGAGTTCGAGCCCAGCTCTACCGTAGATTGAGATAAGGTCTACCGTTACAATAGCTAACTTTTACGTGTCTCGTGTAGCATTTACATGTCGCGAGTTCGAGCCCAGCTCTACCGAAGATTGAGATAAGGTCTACGTTACAATAGCTAACTTTTAGTTGTTATACGTATTTACAGTATAGATGGAGCTTAAAAACAACATCTACAGCGATGTTAAATGACGTTGAACTCCCGTACAACATAACATTGTAACTTTGTTTGTTTCCCATAAAATACCCGCAAAAAAGGCAAATGTTAAAGTGACTTTTGTGTTAAATATACTTCAACACCTTCAAACAAGGGCATAATCTGATAGGGTCGCTCATATCACGGCAAAGAGTTTAGATTACTGAGATGTTATTGTTAAAAACCCAAAAAGAAATACAGTAACAATGAATTCAATGCATCGTTCAAATAAATATGATCTAAATATATGTTATAAAAGTTTTCTGATATAGGTTAACTGGGAAAACCATGTAAATCGTATAATAATTTATTTTGTGTACTTCCCCCGATTGTTTACGCTTAAATGTCGTTTCTATTATTGAATATTGAATGTTGTTTATAAGGATACATATTATAGACACATTGTCGTTTTTTATGGTGCAAGAATGTGAATCAACCGATGATCCCACCGCCATCCGTTTGTTGTTATGATCCCTCTGCCGTGGCTTTCTGTATTTCGGGAGAAAACGTCGGCTGACATCTGCTTTGATGTGTTTGTTGTTAAAGGTTTTTTATGTCTTGTTCAGCAATCAGAACCCAACCCCACCCTCAACCGGAGGACCTGAAAACTGTTTGGAATAATTGAAGAGTAAGGTTCGAGCACCATGACCGCTCGTTAATCACTTGTCGATTTCGCTAATTACCCACTCGGTCCTTACTTATTTGAACTTCTACCTTTGATTGTTCCCGCTGGAAAAACCATATCTTCGTTCATGTAGAGACAAAATAAAAAACTATTAAATGATTGATTGAACAAATTTCTACATGCTCATGTAAGCAATGGAATTCAAAACAAGTTTTAACAACATTATTCCTCTCCCATAAAGTGATAACAAGAAAAAACATATTATGACGCTAACTAAAAAATAAACAGTAACAAACAGGAATCCGGAGTAATATAAGATGTGCTGTGTAATTTGATAAGGTATTTATTGAAACGTTTTTTTCGTTTGTTGAAGGAATGAACGCACAATCAACATTGGTGTTGTTCTCAGTAGAATGTTCTGCGTCGCCAGCCAGTCTTAGTTCTATCCTTAGATTATAACCTAATCGGAAACAGATTGATTGATTGATTGATTGATTGATTGATTGATTTGCTAGCAGATAGTTCGGATTAGTGTCATAGTGGAATCATGTGTTTAACTGCGGACTTTTGTGCTAGCCGATTGGTTGGATCAGTGTCATAGTGGGATCACGTGTCTTACTGTGGACTTTTGTGCTAGCAGATAGTTCGGATTAGTGTCGTAGTGGGATCACGTGTCTAACTGCGGACTTTTGTGCTAGCAGATAGTTCGGATTAGTGTCATAGTGGGATCACGTGTCTAACTGCGGATTTTTGTGCTAGCAGATTGGTTGGATCATTGTTATATAAGGATCACGTTCTAACTGCGACTTTTTTCTTAAGTGGGATTGTTCAAAGACGAACTTTCAGAGTACAAAAAAGCCAACGTATTTTAAAAAAACTCGGTCAACTCACAAACTAAAACAGAATATTATGTTAAGATCATGGGAAGATTTATAGTTAATTGACCAGCTTTACTCATTCATCAATAAATATGTTGTTTACCATTAAATTGTGTCTAATTTTTTTTTGGAAAAAAGTAATGACCACCCGTTGATAGTAAAGTCGTGTGTTGTTTTAGGCGTGGACAAATTTTATATGGGTAAAAAAGTTTACTATAATCTATACTCCCTGACCTTAGGCAACCATTTGTTACAATTATTTTAGAATCAGGTTGTAAGCTCTAAGTGTAACATGTTATGCTTCAGTGACGGCAGATGAGGCAAGCCCATTTAGTTTGCGTGAGGACCCCCCCCCCCCCCATTTCCTCTTAATTTTGTAACACACCTGATAGTATATATCTATATGGTAGATTATTATTTTTTAGCGCTGGTGATGAAGTAAACCGCAGGATCCGTGCGACGGTGTACTTTCATGGGATGGTCTATTTGGTCTTGCCATCTCGATTGGTCAGCTACTGTGACGTCAGTAACCCGGATGAGAAAGGAGAACTACATTGCAAATGGAAATTTGGATCTTGGACCAATAACGGTCTAAAAGTGAACCTAACAAATTCTAGATCTCCAGATGTGTCCAACTTTGAACAGAACTCATTTGTTGATGTTTTGAAAGTAGATTCAACAAGAAACGAAATTTACTACGAATGTTGTCCGGAACCGTATCCTGATATAACCTACAAGCTAACGCTAAAACGCAAACAGTAGAAGACGACGATAACTCTATGGTACAATAGTACGGGAGTTATAGTATGGTGTGTGATAGCACCAGTACTAAGGAATCCGACGAAGTTTTCCTCAACCTAACGCCACATACATTTTTTAAGTTAGCTGAACAATGTTTTTTTTAGCTTTTAAAAATGTATTAATACAAAGCTATTATTATTCTAACTAAACCTCGAATATGACACTTATTGTCATTTAAGCACGATAAATTACGATAAACGACACCGACGATTTTAAATACAAAAATATAATTTTCTTCTCACGTGTGCAACACTCTATGCATACGTTGTTTTTATTTATTGATCAGATATGGAAGAGCTCAAGCAGTGTGTATACTGATTTTTTAAAAACGTCATCAATTTCTTCGGATAGACTAATAAGCTGAGGTATAGGAAACGGCGTCTCGTAAAACGCATTCAACAAATCTTACTCCTGGTACCATTCTTTGGTTGATAAATATTCTATGTCTGTAGATAGTTTTCCCAATTTTTTATAATTTATTACATAGTGATTTTGCTGCGATGATTATTGGATACACCTATTACTGACTGGTGGTCTATGCCACCCAATCAACACACCAAATTACACACTACAGTAATGGCAGTAAACATTCCATAGAACAGGACTTAACCTACCATTTATATTAAATTCTGAACCAAGTCAGGACCATGCTGCAGTTGCTCATTTTGGTTTTTCTTTCTCGAGTTTGGACGCGGTTTTTTCGACTTTGCTTTCTGGATTGACTTTCATGACAGTTTCCTTGCTGTTCCGTATTTTGTCATTGCCTTCATTAATATCTTTTGAATAGATTATTGTTTTCTAGCACAAGCATTTTTACAAATTAAATTCGGAATAAAGACATAGGACTTGTCTGTACAGTATCATGCTTGCAATAAACGCCCCCTTCTCGACTGATTTTAAACGGAGGAGAGAAATATGCTGACTTATTATAGAAATATAGAGGCAACATGCGGGATGGCGAAATAACTATTCGCTGTAGCAAAAAAAATCGAACCATGAGTAACGGCGAAATAAACAATTCGCTTAAGCACCTACCTTGGGTAACGGCAAAAAATCCCAATAAGCTGTAATTAGAAACTAACTAGAGGTGACATAGTCCGAATTTTACTGCCGTTATAATCCTAAGTTAGTTTTGTGATTTGTCAAATAAACCTTTAGCTTGCCCAAAAGTAAAAGAAAAAAAAGTGAGGGTACGATTATTCGTTCTATAGAAGACACATACCAATAAAAGATACATAAAGATACATTAGTCACAATAGAAATAAGACCACAAGACAAAACTATATGAATTTATGATCTTTATGTAACTATATTACATGGTAACTGTTTGTATCTATTGAAAGATTGGACAAAATTAAAATTGTCGTTTTGATTGACAATATTTGTGGCGGATGTTTTGTTCAAAAGAATTATGTTCGTTTCTCGGAATACGCACGCGTGTTTCAATAGAAGACATAGAAAAATATTTTTTTATCAACCAAGATTTTAATTTGATGACAAAATAACAACGATGAACTATCTGTTAAATTATAGAAATTATATTGCAGGGAAGTAAGATATCTGTTGCGAAGGGATAGAATTGTTTGCTGTCTACGGCGTTTTTATATCAAATTACACCGTTGATTTGTCAAGGGCCGGTACGGTGCCATTTTGCTTGAGTTTTCTTGACTGCCATATAGCAAGCAGGCGATAAGCATCATACAGTTAGACATGTAATCATACCGGAAACCGCGCACGTGCAAATTGCCAATGAAAACAGATTCGGGATGATGTCCACTGATCGTTCAGATTAAATATTTTTTTTATAAGAAAGTTTCATGAAACAAAGTCACAAAAGATATTTTCTAATTCATGACTTGTTTACAGAGAAACACGTTGTATCTTACAAAATACAGAGCAGTAAGAAAGTTTGTTATATAGAATTTTTAACCAAAACGTTAGAATGGACCTCAACATGATAACATTAACAGATCTAACCGAAGGTAAGGTCGGAGGTTTTGTCCGGGTAACTTTGTCTTCCTTCTCCAATAAAAACTCCACGCTTAAAAAATGCTGAAAATGGCGTTAACCGCCATTTAAACAAGAATGCAAACAATATACTGATCTAATGATATATTTATTACATCAAAGAATATTTACATAGAACTCGGCAGTCAACCATACATAAAACTATTCAGCAACATGTTCTAGACATTCTCATACAACATTGTTTTTACATAACGATGGTTCTGATTGGACAAAATTAAAAAGGTAATAGTATCAAATCCACATTTGGTTCCGTGAGATTAAAACACAAACTAGTCTCGATCATCCAGACGCTTAATTACATTTGTGCGTCTGGATTCATTTCTATATTGAACTCGTTACCATTACGCCCAAAACTGGGCGTAATTTTTGATTGGATGATATTTTTATTATCTAAAAAACTACTTCCGTTCATATCAAGAAGTGTATAAAAAATTGTGCCAAAGTTTACATTTGAATATTTTTATAAAATATAACTTTATCAATTAATTAAACAAATATTATTGTTGTGCACAATCAAGAGTGAATCTGAATGTGACGTCATATTATAAGTATGCATGGTTTTCCTGGTTTAAAAATAGGGCCCTAAAAATAGAATCATTGTTTTGTCTCCACCTATTGGTAGCGAAATTACAACAAGGTGATCCCAGACGCTATTGTATATGCGTCTGGGTGATCGAGACTAAACACAAACACGACAGTATTTCCGGCATTGTAAAAATCTTTAATGTATAAATGTTAACAATTGCTGTAATCTGTATGATTTATGATTTGATGGCTGCAAATATAGAGTTGCGACCCTCATTCACCGATTAATGTCTACAATTATTAAAATACAATAATTATATATTAATTATAAACAAATGTTAGAAACACAGCAAATATCACTGGAGGTCATACACTTCAGTAGAATACAAACTCATTCTGCGATTTCGTATTGAGTATGTACTCTCACTGGAGACCATCCTCTTTAGTAGAATACAGACTCATTCTGGGCTTTCGTACTGAGTATGTAGCGAACTTTTTACGGGTACTGGCATCAACTTTATAATGTCCTTTTTTGGCTCAACGATATTCCAGGAGAGACCGGAAGTTGACGTCTGTCGACTGATCCCTGAAAAGAAAATACAAAATAGAAGACATATTTTTCATGCCAAATCCAAGAGGTGGGGTGAGAATTGGATTCTTTTAAGTTATAATGTTAACAAGACTTAAATTCCACGAAAAGAGTCGAGATCCTAAATTATAAAAATTTTGCTATTTTGAATTTTAGATTATTGTATGATAAATATATATACATTTACAGCATACACATATCTGTAACACAAGGTATTGTTAGGTTCAGTCTATACTTTACACATTTCGGCATTCTATAGCTTGTAATATAAGAATTAATCAACTAAGAAGAGCGCATCGTTATGTTATATAAATTTAGACTCTTGATGTTAAGAAAAAAATTGGAAGAAGCAGACGACAATCATTAACGGGAAGAAGAACGAAAACGCTATACGGAGAACACGAATACGAAAAACCCGACTGTTTTGTTGATTTAATAAACAAAAGACTCAGTTCTTGTTTACAAAAGCGAATTTAATATTGATTTTTACTTTACATTTGTGTTGATATGACCGACATACCCTGTAACGTAAAGAGACTGTAAACGAGAATATAAACCTACTGTTGTTCAGTAGCGGGCGCTTCCACGACTAAGGTTAAAAACGGATCACAAAGAAAACGGATCAATAAAAGACCTCCTTGTTGTTTGGTAAGGGTGGAGGGCTCTTCTATGGCTTACTTTGAAAAGAGAACTATGAAAGACCTCCTACTTGTTCAATAAAGTTGAATGGCACCTCTAAGGCTAACTTTGAAAACGGACCACCGAAAGACCTGTTTGGTAAGGGCGGCGGGCGCTTCAACATCTAACTTTGAAAAAGAAACACGAAAAACATCCTTGTTGGTCAGAAAGGGTAGGGTGCTTCTACGGCTAACTCTGAAAAAGAAACAGGAAAGACCTCCTTGTTGATCAGAAAGGGGTTGGACGCTTTTACGGTTTACTTTGAAATGGACCACACAAAGACCTCCTCATGTTCAGTAAGGGTGTAGGGCGCTTCTATTCTTAACTTTGAACATGGCCACTCGTAGACTTCCTGATGTTCAGTAAGGTGGATTGGCACTTCTACGACTAACTTTAAAAAGGGACTAACAAAAGACCTTTGTTGTTCAAAAGGTGCAGGGCGATTCTAACTTTGAAAAAGAAGCAGGAAAATCCTCCTTGTTGGGCAGTAAGGGGTTGGACGCTTTTACGGTTTATTTTGAAAAAAGAACCATAAAAGATCTATTTGTTGTGCAGTAATGGAGTAAAAGGGGCGCTTGTACGGCTTACTTTGAAAATGGACCACACAAAGACCTCGTGTTCAGTAAGGTGGATTGGCTAGCACTTCTACGAATAACTTTGAAAACGGACTACATAAGACCTCCTCATGTTCAGTAAGGTGGATTGGCTAGCACTTCTACGGCTAACTTTGAAAACAGACTACACAAAGACCTCCTCATGTTCAGTAAGGTGGATTGGCACTTCTACAGCTAATTTTGAAAATGGATCAAACAAAGATATCCTCATGTTCCGTAAGGTGAATTGGCACTTCTACGGATAACTGTGAAAATGGACCACACAAAGATCTCCTCATGTTCAGTAAGGTGGATCGGCACTTCTACAGCTAACTTTGAAAAAAAGAACCAGAAAAGACCTATTTGTTGAGCAGTAATGGAGTAAAAGTGCGCTTGTACGGCTTACTTTGAAAATGGACCACACAAAAACGTTCCTTATATTCAGTAAGGTGGATTGGCTGGCACTTCTACGGCTAACTTTGAAAATGGACCACAATGTTCAGTTAGGTGGATTGGCTAGCACTTCTACGGCTAACTTTGGAAACCCAAAGACCTCCTTGTTGTTCAGTAAAGGTGGGGGACGATTTTATACGACTTACTGAAAAAGAACCGCTAACAGACCTCCTTATTGTTCAGTAAAGGTGAACGGCGCTCCTATGGCTAATTTAAAAAACCGACCACTCAAAGACCTTTGTGTTGTTCAGAAAATTTAGACAGCACTTCTACGGCTAACTTTGAAACAGAACCCCCAAAAACCTTCCTGACGTTCAGTAAAGATGAAGGGAGGTTCTATGCTAACTTTGAAACAGAACCCCCAAAAACCTTCCTGTCGCTCAGTAAAGATGAAGGGAGGTTCTATGATAACTTTGAAACAGAACCCCCAAAAACCTTCCTGTCGTTCAGTAAAGATGAAGGGAGGTTCTATGATAACTTTGAAACAGAACCCACAAAAACCTTCCTGTCGTTCAGTAAAGATGAAGGGAGGTTCTATGCTAACTTTGAAACAGAACCCCCAAAAACCTTCTTGTCGTTCAGTAAAGATGAAGGGAGGTTCTATGCTAACTTTGAAACAGAACCCCCCAAAAACCTTCTTGTCGTTCAGTAAAGATGAAGGGAGGTTCTATGATAACTTTGAAACAGAACCCACAAAAACCTTCCTGTCGTTCAGTAAAGATGAGGGGAGGTTCTATGCTAACTTTGAAACAGAACCCCCCAAAACCTTCTTGTCGTTCAGTAAAGATGAAGGGAGGTTCTTTGCTAACGTTGAAACAGAACCCCACAAAAACCTTCTTGTCGTTCAGTAAAGATTAAGGGCGGTTCTATGCTAACTTTGAAACAGAACCCCCAAAACCTTCCTGACGTTCAGTAAAGATGAAAGGAGGTTCTATGCTAACTTTGAAACAGAACCCCCAAAAACCTTCCTGTCGTTCAGTAAAGATGAAGGGAGGTTCTATACTAACTTTGAAACAGAACCCCCCAAAACCTTCCTGTCGTTCAGTAAAGATGAAGGGAGGTTCTATGCTAACTTTGAAACAGAACCCCCAAAAACCTTCTTGTCGTTCAGTAAAGATGAAGGGAGGTTCTATGCTAACTTTGAAATAGAACCCACAAAAACCTTCCTGTCGTTCAGTAAAGATGAAGGGATGTTCTATGCTAACTTTGAAACAGAACCCACAAAAACCTTCCTGACGTTCAGTAAAGATGAAGGAAGGTTCTATGATAACTTTGAAACAGAACCCACAAAAACCTTCCTGTCGTTCAGTAAAGATGAAGGGAGGTTCTATGCTAACTTTAAAACAGAACCCCCCAAAAACCTTCCTGTCGTTCAGTAAAGATGAAGGGAGGTTCTATGCTAAATTTGAAACAGAACCCCCGAAAAACCATCCTGTCGCTCAGTAAAGATGAAGGGAGGTTCTATGCTAACTTTAAAAGGAATTTCAATTTTATGTGCTTGACATGCTTGATATGCTGTTTTGTAAATCTCTTAGTTTTAAACACCGATATGGTTATTAAATAAAGCGCCCTCTTTGAGCCGCTTCAAAATTTTAAAACATTTGTTAGACATTGAAAAAGAAACAAATTATTGCGATTCTTATAAAGAACACGTTGATACCATTTTTCTTGTTTTCATTTTATATTCGCTAACTCGCTATCGCTCGGTACACATACTGAAGAACTAATGGTCTGACTATGTTTTAACTCACGTATAGAGCCGCTTACAAAAGTCTACTTTTTATCTGCGAATATGATATTGCAGACTATTTCCGGTTATTTTGTAAAGTTCTATATTTAATTTTAGAATTATATAATAATGTTGTGTTTAGCATTCACTATGCCAAAATAGTGGCCAGGGTTGAAGACATAGTGCACGACCCGAAGGGAAATGCACTATGTCTTCAACCCTGGCCACTATTTTGGCATAGTGAATGCTAAACACAACATTATCATAATTATTATACTGACTGTCTTGACTTGGAAAATTATAACAAAAAGAAAAAAAGGGCATTAATGGAACATTAAATGATTCCCCGCCACGTTGTGATGTAAATTATTCCTTTCCAAACCAAGGTGCCGTTTCATAAAGCGATCGTTAGCTTAACGTGCACGTTATCCCATTTAAATTGCATGGGATAACGAGCACGGTAATTAGCGATCGCTTTATGAAACGGCACCCTGGACATTTTAAGGCTCTCATTGCCTCTTTGTTTTTTTTTGCAGACGTTATACGTTGATCAGCTTCTTCCGTTGACTAGGATAAAAATACCTTATTTAAAGCGCAGCAGTGATCAATCAATGATTACAAGTTAACCCCCGCCCATTCGCGTGAATTACAATTGATTGACGTCCAAATCAATAGTTTTCTTAAGCCGTCCTTCCAAAGGTGTGAGTGGACAACTAAAATAACCGTCCTTCCAAAGGTGTGAGTGGACAACTAAAATAACAGTCCTTCTAAAGGTGTGAGTGGACAACTAAAATAAAATTCCTACCAAAAATATGAGTGGACAACTAAAATAACAGTCCTTCCAAAGGTGTGAGTAGACAACTAAAATAACCGTCCTTCCAAAGGTGTCAGTGGACAACTAAAATAACAGTCCTTCCAAAGGTGTGAGTGGACAACTAAAATAACAGTCCTTCCAAAGGTGTGAGTAGACAACTAAAATAACCGTCCTTCCAAAGGTGTGAGTGGACAACTAAAATAACCGTCCTTCCAAAGGTGTGAGTGGACAACTAAAATAACCGTCCTTCCAAAGGTGTGAGTGGACAACTAAAATAAAATTCCTACCAAAAATATGAGTGGACAACTAAAATAACAGTCCTTCCAAAGGTGTGAGTGGACAACTAAAATAAAATTCCTACCAAAAATATGAGTGGACAACTAAAATAACCGTCCTTCCAAAGGTGTGAGTGGACAACTAAAATAACCGTCCTTCCAAAGGTGTGAGTGGACAACTAAAATAAAATTCCTACCAAAAATATGAGTTGACAACTAAAATAACCGTCCTTCCAAAGGTGTGAGTGGACAACTAAAATAACAGTCCTTCCAAAGGTGTGAGTGGACAACTAAAATAAAATTCCTACCAAAAATATGAGTGGAAAACTAAAATAACCGTCCTTCCAAAGGTGTGAGTGGACAACTAAAATAACAGTCCTTCCAAAGGTGTGAGTGGACAACTAAAATAAAATTCCAACCAAAAATATGAGTGGACAACTAAAATAACCGTCCTTCCAAAGGTGTGAGTGGACAACTAAAATAACCGTCCTTCCAAAGGTGTGAGTGGACAACTAAAATAACAGTCCTTCCAAAGGTGTGAGTTGACAACTAAAATAACCGTCCTTCCAAAGGTGTGAGTGGACAACTTAAATAACCGTCCTTCCAAATGTGTGAGTGGACAACTAAAATAACCGTCCTTCCAAAGGTGTGAGTGGACAACTAAAATAACAGTCCTTCCAAAGGTGTGAGTGGACAACTAAAATAACCGTCCTTCCAAAGGTGTGAGTGGACAACTAAATTAACAGTCCTTCCAAAGGTGTGAGTTCATAACTAAAATAACCGTCCTTCCAAAGGTGTGAGTGGACAACTAAAATAAAATTCCTACCAAAAATATGAGTGGAAAACTAAAATAACAGTCCTTCCAAAGGTGTGAGTGGACAGCTAAAATAAAATTCCTAACAAAAATATGAGTGGACAACTAAAATAACCGCCCTTCCAAAGGTGTGAGTGGACAACTAAAATAACCGTCCTTCCAAAGGTGTGAGTGGAAAACTAAAATAACAGCCCTTCCCAAGGTGTGAGTGGACAACTAAAATAAAATTCCTACCAAAAATATGAGTGGACAACTAAAATAACCGTCCTTCCAAAGGTGTGAGTGGACAACTAAAATAACAGTCCTTCCAAAGGTGTGAGTGGACAACTAAAATAAAATTCCAACCAAAAATATGAGAGGACAACTAAAATAACCGTCCTTCCAAAGGTGTTTGTGGACAACTAAAATAACCGTCCTTCCAAAGGTGTGAGTGGACAACTAAAATAACAGTCCTTCCAAAGGTGTGAGTTGACAACTAAAATAACCGTCCTTCCAAAGGTGTGAGTGGACAACTAAAATAACAGTCCTTCCAAAGGTGTGAGTGGACAACTAAAATAACCGTCCTTCCAAAGGTGTGAGTAGACAACTAAAATAACCGTCCTTCCAAAGGTGTGAGTGGACAACTAAAATAACAGTCCTTCCAAAGGTGTGAGTCGACAACTAAAATAACCGTCCTTCCAAAGGTGTGAGTGGACAACTAAAATAACCGTCCTTCTAAAGGTGTGAGTGGACAACTAAAATAAAATTCCTACCAAAAATATGAGTGGACAACTAAAATAATCGTCCTTCCAAAGGTGTGAGTGGACAACTAAAATAACAGTCCTTCCAAAGGTGTGAGTGGACAACTAAAATAAAATTCCTTCCAAAGGTGTGAGTGGACAACTAAAATAACCGTCCTTCCAAAGGTGTGAGTGGACAACTAAAATAACCGTCCTTCCAAAGGTGTGAGTGGACAACTAAAATAACCGTCCTTCCAAAGGTGTGAGTGGACAACTAAAATAATAGTCCTTCCAAAGGTGTGAGTGGACAACTAAAATAACAGTCCTTCCAAAGGTGTGAGTCGACAACTAAAATAACCGTCCTTCCAAAGGTGTGAGTGGACAACTAAAATAACAGTCCTTCCAAAGGTGTGAGTGGACAACTAAAATAAAATTCCTACCAAAAATATGAGTGGACAACTAAAATAATCGTCCTTCCAAAGGTGTGAGTGGACAACTAAAATAACAGTCCTTCCAAAGGTGTGAGTGGACAACTAAAATAAAATTCCTTCCAAAGGTGTGAGTGGACAACTAAAATAACCGTCCTTCCAAAGGTGTGAGTGGACAACTAAAATAACAGTCCTTCCAAAGGTGTGAGTGGACAACTAAAATAAAATTCCTTCCAAAGGTGTGAGTGGACAACTAAAATAACCGTCCTTCCAAAGGTGTGAGTGGACAACTAAAATAACCGTCCTTCCAAAGGTGTGAGTGGACAACTAAAATAACCGTCCTTCCAAAGGTGTGAGTGGACAACTAAAATAAAATTCCTTCCAAAGGTGTGAGTGGACAACTAAAATAACAGTCCTTCCAAAGGTGTTAGTGGACAACTAAATTAACTGTCCTTCCAAAGGTGTGAGTGGACAACTAAAATAACCGTTCTAAACGGTGTCAATGGACAACTACAATAATCGTGCGAGTGGAAAACAAAACTCATTATATGGTAAATCTACTTTCAATTTTAATGTTTTTACAATGCCATAGTCGAAACGTCCCAACAACTGTTTTGCATAGTTTTCCAAAAACACAATGAACAACAGTGATCACGCAAATTTAATGGAAGAGGAAAACTTCAAGTCAAGCAGTCGATGAGACAGAAAAACGCTCACATGCAGACAGACAGCAATGAACAAATATAGAATCATTCTTTGTTGTTTATTCCCAGTCACACCATCAACTTCTGAAAATCTTAACGGGGGTTATTCTCAATGCGAGATTTTCCCGTTTGTTTGAATTACAGATTTATGGAATGTTCTTTTGTTTTGACATCATAATGTTATACTATTTCAAAACTATCAATATAAACGCAGGAAGCTGTCTACTATTGATCACTTGATCTGTCAACACGGAGATTGCAACTTCGAGTCTCACTGCGGGCAGGGTGCGCTTGACTCCAATCTTAATTGACAAGAATTGCCAGTTTTCCTATCAAAGGTCGGGGTTTTCTCCGGCTTCCTCCCAAAAGAAAACAAAACTGGCCGCTATGATAAAGCTGAAATATTGCTGAAATTGGCGATATCAGCATTATTCAAACAAAAAAGAAAAAAAAAACATAAACATAAACAAAACAAAAGAAAAAAAATAGAAAAGAAAAAAAGCCTTTAACTATTTTCATGAATTTGTTTGTACTCCACGTATTTACATAAATATGAAGCCATAGTGACCATTGAGAATACCTGACAACAATAGGTCCCGTTTGAATATACCAAGAGAGATTTAAAATGAACAAAACAAAATCTAGGTGCATTTACAATTTATATGAGCAAGGGGAGAGGAGTATTTATTATAACGAAATGAAACTTAACCTCATTGGAAATAACTCCCGAATACAAAAGGGAAATAACTCCTGAATATAAAACTCAATTCCTGTTTATATGAATAAATCTGTATGTGGGAACTCCTACATATGGCGAAAAACCAAATGCATATTGGAAATAACTCCTACATGTGGAAATAACTCATGTATATAAAAAAACAGCTGTAGACAGGTACCAACTCCTGCATATAGGAAGTAGTGCTTGCACATGGGACATAACTCATGTATATAGGAAGTAGTGCTTGCACATGGGACATAACTCTTGTATATAGGAAGTAGTGCTTGCACATGGGACATAACTCCTGTATATAGGAAGTAGTGCTTGCACATGGGACATAACTCCTGCTAATGGGACATAACTCCTGTAAATGGGACATAACTCCTGCACATGGGACATAACTCTTGTATATAGGAAGTAGTGCTTGCACATGGGACATAACTCCTGTATATAGGAAGCAACTAATGAAGGTGAGAACTTGCATATACAAGATGTATACAGCATATAACTTTCTTTGTATGGGACTAACTCCTGCAAATGGGACATAACTCCTGCAAATGGGACATAACTCTTGTATATAGGAAGTAGTGCTTGCACATGGGACATAACTCCTGTATATAGGAAGCAACTAATGAAGGTGAGAACTTGTATATACAAGATGTATACAGCATATAACTTTCTCTGTATGGGACTAACTCCTGCAAATGGGACATAACTCCTGCAAATGGGACATAACTCTTGTATATAGGAAGTAGTGCTTGCACATGGGACATAACTCCTGTATATAGGAAGCAACTAATGAAGGTGAGAACTTGTATATACAAGATGTATACAGCATATAACTTTCTCTGTATGGGACTAACTCCTGCAAATGGGACATAACTCCTGCAAATGGGACATAACTCCTGTATATAGGAAGTAGTGCTTGCACATGGGACATAACTCCTGTATATAGGAAGTAGTGCCTGCAAATGGGACATAACTCTTGTATATAGGAAGTAGTGCTTGCACATAGGACATAACTCCTGTATATAGGAAGTAGTGCTTGCACATCGGACATAACTCCTGTATATAGGAAGTAGTGCTTGCACATGGGACATAACTCCTGTACATATGCAGTAGCTCCTGCACCTGAGACATAACTCCTGTATATGGGAAGAAGCTCGTGCAGATGGACATATCTCCTATATATGGAAAGAAGCTCCTGCACATGGGAAATAACTCCTGTATATAGGAAGAAGCTCCTGCACATGGGACATAACTCCTGTATATAGGAAGTAGCTCCTGCAGGTGGGACATAACTCCTGTATATGGGAAGTACCTCCTGCACATATGGGACATAACTCTTGTATATGGGAAGAAGCTAATGAACATGGGACATAACTCCTGTAAATAGGAAGTAGCTCCTGCAGGTGGGACATAACTCCTGTATATTGGAAGAAGCTAGTGCACATGGGACATAACTCCTGTATATGGGAATAAGCTCCTGCACATGGGACATAACTCCTGTATATAGCAAGTAGCTAATGCACATGGGACATAACTCCTGTATATAGGAAGTAACTAATGCACATGGGACATAACTACTGTATATGGGAAGAAGCTCCTGCACATGGGACATAACTCCTGTATATAGGAAGTAGCTAATGCACATGGGACATAACTCCTGTATATGGGAAGAAGCTCCTGCACATGGAACATAACTCTTGTAAATGGGTAGAAATCTGTAAATTACAAAAGGAGGGACCTAAAGTGTGTGACTACAAAGCAATAAGCAGCATTCTGATATTATTCCATTAAAAATCAATATATGACATACCATTACATCATTAAATAAGGATCTACCTGTATTTTTAGAAATCAAACAGGTTTAACGATGTGTAATATCCTGTTGTGCAATGCTATGACCAATTATATAGCAGTAAAAATGTAATTATTTCATCGTACAACTCTTATAATACTTTTAATTTATTAATGAATTTTGTTGCTATGTACACAATTGTATTTCATTATAAGAAACTAAGATAAGTATATATACTGTTAATAAAATACATATTTTGTGATGTTGTTCATAAAATATATGTATATAAGTTTTGAAAGAAGTTTAAGATATAAGCATATATATAATTCAATATATATTTCAAAGTAATCCAGAGACATTGAAAGGAAACATGCCTCAAAAATTACATGTAGTCTGTAGGATACCAGTTTGCTATACTGGTCCTAGGGATCACACAATTCTGGCAGTACAGGGCAGAATAGACAGGTATTCGGTTTCATATTTTAATTTACCGGTACTAAGATTTGTGACTAACATTTATATTTAATTAAGCCAGAATTCTGTTGTATTTAGGGATCGCTTCGACAAGTTTCATAGTACATGTAATAGCAAAACATAGTTTTGATCAGTTACTGCAGAACTGTCTTTATTCTGAATCTTTCACTCACACAAACAGGATATAAAAACTTGAAGAAAGGTATACCATCAATAAAACATGGTCAACGATATTAAACAGGAAGATACTATTAGTGATATATTACCTCCCTTTTAGAATGGGAGATAAACACTCTGATTTTAATCAAATTAGCTCCCTTAAATAATGGGAGATAACACAATTATTTTAACCAATCAAATCAATGGTTACTTTACATGTGACAAAACAACAACATATATCACATGTAATTAGAAAGACTATAATGAGAATTTGGTGTAATGTGCCCTAAAATCTACATTAGTTTGTTTATATACATATAGTGCTTAACAAATGTATATACAATATATCTTATATACAAAACAGTAATTTGATTGAAATTTTTAAACACATTTTGCAAATAATTTAAAAACATGAGACACATAGATGAACAGCTCAATGAATTTATAAGAAAATCTTTGGTATGATGTCTAGTTCATGAACTCTGACCTTTTGGTATAAATCAGGTTTCAATTAAAACAATTATAGTCAATACAAAAATTAATTTTCCTCCCTGAGGTAGGATATACATTTTATTGCAGTGTGGTGCTACCTTAACTGCAGTGTACTGTGTAGTGCCACCTTAACGCCATTGAGCTGTTCATCTCTGTTAATAATTGGTTGCATATATTTTACTTTATGAAAAAACTTAACAATTATACATGTATACATGATAAAATAAACAAGGGGTACATTGTAGGTTTTTTTAATATTGTGCTGCAATATCTAAAAGTTCATTTTGCCTCAGTATATAGTGATTTAAATAGGGTTTAGCTTTAAAAGCTTATATTGAGAATTCTGTATAAATAATATCTTCAAGATTCTGTTTTTCTTTCATTAAATCACTAACTATTCATTTGATGATTTATCCTTTGAGAACTCATTAAGAAATATAACATATTTTATTTTTAGCAGTTATCCAAAAAAAACAACCCCAAACAAAATTTAACCCCCCCCCCCCCCAAAAAAAAAAAAAACCAAAAAAAAAAACAAAAACCAACCAAATGTGTTGAACAAAGAAACAGATTTTTGGGATTATATTTTTTGTGTAAAGTTCAAAAGGGAGAAAACAGCTTTGCATAAAGTTACCTCCCTTACCAATATACCAAATGGGAAAAAAACAATCAATTTTGCTCTTTTGATAAAAAATAAGTGTAAAGAAAATAATACCTTCAACAGAAACGCTCATTCTGTTTGTACAGATGAGTTAGAATTTTTTGTATTTACTTAGAAAGGTCATAAGGCGACTAATTCCATAGTATCATATATAGAAGGACTTTCCACCTGTTAACCTTTTTATGTTATCCTACTGATGTAAAGTAATTAAAATTGACTAGCTGATAGGCTTGGAGGGGAATTTCTGTTTTTTTTTCATTAAACATAATGAGTAAATTAAACAATAACAAAAGCTTACAATTTAAGGGTCTAAAAGCAATATTTTGATTTGTAATCATCTCTTTTAAACATCTCTGGTCATATTAATTTTCTGTATTAAATAAAGTTTACTTATCTCTATTGAAGGAAGTTATTTATTCTTTATTCAAGTTATCTCCCCTTCAATACTTTTTTGTTATTGAAATTAACCTCAATATTAAAACATTCAACTGAAATAATCAGAATTAAGAAATCGTCTAAACTGAATCATGTGCAATATCTCCCCTTTAAAAACTCTCATAATAAATGAAACAATAGGAGATTAAAAAATATTAATAAATTGTGAACAAAGTAATAGTTCTATCAGTAACTATTTTGACATTACACCTACACTAACACATTTTCCTATTATATAAAAGTCTGACCATTCTTAGATTATATTAATTTTGAGAAACCATTTTACTTATTTGTTCATTTATTTGAATAAAATGTCTACATTGTTTAGTTAATGTTGCCAAACGACTCGAAAGCTAAAATGTTTGTTGTCTTGTCTTCTTTCCACACAACTAAAATCTGTTTTATTTAAACCTTAAATTATCATTTCCTTTGTATCATGACAAAGCAATTAAAAAAAGATAACAGAAAGACTAGAGTTCTCATTTTCCACGTTCAAGAATAAAAAACCTTTTCAAACATTTGTAACTTATATTGTACTTACTTGCTATATTCTCACTTAATGACACATACCTAATTTTACCTGTGAATTGTTCTATCAATTATTACCAATAAACAATTATACACAAAATAAAGAGAATGACAATTGTTATACATGTATTTTTCTGTAAAGTTACTGGTCTCAAAAATAAAGACGATCATAAACAATACCATGTTTGTGTGTGTATGTTTACGTCATAATAGTTCAATGAGACAAAAGTTTTGTAAAGGACCACCAGTAGGTTTGTTTGGTTGTTTGTTTGTTTGAATGGTGTTTAATGCCACTTTAATCTATCATGCATCCACTAGTATTAAATTATTATTTAACAATAAATATTTGTAAAATAAATTTCAAGTGACTAATATTTTTTTCATGTATGAGGAAACTTGTGTATTTTGTATCCTATTTTGAAGTTTTTTCCCTTTATGTGATACACAAAGGGAGGTTACTGAGTTCATGTCTATTCCATACCTGTCACCTTATGCATGCTTTCATAGATGATTTTATATATGTAACACTATAAAAGAGATTTAAGAAAACACATTGTAACATAGAGAAAAATGTATTGAATGGCCATTTTGTGGTGTGGTTATCAACAGAAGAAATAAGAGCCAAAAGCTAAAAATCAATATATTTTTTACTGGTACCCATTTTGTTTATAAGCAGCAGATGTTAAACAGTCTGACATTAATCTCCCAAACAAAAACGGGTTCCTTATTTCAGTATTTGAGAAATTATTTCTCTTATGTAGTCAGGGGAGATAACACACTAAAATTTAACAATTAGAGATGATTTAGCTAATGAAACATAAGGTCAATGATGCTAAAATGTGACTGATGTTTAGTCTAACATTTACAATCTGCCAAAGAGTAACAAGTGCCCAAGTAATTAATGCAACATTTACAATATCCCAGAGTAATTTAGTCCATTTTTTACAATGTAACAGAGTAATTAGTCCAACTTTTACAAAATGTCAGAGTAATTTAGTCCATTTTTTACAATTAGCATACCATTAAGATTTGTCCAGATTACAAAGTACAAAATCTGCCAAAAGTAATCTTTAGAGTAATTAAATATTCTATGGAATTGTTTCACTGAGTTTTGATTGGACAATGTGATTTTATTTTAGAATTATTAACCAGACTAAACACCCTCATTGGTTTATACATGTGTACAGCAACATACATAACATAACGAAATCACAGCTCAGATCAACAAAACTACAAAAGGTAAAAGGTCGCAGATTATCACAAGGTCATGCGACAAACACTACCAGTTCAAAGTTCACAATAACAGGTGTAAATCACAGAATTGGCAAGATCTTTGGATGAGAAGTCAGCAGATGAGAAATCGACAGTTGACGATTTACAAAGTTTACATAGTCGTAGATAGAAGTTTATTGTTCGCCTGTCTTACCTATGGTCTTTGAAGTGGCCTGAGAGTCGTTTGTTTTTATAGTATTGTTAGAGTTATTATTATTAGAAGTTTCATCCTTTTTTTCTAAAGTTTCCTTTTTCTTTCTCTCTTCTGCATCTGTGGAAAACAATAGATAATTGTAATTAGTCAGGGGAGATAACATACTGAAAACTGTAATTAGTCAGGGGAGATAACATACTGAAAACTAATTAGTTATGGGAGATAACATACTGAAAACTGTAATTAGGCAGGGGAGATAACATACTGAAAACTAATTAGTCAGGGGAGATAACATACTGAAAACTGTAATTAGGCAGGGGAGATAACATACTGAAAACTGTAATTAGTCAGGGGAGATAACATACTGAAAACTGTAATTAGGCAGGGGAGATAACATACTGAAAAATTGTCTTCAAATTGTTTATCTTCTTTAGAAACTTATACAGAAAACTTGACAGTATAAACATAAGTTGATGAAAAAATGAAGGCCATATTTCAAAATATGTGTGTTTCTCCTCTCCCTAATAGACTTTCAACTTCAGGTCAGTATGTAGTTAGATAGGTACATGAAGGTAGGCAATTAAATTTTTTAAATTATAAATTATGAATTGAATGCATGGTCATTCATGGTTGACAATTAAAAACAAAAAGGGTGAGTAGGAAGGGGGATATATACTATTTGGTTTCATTCTGCTTTGTTTATTAAAAAAAGAAGATATCACTAGAATTCTGAAAGTTATAACATTTTGTATTCCTTTATGTCACCTTTGCCTCCCCTAGATTGGCCTCTGGTTTTGTGTGTACAATTCTTTTGCCTCCTCTAGATTAGCCCCTGATTTTTGTGTGTTCCAAAATTTTGCCTTCCCTAGATTAGCCTCTGGTTTTGTGTGTACAATTCTTTTGCCTCCCTTAGATTAGCCCTGATTTTTGTGTGTTCCAAAATTTTGCCTCCCCTAGATTAGCCTCTGGTTTTGTGTGTACAATTCTTTTGCCTCCCTTAGATTAGCCCTGATTTTTGTGTGTTCCAAAATTTTGCCTCCCCTAGGTTAGCCTCTGGTTGTGTGTGTACAATTCTTTTGCCTCCCTTAGATTAGCCCTGATTTTTGTGTGTTCCAAAATTTTGCCTCCCCTAGATTAGCCTCTGGTTTTGTGTGTACAATTCTTTTGCCTCCCCTAGATTAGCCCTGATTTTTGTGTGTTCCAAAATTTTGCCTCCCCTAGATTAGCTTCTGGTTTTGTGTGTACAATTCTTTTGCCTCCCTTAGATTAGCCCTGATTTTTGTGTGTTCCAAAATTTTGCTCCCCTAGATTAGCCTCTGGTTTTGTGTGTACATACCTTTTGCCTCCCCTAGATTGGCCTCTGATTTGTGTGTACAAACCTTTTGCCCCCCCCCTAGATTGGCCCCTGATTTTTGTGTGTACAAGCCTTTTGACTCCCCTAGATTAGCCCCTGATTTTTGTGTGTACAAACCTTTTGCCTCCCCTAGATTAGCCCCTGATTTTTGTGTGTACAAACCTTTTGCCTCCCCTAGATTAGCCCCTGATTTTGTTTTTGTGTGTACAAACCTTTTGCCTCCCCTAGATTGGCCCCTGATTTTTGTGTACCAACCTTTTGCCTCCCCTAGATTAGCCTCTGATTTTTGTGTGTACAAACCTTTTGCCTCCCCTAGATTGGCCCCTGATTTTTGTGTACCAACCTTTTGCCTCCCCTAGATTAGCCTCTGATTTTTGTGTGTACAAACCTTTTGCCTCCCCTAGATTGGCCCCTGATTTTTGTGTACCAACCTTTTGCCTCCCCTAGATTAGCCTCTGATTTTTGTGTGTACAAACCTTTTGCCTCCCCTAGATTAGCCCCTGATTTTTGTGTGTACAAACCTTTTGCCTCCCCTAGATTGGCCCCTGATCTTGTTTTCGTGTGTACAAACCTTTTGCCTCCCCTAGATTGGCCTCTGATTTTTGTGTGTAGAAACCTTTTGCCTCCCCTAGATTAGCCCCTGATTTTTGTGTGTACAAACCTTTTGCCTCCCCTAGATTGGCCCCTGATCTTGTTTTCGTGTGTACAAACCTTTTGCCTCCCCTAGATTGGCCCCTGATTTTTTTGTACAAACCTTTTGCCTCCCCTAGATTGGCCCCTGATCTTGTTTTCGTGTGTACAAACCTTTTGCCTCCCCTAGATTGGCCCCTGATTTTTGTGTGTACAAACCTTTTGCCTCCCCTAGATTGGCCCCTGATTTTTGTGTACCAACCTTTTGCCTCCCCTAGATTAGCCTCTGATTTTTGTGTGTACAAACCTTTTGCCTCCCCTAGATTAGCCCCTGATTTTTGTGTGTACAAACCTTTTGCCTCCCCTAGATTGGCCCCTGATCTTGTTTTCGTGTGTACAAACCTTTTGCCTCCTCTAGATTGGCCCCTGATTTTTGTGTGTACAAACCTTTTGCCTCCTCTAGATTGGCCCCTGATTTTTGTGTGTACAAATCTTTTGCCTCCCCTAGATTGGCCCCTGATTTTTGTGTACAAACCTTTTGCCTCCTCTAGATTAGCCCCTGATTTTTGTGTGTACAAACCTTTTGCCTCCTCTAGATTGGCCCCTGATTTTTGTGTGTACAAATCTTTTGCCTCCCCTAGATTGGCCCCTGATTTTTGTGTACAAACCTTTTGCCTCCTCTAGATTAGCCCCTGATTTTTGTGTGTACAAACCTTTTGCCTCCCCTAGATTGGCCCCTGATTTTTTTGTGTACAAACCTTTTGCCTCCCCTAGATTGGCCCCTGATCTTGTTTTCGTGTGTACAAACCTTTTGCCTCCCCTAGATTGACCCCTGATTTTTTTGTGTACAAACCTTTTGCCTCCCCTAGATTGGCCCCTGATTTGTGTGTGTACAAACCTTTTGCCTCCCCTAGATTAGCCCCTGATTTTTGTGTGTACAAACCTTTTGCCTCCCCTAGATTAGCCCCTGATTTTTGTGTGTACAAACCTTTTGCCTCCCCTAGATTGGCCCCTGATTTTTGTGTGTACAAACCTTTTTCCTCCCCTAGATTAGCCCCTGATTTTTGTGTGTACAAACCTTTTGCCTCCCCTAGATTAGCCCCTGATTTTTGTGTGTACAAACCTTTTGCCTCCCCTAGATTGGCCCCTGATTTTTGTGTGTACAAACCTTTTGCCTCCCTTAGATTGGCCTCTGATTTTTGTGTGTACAAACCTTTTGCCTCCCTTAGATTGGCCTCTGATTTTTGTGTGTACAAACCTTTTGCCTCCCCTAGATTAGCCCCTGATTTTTGTGTGTACAAACCTTTTGCCTCCCCTAGATTGGCCCCTGATTTTTGTGTGTACAAACCTTTTGCCTCCCCTAGATTAGCCCCTGATTTTTGTGTGTACAAACCTTTTGCCTCCCCTAGATTAGCCCCTGATTTTTGTGTGTACAAACCTTTTGCCTCCCCTAGATTGGCCCCTGATTTTTGTGTGTACAAACCTTTTGCCTCCCTTAGATTGGCCTCTGATTTTTGTGTGTACAAACTTTTTGCCTCCCTTAGATTAGCCCCTGATTTTTGTGTGTACAAACCTTTTGCCTCCCCTAGACTGGCCCCTGTTTTTGTTTTTGTGTGTACAAACCTTTTGCCACCCCCAGATTGGCCCCTGATTTTTGTGTGTACAAACCTTTTGCCTCCCCTAGATTAGCCCCTGATTTTTGTGTGTACAAACCTTTTGCCTCCCTTAGATTGGCCTCTGATTTTTGTGTGTACAAACCTTTTGCCTGCCCTAGATTAGCCCCTGATTTTTGTGTGTACAAACCTTTTGCCTCCCCTAGATTGGCCTCTGATTTTTTTGTGTACAAACCTTTTGCCTCCTCTAGATTAGCCCCTGATTTTTGTGTGTACAAACCTTTTGCTGCCCTTTCTTTCCAAATTGCTTTATTTTTAGTCAGGTGTTCAGTCCAAGGTTTCACAAATTCAAACTTTCCATCTGTAAAACAAAGAATTAAAGTAATACAAAGGGGGAAAAACAGGGGGTTTCTTGAGGCGTTCCAGTTAAATTCTGGACTCAATTGTTTTTGAAAACTTCTTGATATGACACTGTCTAAATATCAAATATAAAGAAAAGTACTATAGTTCAACAAGGACACATGGTCTATCATCATTGTACAAAATGTTAATTAATTTATTGGAATTACCTTTCCCATTTGAAAGAAACCCCTGGATACAAGGAGGTGTGAGATTTACTGCCAAGCAGCCTGCCCTCACAGCTGAATTCTTTGCTGTCTGAATAATGCCACTTTCAGCAATTTGTCTGCTATATCATAGCATCCAGTTTTTTGTTGGGGGAGGAAGCCAGGGTACCCAGAGAAAACCTCCGACATTCGTAAGAAAACTGGCAATCCTTGTCAATTATTAAGATAGGAAGTTAAGCCCGCAGTCAGACTCGAACCCAGAACCTCAGTGTTGACAGGAATGTGATCAATAGTAGATGAACTACCTTAACCAATTATAATACTTTATTGTCAAATAAATCACATTTTAATGATTCATGACAGAAAACAAAATAAAGAGCAAACAAACAAATAACGACAAAATAAAGTCTGCGTCTCCTATCCTCAGTTCTGATGACTGTTTTATAAAGGAGGAAAGACACTTTGTTTGCCGAAAATTTGCAGGAGAGAGTATTTTAATTAAATTGTCTTGATCAGAGGTATTACTAATTTCATTTACAATATTAAAATCTAACAATAGTTTATTTCTAAATATGAGATTATGATCGCATTTTAAAAAGAAGTGGCATTCGTCGTCAATACTATTTGATTACAAAAAGTACAAATACGTTGTTCACAAGGAATATTTCTATATCTTCCTGGCTCTATTTCTAAAAAGTGGTCCGATATTCTTAATTTTGCAATATACTTACGAGTTTCAAAATCGAAATGAGATAAATAGAATTCCTTCTCTAGTTCTTTCTTTAATGATTTGTAAAGAAATATCTTATTTTGGTCGTTTAAGCTAGATATTTTATTATAAGTTATGCTATCATAGTATTTTAATAATTCAGTTTATATAAGAAGCATTTGATTTAACACTTTTACTTTTTTGACAAGATTTTGCCTTTTCGACATCAAAAGCTGTCTCAGAAATAATATCTTTTATATATGTTATCGAAGAATAAGTATGCTCAGAATCTAACATCTTGCACATTCAAAACTTTCTTTTAAAAGGGGATTTATGTCTTCAGTGTGTAGTCTAGAGTAATAAAGCATTGACTGAGCTTTAATGAATTTTCTAAATTTTTTCTAAATTTTTCTTAACCACTTTGACACTTCGGCCAATTCCTGGCAGTTACAAGTAAACAGATGTCGACTATTAAAGTCAGAACTTAGGCAATGTTACATGTAAAGATCAACTAAAGCAGGTAGTCTGTATATAGCTAACATCATAAAACCTTTTTGAGAAAAAATCTTTTGTTCAGCATACTTTCCTCAAGTATACTGACATCAGAGAAATTAAAAAAATCTGATTGGATAAAATTGAGAAGAAACAAATTCTTAGCAGATAATTTTTTATGGCACCCAGGTCTATAGTTGCAAGATTTACTTGTAGTAACTACTAACTATAAAATTCTCTTTCTATTAAAATTACATTTCCTGACTTTTGACTTATATATTACATCATACATATAAATAGAGTTTTAGAGGCTACTCAACTAATTCTTGTGCTGAAAACATCTGAAATAAAGTTGTTGGATCTATGTGTCAGAATAACATGTATGAAAATTAAATACCTGGACCAAAAAGGTGATTTACCTGGACCAAACGGTGATTTACCTGGACCAAAAGGTGATTTAGGAGTAGTAGGACGTGACGAACTTGACGTCGAGGAGTGCAGACTTGTGGTACTGGTACTCTTGTCTTTCTTGACTTCGTAAGCTTGATCCTCAGCAATAGAGGTAGAACTACTGGTTCTCTGTTCCTTCAGTAAATGCATAATAATCTTTTCCAACATCTCTGACATCAACACAAAACTGGGATCTACTATAAAGTCTATAAAACCTGCAAAACATACATAATATCTATCCCTGAACCACACATACAGGATATAAAACTTTTGTGCAAAATTTGTCATGGTGGATGGGAGGAATCTAATGGTAAATATGCTTTGGATTATGAAATGTTTTTAATTTTATCTCATAGCCAAAATTGAAACATTTGTAAAATTTACCTCCTCTAAAGTTTGTTACCTTTGAAAAAGATTTCTGGGACCATACTGGGACGGTTCCCAGTGCTCAACCCACAGAGCAGCCCAGTGCGTCTCCGGGTGGCTTATAGGGGAGACCCTCTCGTGGGGGGTTGTCAGGTCATAATACGGAAAGCCTGGCCGCGGACTAGTGGGTAACGTGTTTGGAGAGTGCCACACTCTTTGCACAGTAAAGATCCATTTTGTAGATTTCGAAAAAGAGTAGGCTCATTGTAGCCGCTACAAAAGGCTATATTCTCTGACCCTACCCAATACTTGGTACTTTTCCAGTGGAAGTCAAAATTTGGTTCCCTATGTCCCATACCACCCCTTTTTCAATTGATGTATTGTGTATTATCTTGTTCCCGTCCTGAATAGAGCTGAAATACTGCTCGCTGGACGTAAAGCAAACACCCAATCAAATCAATTGAAAAAGATTTAACTCTCCACACAAAAGTTTGTTACCTCAGAACACATTTACCTCTCCACACCAAGGTATGTTACCTTAGAAACAGATTTAACTCTCCACACAAAGGTATGTTACCTTAGAAACAGATTTACCTCTCCACACCATGGCATGTTACCTTAGAAACAAATTTACCTCTCAGTGACCAGAAACTGATTTATCTTTCTGCGATTCAGCTACCAGAACACTCTTCCTATCACAAAATGGAGAAACTGGTTTACCTATCTGTGATTTAGTGACCAGAACACTATTCCTATCACATTATGGAGAAACTGATTTACCTATCTGTGATTCAGCTACCAGAACACTATTCCTATCACATAATGGAGAAATGGGAAGGCCGAGTTCTTTCTCCCGATCTCCTTGAGTAAAGAACTCCTCTAATAACAGATTGGTCCATTTGTAGTGCAGGTTCCATTCCTTGGCTGGATGGCCTATGTCAGCACAATGTAGCACCATTGATAAAGCTTTAGACTTGTCGATACTAGAATTAAAAACATAATTCTCTGTAGTCATGACAACCTTTCAGAAAGTTGAAAATCTAAGTTAAACAATTAATTTGACCATATAAACAATTTCTAACAAGTGTGGACACAGAAAAACGTCTCGCCTGCATTCCGCATCAGTAACGGAAATAAATTTCGTCATAAGCATTACGTAAATAGCATTAAATATCAGCAGCGGCCTGTATACAAAATATTGTCACCATACCCTGCATAGTTACAGGGGAACAGCCGTAACCCAAAAACTTTAACGTAGTCGCTGGACCGTGAAATTGAGGTCAAGGTCAGGTGGAACCTACCAGACAGTCATGTACTATTCATCAGCAACCTATATACCAAATATTGTCATCCTACCATGCGTAGTTACAGAGGAACTATCGTAACCCAAAAACTTTAACGTAGTCGCTGGACTGTGAAATTGAGGTCAAGGTCAGGTGACACCTACCAGACAGTCATGTACTTGTCATCAGCAACTTATACACCAAATATTGTCATCCTACCATGTGTAGTTACAGAGGAACTGTCGTAACCCAAAAACTTTAATGTAGTCGCTGGACCGTGAAATTGAGGTCAAGGTCAGGTGACAACTACCAGACAGTCATGTACTAGTCATCAGCAACCTATACACCAAATATTGTCATCCTACCATGCGTAGTTACAGAGGAACTGTCTTAACCCAAAAACTTAATGTAGTCGCTGGACCGTGAAATTGAGGTCAAGGTCAGGTGACACCTACCAGACAGTCATGTACTAGTCATCAGCAACCTATACACCAAATATTGTCATCCTACCATGTGTAGTTACAGAGGAACTGTCGAATTCCAAAAACTTTAACGTAGTCGCTGGACCGTGAAATTGAGGTCAAGGTCAGGTGACACCTACCAGACAGTCATGTACTAGTCATCAGCAACCTATACACCAAATATTGTCATCCTACCATGCGTAGTTACAGAGGAACTGTCGTAACCCAAAAACTTTAACATAGTCGCTGGACCGTGAAATTGAGGTCAAGGTCAGGTGACACCAACCGTACAGTCATGTACTAGTCATCAGCAACCTATACACCAAATATTGTCATCCTACCATGAGTAGTTACAGAGGAACTGTCGTAACCCAAAAACTTTAACGTAGTCGCTGGACCGTGAAATTGAGGTCAAGGTCAGGTGACAGGTGACTGACTGGCAAGTACTCATCATAAGCTACCTCTGGACCAAATTTGATGGACCTAGGGCTTGGGCTTACAAAGATATGAAGCAAGATGTCAAGTGTTTACGCCGCCGCCGCCGCCGCCGCCGGATTCCCATACATATGTCTCGCCTCCAGCGACTTTCGTCGCAGGCGAGACAAAAACCACTGCATTTAGTAAACTATTGAACTTTTCTTATATTTGTTATAACATGGTATTTACCCTGTGCATGAAGGTCAGTTGATATAACATGGTATTTACCCTGTGCATGAAGGTCAGTTGATATAACATGTTATTTACCCTGTGCATGAAGGTCGGTTGATATAACATGGTATTTACCCTGTGCATGAAGGTCAGTTGATATAACACAGTATTTACCCTGTGCATGAAGGTCAGTTGATAAAACATGGTATTAACCCTGTGCATGAAGGTCAGTTAATAAAACATGGTATTAACCCTGTGCATGATGGTCAGTTGATATAACATGGTATTTACCCTGTGCATGAAGGTCAGTTGGTATAACATGTTATTTACCCTGTGCATAAAGGTCAGTTGATATAACATGGTATTTACCCTGTGCATGAAGGTCAGTTGATATAACATGTTATTTACCCTGTGCATGAAGGTCAGTTGATATAACATGGTATTTACCCTGTGCATGAAGGTCAGTTGATAAAACATGCTATTTACCCTGTGCATGAAGGTCAGTTAATAAAACATGGTATTTACCCTGTGCATAAAGGTCAGTTGATATAACATGGTATTAACCCTGTGCATGAAAATCAGTTGATATAACATGGTATTTACCCTGTGCATGAAGGTCAGTTGATATAAAATGGTATTTACCATGTGCATGAAGGTCAGTTGATATAACACAGTATTTACCCTGTGCATGAAGGTCAGTTGATATAACATGGTATTTACCCTGTGCATGAAGGTCAGTTGATATAACATGCTATTTACCCTGTGCGTGATGGTCAGTTGATATAACATGATATTTACCCTGTGTATGAAGGTCAGTTGATATAACATGCTATTTACCCTGTGCATGATGGTCGGTTGATATAACATGGTATTTACCCTGCATGAAGGTCAGTTGACATTTAACCCCAAAAGTAAACACAGTATACTTTATTGGTGTTATTCTAATTTTATCATTTTTTATATTGATCTAAATTGACCCTGTTTTCAGATGAATAACATTGTTATGTAGAAAGTACATTTAATCTAAATTTCACCAATATCTGTGTTGCAATCATTAGAAGACAATAGTTAACTATAATTTAAAGGCATTTGTCTCCCTTTTCCCATAAAGAAATTGCTCCATGAAATTTTTTTAACGGTGTGTCTTGCCTGCTTTCCATACACTAATAGACTGCATATAATGCAATAATTTTCTGAAGTCATTCATTTGCAATATAATAAAGACATACAAAATATTAGTTTTTGCTTTAAGAGCAATAACATTAAAGTAATTTATTTGTACTTGCTGGGAAACAGAAAATACACTCTCAGAGGGGCCTCTCATTTCAACCTGTTTCTAACACTCTTACAATGAATTAAACACTTTCTGACAAAGTATCTATATTTACTAAATATGCATGATCATTAATAAATGTGGGTTATCATTGATAAATGTCCATAATCATTAATAAATGAGCTTTAACATTTAGTAAATGTGCATTATCATTAACAAATGTGATTGTATCATTAATGTGATTCATCATTAATGTACATCATCATTAATACATTTGCCTTATCATTAATGAATGTGAATTATCATTAATGAATGTGAATTATCATTAATGAATGTGCTTTATCTTTATAAATGTGCTTTATTAATAAATGTGAATTATCATTAATGAATGTGCATTATCTTTATAAATGTGCTTTATTAATAAATGTGAATTATCATTAATGAATGTGAATTATCATTAATGAATGTGAATTATCATTAATGAATGTGAATTATCATTAATGAATGTAAATTATCATTAATGAATGTGCATTATCATTAATGAATGTGCATTATCTTTATAAATGTGCTTTATTAATAAATGTGCATTATTATTAATGAATGCGCATTATCTTTATAAATGTGCTTTATTAATAAATGTGTATTATCAATAATGAATGTGCATTATCTTTATAAATAAGCTTTATTAATAAATGTGAATTATCAAAAATGAATGTGAATGATCATTAATAAATTTGAGTTATCATTATTAATTGTGTGTTTTTATTCATAAATGTGCATTATGCATCATTAATTATCCGACACAATAAAAACAAATGCTGGCAATATATTTTTGACTAAACATAGCTCTTGTGAGTTTGTTTTATACTATTTTTGTAAAGGTTTGTTGACATATGTTATTCAATACAAATCTTAAATAAAAAGCTTATACCAAATAGAGAGAGAGAGATATACCAAATAGAGAGATATATATACGAAATTCTAATACAAATTCATGGCCAAAAAGGAAGGATCATTAAACGATAATATATATTACATCACAACGGAAAGTGTCACTCGTGTCTCTTCTATCAAGCAACTCAACAAGGTGAAATTCAAACCAGAGGACAATAAATAGGTCTCTTCCTCAGAGACTTTTCTCCCCAGGGGAGATAACTATTAAACATCTTACCTTTCAGGCATACTTAACAGTCCTTTCAAATTTTTCAGTTGTTGAAAATGGAAAGACATATCTGTAGCAAGAACCATGTCTATCACCAAGTTACGAAATTCTCTGGAAAGAACAGGACATTTTCATAAAACCATAAATAACTAGAACACCTACTTGTGTGTAATGCAGTCATAAATGAAATCTATAAATGTGTATTCATGGCACCTGGGAAATGTCTTTGAAAAAATTTCTGACAATTATTTTTTTTTATTAAGGTTATTTAACAAGAAGGAAAAGCAGTTTCTGATATAGTTTTTGCATAGTCAAAGGGGCATAACTGTCCCAAATATTTGAGTACTAAATCTATATTTGACCACAAATGGGAGACAACCAATTCTTATAAAACTTTACTAAATCAGGTCTGCTTGATGTTTTTAAAATAGCATAAAATTATAGGCATGCTTTTGTGTAATTTTGTCCAATTCAAAACAAAAGAAAGAACACTTCGTAAAATTTTTTTATCTTGTACAAATCATAAAACTTAACTCCTAGTTTTTACAGAGCAGAGGTTTGCATGCTGTATATATCTTTAACAGGCAAGAAAACTAAATTGGTTCTACTTTTACTTTAAACTAAGAAGGTAATGGGACAGTTGCATTTTTCTGAAAATAGGTTCTACTTTCACTTTGTACCAGGAAAGTTATGGAACACTTGTATTGTTCTGACAATGGTTACTACCTTCATTTTGTACCAGGAAGTTAATGGGACACTTGTATTGTTCTAACAATTGGTTCTATTTCACTTTGTACCAGGAAGTTAATGGGACTTACTTGTATTCTTCTCTACTGAGATTAGACAATATATTGCTCTCCTCGTTTTTCATCATTCGGAATGAGGCACTGATATGGTAATTTTCTAAAACAGCCCTATCATTGTATAACACAGCAACTTCGGACCTACAAAGACACATCAAGAATGATATAAATATAGTTTAGAATAGTATAGTTAGTAGTTATTAAAGACAGACAGAGCCTTATATGACATGTTTTTTTCACTTTGAACTCAACTGGTAGAGCCAAGTAATGATTTGATGCAGATAAATGTGAGCATAGATATTGAGTATTCGACCACAGTCCAAAACTGTTTTGCTGTAGGTGCTTGCATGTCTTATTGTAAGCCAGGCCCTACTGCAAAAAACCTATTGTAAGCATTGGTAGAAAAAACCTATATTCCACAAAGACATACACTGATTGGAACAGATTTCAACTATTTTTATAGAAAATAAACTTTTTTAACACTTACCCTGTCAGTGCATTATGTTCTGACATTTGTCCTTTCATTGTTCTCAAGTTCTGACACTTACCCTGTAAGTGTTCTCAAGTTCTGACACTTACCCTGTAAGTGTTCTCAAGTTCTGACACTTACCCTGTAAGTGTTCTCAAGTTCTGACACTTACCCTGTAAGTGTTCTCAAGTTCTGACACTTACCCTGTAAGTGTTCTCAAGTTCTGACACTTACCCTGTAAGTGTTCTCAAGTTCTGACACTTACCCTGTAAGTGTTCTCATGATTTGACACTTATTTTATGTTCTTGTTCCCATGTAAAAGACATATCCTGTCATTGTCCTCTTGTTTTGACATACACCCAGTGTCATTGTTCAGATGTTCAGAAAAATACCCTAGTGTTGTTTCTTATGTCATCATGTTTTGACACATACCCTGTCATCATGTTTTGATACATACCCTGTCATCATGTTTTGATACTTACCCTGTCATCATGTTTTGACACATACCCTGTCATCATGTTTTGACACATACCCTGTCATCATGTTTTGACACATACCCTGTCATCATGTTTTGATACACACCCTGTCATCATGTTTTGACACATACCCTGTCATCATGTTTTGACACATACCCTGTCATCATGTTTTGACACATACCCTGTCATCATGTTTTGATACATACCCTGTCATCATGTTTTGACACATACCCTGTCATCATGTTTTGATACACACCCTGTCATCATGTTTTGACACATACCCTGTCATCATGTTTTGACACATACCCTGTCATCATGTTTTGACACATACCCTGTCATCATGTTTGACACATACACTGTCATCATGTTGTGACACATACCCTGTCATCATGTTTTGACACATACCCTGTCATCATGTTTTGATACTTACCCTGTCATTATATGAAAGTTATTAGTAGTTCCTGTATGTTCATAATCATGAATTAAAGCAGCTATTATAGTGGCAAAAATTTCTATGTCTGTTAACCAATGCTAAAAATAGAAAATATAAAAACCCATGCTAAAAATAAAAACCACTAGTTTGATTAAGTATATTTTTAATCAGGGTTCTTAACAAGATCTTTAAGGCCTCAGTGGCCATGTGGTTTAAGTCGTTCATCATCTACTATTGATTATTTACCTGTCAGCACTGAGGTGGCAAATTGAAACACAGAAGGCCGACCCCAGAAGCCAACAGATTTTCCCGCCTTTTTTCTGGTATTGTAATTGTTTTAGGGGTCATCCATAATTGTCAACATTTTTCACGAGTTTGCAAAGAGCACTATAGGGGGGAGGGGTTTCAATTTCAACATTTTTTCGGTACGTTCTTAACTTCTGGTAATGTGAATGTGCAGACTTGCAAAAAATGTTGACATACTCTTTTGGAGGGAGGGAGGGGGTTTTCAAAAAGAGTGCTCTTTGCAAACTTGTGAAAAATGTTGACAATTATGGATGACCCCTTTTTTATGAATATGTAAATATCTTGTAAGTTTTTGATCAAGTTTTCTTACTTTTATTTAATCTTGATGCTCATTTCCTTTTGAATATTAACCCAGCCAGTGTCATGTGACCAGTCACATGGGGAATTGACATATAGTGTGTAAAATGAAAATCTAAAAAAATTAGGCCGAATTTTACTACCGTTATATTCTAAAGTTAGTTTTGTAATTTGTCAGATTAACGGCAGAATTCAGTCCTATTGCTCGTAATGTAGCAAATAAAAAATTCTAACTTCAGTCTATGTATACAAAATGCAAACATAATATTCATCTTATTTACGTTATTCAAGCTTTAGACATGGCAAAATTAATGGGAAATGATCTTTATTGAAGACATTTTTTGCATACTATAACAACCATTCCATAGTAAGAATCCAGTAATTACATATGTATTACCCAAGATGCAACAAGCCATTCATTTTCGCGTTTCTCAATGTTTTTCATGTAGTAAACGTAATTAAAAAGAGACCCAAATGTCAATTAATACACAACGCACTGGGGGTTATTAAAAACAGCATGTATCAATAATGATCGATTTTAAACACGAAACCCATAAAAAAATGGTGATGCTGTCGAGAGTTATCACGATCGACCACGTCTGATTGTATATGCAACTTTCTTTGGACATCAAAGTGCCGGGAGTGATTCACTCCCGTTCTGCTACATTACGAGTAATGGGCCTAAATTCGTACCCTCACCAAAAAAAAAGCGAGGGTATGATTATTAGTTCTATAAAAACTTAGCCCAATAATTCTCAAAACCATCTTTTTTGCCTCATTACAACTAAATTCTCCACAATTATTAATATGTTTTCTGCATTCTATGTACCATAACAATGATCCATGTCCAATAACTATGGTACTCACCACTAATTTACTCTGGGTTAATATCACATGCACACTCTGTGCAACATCTGCTCCGTGGCACAAGTTGTGATAGGGGTTTTTGTATTTGCTATATCCCTGCTCAAGGTTTAGCAGAAAAGTGTCTAGAACATTGCTATTTATTTTGTATTTTGCGATAATATCATATTTTTGCAACAGTTCATAACCAACAAATTTCAACGAGTGATTGTCAGCCGCATCATTCACAGAAAACACATCAAAAGACCAGTCATCTAAATGCTGAAAGGAAATAAAAACATGTTAAGACAGAAAACCCATCAAATGACCAGTCATCTAAATGCTGAAAGATTGTTCCAACTCTAATTGACATGGATTGCCAGTTTTTCTGCTGATGTTTAGGGGATTTCAGCTTCATATACCCCGATAAAAACTTTATGTTATAATACAGCTGAAAAAATGACTGACAATGTGTAAAACCTCATTCAAGGGAGCAACTAAGAATTGTGGGATATTTTTTGTTTGTGGTAACATATCTTGTTGTACTCTATCTAAACATTTTCAATGTTTTTCAGAAAATGCAAAGTAATGACTTTATATCCCCATCACAATGTGATTAAATACCTACCAAAGGTAGACAACTCATTTTAAATAATTTAAAAAAGGGAGACAATTATTTCACATTACACAGATTCTCAAAGGATACTACAGTTTCAACCCAGAATAAAAGAGGCCACAGAATACCTCAAATTAATAAAAGTGGCATAACAAGGCTAAACAACACATTTGTAAGATATTGACTTGATTGTCAATTTTAACATGATTACTTTAGAAAAATGACTTACCTTAAGGAGTAACAAGACATGTGGAGGAACATGTAGCCCTGTAGAACTGGAGAGTCTTCTGTAAATCCTAAATAGACATAATATGTTTGATTAGAAAATTATTGAAAGAGTTATTTCCCTTTTCATGGAACCATGGGAGAATCTGGTTCCCTGCCTTCCCAAAGCAGAAAGTCTTTCATTTTGTTTATTTTTAAGACATGTAAGTATTTTTCAATTTGCAAAGATGTCCGATCATTGCTTACAAATTATACTTACTAATACAACTTTTATTTTGCAGGTTCTTTCTCTAAATTTACAAACAATTTGATAGTATACTTCTTTCCTTTGCTCTTTAATAATATCTCATATAAGGGAATTAAATCTTGAATGAAATGTCTAATTTTACAATCAAATTGTGTATAGAAACATTGTTAAGAATAATTCAGATATATGCAATTTCAATTAAAACTATTATTAATTATCTTGCATATTTTTTTATTGTTTTGAAATATTTCAGTTTTTATATTTATAAAATAAACAAATAGATCCATTCTGAAATTTTGAACCTTGAAAACTAAAAAGACATGTAAGCTGAATGGATAAAAGCATTCAATCTCCTCTGCCATACCATTGGTTGACATTGTGAGAGATATCTCTCATGGCGAATAAGCTGACTTACAAATGCAGTTATTTCAATGTAAAACTGTATCAAAAGTGAATAAACAGACCATATAAAATTAAATAAGGTCTCATGTATTTTTTTCTCGTTCTTGTTCTTTGTTTACAAATGTCACGGACAGACGACACATGTAGTCCCACAGTTAATGCAGGATGATGTGTGGCAGAGGTTATATCTGGGAACCAGTTATGTTCTCTGTGCCGGAGAGTGAAAAGCATTAAAGGGCATAGTGAATTATTTAAAAATTCAAACTAAACAATTATCAGAGGATCAGTATAACACTCTTAACCTATACAATAAAGATCATTTTACATTTTTTACTATAAGCAAACAAAAATTAAGCCACTGTCTGGGCCTTTAAAAGCCTGATGAGCCAAAGCACTCTGAAACTTTTCTTTACAAACATAGATTCATTTAATACTTTATTATCTCCTTTAATTTCTGGCAACATGAATTTAATACTATATACCTATCCACCATGATACCGGCCCGTATAGCATGAGCAACACTTTTGAACTTTGGTTTTTCTTCTCCTCGTCTTTTGATATTGCTCATGGAACGAGTGAAGGTCAAGGCTAGCCAATCCCGCACCTCACTCGGGACAGCATCTGGTTCCACTTCACTAAGTTCATCATCTTCATCACAGAGACGCCTGAAACGACATTCAATACCGTTTTCACTCATCATATATTGCCCTTCAGTTCTCAAAACGTTCTATTTCTGAAACCTGAAACGATACAAATGTAACATTGTCCATGTTTGCTACCTTCTAGTCATGGTACATGTTCTGCAACTTTTACTGGGAGAAATATTGGCCAGATGTATAACAAACTATGGTTAAGTGTTGGGAGCATTGTATATGCCATAATCTAAAGATTATTGGTTAGAGTAATTCAATAGATTAAACAAAAACAAGAAAAAAAGGTCTTAAATTTATTTGAAAATTGTGTATAGTCTTTTTGCCATATTTGTGATTTTTTTGTAACTTATTTTGTTAGTATTTAAAAATTCCTAATGTTTATTTATTTTTAACAAGCACTTCAATAAAGTAGTTAGTAATGTGTCTAGACCAACTTCCTTACAAGGAATGATTTAATGAATTAAACTGTTACCTATTGGACTATGTGTACAACACTCAAACAGGCAGATCAGATGATTTTAAGCAAAGAAACCAGTGCAAATCTGATAACAGTATGTCAAAATGGTTGATGGCAATTTCTTTAAGAACCAATCATTTATGTTTGTTCCCTAATTGCCTAACACTGGCAAGGCTCTGTATACAGTGAATTATATCACAGAAGATGTTTCTAATGATTTTAAGCCTCATGTATCATATCTTTAATAAGACCAAGTCCAACTGTTATTTTTCATATATATATGTTTCATGTGGAGACACAGTGGCCTTTTGGTGAATATCCATGTAAAAAAACTAATATGCTTCCTTTTTGTAATTAAAACAACTGCATATTGTTGTGGTTAAGATGGTAAAAGCATGGAGAATTTAGAGACCAATGATTTTTCTATCTGGCACTGAAAAAATACACCATTGTATGCGACCAACAATTTTATTGCCTGTTGGGTCATGTCGTTTGTTTTGGAAAAAAGGGGGGAGCAGGCAATGGATAAAAAGAGGGATACTGTAGCATTACAATTATTTTCCGGTAAGAGTGGAAACATATTAAAAAAAATTCAGGGTTCCTCACAGATAAGTTACATGTAATGGTAGGTCGCATAATACCTCTTTATAACATCATTTGTTATTTTCATGAGAATGTTTACATCTTGTGAATATATACACTGCAGATCTACAGAGAAAGACTGCTATATTTGGGTAACTTATAAAAATAACCAAATATCTTTTTTAAGTTAAAATTTACCAATCCAAATAAATCCTTATTAAACAGTTGTAATGTCCGTTTAATGTTTATTGTATAACTGCATGCTTCCCTTCACTAGACTTATAGAAGATTCCTGGAAATTATACATGTTCTTACTATGTTGCATAACACAGTGACAAGAAATCGAAAAATCAGAATAAATGGAGAAATTTCTCATCTGTAGTATTGGAAAAATAATTACAACCTTTCCAAATAGAATCAAGTAGAAATAGACATGACTGATAGGGCATATTTATTATTACGCAGAGAAACTGACATTTGAAAATAAAGAAAAATTTGTTTTGAAATAAACGTCACACTGGCTTTGTACTGTTGTATAAATCAGCTGCAAAATAATATTGATTTTCACAAAAAGCAACAACGCCCCCTAGAGGTGATTGATTTATATCCTGCTGTTTGGTTTTATTCTATTTAACTTTGATATCGTTGAAGTTTTCCTTTCCTACCGGTTTTTCTCTTCAATTCACTGGATACGTAATTAGCGTTATTCTGTAGGAAAAGTGTTCACTCCTAAGGCTTAGATTTAATTAGATTTCCACATAATAACTCTAACAGGAAAGATATTTGGACATTTATTGTTTGAAATGTAAAAAAAAATCCCCCAGAAAGTGTGTAAAAATAAATCATATGATCTTGCAGTTTCTATTATCGTAATTTTCAGATCATTTCATAATTTTTTGTTACTTACATCACAAAATATCTTGCTGTTAAAAAATATTACAATATTAATAAATAAATGTATCATATATTCATTTTGTCTTAGAAATAGCAAATTTATCAGCTTCAGAAATGGGATGAAAAGCGAGCCTCTACCAAACTTTTCTGTTCTGTTTCATACTAATACAAACAGAACTGTAATGTAATTATTCATATATATTCTCTTTTTTTTGCTAAACAGTTTACATGACTAACAGGGGTGAACATGATAAAAAAAAAGTCAAACAGTCTATATACATTTACTGACTTTGATATAGGTAGTTGTCCTGATTTCTCAGAGAAAGGCGAGGTGAATATACAATTTTGAGGAGTGAGATAAACCCATAGCAACCTCATAATTCAAAGCCAGTAAATGCTTTATCACATAAATATACCAACAATTCCTTGTAGCGGCAAACATTTCATTATTGTTGACCAGATTTTTGTGTTATACAAGCATACATAAATCTACAATAAGAATCAGAAAACAGGTCAATGTTGGATTCCGCTTGACTGTTTGTGCAGCAGACGAAAATAACCATATTTTTATGCTATTTTAATGCTGTTGGGATTTAACATGACCCAAAATTAGTTTGAAGACCAATCAAAAACTTGCAAAATTCTATTAATGTAATAAATTTAAATAAATAGTGAGTGAATCACTTGTTGTAAGAAGATTCGATCTGGTACAAGTATGGTACAAGTGATTTTAATATCTATGCAGAATAATGCTATAATTGGATGAGTAATATTGAATTATTGTTTCATAAGAAGGTTGTTCTAAATGATATAAATAAATCAGTTTTGATAGAAAAACAATAATTATCCTGTGATATTTGGAATCCATAATAATAGACACATGATCAAAATCCATACAATTTTTAAACATCACGGAGATTCCGTAATGGATGGGGTCTATAACAGATTAGATTGTGCCGTGGTTCATAATCTTTAAAAACTGATAGTTATGAAACCAAAATTTTAATGTAAAGCTATTAAACCAAACTCCATTTTCACCATACAACACCATACCTTCATTAGCCTCTCTTCCATTATTGCATGAATTTAGTAAAAGATTAAAATGCACAGGGTTGTGTTTTTAATGCGTAAGAACTGTCTTAACAGTAAAAAAAAACAATACGTCTCACAAAACTTTGTTTGGGAGACATAATTACTGCGAAAATCTTTTTACTTGTACAGCAAATATAAAAATAATTGGAATAATATTGATCTATATACAACATTAATACGTTGTCAGAAAATATACAGTTTATTAGTATGAGCTTTAAAAACAGGAAGAAAAGCGTGGCTCTGTGAATATTGTTTTTATTCTTCAACCATAAAATACATTTTATACTAATGAAAAACATGAAAAAAAGTGAACTTCTAGCCGTTCTTTAATTTGAGATTTTCGGCCTGTATTTGAGTGATAGCCTGATATCACAAACAAATATCATATTCGACAACATGCAGTAAACCAGAACAGAATACTAAATATGGTCAAAGGTAAGGCTAAGGGTACCAGGAGCTGATGTCACAAATGAAGCTTTGCTTTATCCTTTAGGGCTGTATTTGTATAGTTGAAGCAGTAGTAGCAGAATAATAATTATTGGCTAGCCACGCTTAGTTTGTGTGATAGAAAAGCCACAACCTTGCATATATATAATGGCAATATACTTGTGGCCGGCATCAATGTTTAATTATGTCATAATGAAATTTAAATTACATACGGTATACAATAATCTTAATTAAACAAACAGCAGGGAATTTTCTAGTTTTGAGGTAATAACATTTATGCAATATCTATATTTATCTTCAGCAGGAAGTAGCTAGAAGAATTTTTCGGACTTCTTGTCATATAATATTATTAAAATTTACAGCTGATCTCTCTACACATGCTTAGTAAAGGGGAGGATCCATCTGACAATATGTATGTATATATACTTGTACACCTAAACAATTGAAGACATAACAAAATCTGAAAAGTTTACAATAGATTCAAAAAAATAGTGAGAATTTACAACAAATTATATTCAACAAATAATAAAAATTACTCAATGTTAAAAAACTTACACATGTTGCTTCCAAATAAATTTATGGCCCTGTGCATGCATGCTTAAAATCTTTGCCTATTTCTTTGATTAAGTCATGTTTCCCAAAGAGTTGACATTAAGCCTTGGTTAAAACATCACAGGAACAGACTTCAGTGGTTAAAGGTTCACTACCTGTAACTATGACGTCATGATTGATATGCACAAATACTGATGACGTCATAATACCACACTGTGATGTCACAGAACATACATGAAGCCCTTTCATAGTTTTCAGCACATTTCAGCAATAAAGTGTACTGCAGTTGTGCTACTCAGCACATTTCAGCAACTGTGCTGCAGTTGTGTGTCTGGGCTGATCTGATGATCTTTTAGGTCTAGCCTGTCTACTCTGCCCACACTATAGAGTGGATATTCTATTTTTTTATATTTTTGTTTACTACTAATACAAAACAACATTTCAAAGTGGACATTGATAGGCTGTCTACTGTAAACATGTGAACACTGGTTTATAACATGTTGTGAAATACGATAGTTGTCCCTAGATTTTACACACAAATTTTATTAACCCAGAAATTTTCTAGGAATGTTTTATTTTCATGATTTTTCAAAACAAAACATATTTGATATTACATTATAATAACAATACACATAAATGTTCAGAAATTATTAAATTGTTATTTGAACATATTTATTGTGTACAGGAGTTTTTATAACAAAGCTTTGGTTATTCAGTAAATTTTATGCTTGATTTAACAATGTCCTGCAAACTATGTTTCTTTAATTAATTGTTACTTGTTATAACTTATTCCTCTTATCCCACCACCCTGGCACGCTTTCTTCACTTTGTTCCCTTTCACAATCTTATTTTTGAGCAAAACAATCAAAAATGATTCGAGTCACCCAGGAAGTATCTGACAATAGACGACACATCAGTGACAGATACAAAACGCTTCCTAGGAAAGAAATGTATGTTTCTATTATCCCACTTGTCAATTTCGCTGAACTCATTCCCTAAGTCAGCAATAGATTAAAAAAAATTATCCAATTTTGTTGCCCCATATTTTCATTAACATGACAAAATATTGGCATTACTCTGAAAGAGCTCGGTAATTTCCTTGATTACGCTTGCCCAATCTCAACAGATTCTTTATAACGGCTCTTTGCTAAAATAGAATTATTAGAATCATCGTAGAATATCAGTTTGCGTGTTTATTGGACCATTGTGCTGGAAAAACTCCGTATAAATAGACAAGATCCATCTAAATAATTTTATTGACAAAGTGCTTTTAGCGAAACCAAAATTGATTTGTCGACAGAAGTCTAGTGATGATGTTAGCAATACACTGACGTCAGGTTTGCATGACGATTAACAATTCTGCTGAAGGAAATAAGTGGAATTAACTGTGACTGTCCATCTATATAATTCTTCCGCTAATCATTGCTGATTATTTTATAGTACAGATGAACATTTCTATTCCATCTGACATGAAACGCTCGTTAAGGTTTCTTTCTGTGTCATTTTTGTATGCAATTACAAATAAAATAATTTATATAAAATTTACAGTTTATTTAGTGTTGTTTATAATGTAGACATTTGTATGTTTACAATGACTATATGTACCAGTATTTAATTTTGAAATGTTAATTAGCTCCCACAATGCACATTATCTAAGACTTCACAACCAAAGGCTGTTACAAAACATTCACAACAATCATGCCTATATCTGTCCAAACATTTTCCACAAAGAATCTCTAACTAGGGGATGTTGTCAGAATACTATATACCATTGTCAGAATACTAAAAACCATTACAGTCAAACACTATCTGACATGTCAACCAACTTTCACTTCAAAATAAGGTAAACTGTTTCCTCTGAGCTCCTTGTTATTCTTGAACTTTAGAAGCTGAACACAACGTTGTTCCCAAGAAATGCATTCTCCATGTACCAAATAATAACAATCCTCATCTGGTGGCCATATTGGATATTGAAGGATAAATCATCAGTACAGTGCTGACTTGGCAGCCATATTGGATATAATATATAACTTCCAGCCATACTTAGGATAGAGCAGTATGCCAACCTGGCAGCCATTTTGAAAAAAACAGAATAACTTACAGCTATACTCAGGAAAGAGCAGTATGCCAACCTGGTAGCCATATTGGATATAACAGAAATAACTTACAGCCATACTCAGGGTAGAGCAGTGTGACCAACCTGGCAGCCATATTGGATATAACAGAATAACTTACAGCCATACTCAGTATAGAGCAGTGTGCCAACCTGGCAGCCATATTGGATATAACAGAATAACTTACAGCCATACTCAGGGTAGAGCAGTGTGCCAATCTGGCAGCCATATTGGATATAACAGAATAACTTACAGCCGTAATCAGTATAGAGCAGTGTGTCAACCTGGCAGCCATATTGGATATAACAGAAATAACTTACAGCCATACTCAGTATAGAGCAGTGTGCCAACCTGGCAGCCATATTGGATATAACAGAATAACTTACAACCATACTCAGGGTAGAGCAGTGTGCCAACCTGGCAGCCATATTGGATATAACAGAATAACTTACAACCATACTCAGGGTAGAGCAGTGTGACCAACCTGGCAGCCATATTGGATATAACAGAATAACTTACAGCCATACTCAGTATAGAGCAGTATGCCAACCTGGCAGCCATATTGGATATAACAGAATAACTTACAGCCATACTCAGGGTAGAGCTGTGTGCCAACCTGGCAGCCATATTGGATATAACAGAATAACTTACAGCCATACTCAGGGTAGAGCAGTGTGCCAACCTGGCAGCCATATTGGATATAACAGAATAACTTACAGCCGTAATCAGTATAGAGCAGTGTGTCAACCTGGCAGCCATATTGGATATAACAGAATAACTTACAGCCATACTCTGGGTAGAGCAGTGTGCCAACCTGGCAGCCATATTGGATATAACAGAATAACTTACAGCCGTAATCAGTATAGAGTAGTGTGTCAACCTGGCAGCCATATTGGATATAACAGAATAACTTACAGCCATACTCAGTACAGAGCAGTGTGTCAACCTGGCAGCCATATTGGATTTAACACAATAACTTACAGCCATACTCAGTATAGAGCAGTATGCCAACCTGGCAGCCATATTGAATATAACAGAATAACTTACAGCCATACTCAGTATTAGAGCAGTTTGACCAACATGGCAGTCATATTGGATATAATAGAAAAACAGCACTCGTACCCTAGATAAACAGCAATGGAATCCTGGGCAATCAACACTAACTACCCTATGTACTCTGGACAAACAGCACTAGCACCCTTGAAAACCATCACTTAGTACATAGATAAACAGCACTTGTACTCTAGACAAACAGCACTGGTACCCTAGATAAACAGCACTCAGGTACTCTAGACAAACAGCACTGGTATCCTAGACACACATCACTGGTACCCTAGATAAACAGCACTGGTACCCAAGACACACATCACTGGTACCCTAGATAAACAGCGCTGGTACCCTAGATAAACAGCACTGGTAAACTGGACAAACAGCACTGGTACCCTAGACACAAATCACTGGTACCCTAGATAAACAGCACTCATACACTGGACAAGCAGTACTGCTACCTTGATAAACAGCACTGGTACCTTAGACAAACGGAACTGGGAAATTGCAAAAAGGCACTGTATACACTGTTTACATGCCACAGCAGAGGCCAAAATTAAATACATGTACATGTAATTAAAGAATAAAAACAGTAAAACAATTGTCATGGATACTTAAAGTTCAGCACAAATAAAATCAAACATTAATAGCAAGAATGAATTGTAAAAACTGATCTACAAATGTTTTAAAGATGACGCAATTTAATATGGAAGGAAACACTGTGCATTATAATAAAGTAATATGGTGCATTAAAAAAGTACTATAAGTTTGGTTTAAATTATCAAGTTTTCATTTCACATCTGCAGTCCTTTGCAGCAAACTCACCTTTAATAGTCCATGCAATAATAATCTAGAACAATTAACTATTTATAACCTTTGAGAAAAACAAAGGAGTTATCTTTTCCAAACCAGGCTAATCATGGGAGATAACAAAATCAACAAATTGACTAAATTACTTCCTTTTGTTGATTTTGTTGTCTCCCTTTATTTATCAAAGGGTGATAACCCATTACGATTCCCAATACATGCTAGCTGTTTCTAAAAGAACTGAATCAGAACATGGCTATATATGCTAAAACTGAAACAATGACAACCTGTCATGCAACAAAAAAGAAAACAAAAACAAAACAGAAACAAAACCAAGACAACTCAAGGTCTATCTAAGAACCAATAGGAACCACAGCAGCACACAGAGAATATTGTAAGATGAACAACTACGGAGCTCTAAAAAATATTAATAACAGAATTTTTCAGCTAGAATTTATTTTGACTGTAAAAATAAAGTTTTCACAGACTGAAATATGTGTTTTCCTTTCAAAAACCCTTTGTTATTTACAAGTGCAGCCATTTTGAGACTTAGTTAGATGAGGCATTCAAGTGAAATATAATGACTCTGCAGTTAATAGAGACAAAATATTATAAAATAATAATTAGCAAAAAGACCAACACCTAATGCTAATGCTGATAAATTGGGATAACACATGTTCTACAATGAAAATCATTGCATCTTAAAAACTCTACAAAAATCACTTAATATATATAGAAGTGCTCAAAAACATGACACAGGAATAATTAAATCCCTTATTGTCAATATTTGTACCCTGTCTGTACCCCGTATTATTTACACTAATGCAACAAATACTTTCTTAATTATAATCTCCTTAACAATTCATAAGGACATGTGCACTAAAATAAATTTGTCAAATTTTGTTTAAGAATGATATATCCTTGTTTTGGAATGGTCTATATTTGTTGACTGTGAAAATCAATTAAGGTATCCGACCCATAATTGACCACGTGATCATATTTGGTGTCCCGGATGTCCATTGTTTGTCAATGGAGCAGACCTCGGTAATGTTCGGCAAACATCGGAACTATTATTTGAGCAACTAAATTTTTTTCTCAAAACTGTTAACATTGACTCAAAGTAAAACAATATATTTACTTTTATCATTAATTAGTAATATATTGAGTAAATAAATTTGCATTTCTTGGTCTAAAAATAAAATTAAACGGTGACTTCAATTATGGGTCGGATACCTTAAATGCATTAATTACGAGAAATTAGATGTTCATACCTGTGTCTAATGCCTACAAACCAGTTATAGAATCCATGATCTTTTGTTTATTAAATTGCAAAATTGTTTTCTAAACAAAAAATCAACTTGAAAGCATCTTGATGGGGATTTCAGTTTAAAAAAAAAGCTGATTCTCCCATAAAATTTGTGTAAATTAAGACTCAACAAATTATTCACCAAACATTCAAACAGGTAAAATATTTAAGATTGCTGAAAAATAAATTAAAGGTTAAACTCAAGGATTGGAGGAAAATTTAGATTTAATAAACGTTACCAAACTATAGCTAGGTATTTTTTAGAAGCACGAAGGAAGCGAGTTATGGGTAATTTTTTTGGAAGCACAGAGGGGTCGAATTATGGGTAATAAATAAAATCCCAGAATATTTTGAAGAATTTCTTTACTGACAATGGTGATAGAAGATTGTCAGAATGGGAGATAACTCATTAATCTCCAATAGAAAATGAAATGATAAGTCACATGACATACACAAAGATACACACAAAATTCTGTGATTTTCTATAAAGTGTCTCTGCAAATTTGAAACTTCATTATAATCATTGGCTTTTTAAAAGTAAATGTCACCATGATAGTAAGTCAGCCAGCTTCTTTAGAGGACCTGTAGTGAGCTAATTATTTGCAGTACTGTTACTGCAGGTAATGTGAGAGTTGGCTCAGGGTTTCAGCTGTATCATGGTTCTAGTTATTATACTTAGTTACAGAGTGTGCTTGAGTCAAAATCTTAATTAAAAGAGTTGAAGGTCAAAGGTCATCAATGTGTACTGCAATACAGACACACCAGTAAACAATTAGTAAGAGAGGATTGATTAAATTGCTCTAAACGTCAGCAGTTCAGATAGTTAGGACAAGAACTACACCCCCCCACCCCCCCTCCCCCCCCCGGGCAGCTCAGATGACAAAAAACATTCTAAAGTGTATTGTCCATATGTGAACTTAAGGGCCAGAAAGTTGGCTTAAATTATACATTAGATTACATGTAAAAAATATTTCTGATCACTTCTTAAATGTATATTTGTTGATTAAATAACTAACTTTTGGCCATAAAGAATAAAACTATATTATATATTGGGGGTAAAAATTGTTTAAAGGGTCTTGATTATCCAAATTTAAAAAAAAATTCCAAAATTAACTAAAATTAATAAAATTATAAAATTACGAATAATTTTGAGAAAGAAATTCTGGTTAAAATAGGAAGATCAATTTTTACTTTATTTAAAGCAGTAAGTATTTGTTGCATTAGATCAAAATAACTACATAGTAAATAACCTCATTCTGCTTCAGCATTAGGGAGATAACTGCATCTGCTACAGGAACAAAATGCTCAATGCATGTACATGTATTACATGCAGTTAATTATTCTATTGTTTGGAGGTAAACAAACAAAACGTGTTATAAATAATATCTACCAATGTGCAGAAATAAAAAACTGTACCAGGCAAGACTTACTTGTGGGAACCCTGATTTTCTTTAACGATACTGAAATTCAAATCAAAGTCTATAAAGATGATGGTATACTTAGGGGTCTATTGGATACAGACTTGAAATAATCTAGATCAGACATCCATTGGTATGTCATTTATTGTTTAGTAAAATAATATATTTATTGACATTAATATCATTAATACTTGCAGACTCGAAGTTCAAATTTGTCAGAAAACTTACTTAAGACAGAAAATATCCCATTTAGAACCTTCATCTTTTTAATTCACAAGCAGGTTTGTCCTTTATCCCATAATTCCATGCTTTGTGGTTGGTGATAATCTCATTAAGGCCAACCATTTATTTGTATTATGTAGAATGGATTTTCCCTAATAATACGACAGACACTCGCTGGTACATGCATTTCTATTTAGCTTTTATTAACTGTAAATGTCTTAAATACAAATAGTCATAAGCTACTTAAATGTTGTCTTGAATAACATTTATGACTTAGAATATTCACACAGTTAATCTCATCACAATGGCAGCCTGTATACCAGTCGTCTCATTTAACAGGTATTCCATCCCTGTCATTAATTTATGGCACCCAGTTTTTAGTGTATTATCTTGAGAATCAACTTGTGATACCCAGATAATTTGGACAAAACAACATGCAACACATTTGAATTTTCATACAGTTAATTTTTGGATAAATATCTGCAAATAAAAAAATATCAATGTGCATGAGATATGTTTTTGTAAAAAACTACAGAAATTCTCATCAGTCATTGTTCCTGTTACCATAGTAACAATGACTCTCTATAGTAAAAAGTACACCATACAGAAACCCATGATTCTCCTTTGTCTTATAAATGCAATCTGTGTGACATACTTCTGTATTTCCAAGTTCATATAAAATCTAGTCTTGGTAGACTGCTATTTGGCACCAGTATCCTTGGAGACATTACACACATGTCATAGTCAAAAGAACAGCAAGCAAGCCAGCAAAGTCTTAAAAAGTATTGAAAATAAACAAAAAAAATAAACGCAAGTAGTGAATTTTAAGGGAATTCCCAATGTTGAAAAAAACCACACAATTTAAAGACATGTAGCAGGAAATGCCCAGAACACATGATTTTGCACCATTTGTTTCCCCAAACTCCTTGCGTTTTCTCGACAACGACCACCCCATGGTTCTCATTTAGGGCTAGCTATGCCCCTGCCATATATTTGGTTCCAAGTAAAAGTTAATGAGCATATGTACAGCAAACTGAAAAAGCCTTATTTTTGGTTAAAAAGTTCAACTTTCCCACTTGAACCTTTTTCTAAAATATCAGCTTGATTCTTTTAAATACCTGTACATTTTTTTATGAACGCAAAACCCATTTCTATGACAAAACCATGACATAACAATTCATTTTCTACATAAAAAATGTAATGTCTTGAAAACAATGTAATAAAAGTGACAAGGGACACACTTGGGTATGATGATGGCTGGAAAATTGTAGGGCAACTAGTCTGTGACGTGATATGTACAAGTCGTTAGAGAATTGAACATGATAGTCCCTATACAATCACAGTGTTAAGAAAGCAGTCAAGGGAACTTATTGTGTCTATTTCAATCTCTGCTTATTTTATTGATCTGTTAAATTTCCCCGTCCTCTGTCTGTTATCCTATTGGTCAATACAAACAATACGATTGAAATGTTTTTAATACTTTTTGTAGGCGAAAAGTAAATGTCTTGTAAACTGGTAAACTGAATAAAACTAGATGCTCCCGGGAGCCTGTATCGCTCACCTGAACCTGAAACCAAACAACCCTTTTTTATCCAGCTTTTCTTTCCTATAAGGAATTGCCAACGTAGCTATGTAGGTAGTCAGGTGTCATGATTTGCACAATTTTGGTAGAGGACATCCAAAAGATGATGTGTGCAATGTTTCAAAGCAGTTCTTTCATTGGTTTAAGAGGAGAAGATTTTTTAAAATCAATAAAAATTGATTAAAAAAATGTTCACTGAGAAAAATTCCTAAACAGTTCATCAGACAATCTTGACCCTTATATCATTTTTGTAGCCCTCAGAGCAGAACAGTTAAGCAATGCTAACTTTTTCTCTAGTTCTAATAATTTTCAAGATTTTGAGGCAGAAATGTCAAAAATAATCAATTTCGACAATTAAAGGGCAATAACTCCTATAAGGAGTCATCACACAACTTCGATCCAATTGAGTATTTTGTAGAGCTTTCAATGTCAATGAAGGTACGTCTCTTCGGTTTTCCTGTATCTGTTATACTTTTTGACATATAAGTCAAAAACTGTATTTTGACCAACCCCCACCCCCCCTTCTATTTTTAGCCATGGCAGCCATGTTGATTCATCTGCGGCCATGGTTTGTGCAAACATGGTTGAGGACAATTGACAGGTGATGTGTACAAAGTTTAGAAGCAGTGGTTTCAGGAGAATTTTTTTTTTTTTTCAATTTAAACAGATTAAAAAAAACAGTTTAAGGGGAATAACTCTTAAATTGTTAATCAGACAATCTTGACCATAAGCCATTTTTGTAGCTCTCATAGAGCAGAACAATTATGCAATGCTGTTTTCTCTAGTTCTAAGATTTTGAGGCAAAAATGTCAAAAATAATAAATTTCAACAATTAAATGGCAATAACTCCTATAAGGAGTCATCACACAACTTCGACCCAATGGAGTGTTTCGTAGAGCTTTTGATGCTGATGAGGGAATGTCTCTTCAGTTTTCCTGTATCTGTAATACTTTTTGACCTATAAGTCAAAAACTGTATTTTGACCCCCCACCCCCCATCTATTTTTAGCCATGGCAGCCATGTTGATTCATCTGCGGCCATGGTTTGTGCAAACTTGGTTGAGGACATTTGACAGGTGATGTGTACAAAGTTTCAAAGCAGTACTTTCAGTGGTTTCAGAGGAGAAGATTTTTAAAAATCAATGAAAACCGATTAAAAAAAACAGTTCAAGGGGAATAACTCTTAAACAGTTAATCAGACAATCTTGACCCTAAGCCATTTTTGTAGCTCTCATAGAGCAAAACAATTAAGCAATCCTAACTTTTTCTCTAGTTCTAATAATTTTCAAGATTTTGAGGCAGAAATGTCAAAAATAATAAATTTCAACAATTAAAGGGCAATAACTCCTATAAGGAGTCATCACACAACTTCGACCCAATGCAGTGTGATGTAGAGCTTTTGATGCTGAAGAAGGAAAGTCTTTTTGATTTTCCTGTATCTGTTATACTTTTTGAAATATAAGCCAAAAACTGTATTTTGACCCCACTGTTCTATTTTTAGACATGGTGGCCATGTTGGTTAGTCTGAGGCCATGATTTGTGCAAACTTGGTAGAGGACATATTACTGATGATGTATGCTAACTTTCAAAGTAATCCCTTCAGTGGTTTCAGAGGGGAAGATTTTTAAAGAAAAGTTAATGACGACGACGGACGCCAAGTGATGGCAACAGCTCACATGACCCTTCAGTCTGGTGAGCTAAAAAAATATAAATAAAAACTACCAAACAGATATAACGACAGGGATGCTGGTGCACCTAGGAGATGGTATATGTATCAAAGTATGAGTAAGCAGCAAAATCAAAGACAAATGACAAATATTAAATAACATAAAAAAAGCAAAGTAAGTCAGAAGTGTAAAATTTATCGTAAGTGTGTGAAGATCAAAGGGAAATGCATTGTGACGTCAGCACTTACGATAGATATTACACTTACGACTTTTTGTGAAAAGCACCCCAGAACTGCAGTGGCATTCACAAAAAGTTTTAAGATCAAAGGTCACATGGACCATAATTACATGCCAATATCAAAAACATGTCAATACAACCCAAAACACCTGTGATCACATGGAATAAATAAAAAATGGTCACTACATCTCAGATCAAATGTGATAGATTTTAAGCCCATAGGCTTAGACTGAGCTGGAAGGCAGTACAGTCTAGTCAGGGATTAGACTGAGCTGGAAGGCACTCCAGTCTAGTCAGGGATTAGACTGAGCAGGAAGGCACTCCAGTCTAGTCAGGGATTAGACTGAGCTGGAAGGCACTCCAGTCTAGTCAGGTCTTAGATTGAGCAGGAAGGCAATATAGTCAAGTCATGGCTTAAACTGAGCATCAAAACAGTACAATCTAGTCAGGGCTTGGACTGAGCATGAAGGCAGTCAATAGTCAGGTCTTAGACTGAGCAGGAAGGCAGTACAGTCTAGTCAGGGCTTAGACTGAGCAGGAAGGCAGTCAATAGTCAGGTCTTAGACTGAGCAGGAAGGCAGTACAGTCTAGTCAGGGATTAGACTGAGCAGGAAGGCAGTCAATAGTCAGGTCTTAGACTGAGCAGGAAGGCAGTACAGTCTAGTCAGGGATTAGACTGAGCAGGAAGGCAGTACAGTCTAGTCAGGGCTTAGACTGAGCAGGAAGGCACTCCAGTCTAGTCAGGTCTTAGATTGAGCAGGAAGGCAGTCAATAGTCAGGTCTTAGACTGAGCAGGAAGGCAGTACAGTCTAGTCAGGTCTTAGACTGAGCAGGAAGGCAGTACAGTCTAGTCAGGGCTTAGACTGAGCAGGAAGGCAGTCAATAGTCAGGTCTTAGACTGAGCAGGAAGGCAGTACAGTCTAGTCAGGGATTAGACTGAGCAGGAAGGCAGTACAGTCTAGTCAGGGCTTAGACTTAGAAGGAAAACAGTACAGTCTAGTCAGAGATTAGACTGAGCAGGAAGGCAGTACAGTCTAGTCAGAGATAAGACTGAGCAGGAAGGCAGTACAGTCTAGTCAGGGATTAGACTGAGCATGAAGGCAGTCAATAGTCAGGTCTTAGACTGAGCAGGAAGGCAGCAGTCTAGTCAGGGCTTAGACTGAGCAGGAAGGCAGTCAATAGTCAGGTCTTAGACTGAGCAGGAAGGCAGTACAGTCTAGTCAGGGCTTAGACTGAGCAGGAAGGCAGTACAGTCTAGTCAGGGATTAGACTGAGCATGAAGGCAGTCTATAGTCAGGTCTTAGACTTAGAAGGAAGGCAGCAGTCTAGTCAGGGCTTAGACTTAGAAGGAAAACAGTACAGTCTAGTCATGAAATTAAAATCAAACAAGCTAATAATGAATGTCTAAAAAACAACAACAGGCATTTGTACAAACAGTTACATTAATCAGAAACAGAAATTGTGTATACTGATTTCACTACAATAAACTAGAGGCTCCCAGGAGCCTGTATCGCTCACCTGAACCTGAAACCAAACAACCCTTTTCTATCCAGCTTTTCTTTGCTATAAGGAATTGCCCAACACTTCTGCAAAAGTCATTAATGTTGACCTTTTAAGGGAAATATTTCCTATAAGGAGGAGCTTTTGATGCTTAGAGGGAGAAGGGAGGTTCACTTCAAATTTGCTGTACCTGTTATACTTTTTTAACTATCAGTCGAAAACTCTCTTGACTCCCCCCCCCATCCCCCCCCTACCCCCCATTTTTTATTTTAAGCTAACATAGCTATATAGGTAGTCAGGTGTCATGATTTGCACAATTATGGTAGAGGACGTCCTAAAGATGATGTGTGCAATGTTTCAAAGCAGTCCTTTAATGGGTTAAAGAGGAGAAGATTTTTTAAAATCAATTAAAATTGATTAAAAAATGTTCAAGCAGAATAATTCCTAAACGGTTCATCAGACAATCTTAACCCTAAGTCATTTTTGTAGCCCTCATAGAGCAGAACAATTAAGCAATACTAACTTTTTCTCTAGTTCAAATAATTTTCAAGATTTTAAGGCAAAAATGTCAAAAATAATCAATTTTGACAATTAAAGGGCAATAACTCCTATAAGGAGTCCTCATACAACTTCAACCCAATGGAGTGTTTCGTAGAGCTTTTGATGCCGATAAAGGCATGTCTCTTCGGTTTTCCTGTATCTGTTATACTTTTTGAACTATAAGCCAAAAACTGTATTTACCCCCCCCCCCCCCCCACTTCCATTCTATGTTTAGTCATGGCGGCCATGTTGGTTAATCTGCAGCCATGGTTGGTGCAAACTTGGTTAAGGACATTTGACAGATGATGTGTACAAAATTTCAAAGCAGTACTTTCAGTGGTTTCAGAGGAGAAGATTTTAAAAAATCAATTAAAACCGATTAAAATACAGTTCAAGGGGAATAACTCTTAAACGATTCATCAGACAATCTTGACCCTAAAGGCAATTTTGTAGCCCTCATAGAGCAGAACAATTAAGCAATGCTAACTTTTTCTCTAGTTCTAATAATTTTGAAGATTTTGAGGCAAAAATGGCTAAAATCAACAATTTCGACAATTAAAGGGCAATAACTCATATAAGGAGTCTTCATACAACTTCAACCCAATTGAGTGTTTCGTAGAGCTTTTGATGCAGATGAAGGCATGTCTCTTCGGTTTTCCTGTATCTGTTACACTTTTTTAAATATAAGCCAAAAACTGTATTTTACCGCCCCCCCCCCCCCTCCAATTTTTAGCCATGGTGGCCAGGTTGGTTAATCTGCAGCCATGCTTGGTGCAAACTTGGTTGAGGACATTTGACAGATGATGTGTACAAAGTTTCAAAGCAGTACTTTCAGTTGTTTCAGAGGAGAAGATTTAAAAAAAAATCAATTAAAACCGATAAAAAAAAACAGTTCAAGGGTAATAACTCTTAAACCGTTAATCAGACAATCTTGACCCTAAGTCATTTTTGTAGCCCTCATAGAGCAGAACAATTAAGCAATGCTAACTTTTTCTCTAGTTTTTATAATTTTCAAGATTTTGAGGCAAAAATGGCAAAAATCATCAATTTTGACAATTAAAGGGCAATAACTCCTACAAGGAGTCATCATACAACTTTGACCCAATGGAGCGTTTTGTAGAGCTTTAGATGCTGAAGAAGGAAGGTCTCCTCGGTTTTCCTGTATCTGTTATACTTTTTGAACTATAAGCAAAAAACTGTATTTTGACCCCTCTGTTCTATTTTTAGCCATGGCGGCCATGTTGGTTGGTCTGAGGCCATGATTTGGGCAAACTTGGTAGAGGGCATTTTACTGATGATGTATGCAAAGTTTCAAAGCAATCCCTTCAGTGGTTTTTGAGGAGAAGATTTTTGAAGAAAAGTTAACGATGACGACGACGACGGACGACGACGACGGACGCCAAGTGATGGCAATAGCTCACATGACCCTTCGGGTCAGGTGAGCTAAAAATGTAATTTTTAAAAATAATGACTCTCTTATATGTCCTGAACTAAATTACAAATTTCATAGGAACTGCCAAATGATTTGTATTAAGGAAGTCTGTAATTTAACTTATTTACTTATTCCAAGTAAAACAATTCCTAATTAATTTGTAAACAGCTTGAATGGCCAAATCTTGCAAGTGAAGACCTTGGCTTCACCCTAAATACAAAATCTCAAATTAAAAGATTTCTTTAACTAGTGGACTTATATCTGACCAATTTTTTCAAGTTTCAAATGGAAGGAAATATTTGAGATGCTCTATTAAAACCTCAGCTCGACAAAGCTGAGCAAGAAAACATAAAAAAAAAAAAAAAAACTCTGTAAGGGAGATAATACAAAAATTTAAAAAGTTTAAAGGGAGATAACTAATGAAAAATAAAACATTCTGGAGACAACTTACCTAGTTTCATCTATGTACACAGTTTCTAATACAGATGCTGCATATTCTAAATTTTTTTGCAAATCTTCCTTTGATATATCTTCTTTCTGAAGCCTTCGTATCAAATTTCTTAACCTAAAACATGAACCATTGAAATGTTTATCTTTCCTTTAAAGACTTAATATTAACTACAGAAATGATTGCCATTCATTTTACAATTTTTACAAGTTATTAAAATAACATTTACAATAATTACACCTCATATAAAAATACTGGCTTTTGATTGGTTTAGTCAGTGAATTTTTCGCACATTTCCTGATTTTGCATCGATTTCGTCATCACCGTATATTGTAAAAAAAATTACCCTATGGGCCGTGGTATTTGCTAAAAAATAACCCTCACATATTATTATTCCAGAAAAATTCATTCTGAAGTTTTGACTTTTACCTCAAAGTAAACGTAACATGAGTAATAGATTTTGAACACCGGAAACGTTCCAATAGTAAAGAGTCAATAAACAGCACACAAGTGGTCTAGTATCACGGCTCCTTGATATTATGATATTCGGTGTAATTAAACAGATAAATCATGTCTGGGAGGGGTATTTGTGAAAAATACCAATCTAGAGAATCAAATTTACCTCACCTAAAGGCTCGGGAAATATTTCATCTCTCAACTGGTATTTTTCACAAATACCCCTCACAGACATGATATATGTTTATAATTCTGCAATTCAATTGTCCTATTCATGTAACATATATGCAATGACAGTTTATTATTTTGTGATATATAGTCAGTGACCATTATGACATCACAATTGATTCTTCTTTCTGAAATGGATTTCAACACAATCAAAGGTAATACATTTATATAAACAATAACAATGGATATTGTTTAGAGGGTAATATATAGGTCAACTTTTTAAAGTTGCTTAAAAATTAATAGAAATTATAAAATAAGGGAACAGGCATGTAATTTTGTCCTATAATAAATTGCAGGATTAATGTCAGTGTACAGACTTGACAAAAAAACAATACAAGGATTTGACACGAAACTGAGAAAATGCTCAACAGAGCCTCACCTTTTCCTCATTTCGAAGCCTTTTTATTTTTGGTTTTATTTCAAGTAAGTACACTAATATAATACAATATATATAATTTTTTTAAAAGATTATTTAACCTTGAACTATTATTTAACCTTGAACTATTATTTAACCTTGAACAATGGCCTGAAACACACTATCTTTACATTATAGTCTTTAAGTTACTTGGCAAATACTATACATTTCTTCAAAAATTTTGAGTAAGTACAATAACTCCTTTAAGGTGCCATTGGACAATTTCTGCAAAATTAACATCTTCGCTAGCCAAGGGTTACGATCCGATACTCTTATCTTCACGTGAAGATAAGAGTATCGGATCGTAACCCTTGGCTAGCGAAGATGCAAAATTAAATGAATTGTAGACCATGTCATTTAGGTTAATTTAGTAATTTACAGTTTTATTCTAGTAGCTACAGACTTTAATTTACATCATAAAAACTGAGTATTTTTGTCAAAATTCATCTTTGAAGGGCAATAAATCCTATTAAGAGGAATCTGACAATTTTGGACTAAGAAATGAATTTGTAGGTTGCCTTGCTGATCATTTCTCCATTTTACAGTTTCACTCTAGCTGTTATGGCATTTAAGTTACAGGGCAAACACTACGAATTTCAGGAAAAATTGTTTTTAAAGGTCAAAAACTCCTAGTCAACAATTTTAAGATAATAATTTGTAGGCCTTGTCCTTCTGATTATTTTTGCTATTTACAGTTTTATTCTAAATGTTACAGTTTTTAATTTCCAGGGTAAAAATTTGTATTTTTGTCTAAAATCTTCATTAAAGGGCAATAACTGCTTTAAGGAGTCATCTGAACATTTTATACCATTTACCATTCATTCTAGCTGTTATAGTTTTTAGGTTTCAGGACAAAAACTGAAAATTTCATAAAAATTTGTCATTTAAGGGCAATAACTCCTATAAAGGGTGATCCAAGAATTTTGTGCCAATAAAGTGTTTTGTAAACTTTGTCTTGCTGGCCATTTAAGCAATTAAGTTATATTGTAAAAACTGAAAATTTTGTCAAAACTCCTAATGTAAGGGCAATAACTCCTACTGAGGAAGCCATTACACAACTTCAGACTAATAGCAACTATTGTAGACCTTAATGTGCTGATCAAGTTGAAGTAAAGATTTTCTCTACAACTATTATAGTTTTTTTTAGACATTGACCAAAAACAGGCATTGACACATGTTCTATTTTTAATAACAATGGCCATGTTTGTCTGTTGGTCAATACACTGGTATATATTGGGTATAAATTTGAAACTATGTTACCCTAGGAATGAGTGTGACCAAATTTGAATCTAGGTACCCTAAGGATGAGTGTGACCATATTTGAAACTTGGTACCCTAGGAATGAGTGTGACCAAAATTGAAACTAGGAACCCTAAGGATGATTGTGACCAAATTTGAAAAAAAAAAAATTGGCCAAGTGGTTTCAGAGTAGAAGAATTTTGAAAAAGTTTATTCCGACGATGTACCACAGTCAATGGAGACCAAGAGATTCTTAGGAACCTGCAGCAAGAGTACTTGTTATTGCATGATTTGTTTGATTTTGTTTTGATGGTGTTTAACGCCACTTTCAGCAATTTTTCAGCTATATCATGGCGTCCAGTTTTTATTGGGGGAGGAAGAGTACCCGGGGAAAACCCCCTTTTGTTGCATGAATATTGGGGAATATTATCCTGAGTAGAATTTTATATTGATAGATCTTATTAGGATAATATTCCTAATATTTATGTATGTTATTGTATAGCTATAATTGATTTATATGAAAAAGTGCAATTTTTAGTATCAATGATGTCATAAATTTTGAAGTATATTTCACTAGTGAAATATGGAAATTTATTGCACTCTTACTTTTTGTTTACATTCAATAGGAAATATTATCTTGATATTCAATAAAAGACCTTATGACCTTTCAGTGCCATTTTATAACTAACAAGTAACAAGAAAAGCTATAATGTCAATGGATTAATCAACACTTTCATCATTACCATGTATTGAATACAAAAGAATGACCTTTAACCTTTTGTATTGAATATACAGACATGAACTTTGACTTAAGTATTGAATACAGACAGACATCACCTATCTCTATAATCAAAGAACAAATATTTTTAACAATTTTTGTGTGATGATGAATCTATCAAAAATTTTCCATAGAAAAATGTAAATCTATTCATTGTATGGATAACCAGGGATTTCAACAGGTTCAAATGATTTCAACATGTGACACATTTAAAAACTAGAAAAAAAATTTGGTGGGTTGTGAAGTTTAAAATTCTTATTAGATGGATGAAATTAAATGTGCACCATGGCTACCTGAGTGTGTTGTAGCCTAGCAAAATAGGTACCAGATAATATAAACCTTATATAATTAATAGATTATTGTGAGCCAATTAGAACATGGTCAGACCTTATATTTGTCAATATTTTATACCGAGCGATAGCGAGGACACATATAGCGTCTTACGATGTTCTAATTTGCATAGAGCCCAATTGCAATAATCTATTTCGATTCTAATGTCTCTAACAATTGTTTTGAAATTTCAAAGCGGCTCTAAGCAGATGCTTTCAATGGTAATATTGTTTTTTTAAACTAATAAGATATATCCCAAAACAGTATGTTAAAGCAAATAAAATTGACATAAACATATATTCTCGTCATTTTATTGAATATACTTACCTTTTAAACAAAAATATTGACAAATCCTAAAGAAATTGCATTGTTCCAGTTTGGAATTTTCAGTTGAGCATAATATGATGTTGGAATTATAATTTTGATGTCATATTAATTCGAATGAAGAATTGTTAAATAAAATAATGTATCGGGAGAGGTTTAAATCATATAAATCTCAGAATTTAGACTAAAAATAACGATATTATTAACAATAACGATAATTATGGATAACACATAACAAACTGCATTTTCAAGTCAGTTTTTACAATTACTCAAAACACACAGCTTACGCATGTGTGAACTAAACTTATTGGAATTTTGACACGGCTTTGTTTACATAGCTAAAGCAGGACATCATATTAGAATTAAGAATAACATTTCCCTGTTTAAAGTCAGAGCATTTTAAGGATTTTTTTACCATAAACTGTTCTTGCCAAACTTGATATTTGACTGTGAACTGTCATTTATTATTTGAGAATAGTGTGACATTTTACCTTAAAATCTCTTTACATTGTTGAGATAACTGATAATTGCATGACCTTCAACTGTCCTCTGTAATTCAGATAAATTGATTCTGACCTTGAACTGTCTTGCATTATTCTGATGACCTCTTATTTGACCTTGAACTTTATTATGTAATTACCTAATTGAGCAAACATGAGAAGCATCAGGAGTGTCTGTTGGAGGCAATTTATCGACTCCAAGGTCGACACTTGCGTATGAATCGTTTTCTGTACTGATAGAGGTGCGACTACTACAGGTTGAACCCACTTTGGTCTTTGAGCTTGTTCGTCGTAATACTGTAAGTGATCCAGCACCTAAAATTAGAAAAAATTGTAAAATAAACATAGTAGCAATAATGATTTTCTGGCAAACAAAACGATAATATTTCATATGCCATGCAACGTCCCTTACTGGTGAGAACAATTACTTATGGATAAAGCATTGGTTAATAATACACAACAAATATAGCAATTTCCTACGTCCATCAAGGTCTGCAAGAATCACTAGACCAGAACAAAACCTAAACTTGATCTGCAACATTTCATCCATTAAAAAACCGAATATCTGATGAATTACATACAAAAACAAAACTGGCTAAGGGATGTTTTTAAGCACATTTCTATATCCAAGGCCCACAACTTTGGTTAAAACCAAGGCCCACATAACTTCAGTTAAAACCAAGGTCCACAATTTCTGTTAAAACCAAGGCCCACAACTTCGGATAAAACCACGGCCCACAACTTATGTTAAAACCAGACAAAAGGAATAAAACTCAATCTGTAACTTTGTATCATATAACTATTATCTAACAAAGCATGACAGAACTCAACAGATGGACACATAGTTTGGGACTGAGAATGATCACTGGATGACCGAGATGTGGTCTGACTAACTCTTGATCACTGGATGACCGAGATGTGGTCTGACTAACTCTTGATCACTGGATGACCGAGATGTGGTCTGACTAACTCTTGATCACTGGATGACCGAGATGTGGTCTGACTAACTCTTGATCACTGGATGACCGAGATGTGGTCTGACTAACTCTTGATCACTGGATGACCGAGATGTGGTCTGACTAACTCTTGATCACTGGATGACCGAGATGTGGTCTGACTAACTCTTGATCACTGGATGACCGAGATGTGGTCTGACTAACTCTTGATCACTGGATGACCGAGATGTGGTCTGACTAACTCTTGATCGCTGGATGACCGAGATGTGGTCTGACTAACTCTTGATCACTGGATGACCGAGATGTGGTCTGACTAACTCTTGATCACTGGATGACCGAGATGTGGTCTGACTAACTCTTGATCACTGGATGACCGAGATGTGGTCTGACTAACTCTTGATCACTGGATGACCGAGATGTGGTCTGACTAACTCTTGATCACTGGATGACCGAGATGTGGTCTGACTAACTCTTTATATATGGTACTATTCTTGCATAGAACATACAACATGCATAACATAAACTAGATATCAGTAAGATGGTACCCATCTCTGTGGGCCCCGTGGACCTTAAGCTCAAGGTTAAAGGTCATCAACCATGGTATGCAACACATCGCTTTGATATTATCTATCCAGATTCCAAATATTAATAGCCTACCACGAAAGATAAAAAAGATACAGCCTAGACATGAATTTGTCATTCAGAAAGCAATAATATGACCAAAGGTCAATGGTCAGCAACCATGGTATGCGACACATCGATCACCTTGATATTATCTACCCACATTCCAAATATCAGAAGCCTACCCCGAAAGATAAAAAAGTTACAGCCTGGACATGAATTTGTCATGCAGAAAGCAATAATGTGACCTTAAGGTCAAAGGTGATCAACCATGGTATGCGACACATCGGCTTGATATTATCTACCCACATTCCAAATATCAAAAGCCTACCTCAAAAGATAAAAAAGTTACACCACAGACACGATTAGTTTTGGACAGACGGACAGACATACGAATGGACAGACTGATCACTATAGGGCGTCCACCACAAAGTGGTAGGGCCCTAATGAACAATTAGCTCAAAAGAAAAAATCGAAGAATGTGTCCATGGGAAACAGATGCCCCTGCTAAATAAAGTCCCATACAGGAAGGACCTTCCCGACAGGTCTGAAAGTCGCTTGAACGTACAACTTGTGATACTGCATGAACCACTCTGCCAAATAAAATTTTGTTCTCAAGTATGGTTTCTAAGAAAAGCTTGACAGAAATTTTCATGCTCATGCTGACACATTTTCATATCTGCCCAGTCGCAAACAGGAAGTAGTTGTCCGACAGGTCTGAAATTTGCTTAGAATGTACAACTTATGATACTGTACCACCCTGTCAAATTTCAAATTGTTCTCATGTGTGGTTTCTGAGAAAAGCTTGATGGAAATTCGTACGTACGGAGGTATGTTCCGAGGGACGGACAGTTGGATGGACAGAAATGAGTAAAACTTAATGCCCCCCAACATGTTGTCACTGGGGCCTAAAAATATTAAATAAAGTCAAGCATTAAATGTTCTCATAACATTTTTATTAAATAATGAACGCCAATAAGGAAATCAATGTTGTTAATAATCTGACAATCTTGTCTGAAAACAGGCATTAATATGTTATTTTGTAAACCTTGAATTTTTTGTGACCAACTTAGTCCATTAACAGACATTAAAAACATTTAAGGCAAAGTTTTACCAAGCAATTAAACTAAGTAACTATACATTAGTCATGTAATTAAGAAGAGTATTAAAGAAGCTTAAGTGTTGGTCTTTCTTAAAATCTAGCAGACGCTGTTTTAATGGTGCTTTAAATTGATTTTTAGATTTGCAGCATGAAAGAAATGACAAAAACATCATTGATTTCTGTCAATGTTCTGAGTTTTGTGTTAAAGATGAAAATTAACAAATTATATATTGATAGAGTTATCTCCCCTTGTGACACTTACTAATTGAGTTATCTCCCGTTTTAACACTTAAATATGAGTTATGTCCCTTTTGGACACATCTGTATATAAGTTATCTCCCTTTTTTGACACTTCTGTAGTGTATTTTACTTAAATTATTTCAACGTTAGTATAAAAACCATGTTCAAACATGCATTTTGTTTTGTCACCATTCTATGAGAATATGGGATGTGCTGTTGTATTATTTATAATGTTTGGAAACTATTTTGAGCCCAATTACAACCGTATTGGAGCTTTAGGAATTTTTGAACAAAAGAACTCAAATATCTAACATCCCTACCCCCTTTATGTTTATTACTAAGGGGATCACTACTTTTTTTAGAAAGGTGCAGATATTTCTGTTATGGTCAATGGTATTTTTTTATTGGAATTTTGATTATATAAAGCTCTACAATATTTTCATTATTTGAATTTTAAATATTTCCGAAGCAACAATACACACAATACAAAGCGGTTATTTTATAAATATATTCTATATATAAACAACAATAATAGGGACTTAAGTTTACAACAAGCATTTAACATCCTAAATTAGCAGCAATGTTAATTACAAATAACATCCTAAATTAGCAGCAATGTTAATTACAAATAACATACTAAATTAGCAGAAATGTTAATTAAAAAAGCTCATCAAAACAACTCTCTGTTTTGTTTGTTAATTTATTAAACCAAATTATGAATAATAAGGATCTGATCTGTCTCATAACACAATACTTCCACAGTAATCCACTACCATTGTGGATCTGTACTGATACATTAGTCAATTTGAATGTTTGATCCACCCATATCAAACCAACCACAGAATAGAACAGTTTATAAACTTTGTTTCTCCACTACACAGACCAGACCAACAACCTCCACCCTAGAGGCAGATATACAGACCAGTAACCTCTATCCTATAGGCAGATATACAGACAGACCAACAACCTCCATCAAAGAGGAAGATCAGACCAGCAATCTCCATGCTAGAGGCAGAAAAAACCAGCAACCTCCACCCTAGAGGCAAATACACAGACAGACCAGCAACCTCCACCCTAGAGGAAGATACACAGATCAGACCAACAACCTCCACCCTAGAGGCAAATACACAGACAGACCAGCAACCTCCACCCTAGAGACAGATACACAGATCAGACCAACAACCTCCACCCTAAAGGCAATACACAGACAGACCAGCAACCTCCACCCTAGAGGCAGTTACACAGATCAGACCAACAACCTCCACCCTAGAGGTACAGATCAGACCTACAACCTCCACCCTAGAGGCAGATACACAGATCAGACCAACAACCTCCACCCTAAAGGCAATACACAGACAGACCAGCAACCTCCACCTTAGAGGCAGATATACAGATCAGATCAAAAAGCTCCACCCTAGAGGCAAATACACAGACAGACCAGCAACCTCCTCCCTAGAGGCAGATACACAGATCAGACCAACAACCTCCACCTTAGAGGCAAATACACAGATCAGACCAACAACCTCCACCCTAGAGACAGATACACAGACAGACCAACAACCTCCACCCTAGAGGCAAATACACAGACAGACCAGCAACCTCCTCCCTAGAGGCAGATACACAGATCAGACCAACAACCTCCACCTTAGAGGCAGATACACAGATCAGACCAACAACCTCCACCCTAGAGGCAGATACACAGATCAGACCAACAACCTCCACCCTAGAGGCAGATACACAGATCAGACCAACAACCTCCACCCTAAAGGCAATACACAGACAGACCAGCAACCTCCACCATAGAGGAAGATACACAGATCAGACCAACAACCTCCACCCTAGAGGCAAATACACAGACAGACCAGCAACCTCCACCCTAGAGGAAGATACACAGATCAGACCAACAACCTCCACCCTAGAGGCAAATACACAGACAGACCAGCAACCTCCACCCTAGAGGCAGATACACAGATCAAACCAACAACCTCCACCCTAGAGGCAAATACACAGACAGACCAACAACCTCCACCCTAGAGGCAAATACACAGACAGACCAGCAACCTCCATCTTAGAGGCAGTTCCACAGAACAGACCAACAACCTCCACCCTAGAGGCAGATACAGATCAGACCAACAACCTCCACCCTAGAGGCAAATACACAGACAGACCAACAACCTCCACCCTAGAAGCAGATACACAGATCAGACCAACAACCTCCACCCTAGAGGCAAATACACAGACAGACCAGCAACCTCCATCTTAGAGGCAGTTCCACAGAACAGACCAACAACCTCCACCCTAGAGGCAGATACAGATCAGACCAACAACCTCCACCTTAGAGGCAGTTACACAGAACAGACCAACAACCTCCACCCTAGAGATACAGATCAGACCAACAACCTCTACCCTTGAGGCGGATAAACAGACCAGCAACCACCATGCTAGAGGCACAGATCAGACCAAAAACCTCCATCCTAGAGGCATATACATACAGACTAACAACCTCCACCCTAGATGCAGATATACATACAGACTAACAACCTCCACCCTAGAGGCAGATATACATACAGACTAACAACCTCCACCCTAGATGCAGATACACAGATCAGACCAACAACCTCCACCCTAGAGATACAGATCAGACCAACAACCTCTACCCTTGAGGCGGATAAACAGACCAGCAACCACCATGCTAGAGGCACAGATCAGACCAAAAACCTCCACCCTAGAGGCAAATACACAGACAGACCAGCAACCTCCATCTTAGAGGCAGTTCCACAGAACAGACCAACAACCTCCACCCTAGAGGCAAATACACAGACAGACCAGCAACCTCCATCTTAGAGGCAGTTCCACAGAACAGACCAACAACCTCCACCCTAGAGGCAAATACACAGACAGACCAGCAACCTCCATCTTAGAGGCAGTTCCACAGAACAGACCAACAACCTCCACCCTAGAGGCAGATACAGATCAGACCAACAACCTCCACCTTAGAGGCAGTTACACAGAACAGACCAACAACCTCCACCCTAGAGATACAGATCAGACCAACAACCTCTACCCTTGAGGCGGATAAACAGACCAGCAACCACCATGCTAGAGGCACAGATCAGACCAAAAACCTCCATCCTAGAGGCATATACATACAGACTAACAACCTCCACCCTAGATGCAGATATACATACAGACTAACAACCTCCACCCTAGAGGCAGATATACATACAGACTAACAACCTCCACCCTAGATGCAGATACACAGATCAGACCAACAACCTCCACCCTAGAGATACAGATCAGACCAACAACCTCTACCCTTGAGGCGGATAAACAGACCAGCAACCACCATGCTAGAGGCACAGATCAGACCAAAAACCTCCATCCTAGAGGCATATACACACACAGACAGACCAGCAACCTCCACCCTAGAGGCAGATACTAGTACACAGATCAGATTAACAACCTCCACCCTAGAGGTAGATACACAGATCAGACCAACAACCTCTACCTTAGAGCCAGATATATACCGTATAAGTGGTTTTTTTCGCTGTGATTTAATTTTCGCTATATTCACGATAAAATTTGGGACGCGAAAATAAAAACTCGCCAAATATTAAGACTAATGATAGTGTTATTCATTATGACTACAGACCACGAAAATCACAGAGGTTTTTAACAAAAATGCTTAATTTTCCCCACGCGAAAAAAACAACTTATACAGTATATCAGACCAATAAGCCCCAACCTAGAGGCAGATACACAGACCAGCAACCTCCACCCTAGAGGCAGATATACATACAGACTAACAACCTCCACCCTAGATGCAGATACACAGATCAGACCAACAACCTCCACCCTAGAGATACAGATCAGACCAACAACCTCTACCCTTGAGGCAGATAAACAGACCAGCAACCACCATGCTAGAGGCACAGATCAGACCAAAAACCTCCATCCTAGAGGCATATACACACACAGACAGACCAGCAACCTCCACCCTAGAGGCAGATACTAGTACACAGATCAGACTAACAACCTCCACCCTAGAGGTTGATACACAGATCAGACCAACAACCTCTACCTTAGAGCCAGATATATACCGTATAAGTGGTTTTTTTCGCTGTGATTTAATTTTCGCTATATTCACGATAAAATTTGGGACGCGAAAATAAAAACTCGCCAAATATTAAGACTAATGATAGTGTTATTCATTATGACTACAGACCGCGAAAATCACAGAGGTTTTTAACAAAAATGCTTAATTTTCCCCACGCGAAAAAAACAACTTATACAGTATATCAGACCAATAAGCCCCAACCTAGAGGCAGATACACAGACCAGCAACCTCCACCCTAGAGGCAGATATACATACAGACTAACAACCTCCACCCTAGATGCAGATACACAGATCAGACCAACAACCTCCACCCTAGAGATACAGATCAGACCAACAACCTCTACCCTTGAGGCGGATAAACAGACCAGCAACCACCATGCTAGAGGCACAGATCAGACCAAAAACCTCCATCCTAGAGGCAAATACACAGACAGACCAGCAACCTCCACCCAAGAGGCAAATACACAGACAGACCAACAACCTCCACCCTAGATGCAGATACACAGATTAGACTAACAACCTCCAGCTTAGAGGCAGATGCACAAATCAGACCAACAACCTCCAGCTTAGAGGCAGATATACAGATCAGACTAACAAGCCCTACCCTAGAGGCACAGATCAGACCAATAACTCCATCCTAGAGGCACAGATCAGACCAACAACCTTCACCTTAGAGGTAGATGCACAAATCAGACCAATGAACCTCCACCCTAGAGGCAGGTGCACAAATCAGAACAACAACCTACACCCTAGAGGCCCAGATCAGACCAACAACCTCCACCTTAGAGGCAGATACACAGATCAGACCAACAACCTCCACTCTAGAAGCAGATACACACACAGACAGACCAACAACTCCCACCCTAGAGGCAGATACACAGACAGACCAACAACTCCCACCCTAGAGGCAGATACACAGACCAGACCAACAGCCTCAAAACTAGAGGAAAATACACAGATTAGAGCAATAAACAAGAAATCTGAATTAACTAAAGAAACAAGAACAGTAAAGCTATGCAGAAAACACATTAGCCTCAATAGACCCAGAATAGAGTACCAGATGATCTGGGTAAACAGTAGCCTCAACAGAACAAGAGTAGGTTACCAGATGATCTGCATACACAGTGGCCTAAATAGAACAATAGTAGGGTACCAGATGCTCTGGGTACACAGTAGCCTCAATAGAACAAGAGTAGGGTACCAGATGATCTGGGAATACAGTAGCCTCAATAAAACCAGAGTATGGTACCAGATGCTCTAGGTTTCACAGTAGCCTCAATAGAACAAGAGTAGGGTACCAGATGATCTGGGAACACAATAGCCTCAATAGAACCAGAGAAGGGTACCAGATGCTCTAGGTACACAATAACCTCAATAGAACAAGAGTAGGATACCAGATGATCTGGGAAAACAGTAGCCTCAATAGAACCAGAGTAGGGTACCAGATGCTCTCGGAGATGATCTACAGATTGAGAAAGACTGGGCAAATCATATATTACTTCTCAGCAGTCAGCAGAGAACAAAAGGACTGGTTCCCTGCATCTAAAGGGTAAATATGGATTAGGAATCTGTATATATTTAGACTGATCTTAGGTAAACATCACTTAATGTAAAGAAATCATAGAAAGCTTTCCTATAAAGCAATCATACAATTGCTGAACTTTGACCTTCAATGTCAAACGTTGACTGACCACAATAATGAACATAGTTATAGATCAACTCCTCTTAATGAGCTGAGTTATGTTTTCTTCACCATCTGTCTTCTATTTCTGGTTTTTAATTACACCAATATTATAAGGCCAGTGTACAATTGAAAAGTAATTTCCCTACAGAGTTTTCCCATATGAAGAAATTGATTTCTGTGTCACAGAGTGACAAGTGTGGCTTTAGTACTGACAATGTGTTGGAAGGTCATCTCATCAATCTCTTATGTGCTGTTCTGTTATTTTTATCAATAATGACCATTTCAAGAATATGATACTCCAAATAATTTCCTCCATAAAATGTACAACATAAGATCCTCGTAAGATTCATACAAACACAAGTTTTTCCTGAAATACACACAAAGATGTGTCCCTCGTAAGGTGCACACAAACATGAGACCCTCGTAAAATGCAAACAAACAAATTCCTCATAAGATCCACAAAAGGTCAGTCCTTTGTTTAATGTGTTTGAATTAATCTTATATACTTAGGAGGCAAGTTAACAAAATTTCTCAGATTTAAGATATTTTTATAAATAAGATAAAAAGAATTAATGGAGGAGAAGGAAGATTTTATATATCTATATACACAAATTCAACAGTTTTAAGATAAAAAATTGTCTCAAGTGAATAGATTGCATAACATGTAATCACTCCAATAAGATAAAAATTGTCTCCAGTGAAGAAATCACATAACACACACAAAACAGCAAAATAACCTATACAATGACAATATAAGAGATTCTGAATAAAACACAAAGTGATCATAGACATATTATACAGTCTGGTCCTATAACTGGATACAGTCAGAATAAAACAAAGTGATCATAGACATATTATAGTCTGGTCCTATAACTGGATCCTTTACTGGTATTAATATAATAATAAGATTTCTTAACAGAGATAAAATCTTCTAAATGTAAAGGGGGCCTTAAGGTGAAAAAGTAGAAAATCATCAATTGATGCATAACCCAGGGAATCTTTTGTATCATTAATCCTGGGTTTTACTGGTTGAAATTAATGATAAATGCTGCATGGATATTTATGAATAGTAAATTAATCATTACAATAAAATAATGTTTAATACTGCCACCCAATCAATAATCATTTCTTAGCAATTTTGCAAATAAATAAAAATATATAATAAAATAAAAAATTAAAAAGAACATCTTTGATTTCCTTATTTGTTGAAAATCGAAATTAAACATTTTATTTGATGATGTGGTTAAGAAGTTGAATAAGGTTCATTAACCCCAGTTTTAAGATTACAATAAAGCCACGCAAGTCTTCATATAAAAGAAATGCCACAAAATGAATATTTATAGAAAGAAGCACATCAAGTGCAGAAATGTTCTGTAGAGTGGGATTGTATAAGTCAGAATGTCATTATAGTTTTATAAATGATTCTCCAGCAGACTTTAATTCCAGGTTTTAATTCAGAGGGGGGCTAGAGGGAGTCTATTAACAGGTTAACAATTTTTTATTTTTCCAAAAACAGTAAATATAAAATGATGATAACAGATAACAGCAATTTAAATGAGAAAACAGAAAACAGTGAGTTCAAAAATAAAAAAACAGATAACAGTAGAATCTTATCAAAGGGTGATAAGGTGAGAAAATGCATACATTAACATGATTAATCCGTGTTAACTAGCATGTGATCATATGTATATTCCTCTCTTCATAAGTACTCAATTACATTAAAAAGTCGTGAATAAAATGAATTAAACAGATAACAGAGAAAAAATCTGTAAAACAGTTAACAGTGTTCTGACTATTAACAGCAAACAGGGTTTTTATTTTCGTGATAACAGTTAACAACAATGCAAATTTTTAAGAAAACAGATAACAGCTAATGGTTGAAAAACAGTTAACAAGATGCTTTATTTTAAAAGAAAAACCAGTTGATGTGTAAAAACGCCCAAAACACACTAACAGAAAAGATACCACCCCCCCCCCATGCACATCATATCTTGAAGTAAATATTAAGATACTTATTTGTTAACAACCTAACTATTTTCTTATCTAGGGGCCTCTGGATCCTAGTGCTATATATAATCTCCTTTTTTAACTTTATGCTCATGGTATATGTGTCTGTGCATTGTTACATAAAGCTTGCTTGACGTAAAACTACAATCAATCAATCAATGACATAAATGATGAGAACAGGAAATCCCTGCCTCACCAAATTCACATTCTTTTGTTGACAAAATAAAACAACTTTGAAAATATTTTGTATACAAAAGAAAAGCTGCAAAATCAGCTTATAATATGAAGAAAATCATGTCTGAAAAAGTGAACATGTCAACACGCCTTGAAAGGAAACAATTGCATGTCTCCTAAATTATTGTATTATCCCTCAGGTTAGGTTTATACATAGTGATAATGGAGGGAGATGTACCAGACAATATCTTATTATTTTTTAACAGATTCTTTGTTTTAATAAAGCTCAAGAAAATTAATTTTTAACACATCACACTGCATTTTACAGAGTAATATTAAAATATGTAAAGATTTTTCACTGTTCAGAAATAATAAACTGTACTTTTGTAAAAATAGGCCTAATTTGGTTTTCTTTGAGTTTGGGTAATAATAATGCATACAGTTTTTATATTAGTAGAAGATGACTAAGTTTTCTGTTGTTTTTACCAATTTTTCAGATTCTGGCAAGAACAACTCATTTTTGAAAATCCTTGAATGCTTTGGACTGCCCTAACATGACAGTGTATGACTCTAGTGATAAGGGAATGGCCTGGATTTTAAAGTGCTGTGAAAATGGAACAAGCTACCGAAATCAATACTTGCTCATTCAGCAAAATATGCATAATTCAAAACAATTAATTAACAGTTGTTTTTAGCTACATCATCAAGACTACCTTTACTTGCTGTAAGTCAATCCCAAAATTTGAGAAAAGCATAAGAAGGCATGATAGAAAATCGTAATTGTAAATTTACATGAAAAGTCAAATATGTGACCAAAACAAACAAACAACAAAACAAAATAGGCAAATGACAAACAATATAAAGCTCAGCACACCATGCCCGCAGTGAGACTTGAACCTGTAACCAGTGGTAACAACAACCTAGGTTGGTTCCCGATGTAATGTTCAGTATGCCTTTGGAATATACAAATATAATAGACCGGGAACCAGGCTAACCTGTAACCAGTGTTAACAACTACCTAGGTTGGTTCCCGACGTAATATTCAGTATGCCTTAGGACAATACAAATATGATAGACCGGGAACCAGACTAACAACAACCAGTGTTAACAACTAAAAAACAAACACCAGAAAGCCGGATAAGAGCAGACTGAATGCAGGTGGCCAGGAAGGGTTTTACAGTGTCCACTCCACATAAGGAACCTACTACTATGGTACACAAGATACTGTTTCCATAAATGTTGTATATGTCATAACTTAGATGGTGTTTATTTATACAGTTGCATGGTTGTCTTATGCAACTTTCAGCTGGTTCATGGCATCCATTTTTTCTTAGGGCAGGAGGCAAAAGTACTGTGTCAAATACAAACCTAGGACGGTAAAAATAGTAATCCTTGGCAAGGTTAGAGATAAGGACACTTTGCCTGAAATAGGCTTGAACTAATTAGTAATCCTTGGCAAGGTTAGAGATAAGGACACTTTGCCCGAAATAGGCTTGAACTAATTAGTAATGTCAAGGCTAGAGATAAGGACACTTTGACTGAAATAGGCTTGAACTAATAAGTAATCCTTGTCAAGGTTAGAGATAAGGACACTTTGCCTGAAATAGGCTTGAACTAATTAGTAATCCTCGGCAAGGTTAGAGATAAGGACACTTTGCCTGAAATAGGCTTGAACTAATTAGTAATCCTTGTCAAGGTTAGAGATAAGGACACTTTGACTGAAATAGGCTTGAACTAATTAGTAATCCTTGTCAAGGTAAGAGATAAGGACACTTTGCCTGAAATAGGCTTGAACTAATTAGTAATCCTTGTCAAGGTTAGAGATAAGGACACTTTGCCTGAAATAGGCTTGAACTAATTAGTAATCCTTGTCAAGGTTAGAGATAAGGACACTTTGCCTGAAATAGGCTTGAACTAATTACTAATCCTTGTCAAGGTTAGAGATAAGGACACTTTGCCTGAAATAGGCTTGAACTAATTAGTAATCCTTGTCAAGGTTAGAGATAAGGACACTTTGCCTGAAATAGGCTTGAACTAATTAGTAATCCTTGACAAGGTTAGAGATAAGGACACTTTGCCTGAAATAGGCTTGAACTAATAAGTAATCCTTGTCAAGGCTAGAGATAAGGACACTTTACCTGAAATAGCCTTGAACTAATTAGTAATCCTTGGCAATGTTAGAGATGAGGACACTTTGCCTGAAATAGGCTTGAACTAATTAGTAATCCTTGGCAAGGTTAGAGATAAGGACACTTTACCTGAAATAGCCTTGAACTAATTAGTAATCCTTGTCAAGGTTAGAGATAAGGACACTTTACCTGAAATAGCCTTGAACTAATAAGTAATCCTTGTCAAGGTTAGAGATAAGGACACTTTGCCTGAAATAGGCTTGAACTAATAAGTAATCCTTGTCAAGGCTAGAGATAAGGACACTTTACCTGAAATAGCCTTGAACTAATTAGTAATCCTTGGCAATGTTAGAGATGAGGACACTTTACCTGAAATAGGCTTGAACTAATTAGTAATCCTTGTCAAGGCTAGAGATAAGGACACTTTGCCTGAAATAGGCTTGAACTAATTAGTAATCCTTGTCAAGGTTAGAGATGAGGACACTTTGCCTGAAATAGGCTTGAACTAATTAGTAATCCTTGTCAAGGCTAGAGATAAGGACACTTTACCTGAAATAGCCTTGAACTAATTAGTAATCCTTGTCAAGGTTAGAGATAAGGACACTTTGCCTGAAATAGGCTTGAATTAATTAGTAATCCTTGTCAAGGTTAGAGATAAGTACACTTTGCCTGAAATAGGCTTGGACTAATAAGTAATCCTTGTCAACGCTAGAGATAAGGACACTTTACCTGAAATAGCCTTGAACTAATTAGTAATCCTTGGCAATGTTAGAGATGAGGACAGTTTACCTGAAATAGGCTTGAACTAATTAGTAATCCTTGTCAAGGTTAGAGATAAGGACACTGCCTGAAATAGGCTTGAACTAATTAGTAAACCTTGTCAAGGTTAGAGATGAGGACACTTTGCCTGAAATAGGCTTGAACTAATTAGTAATCCTTGGCAAGGTTAGAGATAAGGACACTTTACCTGAAATAGGCTTGAACTAATTAGTAATCCTTGTCAAGGCTAGAGATAAGGACACTTTGCCTGAAATAGCCTTGAACTAATTAGTAATCCTTGTCAAGGTTAGAGATAAGGACAGTTTGCCTGAAATAGACTTGAACTAATTAGTAATCCTTGTCAAGGCTAGAGATAAGGACACTGCCTGAAATAGGCTTGAACTTATTAGTAATCCTTGTCAAGGTTAGAGATAAGGACAGTTTGCCTGAAATAGGCTTGAACTAATTAGTAATCCTTGTCAAGGCTAGAGATAAGGACACTGCCTGAAATAGGCTTGAACTAATTAGTAATCCTTGTCAAGGCTAGAGATAAGGACACTTTGCCTGAAATAGGCTTGAACTAATTACTAATCCTTGTCAAGGTTAGAGATAAGGACACTTTGCCTGAAATAGGCTTGAACTAATTAGTAATCCTTGTCAAAGTTAGAGATAAGGACACTTTGCCTGAAATATGCTTAAACTAATTAGTAATCCTTGTCAAGGTTAGAGATAAGAACACTTTGCCTGAAATATGCTTAAACTAATTAGTAATCCTTGTCAAAGTTAGAGATAAGGACACTTTGCCTGAAATATGCTTAAACTAATTAGTAATCCTTGTCAAGGTTAGAGATAAGAACACTTTGCCTGAAATATGCTTGAACTTATTAGTAATCCTTGTCAAGGTTAGAGATAAGGACACTTTGCCTGAAATAGGCTTGAACTTATCAGCAATCCTTGTCAAGGCTACCAAGGACCTAAAAAAATTGTGGAAAAAATTACTTTAAAAAACAAATTTATATTTTCAGTTATTTAGGGCCATAATATTAATTGTATTATAAAAATGTACTTTGGTATTGACTGTTATGTCAACAGGAATGATTTATATAACACAGATGCTGTATGTTTACAGATAATCTATAACACAAGCTTTTTATCAAGTTATGAAATACTTTGACATTTAGAATATCTTATTAGGACATTTTTTATCCCAACATTATCAACCATTTAAGGTTTGAACTCTTAAAGGAAAACCAGCAACCATTTAAGGCTAAGGCTATTAAAAGCAAACATAGAATATCAGTCATTAAAGTCTAGGGCTGCATATAGGACTTCCTAGAATATCAACCATTTCAGGCTTTGGCTCTTAAAGGGAGGTCTACAATATTTAAACATTTAAGGCTGGGGCTCTTAAAGGAAAACCTAGAATATCAACCATTTAAGGTTGGGGCTCTTAAAGGGAGGTCTACAATATTTAAACATTTAAGGCTGGGGCTCTTAAAGGAAAACCTAGAATATCAACCATTTAAGGTTGGGGCTCTTAAAGGGAGGTCTACAATATTAAACATTTAAGGCTGGGGCTCTTAAAGGAAAACCTAGAATATCAACCATTTAAGGTTGGGGCTCTTAAAGGGAGGTCTACAATACTAAACATTTAAGGCTGGGGCTCTTAAAGGAAAACCTAGAATATCAACCATTTAAGGTTGGGGCTCTTAAAGGAAAACCTAGAATATCAACAATTTAAGGCTGGGGCTCTTAAAGGAAAACCTAGAATATCAACTATTTAAGTCTAAGGCTCTTAAAGGGAGGTCTACAATATTAAACATTTAAGGCTGGGGCTCTTAAAGGAAAACCTAGAATATCAACCATTTAAGGCTGGGCTCTTAAAGGAAAACCTAGAATATCAACCATTTAAGGCTGGGGCTCTTAAAGGAAAACCAAGAATATCAACCATTTAAGTCTAAGGCTCTTAAAGGAAGACATGGTCTTTTTATGGCCAGAAAATAAAGTGATTTTGGTCATTTACAATAGTTTTAATAAATGTCAGCCATCTTGAAGTGATAGGGGACTGGCTTGATAAACATGTACTACAGAAAATAAAATTTAGTATTTGTAATACAACATATATATTCAGCCATCTTGAATAGATAGGAGACTTGCTTGATACTGCCGTAAATATTTATATATATGAAAACTGTTTTACTTACGCGATAACTGACCATTTTTTGATCCAACTGTACTGTCATCTTTTGCACGGTCAGGTGGATTGGCCACTGTTAAAAAAAAATTAAGAATTTTGTTTTCATTGGAAAAATAGTAATTACAACAAAGATATTTCCTCTTCTTTGAAACCAAGCTTTATTTTCCTTATTTCTGACTAAGTAAAGTAAAGTAAACTAAAAAATGGTGTCCAGTTTGACACATATCGGTAAACACCACCTTTTTCTAAGTTCACTCAAGCGTGAAGTATTTAGCCAACCCTCCATTACTTTCCTAGTAAGGAGATCTCATCATGTTGTAACTGTGAACCAAGTTTCAATTAAAAAAAAAGCTTCAACACAAAGGTAAACCTCAGGTGGGATGGACAAACGAACGAAGGAACAAAGAGTCTGAAAATCTACACAGCCTGCCACTTTCCTTGGCAGGACATACAAATACTTTATTAACATATATAGCAATTTAAACAATCTTAAGACTAAATTTCTGTTACATAAAAATTTAGATTCAGTTTAGACAGGTTTCAGATGTATTCAGGGTTCATATTTAGACAGGTATCAGAATTATTTAGGGTTCAGCTAAGACAGGTTTTGGACATTCAGGGTTCAGTTTGACAGGTTTCAGACTTATCTAGAGTTCAGGTAACATAGGTTTTTTTTTATTTATTTAGGGTTCAGTTTAGACAACTTTTGGACATTAAAGGTTCAGTGTAGACAGGTTTCAGATTATCCACGGTTCAGTTTTGACAGGTTTTTAGTTTATGAAGGGTTCGGTTTAGACAGGTTTACTTGTATATGTATCATACTGTATAGAGTCTATAAGAACATCTTTAAGCTGTATATAGATACTATAACATCTAAAAATTTGTTTAATGGCTTTATATTTAGCCATTGATTTTGTCTGTACTTTGAAAGATCTCAATAATCAAGTCAAGAAATCTAGACCAGCATGCTAATTTACCACTTTTAATAATATTATACTCCTAGAACGTCAACGATCTTATATTCACATCGAAAGAAAACATTCTTTGTATTTCATAAATAGGTTGCTAAGAGTTTCATTAGGAACATAGACAATTTTAAAATTAATATTAAAATGTTTCCATGGTTTTTAAAACATATTATAATGAGATTGTATAAGCATTATATTGGATTATTTTACATATTTTGCACAACTCATTAACATGATTAAAATAAAAAGATATTTGTTCTATCTGTTACATGCAAATATTTAAAATCTGTCTTTTATCCACTCAATATTTATTATCATATTTTGTTTATCTATTCAATGTAAATTATATTGTTTGTGTTAGTGGTGTTTAATGCCACTTTAAGCATTTTTTCAGCTGTATCATGAATATGAGTTATGATCCTTAATTAGTTAATGCAATGTTACATGAGTTATGTCCCTTGGTTATTAAGATCAATGTTTGTTATATTGTTTTGTCATGAATGTAACTAATTACTGTAAATTTTGAAATTGTTATGTTCATGTCTTAGGTTTTTTTCTTGGAATGTTGTTTAATGTCACTTTCAGCAATTTTCAGCTATATCATGGCGTCCAGTTTTTATCGGGAGAGGAAGCTGGAGTACCTCGAGTACCTACATTTGTACCTTTGGTAGGAAAACTGGCAATCCTTGTCAATTAACACCCAATCCATCATAAAACCATGCAATATGAGCCACAAGGGGGTGTTTCAAATATGCATGAAACTTTGTGAACTTGTAAGTCTTACTGATATAAGACTTTATCCAAAATATTTCAACTGAACCCACTCTCTGTAAGGAGCGAGGCTATTTTTAAATCAGGGAACCAGTTCATCAGCTCAGAAAAATCATTTTTTATGATTTTTCACTAAGTTGAGTTGTAAATAAAATCAACACTATACATATTTCAAACAATTTCTTTTTATTATGTGTAAATATGGTTGTTAAATTAACATTACACACATTTTCATTAAAAAGCTACAATTTTTAGATGCTGTGCCAAGGGGAGATAATCATGTCCCTTTGCCCAATGGAAAAAAACAAAAATATCACATTTTAAAAAACTATTACAGTTTCTAATCCAATGGTGATAATTAATATAATTAAATGTTATTACAGGGTTAAGGCATGGTACAAACTAATAAGAGAATAAAATCAGTGGGCACTCATTTTTTTTTTATCTTAGCCAGAGACACAAAAGTGGCGAAATTTTGCTATTTTTTCTCAAAAACTCTAAAAAAATACTAATTTTTAAATGTTAATAATAAAATTGACCATGTTGACACAGCATCAATTATTACACAAATCAGATTGCACAATGACATATAATCATTCAAGGAACATTTAAACAAATATTCTTAGCTTGGCTAACAGTCAACATGAGTATGACCTTCATGTAACCTTGGCATTTTTGCTGTCAATATGTTACATAAAGTAGTTAGAAGAAGACCTGAATTTTTTCGTTAAATATTCATATATTTAGTATGAGTGAATGTAAACTATTAACTTAAAAATAAAACCTTGATTTTAACTTTCTTTCAGATTTTTAATTCTTCTTGAAGGTACTAGTATGAGGCCAACAAAACAAAGTTTTGGGATATCAACAATAGCCCAAATTTAATATTAACACCCAGTCTCTGAGAAAACCATGCAAAACTGTCCACAAGGGGGGTCAACCAAGTTTAATAAATTTGTGTGTGATGAATGGACACTACAAAAGATGTTTTTTGACAAAATATCTCCTCTGGTATCCAAACCGTTTTTGCAATGGCCTTTTAAGTACTGGGAACCAGTTTTCTTGCTTTTTACACTTTTTTTTTCATGAAAATATCACATTTTCGACAGCTAAAATTTTCAACTGAGACAACTAATGACAAAGAAAACATATTATGCCTTCAATAATGTACAATTGTATTTTATCTTTTAATGAAAAAGACACAATTATGTTTTCGGACAAAATGAGGAAATAAGGGGAGATAATCCTATAAGACTCATATCTAGAAAAAAAGCCAATATATGCACACATTCAAAATCCAGTAGGATGTGCTTCAGTGAATATTTTCTTATGTCACTGGTTCTCTCTTATAGTACCCTAATAGTGTTATTAATTGATGGCATGAAATTGCTGGGCAAATGATTTCAGGTATATGTGAGCATACTGCAAAAATGACCCTTTTTTCACTTTTTTTTCAATAAAATATTGATCTTAGTGCCAAGCAACATTTATTTTACAAAAACATTTCATAATTTTACACCATTCTTTTATAGTTAGAGTTAATTAAACTGCAGACTAAGTCATTTTAATCTATAAAAAACAAACCTTTGCACAATAAATAAGTCCAATATTCTGCTGAGGATATTACATATACATGTACTATTAATTCAATATTTAATGGTTCTTTCAAATAAATAGCAGCTTATGAAAATGCTAATTTTTTCTAACTATACTGTTGGTTTATGAGACATATAAAAAAAATTAACATATTGTGAAGTTTATAGTTACATAAAGTCATAACAATTCATAAATATTCTCTTTTTTTTTTACTTTTGTAAAGGGAGATAATTTGCCTGTTTTTTTTTCATTATTTAGGTTGCTGAACTTTAAAAATTATTTGTTTAGCAAAATACATTATAAGTTAACTGTTGTAGACCATAACTAGGTAAACATTTTATCAATAACAATTTTCTCTATCTGCTATGGTTGTTAAGTTATAGGCCAATATTGTAAAAACCCCATTTTAAACAAATGTACACTGCCAGGTTTCAGAAAAATGTTTTAAACTTTAAATTAAAGATATGCAAATACAAACAGTCTATGCCCATTTTACATTTTAAGCAAATCTGCCTATTTTGTTTTCCAATACACTACAAAAACATGATTGGAAGCACCTAGATGATGATTCCTACCATATTGGAATTTAATTCATTAAACAGTTTCTGAAAAAAAAACTGTAAAACTGATTTAAATGCAAACAACTGGGAAAACATTAACATACAAACTCCAACAATAGTTTTAAGATCACTTTTAAAAATTGCACACAGGTCAATATTATCTTTCTGAACAAGTTGATCCTTCCAAGATTTTAGATAAATGTAGCATTTTTGTAATTTTTGAGATATTTGCAAAAAGCTATGTTTTGGCCACAATGTTCTATTTTTACCGATGACAGCCATTTGTTTGACCGGTGTCGTACGTATAATTATAGGTTCCCCCAATTTACTTATCCAGCCGGATACACAAAATTAACATTTTGGGTCCGGGGTCTCTATAATTTATGGTGCACCCAATTTACTAGCTGGGTCGTTTTTCCCTCTTAATTTTTATTTTTCAAATATGAATATTCAAGAAAGTTCTACACAATAATTTAAATTCGAATATATGCTTTATATTGGTTCAAAAAGTGATTATTAAATACAGTAATTGGTGTCAATACTCTGATATACAAGATATATAGGCGATTTATTATTTTATTATTTATGTTATATTATTACAATTTTTACTGATTACAGTACATGCTATGTGACATCTGGGTTATACATGTTAACAGGAACAATTAATACTTCCCTTATGTAAATGTATATTTGTTTGGCGACGGTTGTAAATGCAACTAGTTCATGTAGTTTACATATTAAATAAATGTGCGAACACACTACTGACCTTCAAAATAAATTATATTATTTTATTTTATGTTCCACTATTTTGTGCCAATTCTGACTAGCTACCACTTTATAATTTTTATGTTCCCCAAGTGGTGTTTCAAAACATGCAAAATGAAGACCTTAAAAATGGAAAAAAATTTTGTAAGTGACAATAAAGTTCAATGACTTGCGGGACTTCATATCTTGTTTGCACTTCAGAAAGGAGTCCATGAAGACCAGAGGATCCATTACACCATTTACAATATGGATGCTGTCAGTGGCATAAACTCTAATTATCACCATAATTTGTATGGATCGTTGATCTTTGTAAATATGCCTGGAACCTGATATGCACAAGTCTTAAATCAATGCCTTTATAGTCTTTACCTTAGATCAATGTCTGTATTATCTAATAGTCCAATGAGTATCATTATCTCTTAAAATTTCTGCGTATATTTTGATAATTTCTGCACACATGTCTGTTTACATTTGTGTTTAACTTCCTAGGGTTTTAAATGACAGAAAATGGCAGACCCGTAAACTGTACATTTCATGGGTTCTGGCCATAAAATTAATATGAAAAGTGGACCTGTAAACTAAATTTTAGGGCTCCAGGGCTATGCAAAAAGTTGAATAAGATATGCGGATCCATAGTAAATTTCATGGGTCAAAGCTTAAACATAACCTGTAAACTGTACAATTAATGGGTATGGGGCTATTAAATTTATAAACAAAGTAGCCTACACAGGAGTTTACAGTGGAATTACTGATATAATGTTCCAACCCGAACCTATAACCTGGTCTCCTCTTGCAATATTTTTCATTTAAGCAAGCTACACTTTAAATATAACATCAGGTCAGGACCTTCCATGCTTGATGCTAAAGATGATATCATCGTCAGAGTACCAGAATACACGGACCCATAGTTATAGACAAAAATCGATCGAAAGAGGACCCAAAATATTAACATTAGCAGATTAGGGTCAGGGCGGACCCAGACTTGCAATTATATGACACCGGCAAACTTAACAAACACAAACTTTATAGAAGACACCTTGATGTGGCTGGTCAAGTTTCAATTAAATCCTTTTAGCAGTTAAGGAGAAGATTTCTGGAAATAAATAATAGACTATGACAATGATGATGGATGCACAGTGATGACAAAAGCTGACATGGACCTCTAGTCCAGGAAAGCAAACTAAAACTCATAAAAATCTAACTATATTTATTTATAAATTTATTAAGAATTAATTAAAATCAAGGGTCTGTTCATATGTGGATTCTTTAAAAGAATGTGTACAGTATTTAGGAATAAAACATCAATTCCATTATCTTTCTTTGTTCAATCTGTTGATTTCTTTCTCAACACTCCACAATTTCAATATGTTCAGAAAATCAGGACCATCTGAAACATCAAACTAAGTTATCCACGATTTTTGTAACTCGGCAGATGATTCCATGTTTGCTTACTTCTTATCGTTTTAACTCAAGCATCGTGTTTTAGCAGCTTTTATAGTTTTAGAAACCGCTATACATGCCCTTTTTGATATCAGAAAGTAAAATTTTAGATTAACAATATTTAAACATTTTAGTGCATTTATGACTAGTGCCTGATATTTTACGTATTAATAATGCTGCTTCTTGCCTTTTAGTGCTTTTAGTGCTTTTACGATAAAGTAGTAATTGTAGACTGAGTTTAATAACTCTACATTTAAATAACTTATATGTGGATGCCTAACTGTATTATAACCCATACACTGTACATAAATGTTCACCTGACTCCGTCAGCTATTCCTATTCTCACTGTGACCATATGCACCATACACATGCAATGATGTGCACCACATATATCTATCCAGAGGATAGAGTGCGCCGACTAACGGCGGTAGTTACCTGAACAAGACAAGACAGTTGGCCAATCGGCAGCTGTCTTCCGATTTAGCCTATTATGATTGCTACCGCCCCGTAATTATGCCAGGTTTTCATCCCTAACTTAGCTCTGCTTATTTGTTTTCCAATCGGCAACTATCCCCCGATTTAGCAGCCAATCAAGACACAGCATTGTTTATGTGTTATCCTTGAGATACGACTGGTTTCCGCTGTTTAGCTTTTGATTATTTATCCCGTCTCGCATGCGAGACGGGAATAACTTTGTCATACATTAATATTTTTTCATGAAACTTTTTGCATAGCGTTTCTATTACGTTAAACATACAGTTTTGAACAAAAAACATTAATTTTAATGCGTTTTTCGGTCACTTTTTTATTGTTTTCGGTTATTCCTCTTGTTTTCGGTTGTTTTCTGTTATTCGAGCTACCGCTTACTTCATACTCATAGTGAATTACTGAATATGCCAAAGAGACTGGATTTTGATTGCACGATAGCCATTCACTTAGCACAACTTTCTAGTTCCATCTGGGTTTCTTTGTTTTTCTAAGCTTGTCACTTACTTATTCATATGATGATCTGTTCACCCTCACAAATTATTTCACATTTTTGGTAATAACCTTTTTTGACGTCTTCAATCAAGGTACATTGTAAGGAGAGCAATGCCAAAAGTCAAGCGATCTTCACTAATTGTCTTTCTTACATTGGGATAATGTTGTGTAAAGGCTGTGCGATTGGGTTAAATGTTGGGAGTCCACATGAATGATGGTCAAATTTGTACAAAAAGCAATAATTCACTTGGTTTTTCAGTTCCACTCGTTTGTTTTTGGTTTACAGGAAATGGACAGTTTTTAAAAAATGGGAGATAATTCGAGGTGAGGCTAAAACACTGACCATGATTGCAGTTTATTATTTATATAGCAAATAATGTTACCATTACTATTTCTACAGCTGTTACAGAAGTGAATATATAAAGAAGGGTTGTACTTTCACATAACTACCTTATTGCAACATCCATCAAATCTTGTATTTAGTTGGAATCGTTTGAAAACACATAAATGAGTTAGAATTTTTATAAAAATATGATGAAAATAACATGTAATTTATTCATTTTATGTTAAAATATAAATAAATATGCAACTTTTTTGTTTATTATCAATTCATTAATATATATTGAACTTTAATTATGCTTATATTGATTAATCAATAGAAAAATAAAGGGAATTCCTATGAAGAAAGTCAAATTTCTTGTGGAATTCATCGTATTTTAGAATGGTTGCCATGACAACATGTAATAATTGCCCAGCATAAAATTCATACAGTAGGTAGAAAGGATCATGGAGGAAAATATGACAGTCATTTGTTGTAAATAAAAGTACTACTTCAAAAGATAAATTCATTTGATTATGCATAGAAATCCAGTTTTTCTTTTTTGTCCAATTCTTGATCATTTAGAGTTAGATTTTGTATTAGAAAACAAAAACTGGCAAAAAATTTAGTTTTTGTTTTCAGAAGAAGCGCCTTAAGACTGCTTAATTCCATAAACAATTGTTTGAAACTCTGCTTAACTTTTTCAAAATAAATCAACCAAAAACGCTTGTTTTTTCATGATTCCAACACAATTTTTTATGTATTTTATAGGTGGCGCTGTTTTACAATAAAAACAACACCCAAAATTTTTTTTCAGTCTAGTATAGATTTCTCACATAAACCCTGTTCAGCCTGCAAAGTTTCATTAAAATTGGTTAACCTACCATGTGGACTCATTTTAAGGAAATTGCATGGTTTTCTCAGAAACTGGGTCTTAAGATTGCAGTCCAGTCCACCCTGTCTGCAGTGAGACTCCAATCTGCAACCTCAGTGTTGAGACCATGTGATCAATAGTAGATAAACTACTGTAACCACTCGGCCAGAGAGAGCCCAATAATAATTATAACTTTTATTTCTAGTAAACATTAATTATCAGTTGTTTATCCACTTAATTTTATTTATTAGTATATTTTATCCATTCAGCATTAATTATCAGTTTTGTAAATACATGTATAAATTATTAGCATATCATCCAGTAATATTAATTATCAAACTTGTATCCACTAATTGATGATATATTCAAAATGGTATATATTTGATTCATAGGTTAAATGTTCAGAAAGAATTTAATTGTTTGTTTGTTTGTTTGAATGATGTTTTAACGCCACTTTCAGCAATTTTTCAGCTATATCGATGCATCCAGTTTTAATTGTGGGAGGAAGCCGGTGTACCTAGAGAGATCCTGACCTGCGGTAGGAAAACTGCAAATCCTTGTCAATTAAGATTGGAGTCAAGTACATCCTACCTGCAGTGAGAATCGAACCTGCAATTTTAGTGTTGACAGACCTATAGTGATCAATAGTAGATGAATTACCTTAACCACTCGGCCACCGAGGCCCCCAGAATTTAATTCTAATAAGGAGATAACAGTATTGTATTTGAAGATTTGCTGGCAATTGGTAATTTGACGGTCGGAAATTGAGTTTACTAGCGACACGTAAAAGGAGCCCGTAAACAGATATTTCTGACCATCAAATCTTCAAGTACATTACGGTTGTCGCCATTCTAATGCTACAGCAATACATTACGGTTGTCGCCATTCTAATGCTACAGCTATACATTACGGTTGTCGCCATTCTAATGCTACAGCAATACATTACGGTTGTCGCCATTCTAATGCTACAGCAATACATTACGGTTGTCGCCATTCTAATGCTACAGCAATACATTACGGTTGTCGCCATTCTAATGCTACAGCAATACAAAATATATTAACTGATTAAAATGAGAATTTTTATATTTTACGAAAATAACATATGCGCTTGTGTTAACTTCTGACAGCATCAATCGTGGAATTGATGCCACGAAATAATTCATGTTGTCCAATCAGAATTGATGTTTAATCATGCATTGCATTAGAATGAGATGATTGACTGATTTCAAATATATTCAGGACAGGAACAAGTAAACAAAAGGTAATGGGAAGGACTAAAGGAAGGGCAGTTAGCTGCCCCTGGTCAGTATGGAGTATTTGGTATGGGGAGAAGAATTAAGACTTCTGAAGCAACTACTTCATACAATGAATCTACACTTATCAAGATCTACAAAATCACCCACAATAAGCTGTCTGTATTATGGCTTGAGAACCCTCCAAAGAGAAATGACAGGCATTTGATTAAATACATATAATCATACACGCTGTCCTTAATACAGATAACTTAGTTACAGCTGATGTTATACAGTAGACAGACAATATATACTTGCTGAGAATAACTAGAATTCTCACATCTAAATTGACCACAGAGTTTGAGGCATGCTCTACTACAATCTTAATTCAGGATTGTCTGTTTTATTGCCAAAGTCCTGGTGAATAGGGGGGGGGGGTAGCTTGTCTCCAATCTTAATTGACAAGGATTATCAGTTTTCTTGCAAAAATTCTGGGGGTTTCTGCCATTACTCATTCTCCAATATAAACTAATATAGCTGAAAATCTGCTAACATGGCGATAAACACCTTTCAAATAAACCATTCTATATAGGTAGAAGATGGCAACACACAGCAAAGGTGAAGATAATCCCCTAGTAAGTACTAATACATCCTTTGGTACCCATCCTATCCAACTCAAGTAGCAGTCACTCCTCTGGTACCCATCCTATCCAACTCAAGTAGCAGTCACTCCTCTGGTACCCATCGTATCCAACTCAAGTAGCAGTCACTCCTCTGGTACCCATCCTATCCAACTCAAGTAGCAGTCACTCCTCTGGTACCCATCCTATCCAACTCAAGTAGCAGTCACTCCTCTGGTACCCATCCTATCCAATTCAAGTAGCAGTCACTCCTCTGGTACCCATTCTATCCAATTCAAGTAGCAGTCACTCCTCTGGTACCCATTCTATCCAATTCAAGTAGCAGTCACCCCTCTGGTACCCATCCTATCCAACTCAAGTAGCAGTCACTCCTCTGGTACCCATTCTATCCAATTCAAGTAGCAGTCACTCCTCTGGTACCCATTCTATCCAATTCAAGTAGCAGTCACTCCTCTGGTACCCATCCTATCCAACTCAAGTAGCAGTCACTCCTCTGGTACCCATCCTATCCAACATAAGTAGGAGTCACACTTTCCTGCCTATGGGTCAATCCAGTTTCTCTAATTAGTTTATTGCTTGTAAACTTGTTCTTGTTCTAAATATAACTAAAACAATGCTCACTGATGTTAATTATCAATCAATCACTCAACATCTAATACTCTATTCTATTAGTAAATAATTTCATTATGTATGCATTTTCATTGGTCGATTTCGGTTGTGTGGTCAATTAACACATGATCTTTCAATTCTCGATGAAACATTAAAAGGAGAGATAATCCATCAAAGTTCTGTCCTTTTTGAGGAACATTAAAGCTCTAGTTGATTTGACTCCCCCCTCCCGTCCACAGTGGGAGGGGCACTATAACCCTTCCCACCATTTGGAGTGGACTTTATCACAAGGCTTGTGAGTATAACCTAACAGAAAAGCAGAATGTTCACTATTTGTCTAAATAAGGGGATCAAAGTAAAGTGTAAATTCATCTACTGCCCAAGGTATGCTAGTAGAAAAAGGACCACTGCCCATGGTGGACTGGTGGACAAAGTAGGTGTAAATCAGTGCACTGCCCAAGGTATGCTAGTAGAAAAAGGACCACCACCCATGGTGGACTGGTGGACAAAGGTGTAAATCGGTGCACTGCCCAAGGTATGCTAGTAGAAAAAGAACCACTGCCCATGGTGGACTGGTGGACAAAGTAGGTGTAAATCGGTGCACTGCCCAAGGTATGCTAGTAGAAAAAGGACCACCACCCATGGTGGACTGGTGGACAAAGGTGTAAATCGGTGCACTGCCCAAGGTATGCTAGTAGAAAAAGGACCACCACCCATGGTGGACTGGTGGACAAAGGTGTAAATCGGTGCACTGCCCAAGGTATGCTTGTAGAAAAAGGACCACTGCCCATGGTGGACTGGTGGACAAAGTAGGTGTAAATCGGTGCACTGCCCAAGGTATGCTAGTAGAAAAAGGACCACCACCCATGGTGGACTGGTGGACAAAGGTGTAAATCGGTGCACTGCCCAAGGTATGCTAGTAGAAAAAGGACCACTGCCCATGGTGGACTGGTGGACAAAGTAGGTGTAAATCGGTGCACTGCCCAAGGTATGCTAGTGGAAAAAGAACCACTGCCCATGGTGGACTGGCGGACAAAGGTGTAAATCGGTGCACTGCCCAAGGTATGCTAGTAGAAAAAGAACCACCACCCATGGTGGACTGGTGGACAAAGGTGTAAATCGGTGCACTGCCCAAGGTATGCTAGTAGAAAAAGAACCACTGCCCATGGTGGACTGGTGGACAAAGGTGTAAATCGGTGCACTGCCCAAGGTATGCTAGTAGAAAAAGGACCACTACCCATGGTGGACTGGTGGACAAAGTAGGTGTAAATCGGTGCACTGCCCAAGGTATGCTAGTAGAAAAAGGACCACCACCCATGGTGGACTGGTGGACAAAGGTGTAAATCGGTGCACTGCCCAAGGTATGCTAGTAGAAAAAGGACCACCACCCATGGTGGACTGGTGGACAAAGTAGGTGTAAATCGGTGCACTGCCCAAGGTATGCTAGTGGAAAAAGACCACTGCCCATGGTGGACTGGTGGACAAAGTAGGTGTAAATCGGTGCACTGCCCAAGGTATGCTAGTAGAAAAAGGACCACCACCCATGGTGGACTGGTGGACAAAGGTGTAAATCGGTGCACTGCCCAAGGTATTCTAGTAGAAAAAGAACCACTGCCCATGGTGGACAAAGGTGTAAATCGGTGCACTGCCCAAGGTATGCTAGTAGAAAAAGAACCACTGCCCATGGTGGACTGGTGGACAAAGGTGTAAATCAGTGCACTGCCCAAGGTATTCTAGTAGAAAAAGGACCACCACCCATGGTGGACTGGTGGACAAAGGTGTAAATCGGTGCACTGCCCAAGGTATTGTAGTAGAAAAAGAACCACTGCCCATGGTGGACTGGTGGACAAAGGTGTAAATCGGTGCACTGCCCAAGGTATGCTAGTAGAAAAAGGACCACTGCCCATGGTGGACAAAGTAGGTGTAAATCGGTGCACTGCCCAAGGTATGCTAGTAGAAAAAGAACCACCACCCATGGTGGACTGGTGGACAAAGGTGTAAATCGGTGCACTGCCCAAGGTATGCTAGTAGAAAAAGGACCACTACCCATGGTGGACTGGTGGACAAAGTAGGTGTAAATCGGTGCACTGTCCAAGGTATGCTAGTAGAAAAAGGACCACCACCCATGGTGGACTGGTGGACAAAGGTGTAAATCGGTGCACTGCCCAAGGTATGCTAGTAGAAAAAGGATCACTGCCCATGGTGGACTGGTGGACAAAGTAGGTGTAAATCGGTGCACTGCCCAAGGTATGCTAGTAGAAAAAGAACCACCACCCATGGTGGACTGGTGGACAAAGGTGTAAATCGGTGCACTGCCCAAGGTATGCTAGTAGAAAAAGGACCACTACCCATGGTGGACTGGTGGACAAAGTAGGTGTAAATCGGTGCACTGCCCAAGGTATGCTAGTAGAAAAAGGACCACCACACATGGTGGACTGGTGGACAAAGTAGGTGTAAATTGGTGCACTGCCCAAGGTATGCTAGTAGAAAAAGAACCACTGCCCATGGTGGACTGGTGGACAAAGTAGGTGTAAATCAGTGCACTGCCCAAGGTATGCTAGTAGAAAAAGGACCACCACCCATGGTGGACTGGTGGACAAAGGTGTAAATCGGTGCACTGCCCAAGGTATGCTAGTAGAAAAAATTACCACTGCCCATGGTGGACTGGTGGACAAAGTAGGTGTAAATCGGTGCACTGCCCAAGGTATGCTAGTAGAAAAAGAACCACCACCCATGGTGGACTGGTGGACAAAGGTGTAAATCGGTGCACTGCCCAAGGTATGCTAGTAGAAAAAGAACCACTGCCCATGGTGGACTGGTGGACAAAGGTGTAAATCGGTGCACTGCCCAAGGTATGCTAGTAGAAAAAGGACCACTACCCATGGTGGACTGGTGGACAAAGTAGGTGTAAATCGGTGCACTGCCCAAGGTATGCTAGTAGAAAAAGGACCACCACCCATGGTGGACTGGTGGACAAAGTAGGTGTAAATCGGTGCACTGCCCAAGGTATGCTAGTAGAAAAAGAACCACTGCCCATGGTGGACTGGTGGACAAAGTAGGTGTAAATCAGTGCACTGCCCAAGGTATGCTAGTAGAAAAAGGACCACCACCCATGGTGGACTGGTGGACAAAGGTGTAAATCGGTGCACTGCCCAAGGTATGCTAGTAGAAAAAGGACCACCACCCATGGTGGACTGGTGGACAAAGGTGTAAATCGGTGCACAGCCCAAGGTATGCTAGTAGAAAAAGGACCACTACCCATGGTGGACTGGTGGACAAAGTAGGTGTAAATCGGTGCACTGCCCAAGGTATGCTAGTAGAAAAAGGACCACCACCCATGGTGGACTGGTGGACAAAGTAGGTGTAAATCAGTGCACTGCCCAAGGTATGCTAGTGGAAAAAGACCACTGCCCATGGTGGACTGGTGGACAAAGTAGGTGTAAATCGGTGCACTGCCCAAGGTATGCTAGTGGAAAAAGACCACTGCCCATGGTGGACTGGTGGACAATGGTGTAAATCGGTGCACTGCCCAAGGTATGCTAGTGGAAAAAGAACCACTGCCCATGGTGGACTGGTGGACAAAGTAGGTGTAAATCGGTGCACTGCCCATGCAAGGTATGCTAGTAGAAAAAGAACCACTGCCCATGGTGGACTGGTGGACAAAGTAGGTGTAAATCGGTGCACTGCCCAAGGTATGCTAGTAGAAAAAGAACCACTGCCCATGGTGGACTGGCGGACAAAGTAGGTGTAAATCAGTGCACTGCCCAAGGTATGCTAGTGGAAAAAGAACCACTGCCCATGGTGGACTGGCGGACAAAGTAGGTGTAAATCGGTGCACTGCCCAAGGTATGCTAGTGGAAAAAGAACCACTGCCCATGGTGGACTGGTGGACAAAGTAGGTGTAAATCGGTGCACTGCCCAAGGTATGCTAGTAGAAAAAGGACCACCACCCATGGTGGACTGGTGGACAAAGGTGTAAATCGGTGCACTGCCCAAGGTATGCTTGTAGAAAAAGGACCACTGCCCATGGTGGACTGGTGGACAAAGTAGGTGTAAATCGGTGCACTGCCCAAGGTATGCTAGTAGAAAAAGGACCACCACCCATGGTGGACTGGTGGACAAAGGTGTAAATCGGTGCACTGCCCAAGGTATGCTAGTAGAAAAAGGACCACTGCCCATGGTGGACTGGTGGACAAAGTAGGTGTAAATCGGTGCACTGCCCAAGGTATGCTAGTGGAAAAAGAACCACTGCCCATGGTGGACTGGCGGACAAAGGTGTAAATCGGTGCACTGCCCAAGGTATGCTAGTAGAAAAAGAACCACCACCCATGGTGGACTGGTGGACAAAGGTGTAAATCGGTGCACTGCCCAAGGTATGCTAGTAGAAAAAGAACCACTGCCCATGGTGGACTGGTGGACAAAGGTGTAAATCGGTGCACTGCCCAAGGTATGCTAGTAGAAAAAGGACCACTACCCATGGTGGACTGGTGGACAAAGTAGGTGTAAATCGGTGCACTGCCCAAGGTATGCTAGTAGAAAAAGGACCACCACCCATGGTGGACTGGTGGACAAAGGTGTAAATCGGTGCACTGCCCATGGTATGCTAGTAGAAAAAGAACCACTGCCCATGGTGGACTGGTGGACAAAGTAGGTGTAAATCGGTGCACTGCCCAAGGTATGCTAGTGGAAAAAGACCACTGCCCATGGTGGACTGGTGGACAAAGTAGGTGTAAATCGGTGCACTGCCCATGCAAGGTATGCTAGTAGAAAAAGAACCACTGCCCATGGTGGACTGGTGGACAAAGGTGTAAATCGGTGCACTGCCCAAGGTATGCTAGTGGAAAAAGAACCACTGCCCATGGTGGACTGGCGGACAAAGGTGTAAATCGGTGCACTGCCCAAGGTATGCTAGTAGAAAAAGAACCACCACCCATGGTGGACTGGTGGACAAAGGTGTAAATTGGTGCACTGCCCAAGGTATGCTAGTAGAAAAAGAACCACTGCCCATGGTGAACTGGTGGACAAAGGTGTAAATCGGTGCACTGCCCAAGGTATGCTAGTAGAAAAAGGACCACTACCCATGGTGGACTGGTGGACAAAGTAGGTGTAAATCGGTGCACTGCCCAAGGTATGCTAGTAGAAAAAGGACCACCACCCATGGTGGACTGGTGGACAAAGGTGTAAATCGGTGCACTGCCCAAGGTATGCTAGTAGAAAAAGAACCACTGCCCATGGTGGACTGGTGGACAAAGGTGTAAATCGGTGCACTGCCCAAGGTATGCTAGTGGAAAAAGAACCACTACCCATGGTGGACTGGTGGACAAAGTAGGTGTAAATCGGTGCACTGCCCAAGGTATGCTAGTGGAAAAAGAACCACTACCCATGGTGGACTGGTGGACAAAGGTGTAAATCGGTGCACTGCCCAAGGTATGCTAGTGGAAAAAGAACCACTACCCATGGTGGACTGGTGGACAAAGGTGTAAATCGGTGCACTGCCCAAGGTATGCTAGTAGAAAAAGGACCACTACCCATGGTGGACTGGTGGACAAAGTAGGTGTAAATCGGTGCACTGCCCAAGGTATGCTAGTAGAAAAAGGACCACCACCCATGGTGGACTGGTGGACAAAGGTGTAAATCGGTGCACTGCCCAAGGTATGCTAGTAGAAAAAGAACCACTGCCCATGGTGGACTGGTGGACAAAGTAGGTGTAAATCGGTGCACTGCCCAAGGTATGCTAGTGGAAAAAGACCACTGCCCATGGTGGACTGGTGGACAAAGTAGGTGTAAATCGGTGCACTGCCCATGCAAGGTATGCTAGTAGAAAAAGAACCACTGCCCATGGTGGACTGGTGGACAAAGGTGTAAATCGGTGCACTGCCCAAGGTATGCTAGTGGAAAAAGAACCACTGCCCATGGTGGACTGGCGGACAAAGGTGTAAATCGGTGCACTGCCCAAGGTATGCTAGTAGAAAAAGAACCACCACCCATGGTGGACTGGTGGACAAAGGTGTAAATCGGTGCACTGCCCAAGGTATGCTAGTAAAAAAAGAACCACTGCCTATGGTGGACTGGTGGACAAAGGTGTAAATCGGTGCACTGCCCATGCAAGGTATGCTAGTAGAAAAAGAACCACTGCCCATGGTGGACTGGTGGACAAAGTAGGTGTAAATCGGTGCACTGCCGATGCAAGGTATGCTAGTAGAAAAAGGACCACTGCCCATGGTGGACTGGTGGACAAAGGTGTAAATCGGTGCACTGCCCAAGGTATGCTAGTAGAAAAAGAACCACTGCCCATGGTGGACTGGTGGACAAAGTAGGTGTAAATCGGTGCACTGCCCAAGGTATGCTAGTAGAAAAAGAACCACTGCCCATGGTGGACTGGTGGACAAAGGTGTAAATCGGTGCACTGCCCAAGGTATGCTAGTAGAAAAAGGACCACCACCCATGGTGGACTGGTGGACAAAGGTGTAAATCGGTGCACTGCCCAAGGTATGCTAGTAGAAAAAGGACCACCATCCATGGTGGACTGGTGGACAAAGGTGTAAATCGGTGCACTGCCCAAGGTATGCTAGTAGAAAAAGGACCACCACCCATGGTGGACTGGTGGACAAAGTAGGTGTAAATCGGTGCACTGCCCAAGGTATGCTATTGGAAAAAGACCACCACCCATGGTGGACTGGTGGACAAAGGTGTAAATTGGTGCACTGCCCAAGGTATGCTAGTGGAAAAAAACCACTGCTCATGGTGGACTGGTGGACAATGGTGTAAATCGGTGCACTGCCCAAGGTATGCTAGTGGAAAAAGACCACTGCCCATGGTGGACTGGCGGACAAAGTAGGTGTAAATCGGTGCACTGCCCAAGGTATGCTATTGGAAAAAGACCACTGCCCATGGTGGACTGGTGGACAAAGGTGTAAATCGGTGCACTGCCCAAGGTATGCTAGTGGAAAAAGACCACTGCTCATGGTGGACTGGTGGACAATGGTGTAAATCGGTGCACTGCCCAAGGTATGCTAGTGGAAAAAGACCACTGCCCATGGTGGACTGGTGGACAAAGGTGTAAATCGGTGCACTGCCCAAGGTATGCTAGTGGAAAAAGACCACTGCCCATGGTGGACTGGTGGACAAACTGAGCCGTAATGTAAGTAAGTAAATATAAGATTAAAACAGACAAATCATAGCAACATGTGCCTTGTCAGAAAATGTTAATTTTCTTCCTGCTACAAACAAGGACAATAATAATGACTTTATTTAAAGAGGGTTACACAGTTAGTAATACAACTAATCTACCCTGAGGCCCACATGAAAAAATTACAAATTAATAAACAAAAATATATAAATTGACAATAACATACAAACATGAGTGTGGTAATGAAGTAACAATATTACAACAAAAACTGCTGTCATCAGTCTTGTGACAGATATTTCTTAATACAATGTTTAAAACTTTGTGTGTGTTTAGTGTTTCTATAACATGGTGGTAACTCATTCCATAAAACAGCACCAGAATATGCAAATGACTTTTTGTAAAGTTCAGTAGTTTGTTTTGGTACCATAAGATTTCCATCTAACACATTTCTTAAGCCATAATGAATATTAGACGAGAGATAATTAAACTTTTGTATAAGGTATTCAGGGGCATCTCCCTTCAATGTTTTATGTAGAAGTAAATATTTATGATATTTTATTCTTAATTGTACTGTCATTATGCCCAGTTGCTTAAAAAGTGGTGCTGAAGGGGCTAAAGGGTCTGTATCTAAAATTAATCTAGCTGCCCGTTTTTGCAGTTTTAGTATTCTGTCAAGGCTGTCATTGTTACATCCTCCCCATATTATACAACAGTAATCAATTAAGGGTAATATGTATCCATTGTAGAATATTTTCTTAGTTTCCAGATTCAGAAAACTTTTTATTTGTGATAATAAATAAATTCTTGATGAGATATTTTTACATATCATATCAATTTGCTCCTTCCATATAAGATTTGCATCAATTTGAATGCCTAATATTTTTTCACATGCCGAAACATTAAGAAATTCTGAAAATAGCTAGACACTAACACTAACAAGACAAAAGCTAGACACTAACACTAACAAGACAATAGCTAGACACTAACACTAACAAGACAATATCTAATTTGTTTCCTGTATCTAAAGCTACGAAAATAAACATATATATTTCAAACTAGGTTTTGTATTGTACTCCATACATCATTATTCTGAAAGAACATCTACATTTTATACTTTTCACACAAAAGCAATGACATTTCCTGCAGAAGGAAGTGCTTAGAAGCAGATGACAAAGTACACGACAAATTGGTAAATGCAGCCATATATCTTTTCCTGAAGAAAATAGTTTTAAAAAGTCTATTATACAGAAACCTTTCTTTTCCATAAATCTTAAAAGATATACTTAGGGTTTATATCCAGAAATCAATCACATTAATTATAGATTAGAGATTATACTGAAGGTCTATCTACAAGCATCATCACAATTCAGTATACATCTTTTATATATAGTCTTTGTCTAAAGTTTCTGCCTTAAAAATTCAAAAAAATTTTATATTCCAAGGTTTTCTTATCTCAAGGTGTTAATGTTGTTTCATGAATTACTTCTTCACATTATTTTTGACCTGACATTGTGTTCAACACTCAAAGTAATACACCAACACAACAATTTCAAAATTTACAGGGCCTCGTGGCTGAGTGGTTAAGGTAGTTCGCCTACTATTGATCATGTGGTCTGTCAAGACTGAGGTTGCGGGTTCGAGTCTCACTGCAGGCAGACGCTATGTTTTGCAGGTTTGCATTTTTACACAGATATTTTGACTAAAACAGGACCATAAAAATGACATTATTATGAATTTGTTGCCTGTGTCTGAGATACAATGTGTTTTTGAGTGTTAGTCTATTATTTATATATGATGCTGCATTCTGAATATCAGTGTTGTATTAATGTAAATTAAAGATGGGAAAATTAGGGCATCCATGACTAGAATCACTGGACATAAACAGACAATCACAATTTAATGCTACTTTTATTAAATTTAATTTACATGTATTACATCAGTACTTATGATGAACAGATTGTTTACTGGTTTGTATTGTAATATTAAGCTTAATTGATGCACAGAAGTTAACTTATTATGCAATATATAACTGGTCGAGGTTCTAGTGCTTATTTCATGGAGCGTTTGATTAAACTGGTTCCTGAGTGCTTATTTCATGGAGCGTTTGATTAAACTGGTTCCTGAGTGCTTATTTCATGGAGCGTTTGATTAAACTGGTTCCTGAGTGCTTATTTCATGGAGCGTTTGATTAAACTGGTTCCTGAGTGCTTATTTCATGGAGCGTTTGATTAAACTGGTTCCTGAGTGCTTATTTCATGGAGCGTTTGATTAAACTGGTTCCTGAGTGCTTATTTCATGGAGCGTTTGATTAAACTGGTTCCTGAGTGCTTATTTAATGGAGCGTTTGATTAAACTGGTTCCTGAGTGCTTATTTCATGGAGCGTTTGATTAAACTGGTTCCTGAGTGCTTATTTCATGGAGCGTTTGATTAAACTGGTTCCTGAGTGCTTATTTCATGGAGCGTTTGATTAAACTGGTTCCTGAGTGCTTATTTCATGGAGCGTTTGATTAAACTGCTTTAAATATGTTACAGGTAAAAGACACCACTGACAAGAACCATGGGGCGAATGGTAATCCTACAATGATACAATTAGAGAAGGGAGGATGTATAAGAAAGTTGATGATCCTCAGTCTGTCTAGGTGCTTCATTTATTAAATATATCTCCAGACTAAACCCTAATAATAATGCCTTGTGGCAACAACCTAGAGACACTTTTCAATTAAATGATGACATATCGGGAAAAACTCTCTTTCATTCATGATGTCCAAAACTTTCAAATTTGTCATTTCTGTACAAAAACCACTCAATCTGTGCTACCGCTATTACAGAAATGGACGAAGATGGTATAGACATTCACCATATCATGCATGTTTCAGGGCACAGGAGTGAAACCTCTAACATTATACTGCAAGGTTAAGCCAAAGAAAAAAAGGGAGATAACCTGAATGTTTGCGTGATACTACTAAAATGTGTAAATCTTCATCTGCAACATCAGTCGAAAGTGTTATGTCCCCTGTTGAAAACATACCACTGACAGACTTATCAGAAGTGGACTTTTTATCTGCTAATGACTAGCAGGAACTTTTCGATGATTCGATAGAAATAAATCCTGTTAACGCTAGTAATGTTGGTAATATTACATCGGACAAAGGTGTTACAGCAGAAAGTCATCCTTGGTCAAGCTGTTCCTAGCTCATCATTGGTTAACTATATACCGGTACACAATCAACACACAGCAATACTGTACTGTTAATTTACACTTTCATTTCGTACGACATTATTTATTTTCATACCTTTTGTTGTTAATTTATTAAATTGTTTAAATACATAGATATATAATTGACATAAAAAGTTATATATTGAAATGGGTATTCAGTATAATATAACACATAATATATACTGCCTGTAGTGGAGGGTGTTACGCCAGAATATCACATACATTAAATATATAACCCTCCACTACGAGGTCATATATTTACCTCCGTGTGATATTCTGGCATAACACCTCCACTACAGGCAGTATGTGTATAATATTTATCACCCTGTTTTCAACCACTTTAATTATCCAGATGTATCATCCTCTGAGCCATATGTTAAAAAATGTTAGTCTAGTTTTAACTAATAAAAGCTGGCATTTGAAAAAAAATATATAATAAAATGCAGTGAAAATACTACCTTCATAAAAATACTTAAAACAGCAAATCTTCGTCATGATGAACTGTCCTACTTATGACATATGCCACCAGGGGACCAATAAAAATCATTATTTATATAGTATTTTCTATACTTTAAAACACATTTGATAAACATGTGCAGAAAAATCTAACAGTGAAGAAAATGATCAAACTGCTATATAGGATATGCATCCGATTATGTCTTTTGTCCCATAATGCTTTGAAGCTGGTTTTATTACGCGATACACACAATAAAAAAAAACTGATTCAGAGGAAGGACTGCTGTTGGCCATGAAATACTGTTTTATTTTAGATTGATTTTTGGGGATAAGATCATTTTTAGCAATTTTTCAGCTACACTGATAGAATCATTAAAGGCTGCTCTCAAAGAGTTGGCATACAAATAAACTCTGTACAAATAACGTTTAATTCTTAATTTGTAACCACACTACGAGGTTTTTTTCCCCCAACAAATTAAAGCAATAATAACATTAAACTCATCATCAGACATTTTGCTGGTTAAATTATAATTTTCAATTATTTTTCCAAAAAGTGCATTGGTCCTATTACACCAGTACAATTTCTGTAAAAGGAGTGAAATGTCATAAATTGCTTCCACAATCATTCTCCATTCAAAGTGCTACAAAGCAGTAGTGCCAGAAAAATTTACTGATTGATTTTTTAAAAGACAAGTAAAATTGTGACTGTTTTAACCATATGTTACCTACGGATAATAATAATCCAATGTAACCTTTAATATAGCACGCTGTTAACTAGCCTAATGGTTTGTTATTACAAAAATGCCATGAAAATCACATCAATTTTCTTAAAATGCGATTTTGCCATGCATGCTTCTTTATCAAAGTGGGGTGGAGCAAGGGTGTGGATGTTTAATGTAATGTCAGCGTGTTTTTTTTTGTGGCATATGGGTCACTAGATGGTTGTCCTTATATTCATAGAGTTTGTACTGTACATGTGTTCAATTCCCACCTCCCCTCCCTGGTCCCCTTTTTAAATATGTTCTGTAATTATAAAAGACGCTAATAACAAAATACCAAACACCAAGAAAACTGTAAACAAAGACAATCCACAAATCCACAAATTAAAGACACCAACAACCTCTTCACAAATCCACAAAGTACAAGACACCAACAACCTCTCCACAAATCCACAAAGTACAAGACACCAACAACCTCTCCACAAATCCACAAAGTACAAGACACCAACAACCTCTCCACAAATCCACAAAGTACAAGACACCAACAACCTCTCCACAAATCCACAAAGTACAAGACACCAACAACCTCTCCACAAATCCACAAAGTACAAGACACCAAACAACCTCTCCACAAATCCACAAAGTACAAGACACCAAACAACCTCTCCACAAATCCACAAAGTACAAGACACCAACAACCTCTCCACAAATCCACAAAGTACAAGACACCAAACAACCTCTCCACAAATCCACAAAGTACAAGACACCAAACAACCTCTCCACAAATCCACAAAGTACAAGACACCAACAACCTCTTCACAAATCCACAAAGTACAAGACACCAAACAACCTCTCCACAAATCCACAAAGTACAAGACACCAACAACCTCTCCACAAATCCACAAAGTACAAGACACCAACAACCTCTCCACAAATCCACAAGTACAAGACACCAAACAACCTCTCCATAAATCCACAAAGTACAAGACACCAAACAACCTCTCCACAAATCCACAAAGTACAAGACACCAACAACCTCTCCACAAATCCACAAAGTACAAGACACCAACAACCTCTCCACAAATCCACAAAGTACAAGACACCAACAACCTCTCCACAAATCCACAAAGTACAAGACACCAAACAACCTCTCCACAAATCCACAAAGTACAAGACACCAAACAACCTCTCCACAAATCCACAAAGTACAAGACACCAACAACCTCTCCACAAATCCACAAAGTACAAGACACCAAACAACCTCTCCACAAATCCACAAAGTACAAGACACCAAACAACCTCTCCACAAATCCACAAAGTACAAGACACCAACAACCTCTTCACAAATCCACAAAGTACAAGACACCAAACAACCTCTCCACAAATCCACAAAGTACAAGACACCAACAACCTCTCCACAAATCCACAAAGTACAAGACACCAACAACCTCTCCACAAATCCACAAGTACAAGACACCAAACAACCTCTCCATAAATCCACAAAGTACAAGACACCAAACAACCTCTCCACAAATCCACAAGTACAAGACACCAAACAACCTCTCCATAAATCCACAAAGTACAAGACACCAAACAACCTCTCCACAAATCCACAAAGTACAAGACACCAAACAACCTCTCCATAAATCCACAAAGTACAAGACACCAAACAACCTCCAGAACCAACAACCAACAATAAAGCAGCTACACCAATGGTCCTGATAGAACGGACATTTCCAAAAAATGGTAAATAAAACCAGGTTTATGGCATGCCGAACCACCGTCTGTAATTATGACTTGGTACACATATCTCAGGTGCATTGTGGGTAGAGATTACTTGGTCAAATTACATGTAATTTTGAAGGTGTCCCCTCTCCCCTAAATCTTGAATGAATAGAGATTTTGAGATTTTCCTTGACTTGATCAAGATCTTGCTGAGACTTTCCTTGACTGGATTTAACAATAAAATTAACAGCAGACAGATTTTTCTGAATTGTGTTTTTTGAGATAGCTTTCATAATAAAATTGGGTCAGCAATCAGCCCAGAGTTAAAATCAATTCTTTCCAAATTAAAATGTCTCTAAAACTTTGAGCAGGTGAACTTACCATGCTTCACAGAACCCAAGGTAAACATTTATAAAAATTCATGATTTATGCAATGTTTTGCTGTATCGGTCAAATGCCTTTGTGGGTTCAATTTATGGCTACACAATTATCATCCATGATCAAATATCCTATAAATTATGGCTTCCATTAATTATTTTTACTCTAATATGACTGTTTCTCTTGCTTTATTATAAAGCAGCAAATTAAAATACAGTAAAAAATTAGATAAGCACATGTGTTGACTATTTTTACAAAAAGGGGTCATTAAAGTGGACAGTATGGGATCATTACAGTGGACAGTATGGGGTCATTACAGTGGACAGTATGGGGTCATTGCAGTGGACAGTATGGGGTCATTGCAGTGGACAATATGGGGTCATTACAGTGGACAGTATGGGGTCATTACAGTAGGAAGTAAGGGGTCATTACAGTGGGCAGTAAGGGGTCATTACAGTGGACAGTATGGGGTCATTACAGTGGACAGTATGGATGTATATTTTCACAGACCACTACATTTATGCATAAAAAGTTTTTGTAAGAAAAAGACTTTTCTGCAACTAGAGGAAAAATTCATAACATTTTTAAGGGAAAATGAAATTTTATATATTTTACGACAATACAAACATGGCTTCTTAATTTAAATCATTCCCAAACTGCTGTAGAACAGACTAGGCAAATTTAAATTATATGCAAATATAAAAGAAAAAGTAAGATTTATTTACGAAAAAACACACATTTCATTTGCAGAGCATTCACAACTAATGTATAGGAATGACTGATTGACAGTTTTTCCCTCAAAAGAATTGTTTACAATTTCTGGAAAATTGAAGAAAATTCACAGAGGAAATTAAATGAGATTCCGTCATCGACAAACGTTAAAAAATTATTTGATCAAAAAATGATTTAAATTGATTACATGAAGAAATTATAGTGAGATAAATATCAGACCATTCAGGGGTTCAAATCAACATTTGAGAGCAAAAGGTCCAGGACTTTTTGAAGCTCAAGGTAGAAAGTCCATTAGATGTTATCATAAAGTCCTCAATATGAATTACTGAAAATGCATGCAGGTCCATAACTTTTATACATAAAATTTCAAAGGTCTTGAATCAAAAATTGAAGGTCCGGACCAGTGCTAATTTGAACCCCTGCCATTTATATGTAATTTACATTTTTGTGTGTTTATTTCTACTGCAGGTCAGGGTTTTTTCCTCTGAGTACTCTGGCTTCCTCCCCAAATAAAAACTTGGTCCCAAGATATAGTTAAAAAATTGCTGTTAAACAGCATTCAAACAAACAAACATGTTTTTTTTTTATTATTCGAACTAAATTTTAATTAAAACGGAACTAAGTGCCATCAAAATCTAACATTTAATTTTCTACCTTTTCATTTGAAATTTGGTTGATAATTTACTTTGCTTGAGATCGGCAAGAAAAACAGATCAATAAATTAATAACTTTAAAATAATATACTTAAATCAATGTAATCAATAAAAAAAACTGTTAACTTTTACATTAAATTCTATTATTGCCAAATGTTACAATTCTCTAGTTTAATCTCCGACATCAATTATTTAAACAATTAAAATACAACAAACAAATCACAGCTAACCAAATTACAAAAATCAACTCACATTTTTCTGATTGTACATCTGTCATGATGCTGTCGTTAAAAGACAATAAAATCCTATGCCAGTTGATCTATAAACATTAACTGTCTCTCACTTGTTAGTTGATGCAGATTTCTTAAAAGAATGAGCCTTAAAAAAGTCTCGCTGGCAAATAGCAGACATTAAATGTTCACAAATTATAAAGATGTAGGTCCTCGGAGAAACACCTTTCCATCCAAAAAGCTTAAATGGATATAAATCCACCACAGCACCATTGAATTCCGAGACAACTATTCTTTTAACAGATTTTGATGCGGTGATTTTATATCAATTGATGGCTTCCCTGCCGTTCCGATTCACATTAAGACTTATTGACTAAGTATTACAAAAAACGTTTACTTTTTGTTTCACAGCCGTGTGGGCCATTAATCCGCTGTCTTCTGCCACAGTGGATTTAAATAGCGGTATGTTCCACGCCAGTTCAGAAACGGATCATAGGTTAATCAAATGGAGACAAAATGCAAATATACACAATTAATTTTCCATTTTGCTGATGTTTGTTAACTGCATTTAATTTTCTTATTTACAAAGTGTAGTTCTGCCTAAAAAAATCCATATTTTTCTCTAACCTGGGGAAATAGTTTTAAAGTAATCCATTTCAGTTTGACAAATTGGTATTTACATCCAATTCCTTGTAGGGGCTTCCCAATTAAAACTTAGCATATCCCAGATTGGTAAATCGCAGAGCAATAGAATTACTTTACAGTTTGTAATTACAATTCCAGAGGTAACATAACGACAATGAACGAAGAGAGTAATCAACAACAAGACGCTGATCCAACATTTTCAATTTACTAAATTACCGAGGGCAGGATGTGCTCGACTCCAACCTTAATTGACAAGGATGGCAAGTGTTCCTTCTAATATCATTCCGATCAAAATGTTAAATCAGGTGCACATTGGCACTTAGTAACAAAGATTCTGTGAAAATTTCAACAAATTCCATTCTGTGGTGTAGGCGGAGTTGCAGATAAAAGATGGGTACCCCATTATGTCAATGATAAAGTCCATGCTTTTCTTTTGGAAACCCCAAATATCAATCAGATGCACAATGGTACTATGTGACAAAGATTTGGTGTAAGTTTCATCAAATAAAATTCAGTAGTGTAGTTTGAGTTGCACATAAGAGATAGGTATCCCCTAATGTCAATAACAAAGTCCATGTTTTTCTATGGGAAACCCCCTAAAGCATTAATTCTGATGTGTTAATGGGAATAACTCCTATTAAGAGTTATACACACTTTCTCCAGCTCTTACAGTTTTCAAGATATTGAGGAAAAAATACAAAAATCAACAATGTTGACAATTAAGGCAAACTTGGTAGAGGACATTATTTTACTGATGATATCTGCAAAGTTTCAAAGCAATCCCTAGAGTGGTTTGGGTGGAGAAGATTTTTAAGGAAAAGTTAACGACAACAGACGACAACTACGATGATGAACGCCAAGTGATGGCAAAAGCTCACGTGACCTTTCGGGTCAGGTGAGCTAAAAATGAATTCGGTACTAAATTCAAATCCTTAGATAGGTGGTCATACTGTACTATTTTTTTTACGATTTGATGGTACTATTTTTTATTTTACAGTCTGACTGTATTTTTTAAATAATTTGATGGTACTATTTTTATTTACAGTCTGTATGTACAATTTCTTATTTATTTGACTATTTCTTTTTTCTATAGAATTTGATGGCATAATTTTTATTTATTTACAGATTTCAAGAAAATTGCATAAAATTATGAATTCTTCACATTCACAAGCAAGGTGAAAAAATTTTAAAATTTGTAGAAGTTGGTCAAAATATGTGCTTCAACAAAGACACAGTGATCATAGTACCTAATATGTTTAATAGAGTACAAGAGGTACATTTGAATGGGGTACACAAACACAACTGTCGTATTGAGGTTCAGTTGAACGGGAATTTGTACTCAATGGAAGTAAAAATACTTTACAAGAAATTATCATAATCCATCGATAACAATATAATAATCTATATTACTCTACTGGCTGTGATTAGATATAATGGCTGATCAGAGTCGCGGAAAGATGTATAACATATACAGGTCTGTATATAGATTTCTAACATATCCTGGGGAAATGAAGCGTTCTCCTATATTGATGTCATTACAAAGCCTTACACATATCAAACATAATCAAATTTATGCCAGCAGTTTTCTATACAGATATATAATTAAAACCAAGACTGTTTATAGCAAGTTAAAGTCAGTAACAGCTTTCCATAAGTTACTTTATCTGTTACAAACATTTAAAAGTTATTAATTTCATACAAAGTGGTTCTATATGTGAACTAAAGTCACGTTTCAAGTTAAAAGAAAGTCATTTAATACAGTGAAACTTCTTCAAATCAGTCCATCAATTCATTGTAAATTTAAACTCAGGCCAATACTTGATGCACAGCAAATTTTTTTAAAGATAGAAATCTATGGTCGCTGCGATTTTCTAATGACTTCATCAAAGGTAAGCATGACTTAGCATGCATCTATAAAATATGGATGTAATTTGAGTGTTAAGTCTATAAAATAGCACTTTACAAGGTTCCCACATTCAATTAGGAGATGTGTTTGAGTATGACTGCTAATATTCTATTAGATGCATCAAAACTGCATAAATAGATGCAAAGTCGCACTTTTACGAAAGTAGAATAATTTAGATTTATCAGTAATCTTTAACATAGGATGTTAACACCTTAATAAAAGCGATTTTAATCAAAATTTTCAATTGAATACTGACATCTTCTATCGCATGGATTCTTATTAAATTTGCCAAATTAGACTTCAGAAATCAATACCCAATGTGAGATTGTTCTGAATATATATGTGAAATGAACAATTTTATGATTTTTCTGAAATGAATTTCCTTGATTAGTAGCATTCACATTTAATTAAGGAAATATTTTACTGGATTGTGACTGAGCATAATTGTTAGCAGTACCGGAACATAATGGGATACTGGAGTTCTGATGACGGGGAATATGACCTTAGGAGTGATGAACACCAATTATGACTCTCATCTATAAATCTGTACTGGCTGATTAGGTAGAGCACTATCTCGCTTTGTCACCTGTCACATAATTGAATTTTACTCATCCTAATTCAGCTAGAGCAATTAGCTATTAAACATTTTGCCACTGAAAGTGACACATTATACTAAAATGCAGAAATATAAAATAAGAGATGACCAACTCTTGTGACATTTAGATAAATAAAGTAGATAAACAAAACAAAAAAAAAACGAGGACAGGGCGACAAATCACCAAAAAATGACAAATGACAATGGTCAACACTTTCTGGCTTAATTGGAGATAAACAAAACACAAACTTCATAACCAATCAAAAACTGGTCGACAAATCACCAAAGATTAGCTAAAACTATTGGCTTCATTAGAGCAATCACATAAAACATTACATGGTGGGGTTGATAATGAGAAGACAGCGTTATTGTTAATATAGAGTACCGAAATAACATCGTAGTAATGTAAAGACATAATTTGATAGTAATTGTTTGTTTGAATGGAGTTCAACACAATTATCACCAATTTTTCAGTAACACTGTGGCATTCTGTATGTTATTGGAGGAAAAAGTGTCTAAATGAGTAAATGCCACCGAAATAAGCTAAGGAACCTTGAAATCCTTGTCAATTACGACTTAACTCGAGCCCACCCTGCCAGCAGCGAGATTCAAACCCACATCCTCAGTGTTGACAGGCATATGAACAATAGTACTAACTAAACTTAAGTAACACAAATTCAACTTTTCCTTTGTATGTGTATAGGTACCATGTACAGTCTTTTATAATGCTAAAATTTTACAAAAATATCGTACAAATTATGGACAACAATAAAAGAAGGTTTCAAAATTGTAAACCAAAAATGTCCAGAAATATTAAGCTTTAGCCAATCTTTGTCATTTTTTAATCACTGTTTATCAAAATTTAAGTATTTATTAAAATTTAAGACGTCCTGAATATAGCTGAAATATTGCTTGCTGGACGTTAAACAACAAACAATCAATCAAAATTTAAGTAAAATTTTTATTGTTTTAAGATGACAAAATTGTCATGATTACTGCATAGTCTGCAAAATTTATAAGGTTATTGACCTGCTAGTGAATAGTTACTCTAATTATTGACTGGTACACAATACTGTGTGTAAAAGTAAGTTTAATACTAATTTCTTTGTATAGAAAACACATACCTAGATATATTACATGAAAATATTATTGTCATTAATCCAAAAATATTTGGATATAAGAAAAAATTTAGAAAATAACATTAAAAATAGTTATAAAAATGCTATAAATAAATATATAAATATAATGTCTTCTTGGAGTCATTTGCAGTTTGTTGTTCCATTTATTAAAAAGTCTTTAATACTGAGGAAAGTGGACTAGAAGATTGCATGATTCTACTATATGATCTGTTAATTTTTGTTTATGTATGCCTTCAACCCCTCTCGGGGTATAACTGTGCTTTAAATAAATAAATAAATAAAATTAATTACATTGTCATACACTAGATATTGAAATTTATTTTACAAACAAAGAGATTGTTTTCATACAACTTTTAGCTATTTTTCAAGCTATATCACGGAATGCTGATTTTATTGAGTGAAGAAGCCAGAGTAACTTAAGTGAAAATTTCAGAATGGCAAGAAAACTGACATTTTTTTTCAATTAGGAATGGAGTCAAGTACACCCTACAGTAAGGCTCAAACATGCAACTTCCTTTTTGGCACCTTAGTGATCAATAGAATTACTAACTACATTAAACACTTTGCTAACAAGGCCCCTAAACACATCGAAAAGCTTGCAAAATCTACCAGAGAATATCTTTTTAGTTATTTTAATTTTAAATCTATGTAAATTCAGTCTGTACAATGTTTCGCTCCACAGGCAATGCTCCTATTTTAAATAAATAGCCAGATATGTGGCTTTCAAACCATTCATGTAAATCAAGAAAAGTTATAAAGATCTTTAGGTGAAATGTTTGCAAGAAAAGATTTTGTAAATTTTTTAATAAAAGACACTATGCACTGAATTATATTTTCAAAATATATAATTCATACTTAAGATTTTAAAAAGCCCAATACTTACATATAATATATCGTTTATCCATGATAGTGTGTAAATTATGGTCACAGAAATTCCTTAACCACAAAAACCACGTTAGTTAATAATGTGATTTTTACCAATATCTCACTTCCTGTATCAAGTACATGTATCAAAATCCTATGACATTAAACGTAATAGAAGTAGGGAAAAGTCTGAAAGACGTTAATCTCCGTTAATTTGCTTGAATGAAAATGACATCCGAAGGACCATATATTTGTCAAGCTGACTGTTTACAGACCTTTTTAGATTTCTCATTGTTTGACAAAGATCATTTAATCATTATTATGTTTATTCAATCAATTAAAATCAATATATGCAGAAGCTGATGATTGAAACAGGTACATAGATTGGGACCAATGGTTCTATTTACATGTTTTTATATGAGAGGTTTGTGTATTGACTTTGATAGAGAGAAGATCAAAGTAAAAAATGTCAAGTGGGTATTTGAGGTCCTTAATCTGTTGTGACAATCTGGTATCCTAATAAAAGACACATTCTGTGGATAGTAAGCCATTAGTGAGTAACAGTTACATGGAAATAAATAAACCACAGAATGATATAAATAATGCATCATAAAAAAATGTCTGTTCTGGAATCCATATATAGCTGATAACTTACAAAAAACAATTATAAAATAAATTGAGAACATTTTTTAATAGTATATGAATTGGGGCTGAGAATAAAATTTTTTTCTAATGTGAATAAAATGATGAATTTCATTAATTAGTTTGAAAACAGTTCAATTATAGTCTTAGGTGAGTAAAATTAATATTTGCTGTACACAGACTTTTGATTATCCAGAGTTCAGTTAAGGCAGTTTCAGATTTATCCAGAGTTCAGTTTAGACAGTTCCAGATTTATTCAGAGTTCAGTTTAGACAGTTCCAGATTTATTCAGAGTTCAGTTTAGACAGTTTCAGATTTATCCAGAGTTCAGTTTAGACAGTTCCAGATTTATCCAGAGTTCAGTTTAGACAGTTTCAGATTTATCCAGAGTTCAGTTTAGACAGTTCCAGATTTATTCAGAGTTCAGTTTAGACAGTTTCAGATTTATCCAGAGTTCAGTTTAGACAGTTCCAGATTTATTCAGAGTTCAGTTTAGACAGTTCCAGATTTATCCAGAGTTCAGTTAAGGCAGTTTCAGATTTATCCAGAGTTCAGTTTAGACAGTTCCAGATTTATTCAGAGTTCAGTTTAGACAGTTTCAGATTTATCCAGAGTTCAGTTTAGACAGTTTCAGATTTATCCAGAGTTCAGTTTAGACAGTTCCAGATTTATCCAGAGTTCAGTTTAGACAGTTCCAGATTTATCCAGAGTTCAGTTTAGACAGTTCCAGATTTATCCAGAGTTCAGTTAAGACAGTTTCAGATTTATCCAGAGTTCAGTTTAGACAGTTTCAGATTTATCCAGAGTTCAGTTTAGACAGGTTTCTGGTGTATCCAGAGTTCAGTTTAGACAGTTCCAGATTTATCCAGAGTTCAGTTTAGACAGTTCCAGATTTATCCAGAGTTCAGTTTAGACAGTTCCAGATTTATCCAGAGTTCAGTTTAGACAGTTTCAGATTTATCCAGAGTTCAGTTTAGACAGTTCCAGATTTATCCAGAGTTCAGTTTAGACAGTTCCAGATTTATCCAGAGTTCAGTTTAGACAGTTCCAGATTTATCCAGAGTTCAGTTAAGACAGTTTCAGATTTATCCAGAGTTCAGTTTAGACAGTTTCAGATTTATCCAGAGTTCAGTTTAGACAGGTTTCTGGTGTATCCAGAGTTCAGTTTAGACAGTTCCAGATTTATCCAGAGTTCAGTTTAGACAGTTCCAGATTTATCCAGAGTTCAGTTTAGACAGTTCCAGATTTATCCAGAGTTCAGTTTAGACAGTTTCAGATTTATCCAGAGTTCAGTTTAGACAGTTCCAGATTTATCCAGAGTTCAGTTTAGACAGTTCCAGATTTATCCAGAGTTCAGTTTAGACAGTTTCAGATTTATCCAGAGTTCAGTTTAGACAGTTCCAGATTTATTCAGAGTTCAGTTTAGACAGTTTCAGATTTATCCAGAGTTCAGTTTAGACAGTTCCAGATTTATTCAGAGTTCAGTTTAGACAGTTCCAGATTTATCCAGAGTTCAGTTTAGACAGTTCCAGATTTATTCAGAGTTCAGTTTAGACAGTTCCAGATTTATTCAGAGTTCAGTTTAGACAGTTTCAGATTTATCCAGAGTTCAGTTTAGACAGTTCCAGATTTATCCAGAGTTCATTTTAGACAGTTTCAGATTTATCCAGAGTTCAGTTTAGACAGTTCCAGATTTATCCAGAGTTCATTTTAGACAGTTTCAGATTTATCCAGAGTTCAGTTTAGACAGTTCCAGATTTATCCAGAGTTCAGTTTAGACAGTTCCAGATTTATCCAGAGTTCAGTTTAGACAGTTCCAGATTTATCCAGAGTTCAGTTTAGACAGTTCCAGATTTATTCAGAGTTCAGTTTAGACAGTTCCAGATTTATCCAGAGTTCAGTTTAGACAGTTCCAGATTTATCCAGAGTTCAGTTTAGACAGTTCCAGATTTATCCAGAGTTCAGTTTAGACAGTTTCAGATTTATCCAGAGTTCAGTTTAGACAGTTCCAGATTTATTCAGAGTTCAGTTTAGACAGTTCCAGATTTATCCAGAGTTCAGTTTAGACAGTTTCAGATTTATCCAGAGTTCAGTTTAGACAGTTTCAGATTTATCCAGAGTTCAGTTTAGACAGTTTCAGATTTATCCAGAGTTCAGTTTAGACAGTCCCAGATTTATCCAGAGTTCAGTTTAGACAGTTCCAGATTTATTCAGAGTTCAGTTTAGACAGTTTCAGATTTATCCAGAGTTCAGTTAAGACAGTTCCAGATTTATCCAGAGTTCAGTTTAGACAGTCCCAGATTTATCCAGAGTTCACTTTAGACAGTTCCAGATTTATCCAGAGTTCAGTTTAGACAGTTCCAGATTTATCCAGAGTTCAGTTTAGACAGTTCCAGATTTATCCAGAGTTCAGTTTAGACAGTCCCAGATTTATCCAGAGTTCAGTTTAGACAGTTTCAGATTTATCCAGAGTTCAGTTAAGACAGTTCCAGATTTATCCAGAGTTCAGTTAAGACAGTTCCAGATTTATCCAGAGTTCAGTTTAGACAGTTCCAGATTTATCCAGAGTTCAGTTTAGACAGTTTCAGATTTATCCAGAGTTCAGTTAAGACAGTTCCAGATTTATCCAGAGTTCAGTTAAGACAGTTCCAGATTTATCCAGAGTTCAGTTTAGACAGTTCCAGATTTATCCAGAGTTCAGTTTAGACAGTTTCAGATTTATCCAGAGTTCAGTTTAGACAGTTCCAGATTTATCCAGAGTTCAGTTTAGACAGTTTCAGATTTATCCAGAGTTCAGTTTAGACAGGTTTCTGGTGTATCCAGAGTTCAGTTTAGACAGTTCCAGATTTATCCAGAGTTCAGTTAAGACAGTTCCAGATTTATCCAGAGTTCAGTTTAGACAGTTCCAGAATTATCCAGAGTTCAGTTTAGACAGGTTTCTGGTGTATCCAGAGTTCAGTTTAGACAGTTCCAGATTTATCCAGAGTTCAGTTTAGACAGTTCCAGATTTATCCAGAGTTCAGTTTAGACAGTTCCAGATTTATCCAGAGTTCAGTTTAGACAGTTTCAGATTTATCCAGAGTTCAGTTTAGACAGTTTCAGATTTATCCAGAGTTCAGTTTAGACAGTTTCAGATTTATCCAGAGTTCAGTTTAGACAGTTCCAGATTTATTCAGAGTTCAGTTTAGACAGTTCCAGATTTATCCAGAGTTCAGTTTAGACAGTTCCAGATTTATCCAGAGTTCAGTTTAGACAGTTCCAGATTTATCCAGAGTTCAGTTTAGACAGTTCCAGATTTATCCAGAGTTCAGTTTAGACAGTTCCAGATTTATCCAGAGTTCAGTTTAGACAGTTCCAGATTTATCCAGAGTTCAGTTTAGACAGTTCCAGATTTATCCAGAGTTCAGTTTAGACAGTTCCAGATTTATCCAGAGTTCAGTTTAGACAGTTTCAGATTTATCCAGAGTTCAGTTTAGACAGTTCCAGATTTATCCAGAGTTCAGTTTAGACAGTTTCAGATTTATCCAGAGTTCAGTTTAGACAGGTTTCTGGTGTATCCAGAGTTCAGTTAAGACAGTTCCAGATTTATTCAGAGTTCAGTTTAGACAGTTTCAGATTTATCCAGAGTTCAGTTTAGACAGTTCCAGATTTATTCAGAGTTCAGTTTAGACAGTTCCAGAATTATCCAGAGTTCAGTTTAGACAGGTTTCTGGTGTATCCAGAGTTCAGTTTAGACAGTTCCAGATTTATCCAGAGTTCAGTTAAGACAGTTCCAGATTTATCCAGAGTTCAGTTTAGACAGTTCCAGATTTATCCAGAGTTCAGTTTAGACAGTTCCAGATTTATCCAGAGTTCAGTTTAGACAGTTCCAGATTTATCCAGAGTTCAGTTTAGACAGTTTCAGATTTATCCAGAGTTCAGTTTAGACAGTTCCAGATTTATCCAGAGTTCAGTTTAGACAGTTTCAGATTTATCCAGAGTTCAGTTTAGACAGTTTCAGATTTATCCAGAGTTCAGTTTAGACAGTTCCAGATTTATTCAGAGTTCAGTTTAGACAGTTCCAGATTTATCCAGAGTTCAGTTTAGACAGTTCCAGATTTATCCAGAGTTCAGTTTAGACAGTTTCAGATTTATCCAGAGTTCAGTTTAGACAGTTCCAGATTTATCCAGAGTTCAGTTTAGACAGTTTCAGATTTATCCAGAGTTCAGTTTAGACAGTTTCAGATTTATCCAGAGTTCAGTTTAGACAGTTCCAGATTTATTCAGAGTTCAGTTTAGACAGTTCCAGATTTATCCAGAGTTCAGTTTAGATGTTTATCCAGAGTTCAGTTTAGACAGTATCAGATTTATCCAGAGTTCAGTTTAGACAGGTTTCTGGTGTATCCAGAGTTCAGTTTAGACAGTTCCAGATTTATCCAGAGTTCAGTTTAGACAGTATCAGATTTATCCAGAGTTCAGTTTAGATGTTTATCCAGAGTTCAGTTTAGACAGTTTCAGATTTATCCAGAGTTCAGTTTAGACAGTATCAGATTTATCCAGAGTTCAGTTTAGATGTTTATCCAGAGTTCAGTTTAGACAGTTCCAGATTTATCCAGAGTTCAGTTTAGACAGTTCCAGATTTATCCAGAGTTCAGTTTAGACAGTTCCAGATTTATCCAGAGTTCAGTTTCGACAGTTCCAGATTTATCCAGAGTTCATTTTAGACAGTTTCAGATTTATTTAGGGTTAAGTTTACACAGCTTTTTAATTTATTCATGGTTTGGTTCAGACGGGGAACATCGATACCATGTGACTTATGTCATTTATTACCTACCAATCAAAATGCAATGACTCACTACCCAGTATGATCCTTAGTTTTTTTTTGCCACCAGAGAACTAGTAACTTCCTAATTACAGTTTGATTACACCCATTACCCCCAGCAGGGTCCATTATACCTAATACCCCCAGCAGGGTCCATTACAGCCAGTACCCCCAGCAGGGTCCATTATACCTATTACCCCCAGCAGGGTCCATTACACCATTACCCCCAGCAGGGTCCATTATACCTATTACCTCCAGCAGGGTCCATTACACCATTACCCCCAGCAGAATTCCAACTCAACCTATCTTTAAAGGTTCAATATGATTGAAAATGTAACAAATCAATGGCATTTTAAGATAAAAAAGTTTCAGATGAAAGGTACTAGTATTAAAGATAAAACTATGGGTAGTAGCAAAAAATATTTTAATGTTAAACTTAAATATTTCATATAATTAAAGTTTTAAAAAATCTTACCATTTCTCAGTAAATTTCCCATCCTTGTCACCAGTCGTATATTAATAGCAGAATGAACCAAACATTCATTTCAGTATTTTTCTACCACAGGCTTGGATGTTATTAACATTTAATCCCATTAGATTAAATATAAGATGAAATAGCATCGGTAGTTATCTATATAAATGATAAATAATTGATACTTCCAGGTTTTGTCTCTTTTAGAAATGTTTGAGCTATATATATCATGACATCTGTAATTTATTGAAAGGCATGCCAGAGGTAAATAAATGAAGTTATCAACAACAACAAAAAATACAAAAATAGCAGCTATCTTACAGAAATTAATGCATTTTTAGATTTTTATTTAGGATCAGTCAACAATTTGTAAAAAAAAAGCCAGTTGAAGCAGTTACAATCTGGAAATAACACAAAAATCTTAATATTTTTAGGCCTTATAATTTTTCCTCTATGCATGCCATCTTATATTGTACCTTCCAAACACATTTTGTTTTAAATTCTTGATGACAAATGATACATTGATTAAATAATTCATGATACTGAAATGATTTTTGAAAGAAGATAAATTCTAGATGAAATTGTGGAACAGACTACGTCTACCTGACTGGACCAATTTAGTTGTTGGTCTACTTTGATTCCTAATAATTTTTTATATCGCCCAGAGCTCCAGGCCATATACAAAATATAGCCCAGAACAAAATACAAAGACATAAAGGAAAAGGAAATTTTTACAAAATAACACTTAATAATAATTATGGCAAAGAAACTGACTGTCTATTTTTAAACTAGATGCTTCTGGCATCACATACGCACCATCTTGTCTCGAGTGAAAAGTGGAATCCAGGAAGATCAGAGAGACTTCCTATGACTCAGCAATAATGTCTATAGTAAAACAATACAAAAAACTCTCAATTCTGAATGCAAGTACAAATAGGTCCCACTTACATGCTAGTAAATCATTAGTCAATATAAAAAACAATATTATATGAAGTCAAGTACACTTAGGTCTGGATTATAAGTCGTTATGGACAATGCTTGTCAGAGAATACGAAAAAACGGTCAATTGTTTTCTCCTAATCCCGACAACAGGCTAATATTATCAATATTTGGGTACTTGATGGACTCATCAATACTACATTGATTACAATCTGGTGTGCATCTTACAAATCGTTTCTTTTCAAGGGACAAGCATGTCAGAAACACAACAAACTCAATTGTTCCCTCCTAAACCAGACAATAGGCTAATTATACATATTTGGGGACTTGTTTGTCTCAGCAACAAACAATATGGAGTCAAGTACACTCTAGTCTGCAGGTTGAAGGTTATTTTAAGTTATCAAGGTCAATCCATGTCAGACGAAACAAAAATCAGTCAATTTTTTCGTTCCTAACCAGACAGGCTAATTATCAATATTTCGGTACTTGTTGGTCTCATCAACAATCTACCCCAGGGAGTTGTGTACACTCTGGTCTGAAGGTTGAAATTTATTTTAAGTCTTCAAGGAAAAAACACATCGACACAGGAAAAGTGGTAAATTCTTTTCTCCTAACCTGACAACAGGCTATAATTGGGTACCTGTTACTACAGACAATGCTACATGGAGTTGAGTACACTCTGGTCTGCATTATTTTATATTTTCAAGTGCAAGGCATGTCAGAATCAAGAAATACTGTCAATTTTTCCTCATAATTAGACTTCAAACAAATGATCAATATTTAGATACTAGTACTTGTTTCCCCAATCAGAAAATCAAAACAGTACTATTGTCTACATTAAAAGTTATTTCTAAGTTACCCAGTGCTTGAAATTAGGATTTGCAACTCACTTGCCCGAATCCTGAACTTTTGGATTTTCTCCTATATATTCAATATAAATTTTATCAAAATTTCACTTGCCCGAAAGGATTTTTACTGGCCAGGGGCCAGCGGACTTGTGCTAATTTCGCAGACTGGTTACCATGGAAAATGCAAATTAGAAACAAAAAGAAACTGACAGTTTTGTCTCCAAATTAGAAGATGTCAGGATAATTATCTATATTTGGGTAAATGTTTCCCAATCATTAAATCAACACTATACAGGTCTATGTTATTACTCACTTAGAAGATCAACACTATACCGGTCTGTGATAACTCTGTATCTGTATCTGTCCATGAAAGTGGCTCACTATTGTGTATTGATCTTCAAGTTGGGGAGAATGTGCTGATGTTAGTCGCGCTGAGCAGGTGTTTTGTCAAAGTTAATTATTGTTTTTTAAATTGAAGGTTTTAGCTGTAACAAACATGTCTGCTTAAGAGTTCCAATCTTGAATTATTCTAGATACAAACATGTTATCAGTGTTACAAAGTATATAATTCAATGCTTCCGAGTTTGATTTTCTTTGTTTTCATCTTTGTTGACGTACAAATCAAGTCAGTAAGTAGGATACATATTTCTCGAGGATGTTCAGCTTCCAACCTAGGCTGCCCACTTTCTAACAGTCAGACTGATATCTTGTTTGAGGTACGGGTCCCATACAGCACAAGAGTATCGTAGTACTGAACAGACAAAGACATTCAAGCATGGAAACATGCTGTAGCTGAATTAACCCTGAGGGCATGATTCTCTGTCTGAATATATAACCATGAGGACATGATACGCCTGTCTGAAGATATAACCCTGAGGGCATGATACTCCCGTCTGAAGATATAAACCTGAGGGCATGATACGCCTGTCTGAATATATAACCCTGAGGGCATGATACGCCTGTCTGAATATATAACCATGAGGGCATGATACGCCTGTCTGAAGATATAACCCTGAGGGCATGATACTCCCGTCTGAAGATATAACCATGAGGGCATGATACACCTGTCTGAATATATAACCATGAGGGCATGATACACCTGTCTGAATATATAACCATGAGGGCATGATACGCCTGTCTAAAGATATAACCCTGAGGGCATGATACGCCTGTCTGAATATATAACCCTGAGGGCATGATACCCTGTCTGAAGATATAACCATGAGGGCATGATACACCTGTCTGAAGATATAACCCTGAGGGCATGATACGCCTGTCTGAAGATATAACCATGAGGGCATGATACACCTGTCTGAAGATATAACCATGAGGGCATGATACACCTGTCTGAAGATATAACCCTGAGGGCATGATACCCTGTCTGAAGATATAACCATGAGGGCATGATACACCTGTCTGAAGATATAACCATGAGGGCATGATACACCTGTCTAAAGATATAACCCTGAGGGCATGATACGCCTGTCTGAATATATAACCATGAGGGCATGATACGCCTGTCTGAATATATAACCACGAGGGCATGATACGCCTGTCTGAATATATAACCATGAGGGCATGATACACCTGTCTGAAGATATAACCATGAAGGCATGATACACCTGTCTGAAGATATAACCATGAGGGCATGATACACCTGTCTGAAGATATAACCCTGAGGGCATGATACGCCTGTCTAAAGATATAACCCTGAGGGCATGATACGCCTGTCTGAATATATAACCCTGAGGGCATGATACCCTGTCTGAAGATATAACCATGAGGGCATGATACACCTGTCTGAAGATATAACCCTGAGGGCATGATACGCCTGTCTAAAGATATAACCCTGAGGGCATGATACGCCTGTCTGAATATATAACCATGAGGGCATGATACGCCTGTCTGAATATATAACCATGAGGGCATGATACGCCTGTCTGAATATATAACCATGAGGGCATGATACACCTATCTGAAGATATAACCATGAAGGCATGATACACCTGTCTGAAGATATAACCCTGAGGGCATGATACGCCTGTCTGAAGATATAACCATGAGGGCATGATACACCTGTCTGAATATATAACCATGAGGGCATGATACACCTGTCTGAAGATATAACCATGAAGGCATGATACACCTGTCTGAAGATATAACCCTGAGGGCATGATACAATGTCTGAAGATATAACCCTGAGGGCATGATACCCTGTCTGAAGATATAACCATGAGGGCATGATACGCCTGTCTGAATATATAACCATGAGGGCATGATACGCTGTCTGAATATATAACCCTGAGGGCATGATACCCTGTCTGAAGATATAACCATGAGGGCATGATACGCCTGTCTGAAGATATAACCATGAGTGCATGATACACCTGTCTGAAGATATAACCATGAGGGCATGATACACCTGTCTGAAGATATAACCATGAGGGCATGATACACCTGTCTGAAGATATAACCATGAGGGCATGATACGCAGGTCTGAATGTATAAGGACCATACACTGATTACTGATCTTCACTGACGAGAAAACATGGAAGCTCTCTTGAACAGTCTGAAAACTAAAACACGCCCACCCTGCTTTCCTTTTTACAAAGTCCCATACTGAATTAAAAAGATCATAATTTTACCAAAAATAAAAGACAGGTTGTATCTATCAAAATAAAAAATTCCTCAAATGTTGCATAGAAATGATGAAAGGGTTTTTGAGTTATAGTATTAAAACTAAAGGAACTCTCATCTATCAATACAAACAATTTCCCAAACTGCAAGAAATTCATGAAGGTGTATTTGAGTCATAGTGTGAAAACTAAAAAATGTCCACTGTTTTCACAAACAAAGTCCAATAACTCTATAACAATAAATCACAATTTACTAAAAAGTATACAGACCACGGGGCTAACATAATGGACATATTAGTAAAGTTTAAAGAAAATCTGTGAAGGCATTCTCAAGATACAGTGCAACATGTGGACGATGACGGACATAATGTATACCACAATACACCAGTCTTTATGGATGTATAAAACTTACTGAAAATTTAACCTCATTGAAACCAACAAAAAAAAATCTTCTTTTATGGAAAATAAGGCATTTCTGTTCTCATGAACAAAGGGGAAAGGAATGAATTAGAAAATTATCAAAATTATATAAGGAAAGTTTACTCTATCCTACAGCTACAAAAAAAGACCATTAGAAATCTTGGCATTAAATCAATGTCATTTTAAAACAAAGCCAGAAGCCAAAACATTAGTTGTACAAAATTTTCATTTGAATCAGCTTTTACTTTGCCTCTAACAAAACCATGTCAGGAAAAAAAAACTATGAGAAAACATGTGAAAAACTGATCAATCTCCATAAATAACATTAATAGAGTTAACAAATAAAAAGTAGAATTTCTTACCAACAGTTTTTGGTGGTTTCAGCATCCTAGTTGTATTTTGGGTATCTATCTAGATCATAGTTCTTCTTCCGTTTCAATAATTCACTTTTTTTTCAAAATGTCTATTTATCTAATTGTATAGAATTTCAGTGCAGCGATTTTTACAAAATAAATGAGTTTTTCTTCAAAATTAATTGAATTTTCTCCCAGCAGTAGATTGTTTACAGTATGTCCTCGTTATTTATTGAATTTTAATATAGTGGTTGATTTCCTTCAGAAATTATCCAATATGTCAATACAAAGATTATATTAGCAGAAAAGTAAAATACGTGTTTATCTCAAGTTACTGCTTAATGTTGTTCACAATGGTGTACAATTCAAACTTTTTCAATGATCAACATCTATGTAATATTGCTATTTTCCAGTAATCACACCAATAACATAATATGCAAATTCACCAAGCAAGAAAATATCTTCATATGGTCCAAACAAAATGAGACAGATTTCCCAAATACTATGAGTTAATTTTCAATGGTCCCCCATGTCACATGACTAATAATGACAATTATACACCTCTACCGACATAGACAATATTATATATATTATAGATTTATTGCATTGAAAGACTTTTTCAAACACTGCTGATTGGGCTGATATTATAATACTGATCAATAAAGTCAATGACGACACTGAGGGGATAGGAGTGCAGTGGTACAGGACCAGGGGTGGGGGACAGGAGGGCAGTGGTACAGGACCAGGGGTGGGGGACAGGAGGGCAGTGGTACAGGACCTGAGGAAGTGGGAACAATGAGCAGTAGGAATAAAAAAGATAAGTGGTAGTAACACAGGATAGAGAGATGTGGAATTGCTAAAGTTATAAGAAAGCAATGCAAAAGGAGGGGAGGAAGATTGGGGAATGTTGGGAGGGGGGAGTGGGGAGGGAGTATCCTTCTGTCAAACTCGTAATTCTAATGAAACAATCCATGTGTGTAGTAATAATTACAATAAAAGAAGAAATAATTTAATGATGAAATTTTACAGAAATTCATTTTTGCATTCAGACGTAACTTATTTCCAAATTTTAATGTTAATTTTTTTACTTAAAAAAGCATTTCAAATCATATTTAATTACTTTAAAATACATATACACTAATTCTAGTTGAAGTTGTATTTACTATCCCCCTTGTTTTTCTTTCATTCATTAACACATGCATATGTACATAATGTCAAATTTGTACCTACCGCAGGTCAGGGGTTTTCTCCGGATACTCCGGCTTCCTCCCCCATTAAAAACTGGACCCGATGATAAAGCTTAAAAATTGCTGAAAATGGTGTTAAACACCATCAAACAAACAAAACGTCAAATTTGTCAAAAATTATTTGATGCATGTATAACGCTTATGTTGCACTTAGGTGCACTTAGGTGCCCGAGTTTAATTAATAAAATCTGAAATCTGAATCATATACTAAATAAATATTGACTATAGAACCTCGATACAGAATGCTTCAATATAATAAATACTATCAGTACAGACTAATGTATAATTTGAAAAAAAGAATGTCCATTTTTTTTTTTTTGTTTGTTTGTGGTTTAACCCACTTTCAGCAATTTTGTTTATCTATATCATTGCATCCAGCTAGTTTTCATTGGAGGGGGGAGCTAGATTACCCGGTGAAAACGCCTGACTTTGGTGTTTGCAGTCCAGCACACCCTGCCTGAAGTGAGCCTCAAACTTATGACCATGTGATCAATAGTCAATGACTACTGTAACCTGTTGGACACTGAGGCCCCCAAACTAAAACCTGAAGATACCTGCTGGCGACTGAGGCCCCCAACACTAATACCTGAAGATACCTGCTGGCCACTTAGGCCCCTAAACTAATACCTGAAGATACCTTCTGGCCACTGAGGCCCCCAAACTAATACCTGAAGATACCTTCTGGCCACTGAGGCCCCCAAACTAATACCTGAAGATACCTTCTGGCCACTGAGGCCCCCAAACTAATACCTGAAGATACCTTCTGGCCACTGAGGCCCCCAAACTAATACCTGAAGATACCTGCTGGCCACTGAGGCCCCCAAACTAATACCTGAAGATACCTGCTGGCCACTGAGGCCCCCAACACTAATACCTGAAGATATACTATTGTAGTTTTCGGTGAACAAAAAAAGGCGGGAGTGTTGTTATCTGGAATTGTTATGAAATTCACAGAAACATTTTTGCTCAAATATTTTGGTGTTCCTTTTAAATCCTAAAATGCAAGTCCATTCCCAACTTTTCATGAAATATTTGGATCTTTGATTAAGTTCCTTTTAAATCCCCAAATTCAAGTCCATTTCCAACTTATCATGAAATATTTGGATCTTTCTCTGATTAAACAGTAAGAGCGAATTCAATACAAATATATTTATATAGCTTAACAATAAATCACATCTCATTAGTGAAATTTAGCCCCCCAAAAATCTTAAATTCAAATATTCGAATTTTAGCTATAAAAAGAGTACAAAATAATTATTTTAAAAAAGGTCCTCATTATCTCCCCTGAACCACCAAAACCTTAATCTGTCTATAGGAACAATGGATTTTAATAAATTCCAATACTCAACAGAATGTATGCTAATTACAAGATTCCGACTTATTGACTTGACAAATGTTCCGGTTCTTCCTACAAGAAAAAAAATCAATTTGAAACGACCATAAAATCCTCACCAATTATTCCCTATATAATTGTACTGATCTCTCCGGTAATGAAGCCAGCACGTCAATGTATAGAATCGGCCAGCATGACACCAGAACAAAAAAATGTTTTACATTTGTGTAAAAATATCAAGAGTTAAACAATGAAATCTTAAAATAGATAAAAAAATAACTACTGATAGATGAAACATGACTAAATGTAGTCTTGGATTTCTAATAACAAGACTACATTAATTTTATTTCTTCTTCTTGTTAAAGAAATAATCTAAGGCAGCCATAAAATTCTTCTTATTTCACTCATAGAATAGTACTTCATATTCAAATCTTATCTTGAGAAAATTAAAATGAACATAAACAGAATTTCAAATATTTTGTAAAATTTCTGGGGACGATGACATGTTCCTAAATTTACAATAAATTCTACTGGGAGTTTTTTCCCTTTTATGACATGTTTCCTGAATTTATCTCCCTTTGAGACATTTTTATGGTTAACTCCATTTGTTGTTCATTTCTGTGAGACATCATTGTGATTGTACACATTTTAATAAGATTTAAAAAACAAAACCATCTTCATTTGTTTCCATCAGTAAACACCTAACTACAAAATACTTAGACTTTATTTTAAAAAAAGACATTCTGAAAACACAGAACACTTAAGACTGTCACCTGAAACTCAATTTCTTTGCTTAAAATTTACTTCCCTTTCTATGACAATTTTTGTTTTCTATGATAACTGATATCCTACATGTTTTTTGTGTGGAAAATATGGTGTGTTAATACGTTGAATAATAAGGGCAGCCAAGCTAATCAGGGTGGCCAAGCGTTTAATTGTTTATCATCTTCCAATTATTCACCTGCATGTTAACACCTATTGAGCAAATTCAAGCTTTCTGCAGACATGGTGTGCTGGACTCTATCTTCAATTGACATCATAGTTTTCCTGCCAAAAGTCTTGGATTTTTTAATGGGTACTTTGGCTTGCTCCCCCTCCCCCCCCCCCTGCAAAACTGGATGCCATGATATAGCTGAAAAATTGCTGAATTATTGACATTAACTGCCTACCATTCAAAAAAACAATTTGATGATCAAAACCTCATGGACAGACTATTTTCCACTTTTTAGTTATATTTAGAACTGTTGATGAATACAAAGTCCTGTAACAATGTCTGACCTTTAGACATCTATCGGAATTACTTTAATAAATGCTGCTAATTAATTCACAAACAGGAAGATTGCATTCAAATGTATTGGGGATTACTGAAAACATGATGCTTGTAATTTGTGAGATCTGAATTATAACCAAAATGTAAATTTGAGTGATCTAAAACAGAAAGGGACTTATCAGTTATTCATGAGATCTTATCCTTGGGACAATTGTATTGGGGACCAAAAAAGGATATCTCTTTGGGGGAAAATGAAATCAAGAGCTCAAAATCCAAACTGAAACAAATCAAAATGATCTTTTCTTCAATGTTCACATGGAATTAGATTTATAAAATTTGACTAGCAAAAGAAAAAAGTTTATCTGAATATTTATCAAAGTGGTGCCAAACACTAGTTCACTGCCCCTTTGGTTAAATAAATAAATTATCTCAAAAATGCATAACAATTATAGACCAGAAAACAGGAAAGCATCATGACAAGTAATCGTTCATTTTCATTGTCAAATCAGCTGTGAACATTACAAGCTGGGTATTGTCTGCTTCAGTAAACAACTTGCAGACTGTATCAGATCAAAAGATCACCACAAACATAGAAGTGACACAGAATTGACTACACTTTCCTATTATGTCAGCAAGTTTTACCAAAAATTAAAAACCTTATTGTAAAGTGTAAATGCAAAAATCTGATGCATCTACGAATCATTTGATAAAACAATATTTGAACATTTATACATGTATATGTATATAATTACAGGTTCTTAATAATCCTTTATATCTACTTAAAAGTTTTTCATGTCCTACACCGACTCCCTAATGTCATACGTCATGCAGACATTTCATCTATCTGGCCATGGAAATAAAAATTGTTAGAGATTCAAAAAAATGCGGAAAACTAAATATAATATATGCATACAATATAAATAAGTATTTGGCTACTGGTATAGATTTAAACATCATAGAGATAGGTTCGATTGTTTGTTTGGTGTTAAACTCCACTTAAAGCAATTTTTCAGCTATATCATGGCATCCAGTTTTTTATTGGGGGAGGAAGCTGGATTACTCAGAGAAAACTCTTGATCTTTGGTAAGAAAACTGGCAATCCTTGTCAATTAAGATTGTAGTCGAGCGCACCCTGCCTGCAGTGTGACTCAAACCCGCAATCTCATGTAAGAGATAGGAAAAATTATTGAAAACTAAATATGAATTGATGCATGGATTTAAAAATAATAACAGACAGGACTAATTAGGGAAAACAGTTGGTAAAATACTAATTATAATTATAATTGTGTATTAAGCTGACTTGTATGTTTAAATCAAGCTTCCTGTCACTTTTGTAAATTATCATCACATCTGGTTTTTATTTAAGGAGGAGTGAAAACTGTCAATTAAGGTTGGAGTCGAGCACTTCCTGCCCAAAGTCAGAATTGACTGCTGACACACTGGTGATCAATTGTACATGACTTACCATGGACAATCAGAGACTCCATGAAAAATAAGTGAGATCAAGATAAATGATGAGGAACATTAATTATATTCTCAAAATCTAATGATTCTTTCTATACTCTTTCCTAGGTCATCAAATTGTGATAAATTTGTGTCCTAAAATGAAATAAATCAGAGTAGATCTCTCAAGTGTTTAACCAAATACATCAGAAATATTCTGATTCAAAGTGCAAACTGATCTTGTACAAATATGTCCAACAGCAAAAAGATTTGTTCAAATTTGTGAAATTTGATTATCTCAAATTTACTGCCTGTAACTATTACCAACAAAAGTAAAGCTAAAAACCACAAATAACACTGAAACAAGATTTATTTGGCTTGCTTTTTGAGTGCTTAAATGGAATCTGAACAGTACTTTACAGAGACTACTATATAGCTGGTAGTTTAGGAACCAAAAAATGTCATGTGATCAAATATTGCAAAGGCACCAACCAAACCATTTTCTTATTTAGAAAAGGGGGAGGGGGTGTTATGATTTCCTAATTAGATGAGGATACATTAAAATTAATTAGAGGCATATACAAGTGTGGACACAGAAAAATCTCTTGTCTGCATTCTGCATCAGTAACGAAAAGAAATTACGTCAGAAGCATTACGTAAATAGCATTAAATTGTTATCATTTAAAATATATAATACATATATTATGAAACGGACCTTATCCAAAAACTTTAACTTAGTCACTGGACCATAAAATTAAGGTCATGGTCAGATGAAACCTATCATAAGCAATCTATATACCAAATACTGTCATCCTACCATGATGGTTACAGAGGAACTGCCCTAATACAAAAACTTTAACGTAGTCACTGGACCATGAAATTCAGGTCAAGGTCAGGTGACACCTACCAGACAGTCATGTACTATTCATCAGCAACCTATATACCAAATATTGGCATCCTACCATGCATGGTTACAGAGGAACAGACGTAACCCAAAAACTTTAACGTAGTCACTGGAGCGTGAAATTGAGGACAAGATTAGTTAGTACCTACCAAACAATCATGTACTATTCATCAGCAACCTATATACCAAATATTGTCATCCTACCATGCGTGGTTACAGAGGAACTGTCGTAACCAAAAAACTTTAACTTAGTCGCTGGACCATGAAATTGAGGTCAAGGTCAGGTGACACCTACTAGACAGTCATGTACTATTCATCAGCAACTTATATATCAAATATTGTCATCCTACCATGCGTGGTTACAGAGGAACTGTCGTAACCAAAAAACTTTAACTTAGTCGCTGGACCATGAAATTGAGGTCAAGGTCAGGTGACACCTACTAGACAGTCATGTACTATTCATCAGCAACTTATATACCAAATATTGTCATCCTACCATGCGTGGTTACAGAGGAACTGTCGTAACCCAAAAACTTTAATGTAGTCGGTGGATGGTGAAATTGAGGTCAAGGTCAGGTTACAGGTGAAGTACTCATCATAAGCTACCACTGAACCAAATTTGATGGACCTAGGGTTTGGGCTTACAAAGATATGAAGCAAGATGTCCAAGTGTTTATGCCGCCGCCGCTGCCGGATTCCCATTCATAACACGCATACAGTGACTATCGTCGCAGGCGAGACAAAAATGAGAGGATTTTAACACCAAGGAAAAGCCAGCTGCCAGAAATTGAGTTTCATCTTTAAAACTACGTGTAAGAAAATGTCTGGTCCTTTGGCTTTAAAATAAAGGATTTAAATTTAAATTTAATAATCATTTAAAATGTTGCAAGTTTAGAAATTTTTCAGTTTTTATTATTGCAAAAAATGTGACAATATGATTCCCAAAAATAACAGTGTACATTTTAAACCATGATTACCATTTCCATTGAAGTTTTTGTAATTAGCACATCAATTTAACTTGTATTTCAGTCCAGGACTAAACTAGCAATAATAAATCCACACAATAATTCCTTATTTCAAAAACTTGTTTTAATGTATGACTACATGTATGCCTAATTGTATATTTAAATATGGTTTGTGATCTATGCCACTTTAAATATGGTAATAGATTGTGATAGATGCCACTTTAAATATGGAAATAGTTTGTGATGGATGCCACTCTAAATATGGTAGTAGTTCGTGATGGATGCCACTTTTATCAAGTTGTGCAGATTACATTGGTGGACAAATACCTAACCTTTGGTAGAAAAACTAAGAATCCTGGTCAAGTAATGTTTGGAGTAAGAGCACCTCTAAGTAAAGCTCAAAATCACCCTGTCGATTACATGCCAGTGATCAAAGGTATAGATCTAGCAACCTATACCTGATAGATACCATAACAAGTGTGGACTGTGAGCATGCCCACAAAGGGATACCCTCCGCTCGCTTTCAAGTCCAATTATCTCCCCTTAATGATATCCGAGGTCAATGAAAATCCTTCATGCACATCTACATATACTTCCTTTATGCTGTTTCATTAAATTTCATCAAGCGGTTTAGGAGGAGTTGCAATTACAAGGGGTGTGGACAGACAGACAGACAGACAGACAGACCCACAGACAGACAGGGTGATTCCTATATACCCCTCAAACAAGTGTGTGGGGGTATAAAAACAAAATGTATCATAGAATATAATTGTAAAAGCTTCTTTAAAAAGACGAAATGGAAGATTCAAACACCAATTCCATAGTATATTTACCAATGATAGAACTGAACATGCACTATACAATGTAATAGGAAAGTCTGCACTTTTATACATTTTGCAGCCAGTAAAAAGATGAAAGGAAGATTTCAACGACCAGCATTAATACTGAACACTAACCATGTAGTGGTTTTCTCTACTTTCTCAATTAAATTTAATAAATGTCAGAACATGAAAGGTTTTCTACACACAGGATTAAGAAAATCAATAACTTATCCTATCATCTGAAAATACTTTAAATATAGAAAAAATCAAAGAATGGAGAAAATTAGCCAAGAAGAGGCTGAAGTTGAGTATTGGTTTTGGGGTTAACATAAACAAAATAAAACAACTCAACCAATCTCTGTGACACTGCACCACTTGGCACATATTGGGTACCCCCCTTTTTTCTAAATTCACTAATGTGCAAATATTTGCCAAAGCTCTATGGAATTTTGGCAGCGCCATAGCTCTACAGATTTTTGATAGCGCCATAGCTAAACAGATTTTTGGTAGCGCCATAGCTCTACAAAATTTTGGCAGTGTCACAGCTCTATGGAATTTTAGCACCGCCATATCTGTACAGAATTTTGGCAGTGTCAAAGCTCTACCGAATATTGGCAGCACCATAGCTGTACAGAATTTTGGCAGTGTCATAGCTCTACCGAATTTTGGCAGCACCATAGCTCTACAGAATATTGGCAGCGCCATAGCTGTACAGAATTTTAGCAGTGTCATAGCTCTACTGAATTTTGGCAGCACCATAGCTCTACAGAATATTGGCAGCACCATAGCTGTACAGAATTTTGGCAGCCCCATAGCTGTACAGAATTTTAGCAGTGTCAAAGCTCTACCAAATATTGCAGCACCATAGCTGTACAGAATTTTGGCAGTGTCATAGCTCTACCAAATTTTGGCAGCACCATAGCTTTACAGAATTTTGGCAGCACCATAGCTCTACAGAATTTTGGCAGTATTATAGCTCTACAGATTTTTGCCAGCGCCATAGCTCTACAGATTTTTGCCAGGACCATAGCTCTACATATTTTTGCCAGTAAAGAGATCTGATAATGATGTAACTGTATACCAAGTTCCATGAATACATGAAGGGATTTACATTAAAAGGTTAATCAAAAAGGTAAACCTGAGGTGGGACATACAAACTAACAGACAGAAAAACTACCTCAACTTGGTGGGACATAAAAATAAAGAAGTGACCCTTATAGATGGAGACTGTCCTCTGGTGATGCCATAGCAACTGTCAAAACCTACACTGCAAACAAACAATAAAATACAAATACATAGAGTCCAGAAATAACTAAAAAGAAACAAATACAACAGATAAGGACACACAGTAGGAAAATATCATGTTTAGACCAGCAATAAGTTATAAGTTTCAGGAATTGCTACAATAAACTAGATATCAGTGATATGGTTTCCATCTCTGTGGGCCCCGCTGACCTTGAGGTCAAGTTCAAAGGTCATCAACCATGGTATGCATTACATCGCCTTGGTATTATCTACCCACATTCCAAATATCAAAAGCCTACCTCAAAAGATAAAAAAATTACAGCATGGACATTAATTTGTCATTCATAAAGCAATAATGTAACCTTAAGGTCAAAGTTCAACAAATACAGTATGCGACACATCACCTTGATATTATCTACCCACGTTTCCAAATATCAAGAGCCTTCCTTAAAAGATAAAAAAGTTACAGCCCACACATGAATTTGTCATTCATGACCTTAAGATCAAAGTTCAAGGTCAAAGGTCAACAACCACAGCAAGCAACACATCGCCTTGATATTATCTACCTACATTCTAAATATCAAAAGTCTGCCTCAAAAGATAAAAAAGTTACAGCCCAGACATGATTTTGTCACCCGGACATGAATTTGTCATTCAGAAAGCAATTATGTGACCTGAAGGTCAAAGTTCAACAACCACTATATGCGACACCGCCTTGCTATTATCTACCTACATTCCAAAAATCAAAAGCCTACCTCAAAAGATAAAAAAGTTACAGCCCAGACATGAATTTGTCACCTGGACATGAATTTGTCATTCAGCAAGCAATTATGTGACGTGAAGGTCAAAGTTCAACAACCACTATATGCAACACACGGCCTTGCTATTATCTACCTACATTCCAAAAATCAAAAACCTACCTCAAAAGATAAAAAAGTTACAGCCCAGACATGAATTTGTCATTCAGAAAGCAATTATGTGACCTTAAATTCAAAGTTCAAGGTCAAAGGTCAACAACCACGGTATGTTGCACATTCTTAAATCAAAAAGCTACTTTAAAAGATAAAAATATAGATATAGGGGGTCCACCACAAAGTGGTGTGGCCGTTATAACCATAGTAAAAAAGGACTGCATAGTTACACAATTTCTGTTTAAAGGCTTCATTCATGACTTTCTTCATAAACTGCTCCAATTTTGTTAAATGAAAGCATAATTTGTTTTGAATTTTATTAAAACAAACTCATTCACTGCCATAACAGTCTGAGCGCATTGTAATCCTTTATATAATCAGTCCACATCACCAGATTTTAATTTCAAACTGAGTCAAATCAAGACAGTTCAATCAATAATGATTTTGTACAGTTCAAATTTTAACAAAAAAAATTTGAGAGAAGTTTGAGTCAATAAACAGTGCAAAATACAATTTGTAATTACTTCATCTCTGCAAAACTCCCAATCTCCACACAAAGGATTCTGGGTATCCTACGTCAACCACAATAACCTCTGCTATACCATTGGTTGACATTGTGAGAGATATCCCTCATGGCGGATAAGCTTCGTGTACAAACACAGTAAATTTAATATAAAACTGAATCAAAAGGGTATAAATAGACTATAAAAAATTTTTTTACCAATGTTTACCAATGTTACAAGTAGACGAAGTTGTAGTCCCCGCAGTAAATGGGGAATGACGTTTGGCAGAGGTTATATCTGGGAACCAGTTATGTTCTCTGTGCTGGACGCTGCCAAACTCCATCTGGTTATTTTACAGATTACTTACAATATACAGGTGTTACTTCCCATATACAGGAGTTACATCCCTTATACAGGAGTTACTTCCCAAATACAGCAGTTACTTCCCATATACAGGGGTTACTTCCCATATACAGTAAAGGAGTCACTTCCCTTATGCAGGAGTTACTTCCCAAATACAGAAGTTACTTCCCTTATGCAGAAGTTACTTCCCATATACAGTAGTTACTTCCCTTATGCAGGAGTTACTTCCCAAATACAGGAGTTACTTCCCATATACAGGAGTTACAGTAGTCCCCTCTTATACGATCCCTTCGCCAGCGACCACCCGCTTTATCCGGCCAAAACCGTGATGCATTAAGTGTTTCCAACATAAAATTACCTCTCGCGAATGACCACCCCTCAAACGCGACCAGCTTTTCGTCATGTGGGCATATTTTAAAAAGTTTTTTGTAACAAAGTTTAAGATTCTTGAAAGCTTAGGACAAGTATAACTAACTTAATTTATTGGTTCCTTGTAGACTTATGTTGAAAAACGTCTGACACAGCAAATAAAATATTTTTAACACAACAACCTAAATTTCCCTCACGAACGACCATTTTTACTGACCGGATGTTTATTTTGGAAGTCTCGAATAGAACGAAATTTGGTTTTATTATCGTAAACCAGTTCAACAACCGGTAAACAAAATGTCGAAATCATGCAAAAGAAAGGTTTTTAAGCTGGATTTATTAAAGGGGAAAACAAGTAATATGTTGTAGATCAGTTTGATTTCGGAATTACGGAAATCAGGTTTATTACAAGAAGACTGAAATATTCAACAAGGAGATAATAACACAATGTACCAACATAATCATAAATCAAAATTTACTACAAACGGTGTCAAAAACTTGGGAAACTGGAAACAGAGAAAAACCTGGATTTTTCCAAATTAGACGGAACCTTAATAAACTACGAAGTAGAACCTGGGCAGACAATAAAAGTGATAAAAACAACGATAATGCAGATGAAACAGGAACAGAAACATTCACTGTTAAGAAGACTTGGAATGGGTGCAAGTCAAATCGGCACTAAGTCAGTGTTAATTGTTATATTATCATTACCCATTTTGAACAGATAAAAACTGCATGAATTCTTTTTATTTTTATTTATACTGAATAATAAAATACAAATACATGTACTTATTTTGTGTGATTCTTAATCACTTCACAGCTTTTGCTGCTAATCAACCGACCAAGTTCTATAGACCTGTATAAATTGTATCCCCTCAAGAAAGACCACCACCATTATAAGACCACTTTCATGACTCAGATGGGGTGGTCTTATAAGAGGGGGACTACTGTACTTCCCATATACAGGAGTTACTTCCCATATACAGCAGTTACTTCCCATATACAAGAGTTACTTCCCTTATGCAGGAGTTACTTCCCAAATACAGAAGTTATTTCCCATATACAGGAGTTTCTTCCCATATACAGGAGTTACTTCCCATATACAGGAGTTATCTACCCATATAAAGGAGTTACTTCCCTTATGCAGGAGTTACTACCCAAATACAGGAGTTACTTCCCATAAACAGGAGCTACTTCCTTATACAGACGTTAATTCCCATATACAGGAGTTACTTCCCTTATGCAGGAGTAACTTCCCATATACAGGAGTTACTTCCCTTATGCAGGTTACTTCCTATAACCTATTGCCCTAGTGTATTATTTTTCAATTATGCAATCTTCACTTTCAAATATAACCAAAGGTCACCACCAGTTTACTACCCAGTTTGATTGGTTGTCTAAAATGCCATGTTTTAGCTAACTTTTTGTCTGTTTCCTTCCGTTAGAAATTTATATCAGAATACAATTTAAATAAAGTAACTACCTGCTTTTTGTTTTCTGGCTTTCAATTCAAACTGACAACTCTCAGTACAGTTTAATTTCCACATTCAAGACATAAATCTATGAAAGCATTCCTTTTGATAAACTGTAGTTTTATTTGAATTTGATTCCTGGACGCCAGATGTAACGTCATAATGCTTTGTATCGGAATTATGTCAGTTACAGTTAATACTGATGTAAATTTTGAGGCACTCCTAATGTTGCAAACTGGTCAAAATTTTGACCGGATTCATTGCTGTTTACCTGACTGTACATTCAAACTGGAAGTCCACTTACGGAATTGAGAATATTTTGTCAGGATCCCAGACTTCCCATATACAGGAGTTACTTTTCATATACAGGAGTTACTTCCCTTATGCAGGAGTTACTTCCTATATACAAGACTAACTTCTCATATACAGGAGTTACGTCCCTTATGCAGGAGTTATTTCCTATATACAGGAGTTATCTTTAAAACATTTATCTATAATTAGGGAGACTTTTTTGGGTAAACCTTTTACAACATATCCTTTGTAATTTCTCAATGTCAGTTATTTAAATTATCTTTTCTATGCTGTCTTTATATTGGTTAAAATATTTTCAGTAATTTAGTACATGCATATTGGTAACTGTTTTCCTTCTACTTTTCATAATTATGTGTACCTGATCACAGATAAAATACCTGCTGAAGGGGAAATAACTCTGCCATAACAAGTGCTCCTTTCATTTAGCATTTTCATAATTAGAGTTATCTTTCTTTAAACATAAAGTAATGTTTCACTTTGTAGTTGCCAGAGGCCAATAGATGGAGCTTGGATGTTTTATGTACCCTTATTTTGGTTATAACTAAACCACTACTGACCTTTTTAGCTGTTACAACTTACAAGTTAACACTTTTAATTGAATAATAAAGAAACATACTATGTACTAACATTGAATTTTGCATACAAAAAGCATAGCAAACAGAATGGAGAATGAGTGACTTGGGTAGAGATGAAAGTTTAGAGCTTTGTAGCTGCTACAATGAGCCTACTCTTTTTTGATATCTATAAATGAAGTCTTTCTCATACAAGGAGAGAAGCACTATTCAAACAAGTCTCCCTATATGGTCTGGTGCATGGTTTTCAAATACTATAACCTGACTGCAGCAGAACGAGAGGGCATTAGCTATCCAACACTTAGGCTGAGAACTAAGGAATACTCAACAGTACCTAAGACTATTACTGCTGCCAAACGAGAGGGCATCCCTATCTAACACTTAGGCTGAGACCTAAGGAACCCTCAACAGTAACTAAGACTATTACTGCTGCCAAACTAGAGGGCATCCCTACCCAACACTTAGGCTGAGACCTAAGGAACCCTCAACAGTAACTAAGACTATTACTGCTGCCAAACAAGAGGGCACCCCTATCCAACACTTAGGCTGAGACCTAAGGAACCCTCAACAGTACCTAAGACTATTACTGCTGCCAAACGAGAGGGCATCCCTATCCAACACTTAGGCTGAGACCTAAGGAACCCTCAATAGTACCTAAGACTATTACTGCTGCCAAACAAGAGGGCACCCCTATCCAACACTTAGGCTGAGACCTAAGGAACACTCAACAGTACCTAAGACTATTACTGATGCCAAACGAGAGGGCATCCCTATCTAACACTTAGGCTGAGACCTAAGGAACCCTCAACAGTACCTAAGACTATTAATGCTGCCAAACGAGAGGGCATCCCTATCTAACATTTAGGCTGAGACCTAAGGAACACTCAACAGTACCTAAGACTATTACTGCTGCCAAACGAGAGGCATCCCGATCTAACACTTAGGCTGAGACCTAAGGAACCCTCAACAGTACCTAAGACTATTACTGCTGCCAAACAAGAGGGCATCCCTACCCAACACTTAGGCTGAGACCTAAGGAACCCTCAATAGTACCTAAGACTATTACTGCTGCCAAACAAGAGGGCACCCCTATCCAACACTTAGGCTGAGACCTAAGGAACACTCAACAGTACCTAAGACTATTACTGATGCCAAACGAGAGGGCATCCCTATCTAACACTTAGGCTGAGACCTAAGGAACCCTCAACAGTACCTAAGACTATTAATGCTGCCAAACGAGAGGGCATCCCTATCCAACACTTAGGCTGAGACCTAAGGAACCCTCAACAGTACCTAAGACTATTACTGCTGCCAAACAAGAGGGCATCCCTATCTAACATTTAGGCTGAGACCTAAGGAACACTCAACAGTACCTAAGACTATTACTGCTGCCAAACGAGAGGCATCCCGATCTAACACTTAGGCTGAGACCTAAGGAACCCTCAACAGTACCTAAGACTATTACTGCTGCCAAACGAGAGGGCATCCCTATCTAACATTTAGGCTGAGACCTAAGGAACACTCAACAGTACCTAAGACTATTACTGCTGCCAAACGAGAGGGCATCCCTATCCAACACTTAGGCTGAGACCTAAGGAACCCTCAACAGTACCTAAGACTATTACTGCTGCCAAACAAGAGGGCATCCCTATCTAACATTTAGGCTGAGACCTAAGGAACACTCAACAGTACCTAAGACTATTACTGCTGCCAAACGAGAGGCATCCCGATCTAACACTTAGGCTGAGACCTAAGGAACCCTCAACAGTAACTAAGACTATTACTGCTGCCAAACGAGAGGGCATCCCTATCTAACATTTAGGCTGAGACCTAAGGAACACTCAACAGTTACTAAGACTATTACTGCTGCCAAACAAGAGAGCATCCCTATCCAACACTTAGGCTGAGACCTAAGGAACCCTCAACAGTAACTAAGACTATTACTGCTGCCAAACAAGAGGGCACCCCTATCCAACACTTAGGCCGAGACCTAAGGAACCATCAACAGTACCTAAGATTATTACTGCTGCCAAGTGACAGGGCATCCCTATCCAACACTTAGGCTGAGACCTAAGGAACCCTCAACAGTACCTTAGATTATTACTGCTGCCAAACAAGAGGGCATCCCTATCCAACACTTAGGCTGAGACCTAAGGAACCCTCAACAGTACCTTAGACTATTACTGCTGCCAAACAAGAGGGCATCCCTATCCAACACTTAGGCTGAGACCTAAGGAACCCTCAACAGTACCTTAGACTATTACTGCTGCCAAACGAGAGGGCATCCTAAGGATCACTTAACAGTACCTACTCAATTGTAGGATATAAACATATTTCTCTTATCTGTCAGAGAATTCTCAAATTTCTTGATTACTTTTGTGACACAGCTGAGATTTATCTCCCCTATTGATAGAAAATTAATGTTATGTCTCTTTTCTGTTGGTAATCCCAGAAAGAAAACTGAAAACATATTATACCATGACAAATCTTTACACTTATTAAAATTATATTTCTATTGAGGTTTTAAATTCTTTGTTTATTATATTTATTTGTTTTATCCTAAACTTAGTGCCTGCTTAAGAAGACATTACAAATCCTTTCTATGGAATTTCTCAAATGAGTTCCATTTGGTTAACTTCCCAACTTAGGATGTTTATATTGTAGGGATTCATTTAATTTCATGGATATCAATTTCCATGGGTAGAGAAAATTGATTTTTTGATATGTTGTGTCATGTTTTTATCGTCTGCTCCTATAAAAGCAACATTTTGCTTGTACAGTTTTATAATGATCTGCTTAAAATATAGGAAAATATGTTGTAAATAACCCAATGGGTACAACCATTTTACAAACAGAGTGTAACCATTTTATAAGCTGACTGCAGCCATTTTATAATCCGATTGCAGCCATTTTACATACAGAGTGCAGCCGTTTTATAAGCCAATTGCCGCAATTCCACATGCATCATAAGCACAAGATGGATAGTTTAAATGGTGTTGAACCCCACCTTCAGCCATATTACAGCTTCCAGTTTTGATTATGGGGGAAGCCAGTATACTCTGCAAAAACGCCAAATTTTCTGCTGGAAAAATTGGAAATCCTTGTCAATTTGAGACTGAAAATATAAGCCTAAGATGAAGCAAGAAAAAATGGTATCAAATAAAATGACACAAAACATTTCACAATAATACTCTGAATAAAAGATATACAAGTGCTTTATATACATTGGACATGTTGGAAGGACGAAATCAAATTCTGAAATTTTTGTTTACCTTTATTGTACAATGCATACCTATATTTATATATGGTAAGACTAACCCCTTATACTTAGATATGGTGTCATAACTGAACATTAAACTTTTTTCAATAAAAAAACTTGAATGAGGGTACCAGCAGATGGGAAAGGTTATTAAGTAATTTATTTCATATGCAATTATATAACATTTGTATAATTACCTGAGATCTCACCTGTATGTGTTTGCATAAGACACCTGGGAATATATTTTGTAAAACATCTTTAGGAACTTGTTTATTCCTGCAATTTGCTTGTTTTTTTTTGGCTACAAAAACACACCTGAAAAATGTTCTTCTTGACGTCATCAACAGATATAGCTTTTGTAACTAATTTCAACAGCTGTAAAATTTTAAAGTAAAAGAGATTTACACGAGATTTCAACTGCTGACAGACTACTACCAATGTGTACATATCATGTTTATCTAGTTAGTAACATGGAATTTATTGTGGAAATATCATGCAAACAAAATACATATTTTTTTCATTTGTTTTATAAACCAAACATAAATGATAAATAATTCCCAGAGCAACAAATCCCAAAAAGTAACAGATGGATAAAAAGGGGGTACAAAACACTGGCTTTGCCATCCCTGCCCACCCCCCTCCTCAAAAAAAAAAAAAAAAAACCCAACAACAAACCTTTTAAAACAATTATGTTGACAAAAAAAGGATTTTAAATACTGTGCCAATATTTGCACTGTAAACCCCTCCCATCACTAATTTTTTGTGCTGAAAACCCCATCCCATCCCAAATTTTTGCACTGTCAAGTCCCTCCCATCATACATTTTTGTGCTGTAAACGCCTCCCATCCAAAATCTTTGCACTGTTTAACCCTCAAATCACCCATTTTTGCACAATAAACACCCTCCCATCCCCTATCCACCAAATTAAGTGTTATCTGTCTACAGAAAGAGCCCCACATTATGTAAAAACAAAACTGTAAACAAACACAAAATTTACACAAAAAGGGATAAAAAACTGACTTGTTAGTATTTAGACTGACCCACCGGTACTGATACAGTACTATCAATGCCATGTGCATTTTATTATCTCTGATACATAGATACAGATTTACACTGATATTTGCCTATGAAATGGACAACATGGACATATGTGCAGCGACAAGAACATTTCTATCAATGTCAGCTTAAAATAGAAACCTACATTCACAATACATAATCCTGATCTTACGGCCCTCTCTAATATTAGTGGACAGTGGACACCCACTATTAAGACTCCATTCAGGACAATCCACTACAAAGAACACATTTGGGACAACCTACTACAAAGATACCATTCAGGACACCCAACTACAAAGACATCATTCAGGACACCGCACAACAAAGACAGCATTTGGGACAACCTACTATAAAGACACCATTCAGGACACCCAACTACCAAGACATCATTCAGGACACCTCACAACAAAGACAGCATTTGGGACAACCTACTACAAAGACACCATTCAGGACAGAAAAATACCATATACAAAAGTCCACCATTCTAAAAAGTATTGACAAAACTTTAGCAGCCCCTCATGAACTCAAAAAACCATAAACAAAAATTAACAAATCCACACAGAAACTTTAGCAGCACCGTATGAACTCTGTAATACCATACACAAAAATCCACAAATCCACACAGAAACTTTAGCCACACCTTGTGATCTTTGAAATACCATACACAAAAATCCACCAATCCACACAGAAACTTTAGCAGCACTGTATGAACTTTGAAATACCATACACAAAAATACACAAATCCACACAGAAACTTTAGCAGCACTGTATGAACTTTGAAATACCATACACAAAAATCCACCAATCCACACAGAAACTTTAGCAGCACTGTATGAACTTTGAAATACCATACACAAAAATCCACCAATCCACACAGAAACTTTAGCAGCACTGTATGAACTTTGAAATACCATACACAAAAATCCACAAATCCACACAGAAACTTTAGCAGCACTGTATGAACTTTGAAATACCATACACAAAAATCCACCAATCCACACAGAAACTTTAGCAGCACTGTATGAACTTTGAAATACCATACACAAAAATACACAAATCCACACAGAAACTTTAGCAGCACTGTATGAACTTTGAAATACCATACACAAAAATCCACCAATCCACACAGAAACTTTAGCAGCACTGTATGAACTTTGAAATACCATAAACAAAAATCCACAAATCCACACAGAAACTTTAGCAGCACTGTATGAACTTTGAAATACCATACACAAAAATCCACCAATCCACACAGAAACTTTAGCAGCACCTTGTGAACATTGAAATACCATACACAAAAATCCACAAATCCACACAGAAACTTTAGCAGCACTGTATAAACTTTGAAATACCATACACAAAAATCCACCAATCCACACAGAAACTTTAGCAGCACCTTGTGAACTCTGAACATGTTCCATTTCAGTGTCAATGTTGCTTTACCAAATCAAATTCATACATCAAACTGTAATATGATTGATTGAAATTGGCATGCCTAATCTGTTTACAAAAATCTAGCATGCTTATCTAACATAGAACTGTCCCAAGGGAGATAAACCAGATTATAATAGTTTATCAATAAATGTCAGAAATTACAGCTATTGGGAATGATTTCTCTACAGGTTGCTGTTGTAGTTTACACTGGTTGTAAGACATTATGGAAAGCTGAAATAGTTCACATCAGAGCACTTTTTAAGTTAGCTACCCTAGTTTCCTAATTTCAAACCTCACATGGGCCTCGGTTGCCGAGTGTTTAAGGCAGTTAGTAATTTTCTATTCATCACATGACCTCTCCACACCGAGGTCTGATTGCACAACTCAAACTTTAATTGATTTCATTCCAAAGGTCAAGGTTTTCATTCCAAAGGTCAAGGTTTTCACCGTGTACAAGGCCAATACCAGAATCAGCCAGAAAGTAACAGTATTATATTTTAAAAGTCACCCTAATTAGGCAATGGATAGTCCTAAATTTTTATTGTTTTCAAAATATTAAACACCTTACAAAGAAGAAGATCTAACCAGCATATATAGTAGGACCTCACGGTATCGATCTATTCATTGTATCGATCTATTCATTGTATCGATCAATTCATTGTATCGATCTATTAAACACCTTACAAAGAAGAAGATCTAACCAGCATATATAGTAGGACCTCACGGTATCGATCTATTCATTGTATCGATCTATTCATTGTATCGATCTATTCATTGTATCGATCTATTAAACACCTTACAAAGAAGAAGATCTAACCAGCATATATAGTAGGACCTCACGGTATCGATCTATTCATTGTATTGATCTATTCATTGTATCGATCTATTCATTGTATCGATCTTTTAAACACCTTACAAAGAAGAAGATCTAACCAGCATATATAGTAGGACCTCACGGTATCGATCTATTCATTGTATCCATCTATTTATTAATCCACTTATTTTCGTCAACCATAAGCAACATAAATAAACAAACTTATCTCGGGTTTCCTTCTTTGTTATATTCACTGATATCACTAGTCTCTCTATCTCGCCAATTCGATCTGATTGTTATCATATTTTATCATGTTTTTAAAATTCAATTTTTTTCGGCCATGTTAAAATTAAGCAGATCGATACAACGGGGTTCCTATATACAATATCATATTAAGCATACACGAAGGCAATAACAAAACACCGAATACAGAGGAAATTGTCAAAAATCTGGCATACTACTAAACAACAAAAATACAGTTACTAGTACGACAGCAATGGTCCTGATTTGTACAGTCATTTCAAAAGAAATGGAGGGTTTAAAACCAGGTTTTATGGCATGCCAAAACTCCAGCTTCCATTACTGTAGTATTTGAGTTGGTTAGTTGATTAAAATGGATGGGTATCATATACCACTAGTCAGCAATATCATCATGGCACACTCACTTATTACAATGAATTAAAAAATTTAGAAAACTATCTGTAACTACCACATTTTCAAACAAATATTTTTTGACAATGAACACATGAATCATATACCAAACAATAAAATGGTTCCTTATAAGAAGATATATTATAGAAAAAAAAGAACAATTTAAACACATGACAAGAAAATATCCAAATATTTAGTTTTTTCATATGAAGGAAAAAATAGAAATAGAAACAAAGGATGAAAGAAATGTAAAAAAGTGTAAAACTTGTTATTTAGTGTTAATAATGGCTTAGATTCTGAACACTTTTAACAATATGGACAAAAATCTCTCCTGTTTTGAAGATAAAAAAGAATTACATTGTCAATAGTCTACCATAGACATTGCAGTACTTGTATAATATTTGTTTCTTTCCTTTGACCATTGCAGATAAGTACTTTGTCAAAATATCTTGCACAGATAAATGTATTGTTTTATGTTAAATACACTTACATTAAATAAGCAACCTGTAATTATCTTTGAGATGCTACTTAAATAATGTTAAGTTTCGAGAAAGGTACATAACAACATTGGAAAGAAACCAAGAAACTTCAAACTTTCTACAGTAAATGATTAATAGACGTCTGATTTACAAAGCAAGAGTTGGATAATTCAGAATTTGTAATAACTTTAATAGTAAGAATCTAGAAATAAAAGTAAAGGACAGGCTCAGGTAAGCAAAGGATGGTCTCAGGTAAGCTCAGGACAGTCTCAGGTAGGCAAAGGACAGGCTCAGGTAAGCTCAGGACAGTCTCAGGTAAGCAGAGGATGGTCTCAGGTAAGCAAAGGGCAGTCTCAGGTAAGCTCAGGACAGTCTCAGGTAAGCACAGGATGGTCTCAGGTAAGCAGACGACAGTCTCAGGTAAGCTCAAGACAGTCTTAGGTAAGCACGGGATGGTCTTAGGTAAGCACAGGATGGTCTTAGGTATGCACACGACAGTGTAAGGTAAGCTCAGGACAGTTTCAGGTGTGCACAGGATGGTCTCAGGTAAGCAAAGGACAATCCCAGTTAAGCACAGGACAGGCTCAGGTAAGTGAGAAAGGGTAGGAAAAAAGGACATGCTCATGTAAGATGGCTCATGTGAGCAGACATGGAAGGAAAAGCTTAGTATGTAGACAGGTCAGGGTTGGTATGTAGACAGGCTTGGTATATGTAGACAGGACAGGCTTGGTATGTAGACAGGTCAGGCTTGGGTAAGAAGACAGCAAGGGTAAGGTAAGAAGACAGGACAGACTTGCTAAGCAGACAGGACAGACTGATAAGCAGACAGGATAGGTTTGGAAAGTAGACAGGACAGGCTTGGTATGTAGACAGGTCAGGCTTGGGTAAGAAGACAGCAAGGGTCAGGTAAGAAGACAGTTTGTTTGTTTGTTTGATGGTGTTTAACACCACTTTCAGCAATTTTTCAGCTATATCGTGGCGTCCAGTTTTTATTGGGGGAGGAAGCCAGAGTACCCGGAAAAAACCCCCGACCTGCGGTAGGAAAACTGGCAATCCTTGTCAATTAAGATTGGAGTTGAGAACACCCTGCCTGGAGTGAGAATCGAACCAGCAATCTCAGTGTTGACAGACCACGTGATCAACAGTAGACGAACTACCTTGACCACTCGGCCAACGAGGCCCCGGTAAGAAGGCAGGACAGACTTGCTAAGCAGACAGGACAGACTGATAAGCAGACAGGATAGGTTTGGAAAGTAGACAGGACAGGCTTGGTACGTAGACAGGTCAGGCTTGGGTAAGAAGACAGCAAGGGTCAGGTAAGAAGACAATTTGTACCTGTTTGTTTGATGGTGTTTAACGCCAGTTTCAGCAATTTTTCAGCTATATCGTGGCGTCCAGTTTTTATTGGGGGAGGAAGCCGGAGTACCCGGAGAAAACCCCCCACCTGCGGTAGGAAAACTGGCAATCCTTGTCAATTAAGATTGGAGTCTAGTACACCCTGCCTGGAGTGAGAATCGAACCAACAATCTCAGTGTTGACAGACCACGTGATCAATAGTAGACGAACTACCTTGACCACTCGGCCACCGAGGCCCCGGTAAGAAGACAGGACAGACTTGCTAAGCAGACAGGACAGACTGATAAGCAGACAGGATAGGTTTGGAAAGTAGACAGGACAGACTTGGCAAGTAGACAGGACAGACTGATAAGTAGACAGGATAGACTTGGAAAGTAGACAGGACAGACTTGGTAAGTAGACAGAACAGATTTGGAAAGTAGACAGAACAGACTTGGAAAGTAGACAGAACAGACTTGGAAAGTAGACAGGATAGACTTGGTAAGCAAACAGGATAGACTTGGTAAGTAGACAGGACAGACTTGGTAAGTAGACAGAACAGACTTGGAAAGTAGACAGAACAGACTTGGAAAGTAGACAGAACAGACTTGGAAAGTAGACAGGATAGACTTGGTAAGCAGACAGGATAGACTTGGTAAGCAGACAGGATACAATTGGTAAGTGGACAGGACAGGTTGGAAAGAAGACAGAACAGACTTGGAAAGTAGACAGAACAGACTTGGAAAGTAGACAGGATAGGATTGTTAAGCAGACAGGATAGGCTTGGAAAGTAGACAGAACAGACTTGGAAAGTACACAGGATAGGCTTGGTAAGCAGACAGGATAGGCTTTGAAAGTAGTCAGGATAGGCTTGGTAAGGAGACAGGACAGCCTTGGAAAGTAGACAGGACAGGCTGGTAAGCAGACAGGACAGGCTGGTAAGCAGACAGGTCAGGCTAGAAACTAGAAAGGAAAAGGCTTGTGGAAGTAGACAGGACAAACTGGTTAGTAGAATGAAGAGTCTAGTAAGTACACAGAACAGCCTGGTAAGCAGATAAGCAACTTTCTATAATTATTTCATTACCAACATCCCAACAAGCCAAAAAATATGAAATTATGGCTTTTTTAAGACAAAATAATTCCATACAAAATTTTACAAACTAATTCACAAATCCCTTTATTTAAAAAATAAGCATTCTGAACTATGATTTTCTTTAATTTCATTTCTAAAAAATGATAATAACTGTTTAGAAACCTAGTTATTTTGAAACTGACCAGTGAACACACTCATTTTTCACACAAGTATTACAACACGACAGCAGTCTCTTCTTACATCAATCAACTTAATTACATGCACTGCACTTTCAATTTAAACACAACTCCTAAATAACTGCTCCCTAACAGGAAGAGCATCTAAACATTTATCATTCCAACTTACTAAAAAAACATTGTATCTAATTAACACTGGCAATGAAGAATGCCAGCACCACATCTGGGGGAGAAGATTAATGCAATGGAATAATGTGCTACCAATTACCTAAAAATATCATGTTAAGTCAACATAAGCTATGTTAAAAAGATATAACCCTTCACAGGCTACTTTTAATTATAGTGAAGTTTAACATAATCATCAGTTTTTATAATTCAGCTGTGGCAATGAACACATGTCAAGCCAGGGGGGGAATGCAGTTATATTCTGGAAGCTTCTAAATAATTTTGAAATCTTGCATAAAACAATTTGGCCAGTATATAAATAACGCGTGGCTTGATATTGGGTTCCCTTCTTCTATAGGGCTAAATTTCATTAAATATTTATATAAAAAAAATTCAACAAAAATGATGCTACCCAATATATGGCTTTGACAATGCTTAATGTATTGCTGACTGAACTATGACAGATTTTAGCAGAAGACTAATGCTCTACATGAGAGGAGATCAAATTTTATGAAAAATCCACATCAATTACTGCAGACAATCTTTCTATTATAAGGCCCCCCTAAACACATTCCACCAAATTACTGCAGACAATCCTTCTATTATAAGGCCCCCCTAAACACAGTCCACCAAATTACTGCAGACAATCCTTCTATTATAAGGCCCCCCTAAACACACTCCACCAAATTACTGCAGACAATCCTTCTATTATATGGCCCCCCCTTAAACACAGTCCACCAAATTACTGAAGACAATCCCTCTATTATAAGGCCCCCCTAAACACAGTCCACCAAATTACTGCAGACAATCCCTCTATTATAAGGCCCCCCTAAACACAGTCCACCAAATTACTGCAGACAATCCCTCTATTATAAGGCCCCCTTAAACACAGTCCACCAAATTATTGCAGACAATCCCTCTATTATAAGGCCCCCCTAAACACAGTCCACCAAATTACTGCAGACAATCCCTCTATTATAAGGCCCCTCTAAACACAGTCTACCACCAAATTACTTCAGACAATCCCTCTATTATAAGGCCCCCCACTAAACACAGTCCGCCAAATTATTGCAGACAATCCCTCTATTGTAAGGCCCCCCACCAAACACAGTCCACCAAATTACTGCAGACAATCCCTTTGTTATAAGTTCCCTCTAAACACACTCCACCAAAGGCCATATTACTGCAGACAATCCCTCTATTATATGGCCCCCCTAAACACAGTCCACCAAATTACTGCAGACAATCCCTCTATTATATGGCCCCCCTAAACACAGTCTACCAAATTACTGCAGACAATCCCTCTATTATAAGGCCCTTTCAAAACACAGATCACTTTTCACCAAAGGCCATATTACTGCAGACAATCCCTCTATTATAAGGCCCTTCAAAACACAGCCCCCCCCCGACCTTTCACTAAACGCCACATCACATGACATAATTCTTCTCAATCCCTCTCACTTAAAGTCACTCCCTCACCATAACCCACCAACACATAAAATTTGAATAGTACTTTTTTAACTATAATATCCTCCCCACCTGGCCCAACCCCTCATTAGAGGCACATTTTGAATGCAAAAAGGGTCTTTTAACACAGGGACAGCTGCATAGGTGAAGTTGAAATTGTCATAAAAACTTATTAAATCAAAAAAAACAATCAATTGGGAGGACTGGTGTAGACTGAAAACATTGCTCTTGGCATCAACACCATTATATATCACCGACAATCAAAAGCTTATGGCGTGGATAATTGTTACTGTTAACACAAACATCATTTTATCTCTGTTATGTTTTCTGCAAGAAGACATTCGAAATATGACAAGTTAATTACTGCTGTGTCCACATTAATATAAGGATTACAACAGTAAGCAGGTGGGTGTTACTCTGAGGTATGTCCTAACACCAAACATTAATTGGGTACATAAACTTGCCAAAAAAACAAAAAAAAACCAAGATTATTTCATATGTACATGTAACCTTGAGTTATATGTAACATCTCACAATCCGCTGCATTTGTGACAATTATTGTCTAACTTTCTTACATCAAAACAACATACATTAATTAATAATTACAGTGTGAAATAACAAAAACCATATGAAAACGTCATGGATCCAATGTTCAAGATTTCTCTGGGAGACATCAATATGACTTGCAGTGATATGATAAAAAACCCAAAAGTAATAAACCATTCAGCTTTTTATAATTCCATTCAATATTTATATGACAAAAAACACTGTTATGCCTTTGTCATACACTGATGTGCCAAAGAACCAAAAGAAATCTTATAAGTACCTTTGACAAAGTACCTGTATGTCATCAGGAGTTGCTTTTTTGTAAACCTATTTTCAGCAGGATCATAAAGACATCAAAGCACAAAGTCATGTGACCTGTAGGATATCTAAAAGTCATGTGACCTCTAGGATATCTAAAAGTCATGTGACCTCTAGGATATCTAAAAGTCATGTGACCTCTAGGATATCTAAAAGTCATGTGACCTCTAGGATATCTAAACGTCATGTGACCTCTAGGATATCTAAAAGTCATGTGACCTCTTGGATATCTAAAAGTCATGTGACCTCTTGGATATCTAAAAACCTCCAGAAATAATAGGTGCGATCTTTGTACTGATGTATGGCAACAAAAACTATGCCAGTTCTTACACAAAAACTTGTATCCAATCTTAAACAAGTGTGGACTGTGAGCACGCTAACAATACCTCGCTTCGCTTTCAAGTCCAATTATCTCCCCTTAATGATATCCGAGGTCAATAAAAATCCTTCATGCACATCTACAAATAATGTACTTCCTTTATGCTAAGTTTCATTAAATTTCATCAATCAGTTTAGAAGAAGTTGCGCTTACAAGGGATGTGGACAGACGAACAGACAGACAGACAGACAGGGTGATCCCTAACAAGTTTGGGGGGGGGGGGAGGGGGTATAAAAATGACATCTGATCTTGATTACATACATGTATAACATATCTTTGACATCAATAAACCAAAAGAAATTTCATAAGCACCTACTAGTATACACCTGTATACCAAGTATATATATTTGAAGACCAAAATTAGTTTTGATTATTTTGAATTCTTTTAATGGTAATGTTCCATGATTATAATTCAATATAAAATGTTTGAACTTGTTTTATGACATTTGATTGTTTGTTCCATTTACTTTATGTCAATGCACTGTACTGTAGTGTATGTCACTGTACTGTACTGTATTGTATGTCACTGTACTGTACTGTATTGTATGTCACTGTACTGTACTGTATTGTATGTCACTGTACTGTACTGTATTGTATGTCATGACTGTACTGTATGTCACTGTACTGTACTGTATTGTATGTCACTGTACTGTACTGTATTGTATGTCACTGTACTGTACTGTATTGTATGACACTGTACTGTACTGTATTGTATGTCACTTTACTGTACTGTATTGTATGTCACTGTACTGTACTGTATGTCACTGTACTGTACTGTATGTCACTGTACTGTACTGTATTGCATGTCACTGTACTGTACTGTATGTCACTGTATTGTACTGTATTGTATGTCACTGTACTGTACTGTATTGTATGTCACTGTACTGTACTGTATTGTATGTCACTGTACTGTACTGTATTATATGTCACTGTACTGTACTGTATGTCACTGAACTGTACTGTACTGTATGTCACTGTACTGTATTGTATGTCACTGTACTGTACTGTATGTCACTGTACTGTATTGTATGTCACTGTACTGTACTGTATGTCACTGTACTGTACTGTATTGTATGTCACTGTACTGTACTGTATTGTATGTCACTGTACTGTGCTGTATTGTATGTCACTGTACTGTACTGTATTGTATGTCACTGTACTGTACTGTATTGTATGTCACTGTACTGTGCTGTATTGTATGTCACTGTACTGTACTGTATTGTATGTCACTGTACTGTGCGCTGTATTGTATGTCACTGTACTGTACTGTATTGTATGTCACTGTACTGTACTGTATTGTATGTCACTGTACTGTGCTGTATTGTATGTCACTGTACTGTACTGTATTGTATGTCACTGTACTGTACTGTATTGTATGTCACTGTACTGTACTGTATTGTATGTCACTGTACTGTGCTGTATTGTATGTCACTGTACTGTGCTGTATTGTATGTCACTGTACTGTACTGTATTGTATGTCACTGTACTGTGCGCTGTATTGTATGTCACTGTACTGTATTGTATGTCACTGTACTGTACTGTACTGTATTGTATGTCACTGTACTGTGCTGTATTGTATGTCACTGTACTGTACTGTATTGTATGTCACTGTACTGTACTGTATTGTATGTCACTGTACTGTGCTGTATTGTATGTCATTGTACTGTGCTGTATTGTATGTCACTGTACTGTACTAGTCTTTTCTTGCATCAATAGAGGTTATAAAGGTTTTAATATCTATTTCCAGCAACTGCACTGATATAAACACCAGACCTGTAGTGTCAGAAATATCATAAGATTTATTTGTTTGTTTTAATGGGACCAATTTTTCAGCGATACCATGGCAACTAGTCTTTTTACTGGGATTGAGGGAAGAAGCCAGAGGAAAACCTTAAAATAATGTATGGAAAAGCAAAAATAATTAACTTCAATAAATTAAAAGTATCTATGAGTTATATACCTGTATGTTATGAAGTATGTATGGCTTTTAAATGTCAGTCATCTCATCCAAATTCTGAACCAACATACAGTGAGGTGCCAAAAGTATCTTTTACCTCTGTGCCATCTGATATTTACATGACAAAACATACTTTGATGTCAAAATGATTTACTGCGACGTGCCAAAAACCCAAAAGAAATATCAAAAGGTATAAAGTACCTGTATGCCATCAACACTACGTCATTACAGTTATGTGACAAAAAACACTTTGATGTCAAACATTTATACATCAAACAACAAAACATGACATAAAATGCTGGGTACTGGAGGTAATCCATATGTATTAAGTATTCTTTGGGAGGTGAAAACAAGGGTCAGGTGTATCTGTTTGAACCTGGCTAAATGTCAATACTGAGTTTGTTCACTCAATTTAGTATACTGGATTTTACACCATTTTTGCCAAATGCCTTTAAAGAGATCTGGCAAAAATGGTGTAAAATTCAGAATACTAGTTATGACCTGGTAATAAATTAATGACATTTTTAACACAATTTGTTTTTCTTCTTTTTTTAACATTTTACACAAATAAAAAAATTGCTCTTTTCGTTTTAAAGCATTAGCCCAAATTGTACATGTAGTTCATGCCAGGTGTATCTGTTTGAACCTGGCTGAATGTCAATACTGAGTTTGTTCACTCAATTTACTCTATTCAGGAGTATTCATCCTGCACTCTGCTATTATCAACAAAAATACGATAGCACAAACACAAATTCATTAGCTATATAATTTTTTCTATATGTGGTAAAACACAAAAACATCAGAACATCCATATTATCCCAATGACATATGTTGTTTTATGTTAATCTGCAGTGTAGTTCAGTGTCAAGATGACCCGTGAAGCAAACATAATCATACTATTATCCCATAATCCTCCACATAAAAGCCGTTACAAACTTCACACACCAAATTAAGTATTGATTGCTTGCGGCTATAAATAGAACAAAACTATACTTCCTAAGATACAGATGTGGTGATTACTTTTTCTCCTTCAGTGAAGTCATCAATTCAGTGTTGTCAACATGTCATCCTTACAGATACAATCTCCTACACGTCTGTCAGCGAAATCTGGTCACATCACAAAACAATAATTTAACCTCTTACAAAAGAAAAGTCAATGAATGCCAATAGGCTTTTGTAGCTGTGTAGGATTTCAACATATCAGAGATGAAACTTAAATTTAGCTCTCATAGGCTTTTGTAGCTGAGTAGGATTTCAACATGTCGGACAAGAAACTTAAATCTAGCTTTCTACAAAGCAAGTCATAGGCTTTTGTACCTGTGTCACATTTCAATGCTAAAAATAATCATTCAATCTCTTATAAAGAAAATCAAGTCAATAAATATCTCAAGCCACTAGGCAATGCAACACATTGTGTTTGAATAGTGTTATAAGCCACTTTCAGCAATTTTTCAGCTATATATCATCCAGTATTTATTGGGGATTTAAGCCGGAGTAACCGGAGAAAACGCGACCTTCAATAAGAAAACTGGCAATCCTTGTCAATTAAGATTGGCCGGCACTGAGACTTGAAGCCACAACCTAAGTGTTGACAGACCATATGACCAATAGTAGATGACTAACTACCTTGATCACTCGGCCACCAAGGTCCCCACAACAAAATCAATGAATAGCCCACTCAGCCACCAAGGTCCCCACAACAAAATCAATGAATAGCCAAACCGTTTGTAGCTGTATCACATTTGATGAAATTCTAATTTGGCTATCATAGGCTTTTGTAGCATTTCAAAACTTCAAATAACAATTTTACTTCTTAAGAAGAAGATTCACTGAATTTCCCAAGCAACTAGGATTTTGTAGCTGTGCAGAATTTTTTCAAAAGTTTATACTCTGGTGACAGAGATGAAACTCAAATTTAGCTTTCTACAAATTAAGTCATAAAAGCTTGCAACTATCATGCCCAGGATGAGAGATTGATTGATTGATTGATTGGATGTCTGCTTTACGTCCAGCGAGCTGTATTTCAGCTATATTCAGGACGGGAACAAGTTAACAAATAATAAATCAATAGCAAATGGGGGTGGGATGGGTCACAGGGAATACAATTTTGACTGCCACTGGAAAAATATGGAGTTTTGGGTAGGGGTGAAAAATTTAGCTTTTTGTAGCGGCTACAATGAGCCTACGCTTTTTCCAAATCTATAAAAGGGTCTTTATCGGGCAAGGAGCATGGCACTCTCCAAACACGTTACCCACTACAGTCCGCGGTCAGGCTTTCCGTATTATGACCTGACAACCCCACAACGAGAGGGCCTCCCCTATCCGCCACCCAGGGACGGGAAGGGCTGCTCTAAGGTTGAGCACTGGGAACCCTCCCAGTATGGTCCCAGCCAGGATGAGAGAGACTTAGTTGTCTAGGAAGAATGTATTAGTCAAAGAATGGTACAGTATGTCCCTGCTTAAAATTATCAGGAAAGGGATGTCTCAAATTTAGCAAAAGCAAAGAAACTTTGGCTGAATGGTGTTTAATACACCTTAATACATAAATATTTCAGCCATATCATGGCTTCCTGTTTTTATTGTAGGGGGATGCTGTATGGAAGTATTGAACTCACAACCTTTGCCATAAACATCTGTAACTAATATCATTAATAACTCTCAAATTATCCAAAGTGATGAGACTCAACTGTACAGTAATTCTACGAAGGTAGTGAAACTTAAAATCCAGTCATGGATGAGACTTAAATTCAGCTGTATAAGAAAAAATTCAAAAGATGTAAAAATTACTGTCTTCTGCAATATGTAAAACTCTCAAGTCCAAGACGAACATCAAGTTCAGATTTCAATGGCCAAATTTACAAAGTCTTTATACTGTAGATTCTTTTAACAAATAAATTTGGCCTGACTTCAGGACCAATCTGCAGAGATAAACCAGATGACAAATTAAAATGGGTTTCTGTACAGGTGCCTGACTTAGGGACCAGTCTGCAGAGGGGAACCTGAGATGACAAATTAAAAGGGGTCTCTGTAGGTGCCTGAATTAGGGACCAATGCAGACGGGAACCAGATGAGATGTTAAAATGAAAATTTTTGTTTCAGATTTGGCTCATGCCATAAAAAATAAAACTGACATGAAGACAGATGACCAGAATGGAATAATTCACAACAGAATAGCAACAACAAAGAAACTGTACTCTTATAAAAGAGCCTTGACATTCCATTCAAAGGACAAAAAGGTTAACCCTTCTGTAATTTGACCCACACATTATAACTGTGTTGTCTAATATAATAATTTGTACACTAAATGTTCCCATATGGTTTATGGATTATCAGAGAAACACAAAACTTGCACTTTTATTCCCCGACTGTCAGAGACCGAATTTAAGATGAGAAATATCACCAGAAGAAACCATACATGACATTTGATGTTCAAAAGTCACTTTATCACAGACGATTGATTTCCTTGTAAAAGTACATCATAAAAGTACTCGGAAAAACAATGCAAATTTGTAACAATATTATGATTGAACTTCACAAACTAGTTTCTAGAACTTGCTAAACAAGAGGCATACAGGTAATCAATTCTAAATTTATGAATAAATAACTTCTTCTCGGGAATGGGAGGGAACACATAGTTTAAGAACTTGTTTATAATTTTATACTATGAAATTAATCAATCACACTGCAACAGGAGTTCTTTTATAACCAGTGGTCTTTGCGAAGTGCTCGTTCTTATTTCAATTTCAATTTTATCATCAGCTTGTGATACATAAAGATTATGACATAATATGACAACAATATCATATCTAAATCCACCAGTCACATTACTGGAAAGAAAAATATCAACCAATCACAGTACTGGAAATAAAAATATCCACCAATCACATTACTGGAAAGAAAAATATCTACCAATCACATTACTGGAAAGAAAAATATCAACAAATCACATTACTGGAAATAAAAATATCAACCAATCACATTACGGGAAAGAAAAATATCCACCAATCACATTACTGGAAAGAAAAATATCAAATCACAGTTACTGTACTGGAAAGAAAAATATCCACCAATCACATTACTGGAAAGAAAAATATCAACAAATCACATTACTGGAAAGAAAAATATCAACAAATCACATTACTGGAAATAAAAATATCAACCAATCACATTACGGGAAAGAAAAATATCAACCAATCACATTACTGGAAAGAAAAATATCCACCAATCACATTACTGGAAAGAAAAATATCAACCTATCACATTACTGGAAAGAAAAATATCCACTGATGCTTAGGATTTTGACTAGAGAAGCCCTATGGTGTCAGGATTAAGCGGAAGTTGGATGGAATCTCCGGGTGGAGGAGGGAAGGGTCTTAATTATTTTTAAAATTCTTTTAAACAGCTTTTTCTAATCCAGAATTAATTAAATATGTCAGCTCAAAAAACTTAATCTGTAAATTTTTTTTTCTAAACTGACTTTCAATCTAAATCCATTTATTATTAATTGGAAATTTTGCACTCTGGAGACTCCCTCAAATACACTACAAATACTCTAAAATAGTTTTCGGCCCATCATCAGGACTTTGCCCTTGACCCACTGGGGACTAACATTTTTGCCAAAATTATCAGGAATTCTCCCAAAAATATGTGCAAGACTAGTATGAAACCATCTATGGAACAGAGTTTGACTGGCTACATGCAGGTACAAATGTAGCCAGTCAAAAGAGTGACATGTAACCCAGAAATTTCCTAACTTAATTTTTCAGGGTTTCATCAACATCTGTGGACAAAGAAACCCTGAATTCTGAGGATAAAGGAGTTCAATTCGATTGGTTGCATGTCTCTTTATCACATTTTAGACATTAGTTGTTACTGAAGGTGAAGGCCTCAATTTCACAAAATGTGGTATGACTTACGATCAAGGCATAAATTGTATTGTTTACACAAGATTTATGACTGAGTGGTTTGTGATACACAACCTATTGTGAATGGGGGCCTAGACAATAATATAGTTTGATCAGATGGAAGATTTTTAAAACTACTGATTTGTTTGATTACACACACCAGGCTGTGGGTTTGTACCTTATCTACAGTCTTATCAATTCTGTTAATATACCAATTTGTAAAAGTGCAAATAAATAGAAATAAAACATGTGAATAGATAAGCTAGGAGTGTATCATTCTATTAGAATGAGTAAGGAATTCTACGTTTAGCTAGGAGTGTATCATTCTATTAGAATGAGTAAGGAATTCTACGTTTAGCTAGGAGTGTATCATTCTATTAGAATGAGTAAGGAATTCTATGTTTACTGGTGTGTAACATTTTCATTTTTCCGAACATGGCTGGCATTTAATATTTTACTCAGTTTTTTGAAAAGTATCATATATTGACAACAGTACAAATTCAATACGAAATGCTGATTAAGGGCAACACACAGATTACTTTATAAGTAATAAACCCTCCCCAAAATATAAGTGAGAGATTTCTTTGATCACAGCTAAATGTTCCAAACTAGCAAACTCGTAAACAGACATGTATTTAGTAAAGATGTAACTCTATAATAGTACATAAAATCTATCTAGAGTAAAAGTACACAATATCCATGCAGAGGATTCTGGGTATCCTATGTCAACCACAATCACCTCTGCCATACATTAGTTGACACCTGTAGCTTTCATGGAAGATAAGCATCATGTACAAACACAGTATTTTTAATGTAAAACTGTATCAAAACTGTATAAATAGACTATATAAAAATAAATAAGATCTTGTGTATTTTTACAAAGATCATTCTTTGTTTAGATATTTCACTGGCAGATGTAGTCCTGCAGTGGGATGACGTGTGGCAGAGGTTTATCTGGGAACCAGTTATACTCTCTGTGCCAGAGAGTGAAGGTGCATGTGGCAGAGGTTATATCTGGGAACAAGTTATGTTCTCTGTGGCAGAGAATGGATCTGTAACATGGGTTATATCTGGGAACCAGTCATGTTCTCTGTGCCAGAGAGTGGATCTGTGGCAGAGGTTATATCTGGGAACCAGTTATGTTCTCTGTGTCAGAGAGTGGACCTGTGACAGAGGTTACATCTGGGAACCAGTCATGTTTTCTGTGCCGGAGAGTTGACGTGTGGTAGAGGTTAGGTCTGGGAACCAGTTCTATTCTCTGTGCTGGAGAGTGAAGGTGTGGCAGAGGTTATATCTGGAAACCTGTCATGTTCTCTTTGCCAGAGAGTGGACATGTGGCAGAGGTTATATCTGGGAACCAGTCATGTTCTCTGTGCCAGAGAGTGAATGTGTGGCAGAGGTTATATCTGGAAACCAGTCATGTTCTCTGTGCCAGAGAGTGGACCTGTGGCAGAGGTTATATCTGGGAACCAGTTATGTTCTCTGTGCTGGAGAGTGAAGGTGTGGCAGAGGTTCTATCTGGGAACCAGTTATGTTCTCTGTGCCAGAGAGTGAATGTGTGGCAGAGGTTCTATCTGGGAACCAGTCATGTTCTCTGTGCCAGAGAGTGGACCTGTGGCAGAGGTTATATCTGGGAACCAGTTATGTTCTCTGTGCTGGAGAGTGAAGGTGTGGCAGAGGTTCTATCTGGAAACCAGTTATGTTCTCTGTGCTGGAAAGTGGCATAAAAGTACCTGGCTAAATTTTTTTATCTATTTATTGTCTGTGTTTGTTCCTTGGTTATATGTCAGGATCAACTCATGAGAACTTATTTTTGTGTCTTCTTTTTGTGTGTGCATGATTTCAACATTTGGTGATTTTTAGGTTGTCAAGTAAAAAAATGGCTGCTCAATGGTTTGCTCATCACCATGACAATTAATTAAATATACATACAATCTGACCAGTCAATGACAGCTGATATAAATTACTTTTCAGTTTTAATATAATTAGAGAGAGAAGGTAAACAAAATAATGTAAATCATTTATTATTTACATAAAATTTATCTTTGAAAAAAATATTAATTATAATAACTTGTCAATTTAAAAAGCAACTATAATTTAATTGGGAAGCTGAGATCAGAAGTATCTTTAATTGGGAAGCTGAGATCAGAAGTATCTTTATTTGGGAAGCTGAGATCAGAATTATCTTTATTTGGGAAGCTGAGATCAGAAGTATCTTTATTTGGGAAGCTGAGATCAGATGTATCTTTATTTGGGAAGCTGAGATCAGAAGTATCTTTATTTGGGAAGCTGAGATCAGAAGTATCTTTATTTGGGAAGCTGAGATCAGAAGTATCTTTATTTCGAAAGCTGAGATCAGAAGTATCTTTAATTGAAAAAATTTAATTGTTGCTTATATAATGTGATATTAGCAGCAGAAAACCATCCAATTAATATATCATGTTTACTTGAAGTGTCTTACATGTATATGTATTGTGTTTTTTGCTAGTGACCTGTGGTTTGTGGTCTAGACATAATTTTGTTCTTTTTTTTAATTACTGTGCTGGGTATATTGAGACTTGATACTAACTATTTTTTACAACCCCTACCCCTCCACCCCTCTCTTCCCCAAATAATACAACTAAATTGGTTTGTTCTCAGGTAAGTGCACTTGTAACTTTCATGTAAAAATATCATTCACTGCAAAGATTAATGATAAACCTGCTGTCAATTTCCTTTGAAGATGTAAAATTTCATGAACTGGAAATGTATTGACACCATGTGAAATAGAATATAAATAAAACAAACATGATCTGATATCAAACATTGATTTACACACAGATGTCAAGTGGTAATATGCAATGATGTAACAACAATATAGTTATTGTTTGGTTTGTTTGTTTTGGGCACCGGAGGGAGGGGGGTAACTTTGTATATATAGGGAATATGGATGTGTGGGCCTGAATTGGTCCCTTTTTTACCTCTCCAAAATATATGAAAGGGTAGCTGTTTTCATTGAAAAATATATCATTGGGTAGTTGAAAATTATCTAAATATATCCATCCTCAATTCTCATCTTGAGCAGGTTAAGCCTATGTAAATTAATCACAGTGATTTTACAAACAAAGTGTTCCATTAACATCACTTGATCATTTTGGTAGTGAATCAGTAAATGGACTATTTTGTCAATGGGGATGTGCAGTAATGAAATATATGTATAGGTTTGATTGAAAAATTCAATATATGATTGGGTCCCGTTTTAAAAGTATCCTTAGTAACCCCAACCCCCCCCCCCCCCCCCACCCACTGGTTTTGTGTATTAGACCAAACGGGAGCCTGCAAAAATAAGGTTGCATTAAATGAGAGGCAGGTATACTTAAGAACATCTGCTAACTTGGGGAGAATTAAAGAAGACAGCTCACGACAGAGAGAAGTGGAAAACTCTAGTCTTTGCCCTATGTGTCCCCAGACATACCAAGGACTAGGTAGGTATACTTAAGAAATAAATTATTGCAAGCAGGCTCTAATCAAATTAGAACATGATCAGTCCTTATATTTGTAAATATTTAATACTGAGCAACAGCAAGGTATAAAATGAAGAAAACTATACGGTCTGACCATGTTTTTATTCTCACAGAGCCCGCTTGCAATAATCTATTTACATTCTGATATGTATAAATTTCAAAGCAACTCTAACAGGATGCTGTCAATGGCCATTTTGAATTTAAACTTAAATAAGATATATTACAAAACAGTTTGTAAAACAAATTAAACATTGAACTGACCTATAAATATAAATATCAGTGTTTTACTAAATAAACAGTCTTAGGCATAAAAATTAATAAAATCTGAACAAAACTTTGTTGTTCAAGTTTTAAATTTTTTTTCAGTTGAGCTTGTAATGATGTCCAAATTATGACTCAGTGATGTCACAGTGGGCTCTATGCCTAATAAGAACTTAATTTATTCTCAAAGCTTATAAATGATTCCATGTTAAAATTAGAAACTGTAATATACCAGGATTTACCATAACACAAATGATGGTAGTTAGTATAGTAATAGTATTGGATAAAAATTATACAAATTCCACCATGCTTTTAAAAAAAGAAAATGATTAAATCTGACACAAACTCAAGCAAAGGCATTAAGTCCATTTTCTTGTAGAATGATTCATCTGTTTGTTTGAAGTTTTTTCTCAGCTCTTTATCAATAGCAGCCTGTTCTCATTGGGGTGAGGTGGGAGTAACATGGGTGGGGTGAGGTGGGAGTAACATTGGATATTATTATTCATATTTAAATATTCGGGAAATGTTTCAGTTACTCTGGATATAATATAAGTTAATCCAACAACATGTTTTACCAAGACTAATTAATGAACTTAGGAGTCCTCTAATTAAGTTTCTTCCACGGTAAATATATAAACTGGAATCCACGAACAATTAGCACAGCTACGGTTAGCAGTTGCACAACTCATTCTTCTGGAATTATCATAAATCAAACATTGTAATTTTACATCAATTTCTGCTTTAAATAATTATCAACAGAGGAAATGCTTCAAAATAACTGTATCATTTTGCCAAATTATACAGGAGAGAATTGAGAACATGGAATTACCATCACTTACCAAGATGGAAAATAAATTGCTTAACATACAACATTGGCCATCCCTCAAATTAACAACCTGAATTTAAAACAATGACCAAAATATTACTTCTGCATTGTTAACCCTTAACCTTTGAATACTAAAATAAGCAGTTGACCCTTAACTTCTGATTACTGAAATAAGCAGTACATATGAAATCCATGACATTAAGTAACATGAATATCAATGGAACTACCCGTAATTTTGTCTCACCTTAATTTGAATGTTAGACAGAGGTAAACTGATTTCTGACCTTTCCAGCATTTTCAAGGTCATATCTTTCACAAATATGCAGGTAAAGATACTATTGTTTATCATAGTAGTTATGTTTCCAGTTTTGAAGGGAGATAACTCATTTACAATTAGTGTCAAAGGCCAGAAAATGAAGTAAACACTTTAGGTTAAAATAAAACACAAGACTAAACAAGAGAATATGTATGTCGTATTTAAATAGCACATTTTTAAAGGCCAATTCCACTGTATATCTAAAATGTTAGGGGGGTTGGGGTTGGAGGGGTGGGGTCAATGTGTCAAATTTACTAAATGAAGGATGTCTTCTTGCTTATGAGGGTTTCAGCATTTATTTGCAAATATCAGAGGTGAATGGCACTAACAATGCAAAATATTACTTCTGTGTTAAAATTATGGGACGTAACCTCCCAGTCCTTTACAGATATTTGTTAGAATGGTCCACTATATGATAAACAAATTGAGACATAGGTGAGCGACAGACCTGAAATCGAATCCCACGTTATGGGAGGCCATGCTAATGCTGCATACCAAATTTTTAGAGAATATAATGAGGAGTTGCTGAGAAAACTGTTACAAAAATTTTTTCCCTGCCTGCCTTCCTGCCTGACATTCACCATATTATAACCCAGGATTTCACTCCATGAAATCTGGTCAAAACTGCAGTATAAGTTCATGCAAAATAAAACCTTTAATATTGTTTGTTTGTTTGATGGTGTTTAACGCCACTTTCAGCAATTTTTCAGCTATATCATGGCGTCCAGTTTTTATTGGGGGAGGAAGCCGGAGTACCCGGAGAAAACCCCCGACCTGCGGTAGGAAAACTGGCAATCCTTGTCAATTAAGATTGGAGTCGAGTACACCCTGCCTGCAGTGAGAAAAACCTTTAATAAGAAACCTCCTAAACTGAAAGACCTCTTTTCTTTTATTAGTTAACCTACAACATTTCAACATGTTTGTAAACAGCAAAAATTCATTTATGGCCATTAGATTGTCCAAACTGATAAACACAGTCAAGGATGAAATCTTGTTATTTTGCAAAAGGCGTCAGCATTGTAATGCTAATCCATATCTATGTCATATCTACCATCATCTAGAAAATTTCTGAATATTATCAGATTCAATCATTAAAATGTCTACAACAGATCAATAAAAAAAACCAAATGTAGTTACAGGAACTATTGTAACATTGTGTAGTGTGACCTCACAATCAGACAATCCTAAACAGTGTATAAAAACAGCTGTTGGACTGACAATAACGTTATCCTTTCTCCCGCTCATCAGAATCAATACTGCTAATCAATCACCATATGGTATGGTAACTTCATTAAAATTGTTTGTATCAGGGATGGAAAATGAGTATTTGAGTTTTTAATACTGTTAATTAATTATATGGAATAACTATCTATTTAGCTTATTGATGACAGTGACACAGGAAGGAGTACACTAATCAATCTCTATTGACAGAGGCCTTTTAAAAGGAGTGCATCTATGTATAGTCTGATTGTAATGGTAGAAACCAGATAAATACACCTCACCATAAGTTAGACAACACCCTATTATTTTCCAGCGATTCATTTAAGATTTTATATATTTTAACATTTTTTAAAGAAATGACAATTTATTGAACATTAATGACAAATGAAACATACAAACAACATGTTTACAGTCACTTTACTTATTGTTTGATGACAAAATGTTCAAAGCAAAGATATAAAAAAACAGTGGAAATATAACTTTCATTTGTCAAAAAATAAGTTTGATGGCATACTTCAATTTCATGAACTTTAAGTAAACACATCATCACAGGTCAACGTTCAAGGAAAGAAAACTCACTTTGAAATGTATTAAATGCAAAAATACTCAAAATAAACAACGAAGTGTAGCATGTGGTAAATTCTGCCATTCATTTTGAATGGCAACATGTAGTTCTTGGACATTTTGACAAGCAGGTGCTCTATTATTGATTTTGCGGCCAATGATATCCCACGAATGTTCAATTGGATTCATATCGGGTGACATGGATGGCCATGGAAGATGCTCAATAGCTTCCCTTTCGATAACATCTTGTACAATTGCACCTCGGTGTTACCAAGTGCATGATTGTCAGAATGTTGCACAATAATAGCATTAATGATGTCATTTCGTTATTTATGCCCTGTCATTGTCCTATTAACCACATACAGATTCAGCTTACAGTCGTATGAAAAGACCGATCCCCACACTGTAACACCACCACTGGGAAATGCTGTAGTGCACAGGATATTGTTCTAGTTGTAAGCAGTGCCTCGTTGTCTAAAATGTGCATGCACCCATCAATATGATGAAGAAGGAATCTGCTTTCGTTGGTCCTGTGTACTTGTTGCCAGCTTTGAATATTCCAATGGTGGTGATATTGTGCCCACTCTAAACGTGCTTGGAGATGTCTCTGTGTCAACAGTGGAAGTTTCAACCTTCCATTGTTTAGCTGCCTGTTAACTGTTCGAATGGTGACTCTGGTTGCAATATTCCAATCGTCACGAAGATATCTTGCAGTGGTAAACGGTTGGCATTTGGCTACACATACGAGTGCTCTATCCTCCCTTTCAGATGTTTTTAGGGGTCGACCAGACCTAGGACGTTCCTGGATAGTTCCATAATCTCTATGATGTTTCAGTAGCCGGGATACAATACTAAAGTGAATGCCAAAGTGTTGTGCTATCTGACGCAAGCTCTGTCCACTATTACGCATTCCAACGATCTGCCACTTTTCAGCTTCACTTAGTTTCAGTCTAGGCATTGTAAAAATGTAAAGATGAAGTCGAAAAAGACCAGAAGATGAACACTAAATCGCTAAGGAAATCAAGGCTTTTAGGCGTTTTGCTATTTAAAGATTTACCTGAGGAGTTAATTAAAGTAACTCGAAAGATGGCTTTAGTACATAAATAACACCAAGTTAATATTCATTCAGATTTTTGAAATGATAAAAAAAAGTAGGTGTTTCTTAACTTATGGCGAGGTGTATATATATGTAAAGGCATCTACGTAAGGACTGACGATCTCAGCTAATTGTCATGATAAACACCAGATATATATACAGTGTAAAGGCCTCAGTGTCAAGTGGATTTTTCAGGAGAGCTGACCTCCGAACAGTTTGACACACCTCAATGTCAGATGGAGTGTCAGGAGACCTGACCTCTGTACAGTTTGACACACCTCAATATCAGATGGATTGTCAGGAGAGATGACCTCTGTACAGTGTGACACACCTCAATATCAGATGGAGTATCAGGAGACCTGACCTCTGTACAGTGTGACACACCTCAATATCAGATGGATTGTCAGGTGAGCTGACCTCTGTACAGTGTGACACACCTCAATATCAGATGGAGTGTGAGGTGAGCTGACCTCTGTACAGTGTGACACACCTCAATATCAGATGGATTGTCAGGTGAGCTGACCTCTGTACAGTGTGACACACCTCAATATCAGATGGAGTGTCAGGCGACCTGACCTCTGTACAGTTTGACACACCTCAATATCAGATGGATTGTCAGGAGAGATGACCTCTGTACAGTGTGACACACCTGAATATCAGATGGATTGTCAGGAGACCTGACCTCTGTACAGAATGACATTCATCAATGTCAGATGGATTGTCAGGGAGGCTGACCTCTGTACAGTGTGACACACCTCAATATCAGATAAAGTGTCAGGAGACCTGACCTCTGTACAGAATGACACACCTCAATGTCAGATGGAGTGTCAGGGAGGCTGACCTCTGTACAGTTTGACACCCCTCAATATCAGATGGATTGTCAGGAGACTAGACCTCTGTACAGTATGACACACCTCAATGTCAGATGGAGTGTCAGGAGACCTGACCTCTGTACAGTGTGACACACCTCAATATCAGATGGAGTGTCAGGAGACCTGACCTCTGTACAGTGTGACACACCTCAATATCAGATGTAGTGTCAGGAGACCTGACCTCTGTACAGTGTGACACACCTCAATATCAGATGGAGTGTCAGGAGACCTGACCTCTGTACAGTGTGACACACTTCAATATCAGATGGAGTGTCAGGAGACCTGACCTCTGTACAGTGTGACACACCTCAATATCAGATGGATTGTCAGGATAGATGACCTCTGTACAGTGTGAAACACCTCAATATCAGATGGAGTGTCAGGAGACCTGACCTCTGTACAGTGTGACACACCTCAATATCAGATGGAGTGTCAGGAGACCTGACCTCTGCACAATGTGACACACTTCAATATCAGATGGAGTGTCAGGAGACCTGACCTCTGTAAAATGTGACACACCTCAATGTCAGATGGATTGTCAGGAGAGCTGACCTCTGTACAGTGTGACACACTTCAATATCAGATGGATTGTCAGGAGATCTGACCTCTGCACAATGTTACACACCTCAATGTCAGATGGATTGACAGGAGAGCTTACCTCTGTACAGTGTGACACACTTCAATGTCAGATAGATTGTCAGGAGAGCTAACGGGCAAGTGATCAATTCTAGACAACTTACAATCTTAACCACTCAACCTCCGAGGCCCAAATTTTAATATGTGGTTTAATTTCAATGTAATAAATACATAACAGTTTTCTGTTTTTTTTATAATTACCTTAACTGCAGTTTTCTCTTTAATAGTACCCCACCATTGCTAAAGTCCTCCCTCTCCCACAGTAAACATGTAATACAGTTGAATACATCAACATTTATTCATGTTTTATCAATATTGTTGTAAAATCAAGATATCAAGGTCATTTTCAAATATTAAAAAATACTTGCTTTCCAAAAAAGGGAGGATGGGTTCAAATTCAACTATACTGAGCCAAATAAACAATGTTTTAGGTCGATTAGCATTAAATGGTTTACAGTTGTGTATTTCATTATATTACATATAAATTTCTGATTTGAGTAAACAATGACATGTTATATCTGCCCATTCATTAGGTCACTGCTATGTGGAGCCTCATGTTTCTTATTATAATGACTTCCCTTGTTTCAACTACAAACAAAAATGAGCTAAAACCAATAAACTGTCAACTTTCAGACTATAAACAGCAAATGGTCAACTTTCAGACCAAAACCAACATATGGTCAACTTTCAGACCAGAAACAAAAAATGGTCAACTTTCAGACCTGAAACAACAAATGGTCAACTTTCAGACCAAAACCAACATATTGTCAACTTTAGACCAAAACCAACATATGGTCAACTTTCAGACCAGAAACAACAAATGGTCAACTTTCAGACCAGAAACAACATATGGTCAACTTTCAGACCAAAACCACAAATGGTCAACTTTCAGACCAAAACCAACAAATGGTCAACTTTCAGACCAAAACCAACATATGGTCAACTTGAGACCAGAAACAACAAATGGTCAACTTTCAGACCAGAAACAACAAATGGTCAACTTTCAGACCAGAAACAACAAATGGTCAACTTTCAGACCAAAACCAACAAATGGTCAACTTTCAGACCAAAACCAACATATGGTCAACTTGAGACCAGAAACAACAAATGGTCAATGACAAAATGGTCAACTTTCAGCCAAAATTTGCAGAAAAATGTGTTTTCAAGATTTATTTTCATAATTACCAGTGATCAATTTGTTTTAATTTATAAATTAAATCTTAAACAAATATGCTTTTAATCTAGATAATATAAAAGTAGAAATTTAGCTTCCTTCAGAGAAAGGTATCGCAGACCAAAGTGTATGACAATATATTGCAATACAGGCCTGCTGTATAACAATACATATCGCGATGTATTGCAAGGAATTTTTCATATTTCTTCAGAGGTGTCCTCAATTTAAGTTGCTATGGTACTTTTTGGAAGATAGATATTACATGTATTACCATACTATTCTGGCATATAGTACATTTGGTGTGCAATTATACTGTACTTAAACATATTGAAAAGCAAAAAGCAAAGGTAATTTATGTTAATAAAGTAGCATTCAATGTTTTTTAGAATTTGGTTACAATTTATAGTCTTAGGAATATTCCTTAGCATACCAGTATTCGGAGACTGTACCGATATAGCCTATCCCCAATTATTTGACTCGCATTACATTGGTTTACCAGTAGGACCACCCAGCACTAGCTTCTTGGTGTCTGTCTTAGAAAAGTCTTAATACATGTATAACAATTATCACACTTGTTCAGTTCAGTCTATGACTTGTCTCCCCTCAAAGAGCCAGGATATCTTGTCATCTAACTTTCAGGTCACCCTCCAACAAAAGCAATAACTATATATTATCCTACTGACAGTATAAGGGTCATCAGTCTTCTTTTAGCAAACAGAACCCTTCAATTCCAGCATTTTAACTCATCTTTATTTTAACATTATTATTAAAGTACATACAAGCATAAGCACCCAGAAAAATAGTGGTTCAGTCGGTTAAAATAGAAGTAGTAGGTAAAGGGTTGTCAACCATTTACCATCAATGTTTAAATATAGATACGGATTTTCCATGTGCTTTTATTTGTCACTTACCAAACTAAACAAGATCGTAACGGTTGCTGTTTTATATTGAAAGTTTAAAAAAAAAAGATTTATGTTGAACTTTTCACAATTTAAAGAGTATATGTAATGAAATTCTATCTTTCAATTTACAAAAATCTGGTATGGTTTTCTGTGCCAGCAATTAAAAAGTGGTACCGTCGGAACCGTACATCCTTACAGCTTGCTACGCCTATGCAAGACCATTAAAGAAAGGACTTTTTGATACCATAGTAGGCTTTAGCAAAATGTGACATTTTAGACCACATAAGACTTTTCCCGTACATTTCTGACATATAAAATTAAGCAAAGAGTTTCAGGGGCAAAACTTACTGCATATTTTCAACAACCTGGTAAGACTCCGAAATCAGTACCTATAATCTTTAAGGTTACTTACCCTCAACAATTTCTCCATTGGGAAAGACTATCACGACTTTCCCAGACTTTGACATAAAAAGTCGAGGTCGGTCTGGTGCTGGTTTCAGTTTTGTTAAATCCATACTGGAGTCCGTTTGACAGCGCCTATACTGGTTCCCATGTTGTATGATTGATAGATTTCGACCCGGGGGACCAGGCTGAATCCCAATCTCACTGGTCCCAAGTTCTGTCTGCTTAAAATCCAGTGTCATAAGAAAAGGATTCAAAAGGTCAACAGTTATGATTTCACATCAACACCAGTAAGGTAACTAACGAGTAAGATCCACATTAACAACTTATATATAACATTACAAACAATTTGGCACCAGAAACCAACACTTGTCATTTGTGACAGAGAATCATATAGCTTGCCAGCTTCTTTCAAAATTAAATTGTCCAAGATGTTACTTTCCGATAAACACAGAATCTATTCCACGACATGAAGCCACCAAATTTGTCTTCATTGCCTCAATATGAAATTATCAGTTCCAATATTGTACCTGATAAATATACTCCACAGCTTGTAATGATAAATCATATGGTTTTCGTACATACCATCCAATCATTCAATTTTACACGACACAGAAACGAGAATCATCTTTAAGTCGACAACATGCCATTAGAGGAAGGATTCCTTGAGATCAATGAATTTACTGATATTGGAAGACTAGCTTCTAACTTCTGCCTTCAAATTGAAAAATAATCCACAGTCTTTAATAGTTTTTAATATGTTATGGTTCAAAATTAATCAACAAGATGGAATCCCTTTGTAGATTAAGAAAATATTCATCTATAGTAAGACCACACAGATTAGAAAATCATCACTTCTGTAACGATAATTTTTTTTTTCAGATACAATTTTCAATGCTGGCAGTATTATTGTACACTTCATTAGAATTTTGTTTTGTTCCTACACATTAAGAATAGTCCTATCAGACACTGTATTAAACAACACTTATATACACTTGTCAGCGATACTTTACTTAGAATAAACAAATTCTATAGAGGTGTATTTAGCATTCATCACAAAAACTTTGATAATCAGAAAAATATGTTTCAGTGAATTTCAATATTAGTTGTATTATCACTTACAATCTAACCACTTCAGTCTGTATCGTTTTGATATTTTAGTTTTTAACTTAGTTATGTATTTCCTTCACACTAGCTACAATTTGACAGCCTCAACTAATTTTTCCCAAAGGATTTTATTAATAGAATGTTTTTATAATTAAAAAGATCATTTGCAAGAGAAAATACACATGATTTCCACATGTTAAACAACGCTCAAAGAAATCTTTTGAAATATACATTTAATTAGCTAACATTTCTCAATATCTGAAATTGACGCTGATGTTTATTACGCTATACATGTCTATTGAAAGTCATTAAGATGCATAACTGATAAGTTTCCAAATGAGAAATTTCTAATATATAATAACAACTTTTTATAAAAATGTTCCTCTTTACAAAAATGTACCATAGAGAAGTGTTTATTGTTCATTAATTTCATGGTATTGTTCAAATTGAGTGAATGCTATACAACTTATCATGTCAATTTATTTTCAATTTTTAAAAAGTTATTGAAAATTTTTGAATGATTTATGCATTAGTAATTTCACTTTCAGAACCGAATATATATTTAATTGGAAATTGACAACTTCTATATGTGAGTTAAAGGGAGGTTATTCACTTGCAATTAAAAGCATTATGCAATATACACTAGAGGATTTTTGACCTTTTTTAAAATTAAAAGTAAAAAAGTTGGGATTTAAAAAGTTAATAAACTCCATTTAGAAATGTATGCTGACTTTAAAAGACTGCTTCGAAATACCTAAATTCATGCCCTGTTAATTAACTAAAACTAGATTTTTTAAGGATTGTTTCAAGTCAGTATTATAGATCATTTAATGTCCAAATACTTGTTCTGGTTTTTCATTAATTGTTGATTTGTCATTCTGTCCTATTAATTGAGGGATTTCATGAGGTTTTGTCTCCATTTTATCTTTTCACACATTTGTAATACTCTTTACAAGAAAATTTTATAGGAAAAATAGCTTTTGCATGGGAAAGAAGTTATATAAATTTAAAAAAATAATAATTAAAGATTGGGGTGCATAATTGGGGTACAAGAAAAGTCCCAAACAAAAGAATGTTGTCTTGTACTTTTAAATTTATGATACAAGATAATAGGTCTAATAATTTTAACGGATTCCCTGCACCCCTAAATATTTGTGATACTAGTCTAAGACAGATTAACTGCCACCTAAATGTTTGTGATTCTAGTCCATGACAGATTCCCTGCCCTCTAAATGTTTGTGATTCTAGTCCAAGACAGATTCCCTGCCCCTAAATGTTTGTGATTCCAGTCCAAGACAGGTTCCCTGCCCCCTAAATGTTTGTGATTCTAGTCCAAGACAGATTCCCTGCCCCTAAATGTTTGTGATTCCAGTCCAAGACAGTTCCTCAAGCACTTACATTATGTTTTGTGAACTCAGAATAAAAGGAGTGGATGGGGGTGGGAGTAAAAAGACAGTTAGGGGTTGGGTAAAAGAGTAGGTGTTGGAGGTGGGGGGTTAAACAGTATTCTCCCCTTACCTTGAAAATTAAAATAAAACTGTATTTTTTTTTATCAATTTGACCCAGAATTTTGTGACAGTTCTTTTTAATGGCCTGTAATTCCCAGTCTTATTATAGGATTGTCTTTATTTATGGCAAAAGGAAAGAAATAAATACTAGAAACTTATTAAGGGTATTATACCAATTTCTTGACATAATTTTCTTTGACTGCAAGGTCTATAATTACAGCCTATTGTTAGGTTCTGCCTCAGGAGATACTTCCAATGTATTGTCAGAAATAGAATATTTAACCAAGCAAAGAATTCAATATATTGGGGTCCCCCAGGGTTAATTAACTATCAGTAAAGTTAACATACTTTGACACACATGGTCAATACAACAATATTTAATATTTAATTAACAATTTGTATGAAATTAATTTGTTCAGTCTGTTATAACCTGTTCATTTAGAATAAAAATTAGCTTTCAAGATTTAGATGGTTGCAGGGATGTTACGGAGAAGGGAGGTAATGGGAGGGATGAAGCAGAAATTGTAAGACCTAAATTTGATTAGAACAGGGACCAACCATTTTCTTCTCTGAAAAGTAGGAGGGGGCATTTTGGTGGCATGGAGGGGGTGGAGGGAAAGGAGGAAAGTGGCATTTCAAATACAGATTACTAGGATTATAGATGATTATATGGATTATAGAGGCTATTTTTTTTTCCAAAAGAAGGGGGGGATTTTTTTAAAGCCATTTTAGGAAATTTTAATTTTTTTAATACATAGGTCACACTGTATATTGGTCACAGTTGTACGATGATAGAGTTTGGATAAATGTTAACATCAAAATATGTTATGTAACTAGAAAACTTTACAATGAGGTATTAAAGTCAAATAAAATAGTACATCCCTGTAAATAGGATTCCTTTACAGATCCTTGTTAAAAAACAGCTGTTATTTATTTACAGAAAAATGAAAACTCCTCCTTAATTATCTTTTACTTTTTTTCTGTGAGAACAGGGATCCTACATTCTATGAATAACCTATTTTTTCAGAAAAAACATAAAAAATATTAAATAAGCACAAATATTAATAAATATTTTACTTCTGATGTTCAAACTCAGTTACTGAGAAATAAATAACTGACCTGACAACACACTAGATCAATGGAAAGAATTCACCAATAATATTGGAAATAATATAAGTAATGATTTACACTGACAATAAAATACCACACAAACTAGGCTAATTTGTCACATAAAAATTTAACAGATAACAGCAATTTTGTAAAAACCCGAAATTAAAAAAAATTGTTGAATTTGAAATACAACTAATATGTGCTATTGGAACTTTGACTCATTACCCTATTTGAACTTTTGTTGACCTCATGACCCTATTTGAACTATTCTTAACCTCATGACCTTTATGATTTTATATATATGAAAATGCAATTTTTAAAGATAAAGTTTAATTTTAATTTAAGTTCATTCAGGAGTTAAAAAAACATTATTGTATAAATATAAATAAAATAATTAAAAGGCAAATGATGAAACTGAATTACATATTTATATCCATGCTTATCATAACAATAATTTATATTTCAATAAATGTTAAAAATCTTTACCTCTGCAGCATGTTGGTTTGAATAAAATGGACTCACATCTGACATCTGATTGTCTGACCCCTAACCTTTAATGATAGGTGCTCCAAATTTCATATAACTTTAATTACAGGTAAAACATTAATTACTATCATTATCCAAGACAAACAAGTAATTCTCCCTTTGATGAAGATGTTCGAACATAACTTGTTTGAGCGTGTCAAGATGTCACGATGGATATACAATTGAAAATCAGGACACAAGGAGACAGTGGCTCTGACCCACTTGTCTTATCATTAAACCATTTTTATGATAAGTCTTAACGGAAAATTTATAACGTTTAAATATAAAATGATATTTTTGGTCCAATAGGAAAAACATATCTATGTAGCCCTTAATAAGATTTTTCTACACTTCCTATGGCTATATGTACTGTCTCTTAGGCCCATACCTGTTTAAATGTTTAAATTGCATTTCAGATTAACACCCACATTTAAAATTGGATGTGAAAATTTATATTGCAAAGATTTTAAAAAAATGCCCCTTCCCCCAAACTTACTTACGAAACCCTGTGATGATATTCCCATAGTATGAATATATCCAGAGGAATTTTCACTTACGTTATTAGCACACAGTTACATTAATGACAAATCTTCACAATATTACACAGATCCTGCATTCTCCAAACTCCCATTATTGTAATTAATAAATTCCATCTTTCATGTGTATTGGACACGATTAATATTCATAGAGAATTTGTAACTTTTCCTAGAGAAAAGCATTTTATGTATGAAAATAAAAAAATAATAAATTTTTAGTGTTATGCGATCATAAATTTATCTACTGGGATACATTAATGACGAATTTCAATTTATTTACACCATTAAGGATATAATATAAGTTTACTTTAGCTTTTAATTCTAAAAATAAACATTCCTCCAAGAGTCTACACAGAACTATCAAGCCAGGGAGCAATTATTTATGTAAGAATTAAAAATAAAAAGATTTCTCCAATTCTCTCTTGTTACTGTCAAACTATAAAACATAACAAAACAAACTATTCAGATAAAATATAAGCAATCCTTCACAACTGATGAAATTAACATGTGGGGGATAGGGGGATCCATGAGATGGGATTGATTGACAGAAAAAGTGTTTAGAAATTACAAAAGATGAAAATACAATTTGTATAAAATGTATGATGTGGAGTGGGATCCATGAGATGGGATTGATGGAAAGGGGGATTCATGAGATGGGATTGTCAAAAAATGTCTTACAAGATTACAACAGATGAAAATACTATTTTTCTGAAATGTATGATGGGAGGGGGATGCATGAGATGGGATTGATAGGGAGGGGGCTCCATGAGATGGGATTGATGGGGAGGCGATCCATGAGATGGGATTGATAGGGAGGGGGCTCCATGAGATGGAATTGATAGGTAGGGGATCCATGAGATGGGATTGATGGGGAGAGGGATCAATGAGATGGGATTAATGGGGAGGGGGATCCATGAGATGGGATTGATGGGGAGAGGGATCCATAAGATGGGATTAATTGGGGAGGGGATCCATGAGATGGGATTGATGGGGAGGGGATCCATGAGATGGGATTGATGGGGAGAGGGATCCATGAGATGGGATTGATGGGGAGGGGGATCCATGAGATGGGATTGATGGGGAGGGGATCCATGAGATGGGATTGATGGGGAGAGGGATCCATGAGATGGGATTGATGGGGAGAGGGATCCATGAGATGGGATTAAAGGGGAGGGGGATCCATGAGATGGGATTGATGGGGAGAGAGATCCATGAGATGGGATTAATGGGGGAGGGGATCCATGAGATGGGATTGATGGGGATGGGACCCATGAGATGGGAAGGGGGATCCATGAGATGGGATTGATGGGGAGGGGGATCCATGAGATGGGATTGATGGGGAGGGGGATCCATAAGATGGGATTGATGATGAGGGGGATCCATGAGATGGGATTAATGGGGAGGGGGATCCATGAGATTGTATTGATGGGGAGGGGGATCCATGAGATGGGATTGATGGGGAGGGGGATCCATGAGATGGGATTGATGGGGAGGGGGATCCATGAGATGGGATTGATAGAAAATGTGTAGAGATTAAAACAGATAAAAATACCATTTTCTTATATGTATGAAGGTGGAAGGTGGGATGTTTTTGTCTCAGAATCCCTCTTTTTACATTAAACAACAAAAATTAGTTTAACAAAAGGCGATGTGGGTACAACATTGATAAGAAATTTTTAAATAAGCAAAATTTAATTTCTTATAGGAACAATGATAGATTTAGCAGTTTCAATATAGATTGCAATTGGATGTTTAGACTCCTCTGTACAGATTAAAGAGGGGAATTTTATCTTTTAAGCTAAAAAAAAAAAAATATATCCCCATCCTGACCTCCCCCTCCAAAAAAACCAACGGTTGGTCGTTATAAGAAGACAATATATGCATCCTCCATACCCAAACACTTATACATGATTACATGTGGTATAGACCCCCACACTCCCAACCCACAAAAAACCCAGTTTGTCCTTAAGAAAACAATATACACATCCTCGATACACAAACACTTGTACCAATGACATGTGGTATAGCCCCTCCCCCCACCAGACAAAAAAAACCCAAAAGTTTTTCCTTAAGAAAACAATATATACATCCTCGATACACAAACACTTTCCCAATGACATGTGGTATAATCACCACCTCCCCCCAAATCACACAAAAAACCCCCAAAGGCCCCAATATATATATCCTTCAAACACTATATACATGAATACAAGTGGTATATGTCAGATGTAAATCCATGGTAAGTAAACTATCCATAGTATGTATGACACTCAAAACACTGTCACTGTTACTTATTATACAGAGTGGTCTATCCAACATTAAATAAAATAAACTTTAAAATCCTAAAAAGAAATATGACAATGGAGTGATATTGACTCTGGGACCGACAGGTTTTATTGATGTGATAAAGAGACCCTGACTCCTACCAATATAACACTTCATATATCATATTTTATTTTTATAGCTGATCAGAAGTTGTTAGTTCTGTTAAATAAACATCCACTCTCTGTTTTACTGACTTCAAGTAAGATATGAACTTGTAGTGTTTGGGATGTTTGGTATACTGGCTTATGACTGACATTTCTCAAGTTTAAATCCATATATTACAAGCTTAAAGCCTATAATATATATCTAAAAGGTAATCAACTGTGCACAGTGAATAATGAAAATAAGATCATGAGTGTCACAGAATGGATCAGATTAAACAAGTGTGAAGAACACCCTAGAAATACTCTAAAATCTTGTTTTCGGCCAAGGGGATAAGCCCCTGGGTCCTCCCACCAGGGCTTTGCCCTAGACCAACTGGTCCCCCAACCCTTTGCCAAAATTATCAGGATTACTACCAAAAATATGTTGGCAAGTATGTTTAATATGTTTCAAATACTTAGAGGAATATTGTTTGGAATGTACTTGTGTCAATATTTAGGCCTTACATTGTTATGTCACATCCAGCCAATGTACTTTGTCAATATTTAGGCTTTACATTGTGATGTCACATCAAGCCAATGTACTTGTGTCAATATTTAGGCTTTACATTGTTATGTCACATCCAGCCAATGTACTTGTGTCAATATTTAGGCCTTACATTGTTATGTCACATCAAGCCAATGTACTTGTGTCAATATTTAGGCTTTACATTGTGATGTCACATCAAGCCAATGTACTTGTGTCAATATTTAGGCTTTACATTGTGATGTCACATCCAGCCAATGTACTTGTGTCAATATTTAGGCCTTACATTGTGATGTCACATCAAGCCAATGTACTTGTGTCGATATTTAGGCCTTACATTGTTATGTCACATCCAGCCAATGTACTTGTGTCAATATTTAGGCCTTACATTGTGATGTCACATCAAGCCAATGTACTTGTGTCAATATTTAGGCCTTACATTGTTATGTCACATCCAGCCAATGTACTTGTGTCAATATTTAGGCCTTACATTGTGATGTCACATCCAGCCAATGTACTTGTGTCGATATTTAGGCCTTACAATTGTTATGTCACATCAAGCCAATGTACTTGTGTCAATATTTAGGCTTTACATTGTTATGTCACATCCAGCCAATGTACTTGTGTCAATATTTAGGCCTTACATTGTGATGTCACATCAAGCCAATGTACTTGTGTCAATATTTAGGCTTTACATTGTGATGTCACATCCAGCCAATGTACTTGTGTCGATATTTAGGCCTTACATTGTTATGTCACATCCACCCAATGTACTTGTGTCAATATTTAGGCTTTACATTGTTATGTCACATCCAGCCAGTGTACTTGTGTCAATATTTAGGCCTTACATTGTTATGTCACACCCAGCCAGTGTACTTGTGTCAATATTTAGGCCGCCTTACATTGTTATGTCACATCTAGCCAGTGTACTTGTGTCAATACTTAGGCCTTACATTGTTTTGTCACATCCAGCCAATGTATAGGACTAATTTCATATGTAATTTAACGGAATTTATTTCACTGCAATATTTCAATAATTTAATAAAAACCAATATGACTTTAATAAGGAACAGCACAATGTTTCTGTATATGTAAATACACAATGCAGTTATTTACTTAAGTGATGTATAGGAGAAAAAAAGAAACTAATGACCTCTGAAAAAACTGTGACAAGGTCATCACAACATAGAACAGATGATACATTGTTCTTAATCTGACCTTGTGTCAAACAATGGGTAATTATAAATAAAAAACAAGGAGACTCACAGTTTCTACTGAATTATATATACAGCAATTATTACAACTGAATCCCCAAGGAATATCAACCCATTTAAAAAATTGTCTACTCAGGGACATCCAGTCAACACATAATTATCTTACTTGAGTTATTACATTATTCTAAAAAAATGTTTTAAAGAAAAAAATTACGATTGTAGAGTTATCACATTATCACGGATATAATTGCAGAGTTCAAAGTAAAATGGGTAACAACCTGACATAGTATCACAAATACTGGCAGAATACCTATAGACAATAGTTGTCATAAGTTTACCAAACATAGAATCATAGATACACATGCAGAATACCTAGACAATAGATGTCATAACTTTACCTAACATAGAATCACAGATATACCTGCAGAATACCTAGACAATAGTTGTCAAAACTTTACATAACATAGAATCATAGATATACCTGCAGAATACTTAGACAATAGATGTCATAACTTTACATAACATAGAATCATAGATATACCTGCAGAATACCTAGATATAGTTGTCATAACTTTACATAACATAGATATACCTGCAGAATACCTAGACAATAGTTGTCATAACTTTACCTAACATAGAATCATAGATATACTGGCAGAATACCTAGACAATAGTTGTCATAACTTTACCTAACATAGAATCACAGATATTCCTGAAGAATACCTAGACAATAGTTGTCATAACTTTACCTTACATAGAATCACAGATATACCTGCAGAATATCTAGACAATAGATGTCATAAGTTTACCTTACACAGAATAATAGATATACCTGCAGAATACCTAGACAATAGTTGTCATAACTTTACCTAACATAGAATCATAGATATACTGGCAGAATACCTAGACAATAGTTGTCATAACTTTACCTAACATAGAATCACAGATATACCTGCAGAATACCTAGACAATAGTTGTCATAACTTTACCTAACATAGAATCACAGATATACTGGCAGAATACCTAGACAATATTTGTCATCATAACTTTACCTAACATAGAATCACAGATAAACCTGCAGAATACCTAGACAATAGTTGTCATAACTTTACCTAACATAGAATCACAGATATACTTGCAGAATATCTAGACAATAGTTGTCATAACTTTACCTAACATAGAATCATAGATATACTTGCAGAATACCTAGACAATAGTTGTCATAACTTTACCTAACATAGAATCATATATATACTGGCAGAATACCTAAACAATAGATGTCAAAACTTTACCTTTCATAGAATCACAGATATACTTGCAGAATACCTAGACAATAGGTGTCATAACTTAAGGTACCTTACATAGAAACATAGATATATCTGCAGAATACACAGACAATAGTTGTCATAACTTTATGTTACATAGAATCATATATATACTGGCAGAATACCTAAACAATAGATGTCAAAACTTTACCTTTCATAGAATCACAGATATACCTGCAGAATACCTATACAAAAGTTGACATAGCTTAATGTGACACAGAAGTCTCAAACTGTGGTCATATTAATTTAACTGTAATGTGTCCAAGATAATTCTCTTATGAGTGTAACTGTAGTAAAATATGTCCACAATGTTTCTACAGTAAGTGTAACTGTGAGATGTCAGAAACATGCTCCACTAATTACCTCAAATTAACCTAATCAGAGTTAATTGGTCATCAAGGCCTTAATAATTGAATAACTATCAACATCTCTATTACTTTGGTGAGTACAAAACCAGCCTTTGTACAAGCATAATGGTGGAGTGTTGGAATTTAGTTTAACCCCAAAAATAAATATATGTATGGGCTGAAATAAACCAGTCATAATATGCCCTGATTACAGGAACATAACAGATGATAAATGGCTAGAAAAATCTCTAAAGTCCTAACTGGATCCTCTCACTAACCAGACCAAACTGGATCCCTGTACTAACCAGACCAAACTGGATCCCTGTACTAACCAGAGACCAAACTGGATCCTACAAACTGGATTCTAATTCTTACCAGAGCAATTCTCTGTACTAACAAAAATCCTAACTAATTTTCAATACAGACAAACCAATTTTCAGAGAATCATACAGCATTACCGGTACTCTAGTGTTTTTCTTTTATCTGTTCAAAAGCTGACTAATGTAAATAATAAGTTCAAATACTACCAGGACAATTTTTATTTTCATGATACCTGTACAGTAAAACATATTGAGTTCCTTAAGAAGACAAATAATTATGCTTCAGAAATTTACCATTAGGCAAACATGTTAAGTTACTGATAGATATCTGTACACATTTTTTATAATTAGTAAAGATTACATTTTGATTTTACCTTCTTTTCTCATATCTCGCTTTTTTCTAAAGAGGAAGCAATCATCCTGTCTTTTGTCTCCAGACATGTTCATGAAACCTCTACAGAAATGTGTAGCCATATTTTATGAATACTTTTTATATTCTATTCAAATATCTTTTGATAAAGTCAGGCTCACTCCAGGCTAGTTATAGACAGATTCTATAGGCTTGATTGATATTCTTTGTTTAGTTTGTTACTTTACAGACACTCATCTAAAAATTCCTCCTTCGTTGACAGAGTTTAATGATTTCTCCCCTGCAGGGAGAAACTGGGACATTATTCAGCCATTCCTGATGTTTGTATTTCGTATAATGTCACAAATATATAGAGTCCATCTTCTCATACAACGGGTAGCTATTAATACATTCAACTTATTTTCTGACGATAGTCAAAACCTATCATTGTCAATTGGCTGCATTCCAATGACTGTCTATGTAGAGAGGTTCATATGGCATGTAGTTTCTGTTATTTTGTTTAAAAGGGCCAATCTCAGCATATTTTAAGCTACAATATCCCTTCCAGTTTCTACAAATCAAAGTCTACGAAACTGTCAAACTTAAGAACTAACAACCAAACTATAGAAACTATACAGTAATGGCCCTGACGGCATTTCAAAAGAAATGGTGGGTAACAATGTTTTATGGCATGCAGAACCACCGGCTTTCATTACGGCAGTGTGTGTGTTGGTGTGTTGATGAAATAATTGGGTATCATACACTAGTCAGTAATAGGTGTATACAATGATCATTGCAGAACAATCACTATCAAAAATTAGGAACACTATCTTCATATTTTCAAATGAGATAGATAGAATATTTTTCAACAAGGAAATGTTATCTATAGTAAAAAATATTAAATGCACGGACAAGTCGTTTCTTCTGGTAACCTTTGTTTATAAGTCTATACTGCAGATATTGGTGATGTTTGCAAAAATCAGTATACTGTTACTCACTGCCATCTCTTGCAAACATGATCAATATTTACAATTTTGAAATTAAAATCGTCTCATTTGTAGTAAATTCTTGTGCTGAGATTACAATTGGTGTTATATTCATGGCGTAAGTCTAAACTGATGTAGATGAAGCCATTTCTATAATTTCTTGAATTTCCACTGCTGAAGAATATATTAACGGAAGCCACTCGGCAAATTGAGGGTTGTTTACAGGACTTCATCAATATATCTATACATGAAATTAATGTCAGATCTTTGTCTTTAATAAGACAGTGAAGAAAGAATACAGAAACAATTCAACAAGGAGTGGGGCACAGTTTATACCCATTGCAATTCCGATTAACTGCTGCAAAACACATCCTCCAAAAGTTACAAATATGTTGTCAATCAGAAAATCTAGTATACTATAAACCTAGCTATTCCTTGCTGAAGCATAATTTGTCTTTTAGTTCTTCAGTAGAAAAATACTTTTTGTTATAACCTAAAACTACATACTTTTAGGCATATGTGGAAACAAAGGATTTATGTATGATTTCTTTAAAACAGGATTTTAGTTTATTTTGGGGTGTAAAGAATCAAAGGTTCTAACAGCTGAAATTTTAGATATTGATCTTGATTTTAAATTATTCTTTAGAATTTCTAAGAATCCACATATAATTATTGATATTCAATCAACTAAGTCAACTCTACAACTCGGTAAAAAACCATACCCTAAATTTCACGGTCGTTGTTGACCTTGAAATTTAAATTAAAATGTTAATAACCTTGAACCTTAAATTTTTTAATGTCAATTCTCGACCTTGAACCTCAAATTTCAAATCTCAACCCTAAACCTAAAAATGCAATTCTCAATGGTTGACCTTGAACCCTACTTATAAGTCAGCTGATATTAAATATGGACCTCAATTAAAAAGCCACCATGTTTTTATTAACCCATGGAAAGGAACTACAGACAATTATCTTGCATGCTCTTACAAATACATAAGCTCCATATGGGATCTGGACATACTAATAAATGTTACAAAGCTTCAACAGAGATGTTTTATAAGTCTATATGTGACAGGTGTGACTTATGGCTGTTCCAAAGTACTCCCACTGGAACATACATTATTCTGGTAAACACACATATCACAGTTCATTTTATAGATGTTCTTTATGACAGTACATTCATTCTATAAGCATGTATATGTGTTCAATGGAACAGCACATACAGTGACAAATTCACGGTCACCATCTTAGGGACTAGGTAATCATTGTTTAATTGGCTTGTGGTAAACCAATGATAAACATAAAGAGACTCATTTAAAAATTCAAAGCATTCTTTTGAAGTTTCATTGATGTATGACATCGTTGACTGAAGCACCTTTTCTATGAAGTCTGATATAGTAACACTTACATATTATGAAAATGTGCCCATGTCATTGAACACTTTAATTTGTCAAAAATAGTTCAAAAGAATGCATTAGATTCTTCTAATTAAATTTTATATCAATAAATGGGGAAATTCATGACAAAATTTAGGTATACGTCCATTTTTGTGCTGATATATTACTATGCTATTGATGTTGCTATGGTGCTCTGACTTTGATGTTTCATTGAGAAATTGAAAGGTCACTTCTTATGACCATGTGAAAGAATTCAACCAATGAAAATAATGGATTTCAATGAAATGCAAAGATAATGTATATTATTTCCTAAATAAAGCGAATTACTGATGATACATTATAAGCCGTGGGATTCTCATTTGAAGATTTGAGGAAAGAAGCTAACAACCACAAAGATTGATACTATTAACTGTTCCTCAGTGCAACAATACGTAATATAGTATCCTCCGGAACACCATGAAAAATCAAACGCAAAAAGTTAAACTAAATACAACATCTAATCACAATAGCTACATGTAAAGATAATAGGGTCAGGGTCAAAGTTTGTCTAAAAATAACACAAATCTTTCTTGGATTTACACTTTTGTGTGTACTGCAAGCTCCACGTAATAATCCTTAACTATACCATGATATAGAATTATTATAATAATACTTACCTTTACTGACTAGGTTGCCAATTATCCCAAAATAACTTACCTAAAAGAAGAAAATACATAGTTTAACAGTGTGTAAATCTATATGTGTGAAATAAAGCATATATTTATCACCTCCCTTAGCAACATCTTACCCTATGTAACCTTTCTTATAGAGACCACCTGTCTTAGCAACACCTTGTCCTAATGTAGCCTGCTCATATCAGCCTAGCAACACCTTGTCCTAATGTAGCTGCCCATATCAGCCTGCCAACACCTTGTCCTAATGTAGCCTGCTCATATCAGCCTAGCAACACCTTGTCCTAATGTAGCTGCCCATATCAGCCTGCCAACACCTTGTCCTAATGTAGCCTGCTCATATCAGCCTGGCAACACATTCTCCTAATGTAGCTTCAGAAACAACTTGCCCTGTCTAACCTTGCTTACACATCAACTTGTCCTTATATACCCTGTCCTATATCAACCACCTCTCTTCAGAAACAACTTGCCCTGTCTAACCTTGCTTACACATCAACTTGTCCTTATATACCCTGTCCTATATCAACCACCTCTCTTCAGGAACAACTTGCCCTGTCTAACCTTCCTTACACATCAACCTGTCCTTATATACCCTGTCCTATATCAACCACCTCTCTTCAGGAACAACTTGCCCTGTCTAACCTTCCTTACACATCAACTTGTCCTTATATACCCTGTCCTATATCAACCACCTCTCTTCAAGAACAACTTGCCCTGTCTAACCTTCCTTACACATCAACTTGTCTTTATATACCCTGTCCTATATCAACCACCTCTGTTCAGGAACAACTTGCCCTGTTTAACCTTCCTTACACATCAACATGATCTCATATACCCTGTACTATATCAACCACCTCTCTTCAGGAACAACTTGCCCTGTCTAACCTTCCTTACACATCAACTTGTCCTTATATACCCTGTACTATATCAACCACCTCTCTTCAGGAACAACTTGCCCTGTCTAACCTTCCTTACACATCAACTTGTCTTTATATACCCTGTACTATATCAACCACCTCTCTTCAGGAACAACTTGCCCTGTCTAACCTTCCTTACACATCAACTTGTCCTTATATACCCTGTCCTATATCAACCACCTCTGTTCAGGAACAACTTGCCCTGTCTAACCTTCCTTACACATCAACTTGTCTTTATATACCCTGTACTATATCAACCACCTCTCTTCAGGAACAACTTGCCCTGTCTAACCTTCCTTACACATCAGCTTGTCCTTATATACCCTGTCCTATATAACCACCTCTCTTCAGGAACAACTTGCTCTGTCTAACCTTCCTTACACATCAGCTTGTCCTTATATACCTTGTCCTATATCAACCACCTCTCTTCAGGAACAACTTGCCCTGTCTAACCTTCCTTACACATCAACTTGTCCTTATATACCCTGTCCTATATCAACACCTCTCTTCAGGAACAACTTGCCCTGTCTAACCTTCCTTACACATCAACTTGTCTTTATATACCCTGTCCTATATCAACCACCTCTGTTCAGGAACAACTTGCCCTGTCTAACCTTCCTTACACATCAGCTTGTCCTTATATACCTTGTCCTATATCAACCACCTCTCTTCAGGAACAACTTGCTCTGTCTAACCTTCCTTACACATCAACTTGTCCTTATATACCTTGTCCTATATCAACCACCTCTCTTCAGGAACAACTTGCCCTGTCTAACCTTCCTTACACATCAGCTTGTCCTTATATACCCTGTCCTATATCAACCACCTCTCTTCAGGAACAACTTGCCCTGTCTAACCTTCCTTACACATCAGCTTGTCCTTATATACCCTGTCCTATATCAACCACCTCTCTTCAAGAACAACTTGCCCTGTCTAACCTTCCTTACACATCAACTTGTCTTTATATACCCTGTCCTATATCAACCACCTCTGTTCAGGAACAACTTGCCCTGTCTAACCTTCCTTACACATCAACTTGTCTTTATATACCCTGTCCTATATCAACCACCTCTGTTCAGGAACAACTTGCCATGTTTAACCTTCCTTACACATCAACATGATCTCATATACCCTGTCCTATATCAACCACCTCTCTTCAGGAACAACTTGCTCTGTCTAACCTTCCTTACACATCAGCTTGTCCTTATATACCCTGTCCTATATCAACCACCTCTCTTCAGGAACAACTTGCCCTGTCTAACCTTCCTTACACATCAGCTTGTCCTTATATACCCTGTCCTATATCAACCACCTCTCTTCAGGAACAACTTGCCCTGTCTAACCTTCCTTACACATCAGCTTGTCCTTATATACCCTGTCCTATATCAACCACCTCTCTTCAAGAACAACTTGCCCTGTCTAACCTTCCTTACACATCAACTTGTCTTTATATACCCTGTCCTATATCAACCACCTCTGTTCAGGAACAACTTGCCCTGTCTAACCTTCCTTACACATCAACTTGTCTTTATATACCCTGTCCTATATCAACCACCTCTGTTCAGGAACAACTTGCCCTGTTTAACCTTCCTTACACATCAACATGATCTCATATACCCTGTCCTATATCAACCACCTCTCTTCAGGAACAACTTGCCCTGTCTAACCTTCCTTACACATCAACCTGTCCTTATATACCCTGTCCTATATCAACACCTCTCTTCAGGAACAACTTGCCCTGTCTAACCTTCCTTACACATCAACTTGTCTTTATATACCCTGTCCTATATCAACCACCTCTCTTCAGGAACAACTTGCCCTGTCTAACCTTCCTTACACATCAGCTTGTCCTTATATACCCTGTCCTATATCAACCACCTCTCTTCAGGAACAACTTGCCCTGTCTAACCTTCCTTACACATCAACTTGTCTTTATATACCCTGTCCTATATCAACCACCTCTGTTAAGGAACAACTTGCCCTGTTTAACCTTCCTTACACATCAACATGATCTCATATACCCTGTCCTATATCAACCACCTCTCTTCAGGAACAACTTGCCCTGTCTAACCTTCCTTACACATCAACTTGTCTTTATATAGGGAAAGTTTGACTCTAACCATAATTAACAAGGATTGGCAGTTTTCCTGCTGAAGGTTAAACATTTTCACCTGGTACTCTAGCTTTCTCCTCAATTAAACACTTGACAAAATAAATAGCTGAAAAATTGCTGAAAGTGGTACTACATTTGTAATATAAACCTAAATCAAACACAAACAAAACCTTACCCATGCTCCCCACTTCTATTAACATTTGAACCACATTTCAATTATGTATTGTGTTTTTAGGGGCAATACTTTGTGTACTCATCACACCCCCCACCCCATCCCCCCCTTTTTTTTCCCCCAAATATTTTAAACAAGATTTAAGTACAACAAACTTTCCAATGATTCTTTTTTTTATCATATTTATTTTTCATGAGGCCTTTTTTCAAGCTTTTTTAAAGAACAAAAGGCTTTTATAAAGCAATTTTTTTCCCAAACAGGTAGACAATGTTATAAAAAAACAGCAGTCATCTCCCTTGTTGGAACAAGGAAGTATAATAGTGGAATGTCCCATACGTGTTAGAGGATGATTTTTTAAATTTATTTAAGAATTATTTTTATCAATTTATTATTTTCTAACACTTTGTTTAATTGACTAATAACTGATTTACTAAAGGAAGAGAGAATCATCTGGAAAACAGTCCAATATGAATATCATTTAATTTAGAAATTTGTTATCTCAACTAGTCAATCTGCATTAAAAATAGAACAATCTTGTAAAACTTTGGAACATTCTTTGATGTGATTAGTATATTGTAAAGACAAAAATGGCATTTTCAGCATATATTCAACATGCACAAGTGCCAAAATCATGTGAAATGTGTGAAGAAAACACACAGACAAAATGGTGGTGTGTTCAATGTAAAAAATACATCTGTGACAAGTGCAAAAAAATTCATCTGAAAGTACAGGTTTTAGTACAACATGAAATAGTGGATTTAAAAGCTGCAAGATCTCTTCAGGACGTCCAGCCACAGGTTACTACAGACAATATTCCATGCCAGGATCATAACACAAAGATGTCATGTATGTATTGTAAAAACTGTGATAAGCCTGTTTGTCCAGAATGCCTTTCTACAACACATAAGAAGCATGACTTTGTACAGATAGATGAAGTTCTTTCTGAAAAGACTGATAAACTGCAAGGCATAGAATCACAACTTTCTCAAAACTTGGTGTCTTTAAAGGAAAAATTGAAACAAATCCAAAAATATGAAATACAATGTAATTCTATGATGGATGACACCATAACAAAAATAAAACAAAAAGAACAAAGTTTGAAAGATATGATCAGTAAGTACTCTGCTGATTTACAAACTGAAGTGGAAAATGAGAAAAAGTTAATAAAGAAATTTTTTTCTGAACTAAAGATGAAAACTGACAAAGCTGAGGAAAAAATCCTCAAGAATCAAAATCAAATACATACAGCTTTGTCATCAGACCAAGGGAGTACAATTTTTGCAGCTGCACAAGAAATGCAAATTCCAAAAAATGACAAAAATTTTGAAGTGCCTACTACAATCAAACAGGTTGCTCCAGGAGATGGAACCTCGTATGGAATAGTGGGTTTCTTTGGATCAATTCAGAATATCAATGTACCACAAGGTGGCATCAACTTTGAAGTTGTCCAGTCCTACACAACAAACCTTCCTTCTATTCATCAGATCATTACTGTGGATAACAAGCCTGTTTGGATATCTAATGATGTTAAAGAAGTCCTACAAAAAGTCAGACTACATTAGATGACAAGATAACTACTATCAAGGAGATAAAGACTAAAATCTGTGACATGGCCTTGACACCAAACAATGACATTCTCCTGTCTGTGTTTCGACAATCAGATGTCAAACTACTGACACAGTCAGGAGAAATAAAACCCTACCTATCAGTGTCACCACTATGGACCCGTGGAATCCATGTGACTAGTGACAATGATGTAATAGTAGGTGTTATAGAATCCAATGCTGATTATACAACAACAGACAAAAGTACACGAGTTGTTGTTATCTATGGAACTGAATGGTAAACAGAAACAGAGGTTCGAGTATGACACAAACAAACAGAGACTGTTTACTGACCCATATAGAATCACTACAAATGTAAACAATGATATAGTTGTTATTGATAGTACATCACACATCACAGGGAGGGTGGTAGTTGTAGGGAGGGAGGGAGGATTAAGATGGACATATGAAGGAAATCATCAGGTCAATGCTAGGGAACCATTTCATCCTAGTGGTATAGTAACAACCTCCACAGGTCACATTATTGTGTGTGATTATGTAACCAACACCCTTCATGTTTTATCTGGGGAGGGAGATATACTGGTCTGTAAAGGTATGGCAGACATGGGAATTATATATCCAGCATTACTCAATATTGATAGTAGAGGTCAGTTATGGATTGGGTGTTGGACAGGTGGTGAAAAGTCTGGAGCAAAATTACACTTAGTAAAGTGTCTTCAGTGAACATGCTTGATTACACCTTGTTACACTCTAACTGCTATTAAATTTATTTTATTATGATGTTTTAATTCAGATTTTAGGAAAACTATTTATAATCTTAGCAATGTCAAAAATGTGGGCCATTTTCTTTATGTTCTGTGTAGTTAAGATATATTATGATAACTAAATAAATTTGAAGCTGTCACAAGATTGCTTATTCTTGTTCTAATAATCCATCAATGATTTGCATATCTATTGGACTATATAACTATTCAATATATAGATATTTATAATCATATACATGTAATAATTTATCTATGAATTGTTTATACCTTGTGATCATAGACTATGACCAATCATTGATTTGTTTATACCTTGTGATCATAGACTATAATCAATCATTGATTTGTTTATACCTTGTGATCATAGACTATGACCAATCATTGATGTGTTTATACCTTGTGATCACAGACTATGATCAATCATTGATTTGTTTATACCTTGAGATCATAGACTATGATCAATCATTGATGTGTTTATACCTTGAGATCATAGACTATGATCAATCATTGATTTGTTTATACCTTGAGATCATAGACTATGATCAATCATTGATTTGTTTATACCTTGTGATCATAGACTATGACCAATCATTGATTTGTTTATACCTTGTGATTATAGACTATGATCAATCATTGATCTGTTTATACCTTGAGATCATAGACTATGATCAATCATTGATGTGTTTATACCTTGAGATCATAGACTATGACCAATCATTGATTTGTTTATACCTTGAGATCATAGACTATGATCAATCATTGATGTTTTTATACCTTGAGATCATAGACTATGGTCAATCATTGATTTGTTTATACCTTGAGATCATAGACTATGATCAATCATTGATGTGTTTATACCTTGAGATCATAGACTATGACCAATCATTGATTTGTTTATACCTTTTGATCATAGACAATGATCAATAAGTGATTTGCCTACATATTTTATAATTAATCTTCAAAACAATTTAATAACTGACTAACATATCTGTGTACTAGTAATTGGAGATTACTGTATTGTATTCGAAGATTTGCCAGCATCAATTGGGGATTTGATGGTCGGAAATTGTGTTTATTGGCGACATGTAAGCAGAGCCAGTAAACGGATATTTCCAACCATCAAATCACCAATTGATGCCGGCAAATCATCAAATACAATACAGTTATCTCCATTCTAATGCTACCGCAGTAAAAAACTAAATTAACTGATTTAAATTGGAATTATTTATTTGCTGGAAATAACGTCTGCGCATTCAAGTTATCCAATCAGAATTGACGTTACATCATGAACTGCATAAGAATGTGTTATTTATCAATAAATCTACTTATTTTCATGTTTTAGTGTTGATTCTGCTTGTGGTCAGGATAAGCTTGACTTTCAGTCAAAAAACCAAATACAAAGTGTACACCACTAAATGCATCAATCTGTAAGAGGACTCGAGTAGTACAGTACAGGCACCATGAACTCATCTTACACTAATAAATACATGACTTAGTTACAGCAGTCATAGACAAACAAAAATGAGTCTGTTCTGTCACTATTGCCTAAAAACAAGACTCTGTGACCATGGACTAAATACATGACTGTCACAGCAGTCATCTTAGACAAACAAGTATGGACACAGAAAAATGTCTCACCTGCATTTCACACATCAGTGACGAAAACAAAATTATGTCACAAGCATTACATAAAAAGCATTGAATTGTTATCATTTGCTCCATGGTTCCAGAGAAACAGACCTAATCTAAAAACTTTAAAGTAGTCACGGGACTGTGAAATTTAGGTCATGCTCAGGTGACACCTACCAGACACTCGTGTACTTATCATTAGCAACCTATATACCAAATATTGTTATCCTACCATGCATGGTTACAGAGGAACTGCTCTAATCCAAAAACATTAACAAAGTGGCTGGACCATGAAATTGAGGTCAAGGTAATGTGACACCTACCAGACAGTCATGTTTTATTCATCGGCAACCTTTATACCTAATATTGTCATCCTACCAAATTGCATGGTCATAGAGGAAATGCCCAAATCCAAAAACTTTAACATTATAGCTGGACCATGAAATAGAGGTCAAGGTCATGTGACACCTACCAGACAGTCATGTACTATTCATTGGCAACTTTTATACCAAATATTGACATCCTACCATGCATAGTTACAGAGGAACTGCCCTAATACAAAAACTTTAACGTAGTCGCTAGATCGTGAAATTGAGGTCAAGGTCAGGTGACACCTGCATGTCAGTCACTTACTATCTATCAGCAACCTATATACATGTACCAAATATTGTCATCCTACCATGCATGGTTACAGAGTAACTGCCCTAATTCAAAAATATTAACATATTCACTGGACCGTGAAATTTAGATCATGGTCAGGTGACACCAACCAGACATTGATGTTCTAATCATTAGCAACCTATATACCAAATATTGCCATCCTACAATGCATGGTTACAGAGTAACTGCCCTAATACAAAAACTCTCTCAAATAACAATTTGCCCTGTCTAACCTTCCTTATACATCAACTTGTCCTTAAATACCCTGTCCTATATCAACCACCTCTCTTCAGGAACAACTTGCCCTGTCTAACCTTCCTTACACATCAACTTGTCCTTATATACCCTGTCCTATATCAACCACCTCTCTTCAGGAACAACTTGCCCTGTCTAACCTTCCCTATACATCAACTTGTCCTTATATAACCTGTCCTATATCAACCACCTCTCTTCAGGAACAACTTGCCCTGTCTAACCTTCCTTACACATCAACTTGTCCTTATATACCCTGTCCTATATCAACCACCTCTCTTCAGGAACAACTTGCCCTGTCTAACCTTCCCTATACATCAACTTGTCCTTATATAACCTGTCCTATATCAACCACCTCTCTTCAGGAACAACTTGCCCTGTCTAACCTTCCTTACCCATCAACTTGTCCTTACATGCCTTGTCCTATATCAACCACCTCTCTAGAAAAGCCAAAAGGTAAGAAGGGAAGACAAGCCAAAGGGTAGGAAGGGCAGACAAGCCAAAAGGTAGGAAGGGAAGACAAGCCCAAGGGTAGGAAGGGCAGACAAGCCAAAAGGTAAGAAGGGCAGACAAGCCAAAGTGTAGGAAGGGCAGACAAGCCAAAAGGTAAGAAGGGCAGACAAGCCAAAGGGTAGGAAGGGCAGACAAGCCCAAGGGTAGGAAGGGCAGACAAGCCAAAAGGTAAGAAGGGCAGACAAGCCAAAAGGTAGGAAGGGAAGACAAGCCCAAGGGTAGGAAGGGCAGACAAGCCAAAAGGTAAGAAGGGCAGACAAGCCAAAGGGTAGGAAGGGCAGACAAGCCAAAGGGTAGGAAGGGCAGACAAGCCAAAAGGTAGGAAGGGAAGACAAGCCAAAGGGTAGGAAGGGCAGACAAGTCAAAGGATAGGAAGGCAGAAAAGCCAAAGGGTAGGAAGGGCAGATGAACCAAAGGGTTTGAGGGTAGACATGCCAAAGAGTTGGAAGGGCAGACAAGCCAAAGGGTAGGAAAGCAGAAAAGCCAAAGGGTAGGAAAGCAGAAAAGCCAAAGGGTAGGAAGGGCAGATGAACCAAAGGGTTTGAGGGTAGACATGCCAAAGAGTTGGACGGGCAAACAAGCCAAAGGGTAGGAAGGGCCGACAAGCCAAAGGGTAGGAAGGTCCGACAGGCCAAAGGATAGGAAGGACAGAAAAGCCAAAAGGTAGGAAGGGCAGATGGGCCAAAGGGTATGAGGGTAGACAAGCGAAAGGGTAGGAAGGGCAGACAAGCCAAAGGGTAGGAAGGGCAGACAAGCCAAAGGGTAGGAAGGGCAGACAAGTGAAAGGGTAGGAAGGTCAGACAAGCCAAAGGGTAGGAAAGGCAGACAAGTCAAAGGGTAGGAAAAGCAAACTAGCCAAAGGGTAGGAGGGTAGACAAGCCAAATGGTAGGAAAAGCAGATAAGACAAAGGGTAGGAGGGGCAGACAAACTAAAGGGTAGAGAAGGGAAGACAAACCTGTAGAAGGGTAGACAAGGCCATAGGAATGGCAGACCAAACACTTTAATTGGAAGGGCAGACAACCAAGTAGAAAGGAAAGATGAGCCAAAGGATAGGAAGGGTAGAAATGGGTAGAAAAGGCAGACAAGCCAGAAGGGCAGACAAGGCCGTAGGAAGGGCAGAAAAGCAATATGTTTTGAACCATGTGCTGAAGTGCATTTCTTTATTATAAAAATTGTGAATATCAAGATAAAATACTCACTAGGGTAGTTCATTGATAAGCAGAAGTAATTAAAAATTGGCCAAGATGCAATTTTAACATTTGCCAACAAGAAAACAAAAAAATAAACTACAGACTGCAGATGGAGCCTATAGATTATGCACAAATCTGTTCTATTAAAAAGAAGAATGTTCTGATATTTATAGGAAACAGTAAATTGTTATAAATTCAAAAATGTACAGATATATGGAACTGCACTTTTAGAATGCAACATTAATTCATTTGAAACAGTTACTATAGTAATATTAAATATATCAAATGTTTCCAAGGTTAATAATACACAAAATTTCTTTTATTTTTTTATTTGTGGTTTTTTTCTTGTTTAAATGAAACATTATATAAATTATATAGTTTTTTATTATTTTATTATTACTGATAACATGAAAAAAAGAATCCAATAATTATGACTAGAGAGACCTATGTTTGAATTGCTCCCAACTGATATCTCAAATGGTCCAATCAAAAGCTTTGTAAAATAATGGCTATAACCTAATAATCTGACCCAAATAAATGGCAACTGTCCAATTGAACTTTAACAAAATATTGGATGTTGGGTAGAGGATATAAACCATTTTTTAACCAAAGTTTTATTTACAACTCAACATCTTTAAAATATTCCATGCATTTCTGAAAGGTACACAAAGGAAAATATCTTAAAATCTATCCCATCATTTTATCTTAAAATCAAGACACCAATTCTTTTATCTTAAAATCAAGACACCCATCGTTTATCTTAAAATCAAGACACCCATCATTTTATCTTAAAATCAAGACACCACAATTGTTTTATCTTAAAATCAAGACACCCATCATTTTATCTTAAAATCAAGACACCAATCGTTTTATCTTAAAATCAAGACACCACAATTGTTTTATCTTAAAATCAAGGCACCAATTGGTTTATCTTAAAATCAAGACACCAATTGTTTTATCTTAAAACTAAGACACCCATCATTTTATCTTAAAATCGAGACACCAATCGTTTTAGTTTAAAATCAAGACACCAATTGTTTTATCTTAAAATCAAGGCACCGATCGTTTTATCTTAAAATCAAGACACCCATGCATCGTTTTATCTTAAAATCTAGACGCCAATCATTTTATCTTAAAATCAAGACACCCATCGTTTTATCTTAAAATCAAGACACCCATAGTTTATCTTAAAATCAAGACACCCATAGTTTTATCTTCAATATCAAGGCAACAATCGTTTTATCTTAAAATCAAGGCACCAATCATTTAAAATCAAGACACCAATCATTTTATCTTAAAATCAAGACACCCATCATTTCATCTTAAAATCAAGACACCAATCATTTTATCTTTAAATCAAGACTTCCATTGTTTTATCTTAAAATCAAGACACCCATCATTTTATCTTAAAATCAAGACACCAATCATTTTATCTGAAATCAAAACACCAATCATTTTTAATTCCACATACAATTTATAATACAGTGACAGAACTGTTGAAGGTTGTGAGTCTTTTTTATTTAATGTCATTTTCTAATACAGTGACTTGTTGTCACTGTCTCATTTCAGTTCCAGGTGAGTGATTACAGTGTCTCATTTGTGTTCTAGGTGAGCGATTACAGTGTCTCATTTGTGTTCCAGGTGAGCGATTACAGTGTCTCATTTGTGTTCCAGGTGAGCGATTACAATTTCCTGAGAGCCTTTAGTTTAATTAGTGTCTCTTACTTATAGTAGATGGTATTCTTTACTTCATGGTCATTTGGCTTCTCATGAATATTTAGAGATTGACATCAGATTTTACAGCATGGTTTTTTCTTATCTCCGACACAATTAATTTCCTGCAGACAGATCAATCATAACAACAGGCAGAACGTCAATTATGTCAATATCATCCAAAAATCAAATCATATCTTAGTTCCAATACGGAACTAGACATTCTAATGTTTTATCAAAATCCTGGCAGTACATAATTAGTTAAATTCACTTTGTTAAAAATCAAATCAAATATGAGTTCCAATACAGGCCTATGAAGTTTCATGCTCCAACAAAATCCTGGCAGTACATAGATCACATGACATAGATATTCTAAACTTTGTTAAAAATCAAAATAATCAAAGGCAACTTTGTGATACAATATTATAGAAAGAAATGCTTTTTTGGTGTATGAACACGACCAACTCACTATTGTACAGTTTGTGAGTGTGTTGGCAAGTTCATACACCAATTAATTCCTTCAAAACAGCTTGTATTCATTCTAATTCCACCCATTTAAGAATAAATTTTGCCTTTTATTTAAATGAACAATTTTTTGCAACATATATTCAAAATATAGCAAAATAATACTGAGTGTAGAATGTAACCAACATTAAGCAGGTAATATAACAATTACTGACTGTGATACAGGTCGCTGTTGGGATTTTACAACCACAGAAAATGTAATCATTCACACAGCCACTAGGCAAGGTGAATACATTTTTGAGAGATAAATCCCCCTGTACTCGCAAACATGTGCAACATAATTTTCAGCACTGAACAATATTCACCAAGAAACATTCCATTACTATTATGTGACAAAATATTATGTGTTAATATATGCAACGCATATGAATATAGGTGGAGCCTAAATGTGGGCAGCCCAGGCTATTGACTCATGACATCATTCTTTAATGGTGATCAAAAAAGACCATCTGATATAGGAATACTGAAAGTCTGTTACTGCAGGCATTATAAAAAGACCATGTGATATAGGAATATTAGAAGTCTGTTACTGCAGGCATTATAAAAAAATACCATGTGATATAGGAATACTGATAGTCTGTGACTGCAGGTATTATAAAAAGGACCCTCTGTGACTGCAGGTATTATAAAAAGGACCATGTGATATAGGAATATTACAAGTCTGTTACTGCAGGCATTATAAAAAGACCATGCGATATAGGAATATTAGAAGTCTGTTACTGCAGGCATTATAAAAAAATACCATGGAATATAGGAATGCAATAAGCCTGGGACAGCAGGCATTATAAAAAAACCATGTGATATAGGAATACTGATAGTCTGTGACTGCAGGTATTATAAAAAATACCATGTGATATAGGAATATTACAAGTCTGTTACTGCAGGCATTATAAAAACCATGTGATATAGGAATATTAGAAGTCTGTTACTGCAGGCATTATAAAAAAATACCATGGAATATAGGAATGCAATAAGCCTGGGACAGCAGGCATTATAAAAAAACCATGTGATATAGGAATACTGATAGTCTGTTACTGCAGGCATTATAAAAAAGACCATGTGATATAGAAATATAATAAGCCTGGGACAGCAGGCATTATAAAAAAGACCATGTGATATAGGAATACTGATAGTCTGTGACTGCAGGCATTATAAAAAAGACCATGTGATATAGAAATATTACAAGTCTGTTACTGCAGGCATTACAAAAAGAATATGTGATATAGGAATACTGATAGTCTGTTACTGCAGGCATTATAAAAAAGACCATGTGATATAGGAATATTACAAGTCTGTTACTGCAGGCATTATAAAAAAGACCATGTGATATAGAAATATAATAAGCCTGGGACAGCAGGCATTATAAAAAAGACCATGTGATATAGGAATACTGATAGTCTGTTACTGCAGGCATTATAAACAAGACCATGTGATATAGGAATATTACAAGTCTGTTACTGCAGGCATTATAAAAAAGACCATGTGATATAGGAATACTGATAGTCTGTTACTGCAGGCATTATAAAAAAGAGACCATATGATATAGGAATACTGATAGTCTGTGACTGCAGGCATTATAAACAATACCATGTGATATAGGAATACTGATAGTCTGTTACTGCAGGCATTATAAAAAAGACCATGTGATATAGGAATACTGATAGTCTGTTCCTGCAGGCATTTTAAAAAAAAACATGTGATATAGGAATACTGATAGTCTGTTTCTGCAGGCATTTTAAAAAAAACATGTGATATAGGAATACTGATAGTCTGTGACTGCAGGCATTATAAAAAAGACCATGTGATATAGGAATACTGATAGTCTGTTACTGGTGCAGGCCTTCGAAGAAAACTCCATGATGTAAAATATAATACAAGGCTATTTCTTGAGGCATTCAGTAATTGTTATTTATAACTGAGAAAATATAGTACACATGAAATAAATAATTTGCAAATGGTAGATAGCAGTGTGGATTTTTATATTAGAAACTGTTTTGAATTTATTAATGCTTACAGTGGATGGCAAATGATAACATTTTGAAAACTGAATCTACAGCTATAATCTAGATAGTAAATAAAGTAACATTGTCATTATTTATAAATTTGTTATGATACAGCTATAACAAATCTTCAAGATAAGATAGGGCTAAAAAATGTAAACAGAACGGGACTCAATATCTAGTAGTCAGGGAATGCACAGTGGTGGCCATTGTATTTAGGGGTATGGGAATTAACAGTGGTGGCATCTGTATCTAGGGGTCCAGGAATTAAAAGTGGTGTTGTCTGTATCTAAGAGGTCTAGGAATGAACAGTAGTGGCCTGATATCTGTATCTAGGGGTCCAGGAATAAACAGTGGTGGCAACTGTATCTAGAGGTCCAGGAATAAACAGTGGTGGCCTCTGTGTCTTAGGGTTAAGGAATGAACAGTGGTGGCCTCTGTATCTAGGGGTATAGGTATCAACAGTGGTGGCCTCTGTATCTAGGGGTCCTGGAATGAACAGTGGTCGCTTCTGTATCTAGGGGTATAGGAATAAACAGTGGTGGTCTCTGTATCTAGAAGTCCAGGAATGAACAGTGGTGGCCTCTGTATCAACGAGTCCAGGAATGAACAACGGTGGCCTCTGTATCAATGAGTCCAGGAATGAACAGTGGGGGTCTCTATATCTAGAGGTACAAGTGGTGGTCTCTGTATCAACTAGTCCAGGAATGAACAGTGGTGGCCTCTGTATCAACGAGTACAGGAATGAACAGTGGTGGCCTCTGTATCTAGAGGTCCAGGAATGGGCAGTGGTGGTCTCTGTATCTAAGGGTCCAGGAATTAACAGTGGTGGCCTCTGTATTTAGGGGCCCAGGAATTAACAGTGGTGGCATCTGTATCTAGGGGTCCAGGAATGAACAGTGGTGGCCTCTGTATCTAGGGGTAAAGGAATTAACAGTTGTGGCAACTGTATCTAGGGGTCCAGGAATTAACAGTGGTGGCCTCTGTATCTAGGGGTCCAGGAAGTAACAGTGGTGGCCTCTGTATCTAGGGGTATAGGAATTAACAGTGGTGGCATCTGTATCTAGAGGTCCAGGAATTGTACAGTTGTGGCCTCTGTATCTAGGTGTCCAGGGATTAACAGTGGTGGCGTCTGTATCTAGAGGTCCAGGAATAAACAGTGGTGGCCTCTGTATCTAGAGGTCCAGGAATGAACAGTGATGGCCTCTGTATCTAGAGGTCCAGGAATTGTACAGTTGTGGCCTCTGTATCTATGTGTCCAGGGATTAACAGTGGTGGCGTCTGTATCTAGAGGTCCAGGAACAAACAGTGGTGGCCTCTGTATCTAGAGGTCTAGGAATGAACAGTGATGGCCTCTGTATCTATGGGTATAGGAATTAACAGTGGTGGCCTCTGTATCTAGAGGTCCAGGAATGAACAGTGGTCGTCTCTGTATCTAGGGGTATAGGAATGAACAGTGGTCACCTCTGTATCTAGGGGTATAGGAATGAACAGTGGTCGCCTCTGTATCTAGGGGTCCAGGAATTAACAGTGGTGGCATCTATATCTAGGGGTTCATGAATGCTTAGTGGAGGCCTTTGTAGCTTGAGGTTCCTGAATGTCTAGTAGTAGAGGTCTTTGTAGCTTGGGAATCATGAATGCCTAGGAGACCTTTTTTTAACATGGGGTTGTAATTCGAGCCCTACATTTAAAAGTCAAATAAAAAATTATAACACATCCCAGGCAATTTCCGAAAAAATGAAAATAAAACAGTTTATAAACACCAACGTGATGAAAATACCAAACATAAATAAATCATAATGCTTTCATGGTAAATTATTCATATTTACAAGTAACAATAAAAACATTACAATTTTTATCCATTGGAAGACAGTTTAAATCTACCCTCGGGATTTCCAACGACACAAAGATACATCGTCTAACATCATTGTATTGATTTTTATGAACTAAATGTTTAATATTACCAATAATCACAGTTAAAATATGACAAAAGTCAGATATACCATGTAAATCCAAAAAGTGCTCAATTTTGTTATTGATTTAGGTACAATTACACCTTCGCCTCACAGAGATAACATTGATTTTAGAAAGACAATGACATATCAAAGATTACGCTGTGATCAAATTTGAAGTTGTTGATGATCAGCCCTACGCGTTTATAAATCACTAGGTTCAGGAAATCATCTCATTTCCATTTAAAACTAATAGTTCTCTCCCTTTACTGTTAAGATAAAAACATCAGTTACATTTCATTTCAATTAAATTATACTGACAATGAGCATGCTTGTAGAATTAGGAGATAAGAGTCAATACTTTATCTTGCAGTGTTTCATAAGAAATATATGTATCGAAATCAAAACAATATTTATCATGAAACATTTTAAAGACAATGTCCTCTTTTGTCATTCCAATGCTTTTGTAAAAAACAAAAGTTAACTTTGATATTTTGACTCGTATACCAAAAGGTGCTTATGAATGATATGCTATGACAAATGATGTCATATTAAAAATTCATTTCATTAAGTAGAAATATTTTGCAAACCAAGTGCAAAAATCTTGCACCATACTGTGAAGGTATGCAGTGCTTGACCCACAGAGCAGCCCAGCTCATCCCCGGGTGGGGGAATGCTGAGACCCTCTCAATGGGGGCTATCAGGTCATAATATGGAAAGCCTGGCTGCAAATTGTAGTGCGTGACATGTTTGGAGAGTGCCATGCTGCTTGCACAATAAAGACCCCTTTTGTAGATTTCGAAAAAATAGTAGGCTCATTGTTGCCCCTATAAAAAGCTAAATACTCCCGGCTAACCAATACTCCATACTTTTCCACAGTCTGTAAAAATTTAGTTCCCTATGTCCCCTCCCACTCCTTTTTTCCATTGATTTATTTAAGAACTGCATTCTTTGAAGTTCATTGACGTATGAAAGTGTTGCCGAAGCACATTTTCAATGAATTGTGGTAGCTTTACAAAAATGCATCCAATTCTTATATTTACATTTTATTTTCTTTAAAATAAATGCCGGGGTCCTGATTTAAATCGTGCACAATGTATTTTTGTTGATTTAAATTACTCTGCGTTGTTTGTTTACTGTGGAGGTCATCAAGGAAGTGATGGTCTTCAAGGCTACCGGTTTCATTGAGGAAATTTAAAGAATGATTCTGTCATCTGTAACGGATTGAACCAATAAAAATCTAGGATATCAAAGAAAGACATATGTAATGTAAATATTGTTTATTAACTTGTTCTCGTCCTGAATATAGCTGAAATACGGGTCGCTGGATGTAAAGCAAACATCAATTCTTTAAAAAACCTTGCATGACATGAATTGTTTTGGATTGCTCAACTTGAAGCATAACAAGTCCAGTGTTTCATACATATGGTAAATGCATGCATTACATGGATTGTTTGCTTGTTTGAATAATGTTTTACGCCACTTTCAGCAATTTTTCAGCTATATCATGGCCTCCAGTTTTAATTGGTGGAGGAAGCCAGATAACTTGGAGAGAACCCGCAACCTTTGGTAGGAAAACTGGCAATCCTTAAGTACACCCTACCTGCAGTGAGACTTGAACCCACAATCTCAGTGTTGACAGACCACATGATCAATAGTAGACGAACTACCTTAACCACTCGGCCACCGATGCCCCTGGAGTTGACTTTCCAAAATAAATATGTTATTATCATATTGTGTTGATTTCCCACAAGGAATAAACATGTTGAAGGGTACATACTTTTTGTTTTCTATTAAAAATTGAAAAGGTGATGTACCAGCAGTCACAGACATATTTCCCCAATATTGATTTTCTGCTCTGCCATAATTCAGCTTATTCTGACAATTTGGAAATTCTTTTCTGACAAAATGAAAATTTTCTGTTCAAATTGAAAAGCCATATTTCCATAAATAGCTTGATCAATTTCAATAGAATTCCGTGTCCATTCTGAGTAAACTTGTCACTATACAAAGCACCCAATTAACACTCATCATTTATAAATGAAAGCGCTACAGCCTGAAGCGGTAGTATTCGCTACATCTATACAGTTATCTGTAGGATTAATAAATAACAGAAATGTGACTGTATCAGAAACTAATACAGAGAAACCAGGCATGAAATTAACAAAAAATTAATAACTTTTGTTAAAATAACAGTATCATGTTAGGCTATTCAAGTATATATAAAATATGTACGTGCATATCTGCTACTGGGGAGGGATGGTGGTGGTGGGGGCTTGAAAAGGGGGGGGGGGGAATATTTCAGTACATTTATTGACATCTGTGTATTATGTCAACCTGAGTGATGAAATATATCTGGTAGATGTAGTGTCTACATTAAACTGTCAAATTGTTTTCTTTTCAATTTGGGGGGCCTCGGTGGCAGAGTGGTTCATGTAGTTTGTCTACTATTGATCACATGATCTGTTAACACTGAGATTGCAGGTTCAATTCTCACTGTGGGCAGGGTGTACTCAACTCCAATCTTAATTGACAAGGATCGCCAGTACCACAGGTTGGGGAACTTCTCCAGGTACTACGGATGAATCCACCAATAAAAACTGGAAGCCATTATATAGCTGAAAAATTGCTGAATGTGGCATTAAAACACCAATTAAACAAACAAACAATCTTTTCAATTTGGGAAAGGGGGGGGATGATCAAGTGTTTTAGACCATTCCGATGTCTGATATAAAAAGAAAATACAGTGAAATGTTTATCCTTTTTTTTAAGTATTGAAGCCATTACCTGTTAACACTGTTAAAATTCACAAACATTGATGCAAGTTATCAACAACAGAAGTAATTACCTCCCTGGAATCTCAATAAATTGGTCAATGAAGAATTTTAGCTAATGTACTCCAGTGCTTTAACATTATTTCTGACATTCTCAGCAAAAGTGGTTTATTTCTGACAATATTTTAAGTTAGGTGTGATACTTCCGGTGTTTGGTAAGAAATTTAAATATGTGATTTAATTGGAAACGAAGTTATAAAAACATCAGTTTCATAATTTTCTTTTTGTGAAAGTAGAAAGGGGAACAATAGATTCTCCATCCCTTATCTCTTTAATTTTAGTACAATTTTAGATTTTATATATTATATAGGATGACAAAGTTTAATATAGCGGATTTGGCCGAGGGGTCTAGACCGCTGGACATAGTGCAGGCGAATTGGTGCCACAGTGTCACAACGGTGTGAGTTCGAATCCCGCTGAGGGAAAGCAAAAATTTGACAGTGTTAAAAATCTAATTCAAACAGTGTTGGGCTTAATTTGTAGACGTATATATAAATATTTGATATTAACCCTGTATTTCTGATGTTTCAGAAATCCGCTGGATAGATATATTATATGGTTGTCACAATACTTAGACGTTTGTATATATATATATATATATATATATATATATATATATATATATATATATGTTGAAATGAACAGAAAAAAAATTCCTTTGAAGTTGGTCATCTTTCACTGACAAACTAAAATGGTGTTGTCACAATCAACTTATGTATAACAGTTCAGTAAAACATAATGTTACAGGAGACAAGTACAGTACATTTTATTCAAGAAATAATTTTTAAACAGGCTTTTCAAGTGCAAATCTTTATAAAAATCATGCTGTAATGGCCACCTTGAAGGCGATTTATTGTTGAAAAACAGAGACTTTTCAGAATGCATGTAAAGCAGTGATACCATATATATATGACAAAAACAGGAAATTTCATGGATCATGCACAAAATATATTATCTACCCTATGACAGTTTTTCCTCAGTTATCTCCCCTATGGCAGTTTTTCCAGAGTTATCTCCCATATGGACAGTTTTTTCCTGATTAATCTCCCATACAGACAGTTGTTTTCCTGAGTTATCTCCCATACACACAGTTTTTCCTGTGTTATCTCCCAAACAGACAGTTTTTCCTGAGTTATCTCCCATATGGATAGTTTTTCCAGAGTTATTCCCATATAGACAGTTTTTCCTGAGTTATCTCCCATACAGACAGTTTTTCCTGAGTTATCTCCCATATGGACAGTTTTTCCAGAGTTATTCCCATATGGACAGTTTTTCCTGAGTTATCTCCCATATGGACAGTTTTTTCCTGAGTTATTCCCATACAGACAGTTTTTCCAGAGTTATCTCTCTTATGGAAAGTTTTTAACTGAGTTATCTCCCATATCTTAAGTTTTTCCTAAGTTATCTACCATACCGTCATTTTTTTTTCTCTTGTTAACTCCCATGTGGACAGTTTTTTTTCCATTTCTTTCCTGTTCTTAAGCAAATTATATTGAATTTATTTCTCTCAAAACCAGCATTGCAATTAGGAATTATTTTAATTTCAAACGTAATGCATTGTTGAATTTTATTTACAAATCTAATATAACCCGGTCATCATTTTCTTTCGGAATCACTATATTGTTTAAGGTTTCATGCCGTCCCTGTCTTCATGGAGGGGAGTGGGGGGTATGGGGGAGTTTGAGTACTTGGTAGAAAAGGTGGAAAAATGGCAGGAAAACTGGCAATTTTTGTCAATCATGGTTGGAGATGTTCAAGCACACATTGCATGCAATCATGCTCAAACTCACAACATGAGTTCCACACCTGGGTGATCATAAATTGATAAAACAGTAATAAGGCCAGTCAACAAATAAACAAATAATTAGGATAATTGAAAACAAATATTAATATCAAAATATAGGAGGAGCTAATAGACTAATGAAGATATAATTTATGTTCTAGGGGAGGCAACTCTAACTTTTTAATACCAACAATTTTAATGTACAGAGAATGATTTACATTGGTGGCAATTATATTTTCCTGAATTTGAATTGACATTAAGTTTACATGGACAGAAAATATTATTTTATAAAGGTAACCTCTTAAAACAAAAAATATCAAAATGGTTTTTTGTTTGTTTAAATAATGTTTTACAACACATTAATTTTCCAATATATAAAATAAACCTAGTTGTTATTTGTAGGAAGCAGGTGTACCCTCCCACCTCAGTAGAAAAACATCCAATCCTTGTCATTTGTCACATTTAGACTCAAATCTGCAACCTTCAGAAGTAACATATCCAATCCTTGTCATTTGTCACAGTTAGTCTCAAATCTGCAACCTTGGTGTAGTCAAGCTACAATCATTATATTTCAGCATATATTTTAATTTCCTTTAAATATTCAACAGCTAAGCAACATTGTCCATATCGTATAACCTAACTTGCTATATCAGCACGTGACTGATTATTGACGTCATAATTATAAGTATTGATGATGTTGACTAAACATGATTTACTCAGCTAACAACAAGCTACGACACAAAAACTGTGGATTGAAAATATTATTTGACTACTGGTTAATGCTATTTCTTTTTTAATAATATTGAATTTAAAATATAAGAACTGTTGTTGGTTAGATTATTGGCTATACACGACTTTGGATGGATTTACACTGTACAAACCGCTTCAAGGTTTATTGGCGTAAACTGACCCAAAGTTGTCTATATCCAATAATCTAACCAACAATTGAAAACAATCCTTAATTGTTTGATACTGTAAAGACTGTCTGTCTTTGTCTATTGTCTTCTGTCTTTGTCTATTGTCTTCTGTCTATTGTCTTCTGTCTTTGTCTATTGTCTTCTGTCTTTGTCTATTGTATTCTGTCTTTGTCTATTGTATTCTGTCTTTGTCTATTGTATTCTGTCTTTGTCTATTGTCTTCTGTCTTTGTCTATTGTCTTCTGTCTATTGTCTTCTGTCTTTGTCTATTGTCTTCTGTCTTTGTCTATTGTCGTCTGTCTTTGTCTATTGTCTTCTGTCTTTGTCTATTGTCTTCTGTCTTTGTCTATTGTCTTCTGTCTTTGTCTATTGTTTTCTGTCTTTGTCTATTGTCTTCTGTCTTTGTCTATTGTCGTCTGTCTTTGTCTATTGTCTTCTGTCTTTGTCTATTGTCTTCTGTCTTTGTCTATTGTATTCTGTCTTTGTCTATTGTCGTCTGTCTTTGTCTATTGTCTTCTGTCTATTGTCTTCTGTCTTTGTCTATTGTTTTCTGTCTATTGTCTTCTGTCTTTGTCTATTGTTTTCTGTCTATTGTCTTCTGTCTTTGTCTATTGTCTTCTGTCTTCTGTCTATTGTTTTCTGTCTATTGTCTTCTGTCTTTGTCTATTGTTTTCTGTCTATTGTCTTCTGTCTTTGTCTATTGTCTTCTGTCTTCTGTCTTTGTCTATTGTCTTCTGTCTTTGTCTATTGTCTTCTGTCTTCTGTCTATTGTTTTCTGTCTATTGTCTTCTGTCTTTGTCTATTGTTTTCTGTCTATTGTCTTCTGTCTTTGTCTATTGTCTTCTGTCTATTGTCTTCTGTCTTCTGTCTATTGTCTTCTGTCTTTGTCTATTGTCTTCTGTCTTTGTCTATTGTCTTCTGTCTTTGTCTATTGTCTTCTGTCTTTGTCTATTGTCGTCTGTCTTTGTCTATTGTCTTCTGTCTTTGTCTATTGTCTTCTGTCTTTGTCTATTGTTTTCTGTCTATTGTATTCTGTCTTTGTCTATTGTCGTCTGTCTTTGTCTATTGTTTTCTGTCTATTGTCTTCTGTCTTTGTCTATTGTTTTCTGTCTATTGTCTTCTGTCTTTGTCTATTGTCTTCTGTCTTCTGTCTATTGTCTTCTGTCTTTGTCTATTGTCTTCTGTCTTTGTCTATTGTCTTCTGTCTTTGTCTATTGTCTTCTGTCTTTGTCTATTGTCGTCTGTCTTTGTCTATTGTCTTCTGTCTTTGTCTATTGTCTTCTGTCTTTGTCTATTGTATTCTGTCTTTGTCTATTGTCGTCTGTCTTTGTCTATTGTCTTCTGTCTTTGTCTATTGTCTTCTGTCTTTGTCTATTGTCTTCTGTCTATTGTCTTCTGTCTTTGTCTATTGTCTTCTGTCTTTGTCTATTGTCTTCTGTCTTTGTCTATTGTCTATTGTCTTCTGTCTTTGTCTATTGTCTATTGTCTTCTGTCTTTGTCTATTGTCTATTGTCTTCTGTCTTTGTCTATTGTCTTCTGTCTTTGTCTATTGTCTTCTGTCTTTGTCTATTGTCTTCTGTCTTTGTCTATTGTCGTCTGTCTTTGTCTATTGTCTTCTGTCTTTGTCTATTGTCTTCTGTCTTTGTCTATTGTATTCTGTCTTTGTCTATTGTCGTCTGTCTTTGTCTATTGTCTTCTGTCTTTGTCTATTGTCTTCTGTCTTTGTCTATTGTCTTCTGTCTATTGTCTTCTGTCTTTGTCTATTGTCTTCTGTCTTTGTCTATTGTCTTCTGTCTTTGTCTATTGTCTATTGTCTTCTGTCTTTGTCTATTGTCTATTGTCTTCTGTCTTTGTCTATTGTCTATTGTCTTCTGTCTTTGTCTATTGTCTTATGTCTTTGTCTATTGTCTTCTGTCTTTGTCTATTGTCTATTGTCTTATGTCTTTGTCTATTGTCTTCTGTCTTTGTCTATTGTCTATTGTCTTATGTCTTTGTCTATTGTCTTATGTCTTTGTCTATTGTCTTCTGTCTTTGTCTATTGTCTTATGTCTTTGTCTATTGTCTTCTGTCTTTGTCTATTGTCTTCTGTCTTTGTCTATTGTCTTATGTCTTTGTCTATTGTCTATTGTCTTATGTCTTTGTCTATTGTCTTCTGTCTTTGTCTATTGTCTATTGTCTTATGTCTTTGTCTATTGTCTTCTGTCTTTGTCTATTGTCTTCTGTCTTTGTCTATTGTCTTATGTCTTTGTCTATTGTCTTATGTCTTTGTCTATTGTCTTCTGTCTTTGTCTATTGTCTTATGTCTTTGTCTATTGTCTTCTGTCTTTGTCTATTGTCTTATGTCTTTGTCTATTGTCTTATGTCTTTGTCTATTGTCTTCTGTCTTTGTCTATTGTCTTCTGTCTATTGTCTTCTGTCTTTGTCTATTGTCTTCTGTCTTTGTCTATTGTTTTCTGTCTATTGTCTTCTGTCTTTGTCTATTGTCTTATGTCTTTGTCTATTGTCTTCTGTCTTTGTCTATTGTCTTCTGTCTTTGTCTATTGTCTATTGTCTTATGTCTTTGTCTATTGTCTTCTGTCTTTGTCTATTGTCTATTGTCTTATGTCTTTGTCTATTGTCTTCTGTCTTTGTCTATTGTCTATTGTCTTCTGTCTTTGTCTATTGTCTATTGTCTTCTGTCTTTGTCTATTGTCTATTGTCTTCTGTCTTTGTCTATTGTCTTCTGTCTTTGTCTATTGTCTATTGTCTTATGTCTTTGTCTATTGTCTTCTGTCTTTGTCTATTGTCTATTGTCTTATGTCTTTGTCTATTGTCTATTGTCTTCTGTCTTTGTCTATTGTCTTCTGTCTATTGTCTTCTGTCTTTGTCTATTGTCTTCTGTCTATTGTCTTCTGTCTTTGTCTATTGTCTTCTGTCTTCTGTCTATTGTCTTATGTCTTTGTCTATTGTCTTCTGTCTTTGTCTATTGTATTCTGTCTTTGTCTATTGTCTTCTGTCTATTGTCTTCTGTCTTTGTCTATTGTCTTCTGTCTTTGTCTATTGTCTTCTGTCTTTGTCTATTGTATTCTGTCTTTGTCTATTGTATTCTGTCTTTGTCTTCTGTCTTTGTCTATTGTCTTCTGTCTTTGTCTATTGTATTCTGTCTTTGTCTATTGTCTTCTGTCTATTGTCTTCTGTCTTTGTCTATTGTCTTCTGTCTTTGTCTATTGTCTTCTGTCTTTGTCTATTGTCTTCTGTCTTTGTCTATTGTCTTCTGTCTTTGTCTATTGTCTATTGTCTTCTGTCTTTGTCTATTGTCTTCTGTCTTTGTCTATTGTCTATTGTCTTATGTCTTTGTCTATTGTCTTCTGTCTTTGTCTATTGTATTCTGTCTTTGTCTATTGTCTTCTGTCTATTGTCTTCTGTCTTTGTCTATTGTATTCTGTCTTTGTCTTCTGTCTTTGTCTATTGTCTTCTGTCTTTGTCTATTGTCTTCTGTCTTTGTCTATTGTCTTCTGTCTATTGTCTATTGTCTTTGTCTATTGTCTTCTGTCTTTGTCTATTGTCTTCTGTCTTTGTCTATTGTCTTCTGTCTTTGTCTATTGTCTTCTGTCTATTGTCTTCTGTCTTTGTCTATTGTCTTCTGTCTTTGTCTATTGTCTTCTGTCTTTGTCTATTGTATTCTGTCTTTGTCTATTGTCTTCTGTCTTTGTCTATTGTCTTCTGTCTTTGTCTATTGTCTTCTGTCTTTGTCTATTGTCTTCTGTCTTTGTCTATTGTCTTCTGTCTATTGTCTTCTGTCTTTGTCTATTGTCTTCTGTCTTTGTCTATTGTCTTCTGTCTTTGTCTATTGTCTTCTGTCTATTGTCTTCTGTCTTTGTCTATTGTCTTCTGTCTTTGTCTATTGTCTTCTGTCTATTGTCTTCTGTCTTTGTCTATTGTCTTCTGTCTTTGTCTATTGTCTTCTGTCTTTGTCTATTGTCTTCTGTCTATTGTCTTCTGTCTTTGTCTATTGTCTTCTGTCTTTGTCTATTGTATTCTGTCTTTGTCTATTGTATTCTGTCTTTGTCTATTGTCTTCTGTCTTTGTCTATTGTCTTCTGTCTTTGTCTATTGTCTTCTGTCTTTGTCTATTGTCTTCTGTCTATTGTCTTCTGTCTATTGTCTTCTGTCTTTGTCTATTGTCTTCTGTCTTTGTCTATTGTCTTCTGTCTTTGTCTATTGTCTTCTGTCTATTGTCTTCTGTCTATTGTCTTCTGTCTTTGTCTATTGTCTTCTGTCTTTGTCTATTGTCTTCTGTCTATTGTCTTCTGTCTTTGTCTATTGTCTTCTGTCTTTGTCTATTGTCTTCTGTCTTTGTCTATTGTCTTCTGTCTTTGTCTATTGTCTTCTGTCTTTGTCTATTGTCTTCTGTCTATTGTCTTCTGTCTTTGTCTATTGTCTTCTGTCTTTGTCTATTGTCTTCTGTCTATTGTCTTCTGTCTTTGTCTATTGTCTTCTGTCTTTGTCTATTGTCTTCTGTCTTTGTCTATTGTCTTCTGTCTGTCTATTGTCTTCTGTCTTTGTCTATTGTCTTCTGTCTATTGTCTTCTGTCTTTGTCTATTGTCTTCTGTCTTTGTCTATTGTCTTTGTCTATTGTATTCTGTCTTTGTCTATTGTCTTCTGTCTTTGTCTATTGTCTTCTGTCTTTGTCTTCTGTCTTTGTCTATTGTCTTCTGTCTTTGTCTATTGTCTTCTGTCTATTGTCTTCTGTCTTTGTCTATTGTCTTCTGTCTTTGTCTATTGTTTTCTGTCTATTGTCTATTGTATTCTGTCTTTGTCTATTGTCTTCTGTCTTTGTCTATTGTCTTCTGTCTTTGTCTATTGTCTTCTGTCTTTGTCTATTGTCTTCTGTCTATTGTCTTCTGTCTTTGTCTATTGTCTTCTGTCTTTGTCTATTGTCTTCTGTCTTTGTCTATTGTCTTCTGTCTTTGTCTTCTGTCTTTGTCTATTGTCTTCTGTCTTTGTCTATTGTTTTCTGTCTATTGTCTTCTGTCTTTGTCTATTGTTTTCTGTCTATTGTATTCTGTCTTTGTCTATTGTCTTCTGTCTTTGTCTATTGTCTTCTGTCTTTGTCTATTGTCTTCTGTCTTTGTCTATTGTCTTCTGTCTTTGTCTATTGTCTTCTGTCTTTGTCTATTGTTTTCTGTCTATTGTCTTCTGTCTTTGTCTATTGTTTTCTGTCTATTGTCTTCTGTCTTTGTCTATTGTTTTCTGTCTATTGTCTTCTGTCTTTGTCTATTGTTTTCTGTCTATTGTATTCTGTCTTTGTCTATTGTCTTCTGTCTTTGTCTATTGTCTTCTGTCTTTGTCTATTGTTTTCTGTCTATTGTCTTCTGTCTTTGTCTATTGTTTTCTGTCTATTGTCTTCTGTCTTTGTCTATTGTCTTCTGTCTTTGTCTATTGTCTTCTGTCTTTGTCTATTGTCTTCTGTCTTTGTCTATTGTCTTCTGTCTTTGTCTATTGTCTTCTGTCTTTGTCTATTGTCTTCTGTCTTTGTCTATTGTCTTCTGTCTATTGTCTTCTGTCTTTGTCTATTGTCTTCTGTCTTTGTCTATTGTCTTCTGTCTTTGTCTATTGTCTTCTGTCTTTGTCTATTGTCTTCTGTCTTTGTCTATTGTATTCTGTCTTTGTCTATTGTATTCTGTCTTTGTCTATTGTCTTCTGTCTTTGTCTATTGTCTTCTGTCTTTGTCTATTGTCTTCTGTCTTTGTCTATTGTATTCTGTCTTTGTCTATTGTATTCTGTCTTTGTCTATTGTCTTCTGTCTTTGTCTATTGTCTTCTGTCTTTGTCTATTGTCTTCTGTCTTTGTCTATTGTCTTCTGTCTTTGTCTATTGTATTCTGTCTTTGTCTATTGTATTCTGTCTTTGTCTATTGTATTCTGTCTTTGTCTATTGTCTTCTGTCTTTGTCTATTGTCTTCTGTCTTTGTCTATTGTCTTCTGTCTTTGTCTATTGTTTTCTGTCTATTGTCTTCTGTCTTTGTCTATTGTCTTCTGTCTTTGTCTATTGTTTTCTGTCTATTGTCTTCTGTCTTTGTCTATTGTCTTCTGTCTTTGTCTATTGTCTTCTGTCTTTGTCTATTGTCTTCTGTCTTTGTCTATTGTTTTCTGTCTATTGTATTCTGTCTTTGTCTATTGTTTTCTGTCTATTGTCTTCTGTCTTTGTCTATTGTCTTCTGTCTTTGTCTATTGTCTTCTGTCTTTGTCTATTGTTTTCTGTCTATTGTATTCTGTCTTTGTCTATTGTCTTCTGTCTTTGTCTATTGTCTTCTGTCTTTGTCTATTGTCTTCTGTCTATTGTCTTCTGTCTTTGTCTATTGTCTTCTGTCTTTGTCTATTGTATTCTGTCTTTGTCTATTGTCTTCTGTCTTTGTCTATTGTCTTCTGTCTTTGTCTATTGTCTTCTGTCTATTGTCTTCTGTCTTTGTCTATTGTCTTCTGTCTTTGTCTATTGTATTCTGTCTTTGTCTATTGTCTTCTGTCTATTGTCTTCTGTCTTTGTCTATTGTATTCTGTCTTTGTCTATTGTCTTCTGTCTTTGTCTATTGTCTTCTGTCTTTGTCTATTGTTTTCTGTCTATTGTCTTCTGTCTTTGTCTATTGTATTCTGTCTTTGTCTATTGTCTTCTGTCTTTGTCTATTGTCTTCTGTCTTTGTCTATTGTATTCTGTCTTTGTCTATTGTCTTCTGTCTTTGTCTATTGTCTTCTGTCTATTGTCTTCTGTCTTTGTCTATTGTCTATTGTCTTCTGTCTTTGTCTATTGTCTTCTGTCTTTGTCTTCTGTCTTTGTCTATTGTCTATTGTCTTCTGTCTTTGTCTATTGTCTTCTGTCTTTGTCTATTGTCTTCTGTCTTTGTCTATTGTCTTCTGTCTTTGTCTATTGTCTTCTGTCTATTGTCTTCTGTCTTTGTCTATTGTCTTCTGTCTTTGTCTATTGTCTTCTGTCTTTGTCTATTGTCTTCTGTCTTTGTCTATTGTCTTCTGTCTATTGTCTTCTGTCTTTGTCTATTGTCTTCTGTCTTTGTCTATTGTCTTCTGTCTTTGTCTTCTGTCTTTGTCTATTGTCTATTGTCTTCTGTCTTTGTCTATTGTCTTCTGTCTTTGTCTATTGTCTTCTGTCTTTGTCTATTGTCTTCTGTCTTTGTCTTCTGTCTTTGTCTATTGTCTATTGTCTTCTGTCTTTGTCTATTGTCTTCTGTCTTTGTCTATTGTCTTCTGTCTTTGTCTATTGTCTTCTGTCTTTGTCTATTGTCTTCTGTCTATTGTCTTCTGTCTTTGTCTATTGTCTTCTGTCTTTGTCTATTGTATTCTGTCTTTGTCTATTGTCTTCTGTCTATTGTCTTATGTCTTTGTCTATTGTATTCTGTCTTTGTCTATTGTCTTCTGTCTTTGTCTATTGTCTTCTGTCTTTGTCTATTGTCTTCTGTCTATTGTCTTCTGTCTTTGTCTATTGTATTCTGTCTTTGTCTATTGTCGTCTGTCTTTGTCTTCTGTCTTTGTCTATTGTCTATTGTCTTCTGTCTTTGTCTATTGTCTTCTGTCTTTGTCTATTGTTTTCTGTCTATTGTCTTCTGTCTTTGTCTATTGTATTCTGTCTTTGTCTATTGTCTTCTGTCTTTGTCTATTGTCTTCTGTCTTTGTCTATTGTATTCTGTCTTTGTCTATTGTATTCTGTCTTTGTCTATTGTATTCTGTCTTTGTCTATTGTCTTCTGTCTTTGTCTATTGTCTTCTGTCTTTGTCTATTGTATTCTGTCTTTGTCTATTGTCTTCTGTCTTTGTCTATTGTCTTCTGTCTTTGTCTATTGTCTTCTGTCTTCTGTCTATTGTCTTCTGTCTTTGTCTATTGTATTCTGTCTTTGTCTATTGTCTTCTGTCTTTGTCTATTGTCTTCTGTCTATTGTCTTCTGTCTTTGTCTATTGTCTATTGTCTATTGTCTTCTGTCTTTGTCTATTGTCTTCTGTCTTTGTCTATTGTCTTCTGTCTTTGTCTATTGTCTTCTGTCTTTGTTCTCAAGAAATAAACACTAGTACTGAATGTTCAGCAAAAATACAAAATCAAAACTGTCACCAAGATAGCCATTAAATATTTATCTTTTTACTAAATTATTTCTGCATCATACCACTGTGATCTTTCAACAGATTTTTTCACCAAAAGTAAAAAAAGCTAACTATGATGTGACATGACCAAATGGATTTTGCTTTTACCAGATTTATGTTCTAAGGGAGGCAACTCCAACGTCATTAATCACCATCAACTATTAAATCAAGGTAGCACATTTGATTATTTTGTTGATAAAAAAAGTTATTTTAAATTGATACAGCATATCTCAGTTTAAGAAAAAGGGGTTTGTTTGGTATAATTAAAAATATAAAAGATGTACTTTCAAATCCCTTTTAATGGATAGGAAATGAGGGTCAAATGGGGGAGTCTTTATTTTTTACAATTTCTATGAGTTTCAAAATTCAATTTCTTACTCCACAAGTGCATTTCAAACTCCTTAATTGTGTATATTCATACCAAATATTGTATTTTTTCAAAATATATATTTTACTTTAATGATTGTTATTGACCAATCACATTTAACCTGAGTGTTTTTCATGCTGTGTCTTCTGGTAATGAAATGGCAGCTTTGAAAGATAAAATCTTATTGGCCATTTCAAATAAAGCAACACATATTATAAGATATAACTTGCATTATGGTCACATCTTATGCCCTTAAAAGACAAATAGTTCCATTACGCCATCACTGTTTTTACAGTTAAATTTGTCAAGTATTATCATTAAAATTAAATTACAAAGACTATTTCAATTTTCTGAACATGTTATACTCTTTACCCTGGTTTGGGTCTGTTTACATCATAATAAACTGATTCATGATTTATTAGGTGTAAACAGACCGAAACCAGGTTATATCATTTAACATGTTCAAAAATTTGAAATATTCATCAAGCAAATTAATACCTTCAAATTATATATATAGTTCTGTCCTTGTAATATTTATTAAAGGGAAGGAACTCTGTTATGCTATAGTTAGTAATGAGAAACATACACCAGCAGTAGCTAACAAGGATAACTCTGTCCTCTATAGATAGTAAAGGGAAACATACACCAGCTGTTACAATACTTCCACTGCTAACAAGGATAACTCTGTCCCTTCTATGGTTAATAAAGGGAAGCAACTCTGTCCATTAATGTTGGCATGATGATAATTTCATATGTGTTTATATGGAATTATGTAGGAATTAACACACCAGCTATTGTAAAGTATGGTTAATTACCATATAGCATGTTTAGTGGATATGTACAGGATTTGTTTTAGTATTATACACAGGAGATGTCATATAAAACTGTAATATATAACTGTGATATTATATAACAGGTCTATTGTCTTCATGTAGAACAGTGTGTTATATAGCGGCTAATTAGCCAGGTCTATTGTCTTCATGTAGAACAGTGTGTTATATAGCGGCTAATTAGCCAGGTCTATTGTCTTCATGTAGAACTGTGTGTTATATAGCGGCTAATTAGCCAGGTCTATTGTCTTCATGTAGAACAGTGTGTTATATAACGGCTAATTAGCCAGGTCTATTATAAAATAGCAAAATATTCATGAAACCTTCAAAGATGAATGTGCATGCATTTTAAAAAACACAACTTTTTTACTGATGAGAGAAGTTAATGGACTCAGATGTTGATACGTAGACTCAGCAAACTTTACAAAAAATAATACATATTACAATAGTGCTGGTATGATGTCCACAGGCAGATTGGCAGGGTTGAAATGTGGGGGGGGGGGGGGGGGGGGCTCCCCTTATATAAATGTTTAGATGTTCTTGGTTTTTCTTGCCTAATTGTGACCTGCATGGGCTTATACTTTTTAACCTTTAAATATTTAGTGGAACACCTAAATTAACTTCAAAAAGTCTTGAGGTCAACCATTGCTAATATCATCTCAAACAAAAAGTCTGAGGTCAACCATTGCTAATATCATCTCAAACAAAAAGCCTTTAGGTCAACTATTGCTAATATCATTTCTAACAAAAAGTCTTGAGGTCAACCATTGTTAATATAATCTGAAGCAAAAAAGTCTTGAGGTCAACCATTGCTAATATCATCTCTAACAAAAAGTCTTGAGGTCAACCATTGTTAATATCATCTCAAACAAAATGTGTTGAGGTCCACCTTAGCTAATATCATCTCAAACAAAAAGTCTTGAGGTCAACCATTGTTAATATCATCTCAAACAAAAAGTCTTGAGGTCAACCATTGCTAATATCATCTCAAATAAAAAGTCTTGAGGTCAACCATTGCTAATATAATCTCAAACAAAAAGTCTTGAGGTCAACCATTGCTAATATCATCTCAAACAAAAAGTCTTGCGGTCAACCATTGTTAATATTATCTCAAACAAAAAGTCTTGAGGTCAACCATTGCTAATATCATCTCAAACAAAAAGTCTTGAGGTCAACCATTGCTAATATCATCTCAAATAAAAAGTCTTGAGATCCACCATAGCTAATATCATCTCAAACAAAAAGTCTTGAGGTCAACCATTGCTAATATCATCTCAAATAAAAAGTCTTGAGGTCAACCATTGCTAATATCATCTCAAACAAAAAGTCTTGAGGTCAACCATTGTTAATATCATCTCAAATAAAAAGTCTTGAGGTCAACCATTGCTAATATCATCTCAAACAAAAGGTCTTGAAGTCAACCATTGCTAATATCATCTCTAACAAAAAGTCTGAGGTCAACCATTGCTAATATCATCTCAAATAAAAAGTCTTGAGGTCAACCATTGCTAATATCATCTCTAACAAAAAGTCTGAGGTCAACCATTGCTAATATCATCCCAAACAAAAAGTATTGAGGTCAACCATTGCTAATATCATCTCTTACAAAAAGTCTTGAGGTCAACCATTGCTAATATCATCTCAAACAAAAAGTCTTGAGGTCAACCATTGCTAATATCATCTCAAATAAAAAGTCTTGAGGTCAACCATTGCTAATATCATCTCTAACAAAAAGTCTTGAGGTCAACCATTGCTAATATCATCTCTTACAAAAAGTATTGAGGTCAACCATTGCTAATATCATCTCTAACAAAAAGTCTTGAGGTCAACCATTGCTAATATCATCTCTAACAAAAAGTCTTGAGGTCAACCATTGCTAATATCATCTCTAACAAAAAGTCTTGAGGTCAACCATTGCTTATATCATCTCTAAAGCTGTTGCTCATTAAGATCTATATGGTTCATCACGAAATAAGATCTTTGGAAAGAAACAATAACTTTTTTCATTTTTTTCTTCATTTTCAATGTATGTTTGTTTAAACATATGACTTCTGAGTCCTATTTCTTTTAGCACATAAAATTCTAACCTTGAAAAGAACACAATATGAAATATCCAGATATTTCACATGGATTAATTTTTAGAACAAATAGTTGTTGCATTTTTGGTGTTTTAAGAATTTTTAGCAATTCTTTCCATAATGTCCTTTTATTTTATTTTTTGGGGGGATGGGGGGAAATAAGCTGATGAAAGCCTTTTTAACAATTCTTTCCATAATCCTTTTATTTTTTTTATTTTTTTTTGGAGATGGGGGGAATATAAGCTGGTGAAAACCCTAACATTGTTGAAAAAAATGTCAATCCTTGTCAATGAAATCGAGCACACATTGCCTGAAGTCTGACTAAAAAAACTCACAACATCTGATCAATAGTAGATGACTTCCATATCATCCATGTATATTATTGTCATAGAAAAGACTGTATTAAGTTTTGAAAGCTTGTGTCTTATCATTATGCCAATTAATTACTTTAAAACTTAAGTAACCACAGTAACCACAAGGCCACTGACACACCACAGTAGTTAGCTGGAAAACATTCAAACTACTGTACAATACATGTGACTGTCAGGTAACCACAGTAACCACAAGGCCACTGACACACCACGGTAGTTAGGTGGAAAACCTTCAAACTACTATACAATACATGTGACTGTCAGGTAACCACAGTAACCACAAGGCCACTGACACACCACAGTAGTTAGGTGGAAAACATTCAAACTAATGTACAATACATGTGACTGTCAGGTAACCACAGTAACCACAAGGCCACTGACACACCACAGTAGTTAGGTGGAAAACATTCAGACTACTGTACAATACATGTGACTGTCAGGTAACCACAGTAACCACAAGGCCACTGACACACCACAGTAGTTAGGTGGAAAACATTCAAACTACTGTACAATACATGTGACTGTCAGGTAACCACAGTAACCACAAGGCCACTGACACACCACAGTAGTTAGGTGGAAAACATTCAAACTACTGTACAATACATGTGACTGTCAAGTAACCACATTAACCACAAGGCCACTGACACACCACAGTAGTTAGGTGGAAAACATTCAAACTACTGTACAATACATGTTACTGTCAGGTAACCACAGTAACCACAAGGCCACTGACACACCACAGTAGTTAGGTGGAAAACATTCAAACTACTGTACAATACATGTGACTGTCAAGTAACCACATTAACCACAAGGCCACTGACACACCACAGTAGTTAGGTGGAAAACATTCAGACTACTGTACATTACATGTGACTGTCAAGTAACCACAGTAACCACAAGGCCACTGACACACCACAGTAGTTAGGTGGAAAACATTCAGACTACTGTACACTACATGTGACTGTCAGGTATAGTTGATTGAGTTATTCTAATAATGGAGAAATAGTTCCAGATTAGTTGTCAGAAAAGTTTCACAAATACTGCACGCACAATGTTCTATTTATTACATCATATATCCATCATATAGTAACTAAATGACACCCCAATAAACAGTGAATTACGTAACCACGGTTTCCCAGTTAACACTAGGAACATGCCATTAACCATTAACGATCAGCTATTGTTTATTACACAAAAAACACCTCAATAATTTTGAAACCTTTTTCCACTGAAGATCTCGTTCAACCAACATAGCATACCATGCTGATATCAAACTATACCAGTGTGCAATGCATACTGGTTCCCTGTTCTGGATATTGTATAGGTATAATATGCAACTATTGAGATTTCATTAAATAATAGAATTTGAAAGGTAAATAAGAGCAAATTAATGCAGTATTTATTTATTAATTATTAGTAATTAACACAAAATGAAAATAAGATGAATTCAGTAGCTCATGACTCATAATTGACAAATAAATAGATTAATGACACTTCTGTGACATGGCTAATGACATGGTCCACACGAGCTCATAGAGTAATGACTCTATGGATTGAATACTCTTGAAGTACAGTTATGGGTTAATGACTCAATGGATTGATGACACAAGTTTGGAACTTGTCATAAATATTTTACAATTTTAATTAGGCCTATATCAAATGGAATTTTTTAATTAAAAAAAATTAAAAATATGACATAGGCCATCCTAAACAGAAAGGACTTGATACATGTCATACATGTCCTTCATATATATAGAGAGAGTGGCCTTGGTGGCCGAGTGGTCAAGGTAGTTCGTCTACTATTAATCTCGTGGTCTGTCAACATTGAGACTCCAATCTTAATTGACAAGGATTGCCAGTTTTCCAACCGCAAGTCGAGGGTTTTCTCTGGGTACTCTGGCTTCCTCCCCCAATAAAAACTGGTAGCCATGATATAGCTGAAAAATTGCTGAAATTGGCGTTAAACACCATCAAACAAACAACAAACAATATATATAGAGAGAAATAGCTCTGTGTTTTTATGACTTATAAATGACTTATGCCTGGAGAACAAAGGGCCATGTACTATTTTCTATGTCCTTTTATTTATTCAAATTACTCAAAACAGAGTTTAATAAAAAAACTGTGATGTACAAGTTTTATTTATTAACTTTATTCTACAATTTGTTTTAAAGTGAACTTAAAAATAGGAATAATAGCATTTCAGTTTCATTGTTACAAATGAGCCAACCCCCTAAACAAGTGAGCTAAAGAAGTACTCTTGATATATATAGCTCAGTTGAATTTGACTGGGTATGTCTATTGCCTGCTAGAATGCAGACTGGTTTCCAGTTACAGTTGAAAGGAACAGTTCAATGTAAAAAAAGTTATTTTTTGGTCTCTTGACCCTAGCTGTCCTCTCTTCGCTACACCCACTTTCAATAGATCATTAAACTATGTGATCACCAATTTAAATGATATTAAATCAAAAGACAAATTTCTTTTCTTTTCTTTTCTTTGATAAAATGATTATAAACTTGGAAATAACATGCAGAAGTTGAAGACATTTGTCTTACCAAATTGTACTTCATTACCACAATGAAATATTTTTAAAGTAAATATCTACTTTAAGCGCTGTTGATACAACTTTGATGTGATCATCTTTTTTTTCAAATTTACCAATTGTTTTCAGTCTTACACTAGATGTGCCACAAGTCCTTTTGATTTTTTTTACTATTAGAGAAATGTATGAACAACAAGTGAATACTATAAGAAATGTTGAAAATAAGGATGTATTTCTCTAATAGCAAAAAAATTCAAAGGGACTTGGGGCAAGTCTAGTCTCACACTTATGTGCACATATTTCTTTTTATTTAGATTCAGAATATACCCGTGCACTACAACTTCTAATATGACTCAATGCAAACTATACATATGCATTTTTCAGAGAAATTGTGTGCCACAGTTAAAATCGTTGAAGAGACCTGCACACCCTTAACAACCGATCCAGAAATGTCTCACACCAACAAACAAACAATAATGTCACTTGCACAATACAAAACCAACGGAGCCAACTCTTAGTTCCGAACAGCACCTAAATACAGACACAATTCTAATAGAAAACAAACAACAAGAAGGCGGAAATAAAGGATAAAGGTCAATATGAAGGTCAGACCAAGATACTATATAGCATTTCAGAGAAATCAAGTAAAATTAAATGTCATTGTAATGTAGCATATTTGCCTCCAAGGGTATTCAGCATGATGCAATGTAAAGAGATCACGATCTATTGTATGAGTAGGAACAATACAATACATAATCTATGGATTTATTTTTAAAATGAGACCAGTCGATTTCACAAAAAGTCGTAAGTATATGATCTATCAAAAGTGTTGGAAAATAAAAGGATAATCTATTGTGACGTCAGAACTTACGATGTAATTTACACTTACGACTTTGTGTGGAAGCCCTGCTAGATGGAAAGTTTGAGCAAAAAGTGATCAAGGTGGGTTTTTAACAAGATCTTCAAAACATTATTATGTAGATAAATTATGGTATATATGTCAGTATACCATAAAATGAGAGTAATTATTTATACATGTAAATAAATATTAGTAAAAGTAAAGTAAAGGAAACAGAAAACTTTAATAAACAAGTGTGGAGTGTGAGCACACTCACAAAGGGATACCCCCTGCTTTGCTTCTAAATCCAATTATCTCCCTTAATAATATCCGAGGTCAATAAAAATCCTTCATGCACATCTATATATAATGTTCTTCTTTTATGCTAAGTTTCATTAAATTTCATCAAGCGGTTTAGGAGGAGTTGTGCTTACGAGGTTTCCCCACTTAATACTATATTTAAAAAGTCTAAGTCCAATTATCTCCACTGAATAATATCCGACAGCGACGAAAATTCTTCATGCACATCTACATATGATGTACTTCCTTCATGTAAAGTTTCATTAAAAACCTGTGAAGTGGTTTAGGAGGAACAGCGCTTACAAGGGATGTTGACAGACGGACAGACAGACAGGGTGATTCCTATATACCCCCCCAAACAAGTTTGCGGGGGGGCATAACAAAACAAGTATTAAAAAGAATGGCGTATAAACTCTACAACTGATGCCCCCACCCCCCTTTTCAGAAAAGTCGGGTATCATTTGAACAATATTGAAGCTGGTAAAGTGTGTGTAAAAATAGTAACATGATCCATATGAACAAACCCATTTCAGATGGTAGCTGAGCTATCTACAGAAGAAGAACACACCAAATCATGTTAAAAGACTTAAAAATTAATTTGACATCAATTAAAGTGTTTTGTTAAGAAATAACAACAAAAATTTCAGATAAAATTTGTGTAATCTTTGAAATAATTGTTATTCTAAAGTGACATTTATGTGACATCACATATACATTATAAAGACATCGTGTCACCACTGGAATGACTGTTAAGATAATTTCATGAACCGCTAAAATGAGCAGATCTAACATTCAGGGAGCATATATATTCATTTGATTTTTCATGTCAGAACTGTTAGATATCAAAATCTGGATTTTATTTTCTATACAACAAACTAAAACAAAAAAATACACCATAACAGATTGTTAACATTACCAACTTGTACCAAACAGTTAATGAGGTACTACTGCACCAATCAGATGTACCAAACAGTTAATGAGGTACTACTGCACCAATCAAATTATATCAGGAATCTGGGAAGAAAACAGGCTTATTCTTAAGATAAACAATTTTTATAATTGTTTAAACAAAAAAATATGATTTTTAAGAAAATCTTTTATTCAAAGCAGTTCAATCGTGCACATAGATTTGTGGATTGTCTTTTTGCAAGTTTCCATGGTGTTCAGTCTTTTGTTATTACCTTCATTTCAAGAAATTAAGAATACAATACACAAAGCAGTTTAAATCCTCCTTGGATTTTTTTACTGAGTTCCCAGCATGCCATGTAATAGTTATTGAGTTCCCAGGATGCCTTGATACAATCTCCATGCAAAGGATTCTGGGTATCCTACGTCAACCACAATCACCTTCGCGTACAAACGCAGTATTTTCAAAGTAAAACTGTATCAAAAGTATATAAATAGACTAAATGAAAATAAATGAGATCTCGTGTATTATTTTACAAACATAGTTCTTTGTTTACAAACGTCACGGGCATACGACAAATGTAGTCCCGCAGTAAATGGAGGATGACGTGTGGCAGAGGTTATATCTGGGAACCAGTTATGTTCTTTGTGCCGGAGAGTGGCCTTGATAGTTACTGAGTTCCCAGCATGCCTTGTAATAGTTACTGAGTTCCCAGCATGCCTTGTAATAGTTACTGAGTTCCCAGCATGCCTTGATAGTTACTGAGTTCCCAGCATGCCTTGTAATAGTTACTGAGTTCCCAGCATGCCATGTAATAGTTATTGAGTTCCCAGGATGCCTTGATAGTTACTGAGTTCCCAGCATGCCTTGTAATAGTTACTGAGTTCCCGGCATGCTAATAGTTACTGAGTTCCCAGCATGCCTTGATAGTTACTGAGTTCCCAGCATGCCTTGCAATAGTTACTGAGTTCCCAGCATGCCTTGTAATAGTTACTGAGTTCCCAGCATGTCTTGATAGTTACACTGAGTTCCCAGCATGTCTTGATAGCTACTGAGGAGTTCCCAGCATGCCTTGTAATAGTTACTGAGTTCCCAGCATGCCTTGTAATAGTTACTGAGTTCCCAGCATGTCTTGATAGTTACACTGAGTTCCCAGCATGCCTTGATAGTTACTGAGTTCCCAGCATGTCTTGATAGTTACACTGAGTTCCCAGCATGCCATGTAATAGTTACTGAGTTCCCAGCATGTCTTGATAGTTACACTGAGTTCCCAGCATGTCTTGATAGTTACTGAGGAGTTCCCAGCATGCCTTGTAATAGTTACTGAGTTCCCAGCATGCCTTGTAATAGTTACTGAGTTCCCAGCATGTCTTGATAGTTACACTGAGTTTCCAGCATGCCTTGTAATAGTTACTGAGTTCCCAGCATGTCTTGATAGTTACACTGAGTTCCCAGCATGTCTTGATAGTTACTGAGGAGTTCCCAGCATGCCTTGTAATAGTTACTGAATTCCCAGCATGTCTTGATAGTTACCGAGTTCCCAGCATGTCTTGATAGTTACTGAGGAGTTCCCAGCATGCCTTGTAATAGTTACTGAATTCCCAGCATGTCTTGATAGTTACCGAGTTCCCAGCATGCCTTGATAGTTACTGAATTCCCAGCATGTCTTGATAGTTACCGAGTTCCCAGCATGCCTTGATAGTTACTGAATTCCCAGCATGTCTTGATAGTTACGCTGAGTTCCCAGCATGTCTTAATTTACGCTGAGTTCCCAGCATGACTTGAGTGTGGAAAGAAATTAAATAGGCCCAAAACCAACAATACATATAAATTAGTGAATAATTCTACATTGAGCATGGTTAACAAGATATTAGTACTACAAAACCGAGACTTCTGGGATTTTGGTAAAGGGTTCCATATAAGAAGAGTAAAGTTTCTTTGTTTAAAAAAAACATGTTTCATTTGTTTTACATGTCTTTTGTTTGAATGGTAACACTACTTTCAGCAATTTTTCAGCTGTATCATGTCATCCAGTTTTATTGGTGGAAAAGTAAGAATCCTTGACTTCAGCAGAAAAAATAGCAGCCCTTATTAAAGCATGTAGTCAAGAGTAGCCCAAAGTCAGGTTTGAATGTTCAAACTGAGACACACAATTGTTTATTAATAGATGGTCAACTAACTAGATTACTGGGCCAATGAGGGTTAGGGTTAGGTGTTTGGGTTTAGGTTAAATGTTAGGATTAGGGTTAGGTTGGGTTGGGGTTAGGTTAGGTTTAAAGGTTATAGCATTAGGCTTAGCACACGGGGCAAATTGTATTAACATGTTTGTTCAAGAGAGAAGTTTAAGTCAGACTTGGGGGCATCATAGTTTGATAGGGCTGGCAATATTTAGGTTGCGAGTTCGAGCTGTTATCACATGCAACAGGATACTGTTATGATTGGTTGGTATATTTATTATAGTTAAGATTGGTGTATTCAGGTATGATGACAATAACGATATTAAAGACAGTCAGTTTTCCTGCCAAAAGTCAGGGGATTCCACTGTACCAACTTCCTCTCAAAATAATTTATTGATAGAAGCGTAAAACGTCACAAACAAACAAACAATCTTGAAAGAAAATGAAACTGAAGCCATGCGCATCCTGAATTTTTTGTTTGGCAAATAAATATTTGGTGTTTGCATAATTGCATTTTAGAGAATGTATAACCTCCTGCAGAGCCAAATTGGGCAGACAGTCTCCATATTTCTGGAAGGATATACATAATTACATCAAATGATCTGTTTCAATTTAAACCCTGTTTAGTAAATTACAAAAATAATGTGATGATTTTTTAATGTATCAGATAAATAACGAGTAAATCCTTCATAAACCGACCATGATAAGTGGTGTGTAATACAAACCCTTACATTCAAGTTTGTCGAATTCACATGGGTGCACGTTACACACAAGAATTGTTGTCAGAAACTTAGTATGGGTTTATTGGGTGGTTTATTATGGTACAACAGCGATTTTTATCATGGCTTAATCATGGCATCCTGTTTCTATTGGGTAAGAAAGCTGGAATACCTGTTCAAAACCAAAATTAGATTGGGTGCTTATAAGAAATTCAGATTATAAACAACTGCTTTAATCTGTATTAATGCCTTACTGATGTATACGGTAATCTATTTTTTGCGGGCCCTGATCATGCAGTGTTGTCCAATTCACTGGTACTTACTTTCGTAGTTGTAAACTTAGTCCCATAAGTAGTTATACAATGTATACACATTTGTGGGTACTATTTTTCACGGCTTTCAATGGCCCTCAAAAACAGCGAAAATAAGTACACCACCAAAACAGGTATGTTTATAGTATACATAGAATATCAAAATAACGTGATTAAATCTTCCTCACTTGCCGAAATCAAAATAAAAACAGCGTTAATGTAAACCAACTTACAATTGGCATCTACTTATTTTTTGTGTATTGGGACACATTGCCAATTTTGTGGATATTTCTGTGACTGTCATTACTGTAAGTCTTACTCCTTTTATCTATATCAATGCCTTACCTTTGATGTAAAAAAATTCATGAGCAAGTTTAAAGCAAAGCTAAAAGGTGTACAAGGTTATTAGAGTGTTTGTGCTACAGTAACAACATACAAAGAATGTTTGGGATCAGAAACATTTAAAAACAAATATTCCTCCTTTATTTTAGGAGCAGAGCAGCAACATGACTCTATTATTATTTTAAACAGCAACAAGACTTGGTAGCGTTCCTATGATTTAACCCTCACCCCCCCCAAACCCCACTTCAGGCATGCAAGCATGCTGCCAATTATGCTGTTTGTATTAATAAGTCTTATTAGTATTTTTTACTGTTGAACAAATTCAGATAGCTTAACAACCAGATCTAGTCAATATCAGAAACAACAATTTAAAAAAAATTTTTTTTGGAGGAAATTAAATTTGTGGTTTGTTTTTCACGTGATTCTATTCCTTCCAAAGGTCGAGAATTTTCTCTGGGTACTCCTGCATTCTCCCCCAAGAAAAACTAGATGCCATGATATAGCTAAAAATTACTGAAGTGGCGTTAAACACCATTTAAACAAACAAAAAACATGTGCTTCTACAAGATCAACAGAAAAATTGTATTCTTAGTTCTGAGTAATGGTTTTAATTCCATGGAAATTCATATAAATAAGTTTTTGTTTGTTGTTTGAATGGTATTTAATGCCACAATTGGCAATTTTCAATTACATCATGGCATCCAGTTTTATTGATGGAAGAAAGCCTGAATACCCGAGTAAACCCCCACCTTTGGTAGGAAAACTGGCAATCCTTGTCAAGCAAGACTTAAGTCCAGCACATCTTGCTGCAGCAAGTGTTGACTGGCATGCGATCAAAAGTTAATGAATAACTACCTTAACCACTCTGCCACTGAGGCACCAAGTTAATGAATAACTACCTTAACCACTCTGTCACTGAGGCACCAAGTTAATGAATAACTACCTTAACCACTCTGCCACTGAGGCACCAAGTTAATGAATAACTACCTTAACCACTCTGCCACTGAGGCACCAAGTTAATGAATAACTACCTTAACCACTCTGCCACTGAGGCACCAAGTTAATGAATAACTAACTTAACCACTCTGCCACTGAGGCACCAAGTTAATGAATAACTACCTTAACCACTCTGTCACTGAGGCACCAAGTTAATAAATAACTACCTTAACCACTCTGCCACTGAGGCACCAAGTTAATGAATAACTAACTTAACCACTCTGCCACTGAGGCACCAAGTTAATGAATAACTACCTTAACCACTCTGTCACTGAGGCACCAAGTTAATAAATAACTACCTTAACCACTCTGCTACTGAGGCACCAAGTTAATGAATAACTACCTTAACCACTCTGCCACTGAGGCACCAAGTTAATGAATAACTAACTTAACCACTCTGCTACTGAGGCACCAAGTTAATGAATAACTACCTTAACCACTCTGCTACTGAGGCACCAAGTTAATGAATAACTACCTTAACCACTCTGCCACTGAGGCACCAAGTTAATAAATAACTACCTTAACCACTCTGCTACTGAGGCACCAAGTTAATGAATAACTACCTTAACCACTCTGTCACTGAGGCACCAAGTTAATGAATAACTACCTTAACCACTCTGCCACTGAGGCACCAAGTTAATGAATAACTACCTTAACCACTATGCCACTGAGGCACCAAGTTAATAAATAACTACCTTAACCACTCTGCCACTGAGGCACCAAGTTAATGAATAACTACCTTAACCACTATGCCACTGAGGCACCAAGTTAATAAATAACTACCTTAACCACTCTGCTACTGAGGCACCAAGTTAATGAATAACTACCTTAACCACTCTGCTACTGAGGCACCAAGTTAATGAATAACTACCTTAACCACTCTGCCACTGAGGCACCAAGTGAATGAATAACTGCCTTAACCACTCTGCTACTGAGGCACCAAGTGAATGAATAACTGCCTTAACCACTCTGCTACTGAGGCACCAAGTGAATGAATAACTGCCTTAACCACTCTGCTACTGAGGCACCAAGTGAATGAATAACTGCCTTAACCACTCTGCTACTGAGGCACCAAGTTAATGAATAACTACCTTAACCACTCTGCTACTGAGGCACCAAGTTAATAAATAACTACCTTAACCACTCTGCCACTGAGGTACCAAGTTAATGAATAACTACCTTAACCACTCTGCCACTGAGGCACCAAGTTAATGAATAACTTCCTTAACTACTATGCCACTGAGGCACCAAGTTAATGAATAACTACCTTAACCACTCTGCCACTGAGGCACCAAGTTAATGAATAACAACTTAACCACTCTGCTACTGAGGCACCAAGTTAATGAATAACTGCCTTAACCACTCTGCTACTGAGGCACCAAGTTAATGAATAACTGCCTTTACCACTCTGCTACTGAGGCACCAAGTTAATGAATAACTACCTTAACCACTCTGCCACTGAGGCACCAAGTTAATAAATAACTACCTTAACCACTCTGCTACTGAGGCACCAAGTTAATGAATAACTACCTTAACCACTCTGCTACTGAGGCACCAAGTTAATGAATAACTACCTTAACCACTCTGCCACTGAGGCACCAAGTTAATAAATAACTACCTTAACCACTCTGCCACTGAGGCACCAAGTTAATAAATAACTACCTTAACCACTCTGCTACTGAGGCACCAAGTTAATGAATAACTACCTTAACCACTCTGTCACTGAGGCACCAAGTTAATGAATAACTACCTTAACCACTCTGCTACTGAGGCACCAAGTTAATGAATAACTACCTTAACCACTCTGTCACTGAGGCACCAAGTTAATGAATAACTACCTTAACCACTCTGCTACTGAGGCACCAAGTTAATGAATAACTACCTTAACCACTCTGTCACTGAGGCACCAAGTTAATGAATAACTACCTTAACCACTCTGCCACTGAGGAACCAAGTTAATAAATAACTACCTTAACCACTCTGCCACTGAGGCACCAAGTTAATAAATAACTACCTTAACCACTCTGCTACTGAGGCACCAAGTTAATGAATAACTACCTTAACCACTCTGTCACTGAGGCACCAAGTTAATGAATAACTACCTTAACCACTCTGCTACTGAGGCACCAAGTTAATGAATAACTACCTTAACCACTCTGTCACTGAGGCACCAAGTTAATGAATAACTACCTTAACCACTCTGCCACTGAGGCACCAAGTTAATAAATAACTACCTTAACTACTCTGCCACTGAGGCACCAAGTTAATGAATAACTACCTTAACTACTCTGCCACTGAGGCACCAAGTTAATAAATAACTACCTTAACCACTCTGCTACTGAGGCACTAAGTAAATGAATAACTGCCTTAACTACTCTGTCACTGAGGCACCAAGTTAATGAATAACTACCTTGACCACTCTGCTACTGAGGCACCAAGTTAATAAATAACTACCTTAACCACTCTGTCACTGAGGCACCAAGTTAATGAATAACTACCTTAACCACTCTGCTACTGAGGCACCAAGTTAATGAATAACTACCTTAACTACTCTGCTACTGAGGCACCAAGTTGATGAATAACTACCTTGACCACTCTGCTACTGAGGCACCAAGTTAATGAATAACTACCTTAACCACTCTGCCACTGAGGCACCAAGTTAATGAATAACTACCTTAACCACTCTGCCACTGAAGCACCAAGTTAATCAATAACTACCTTAACCACTCTGCCACTGAGGCACCAAGTTAATGAATAACTACCTTAACCACTCTGTCACTGAGGCACCAAGTTAATGAATAACTACCTTAACCACTCTGCTACTGAGGCACCAAGTTAATGAATAACTACCTTAACTACTCTGCTACTGAGGCACCAAGTTGATGAATAACTACCTTGACCACTCTGCCACTGAGGCACCAAGTTAATGAATAACTACCTTATCTACTCTGCTACTGAGGCACCAAGTTAATGAATAACTACCTTAACTACTCTGCTACTGAGGCACCAAGTTAATGAATAACTACCTTATCTACTCTGCTACTGAGGCACCAAGTTAATGAATAACTACCTTAACTACTCTGTCACTGAGGCACCAAGTTAATGAATAACTACCTTAACCACTCTGCTACTGAGGCACCAAGTTAATGAATAACTACCTTAACCACTCTGTCACTGAGGCACCAAGTTAATGAATAACTACCTTAACCACTCTGCTACTGAGGCACCAAGTTAATGAATAACTACCTTAACTACTCTGTCACTGAGGCACCAAGTTAATGAATAACTACCTTAACCACTCTGCTACTGAGGCACCAAGTTAATGAATAACTACTTTAACTACTCTGCCACTGAGGCACCAAGTTAATGAATAACTACCTTAACCACTCTGCTACTGAGGCACCAAGTTAATGAATAACTACCTTAACCACTCTGCTACTGAGGCACCAAGTTAATGAATAACTACCTTAACCACTCTGTCACTGAGGCACCAAGTTAATGAATAACTACCTTAACCACTCTGCCACTGAGGCACCAAGTTAATAAATAACTACCTTAACCACTCTGCCACTGAGGCACTAAGTTAATGAATAACTACCTTAACCACTCTGCCACTGAGGCACCAAGTTAATAAATAACTACCTTAACCACTCTGCTACTGAGGCACCAAGTTAATAAATAACTACCTTAACCACTCTGCCACTGAGGCACCAAGTTAATGAGTAACTACCTTAACCACTCTGTCACTGAGGCACCAAGTTAATGAATAACTACCTTAACTACTCTGCTACTGAGGCACCAAGTTAATGAATAACTACCTTAACCACTCTGCTACTGAGGCACCAAGTTAATGAATAACTACCTTAACCACTCTGCTACTCAGGCACCAAGTTAATGAATAACTACCTTAACCACTCTGCTACTGAGGCACCAAGTTAATGAATAACTACCTTAACTACTCTGCCACTGAGGCACCAAGTTAATGAATAACTACCTTAACTACTCTGCCACTGAGGCACCAAGTTAATGAATAACTACCTTAACCACTCTGCTACTGAGGCACCAAGTTAATGAATAACTACCTTAACCACTCTGCCACTGAGGCACCAAGTTAATAAATAACTACCTTAACCACTCTGCTACTGAGGCACCAAGTTAATAAATAACTACCTTAACCACTCTGCCACTGAAGCACCAAGTTAATCAATAACTACCTTAACCACTCTGCCACTGAGGCACCAAGTTAATGAATAACTACCTTAACCACTCTGCCACTGAGGCACCAAGTGAATGAATAACTACCTTAACCACTCTGCTACTGAGGCACCAAGTTAATAAATAACTACCTTAACCACTCTGCCACTGAGGCACCAAGTTAATAAATAACTACCTTAACCACTCTGCCACTGAAGCACCAAGTTAATGAATAACTACCTTAACCACTCTGCTACTGAGGCACCAAGTTAATGAATAACTACCTTAACCACTCTGCCACTGAGGCACCAAGTGAATGAATAACTAACTTGACCACTCTGCCACTGAGGCACCAAGTTAATGAATAACTACCTTAACCATTCTGCCACTGAGGAACCAAGTTAATGAATAACTACCTTAACCATTCTGCCACTGAGGCACCAAGTTAATGAATAACTACCTTAACCACTCTGCCACTGAGGCACCAAGTTAATGAATAACTACCTTAACCACTCTGCTACTGAGGCACCAAGTTAATAAATAACTACCTTAACTACTCTGCCACTGAGGCACCAAGTTAATGAATAACTACCTTAACCACTCTGCCACTGAGGCACCAAGTTAATGAATAACTACCTTAACCACTCTGCCACTGAGGCACCAAGTTAATGAATAACTACCTTAACCACTCTGCTACTGAGGCACCAAGTTAATAAATAACTACCTTAACTACTCTGCCACTGAGGCACCAAGTTAATGAATAACTACCTTAACCACTCTGCCACTGAGGCACCAAGTTAATAAATAACTACCTTAACTACTCTGCCACTGAAGCACCAAGTTAATAAATAACTACCTTAACCACTCTGCCACTGAGGCACCAAGTTAATGAAAAACTACCTTAACCACTCTGCCACTGAGGCACCAAGTTAATGAATAACTACCTTAACTACTCTGCCACTGAGGCACCAAGTTAATGAATAACTACCTTAACCACTCTGCTACTGAGGCACCAAGTTAATGAATAACTACCTTGACCACTCTGCCACTGAGGCACCAAGTTAATGAATAACTACCTTAACCACTCTGCCACTGAGGCACCAAGTGAATGAATAACTACCTTAACTAATCTGCCACTGAGGCACCAAGTTAATGAATAACTACCTTGACCACTCTGCCACTGAGGCACCAAGTTAATGAATAACTACCTTAACCACTCTGCTACTGAGGCACCAAGTTAATGAATAACTACCTTAACCACTCTGCTACTGAGGCACCAAGTTAATGAATAACTACCTTAACTACTCTGCTACTGAGGCACCAAGTGAATGAATAACTGCCTTAACCACTCTGCTACTGAGGCACCAAGTGAATGAATAACTGCCTTAACCACTCCGCTACTGAGGCACCAAGTGAATGAATAACTGCCTTAACCACTCTGCTACTGTGGCACCAAGTGAATGAATAACTGCCTTAACCACTCTGCTACTGAGGCACCAAGTTAATGAATAACTACCTTAACCACTCTGCTACTGAGGCACCAAGTTAATAAATAACTACCTTAACCACTCTGCCACTGAGGTACCAAGTTAATGAATAACTACCTTAACCACTCTGCCACTGAGGCACCAAGTTAATGAATAACTACATTAACCACTCTGCCACTGAAGCACCAAGTTAATGAATAACTACCTTAACCACTCTGCCACTGAGGCACCAAGTTAATGAATAACAACCTTAACCACTCTGCCACTGAGGCACCAAGTTAATGAATAACTACCTTAACCACTCTGCTACTGAGGCACCAAGTTAATGAATAACTGCCTTAACCACTCTGCTACTGAGGCACCAAGTTAATGAATAACTGCCTTTACCACTCTGCTACTGAGGCACCAAGTTAATGAATAACTACCTTAACCACTCTGCTACTGAGGCACCAAGTTAATGAATAACTACCTTAACTACTCTGCCACTGAGGCACCAAGTTAATGAATAACTACCTTAACTACTCTGCCACTGAGGCACCAAGTTAATGAATAAATGCCTTAACCACTATGCCACTGAGGCACCAAGTTAATGAATAACTACCTTAACTACTCTGCCACTGAGGCACCAAGTTAATGAATAACTACCTTAACCACTCTGCTACTGAGGCACCAAGTTAATGAATAACTACCTTAACTACTCTGCCACTGAGGCACCAAGTTAATAAATAACTACCTTAACCACTCTGCTACTGAGGCACCAAGTTAATGAATAACTACCTTAACCACTCTGCCACTGAGGCACCAAGTTAATGAATAACTACCTTAACCACTCTGTCACTGAGGCACCAAGTTAATGAATAACTACCTTAACCACTCTGCCACTGAGGCACCAAGTTAATAAATAACTACCTTAACCACTCTGCTACTGAGGCACCAAGTTAATGAATAACTACCTTAACCACTCTGCCACTGAGGCACCAAGTTAATAAATAACTACCTTAACCACTCTGCTACTGAGGCACCAAGTTAATAAATAACTACCTTAACCACTCTGCCACTGAAGCACCAAGTTAATGAATAACTACCTTAACTACTCTGCTACTGAGGCACCAAGTGAATGAATAACTGCCTTAACCACTCTGCTACTGAGGCACCAAGTGAATGAATAACTGCCTTAACCACTCCGCTACTGAGGCACCAAGTGAATGAATAACTGCCTTAACCACTCTGCTACTGAGGCACCAAGTGAATGAATAACTGCCTTAACCACTCTGCTACTGAGACACCAAGTTAATGAATAACTACCTTAACCACTCTGCTACTGAGGCACCAAGTTAATAAATAACTACCTTAACCACTCTGCCACTGAGGTACCAAGTTAATGAATAACTACCTTAACCACTCTGCCACTGAGGCACCAAGTTAATGAATAACTACCTTAACCACTCTGCCACTGAAGCACCAAGTTAATGAATAACTACCTTAACCACTCTGCTACTGAGGCACCAAGTTAATGAATAACAACCTTAACCACTCTGCCACTGAGGCACCAAGTTAATGAATAACTACCTTAACCACTCTGCTACTGAGGCACCAAGTTAATGAATAACTGCCTTAACCACTCTGCTACTGAGGCACCAAGTTAATGAATAACTGCCTTTACCACTCTGCTACTGAGGCACCAAGTTAATGAATAACTACCTTAACCACTCTGCTACTGAGGCACCAAGTTAATGAATAACTACCTTAACTACTCTGCCACTGAGGCACCAAGTTAATGAATAACTACCTTAACTACTCTGCCACTGAGGCACCAAGTTAATGAATAAATGCCTTAACCACTATGCCACTGAGGCACCAAGTTAATGAATAACTACCTTAACTACTCTGCCACTGAGGCACCAAGTTAATGAATAACTACCTTAACCACTCTGCTACTGAGGCACCAAGTTAATGAATAACTACCTTAACGACTCTGCCACTGAGGCACCAAGTTAATGAATAACTACCTTAACCACTCTGCCACTGAGGCACCAAGTTAATGAATAACTACCTTAACCACTCTGTCACTGAGGCACCAAGTTAATGAATAACTACCTTAACCACTCTGCCACTGAGGCACCAAGTTAATAAATAACTACCTTAACCACTCTGCTACTGAGGCACCAAGTTAATGAATAACTACCTTAACCACTCTGCCACTGAGGCACCAAGTTGATAAATAACTACCTTAACCACTCTGCTACTGAGGCACCAAGTTAATAAATAACTACCTTAACCACTCTGCCACTGAAGCACCAAGTTAATGAATAACTACCTTAACCACTCTGCTACTGAGGCACCAAGTTAATGAATAACTACCTTAACCACTCTGCCACTGAGGCACCAAGTTAATGAATAACTACCTTGACTACTCTGCCACTGAGGCACCAAGTTAATGAATAACTACCTTAACTACTCTGCCACTGAGGCACCAAGTTAATGAATAACTACCTTAACTACTCTGCCACTGAGGCACCAAGTGAATGAATAACTGCCTTAACCACTCTGCTACTGAAGCACCAAGTTAATGAATAACTACCTTAACCACTCTGCTACTGAGGCACCAAGTTAATGAATAACTACCTTAACTACTCTGCTACTGAGGCACCAAGTTAATGAATAACTACCTTAACCACTCTGCTACTGAGGCACCAAGTTAATAAATAACTACCTTAACCACTCTGCTACTGAGGCACCAAGTTAATAAATAACTACCTTAACCACTCTGCCACTGAAGCACCAAGTTAATGAATAACTACCTTAACCACTCTGCTACTGAGGCACCAAGTTAATGAATAACTACCTTAACCACTATGCCACTGAGGCACCAAGTTAATAAATAACTACCTTAACCACTCTGCTAGTGAGGCACCAAGTTAATGAATAACTACCTTAACCACTCTGCCACTGAGGCACCAAGTTAATGAATAACTACCTTAACCACTCTGCTACTGAGGCACCAAGTTAATAAATAACTACCTTAACCACTATGCCACTGAGGCACCAAGTTAATGAATAACTACCTTAACCACTCTGCCACTGAAGCACCAAGTTAATGAATAACTACCTTAACCACTCTGCTACTGAGGCACCAAGTTAATGAATAACTACCTTAACCACTCTGCTACTGAGGCACCAAGTTAATGAATAACTACCTTAACCACTCTGCTACTGAGGCACCAAGTTAATAAATAACTACCTTAACCACTATGCCACTGAGGCACCAAGTTAATGAATAACTACCTTAACCACTCTGCCACTGAAGCACCAAGTTAATGAATAACTACCTTAACTACTCTGCTACTGAGGCACCAAGTTAATGAATAACTACCTTAACCACTCTGCCACTGAGGCATCAAGTTAATGAATAACTACCTTAACCACTCTGCCACTGAGGCACCAAGTTAATGAATAACTACCTTAACCACTCTGCTACTGAGGCACCAAGTTAATGAATAACTACCTTAACTACTCTGCCACTGAGGCACCAAGTTAATGAATAACTACCTTAACCACTCTGCTACTGAGGCACCAAGTTAATGAATAACTACCTTAACTACTCTGTCACTGAGGCACCAAGTTAATGAATAACTACCTTAACCACTCTGCTACTGAGGCACCAAGTTAATGAATAACTACCTTAACCACTCTGCTACTGAGGCACCAAGTTAATGAATAACTACCTTAACTACTCTGCCACTGAGGCACCAAGTTAATGAATAACTACCTTAACCACTCTGCTACTGAGGCACCAAGTTAATAAATAACTACCTTAACCACTCTGTCACTGAGGCACCAAGTTAATGAATAACTACCTTAACCACTCTGCTACTGAGGCACCAAGTTAATGAATAACTACCTTAACTACTCTGTCACTGAGGCACCAAGTGAATGAATAACTACCTTAACCACTCTGCTACTGAGGCACCAAGTTAATAAATAACTACCTTAACCACTCTGCCACTGAGGCACCAAGTTAATGAATAACTACCTTAACCACTCTGTCACTGAGGCACCAAGTTAATGAATAACTACCTTAACTACTCTGCTACTGAGGCACCAAGTTAATGAATAACTACCTTAACCACTCTGCTACTGAGGCACCAAGTTAATGAATAACTACCTTAACCACTCTGCCACTGAGGCACCAAGTTAATGAATAACTACCTTAACTACTCTGCTACTGAGGCACCAAGTTAATGAATAACTACCTTAACTACTCTGCCACTGAGGCACCAAGTTAATAAATAACTACCTTAACTACTCTGCCACTGAGGCACCAAGTTAATGAATAACTACCTTAACTACTCTGCCACTGAGGCACCAAGTTAATGAATAACTACCTTAACTACTCTGCCACTGAGGCACCAAGTTAATGAATAAATGCCTTAACCACTATGCCACTGAGGCACCAAGTTAATGAATAACTACCTTAACTACTCTGCCACTGAGGCACCAAGTTAATGAATAACTACCTTAACCACTCTGCTACTGAGGCACCAAGTTAATGAATAACTACCTTAACGACTCTGCCACTGAGGCACCAAGTTAATGAATAACTACCTTAACCACTCTGCCACTGAGGCACCAATTTAATGAATAACTACCTTAACCACTCTGTCACTGAGGCACCAAGTTAATGAATAACTACCTTAACCACTCTGCCACTGAGGCACCAAGTTAATAAATAACTACCTTAACCACTCTGCTACTGAGGCACCAAGTTAATGAATAACTACCTTAACCACTCTGCCACTGAGGCACCAAGTTAATGAATATCTACCTTAACCACTCTGCTACTGAGGCACCAAGTTAATGAATAACTACCTTAACCACTCTGCTACTGAGGCACCAAGTTAATGAATAACTACCTTAACCACTCTGCCACTGAGGCACCAAGTTAATGAGTAACTACCTTAACCACTCTGCCACTGAGGCACCAAGTTAATAAATAACTACCTTAACCACTCTGCTACTGAGGCACCAAGTTAATAAATAACTACCTTAACCACTCTGCCACTGAAGCACCAAGTTAATGAATAACTACCTTAACCACTCTGCTACTGAGGCACCAAGTTAATGAATAACTACCTTAACTACTCTGCCACTGAGGCACCAAGTTAATGAATAACTACCTTGACTACTCTGCCACTGAGGCACCAAGTTAATGAATAACTACCTTAACCACTCTGCTACTGAGGCACCAAGTTAATGAATAACTACCTTAACCACTCTGCTACTGAGGCACCAAGTTAATAAATAACTACCTTAACCACTCTGCTAGTGAGGCACCAAGTTAATGAATAACTACCTTAACCACTCTGCTACTGAGGCACCAAGTTAATGAATAACTACCTTAACCACTCTGTCACTGAGGCACCAAGTTAATGAATAACTACCTTAACCACTCTGCTACTGAGGCACCAAGTTAATGAATAACTAACTTGACCACTCTGCCACTGAGGCACCAAGTTAATGAATAACTACCTTAACTACTCTGCCACTGAGGCACCAAGTTAATGAATAACTACCTTAACCACTCTGCTACTGAGGCACCAAGTTAATGAATAACTACCTTAACCACTCTGCCACTGAGGCACCAAGTTAATGAATAACTACCTTAACCACTCTGCTACTGAGGCACCAAGTTAATGAATAACTACCTTAACCACTCTGCCACTGAGGCACCAAGTTAATGAATAACTACCTTGACTACTCTGCCACTGAGGCACCAAGTTAATGAATAACTACCTTAACTACTCTGCTACTGAGGCACCAAGTTAATGAATAACTACCTTAACCACTCTGCCACTGAGGCATCAAGTTAATGAATAACTACCTTAACCACTCTGCCACTGAGGCACCAAGTTAATGAATAACTACCTTAACCACTCTGCTACTGAGGCACCAAGTTAATGAATAACTACCTTAACTACTCTGCCACTGAGGCACCAAGTTAATGAATAACTACCTTAACCACTCTGCTACTGAGGCACCAAGTTAATGAATAACTACCTTAACTACTCTGTCACTGAGGCACCAAGTTAATGAATAACTACCTTAACCACTCTGCTACTGAGGCACCAAGTTAATGAATAACTACCTTAACCACTCTGCTACTGAGGCACCAAGTTAATGAATAACTACCTTAACTACTCTGCCACTGAGGCACCAAGTTAATGAATAACTACCTTAACCACTCTGCTACTGAGGCACCAAGTTAATAAATAACTACCTTAACCACTCTGTCACTGAGGCACCAAGTTAATGAATAACTACCTTAACCACTCTGCTACTGAGGCACCAAGTTAATGAATAACTACCTTAACTACTCTGTCACTGAGGCACCAAGTTAATGAATAACTACCTTAACTACTCTGCTACTGAGGCACCAAGTTAATGAATAACTACCTTAACCACTCTGCTACTGAGGCACCAAGTTAATGAATAACTACCTTAACCACTCTGCCACTGAGGCACCAAGTTAATGAATAACTACCTTAACTACTCTGCTACTGAGGCACCAAGTTAATGAATAACTACCTTAACTACTCTGCCACTGAGGCACCAAGTTAATAAATAACTACCTTAACTACTCTGCCACTGAGGCACCAAGTTAATGAATAACTACCTTAACCACTCTGCCACTGAGGCACCAAGTTAATGAATAACTACCTTAACTACTCTGCCACTGAGGCACCAAGTTAATAAATAACTACCTTAACTACTCTGCCACTGAGGCACCAAGTTAATAAATAACTACCTTAACTACTCTGCCACTGAGGCACCAAGTTAATGAATATCTACCTTAACCACTCTGCTACTGAGGCACCAAGTTAATGAATAACTACCTTAACCACTCTGCTACTGAGGCACCAAGTTAATGAATAACTACCTTAACCACTCTGCTACTGAGGCACCAAGTTAATGAATAACTACCTTAACTACTCTGCTACTGAGGCACCAAGTTAATGAATAACTACCTTAACCACTCTGCTACTGAGGCACCAAGTTAATGAATAACTACCTTAACCACTCTGCTACTGAGGCACCAAGTTAATGAATAACTACCTTAACCACTCTGCTACTGAGGCACCAAGTTAATGAATAACTACCTTAACCACTCTGCTACTGAGGCACCAAGTTAATGAATAACTACCTTAACTACTCTGTCACTGAGGCACCAAGTTAATGAATAACTAACTTAACTACTCTGCTACTGAGGCACCAAGTTAATGAATAACTACCTTAACCACTCTGCTACTGAGGCACCAAGTTAATGAATAACTACCTTAACTACTCTGTCACTGAGGCACCAAGTTAATGAATAACTACCTTAACCACTCTGCTACTGAGGCACCAAGTTAATGAATAACTACCTTAACTACTCTGTCACTGAGGCACCAAGTTAATGAATAACTAACTTAACTACTCTGCTACTGAGGCACCAAGTTAATGAATAACTACCTTAACTACTCTGTCACTGAGGCACCAAGTTAATGAATAACTACCTTAACCACTCTGCTACTGAGGCACCAAGTTAATGAATAACTACCTTAACTACTCTGTCACTGAGGCACCAAGTTAATGAATAACTAACTTAACTACTCTGTCACTGAGGCACCAAGTTAATGAATAACTAACTTAACTACTCTGCTACTGAGGCACCAAGTTAATGAATAACTAACTTAACTACTCTGCCACTGAGGCACCAAGTTAATGAATAACTACCTTAACCACTCTGCTACTGAGGCACCAAGTTAATGAATAACTACCTTAACTACTCTGCCACTGAGGCACCAAGTTAATGAATAACTACCTTAACTACTCTGCCACTGAGGCACCAAGTTAATGAATAACTACCTTAACCACTCTGCCACTGAGGCACCAAGTTAATGAATAACTACCTTAACTACTCTGCCACTGAGGCACCAAGTTAATGAATAACTACCTTAACTACTCTGCCACTGAGGCACCAAGTTAATGAATAACTACCTTAACTACTCTGACACTGAGGCACCAAGTTAATAAATAACTACCTTAACCACTCTGCCACTGAGGCACCAAGTTAATGAATAACTACCTTAACTACTCTGACACTGAGGCACCAAGTTAATAAATAACTACCTTAACCACTCTGCCACTGAGGCACCAAGTTAATGAATAACTACCTTAACTACTCTGCCACTGAGGCACCAAGTTAATGAATAACTACCTTAACCACTCTGCCACTGAGGCACCAAGTTAATGAATAACTACCTTAACTACTCTGCCACTGAGGCACCAAGTTAATGAATAACTACCTTAACCACTCTGCCACTGAGGCACCAAGTTAATGAATAACTACCTTAACTACTCTGACACTGAGGCACCAAGTTAATAAATAACTACCTTAACCACTCTGCCACTGAGGCACCAAGTTAATGAATAACTACCTTAACCACTCTGCTACTGAGGCACCAAGTTAATAAATAACTACCTTAACCACTCTGCCACTGAGGCATCAAGTTAATAAATAACTACCTTAACCACTCTGCTACTGAGGCACCAAGTTAATGAATAACTACCTTAACCACTCTGCCACTGAGGCACCAAGTTAATAAATAACTACCTTAACCACTCTGCCACTGAGGCACCAAGTTAATAAATAACTACCTTAACCACTCTGCCACTGAAGCACCAAGTTAATGAATAACTACCTTAACCACTCTGCTACTGAGGCACCAAGTTAATGAATAACTACCTTAACCACTCTGTCACTGAGGCACCAAGTTAATGAATAACTACCTTAACCACTCTGCCACTGAGGCACCAAGTTAATAAATAACTACCTTAACCACTCTGCCACTGAGGCACCAAGTTAATGAATAACTACCTTAACTACTCTGCCACTGAGGCACCAAGTTAATGAATAACTACCTTAACCACTCTGCCACTGAGGCATCAAGTTAATAAATAACTACCTTAACTACTCTGCCACTGAGGCACCAAGTTAATGAATAACTGCCTTAACCACTCTGCCACTGAGGCACCAAGTTAATGAATAACTGCCTTAACCACTCTGCCACTGAGGCACCAAGTTAATGAATAACTACATTAAACACTCTGCCACTGAGGCACCAAGAAAATAGTAGCCCATAATTAATAATAAATCAACAGTAAAATATTCCCAAATTCCATTTTAAAGAATTGTTACAATTACATTAGAAAATACGAAAATTCGTAACAAAAGCATTAAATCTGAGATTCTGAACTGTGATCATTGATAGTACAATATTTAAAATAATTCAATTACATTCCATAATTCTTGTATTCCAATAATTTGCTGCTAAAACAATGCAATCATAAAATATCACCGTGGCAACAGAACTGGTAACACGGACATGGAGTCCGCTTCCCCCCTGAGATCAGTTTTCCATTAAAATTTAGTCATCCAATTCCATTTTGTTGTTAACTTCCATTCCAATTAAAAACATTAGGGTCAATGACACTTTTCAAAATTGATCAAACTACTGCAGACTTCTGTGAAGACCTTCAAATACTGGCTTGTTACTATTTGTGATGTGGCAAGTTTAGAAAATATGGTACATTTATGCACTTAAAATCAGGCTATTATTTGCAATCAATTACTCATTTTGTCATTTCGAACAAAAATACAAGTTTTATTATTTATTTCTTGACTACAACAATGGTAGATTTTTAGTTTTCCACCTGTCCAATCAATGTCCACCCACCCAATCAATGTCCACCTTCCAATCAATGTCCACCCATCCAATCAACCCATGCAATCAATGTCCACCCACCATATCAATGTCCACTGATCCAATCAATGTCAATCCATCCAACAATGTCCACCTTCCAATCAATGTCCACCCATCCAATCAATGTCCATGATATTTATGTCAATTATAGACAAGCTATAAGTTTTGCCCACCTTGTGGATTGGGTAGACAAGCTAGAAGTTTTGCCCAACTTGTGGATTGGGTAAACAAGGATGGACTGTGAGCACGCTCACAAAGTGATAACCCCCGCTTTGCTTTCAAGTCCAATTATCTCCCCTTAATGATATCCAAGGTCAATAAAATTCCTTCATGCACATCTACATATAAAGTACTTCTGTAATGCTAAGTTTCATTTAATTTCAACAAGCGGTTTAGGAGGAGTTGCGCTTACAAGGGATGTGGACAGATGGACAGACGGACAGTAGACAGACAGGGTGATTCCTATATACCCCCAAACAAGTCTGTGTGGGGAGTATAATAAGCTATAAGTTTTGCCCACCTTGTTGATTGGGAAGACTTGAGCTAGAAGTTTTACTACCTACTGGATTGGGTAGACAAGCTAAGAGTTTCACCCACATTGTGGATTGGGTAGACAAGCTAAGAGTTTCACCCACATTGTGGATTACGTAGACAAGCTAGAAGTTTTCCCCAACTTGTGGGCTATGTAGGCAAGCTAGAAATTATGCCCATTTTGTGGATTGGGTAAACAAGCTAGAATTTTTGCCCATCTTGTGGATAATGCACAATCCACCTTTGTGTATGGAAACCTTATTAAAATTTCATGAAAGAGTTTGAAGACACGTTACTTCTGTTTGTTTTCTTTCATTATGTTTAATGCCTCTTTAAGCAATTTTTTAGCTATATCATGGCAACCAGTTATTATTTGGGGAGGAACCGGATTTACCTTGAGAAAACCCCCACCATTTGATAGGAAAACTGGCAATCCTTGTCAATAAATGTTTTAGATGTGTTTTGTGTCTTAATCAGCAAGTCTGCAGTTCACAGGATTGGTGTATATAGTTCTTCATAAATACAGTCCAAAACACTTCATACACTTGATGTCAACCTTGATAACACTACCTATTGAAATGACCTTGACCTTAACCTTGATAACACTACCTCTTGAAGTGACCTTGACCTTAACCTTGATAACACTACCTCTTGAAGTGATCCTTGACCTTAACCTTGATGACACTACCTTTTGAAGTAATCTTGACCTTAACCTTGATGACACTACCTCTTGACTAACTGCATCAGGTTATTACTATGACAATGCTGACATTTTCATTTTAATTGACAGAAAATGACATTGCTGAAGCAGTAGCTAGCCAGTGAAGGCAATATTATAATTTGTCCACATATGTCCTAATAACACCAAGATTAGTACATATACCAACAAATGGGTAGTCTGACCAACAAACCTTGCATTACCCCCCCCCCCCCCCCCCTCTTGGAAGACTGACCTTCAGACAGTAGAAGAAGTCAATGTAATCATAGAAGGTCTTGTGAACATCCTTTTAAAATGTATTTTAATAATATTTAGTTACTTATTGCAATTATAGTAGTCTTATATGTGAGAGCAGACAGTATTACTGGTAATAATAATATTTTGTTAGACTAAACCCTGTATGGACCCTCAAACATGGTAGACTGACCACCAAACCCTGTATGACACCCCACCCCTGATAGACTGATCAGGGAGCTCTGCATGACCCCATCCCTAGTAGACAACCCTCACTGCTGATAGACTGACCACCAATAAGCAACATGACCTCACACCATATATGCCTTGAATACAGACGGCAATGATCATCAAAATGACAGCAAAATAAAGTTAATATTTTGTTTCTTAGCAGTAAATAACAGTTCTTTGAATATATATCGTATTACATAAAACTGTTACTAATCACAGATAATTCTAACTTCCATCGACAATAAGACTTGTGACAAAATAGATCTTTCATTAGACGATCATTTTATCAGATACAAAAGCAATATACTTTACCTATTATGTATTGCGTCCCATCAATCCGTGTCGTAAATGCTTTTCGAATAATCGTTGGTGAGCAAGGATGTGACCTAGTTTCCCTGAGATTATCAAGCAGTCTTGGTGACAGGTGGAGCGGTTGATCCGCATCAGTCACTGTCACTTGTGGAAGATTTGTAAGAGAACGGCTCATTCTACGTTCAGAACAATCTGTCACTTTTTTCGATAAACGCCTCTCCATCACTCCACAAACAAGGCTTCATCAATTCCCAATTGTTTTTATTCATCAAATAATCTGCAATTTATATCTTTCCTCTGAACAACCATTTACTCTATAGATCTTATTTCCATCAACGACTCCGTATATTGCAAAATTCTGTTTCTGATTTCAATCCCTTTTTTATGAATATTTAGAGCATATTACTACACTACACTTGTCTGAATGTTTTATCCTAAATGATATTCTTACAATAAACTTTCATCCAGAACACCTGCAGAGAATAAAGCATTGAGAAAAAAATCCTTCCCAATACTTGTGAATTTGATGAACACAAAACTAAACAAATTTTATTGATAAACAAAACTTTGAACTCAGCAAAAAAAGATAAAATGTGTTTACTGTTTACTGATGAAAATGACTGTTACTCCTCTGCATCTTGATATCTCCTTCCAATCCAGAAGCCGAGATGTGTAATTGATTTACAAAATACTTCAAAGACCGCAAATTAAAAAATAAAAACACATCCAATAATCACAGACCAGCTGGCCATTGAACACTAATATTAAATTCACCGTAATTACTCTAGAAATTCTATATGATGATGTACAGTAATCTGTTTTATGTAAAAAAGGAAAAAGAAATTACCTGAACTAACGAGAAAACAGGTAATTCCAAATCAACATGCTTATATTCCACCATACATTATTCCATGTCACATATAATCAGTAGATAATTCTAATTAGCATGTCATACATATCAATACATGTAATTCCATGTACATAGGATCACAGATGTGTCTGATTGTACACAAGGCTAACTTCCCACATCAAATATAACACTTCTATGGAATTGTGTTTGTAACTAAATTAAAAGCATATTTGTAATAGGTAAATGTTATGTTGTATACTTCACAGAACACTGATTTCAAACTGCATTATACTTTCACTTAATTAACATCAGCAAGGACCACTGAAAACAAATATTTTGACCAGAAGAAACTTGAAGATTTCACTAAGATTTTCACTAAAAATTTGAAAACTTCACCAAGACTTTGATTAAAAACTTACAACTACACTAAACATTCAATAAATACAAAAACCTTCACCAAGACTTTCAAATAGCAATGTGTAGACCTTATTACAGACTTTCACTATAAATACTTGGAGACTTCACATACTTATTTACAGATAGGTTTATTAAATCAGCACAAGTTTAACTTATTATGACAAAAACCAAAAAGGTAAAGATAACTTGATAACCAAAAGTATATAGAAGACTTTTGCTCCACAAAAATGTTAATAAAATGTGAACATACTGTGTAGCAAATGCATCACAAAAATATTTGATCAAATTATGGAAAATTTCACTTTAAATCCCAAAACACTTAAACTTCATCAAAAATTTCATGTTAAACAATCATAAAACAATTCACACATAAAATTTATCTTGCAAAATTTAACGAAAAAAAACTGCACAAGACTGAAAACCAATTATCAAAACACAGCAGAGACAAACACTAGATTATCTTTGAAAAATTGAACAACAATCTAATTTTAACAGTAAACACTTTATTCCACTAGTATCTTAATCTTTAAGCGAGTCTTTAAATTATATAATTTTAATTTCTTGTAAAACTCTCAACCCACATCATTGAAACCATACTGATTAGTGAAAAATCCATTCATTTGTTTTTATCAAAACTCTGAATGAAAGGATTGACAGCATAGCATAGCACATGCACAGGAGATCTGGTTACCTTCGTTAACTTCTAGTACTAAAATTGTACTTTATTGGTTCCAAAATCAGCGGAAACAGTTAAGACAACATAAACATTTAAATAAGTCCAAATACTGGAAACTGCGGACAAAATTCAACACAGCTAAAATCTATGCTTAAAGTTGAGAACGGTACATATAATTAATATTATAAGATCCATTGAGGACTGTATTTAAGAAGTATCACTATTAAATGTCTCTTCCAGCTTTTCCAACAATACTATTTCAGCACTAGATTCCATAATTTGTAATGATTAAATTGATTTCTCCCTATTAAAACTTAGTTAATCTCCTATTAGTAGTACCTAGATATTTGCCTTGATGCAGCATATAATCAGATCTGTCCTGAATTGGACACAATACACAAGGGATCAGTCATTGAATTCAACAACTTCATATGCAGAGAGATCAATTCGGATAAATATCTGGTAAAATAAACTGTCCTTCATACTGGGACAATTAACAAATTTGTCAGTTTATAAAAGAAACTAACATCAGATGCTTATTACCACATAATCAATACACTACTGGTTATAAACAAATTTTTCATTATTCTCAATTCTAGTCATCAGTTGTATCAATTAGCAATAATTAATCTTATGACAAAAATCAACAAAATCCCTGATGAAATCTCACCATATGTAAATTAAACGGATAATTAGCATAAACAAAAATATCAATAATATAACATCCAGGATCAATCAACGGATAAACAATAAACACTTCAAAATTCACTTAAGTGGAAAATTAAAAGGATGCGGTAATTGATACCCACAATGCTTCTCTCGGGTAGCGAATTTAAAATTCCGTCTTGCGGCTAATCGAAGCCTTTATCTTAATTCACAACCATCGCTGAGCTTAGTTCCATTAATGACATTTATTTAAAGGACTTAGAAAAATCCATGTTTTTAGTATCCAATATTTAAAATCTTTTCCGTTAATTCCTTAACACATAATCACAGATGCTTAATTACTTGGCATGGAAGATGGAATATCCAAAATCGGAAAAAACTACACAGAGAAAAATATAGCTCTCAAGTGGTTAAATTTATTTCAGTCTCGGAGGATATTAACGATACTGAACATCTGATAATCTGCACCAACTTCCTTTATATATGACAATGACATAACACTATACCATTTTATTGTACTTTAATTCCATCAAACTTCAATTTCAATATTTCAAACTTAATTGGCAACTTACCAAAAAATGACTGCATATTGAGTTGTTGATTTTTCATTAGTTTATTTTAAAATTTCAATTGAACTGAATGTTTTATGTCAAGCCAGCTGTGAATTTAAAGTTTATTTACAGTCATTACTGAAATTAAATACTCCAAAATACAAATCTCAAATACAACAAGTGATTAATGTCTGGTGTGGTGTCCAGTGCAATACATCACTATTGAAACATGCAATACACATAATATAAACATAAGATTTTCCAGACGTTTTAATTAACATGTTAGTTAGACTATTAGTCTTAGACTTTTCCCAGTAAAAACTGGATACCACAAGCTGAACAATTCCATAAAGTGGTGTTAAACAACAGTCAAACAAACGATCATTTGTGGCAAAATGGTTAAAAGAATCATAAGTGTATGAAAACATGTCAACATGATCTTTTTAGATGGTCAGTATAAGTAAAGTAACATTCCTGGATATTGTTGTCCTCAAACTAGGTCAAGTGGTATAAACAATTAACTACTGAAGAACAATCCATTAAATTTTATGTCAAAGATGACACATTCATATATAATTTCTGGCCTTACAAGGTTTGATATGTCTGTTAAGTAATTAACAACTGGTATAAACAAGTAAAAAATATAATATAAACAAGCTAAAAAACAAACAAAAATAAATAAATAAATAAATAAATAAATAAATAAATAAATAAATAAATAAATAAATAAATAAATAAATAAATAAATAAATAAATAAATAAATAAATAAATAAATAAATAAATAAATAAACCCCTGAGACAATGTGATATGAATCAGAGATAAGTAGAATAGGAGGAATCAAAGTATTTATTTTTAAAATTTGATCAAATCTATAGTTTATCCTTAAGTCTGTCTTGTTGGGATCAACTGTCCTGTCATTAGAACACAAAATGCAATGAGTTAAAAAAATACTGTCAATGAGACAGGTCATGTTTTTCCATGCTTATGTCGGAAAAGCGTGTTTTTTTCACTGATTTTTATTTACCACAGAATCCAAATACTCTGGGCTCACATTTTCCGTGCTAAAATGCAAAATTTCCAGCTACTGCTACATTTTACAGCAACATAATGCAACGAGCTAAAAAAATACTATCAATGAAACAGTTCATGTTTTTCTTTCTGTGAATATATTTATTCTGAAAGCCTTAGGTCTCTTATTTATATATTTAGCATGTGTATATTACACTGCCTTGCCATTCTTTCATAAACCACTTGTATGTATACAAAACTCCCCCATAGAAAACCATTCCACTTTTCTTGTATACAATTTATCAATAGACATGCTGAAATTGATAAATAAAACAAACCAAGTAATTTCTGATGTTATCTACATAAGTGTTGAAGTCAATGTTTCAAAGATAAAGAAAAAAAACCCAATTTATCATAAGTATTTCTCTTCCTTATCACTTTACTAATATACAAATTGTATGTATACAAACAGTTCATCAATATCTCTTACATTTAGTGTAAAATGAGGATTTTTGCATAAATGATATAGACGGAATATCAGAAATCTGTAACAGTGACCACTGTACATCACATGTAAAAACATGAAAAAAAAAATAATTTCACATGGCATTAAACACCATTTAATGTCTTTTAATTTTAAAAACCAAATGCCTACTATACATAGATCCTTACAGAAATACCTGCCTCAACTTACATCAGTGTATTGTAAATAAAAACATGAAAAAAAGTGAATTCACATGGCATTAAACACCATTTTATTACTCTAAATTTTAAAAACTCATGACCCATTCTGACCCTACTACATATAAACAGATATAACATTGAGCAGAGTTTTATATTGCCTTCCAGATCAGGTAATAAAACAGAATACACATCACGATTAAAAGTGTCCACACAGACAAAATGGTAATGATATATTTTCCACTCCAATGAACATGTCATTTATACAGAATTAACAGACATCATATAAACCCAACCAAGCGTGAAATGTAACAGTACTGTAATTAAAGAAGCTTAAAACAAAGACTGATGGATTTATTTATGACTGTTAGTAATTATTATTGATGCCATATTGGGAATCCATACCATGGATGCATGACAGTATGACACTGGGAGGGGGGTTTTCGTAGCATTAAAGGGTATGCTGTGTCAGGGGTTTTCATAGCAGCATAGAGTATGCTGGGTCTGTGTTTTTTGTAGCATAAAAGGGTATGACACTGTATCAGGGGTTTTCATAGCATTAAAGGGTATTCTGTGTCAGGGGTTTATGTAGCATAAAAGGGTATGACACTGTGTCAGGGGTTTTCGTAGCATTAAAGGGTATGACACTGTGTAAGGGGTTTTCGTAGCATTAAAGGGTATGACACTGTGTCAGGGGTTTTGGTAGCATTAAAGGGTATGCATACATGACAACCCTAATTAGGTCCAAAGCAGTAGGGGGATCGGGGGGTTTGCTTCCCGTCACCACCCCCCCATGACATTTTTTTTTAGGTGGTTTAAAATGGTGCAATGAAATATGACGATTTTGGTGATATAATTCTATGGTCAAATAAAGACCTAATTGTAATTGCCCTTTTGACCTTGAAATAAGACGATTTTAGTTAGATATACAATTTCCTGATACAAATGTTCCTTGTCAGTTTCCATTTGAATAACTGAGAGTAATGTGTTTATCATCTATTTCTGATATTTCCCGTAAGTAATTAATAAAAACGGATCAATCATTGGACTTGATATAATGGAGAATTAATCACCTCTTTGTGTCAATGTATTGTTATTGCTTCTAACACATTACTTTGTCTCTATAGTCTGATCATACTACCAGAAAAGATTTCAGAATCGCTGATGATATGTCTTATTAACATTTAAACAATGCAAGGAAGGCAAGCTATTTGGTCTGAGAAAGCTACCACAGACAAAAGACTGTAAATTTTGGTTGAAATAATCAACACTGAATGAAAGTGAAAAAAATTATCTTACATTTTTTTGTGAAGCTCCATTTTCCAAGCTCCTATTTATACCCTAAATATAGAAACTTTTTCAATCAATAATGTTTTTATTTTTTAATTTTGCTATTTTCAGAACTCCAACATCCAATCAGATGTTTCCCTTTTTTTTCTTGTCGTACTATTTTGGGGTAAACAATGTCCCCTTGTATTATAATAAAATAAGTGGTTTATTGTAACATATAACCACAAACTTTAATGGGAGATAACCCAATCAGATTATTGTAACCTATAACAACGAATTTTAATGGAGATAACCCAATCAGATTATTGTAACCTATAACAATGAATTTTAATGGGAGATAACCCAATCAGATTATTGTAACCTATAACAACGAATCATAATGGGAGATAACCCAATCAGATTATTGTAACCTATAAAATTCAAACCCAATCAGATTATTGTAACCTATAACAATGAATTTTAATGGGAGATAACCCAATCAGATTATTGTAACCTATAACAACAAATTTGAATGGGAGATAACCCAATCAGATTATTGTAACCTATAACAACAAATTTTAATGGGAGATAACCCAATCAGATTATTTTAACCTATAACAACAAATTTTAATGGGAAGATAACCCAATCAGATTAATCTAACCTATAACAACAAATTTTAATGGGAGATAACCCAATCAGATTATTGTAATCTATAACAACAAATTTTAATGGGAGATAACCCATTTAGATTATTGTAACCTTATAGGTTACATAAACCAATTATTTGTTTACATTACACCAGGAAAGTTTTGAACCCAAGATAGTCAGACATCAGAAGAAAATACACAGATGCATCTGATAGGATGTAGGGTTTCTAAAAATAGCAAAATTAAAAAATAAAAACATTATTGATGGAAAATCTTCTATATTTGGAGGAACATTTATAATAATTTTTATGCTCATAAGAGATATAATATACATCAATATGAGATTAACCAATAATAGAAGAATGTAACACTATGAAATGACTATTACCTATCATACAATGAAAAGGCAATACACAAAATGGGATGTTCTTTATAAGATGTTTAAGGTATAAAGACTACAGTTCACCACATGACCATGGCTGGTGTCCCAAACATCTATTGATTTTCAATGGAGTAGACCTCGGTAGTTTTCTGCAAACATTGGAAACACTATATAACTATTAACTTTTTCTTAATCAAAACTACATTTGTTTTTAACATTGACTCTAAGTAAAACAATATATTTTGTATCATTAGCAATTAACTGATTTAATACAGCTGTATTTGTTTGGTAAAAACATAAAATTAAATGTTAACTTCAATTATTGGTCAGATACCTTAACATATTTTCAAAATGAAATGAATCCCAAAGATACCCAAAACAAATTCTCTTTCAAAAGAATACAATATAGTCCCGTTCTAATATGACTACCCCTTTTACACTGAAAATGTGGCTTTATAAAAAGGACCTCTGGTTAAGGGAATATTATTTTTTTAAGATCATAACTCCCAGAACTGTGGTGCACACCCCCTTCTATAAAAAAAAGTACATGTATTGTTATTTTACTGTGAATTGAAATATTTTTTAGTCAAATGTATTATAACTCCAATATCATAGGATGCAGACGACAGCCTTAATTAATTATATAGCAAACACATCAAAGGTCTGACAATGAAAGAAGTATCTAAAATAGTCCCATTTAAAAAAATATGTTCTAAAATATGAGAGGGTGCTTTCCGAGACCCTCTATTGCACCCCTTGTTGACAAGACCTGCAGATGGCCAAGAAGCTATACATAAAATGTCATGTAACATCACCTTTGATAATTATTACTGGGTACCATGGCTCAAGCCAAAGAGCTGTCTAGTATGTAACAAATAGCTATAAAGGGAAAGCTGTATCAATGGAGATATAGTCATAATATGAATAGCATGGTCCCACTGACATGTCTGGTAAAGTATCTGAAGAGTACCAATCCACTATTTATTGTTAGTTAACTAGTTTTCTTCCTGAACAGAGCTACTGATGCAACCATTTATCACAGGTACACAATAACAGATGTTCTGAACTACAGGTCTGTTTAAATAAGTAAACATATAGGTCTATGTAGACTATGTCTATTTGATTTTTTCTCCATAATGAGAAATATATTTAGTTACAGCGAGACTTCTTTATCTATAGACCTTATCATTTTAATTCTTCATACTGGTGAATAATTTTACTAGAATTGTCTCCCTTGTCACACTATAGCAAATGGTGCCACATTAAAATTAAGTTGTCTCCCTTGTCACATTATAGCAAATGGTGCCACATTAAAATTAAGTTGTCTCCCTTGTCACACTATAGCAAATGGTGCCACATTAAAATTAAGTTGTCTCCCTTGTCACACTATAGCAAATGGTGCCACATTAAAATTAAGTTGTCTCCCTTGTCACACTATAGCAAATGGTGCCACATTAAAATTAAGTTGTCTCCCTTGTCACAATATAAAAAATGACAAAGGAAAGATAAAATTAAGTTGTCTCCCTTGTCCCATTATAACAAATGGTGCCATGTCTTATAGGAACGATCAGTTGGCTCCCTTATCACACTATAAAAAATGACATAAAGGAAAGATTAAAATTAAGTTGTATGCATTGTCATACTATAAAAAATGACATAATGGAAAGATTAAAATTAAGTTGTCCCCCTTGTCACACTATAAAACATGACAAAGGAAAGATTAAAATTCAGTTGTCTCCATTGTAATATTATAAAAAGTGACATAAAGGGAAGATTAAAATTAAGTTGTCTCCCTTGTCACACTATAAAAAATGACAAAGGGAGGATTAAAATTTAGTTGTTTCCCTTGTCCCTTGTCACATTATAAAAAGTGACACAAAGGAAAGATTAAAATTCAGTTGTCTCCCTTGTCACACTGTAAAAATTGACATAAATGGAAGATTAAAATTCAGTTGTCTCCCTTTTCACACTGTAAACAATGTGAAATAATTCGAACAATCTTAATAGATCAAAATTAAACTATACACTTTCTGGACCCTGAGGTATGTATTGATGGTTCGTGGTCTACTTTCAGCAGTTTTTCAGTTCCTTTATCATGACATTCAGTTTTAATTGGAGAGAAATCTTGAGCACCTGGTGGAAACCCCCGACACGGTAAAACAAACCCCTGACATCAGGTAAAATAAAATGGCAATTATTGTCAATTAAAAATGGTTGCAGTCTAGCATACCATGCCCTTTCCTATCCACTGGTTGCAGTCTAGCATACCATGCCCTTTCCTACCCACTGGTTGCAGTCTAGCATACCATGCCCTTTCCTACCCACTGGTTGCAGTCTAGCATACCATGCCCTTTCCTACCCACTGGTTGCAGTCCAGCATACCATGCCCTTTCCTACCCACTGGTTGCATTTTTTCTTTTAGGCATTTCTATTTGTCATGATTTTTTATATTTTAATAGCGGAAGGGTATTTAGGAATAAATACTATAGGGTTTTAAAAAGAGCTTCCTCTCACAGAGGAGATGTAATTTTAATTCTACAACCTGTATATTCCATGTCATGGATCGATCTAAATCAAGATTTTCGTCACTTTATAATTTCATTCGAAGTTGAATACATAACAGGAACAAACAAATCCTTAATTATCTATTTGATATTAACTTGGTTAACGAGTTTGTCACTTACACGCATATTCTTTTCAAGAAATAAGCCCATTATATCGGAACCCGAATACCACACGGAATACACAAATTGGACTATTCCAATATATGTCAAGGTTACGGCAATGTACTTTACACATCAGTTGTAAACAAATCGTGTATATGTATTATGTTCACAACTTTACTGGAGTCAAAACAATGTCTTATTGTAGAAACTGTATTAGAAAACAGTATGTTGAGTTTTTTTTATGTTATGATAATGTCATTGTTTTTATTTATTTATTATGTATGTGTCTGTCTGTGTCTATGTCTGCATACTCTCACCCATCAAAATGAAACAAAAAAATAAAATAAATCTGTGAACGTTAAATGTAAAAGGAATAAGAAATAAGGATAAATACTATAGGGTTTTAGAATGGCTAAAAAATACTAGGGCCACAATAGGGTTTCTTCAAGAAACACATTTTGATAAAGAACTACGAGATAAATTTAATAATAACGATGATTTTTTCATATACTGTAATAACGGATCTACCTCTAGCAGGGGAGTTGCAATTTTACTAAAGAAATCTATTGACTATAAACTTATTGACCAACATAATGATGAAAACGGTCGTATTATGTTACTGAATATTGAAATAGGGGAACTTGTTTTTTCTTTAGCAAACATTTATGCACCTAATTGCAGAACTGAACGTAACACATTTTTCAAAAAAGTTAATAGCTTCATTAAAAAATATAGTGTAGGTATACTGTTAATAGGGGGGGATTTTAACGAAGCCCTAACAAGAATAGATAGAAAACATAACGTAAATACAAAATTTAGCGAACCAGTCGATAGTTTAAAAAAATTAATCAAAGAAAATGATCTGATTGATATTTGGAGGTCTCAAAATAAGAATATACAACAGTTTACCTGGAGAAGGAAAGACGGAACAAGTGCAAGTAAAATTAAGCCAGCGGTTATTAAATCAACTGACCACCAAGGTGTGTGTCTGTCTATTAATACTGGTTCATCAGAGAGGGGAAAGGGGTTCTGGAAATTAAATCAATCAATATTAAACGATATAGAATACCAAAATATTATCAATGATCTTATTGATAGATATTCCTTTAAAATTAGTAACAGTAAATATGATATAAGGTTATTGTGGGATAGCTTGAAAACCGAAATAAGGGAGCTAACAATATTGTATTGCAAGAATAAATCAAAAGAAACAAGGGAGGTAACAAAAACATTAGAGACAGAATTGGAACAATGTCTGAAAGTTTATGATAAACTTTCCAGCGATGATGAAAAGTTATCAAAAAAAATTAATGACCTCGAAACTAAATTAGAATTATTGTACGTTGAAAAAGCAAGGGGGGCGCAAATACGTTCGAGAGAAAAGTGGATAGAACTGGGCGAAAAAAATAATTCGTTTTTCCTCGGCTTAGAAAAAAAGAGACAAGCTAAGAAATCTATAAATAAAATCAAGAAACAAAACGGTGATATAGCTACTGATCAGAGTGAAATCCTTGATACAATAAGGGATTATTATAAAAAATTATATTCATCAAGACACCCCGATAATACATTGTTAAAAGAATATATTAATAATACTGAAATGGAGAATAATATTCTGTCCGAAGAATTTAAAACCTGCGATGGAGAGATAACAGTGGAAGAATGTACAAAAGCTATAGCTAATATGAAGTTGAATAAATCTCCAGGGTTAGATGGAATAACGTTAGAGTTTTATAGGGCATTTTGGGGAAAACTGTTAGCTGTTTTAAGTCTCTAGTGACATTTTTAAACTTCATATGACTTTAATTTTAAAAATTCACTTTTAATGTATATACTGGTAACTTGAAGTATTTGAACTTTGTTTGACTACTTGTCAATGTTTTAAATAAAGGGGGGAAAGAAAGGCTACTCTCGTATTCTCAACGCACCAGCGTTTTATCACTGATTTTCAAGAAAAATGATCCAACAAACTTAGATAATTATAGACCAATCTCCTTACTTAATGTAGATTTAAAGATTCTATCATATGTATTAGCCCAGCGTCTGAAATGTGTTCTTCCAAAATTAGTAAATGAAGACCAAACAGGTTATATAAAAAAGCGATTCATTGGTTTCAATTTGAGACTAATCGAGGATATAATTGATTATGCTGATAAATACGGAATCAACGGGGCAATTATATTCGTAGACTTTACAAAAGCCTTCGACTCTTTAGAATGGGCGTTTATGATAAATGTTTTAAAGCACTATGGCTTCAATGAATCTTTTATATCTTGGGTTGAAACTTTGTATAATGAAATACAAACCTGTATAATTAATAACGGGTGGATATCTAATGTATTTAAGAATACCAGAGGCATTCGACAAGGATGTCCTTTGTCTGCTTTACTTTTTGTTTTGTCTGTTGAAATCATGGCACTTAGAATAAGAAGCTCAAAAGATATTAAGGGTATAAAAGTTACATTAGATAAAAAATCACATTGTATTAAGATTTCGCAACTAGCGGACGATACAACATTGTTTTGTAGTTCTATAGATGATATATCGAGATCGATGAATGAAATTGAAATTTTTGGGTCATTTTCTGGGTTAAAACTAAATCGTAATAAAACGGAAGGAATTTGGATTGGAAAACTAAAAAACTGTAAAGATAAAATTGAAGATATTAAATGGACAGATGAGCCTAATAAAGCTCTCGGTGTATATTTTGGACATAATAAAGACAAATGTGAACGTTTAAATTGGGAACCTAAAATTGAAAAGATGAAAAACTTGTTAAAATCGTGGGAGAAAAGAAAATTGACAATGGTTGGTAAAATACTTATTATCAAATCTTTAGTACTTCCGATATTTACTTTCTGTGCCACTGCAATATGCATTCCTAATAAATATATAAAAGAAATCGAGAGATGCTGTTTCAGATTTATTTGGGGAGGAAAAAATGACAAAGTCAAGAGAAATACTGTTATTCACGGTGTAGAATGGTAACGGACTTATCGCGTTTTTTTCTGCTGTACCGGACTATTCGGGTTAAGCAACGGACTGTTCATGCCAATAAACATGAAGTAACTCAGAAAAATGAGTTCAAATGATAACAAGAAGGGGTAAGTTTGATTAAAAACCATACTTACGGAATACGTATTTGATCTATGACAACTCCTACAAAAATGTTACGTCGATGTACCTCGTGGTTATTTCACAAAGTTAAAAACAAATCGAAAAATAGGGAAACAACATGAACAAGCAAACATGAATTTCTATCATTCATCGTCAAATTGATATAAACAATGACTTTTTATGTTCAGAGATGTCCTGTTATGAGTTAAAAATACATTCAACAAAACTCTAGCAATTAAAATTGAACAATAATACTGATATGTCACTAAAATTAAAATGTGAAGCAACGGACTTTTTGTGTGCGATGGATATTGTGGAAATTTCGGGCACCGGACTAATAGCGGTACTTAGCCACAGACATATTGTGCTCAATTATATTTTTCAGAGCAAATAGAAGCAAAAACTTGTATTGTTAAATAAGCCAAAGAATATGAAAAAAGAAAATATGATGAAATTTCTCGTGGTAATATTTTTGAATGATTAAGACAAATGTATTACGTAGGGCCTATTCCTGAAATTCATTTTGAATAGATGACTTCTTATATAAGTATTATTATCGTTATTGTCATATAAATCAATACTACATTGTTCAGTGACATATAACAGAAGTAACAAACAACTAAATTGCAATGGAAAAAATCTACAAAATATTCAAGTCTACGAGACCCCTGTCCTCAGTTCCAGAGACAGTTTAATGAAAGACTCTGAATTTGTCGAAAATTTTCCTGGTTTAAAATAACTTTAAGCGAATCGAGATATGGATTAACATTAGAGATATTGAAGTCATATAAGACCGAAACAGTTTATTTTGATCACATTTTAAAAAGAAGTGAACCTCATCGTCCACTTCATTTAGATTATAGAAGGAGCAAAGACGTTGTTCACCGGGGACTCTTTTTTATATCTTCCACGTTCTATTTCAAGACTGTGGTCGGCTATTCGAAATTTTGAGATGAATTTGCGATTTTCATAGTTCGAATCGGACGAATAAAATTCTTTTCCTAAGTTGTTTTTCAAAAATTTATATAGAAAGATTTTATTTTGATCTTTTAAATTTGAAACGTTGTCAGCATACATGTTCATATAAAACTTTAACAACTCATCTTTATATATGGTTTTATTACTTTAACATTTTTATAAGTTTGTCCATGTTAAGTCCATCAAAGTTAAGATCTATGTCGTCAATTACATCTTTTATATAAGTTACCCCAGAGTATATATTCTCAAAATCTAAAAAATTATTTAGTTCAAAACTTTCTTTTATCAAAGGGTTAATTTCACATGGACTCAGCCTAGCAAAATATAGTATAGATTGAGTTTTTAGGTATTTTTCTATAGGGACCCTACCAAGCTCTAAACGGGAAGCTAGGTTTGAAGCGTCTTCTTTACCCTAGTGTGTACTTGGAGAATGACAAATGTATTTTTTCAAAAGGAGTTTTATCTATGAAGTTTAAATGGATCAATGACAACATTGTTATTTCTACTACGTTTCTTTGCATTCAACAGGAACCTATAAATCAAGTTAAAAAAGTCCCAGCATTAAAGAATGTAATATATTGATCCATCATGCAAATCTCAACATTGTATGATAAAATTGGCCTTATTAGTGCATCAAACATGTTCAGGACAACTTGAACTGGGACATTTCCAATTGAAGAAAAAAATGCTGCAAGCATAGATCAATGCATGAGGTATAACTTTTTACGGAACAGCAGGAAAGGCTTATTTATTCACCGGGAATTCGGGTTTTAACCAATAAAACTTCGGGAATTCGGGATTTTTACGTTTCTTTATATCCAGTACGTATTTCACCGGGAAACCGGGATCTGGTATTTATTTTTACGGGAGTGCGGGATGGGACCCCCCCCCATTCCCCATGTATGTCTTATTTGTTTCTATGATAAGTATATTGAACGATTTTTGTTTCATTTGCATGTCAAGTCCGTAATTTTATATTCCTGCATTTGCAAATAAATTTTAAATAAATCCGAGTGCCTATACATTTTATACTCGCAATATACAACTGTCTAAAGAAATACTTGTAAAAAAAACAGAGGCAAAATATTTATTTAAACATAGTGTTAGCGCTTTTGTGCCAATTTCTTTTCACTTTCTAAAAACTAGCTCTCAACATAGATCCATTCAACACAGCAGCCGACGCCGAAAGTCCGGTGCCACACACGACAAAAGTCCGGTGCAATGGCCTTCCATGAAAATCGATAATTTCTTCCAGATTTGAACAAATATAAATATTTTTAACCTTTGTGTGATTAACATTGATGGCATTAAAGAGAAAATAACAAAAAATAATATGGTAAATGAGGACAATTAGCTCGTTATATATTCTCATGTCACATATTCATAAACAAACTACACCGGGTATCGAGTTCTTTTAAACGATTTCAAATTATATACTAATCATATTCTTTAAGTGTTAACTTGTGCAGACAGATAAATAGTTCTATCGTTCCGTGACATAAACATTCTATTAATATTTTTAAAAATTGCAAAGAAATAAGACAAAATAAGTGACCTACTGTTTCTATTTACATCAACTTTCACGAACAGTCCGTTGCTTAACCCGAATAGTCCGGTACTGCAGAAAAAAAACGCGATAAGTCCGTTACCATTCTACACCGTGTTATTGGGAAATATGAAGATGGAGGCTTAAACATGATAGTTATTTTAAATCGCTTAGAGCATCTTGGGTGTCAAGACTTTTGACGCCCGATGAAGCCAAATGGAAAATTATTCCCAAAAAATATCTAGGAATGTTTGGAACAAACTTATTAATTTTTCACATGAATTTAGATGAAGTTAAATCACTAAAAGATATTGAAAAAATTCCAAAATTCTATGTAGAAGTTTTAACTTGTTGGTTAACAACAGGTGGCGGGAGATACGAATGGAATATTAAAAAATTTGCACATATCAGAAAACAGATTATTTGGGGGAATAAAATGATAAAATTTAATAATAAATGTCTTATCTTTAAGAATTGGATTGATAGCGGTATTATATATATAAATGACATAATTGATGGAAACGGAAATATATCTGAAGCCTTTATATTACAGAAACTAAATAATAAAAATAACTGGATTACAGAGATATGCACATTGAAACTAGCCATTCCAAAATCATGGCTTCTAACTCTAAAATCTGAAGATTCTGTAAAAACTACATTAAATATACAACAGAACTTAAGATGGAAAGATATAAATATTAAAGTAGTCGACTTGACAAATAAATCATTTTACCAAACACTGGTTTCCAAAAAATTTTCTGAACCTATTGGAATAAATACATGGATAAAGGTATTAGGCCTAACAGACCGGCCTAAAAAGAACAATATTTTAGAGTTTATTTTTAAAACTATACAGGAAAATAAAATTAAAATTTTTAGATGGAAGCTTATTCAATATATTATTCCCACAAAAATTTTACTCAAAAAATGGCAAATGAGTAGAGATAGTAAATGTAATGTATGCAGCGTTGATGAAGACTATATGCATTATTTCTTTTTATGCGATTATCTAAAACACTTTTGGGAACAGGTTGATGAACTTCTTAAAGCTGTTAATTATGATACCAAGATCTCACTTGTACACCTTGTATTAGGGTATAAGATATGTGATAGAAATTATGATGATTTTAATTATTTCTTATCGATTCTAGGATTTTCAATCTACAAGATATATTATGTATCCGAGCAAAAAAGAAAATATGTAAATTGCTTTGATATATTTGTGAAAGAATTACTAACAGCAATGCGTAATAATAAAGAGTTATTAAGTAAATTTTTATTTAAAAATGTTCAGAAATATCTAGAAAGAACATTGTAGTTTATAATAATTATGTTATTGACATATATTCTAGCTACTCCCTGGATAGTTAAAAAGATATTTCACAGGGGTTCTTCACAGAAGCTTGGACTGTGAAGTTCTTTTGTAACAAGCACGTTTCAAAATTAAAAAGACTCTAATAAAAAAAAAATAAAAAATAGCGGAAGGGTATTTTAACTTTTCATCCAACAAAGGCCCTAGGGTAATATGACATTAATCCAACCATGGTGCCTAGTGTAAGACAGCGGGGATAATACGACTTATAAAACCAATAAGTAGAAAGCAAACAGCACCAAACCCAGATAGTGCATTATAACCCACCAAAATGAAAAACGAGACATCTTTAACCAGACATCAAACTGAAATATCGGGCAGCCATTAACTATTACCAATCAATACATTTATTATCAGACCAATTTGCTTCATTCAGCATGTTTCACCAATAACAAATTACCCCCACAGCTTTACTTGACATAATGAATTACAACTCATTGACAATTGCTATATGTCATGGAATCTCTATGCTCTTCATATCAAAATTACGGGACATTCTAAATTAGGTATAGCTGGAGTTCAGTCCCTGATTAATTTTCTATAGCTTGAAAGCTCTAAAGTGTCATTTTCTTAATTAAAATGGTATCGTCTGGGAATACAAGGTTAGAATATGAGGTTTCGACTTGTTTGGTGTATGGGTATACAGACAATTAACACGATTGGTCGACTTGTTTGGTGTATGGGTATACAGACAATTAACATGATTGGAAATTTTTTTTTATTGTTTCTTTGTGTCACTCTTTCTCTATATATATTATATATTACAGTAGATCTAAATGTATTCAAACTGAAATGTCAACATTTCTGTACCATAATTGATTAATCCATGTGTATAAATTCACATGATACAAAATGGCAAACAATAGTTGGTTACCAGTAACTGTACTACTCTCTGTATTTATCAATAATAGATAACAACCCTAACCACGGAAACTCCCGAAATTCCCAACAAGGGGGATGCGGGTTTGGCCGTGGGGGGAAATAGTTACCACCAATCCACAGTGGGCAATGCACCTAGTAAATTTAATAATTTACAATAACTTATCAATAACAGACTAACTCTTACTTATCAATCTAATTACATTTAGGTTTTTTACTTGCTCCCACTTTTTTCTATTGACAATAAAAAATAGGGGGAGAGGGTGAAAGATTTAATTATGATTCTACTGTTGCTTCAGTATCAATTCATCTAAATCATAACAGAAGTACAAATATGTTGGCTGTGTCAACCTTCACTGTGGAATGGTGGAAAGCAATCATAACAGAAGTACAAATCTGTCGGCTGTGTCAACCTTCACTGTGGAATGGTGGAAAGCAATCATAACAGAAGTACAAATATGTCGGCTGTGCCAACCTTCACTGTGGAATGGTGGAAAGCAATCATAACAGAAGTACAAATATGTCGGCTGTGTCAACCTTCACTGCGGAATGGTGGAAAGCAATCATAACAGAAGTACAAATATGTCGGTTGTGTCAATCTTCACCATGGAATGGTGGAAAGCAATCATAACAGAAGTACAAATATGTTGGCTGTGTCAACCTTCACTGTGGAATGGTGGAAAGCAATCATAACAGAAGTACAAATCTGTCGGCTGTGTCAACCTTCACTGTGGAATGGTGGAAAGCAATCATAACAGAAGTACAAATATGTCGGCTGTGACAACCTTCACTGTGGAATGGTGGAAAGCATTCATAACAGAAGTACATATATGTTGGCTGTGTCAACCTTCACTGTGGAATGGTGGAAAGCAATCATAACAGAAGTACAAATATGTCGGCTGTGCCAACCTTCACTGTGGAATGGTGGAAAGCAATCATAACAGAAGTACAAATATGTCGGCTGTCCCAACCTTCACTGTGGAATGGTGGAAAGCAATCATAACAGAAGTACAAATATGTCAGCTGTGCCAACCTTCAATGTGAAATGGTGGAAAGCAATCATAACAGAAGTACAAAAATGTCGGCTGTGTCAACCTTCACCATGGAATGGTGGAAAGCAATCAATATGTCGGCTGTGTCAACCTTCATTGTGGAATGGTGGAAAGCAATCATAACAGAAGTACAAATATGTCGGCTGTGCCAATCTTCACCATGGAATGGTGGAAAGCAATCATAACAGAACTACAAATATGTCGGTTGTGTCAATCTTCACCATGGAATGGTGGAAAGCAATCATATCAGAAGTACAAATATGTTGGCTGTGTCAACCTTCACCATGGAATGGTGGAAAGCAATCATAACATAAGTACAAATATGTCAGCTGTGCCAACCTTCACTGTGGAATGGTGGAAAGCAATCATAACAGAAGTACAAAAATGTCGGCTTTGCCAACCTTCACTGTGGAATGGTGGAAAGCAATCATAACAGAAGTACAATTATGTCGGCTGTGCCAATCTTCACCATGGAATGGTGGAAAGCAATCATAACATAAGTACAAATATGTCGGCTGTGCCAACCTTCACTGTGGAATGGTGGAAAGCAATCATAACAGAAGTACAAATATGTCGGCTGTCCCAACCTTCACTGTGGAATGGTGGAAAGCAATCATAACAGAAGTACAAATATGTCAGCTGTGCCAACCTTCAATGTGGAATGGTGGAAAGCAATCATAACAGAAGTACAAAAATGTCGGCTGTGTCAACCTTCACCATGGAATGGTGGAAAGCAATCAATATGTCGGCTGTGTCAACCTTCACTGTGGAATGGTGGAAAGCAATCATAACAGAAGTACAAATATGTCGGCTGTGCCAATCTTCACCATGGAATGGTGGAAAGCAATCATAACAGAACTACAAATATGTCGGTTGTGTCAATCTTCACCATGGAATGGTGGAAAGCAATCATATCAGAAGTACAAATATGTTGGCTGTGTCAACCTTCACCATGGAATGGTGGAAAGCAATCATAACATAAGTACAAATATGTCAGCTGTGCCAACCTTCACTGTGGAATGGTGGAAAGCAATCATAACAGAAGTACAAAAATGTCGGCTGTGCCAATCTTCACCATGGAATGGTGGAAAGCAATCATAACATAAGTACAAAAATGTCGGCTGTGCCAACCTTCACTGTGGAATGGTGGAAAGCAATCATAACAGAAGTACAAATATGTCGCCTGTGTCAACCTTCACTGTGGAATGGTGGAAAGCAATCATAACAGATGTACAAATATGTCGGCTGTCAACCTTCACTGTGGAATGGTGGAAAGCAATCATAACAGAAGTACAAATATGTCGGCTGTGTCAACCTTCACTGCAGAATGGTGGAAAGCAATCATAACAGAACTACAAATATGTCGACTGTGACAACCTTCAATGTGGAATGGTGGAAAGCAATCATAACAGAAGTACAAAAATGTCAGCTGTGTCAACCTTCACCATGGAATGGTGGAAAGCAATCAATATGTCGGCTGTGTCAACCTTCACTGTGGAATGGTGGAAAGCAATCATAACAGAAGTACAAATATGTCGGCTGTGCCAATCTTCACCATGGAATGGTGGAAAGCAATCATAACAGAACTACAAATATGTCGGTTGTGTCAATCTTCACCATGGAATGGTGGAAAGCAATCATATCAGAAGTACAAATATGTTGGCTGTGTCAACCTTCACCATGGAATGGTGGAAAGCAATCATAACATAAGTACAAATATGTCAGCTGTGCCAACCTTCACTGTGGAATGGTGGAAAGCAATCATAACAGAAGTACAAAAATGTCGGCTGTGCCAATCTTCACCATGGAATGGTGGAAAGCAATCATAACATAAGTACAAAAATGTCGGCTGTGCCAACCTTCACTGTGGAATGGGGGAAAGCAATCATAACAGAAGTACAAATATGTCGCCTGTGTCAATCTTCACCATGGAATGGTGGAAAGCAATCATAACAGAAGTACATTGTCGGCTGTGTCAACCTTCACTGTGGAATGGTGGAAAGCAATCATAACAGATGTACAAATATGTCGGCTGTGTCAACCTTCACTGTGGAATGGTGGAAAGCAATCATAACAGAAGTACAAATATGTCGGCTGTGCCAACCTTCACTGCAGAATGGTGGAAAGCAATCATAACAGAACTACAAATATGTCGACTGTGACAACCTTCCATGTGGAATGGTGGAAAGCAATCATAACATAAGTATAAATATGTTTATGTTATTATCCCTTTATGCTGTTGTTGGTTGCTTGTTTTTCTTGATTTTTCATTTAAGTTACATTTTTACTATTATGATAATTAGAAAAAAGTTCACTGAACATGATATGTGTACATTAAGGTTTAAGTTTGTTTTGTGTGTGTAAAGACCTTCCAACCCCTCCCCCTAACCCCTCCCCATCATTTCTACTATAGCATAACACCAATTTGTGAATAAGCAGATAAGTTCATATAAATTTCTTTAAATGAAATACCAATCTTAATTCTATTTTAAATCAATTTTTTTCTTCCAATGAGGGTGACGAAAAAGATGTTCTTGTCATATGAGATAGACAACCAACAAAGTTGATAAAATAATGCCTCATCAGGAATTACATTTCCCAGAAAATAATTCATGAAACAAAACAAATAAAATGTCTAAAACAGGAGGGTTTAAGAAATAAAGAAAATGTGTGTCACGTTTACAGCAAACATAGCCTTCCAACATGGCCATTAGTTCACCAGTTTTCTTTGTAACAAAAGACAGAGAAATGTCATTTCTGAACAATTTAATCAGTCATATTATTGACTCACACTTATATGTAAATCATTTTATGAATATTCATTAACAAATTACAGCTTCTATTATGAATATTCATTAACAAATTACAGCTTCTAATTGCCTAATGATGCCATATTTATTGTCAGGCTGCTGTGATCTCTTGGGTATTTGGATTTCCATCAAAATCTACTGAAATTTGTAAACAAGGGAAAAGAATAATAAAAATAAGTATATACAGAATGATTAACAGATCTTTTTTAGCTGCCATTAATTTCGACAAGCTGTAACAAATAAATTGTTGTCATGGATCCCAGTACCGCCTAAATTGACAAACAGTTTTTGATAAATAACTGGTCTCTTGGTTAAGGTTCGGAGAAAGGTTATTTGACTTATTTTTGTTGAACAATTGGAAGATTACTGAATTGTATTTGACAAGTTGTCAATCAGTCATTTTACTGTTGTAAATTTAGTTTTGCTGGTAAAACATAGGATTGATGTCTGCAAATACAATATGGTCATCTCTATTCTGCTACAAAGCCTTTAAGAAAATTCAGCATTGGTTTAATTGCTGGAATTAAAGTCTCAGGGGCAGCATATTCCTAGAATAAAAGTCTGGGGTAGCATATTCCTGGAATTAAAGTCTGGGGCAGCATATTCCTGGAATTAAAGTCTGGGGCAGCATATTCCTAGAATTAAAGTCTGGGGCAACATATTCCTGGAATTAAAGTCTGGGGCAACATATTCCTGGAATTAAAGTCTGGGCAGCATATTCCTGGAATTAAAGTCTGGGGCAGCATATTCCTAGAATTAAAGTCTGGGGTAGCATATTCCTGGAATTCAAGTCTGGGGTAGAATATTCCTGGAATTAAAGTCTGGGGCAGCATATTCCTAGAATTAAAGTCTGGGGCAGCATATTCCTGGAATTCAAGTCTGGACAGCATATTCCTGGAATTAAAGTCTGGGGTAGCATATTCCTAGAATTAAAGTGTCAGGGGCAGCATATTCCTAGAATTAAAGTCTGGGGTAGCATATTCATGGTATTAAAGTCTGGGGCAGCATATTCCTGGAATTCAAGTCTGGGGCAACATATTCCTGGAATTAAAGTCTGGGGCAGCATATTCCTGGAATTAGCCTGGGGCAGCATATTCCTGGAATTAAAGACTGGGGCAGCATATTCCTGGAATTAGTCTGGGGCAGCATATTCCTGGAATTAAAGACTGGGGCAGCATATTCCTGGAATTAAAGTCTGGGGCAACATATTCCTAGAATTAAAGTCTGGGGCAGCATATTCCTGGAATTAAAGTCTGGGACAGCATATTCCTAGAATTAAAGTCTGGGGCAGCATATTCATAGAATTCAAGTCTGGGGCAACATATTCCTGGAATTAAAGTCTGGGGCAGCATATTCCTGGAATTAAAGTCTGGGGTAGCATATTCCTGGAATTAAAGTCTGGGGCAGCATATTCCTGGTATTAAAGTCTGGGGCAACATATTCCTAGAATTAAAGTCTGGGGCAGCATATTCCTGGAATTAGTCTGGGATAGCATATTCCTAGAATTAAAGTCTGGGGCAGCATATTCATAGAATTCAAGTCTGGGCAGCATATTCCTGGAATTAAAGTCTGGGGCAACATATTCCTGGAATTAAAGTCTGGGGCAGCATATTCCTGGAATTAAAGTCTGGGGTAGCATATTCCTGGAATTAAAGTCTGGGGCAGCATATTCCTGGTATTAAAGTCTGGGGCAACATATTCCTAGAATTAAAGTCTGGGGCAGCATATTCCTGGAATTAAAGTCTGGGGCAACACATTCCTGGAATTAAAGTCTGGGGCAGCATATTCCTAGAATTAAAGTCTGGGGCAGCATATTCCTGGAATTAAAGACTGGGGCAACATATTCCTGGAATTAAAGTCTGGGGCAGCATATTCCTGGAATTAAAGACTGGGGCAACATATTCCTGGAATTAAAGTCTGGGGCAGCATATTCCTGGAATTAAAGTCTGGGGCAACATATTCCTGGAATTAAAGTCTAGGGCACCATATTCCTGGAATTAAAGTCTGGGGCAGCATATTCTTGGAATTAAAGTCTGGGGCGACATATTCCTGGAATTAAAGTCTGGGGCACCATATTCCTGGAATTAAAGACTGGGGCAACATATTCCTGGTATTAAAGTCTGGGGCAACATATTCCTGGAATTAAAGTCTGGGGCAGCATATTCCTGGAATTAAAGACTGGGGCAACATATTCTTGGAATTAAAGTCTGGGGCACCATATTCCTGGAATTAAAGACTGGGGCAACATATTCCTGGTATTAAAGTCTGGGGCAAGATATTCCTGGAATTAAAGTCTGGGGCAGCATATTCCTGGAATTAAAGACTGGGGCAACATATTCCTGGTATTAAAGTCTGGGGCAACATATTCCTGGAATTAAAGTCTGGGGCAGCATATTCCTGGAATTAAAGTCTGGGGCAGCATATTACTGGAATTAAAGTCTGGAGCAGCATATTCCTGGAATTAAAGACTAGGGCAACATATTCCTGGAATTAAAGTCTGGGACAGCATATTCCATGTTACTCCTAACATTTTACTTTATCCAATCAAAATTACTGATAAATAAATCTTGTATTAAAATATTGGATTGGTTTTTCACTTTCGAGAATTTCTCAGTGGTGACAAGAACAATGCAACTGCCACACATTGTCAAATGATAGCTAACTGTAGCTTCAAAGCAGATAGCTGGACAGAAACCCAATTATGGCATATAACCTACAAACTGGCGAATTCTAATTTTATGAAAATTTACTGAAAATCAAAATACTTTGGCTCTGCATAACTTCATTATGTATATCAACATTCTAGAAAATATATGTTGTAGCGCTAAAACTGTAGAAGTAAGCTGGCAAATGAGGATGGACGAACTGATGGACAAACAGACAGACAAGGGTAAATTAATATGCTCAATGACCTTTCTGTTGTGGGCATAAAAAAAAAACAAACAATAAAAATAAACAAGACTTCTTAGGATTACACATATAATGACAACATAATTTTGTGACGACATCACATGCCAGTCAATCCATACATTTGTCCCGACATCACATGCCAGTCAATCCATACATTTGTCCCATATAATCATAGTAATGTAAATGGACAAATTATACAATGACATCAGTCTCACTGTCTCAAAGCTAAATATTTTGTTTATTGAATACATTTATGGACAAAACATGAACATACTAGCAATTACAGAAATATGAGTTGGGGTGTAGGGGGATTTATGGAAAGTTGTCAGTGTGATGTAATCTAAAGAGAGGGTGAAACAATATGAACAATGTGGAGAGACTGTTACCATAAGGTACTCTAGATAGAGGGTGGATCAATGGAAACAAGATCTGGACTTCCAATGAAAACATTGAGTAGGAGAATGGAGCCTTTTGTACCGGTTCAAATTAGTCTGCTTTTGTTTAAAATCTACAAAAGGAGTCTTTTTGTGAAAGAGCCATATTTCTCTTTAAACAAGTTACCCACAATGATCGGCAGTCGGGTTTGCTGTTGTATAACCTGAAAACCTCATGACCAATGAAAGGAACTCTGCTCTGTGGACATGCTGGTTACTGAAAACCCCCTGACCAATGAAAGAATCTCTGCAATCTTCCATCTGTGGACATGCTTGGTTACAGCAACCTAACAACCCCCTAACCAATGAAAGGATCTCTACTATGTTCTATCTGTGGACATGCTGGGTTACAGCAATCTGACAACCCCCTCACCGATGAAAGGACCTTTGCTGCCATATGTGGACATGCTGGGTTACAGCAATTATATATAAATCTTTAGTTGTATGTATTAGTTTTATCCATCAGATAAATAGTTTGCAGAACCAGACATTTGTCAAGATCTGGTACAACATGTTTACTTCCATGAATTCAACAAATATCTTTTATTCTGTAAACCTAACCAAGCATGAATCCAATTGCATATTGATAAGTAATAATATGCCATTCAAAAGCAAACAATTTTACTGTGTCAGTCAATACAGAATGCGATGACAAAAGTACAATCTGTCCATATGGAACAAACCATTTTCTTATGGAGGGTGTGGAAGGTGGGAATTTGTTTGAAAAAAAAATTATGCCAATTGACAAACAAATATCTTCTGATACTTAATTGATTCTTCGTAAAACAAATTATATATATATAAGTGTCTAATGAATTAACCAAACAATCCACTCTGAAAATAATCTGTACACACAGATTTGATTTTTGAGTCGTCCCACCTCAGGAATCAAACTCGTGTCAGCTTTTAACATCTATGGCTGCTTAGCTTGTTAAGACAGGGGTGTAACCTCTAGACCAGATCCGTCCGCTAAAAAATGGAGTTTGCTCCATAAATAATGATATTTATATTATAAATCAGGTTTACGACCAAAAAAAAAATCTCAAATAAAAAATCCCAGAGCAAACTACCTTAGATAAAAAAAAAGGTACCTAAATTTTACAAATAATCTTTAAAAATACCAAACAGATAACTGATGCTATGCCTTTATAATATGGCTGACAGCCTGGTACAAATTTTTAGTTATATCTACAGCTCGTTATATAGACATATGATACATGCATCGACCTTTTCTATAGATAAACCATCTAAAAATGTTTTATAAATATGATAATTTCAGAAGAGATTACTTATGCTTTTCCCATTGTGATCTACTATTGATCACGAGCTTTCCACACTGAAGTTGCAGATTCGAGTCTCACTGCAAGTAGGGTGTGCTCAACTGAAATCTTTACTGAGAAGGATTGGCAGTTTTTCCAGCAATGGTTTTGTCTCTGTACTCCAGCATCCTCAAAAACAAGCAAACCAAAAATTTACTACAAACTGTTTCCCAATTGTATGGTAGTGAAGAATTATCTCCCCTGTGTACAAGAATATTTTACCTTGTTTAATTTTGCTCCCAATAGGTGGAGACAAACAATCCTTCTATTTTTAGGGACCTATTTTAAGACCAGGAGAATCCATGCCAGATTGCAGAATCCCAACTTGTCAAGTCCATTTTGCCCATTCCCAAATTTCCGAATGAAGCCAATTTTCGTGTCAGAGTTCTATTACAGAGTACTCAAAGGCCACTCGCGGAAATGTGAGTTTTAAGTGCTAATGAACATTATTGACTTTGTATGGGATTTTGTATAATTGTTTAGTGCTTTTGTGAAAAATCTGGGTCTATTTATATCTTAATTTTATTATTTAAAGATATGAATAAAGACAAAAAATAACGCTGACCTGTATATATGAAACAATACTAAGATCTAGAGTAATTGCGGTGTACATGTCAAAGGGACAATACCAATAAGCCAATGCATGTTTCAATTTCCTTGATATGTAGTCTAAAACACATAGAAAAAAATCTTCAAAAACAACACAAATACAATAAAATTATAGACTTTAAACACATTGGCACTAGGAATTTGCAAAATTACCATTATCTTATGAATTTCATGAAATAGATATATTAACAAACAAATTCTCCTATAAAGCACTTTTTTCTAAAATCATTTATAACAAATATTTTAACTTTTGATTGTCTGCAATTTGGGAATCGGCTAACTGGACTCGGCAATATGGGATTCTGGCAATTTGGGAATCAGCAATCTGGGATGATACCGACCAGGAAAACCATGAAAACATGTGTATACTTATAAAATGACAACATAGTAAGATTCTCTATTGATTGTACATAACAATAATATTTGTTTAATTAATTGATAAAGTAATATTTTATAAAATATTCAAATTAAACTTTGGTACAATTTTTTTTACACTTCTTAATATGAACAGAAGTAATTTTTTAGACAATTAAAAAAAAACAACCAATCAAAAACTTTCACCAATTTTTGGGTGTAATGATAAGAAATTCAATATAGAGATGAATCCAGAGGAACGAATTCAATTAGCGTCCAAAGCGAGACTAAGTTCCAAACAAACAAACTGTGAACTTTCCCAATATTATAGCAGTGAAGAATTGTCAAGATTTATCTCCCTTGTGTACAGAACATTGTACATAGCTCCAAACAAACTAGTCTCGATCATCCAGACGCTTAATTACATTTGTGCGTCTGGATTCATCTCTATATTAAACTGGTTATCATTACCCCCAAAACTGGGCTCAATTTTTGATTGGATGATATTTTTATTGTCTAAAAAATTACTTCAGTTCATATCAAGAAGTGTATAACAAATTGTAGCAAAGTTTACATTTGAATATTTTTATAAAATATTACTTTATCATTTAATTAAACAAATATTATTGTTATGCATAAACAAGAGTGAATCATACTGTGACGTCATATTATAAGTATAGATATGTTTGCATGATTTTCCTGGTTTAAAAATAGGGCCCTAAAAATAGAATCATTTTTTGTCTCCACCTATTGGTAGCGAAATTAAAATAAGGTGATGCCAGACGCTATTATATATGCGTCTGGGTGATAGAGACTACAAACAAACTAACTGACTATGATTTGTTTCCAATTTTATAGCAGTGAAGAATTGACAAGATTTATCTCCCTTGTGTACAGAATATTGTACATAGCTCCAAACACACAAACTGGCTGTGAACTGTTTCCCAATTTTATAGCAGTGAAGTCAAGATTTATCTCCATTGTGTACAGAACATTGTATATAGCTCCAAATAAACAAACTAGCTGTGATTTGTTTCCAATTTTATAGTAGTGAAAATTGTCCGGACTTATCTCTCCTCTGTGTACAGGCATATTGTATATACAATCATGTAGCTTCAGTTTTCCTCATTATAAAAAAAACATACAGTCTTAATCAAATCTGCACATAACTTTAAAAATACAAGAATGTAATCAAACACCTGATTGGTTATTGTAAATCATCATCTATCTTCCATCTTCTATTGAAAACATCGAAGTTGTACAGGAAACTCTTGACTTTATTAATGCTAAATCTTCTAAATTAAGAACAAGTGGGTTTTAACAATAACCAACAGACAGAGATTTACACATACAGATTTTTCTGCTCTGACAAAAAAAAAATTTTTGGTAGCAAGAAACTAATTTACAGAAGCTCAACTGTAATTTTTTTTAAAATGAATTAGACAACAGTGTGGTATTACATTGTGACATGTACATAGCTATTCCACTGAATTAGACAACAGTGTGGTATTACATTGTGACATGTACATAGCTATTACAATGAATTAGACAACAGTGTGGTATTACATTGTGACATGTACATAGCTATTCCACTGAATTAGACAACAGTGTGGTATTACATTGTGACATGTACATAGCTATTCCACTGAATTAGACAACAGTGTGGTATTACATTGTGACATGTACATAGCTATTCCACTGAATTAGACAACAGTGTGGTATTACATTGTGACATGTACATAGCTATTACAATGAATTAGACAACAGTGTGGTATTACATTGTGACATGTACATAGCTATTCCACTGAATTAGACAACAGTGTGGTATTACATTGTGACATGTACATAGCTATTACAATGAATTAGACAACAGTGTGGTATTACATTGTGACATGTACATAGCTATTCCACTGAATTAGACAACAGTGTGGTATTACATTGTGACATGTACATAGCTATTCCACTGAATTAGACAACAGTGTGGTATTACATTGTGACATGTACATAGCTATTCCACTGAATTAGACAACAGTGTGGTATTACATTGTGACATGTACATAGCTATTCCACTGAATTAGACAACAGTGTGGTATTACATTGTGACATGTACATAGCTATTCCACTGAATTAGACAACAGTGTGGTATTACATTGTGACATGTACATAGCTATTCCACTGAATTAGACAACAGTGTGGTATTACATTGTGACATGTACATAGCTATTCCAATGAATTAGACAACAGTGTGGTATTACATTGTGACATGTACATAGCTATTCCACTGAATTAGACAACAGTGTGGTATTACATTGTGACATGTACATAGCTATTCCAATGAATTAGACAACAGTGTGGTATTACATTGTGACATGTACATAGCTATTCCAATGAATTAGACAACAGTGTGGTATTACATTGTGACATGTACATAGCTATTCCACTGAATTAGACAACAGTGTGGTATTACATTGTGACATGTACATAGCTATTCCACTGAATTAGACAACAGTGTGGTATTACATTGTGACATGTACATAGCTATTCCACTGAATTAGACAACAGTGTGGTATTACATTGTGACATGTACATAGCTATTCCACTGAAAGATTTAATGAAGTTAAAAAAAAAGCCACATCTGTCTTAACAAACGATGTAATCTAATGAGACAGTAAATCTACATAAAGTAATAAAGGACATTAGGCTGTGACAAAAATACATCTCAGAAGAACTTCCTGGTTCAAAGAGTTAAAAAGTTCTTACATGAATTTATGGGAAAGATAAGCTTTCACATCCCGATGGGATCACACCTGTAACGTAAGTATGTAGAGCTTTGGGATCACACCTGTAACGTAAGTATTTAGAGCTTCGAGATCACACCTGTAACATAAGTATTTAGAGCTTTGTGATCACACCTGTAACGTAAGTATTTAGAGCTTTAGGAGCACACCTGCCATTTAATATTTAGAGCTTTGGGATCACACCTGTCATTTAATATTTAGAGCTTTGGGATAACACCTGTCCAATTAGTATGTAGAGCTTTGGGATCACACCTGTAACATAAGTATTTAGAGCTTTGTGATCACACCTGTCATGTAAGTATTTAGAGCTTCGAGATCACACCTGTAACATAAGTATTTAAGGCTTTGAGATCACACCTGTAATGTAACTAATAAGATCTTTGGGATCACACCTGTCATATAAGTATTTAAAGCTAATTGGATCACACAGTGACAGTACCAGAGATGACCCTTGGGAAAATTGTAAACAATACCAGAGATGACCCTGGTAAAGATTTTGGACAGTATCAGAAATGACCCTGGTAAAGATTTTGGACAGTACCAGAGATGACCCTGGTGAAGATTTGGACACTACCAGAGATGACCCTGGTAAAGATTTTGGACAGTACCAGAGATGACCCTGGTGAAGATTTGGACAGTACCAGAGATGACCCTGGTGAAGATTTTAGACAGTACCAGAGATGACCCTGGTAAAGATTTGGACAGTACCAGAGATGCCCCTGGTAAAGATTTTGGACAATACCTGAGATGACCCTGGTGAAGATTTTGGACAGTACCAGAGATGACCCTGGTGAAGATTTGGACAGTACCAGAGATGACCCTGGTGAAGATTTTGGACAGTACCAGAGATGACCCTGGTGAAGATTTTGGACAGTACCAGAGATGACCCTGGTAAAGATTTTAGACAGTACCAGAGATGACAGTTGTAAAGATTTTGGACAGTACCAGAGATGACCCTGGTAAAGATTTTAGACAGTACCAGAGATGACCCTGGTGAAGATTTTGGACAGTACCAGAGATGACCCTGGTGAAGATTTGGACAGTACCAGAGATGACCCTGGTGAAGATTTTGACACTACAAGAGATGACCCTTGTAAAGATTTTGACACTACAAGAAATGACCCTTGTGAGGATTTTGGGCAGTACCAGAGATGACCCTTGTGAAGATTTGGACAGTACCAGAGATGGCCCTGGTAAAGATTTTGGACATTATACCAGAGATGACCCTTGAGAAGATTTTGACAGTACCAGAGATGACCCTTGAGAAGATTTTGGACAGAATCAGAGATGACCCTGGTAAAGATTTTGGACAGAACCAGAGATGACCCTGGTAAAAGATTTTGGACAATACCAGAGATGACCCTGGTAAAGATTTTGGACATTATACCAGAGATGACCCTTGAGAAGATTTTGACAGTACCAGAGATGACCCTTGGGAAGATATTGGACAATACCAGAGATGACCCTGGTAAAGATTTTGGACAATACTAGAGATGACCCTTGGGAAGATTTTGAACAATACCAGAGATGACCCTGCTGAAGATTTTGGACAATACTAGAGATGACCCTGGTAAAGATTTTGGACAGTACCAGAGATGACCCTGGTAAAGATTTTGGACAATACCAGAGATGACCCTGGTAAAGATTTTGGACAGTACCAGAGATGACCCTTGGGAAGATTTTGGACAATACTAGAGATGACCCTGGTAAAGATTTTGGACAATACCAGAGATGACCCTGGTAAAGATTTTGGACAGTACCAGAGATGACCCTTGTGAAGATTTGGACAGTACTAGAGATGACCCTGGTAAAGATTTTGGACAATACCAGAGATTACCCTGGTAAAGATTTTGGACAGTACCAGAGATGACCCTTGTGAAGATTTGAACAGTACTAGAGATGACCCTGGTAAAGATTTTGGACAATACCAGAGATGACCCTGGTAAACATTTTGGACAGTACCAGAGATGACCCTTGGGAAGATTTTGGACAGAACCAGAGATGACCCTGGTGAAGATTTGGACACTACCAGAGATGACCCTGGTGAAGATTTTGACAGTACCAGAGATGACCCTTGAGAAGATTTTGACAGTACCAGAGATGACCCTTGTGAAGATTTGGACAGTACTAGAGATGACCCTGGTAAAGATTTTGGACAATACCAGAGATGACCCTGGTAAAGATTTTGGACAGTACCAGAGATGACCCTGGTGAAGATTTTGGACAGTACCAGAGATGACCCTTGTTAAGATTTTGGACAGTACCAGAGATGACCCTGGTAAAGATTTTGGACAGTACCAGAGATGACACTAGTAAAGATTTTTGACAGTACCAGAGATGACCCTTGTAAAGATTTTGGACAGTACCAGAGATGACCCTTGTGAAGATTTTAGACAATACCAGAGATGACCTTGGTGAAGATTTTGGACAGTACCTGAGATGACCCTGGTGAAGATTTTGGACAGTACCAGAGATGACCCTGGTGAAGATTTGGACAGAACAGAAGATGACCCTGGTAAAGATTTTGGACAGTACCTGAGATGACCCTGGTGAAGATTTTGGACAGTACCAGAGATGACCCTGGTAAAGATTTTGGACAGTATCAGAGATAACCTTGGAAATGATTTTTGATAGTACCAGATATGACCCTGGTAAAGATTTTAGACAGTACCAGAGATGACAGTTGTACAGATTTTGGACAGTACCAGAGATGACCCTGGTAAAGATTTTAGACAGTACCAGAGATGACCCTGGTGAAGATTTTGGACAGTACCAGAGATGACCCTGGTAAAGATTTTGGACAGTACTAGAGATGACCCTTGTGAAGATTTTGGACAGTACCAGAGATGACCCTTGTGAAGATTTTGACACTACCAGAGATGACCCTTGTGAAGATTTTGGACAGTACCAGAGATGACCCTTGTGAAGATTTGGACAGTACTAGAGATGACCCTGGTAAAGATTTTGGACAATACCAGAGATGACCCTGGTAAAGATTTTGGACAGTACCAGAGATGACCCTGGTGAAGATTTTGGACAGTACCAGAGATGACCCTTGTTAAGATTTTGGACAGTACCAGAGATGACCCTGGTAAAGATTTTGGACAGTACCAGAGATGACACTGGTAAAGATTTTTGACAGTACCAGAGATGACCCTTGTGAAGATTTTAGACAATACCAGAGATGACCTTGGTGAAGATTTTGGACAGTACCTGAGATGACCCTGGTGAAGATTTTGGACAGTACCTGAGATGACCCTGGTGAAGATTTTGGACAGAACAGAAGATGACCCTGGTAAAGATTTTGGACAGTACCTGAGATGACCCTGGTGAAGATTTTGGACAGTACCAGAGATGACCCTGGTAAAGATTTTGGACAGTATCAGAGATAACCTTGGAAATGATTTTTGATAGTACCAGAGATGACCCTGGTAAAGATTTTAGACAGTACCAGAGATGACAGTTGTACAGATTTTGGACAGTACCAGAGATGACCCTGGTAAAGATTTTAGACAGTACCAGAGATGACCCTGGTGAAGATTTTGGACAGTACCAGAGATGACCCTGGTAAAGATTTTGGACAGTACCAGAGATGACCCTTGTGAAGATTTTGGACAGTACCAGAGATGACCCTTGTGAAGATTTTGACACTACCAGAGATGACCCTTGTGAAGATTTTGGACAGTACCAGAGATGACCCTTGTGAAGATTTGGACAGTACTAGAGATGACCCTGGTAAAGATTTTGGACAATACCAGAGATGTCCCTGGTAAAGATTTTGGACAGTACCAGAGATGACCCTTGTGAAGATTTTGACAGTACCAGAGATGACCCTGGTGAAGATTTTAGACAGTATCAGAGATGACCTTGGTGAAGATTTTGGACAGTATCAGAGATGAGCCTGGTAAAGATTTTGGACAGTACCAGAGATGACCATGGTAAAGATTTTGGACAGTACCAGAGATGACCCTGGTGAAGATTTTGGACAGTACCAGAGATGACCCTGGTTTAAGATTTTGGACAGTACCAGAGATGACCCTGGTAAAGATTTTGGACAGTACCAGAGATGACACTGGTGAAGATTTTGGACAGTACCAGAGATGACCCTGGTAAAGATTTTGGACAGTACCAGAGATGACCCTGGTAAAGATTTTGGACAGTACCAGAGATGACCCTGGTAAAGATTTTGGACAATACCAGAGATGACCCTGGTAAAGATTTTGGACAGTACCAGAGATGACCCTTGGGAAGATTTTGGACAGAACCAGAGATGACCCTGGTGAAGATTTGGACACTACCAGAGATGACCCTGGTGAAGATTTTGACAGTACCAGAGATGACCCTTGAAAAGATTTTAAACAGTACCAGAGATGACCCTTGGGAAGATTTTGGACAGAACCAGAGATGAACCTGGTGAAGATTTGGACATTACCAGATATAACCCTGGTGAAGATTTGGACAGTACCAGAGAAGACCCTGGTGAAGATTTTGGACAGTACCAGAGATGACCCTTGGGAAGAATTTGGACAGTACCAGAGATGACCCTTGGGAAGATTTTGGACAGAACCAGAGATGACCCTTGGGAAGATTTTGGACTGAACCAGAGATGAACCTGGTGAAGATTTGGACGGTACCAGAGGCCCTGTTGAAGATTTTGGGACATACCAGAGGCCTTGTTGAAGATTTGGAACAGTACCAGAGGCCCTGTTAAAGATTTGGAACAGTACCAGAGGCCCTGTTGAAGATTTGGAACAGTACCAGAGGCCCTGATGAAGATTTTGGAATAAAACCAGAGTCTGGTTCAGGTTTTGGACAGTACCAGAGACCCTGGTAAAGATTTTCAACAGTACTAAAGACCTGGTGGAGATTTTTGGACAGTACCAGAGCCCCAGGTGAAGATTTTGGACAGTACCAGAGACCCTGGAGAAGATTTTGGACAGTACCAGAGACCCTGGTGAAGATTTTCAACAATACTAAAGACCTGATGAATTTTTGAACCCTATATAATTATATCAAGGTTTCACATTTACCTATTGTATATCTGGCACCATCTAGTGATATCACACACTTTCTTTTTGGACTGTATCCTGATTCGACAGAAGTAATTCCATTATTGTCATCTAAAAAAACCTTGTCGTCTGCAATTTGAATGACAGGTAAGTCACATGACCTTTCCCTTGAATCCATCCTTAATATCCAAGTGTGATGATTGTTAATCCATTAAAGAAAAAATATGCATAGCAAAAATGTGGTAATTTCCTAAAACTTCCAAACTACAAATTAAAACAATTTGCACAAATTGTTTCCCTGGTTTTATTAAATCTAAGGCGTAAAGTCATTTCACTTTCGATTAACAAGAGTTGATAAAAGTCCAATGTAAAATATTCTATAATGTCTCCTGTCAATCATCTGAAATTGAAATGACACTCTGGTGCCCCATTGTTGCACATTACTTGAAGGGTACCAGAATACCAACACAATAACTCTTTCAATCCTGGTGTCAAAACCAAAATCTATTAGGACATCTCGGCACAGCCTGTTTGAAAAGCTATAAAATACCTTCCGACCAATCTCAAAAACTTGACGATCCAATATTCTCACTTCCAAATATCGTAATCAAATCAATAAAATTGCTTTCTTAATAAGACAACTTATTAAGCAAGAATCAATTTCCATGTTTTCTATTAAGAAAAAGTTTTGTATAGTTTATACCTTGTACAATGTCACAGACTTGACTGTTTTATCCGACTGTTGGTGATTTTATCCAATTTCTGACTAACATATATTCTATTTACACAATAAGAGATGGATCCAAAGTTAAAACAATTTGACATCCAGAATGTAAATCTTGAAAACACTTTATTCTGTTATTCAATTAAAGAATTTTTAAAGATAGATTGATACCTGTTCTTTTGTGTATCCAAAACAGATAGCAAAATTTCATTTATCTACTTCATGTTTATATATAGTTAAAAACACACAGGATCACAAATGTGCCTTTCATCTATATATAGATTCTATGTCTTTTATGATGAATTAAATATCCATCACTATATAACTGATAAATTCTGCTGTAATTTGTCAACATCAAAGATGAACTCAAATATCAAAATAGTCTATCACATTACTTTTTTTTTGTACAAAACATTTCTTATTTCTCCATTACAAAGTCCTGTCCATCTCCGTGGTTTCTACTGTTTGAGGACAAAGGTATGAAGTATGCTATGATTGAATCATGCAGATTTTGACTTAGAAAATGGCATTTTAACGGCACACATAACATTGAGCCGAAGATAATTTGAATTTAGCCTAATCTCTCTGTATTGGTGAAGTAATCTGTATTGGTTTTATGTCGATTCAATCAATCATATATTACACACTGTTTGTCAAGTTTATTATACTTTTATGAATAGCCAGTACTTTTGTCATGGTGCTAAAATACCTAGGCACAAAATGGTTAAATTATGTTTATTGCACTTTAGAATGGACTGAAACTTTCAGATGTAGTTAACAAGGTTTATTGTGTTTATTGCACTTATAGTGTGCGATAAACTTTAGAATCCAGTTTGTAAAGTTTCATCTTATAGCATGAAATGAAACTGTAAGATACAGTTTATCAAAATTTTTATTTTTTATATTGCACTTATAACATGGACTGAACATTTAGGATCCAGTTTACAAATTTAGGATGTTTGTTCCACTTATAACATGGACTGAAGCTTAAACCCTAGGCATTTTTGTGGAAGCTTTGATATTGATTTTGCATGTTTAGATTTTCTATTGGTGAACAGAAATTTCGGTAAAATGTCTACTTTTCCTTGTTATCTGTGTTGGAGTTTTAATGTCTTGTACATTTTTATGTTGCGATCAATTAAGATGATAACTGTATTATGATTTATCAATTGCAGACATCAATCTTTGATTTGATATTTGTGACCATTAATTCACAGATTGATGCTTGAAAATGTCAATTATATGTAGATGAGTATCAGCTGAAGAACTTTTGTAATGTTTCTTTTATACATTAATGTTCACTTTTATTTTATACATGGACTTTTCCAAATCCTGACTGTTTTATACATTGACTATTCCAAATCCTGACTGTTTTATACATGGACTATTCTAAGTCCTGATTGTTTAATACATGGACTATTCCAAATCCTGACTCCAAACTTAATTGACAAGGATTGCCAGTTTTCCTACCACAGGTCGGGGATTTTCTCCGGGAACTCCGGCTTCCTCCCAAAATAAAAACTGGACGCCATGATATAGCTGAAAAATTGCTGCAAGTGGCGTTAAATCACCATTCAAACAATATTCCAAATCCTGATTGAAACAAACATACACAACAAAAAGCAAAAACAGAAAACACGAAAACAAAAAACTTAAACTCGAGTAAGCAGTACTATGATATTATTAATTAACTAGTCCAAATCAATTAGGCCAATACAGATTGGAATCAGGCAAATACAGGTCAAATCAGGCCAATACCGATATTGGACTAGTAAAATCCGTATTGGACTGGTTCAGCAAAATATATCATATCAGCAGTTTTGGTGTTATCTCTGTGAATATTATAGTTGTTAATTAATAAAGATTTTTATTTAATTAACTACTATAATATTCACTTACATATCAGTTAAACTGCCGATATAATATATTTTGCTGAACCAGTCCAATACAGAATTATCTAGTCCAATATCAGTATTGGCCTGATTTGACCTGTATTTGCCTGATTGATTTGAACTAGTTAATTAATAAAGATATAATTACATGATGATTTCTGTATTGGCCTAGTTATTGGTCTTTGGTCAGCTGTATTGTCCTTCGGCTGTACCTCAGGCAAATACAGAAAGCCAAAATGAACTAAAAAGTAGGCCAATACAATAGTCACCACATAATAATATCATTATATATATAAATGTAAATTTGGGATATACAAACAATTTAAATATATATTTGTAAGTAAATGAATTAAAAAAAATTGATTTAGTTAGCTAGGGAATGTGTGGCCTTTAAACAGATTAATAACTCGTTTAGTCAGGTATGCGTTACCTGAACAGCTGTACCTGTAAGCCAAACATGATTAAACTGTTGTACATAACTTTGTCATTGGTCAGAATAATTTCTGTTTAATGAAGCGTGCAAGGAGTTTATATATGAACAGAAAAAGAACTTTTTATGCAAAAAAAATATTAAGACATTTTTAACAGAAGAAACAAAACCATTACGCAGCTTGTTCAAAATATAAAATGCAACTGATTTTATTTAAACATATTTTATTCAGATTAATAACTGAAAAGGATTGTAGACCACAGGCCTATAAATATCCTCTCCAAAAATGTAACTGAGGGCGTCTGAAAAAAAATTCAAGGTTAAGATGTTTCAGGATTGACCAGAAATGTTGGTATCATCTCCAATAGATGAACAAGGAATTCTGGGAAAAAATAATTATTAGCAATTTATTACATAAATTTCTTTTATTTCCAGAAATATGAAAAAAAAACAATTATGTTTGCTCTTCATAACTACAGCTTGAATTCTGTGTTCTTAATGATAGTACACATAGACAGTTAATGATAGTACACATAGACAGTTAATGATAGTACACATAGACAGTTAATGATAGTACACATAGACAGTTAATGATAGTACACATAGACAGTTAATGATAGTACACATAGACAGTTAATGATAGTACACATAGACAGATAATGATAGTACACATAGACAGTTAATGATAGTACACATAGACAGATAATGATAGTACACATAGACAGTTAATGATAGTACACATAGACAGTTAATGATAGTACACATAGACAGTTAATGATAGTACACATAGACAGTTAATGATAGTACACATAGACAGTTAATGATAGTACACATAGACAGTTAATGATAGTACACATAGACAGTTAATGATAGTACACATAGACAGTTAATGATAGTACACATAGACAGTTAATGATAGTACACATAGACAGTTAATGATAGTACACATAGACAGTTAATGATAGTACACATAGACAGTTAATGATAGTACACATAGACAGTTAATGATAGTACACATAGACAGTTAATGATAGTACACATAGACAGTTAATGATAGTACACATAGACAGTTAAGTTTAAAAAAATTAATATACTTATATTTAATATAATTTAATTAAATTAAGTCAAGAAAAAAAAGGTTAAAGATTCCCAACTAGGTGGAACTCAGTACCAGTGAAAAAATCCCCCCCCCCCAAACTGGTAACCATTGGTCATTAAGTTCAAGCGTGATACATAAAGCAAACAGCCAATCAATTGAGTGTGATACTATTCTTTTTAATTAATTAAACTTAGTTAGAGTGAAGATTATATATTACATATTTTAAAAGTGAAGATTTCACATCAGAATCAAGAATTAACAGGTAAAAACTTAATGGTCAGTGAACTAGATTTATCTGCAGTGTAATCTTATTCTATGTCATTTTTAATATTAGTAGGTGACCAGAACTATTAAGTGTATCATGATACAGAAAGTAGGCTATAGTTCTGAATAAAAAAAATGACATCTCAAGATTGAACAAAAACTTAATTTTTTTTTAATTTAGGTTCTTATTCTTACCTTACTAACCATGTCCAGTAAAATGAAAGGACAAAATTAAATTGTCTGAATGTATTAATTTAATTCTGCAATACTCAGATAATATCTATTTCATCTCATTGAAATCTACATTTACAGATTTCAATACACAAATATGCTTTTAAGAACATGTCTTGAAAACACTTGAAAAAAAGATCTCTAAATAGTATAGAAATTTATCTAATGCAATGACTTCAAAATGCCTTTTATGACAAAAGAAAATAGCTATGTGCATTTGTACAAAATCCTCACATGAAAAAATCAATGTATCTTACATTTAAACAAATCTATAAATGTTCCTTTGACCAATAACAAAGCTCTATCTATGTCAATTACACCATATGTTGTCTTGTTTGAGTTATCTCCCATTGATCAAACATTAAATGTCAATGTATTTCTTAGTATATCAGAGTTATCTCCCATACAAACAATAGTAAAAATGTGTTTTTGGTTTTTAGTATAACAGATTAAATGTATACATGACATCCAAATAAAAGATCACAAACCTTACCTTCCTAATAAAAGATCACAAGCCTCACCATTCTAATAAAAGATCACAAACCTCACCTCTCTAATGAAAGATCACAAGCCTCACCTCTCTAATAAAAGATCACAAGCCTCACCTTCCTAATAAAAGATCACAAGCCTCACCTTTCTAATAAAAGATCACAAGCCTCACCTCTCTAATAAAAGATCACAAGCCTCACCTTCCTAATAAAAGATCACAAGCCTCACCTTCCTAATAAAAGATCACAAGCCTCACCTCTCTAATAAAAGATCACAAGCCTCACTTCTCTAATAAAAGATCACAAGCCTCACCTTTCTAATAAAAGATCACAAGCCTCACCTTCCTAATAAAAGATCACAAGCCTCACCTTTCTAATAAAAGATCACAAGCCTCACCTTCCTAATAAAAGATCACAAGCCTCACCTTCCTAATAAAAGATCACAAGCCTCACCTCTCTAATAAAAGATCACAAGCCTCACCTTTCTAATAAAAGATCACAAGCCTCACCTTCCTAATAAAAGATCACAAGCCTCACCTTCCTAATAAAAGATCACAAGCCTCACCTCTCTAATAAAAGATCACAAGCCTCAACTTCCTAATAAAAGATCACAAGCCTCAACTCCCTAATAAAAGATCACAAGCCTCAACTTCCTAATAAAAGATCACAAGCCTCACCTCCGTAATAAAAGATCACAAGCCTCACCTTTCTAATAAAAGATCAAAAGCCTCACTTTTCTAATAAAAGATCACAAGCATCACCTTTCTAATAAAAGATCACAAGCCTCACCTCTCTAATAAAAGATCACAAGCCTCAACTTCCTAATAAAAGATCACAAGCCTCACCTCCCTAATAAAAGATCACAAGCCTCACCTTCTTATTTCTGAATAAAACATGATAATAATTTTAATCAGTGACTACATCTGTAGCTATCAACAGTGTTAAATCAAACAGGTGGGACAGTTTTACAAGTTAAATCAAACTCCATTGTCCTGTTAGCAAAAATCTAAAAATATTTAGAACATAGTCAACTGTCCATATGGATACTCTTATTGCATCTGGTGACAAGTATATTTCAAAAAAAATTAGTAGCATTAAAACCCATACGTGTTGCAGCATAAATAAAATGTGAACAAAGAGAGATAACTCTAACTATATTAAGACACCAATCCTAAGGTTTGTGGGTTCTAGTTTTAATGTAGGCACCATTTGATAGACAAGTAGGCCAGTTTTATGTTTTATTTGCCCAAGGTTGGGGATTTTTCCAAGAACATTAGCTTTCTCATTCACCCCACCTCACCAACCCCCCCCCCCCCCATCCCCCCCCCCCAAAAAAAAAAAAAAATTTAAACTAGACAAAGTCGATCTAGCGATCGCTGATACCCCCGCTTTTGTGAAAATTTCTAACGTTTTTCGTGGACTGCAACCTTGAAATTTGATGGATTTCCCCCAAAATCAAAAGGCTTTTTACCAACCTGATATATAACAATATCCCAAAGATTCATTCAAATCGGATGCAAACTTTTTGAGTTATTGTCCGGAAACAACTTTTATGTTAAAATTTCTAACGTTTTTCGTGGACTGTGACCTTGAAATTTGACGGATTTCCCCCAAAATCGATAGGCTTCTTACCAACCTGATATATGACAATATCCCAAAGTTTCATTCAAATCGGATGTAAACTTGTTGAGTTATTGTCCGGAAACAACTTTTTTGATAAAATTTCTAAAGTTTTTCGTGGACTGTCACCTTGAAATTTGACGGATTTCCCCCAAAATCGATAGGCTTCTTAGCAACCTGATATATAACAATATCCCAAAGTTTCATTCAAATCGGATGCAAACTTTTTGAGTTATTGTCCAGAAACAACTTTAATGTTAAAATTTCTAACGTTTTTCGTGGACTATGACCTTGAAATTTGACGGATTTCCCCCAAAATCGATAAGCTTCTTACCAACCTGATATATGACAATATCCCAAAGTTTCATTCAAATCGGATGTAAACTTTTTGAGTTATTGTCCGGAAACAACTTTTTTGTTAACATTTCTAACGTTTTTCGTGGACTGTGACCTTGAAATTTGACGGATTTCCCCCAAAATCGATAGGCTTCTTACCAACCTGATATTTAACAATATCCCAAAGTTTAATTCAAATCGGATGTAAACTTTTTGAATTATCATCCGGAAACCAAATGTGGACGGACAGACATGAGGACCACTATATACCCCCGACTCTGTCGAGCGGGGGTATAAAAAAAACAAACCAAAAAAAAAAACCCAAAAAAACCAACTGGATGCATGTAAATACTAAGAAGCTGAAAAATTGCTGAAAGTGGCATGAAACCACGAACAAACAAATGATTCATGTACAGGTTTTCTTTGAAAAGCAAACTGGTTAATTGTTAACATATATGATGCAAAACAATGTCTACATATTGGTACTGGTTTTAACTGGATTAAATAATCATTTGGTTCAACACTAGATGTAACAATATATGCGATTGGACAATTCGAATAATTCCCAGATGCCATCACATGCTAATGCAAAATCAGACATTATTTCTGAACGAAAAAAATATTCCTTTCTGCAAGTTAGGTTGGATCTTTATTGCTGCTGCATCAGAATGAAGACTGCGTTTATTTGAAGATTTGCTGGCATAAATTCTTGACCTGAAGTTGCAAATATCAGTTTACTGGCTCCACCTATGTGTCATCAATAAACTAAATTTGCAACCATCAAATCATCAATTGATGCCATCAAATTTTTAAATACAATACAGGTATCTCTTAATTTTGTATACTGTTGAGATTTCTTTTATCATTTAATTTTTACATCATTTATGTCATTTTTGATCAATATACTGGATTTCTATTGGTTTTAAGCATTACAGATGAGGATGAATCATTCTTTGCATTTCTTGGTGAAGCGGTTAGCCAGGCTCCAATTGCTGACTATTTTTTATTTATTTTTAGGTGAAGCGGTTAGCCAGGCTCCAATTGCTGACTATTTTTAATTCATTTTTGGGCAAACCAGTTAACCAGGCTCCAATTGCTGACTATTTTTAATTCATTTTTAGGTGAAGCAGTTAACCAGGCTCCAATTGCTGACTATTTTTAATTCATTTTTGGGCAAAGCAGTTAACCAGGCTCCAATTGCTGACTATTTTTAATTCATTTTTGGGCAAACCAGTTAACCAGGCTCCAATTGCTGACTATTTTTAATTCATTTTTAGGTAAAGCAGTTAACCAGGCTCCAATTGCTGACTATTTTTAATTCATTTTTGGGCAAACCAGTTAACCAGGCTCCAATTGCTGACTATTTTTAATTCATTTTTAGGTGAAGCAGTTAACCAGGCTCCAATTGCTGACTATTTTTTATTCATTTTTGGGTGAAGCAGTTAACCAGGCTCCAATTGCTGACTATTTTTAATTCATTTTTGGGCAAACCAGTTAACCAGGCTCCAATTGCTGACTATTTTTAATTCATTTTTAGGTGAAGCAGTTAACCAGGCTCCAATTGCTGACTATTTTTAATTCATTTTTGGGCAAACCAGTTAACCAGGCTCCAATTGCTGACTATTTTTAATTCATTTTTAGGTGAAGCAGTTAACCAGGCTCCAATTGCTGACTATTTTTAATTCATTTTTGGGCAAAGCAGTTAACCAGGCTCCAATTGCTGACTATTTTTAATTCATTTTTGGGCAAACCAGTTAACCAGGCTCCAATTGCTGACTATTTTTAATTCATTTTTAGGTAAAGCAGTTAACCAGGCTCCAATTGCTGACTATTTTTAATTCATTTTTGGGCAAACCAGTTAACCAGGCTCCAATTGCTGACTATTTTTAATTCATTTTTGGGTGAAGCAGTTAACAAGGCTCCAATTGCTGACTATTTTTTATTCATTTTTGGGTGAAGCAGTTAACAAGGCTCCAATTGCTGACTATTTTTTATTCATTTTTGGGTAAAGCAGTTAACCAGGCTCCAATTGCTGACTATTTTTTATTCATTTTTGGGTGAAGCAGTTAACCAGGCTCCAATTGCTGACTATTTTTTATTCATTTTTAGGTGAAGCAGTTAACCAGGCTCCAATTGCTGACTATTTTTTATTCATTTTTGGGTGAAGCAGTTAACCAGGCCCCAATTGCTGACTATTTTTATTTATTTTTAGGTGAAGCAGTTAACCAGGCCCCAATTGCTGACTATTTTTTATTCATTTTTAGGTGAAGCAGTTAACCAGGCTCCAATTGCTGACTATTTTTAATTCATTTTTAGGTGAAGCAGTTAACCAGGCTCCAATTGCTGACTATTTTTAATTCATTTTTGGGCAAAGCAGTTAACCAGGCTCCAATTGCTGCATGACTATTTTTAATTCATTTTTGGGTGAAGCAGTTAACCAGGCCCCAATTGCTGACTATTTTTAATTCATTTTTAGGTGAAGCAGTTAACCAGGCTCCAATTGCTGACTATTTTTAATTCATTTTTAGGTGAAGCAGTTAACCAGGCTCCAATTGCTGACTATTTTTAATTCATTTTTGGGCAAAGCAGTTAACCAGGCTCCAATTGCTGCATGACTATTTTTAATTCATTTTTGGGCAAAGCAGTTAACCAGGCTCCAATTGCTGACTATTTTTAATTCATTTTTGGGTGAAGCAGTTAACCAGGCTCCAATTGCTGACTATTTTTTATTCATTTTTAGGTAAAGCAGTTAACCAGGCTCTAATTGCTGACTATTTTTAATTCATTTTTAGGTAAAGCAGTTAACCAGGCCCCAATTGCTGACTATTTTTAATTCATTTTTAGGTGAAGCAGTTAACCAGGCTCCAATTGCTGACTATTTTTTATTCATTTTTGGGTGAAGCAGTTAACAAGGCTCCAATTGCTGACTATTTTTTATTCATTTTTAGGTGAAGCAGTTAACCAGGCTCCAATTGCTGACTATTTTTAATTCATTTTTAGGTGAAGCAGTTAACCAGGCTCCAATTGCTGACTATTTTTTATTCATTTTTAGGTGAAGCAGTTAACCAGGCTCCAATTGCTGACTATTTTTTATTCATTTTTGGGTGAAGCAGTTAACCAGGCCCCAATTGCTGACTATTTTTAATTCATTTTTAGGTGAAGCAGTTAACCAGGCCCCAATTGCTGACTATTTTTAATTCATTTTTGGGTGAAGCAGTTAACCAGGCTCCAATTGCTGACTATTTTTTATTCATTTTTAGGTAAAGCAGTTAACCAGGCTCTAATTGCTGACTATTTTTAATTCATTTTTAGGTAAAGCAGTTAACCAGGCCCCAATTGCTGACTATTTTTAATTCATTTTTAGGTGAAGCAGTTAACCAGGCCCCAATTGCTGACTATTTTTAATTCATTTTTAGGTGAAGCAGTTAACCAGGCTCCAATTGCTGACTATTTTTAATTCATTTTTAGGTGAAGCAGTTAACCAGGCCCCAATTGCTGACTATTTTTAATTCATTTTTGGGTGAAGCAGTTAACCAGGCTCCAATTGCTGACTATTTTTAATTCATTTTTAGGTGAAGCAGTTAACCAGGCTCCAATTGCTGACTATTTTTTATTCATTTTTAGGTGAAGCAGTTAACCAGGCCCCAATTGCTGACTATTTTTAATTCATTTTTGGGTGAAGCAGTTAACCAGGCTCCAATTGCTGACTATTTTTTATTCATTTTTAGGTAAAGCAGTTAACCAGGCTCTAATTGCTGACTATTTTTAATTCATTTTTAGGTAAAGCAGTTAACCAGGCCCCAATTGCTGACTATTTTTAATTCATTTTTAGGTGAAGCAGTTAACCAGGCTCCAATTGCTGACTATTTTTTATTCATTTTTGGGTGAAGCAGTTAACAAGGCTCCAATTGCTGACTATTTTTTATTCATTTTTAGGTGAAGCAGTTAACCAGGCTCCAATTGCTGACTATTTTTAATTCATTTTTAGGTGAAGCAGTTAACCAGGCTCCAATTGCTGACTATTTTTTATTCATTTTTAGGTGAAGCAGTTAACCAGGCTCCAATTGCTGACTATTTTTTATTCATTTTTGGGTGAAGCAGTTAACCAGGCTCCAATTGCTGACTATTTTTTATTCATTTTTAGGTGAAGCAGTTAACCAGGCTCCAATTGCTGACCATTTTTTATTCATTTTTAGGTGAAGCAGTTAACCAGGCCCCAATTGCTGACTATTTTTAATTCATTTTTAGGTGAAGCAGTTAACCAGGCTCCAATTGCTGACCATTTTTTATTCATTTTTAGGTGAAGCAGTTAACCAGGCCCCAATTGCTGACTATTTTTTATTCATTTTTAGGTGAAGCAGTTAACCAGGCTCCAATTGCTGACCATTTTTTATTCATTTTTGGGTAAAGCAGTTAACCAGGCCCCAATTGCTGACTATTTTTAATTCATTTTTAGGTGAAGCAGTTAACCAGGCTCCAATTGCTGACTATTTTTTATTCATTTTTGGGTAAAGCAGTTAACCAGGCTCCAATTGCTGACTATTTTTTATTCATTTTTAGGTGAAGCAGTTAACCAGGCTCCAATTGCTGACTATTTTTTATTCATTTTTGGGTGAAGCAGTTAACCAGGCTCCAATTGCTGACTATTTTTTATTCATTTTTGGGTGAAGCAGTTAACCAGGCTCCAATTGCTGACTATTTTTTATTCATTTTTGGGTGAAGCAGTTAACCAGGCTCCAATTGCTGACTATTTTTAATTCATTTTTAGGTGAAGCAGTTAACCAGGCTCCAATTGCTGACTATTTTTTATTCATTTTTGGGTGAAGCAGTTAACCAGGCTCCAATTGCTGACTATTTTTTATTCATTTTTAGGTAAAGCAGTTAACCAGGCTCCAATTGCTGACTATTTTTAATTCATTTTTAGGTGAAGCAGTTAACCAGGCTCCAATTGCTGACTATTTTTTATTCATTTTTGGGTGAAGCAGTTAACCAGGCTCCAATTGCTGACTATTTTTAATTCATTTTTAGGTGAAGCAGTTAACCAGGCTCCAATTGCTGACTATTTTTTATTCATTTTTGGGTGAAGCAGTTAACCAGGCCCCAACTGCTGACTATTTTTTATTCATTTTTGGGTAAAGCATTTAACCAGGCCCCAATTGCTGACTATTTTTTATTCATTTTTAGGTGAAGCAGTTAACCAGGCTCCAATTGCTGACTATTTTTTATTCATTTTTGGGCAAACCAGTTAACCAGGCTCCAATTGCTGACTATTTTTAATTCATTTTTGGGTGAAGCAGTTAACCAGGCTCCAATTGCTGACTATTTTTAATTCATTTTTGGGTGAAGCAGTTAACCAGGCCCCAATTGCTGACTATTTTTTATTCATTTTTAGGTGAAGCAGTTAACCAGGCTCCAATTGCTGACTATTTTTAATTCATTTTTGGGCAAAGCAGTTAACCAGGCTCCAATTGCTGACTATTTTTTATTCATTTTTGGGTGAAGCAGTTAACCAGGCCCCAATTGCTGACTATTTTTTATTCATTTTTAGGTGAAGCAGTTAACCAGGCTCCAATTGCTGACTATTTTTAATTCATTTTTGGGCAAAGCAGTTAACCAGGCTCCAATTGCTGACTATTTTTTATTTATTTTTAGGTAAAGCAGTTAACCAGGCTCCAATTGCTGACTATTTTTAATTCATTTTTAGGTGAAGCAGTTAACCAGGCTCCAATTGCTGACTATTTTTTATTCATTTTTGGGTGAAGCAGTTAACCAGGCCCAAATTGCTGACTATTTTTTATTCATTTTTAGAAGAAGCAGTTAACCAGGCTCCAATTGCTGACTATTTTTAATTCATTTTTGGGCAAAGCAGTTAACCAGGCTCCAATTGCTGACTATTTTTAATTCATTTTTGGGTGAAGCAGTTAACCAGGCTCCAATTGCTGACTATTTTTAATTCATTTTTAGGTAAAGCAGTTAACCAAGCTCCAATTGCTGACTATTTTTATTTATTTTTAGGTGAAGCAGTTAACCAGGCTCCAATTGCTGACTATTTTTAATTCATTTTTAGGTGAAGCAGTTAACCAGGCTCCAATTGCTGACTATTTTTAATTCATTTTTAGGTGAAGCAGTTAACCAGGCTCCAATTGCTGACTATTTTTAATTCATTTTTGGGCAAAGCAGTTACCCAGGCTCCAATTGCTGACTATTTTTAATTCATTTTTAGGTAAAGCAGTTAACCAGGCTCCAATTGCTGCATGACTATTTTTAATTCATTTTTAGGTGAAGCAGTTAACCAGGCCCCAATTGCTGACTATTTTTAATTCATTTTTGGGTGAAGCAGTTAACCAGGCTCCAATTGCTGACTATTTTTTTATTCATTTTTGGGCAAAGCAGTTAACCAGGCTCCAATTGCTGACTATTTTTTATTCATTTTTAGGTGAAGCAGTTAACCAGGCTCTAATTACTTACTATTTTTTATTCATTTTTAGGTAAAGCAGTTAACCAGGCCCCAATTGCTGACTATTTTTTATTCATTTTTAGGTGAAGCAGTTAACCAGGCTCCAATTGCTGACTATTTTTAATTCATTTTTAGGTGAAGCAGTTAACCAGGCTCCAATTGCTGACTATTTTTTATTCATTTTTAGGTGAAGCAGTTAACCAGGCTCCAATTGCTGACTATTTTTAATTCATTTTTAGGTGAAGCAGTTAACCAGGCTCCAATTGCTGACTATTTTTTATTCATTTTTGGGTGAAGCAGTTAACCAGGCTCCAATTGCTGACTATTTTTATTTATTTTTAGGTGAAGCAGTTAACCAGGCCCCAATTGCTGACTATTTTTTATTCATTTTTAGGTGAAGCAGTTAACCAGGCTCCAATTGCTGACTATTTTTAATTCATTTTTGGGCAAAGCAGTTAACCAGGCCCCAATTGCTGACTATTTTTAATTCATTTTTGGGTGAAGCAGTTAACCAGGCTCCAATTGCTGACTATTTTTAATTCATTTTTAGGTAAAGCAGTTAACCAGGCTCCAATTGCTGACTATTTTTATTCATTTTTGGGCAAAGCAGTTAACCAGGCTCCAATTGCTGACTATTTTTTATTCATTTTTAGGTGAAGCAGTTAACCAGGCTCTAATTACTGACTATTTTTTATTCATTTTTAGGTAAAGCAGTTAACCAGGCCCCAATTGCTGACTATTTTTTATTCATTTTTAGGTGAAGCAGTTAACCAGGCTCCAATTGCTGACTATTTTTAATTCATTTTTAGGTGAAGCAGTTAACCAGGCTCCAATTGCTGACTATTTTTTATTCATTTTTAGGTGAAGCAGTTAACCAGGCCCCAATTGCTGACTATTTTTTATTCATTTTTGGGTGAAGCAGTTAACCAGGCTCCAATTGCTGACTATTTTTAATTCATTTTTAGGTGGAGCAGTTAACCAGGCTCCAATTGCTGACTATTTTTTATTCATTTTTAGGTAAAGTAGTTAACCAGGCTCCAATTGCTGACTATTTTTTATTTATTTTTAGGTAAAGCAGTTAACCAGGCTCCAATTGCTGACTATTTTTAATTCATTTTTAGGTGAAGCAGTTAACCAGGCCCCAACTGCTGACTATTTTTAATTCATTTTTAGGTGAAGCAGTTAACCAGGCCCCAATTGCTGACTATTTTTAATTCATTTTTGGGTAAAGCAGTTAACCAGGCTCCAATTGCTGACTATTTTTAATTCATTTTTAGGTGAAGCAGTTAACCAGGCTCCAATTGCTGACTATTTTTTATTCATTTTTGGGTGAAGCAGTTAACCAGGCCCCAATTGCTGACTATTTTTTATTAATTTTTAGGTGAAGCAGTTAACCAGGCCCCAATTGCTGACTATTTTTTATTCATTTTTGGGTAAAGCAGTTAACCAGGCTCCAATTGCTGACTATTTTTAATTCATTTTTAGGTAAAGCAGTTAACCAGGCTCCAATTGCTGACTATTTTTAATTCATTTTTGGGTGAAGCAGTTAACCAGGCTCCAATTGCTGACTATTTTTAATTCATTTTTGGGTGAAGCAGTTAACCAGGCTCCAATTGCTGACTATTTTTTATTCATTTTTAGGTGAAGCAGTTAACCAGGCTCCAATTGCTGACTATTTTTTATTCATTTTTAGGTAAAGCAGTTAACCAGGCTCCAATTGCTGACTATTTTTAATTCATTTTTAGGTAAAGCAGTTAACCAGGCTCCAATTGCTGACTATTTTTAATTCATTTTTAGGTGAAGCAGTTAACCAGGCTCCAATTGCTGACTATTTTTAATTCATTTTTAGGTGAAGCAGTTAACCAGGCTCCAATTGCTGACTATTTTTAATTCATTTTTAGGTGAAGCAGTTAACCAGGCTCCAATTGCTGACTATTTTTTATTCATTTTTGGGTGAAGCAGTTAACCAGGCCCCAATTGCTGACTATTTTTAATTCATTTTTAGGTGAAGCAGTTAACCAGGCTCCAATTGCTGACTATTTTTTATTCATTTTTGGGTGAAGCAGTTAACCAGGCCCCAATTGCTGACTATTTTTTATTCATTTTTGGGTAAAGCAGTTAACCAGGCTCCAATTGCTGACTATTTTTAATTCATTTTTAGGTGAAGCAGTTAACCAGGCTCCAATTGCTGACTATTTTTTATTCATTTTTGGGTGAAGCAGTTAACCAGGCCCCAATTGCTGACTATTTTTTATTCATTTTTGGGTAAAGCAGTTAACCAGGCTCCAATTGCTGACTATTTTTAATTCATTTTTAGGTGAAGCAGTTAACCAGGCCCCAATTGCTGACTATTTTTTATTCATTTTTGGGTAAAGCAGTTAACCAGGCTCCAATTGCTGACTATTTTTAATTCATTTTTAGGTGAAGCAGTTAACCAGGCCCCAATTGCTGACTATTTTTTATTCATTTTTAGGTAAAGCAGTTACAGTACTTGAGATTTAAAACGCAACACTTTTATCAATCCGTCAGCGATCCGTCAGCGTTCCAAAATCCGTCAGCGATCAGTTATCAATCAGTCAGATCAGTCAAATCGTTCCCAATCCGTCAGATCGTTCCCAATCCGTCCATCCGTCAATTGACGGATTGGGAGCGATTTGACCTATCTGACGGATCGATTTGGACTGATCGCTCCAATCCGTCCATTCAACTTCCGGTTAGTGAAATCAATATTTCGAAATGTGAAAATTCGTTTCACTCGCAAATATTAGAAGTATACAAATGTCACCTGTTATGTCCTCATTTATGGCTCGTTTAACCTAATAATAAGGCTAAAACAGGTCTAAAGTTATAAATAATACGAAAGGAAATTCCCCAATCTATAACTAGTTATATATGCATCTGTGACGAAATATTAACATCACATAGTGTCATTTTATTAACAAAATAATTTAAAAAAAAAACACACACACAATGACTTAAAACAAATTGACCTCGCGTGGCAGGGCGTACGTCTCGTATTTGTCTTCGAATTTTTTTAAAGCGGAAAAGGTCGAGTCTAAAGTTATAAATCATAAATGGAAATTCCCCTAATATATAACTAATGCATCTGTGACGGAATATAAACATCACATAGTGCAATTTAATATATATAAAAAAAGGAATGGAAAATAACTAGCACACACAATGAATTAAAAAAAAAAATTTGACCTCGCGTGACAAGGCGTACATCTCGTATTTGACTTCGAAATTTTTTAAAGCGGAAAAGGCGAGAAAGACGAAGGCGGAATAGTAACTTTTTTTTCACGTCGCGCTTTCGCGTTAGCATTATTTGTATGTATGATTGAAGTTAGTTTAACACTATTTTCAAACATTATATTAGTCTAATTAATATGGCGTCGAGTGTTTATAAGGAAGAGCTGCAGTACCCAACGAAACAGTAGACTTCGACAGGAAACTGGTTCTCTTTGCAAATTTAGGGATGAGTCGAGCACACCCTCTCGCTGTAAGGGTCGAACAGACAACTCAGTGATCAATACCCTTAACCACCGCGGTCGAGGTTTTTTTATTATAAACGCGTAAAAAGATCATTTGTCGTGGTTTGATCAGTTTCCTCTCTGTGCCACAGTTCCTAAGAATTCCGGTGTATAATCCTGAGAAAGATTTACGACAAAAGCGAATACATCTATTTATATGTTTTATTCACTATCTAAGTGTGTCACATGAATTTACACAGAATTAAATGTCAAGGAAAAAATAAACGCGTTTGTATATAGAAGCTTACGATTTAAAGACGCAAACATGTAAGCATAATTTTAAAATCAATTCTGCTTTCGCATTTTAGCCGTCACAATTTGTTTGTTTTACGATGTCTGCTATAGTCATGCGATATTTAATGATATATAAGTATAAATGGTTTCCTTTAAATTCGGAAGTGTTTGAAATTAGTTACTAGGTATCACATTTTTTGGGAAAGGGGGGGGGGGGGGGTTGGTTCAGGACATAATAGAATTGCCGCGAACCATAGGACGTGTTTAGAGAGTACTTGCACGCTAAGGATCTCTTTTGTAGATTTCGAAAAGGAAAAGGCTTAAATTTTCAGCCCATACCCATACCACTTATCTCAAGGCGGGCAGGGTGCACTCGACTTAATTGACAAGGATTGCCACTTTTCCTACCGAAGTACCGGGGTTTTCTCCGGGTACTCCGGCTTCCTCCTCCAATAAAAACTGAACGCCATGATATAGCTGCAAAAATTGCTGAAAGTGGCGTTAAAAAATATTTAAACAAACAAACAAACAAACAAATCTAATTGATATTTAACTTATTCTCGTCATGAATAAAGCTGAACACCCTCGCTGAAAGAAAAGCGAGCATGCAATCAATCAATCAATGAAATAAGTTATTCAAATTGAATGACAATCTTTTAAAGGGTACGTTTTGAAAAGGTTCTGTTTGATAGATATGGCTGTAATGACAATGTTCAAACCGATCTTAGACCTAGGGAATTAATGACTTTTTGTTAAAAAAATTACTATTTCATACTATAACACGTGTCAATCTTTAACACATTTTTATGCTTAACTGCAGTATTCACAGACAAGTCTCCCCGGCGTTATTAGGGCCTCAGTGGCTGGTTGGTTAGTCATCTACTAGTTATTACATGCCTATAAACAGGTTGCGGATTTTCGAACGACTGCAGATAGGGTGTAATGACTTGTCCGTTTTAACCCGTGTTAAATGGACGCCATGAAATAAATGAAACAATCCAGCGTAATTGTAATTATACTTTTAACTTCTTTTATTGCCTGTCAAATAAAACGTGCGCAAAATCGCTGTTTATTTTACAATACAACTTTTTGTTTAGTAAACAATTTGTTTTGATTGACAATGCTTGTTCAACAGTTCAACAATTGTTTATACACAACAGTTTTATAATTGTATTTTAAAATGTTGTAGACTAAATAAAAACACGTAGGCATACATTTAAGTAACTAGTAATGCTGTCAAAAAGGGTCCACGTCATTTCCTAAATGAAAATAAATCTTTTGCTGATTGGGGAGTCGGGTCGGCTTAATATGCGACAAAAAATATACATATAACAGGTCGCAGAAAATAAAATAGGCCGAAATCACGAGTCGCCGAAATAAAAAAAGAGAATAAATAAAGGATTACGAAAATTAAACATTTACATCGTCGCTACTGATGTGCCTTAAATCGAAGGTTTTTTCAGGTTTACAGGGTGCAACCCGCAAATATGTCCTGTTTTAAAGAAATTTGCTTTATTATATAATATAAAGAAAATAGTTTTTTTCTTAATATATGTTTACTTATGTTATTTTTAAGAACGAGACATTGTATTAACTGTTCTTTTGAATACTTGCGTTTATTTTATTATAAATTTTATTATAAATGCATATATAATATACAAATCACTCAAAATTCGTTTTATCTTGAAATTATTAATGTATACGTATCCGTCAATATACTGACCGATTTATGCATATAATTAAATGACGGATTTGGATCGCACTGATTGAACTGATCGCTGACGGTTACCAAGGTAATGACGGATTCATAATTTTGGACGGATGTATTCATCATCAATCAGTCACCGATCCGTCAGCGTTCCAAAATCCGTCACCAATCAGTTATCAATCAGTCAAAGTGTTGCGTTTACGGGTGCAAGTACTGTAACCAGGCTCCAATTGCTGACTATTTTTTATTCATTTTTGGGTGAAGCAGTTAACCAGGCCCCAATTGCTGACTATTTTTAATTCATTTTTGGGTAAAGCAGTTAACCAGGCTCCAATTGCTGACTATTTTTTATTCATTTTTAGGTGAAGCAGTTAACCAGGCTCCAATTGCTGACTATTTTTTATTCATTTTTGGGTAAAGCAGTTAACCAGGCTCCAATTGCTGACTATTTTTTCTTCATTTTTGGGTAAAGCAGTTAACCAGGCTCCAATTGCTGACTATTTTTTATTCATTTTTAGGTGAAGCAGTTAACCAGGCTCCAATTGCTGACTATTTTTTATTCATTTTTGGGCAAAGCAGTTAACCAGGCTCCAATTGCTGACTATTTTTAATTCATTTTTAGGTGAAGCAGTTAACCAGGCTCCAATTGCTGACTATTTTTTATTCATTTTTGGGCAAACCAGTTAACCAGGCTCCAATTGCTGACTATTTTTAATTCATTTTTAGGTGAAGCAGTTAACCAGGCTCCAATTGCTGACTATTTTTTATTCATTTTTGGGCAAAGCAGTTAACCAGGCTCCAATTGCTGACTATTTTTAATTCATTTTTAGGTGAAGCAGTTAACCAGGCTCCAATTGCTGACTATTTTTTATTCATTTTTAGGTAAAGCAGTTAACCAGGCTCCAATTGCTGACTATTTTTAATTCATTTTTAGGTAAAGCAGTTAACCAGGCTCCAATTGCTGACTATTTTTTATTCATTTTTGGGTAAAGCAGTTAACCAGGCCCCAATTGCTGACTATTTTTAATTCATTTTTGGGTAAAGCAGTTAACCAGGCTCCAATTGCTGACTATTTTTTATTCATTTTTGGGTGAAGCAGTTAACCAGGCCCCAATTGCTGACTATTTTTAATTCATTTTTGGATGAAGCAGTTAACCAGGCTCCAATTGCTGACTATTTTTAATTCATTTTTAGGTGAAGCAGTTAACCAGGCCCCAACTGCTGACTATTTTTAATTCATTTTTAGGTAAAGCAGTTAACCAGGCCCCAATTGCTGACTATTTTTAATTCATTTTTGGGCAAAGCAGTTAACCAGGCTCCAATTGCTGACTATTTTTTCTTCATTTTTGGGTGAAGCAGTTAACCAGGCCCCAATTGCTGACTATTTTTAATTCATTTTTGGGTAAATCAGTTAACCAGGCTCCAATTGCTGACTATTTTTAATTCATTTTTAGGTAAAGCAGTTAACCAGGCTCCAATTGCTGACTATTTTTCATTCATTTTTAGGTAAAGCAGTTAACCAGGCTCCAATTGCTGACTATTTTTTATTCATTTTTAGGTGAAGCAGTTAACCAGGCTCCAATTGCTGACTATTTTTAATTCATTTTTGGGTGAAGCAGTTAACCAGGCTCCAATTGCTGACTATTTTTAATTCATTTTTAGGTGAAGCAGTTAACCAGGCTCCAATTGCTGACTATTTTTTATTCATTTTTAGGTGAAGCAGTTAACCAGGCTCCAATTGCTGACTATTTTTTATTCATTTTTGGGTGAAGCAGTTAACCAGGCTCCAATTGCTGACTATTTTTTATTCATTTTTAGGTAAAGCAGTTAACCAGGCCCCAATTGCTGACTATTTTTAATTCATTTTTGGGTAAAGCAGTTAACCAGGCCCCAATTGCAGACTATTTTTAATTAATTTTTGGGTGAAGCAGTTAACCAGACCCCAATTGCTGACTATTTTTAATTCATTTTTAGGTGAAGCAGTTAACCAGGCTCCAATTGCTGACTATTTTTTATTCATTTTTGGGTAAAGCAGTTAACTAGGCTCCAATTGCTGACTATTTTTAATTAATTTTTGGGTGAAGCAGTTAACCAGGCTCCAATTGCTGACTATTTTTAATTCATTTTTAGGTGAAGCAGTTAACCAGGCTCCAATTGCTGACTATTTTTTATTCATTTTTGGGTAAAGCAGTTAACCAGGCCCCAATTGCTGACTATTTTTTATTCATTTTTGGGTGAAGCAGTTAACCAGGCTCCAATTGCTGACTATTTTTAATTCATTTTTAGGTGAAGCAGTTAACCAGGCTCCAATTGCTGACTATTTTTAATTCATTTTTAGGTGAAGCAGTTAACCAGGCTCCAATTGCTGACTATTTTTAATTCATTTTTAGGTGAAGCAGTTAACCAGGCTCCAATTGCTGACTATTTTTTATTCATTTTTGGGTGAAGCAGTTAACCAGGCCCCAATTGCTGACTATTTTTTATTCATTTTTGGGTGAAGCAGTTAACCAGGCTCCAATTGCTGACTATTTTTAATTCATTTTTGGGTAAAGCAGTTAACCAGGCTCCAATTGCTGACTATTTTTTATTCATTTTTGGGCAAAGCAGTTAACCAGGCCCCAATTGCTGACTATTTTTTATTCATTTTTAGGTGAAGCAGTTAACCAGGCTCCAATTGCTGACTATTTTTAATTCATTTTTAGGTAAAGCAGTTAACCAGGCTCCAATTGCTGACTATTTTTAATTCATTTTTAGGTAAAGCAGTTAACCAGGCTCCAATTGCTGACTATTTTTTATTCATTTTTAGGTGAAGCAGTTAACCAGGCTCCAATTGCTGACTATTTTTAATTCATTTTTAGGTGAAGCAGTTAACCAGACCCCAATTGCTGACTATTTTTAATTCATTTTTGGGTAAAGCAGTTAACCAGGCTCCAATTGCTGACTATTTTTTATTCATTTTTGGGTGAAGCAGTTAACCAGGCTCTAATTGCTGACTATTTTTTATTCATTTTTAGGTAAAGCAGTTAACCAGGCCCCAATTGCTGACTATTTTTTATTCATTTTTAGGTAAAGCAGTTAACCAGGCTCCAATTGCTGACTATTTTTTATTCATTTTTAGGTGAAGCGGTTAGCCAGGCTCCATTTGCTGACTATTTTTAATTCATTTTTGGGTGAAGCAGTTAACCAGGCTCCAATTGCTGACTATTTTTTATTCATTTTTGGGTAAAGCAGTTAACCAGGCCCCAACTGCTGACTATTTTTAATTCATTTTTAGGTGAAGCAGTTAACCAGGCTCCAATTGCTGACTATTTTTTATTAATTTTTAGGTGAAGCAGTTAACCAGGCTCCAATTGCTGACTATTTTTTATTCATTTTTAGGTGAAGCAGTTAACCAGGCTCTAATTGCTGACTATTTTTTATTCATTTTTAGCTGAAGCAGTTAACCAGGCCCCAATTGCTGACTATTTTTAATTCATTTTTAGGTAAAGCAGTTAACCAGGCTCCAATTGCTGACTATTTTTAATTCATTTTTGGGTAAAGCAGTTAACCAGGCTCCAATTGCTGACTATTTTTAATTCATTTTTGGGTAAAGCAGTTAACCAGGCTCCAATTGCTGACTATTTTTTATTCATTTTTGGGTAAAGCAGTTAACCAGGCCCCAATTGCTGACTATTTTTTATTCATTTTTGGGTAAAGCAGTTAACCAGGCTCCAATTGCTGACTATTTTTTATTCATTTTTAGGTAAAGCAGTTAACCAGGCCCCAATTGCTGACTATTTTTAATTCATTTTTAGGTAAAGCAGTTAACCAGGCTCCAATTGCTGACTATTTTTTATTCATTTTTAGGTGAAGCAGTTAACCAGGCTCCAATTGCTGACTATTTTTAATTCATTTTTAGGTGAAGCAGTTAACCAGACCCCAATTGCTGACTATTTTTAATTCATTTTTGGGTAAAGCAGTTAACCAGGCTCCAATTGCTGACTATTTTTTATTCATTTTTGGGTGAAGCAGTTAACCAGGCTCTAATTGCTGACTATTTTTTATTCATTTTTAGGTAAAGCAGTTAACCAGGCCCCAATTGCTGACTATTTTTTATTCATTTTTAGGTAAAGCAGTTAACCAGGCTCCATTTGCTGACTATTTTTAATTCATTTTTGGGTGAAGCAGTTAACCAGGCTCCAATTGCTGACTATTTTTTATTCATTTTTGGGTAAAGCAGTTAACCAGGCCCCAACTGCTGACTATTTTTAATTCATTTTTAGGTGAAGCAGTTAACCAGGCTCCAATTGCTGACTATTTTTTATTAATTTTTAGGTGAAGCAGTTAACCAGGCTCCAATTGCTGACTATTTTTTATTCATTTTTAGGTGAAGCAGTTAACCAGGCTCCAATTGCTGACTATTTTTAATTCATTTTTAGGTAAAGCAGTTAACCAGGCTCCAATTGCTGACTATTTTTAATTCATTTTTAGGTAAAGCAGTTAACCAGGCTCCAATTGCTGACTATTTTTAATTCATTTTTAGGTGAAGCAGTTAACCAGGCCCCAATTGCTGACTATTTTTAATTCATTTTTAGGTAAAGCAGTTAACCAGGCTCCAATTGCTGACTATTTTTAATTCATTTTTGGGTAAAGCAGTTAACCAGGCCCCAATTGCTGACTATTTTTAATTCATTTTTGGGTAAAGCAGTTAACCAGGCTCCAATTGCTGACTATTTTTAATTCATTTTTGGGTAAAGCAGTTAACCAGGCCCCAATTGCTGACTATTTTTTATTCATTTTTGGGTGAAGCAGTTAACCAGGCTCCAATTGCTGACTATTTTTTATTCATTTTTAGGTAAAGCAGTTAACCAGGCTCCAATTGCTGACTATTTTTTATTCATTTTTAGGTGAAGCAGTTAACCAGGCCCCAATTGCTGACTATTTTTAATTCATTTTTGGGTGAAGCAGTTAACCAGGCCCCAATTGCTGACTATTTTTAATTCATTTTTAGGTGAAGCAGTTAACCAGGCTCCAATTGCTGACTATTTTTAATTCATTTTTGGGTAAAGCAGTTAACCAGGCTCCAATTGCTGACTATTTTTTATTCATTTTTGGGTAAAGCAGTTAACCAGGCCCCAACTGCTGACTATTTTTAATTCATTTTTAGGTGAAGCAGTTAACCAGGCTCCAATTGCTGACTATTTTTTATTAATTTTTAGGTGAAGCAGTTAACCAGGCTCCAATTGCTGACTATTTTTTATTCATTTTTAGGTAAAGCAGTTAACCAGGCTCTAATTGCTGACTATTTTTTATTCATTTTTAGCTGAAGCAGTTAACCAGGCCCCAATTGCTGACTATTTTTAATTCATTTTTAGGTAAAGCAGTTAACCAGGCTCCAATTGCTGACTATTTTTTATTCATTTTTGGGTAAAGCAGTTAACCAGGCTCCAATTGCTGACTATTTTTAATTCATTTTTGGGTAAAGCAGTTAACCAGGCCCCAATTGCTGACTATTTTTTATTCATTTTTGGGTAAAGCAGTTAACCAGGCTCCAATTGCTGACTATTTTTTATTCATTTTTAGGTAAAGCAGTTAACCAGGCCCCAATTGCTGACTATTTTTAATTCATTTTTAGGTAAAGCAGTTAACCAGGCTCCAATTGCTGACTATTTTTTATTCATTTTTAGGTGAAGCAGTTAACCAGGCTCCAATTGCTGACTATTTTTAATTCATTTTTAGGTGAAGCAGTTAACCAGACCCCAATTGCTGACTATTTTTAATTCATTTTTGGGTAAAGCAGTTAACCAGGCTCCAATTGCTGACTATTTTTTATTCATTTTTGGGTGAAGCAGTTAACCAGGCTCTAATTGCTGACTATTTTTTATTCATTTTTAGGTAAAGCAGTTAACCAGGCCCCAATTGCTGACTATTTTTTATTCATTTTTAGGTAAAGCAGTTAACCAGGCTCCATTTGCTGACTATTTTTAATTCATTTTTGGGTGAAGCAGTTAACCAGGCTCCAATTGCTGACTATTTTTTATTCATTTTTGGGTAAAGCAGTTAACCAGGCCCCAACTGCTGACTATTTTTAATTCATTTTTAGGTGAAGCAGTTAACCAGGCTCCAATTGCTGACTATTTTTTATTAATTTTTAGGTGAAGCAGTTAACCAGGCTCCAATTGCTGACTATTTTTTATTCATTTTTAGGTGAAGCAGTTAACCAGGCTCTAATTGCTGACTATTTTTTATTCATTTTTAGGTGAAGCAGTTAACCAGGCTCCAATTGCTGACTATTTTTAATTCATTTTTAGGTAAAGCAGTTAACCAGGCTCCAATTGCTGACTATTTTTAATTCATTTTTGGGTAAAGCAGTTAACCAGGCTCCAATTGCTGACTATTTTTAATTCATTTTTGGGTAAAGCAGTTAACCAGGCTCCAATTGCTGACTATTTTTAATTCATTTTTGGGTAAAGCAGTTAACCAGGCCCCAATTGCTGACTATTTTTTATTCATTTTTGGGTAAAGCAGTTAACCAGGCTCCAATTGCTGACTATTTTTTATTCATTTTTAGGTAAAGCAGTTAACCAGGCTCCAATTGCTGACTATTTTTTATTCATTTTTAGGTGAAGCAGTTAACCAGGCCCCAATTGCTGACTATTTTTAATTCATTTTTGGGTGAAGCAGTTAACCAGGCCCCAATTGCTGACTATTTTTAATTCATTTTTAGGTGAAGCAGTTAACCAGGCTCCAATTGCTGACTATTTTTAATTCATTTTTGGGTAAAGCAGTTAACCAGGCTCCAATTGCTGACTATTTTTTATTCATTTTTGGGTAAAGCAGTTAACCAGGCCCCAATTGCTGACTATTTTTTATTCATTTTTGGGCAAAGCAGTTAACCAGGCCCCAATTGCTGACTATTTTTAATTCATTTTTGGGTGAAGCAGTTAACCAGGCTCTAATTGCTGACTATTTTTTATTCATTTTTGGGTGAAGCAGTTAACCAGGCCCCAATTGCTGACTATTTTTAATTCATTTTTAGGTGAAGCAGTTAACCAGGCTCCAATTGCTGACTATTTTTTATTCATTTTTGGGTAAAGCAGTTAACCAGGCTCCAATTGCTGACTATTTTTAATTCATTTTTAGGCAAAGCAGTTAACCAGGCTCCAATTGCTGACTATTTTTAATTCATTTTTGGGTGAAGCAGTTAACCAGGCTCTAATTGCTGACTATTTTTAATTCATTTTTGGGTGAAGCAGTTAACCAGGCCCCAATTGCTGACTATTTTTTATTCATTTTTGGGTGAAGCAGTTAACCAGGCTCCAATTGCTGACTATTTTTAATTCATTTTTAGGTGAAGCAGTTAACCAGGCTCCAATTGCTGACTATTTTTAATTCATTTTTAGGTGAAGCAGTTAACCAGGCTCCAATTGCTGACCATTTTTTATTCATTTTTGGGTAAAGCAGTTTACCAGGCTCCAATTGCTGACTATTTTTAATTCATTTTTAGGTAAAGCAGTTAACCAGGCTCCAATTGCTGACTATTTTTAATTCATTTTTAGGTGAAGCAGTTAAACAGGCTCCAATTGCTGACAATTTTTAATTCATTTTTAGGTGAAGCAGTTAACCAGGCTCCAATTGCTGACTATTTTTTATTCATTTTTGGGTGAAGCAGTTAACCAGGCCCCAATTGCTGACTATTTTTAATTCATTTTTAGGTGAAGCAGTTAACCAGGCTCCAATTGCTGACTATTTTTAATTTATTTTTAGGTGAAGCAGTTAACCAGGCTCCAATTGCTGACTATTTTTTATTCATTTTTAGGTGAAGCAGTTAACCAGGCCCCAATTGCTGACTATTTTTAATTCATTTTTGGGTGAAGCAGTTAACCAGGCCCCAATTGCTGACTATTTTTAATTCATTTTTAGGTGAAGCAGTTAACCAGGCTCCAATTGCTGACTATTTTTAATTCATTTTTGGGTAAAGCAGTTAACCAGGCTCCAATTGCTGACTATTTTTTATTCATTTTTGGGTAAAGCAGTTAACCAGGCCCCAATTGCTGACTATTTTTTATTCATTTTTGGGCAAAGCAGTTAACCAGGCCCCAATTGCTGACTATTTTTAATTCATTTTTGGGTGAAGCAGTTAACCAGGCTCTAATTGCTGACTATTTTTTATTCATTTTTGGGTGAAGCAGTTAACCAGGCCCCAATTGCTGACTATTTTTAATTCATTTTTAGGTGAAGCAGTTAACCAGGCTCCAATTGCTGACTATTTTTTATTCATTTTTGGGTAAAGCAGTTAACCAGGCTCCAATTGCTGACTATTTTTAATTCATTTTTAGGCAAAGCAGTTAACCAGGCTCCAATTGCTGACTATTTTTAATTCATTTTTGGGTGAAGCAGTTAACCAGGCTCTAATTGCTGACTATTTTTAATTCATTTTTGGGTGAAGCAGTTAACCAGGCCCCAATTGCTGACTATTTTTTATTCATTTTTGGGTGAAGCAGTTAACCAGGCTCCAATTGCTGACTATTTTTAATTCATTTTTAGGTGAAGCAGTTAACCAGGCTCCAATTGCTGACTATTTTTAATTCATTTTTAGGTGAAGCAGTTAACCAGGCTCCAATTGCTGACCATTTTTTATTCATTTTTGGGTAAAGCAGTTTACCAGGCTCCAATTGCTGACTATTTTTAATTCATTTTTAGGTAAAGCAGTTAACCAGGCTCCAATTGCTGACTATTTTTAATTCATTTTTAGGTGAAGCAGTTAAACAGGCTCCAATTGCTGACTATTTTTAATTCATTTTTAGGTGAAGCAGTTAACCAGGCTCCAATTGCTGACTATTTTTTATTCATTTTTGGGTGAAGCAGTTAACCAGGCCCCAATTGCTGACTATTTTTAATTCATTTTTAGGTGAAGCAGTTAACCAGGCTCCAATTGCTGACTATTTTTAATTTATTTTTAGGTGAAGCAGTTAACCAGGCTCCAATTGCTGACTATTTTTAATTCATTTTTAGGTGAAGCAGTTAACCAGGCCCCAATTGCTGACTATTTTTAATTCATTTTTAGGTGAAGCAGTTAACCAGGCTCCAATTGCTGACTATTTTTAATTCATTTTTAGGTGAAGCAGTTAACCAGGCTCCAATTGCTGACTATTTTTAATTCATTTTTAGGTAAAGCAGTTAACCAGGCTCCAATTGCTGACTATTTTTTATTCATTTTTGGGTCAAGCAGTTAACCAGGCCCCAATTGCTGACTATTTTTAATTCATTTTTGGGTAAAGCAGTTAACCAGGCCCCAATTGCTGACTATTTTTTATTCATTTTTAGGTGAAGCAGTTAGCCAGGCCCCAATTGCTGACTATTTTTTATTCATTTTTGGGCAAAGCAGTTAACCAGGCCCCAATTGCTGACTATTTTTTATTCATTTTTAGGTGAAGCAGTTAACCAGGCCCCAATTGCTGACTATTTTTTATTCATTTTTGGGCAAAGCAGTTAACCAGGCCCCAATTGCTGACTATTTTTAATTCATTTTTGGGTAAAGCAGTTAACCAGGCCCCAATTGCTGACTATTTTTTATTCATTTTTAGGTGAAGCAGTTAACCAGGCTCCAATTGCTGACTATTTTTTATTCATTTTTAGGGGAAGCAGTTAACCAGGCTCCAATTGCTGACTATTTTTAATTCATTTTTAGGTGAAGCAGTTAACCAGGCCCCAATTGCTGACTATTTTTTATTCATTTTTAGGTAAAGCAGTTAACCAGGCTCCAATTGCTGGCTATTTTTAATTCATTTTTAGGGGAAGCAGTTAACCAGGCCCCAATTGCTGACTATTTTTAATTCATTTTTAGGGGAAGCAGTTAACCAGGCTCCAATTGCTGACTATTTTTTATTCATTTTTAGGTGAAGCAGTTAACCAGGCTCCAATTGCTGACTATTTTTAATTCATTTTTAGGTGAAGCAGTTAGCCAGGCTCCAATTGCTGACTATTTTTAATTCATTTTTAGGGGAAGCAGTTAACCAGGCCCCAATTGCTGACTATTTTTAATTCATTTTTAGGTGAAGCAGTTAACCAGGCTCCAATTGCTGACTATTTTTAATTCATTTTTAGGTGAAGCAGTTAACCAGGCCCCAATTGCTGACTATTTTTTATTCATTTTTAGGTAAAGCAGTTAACCAGGCTCCAATTGCTGACTATTTTTAATTCATTTTTAGGGGAAGCAGTTAACCAGGCCCCAATTGCTGACTATTTTTAATTCATTTTTAGGGGAAGCAGTTAACCAGGCTCCAATTGCTGACTATTTTTTATTCATTTTTAGGTGAAGCAGTTAACCATGCTCCAATTGCTGACTATTTTTTATTCATTTTTAGGTGAAGCAGTTAACCAGGCTCCAATTGCTGACTATTTTTTATTCATTTTTGGGTGAAGCAGTTAACCAGGCTCCAATTGCTGACTATTTTTTATTCATTTTTGGGTGAAGCAGTTAACCAGGCTCCAATTGCTGACTATTTTTAATTCATTTTTGGGTAAAGCAGTTAACCAGGCCCCAATTGCTGACTATTTTTTATTCATTTTTAGGTGAAGCAGTTAACCAGGCTCCAATTGCTGACTATTTTTTATTCATTTTTAGGGGAAGCAGTTAACCAGGCTCCAATTGCTGACTATTTTTAATTCATTTTTAGGTGAAGCAGTTAACCAGGCCCCAATTGCTGACTATTTTTTATTCATTTTTAGGTAAAGCAGTTAACCAGGCTCCAATTGCTGGCTATTTTTAATTCATTTTTAGGGGAAGCAGTTAACCAGGCCCCAATTGCTGACTATTTTTAATTCATTTTTAGGGGAAGCAGTTAACCAGGCTCCAATTGCTGACTATTTTTTATTCATTTTTAGGTGAAGCAGTTAACCAGGCTCCAATTGCTGACTATTTTTAATTCATTTTTAGGTGAAGCAGTTAGCCAGGCTCCAATTGCTGACTATTTTTAATTCATTTTTAGGGGAAGCAGTTAACCAGGCCCCAATTGCTGACTATTTTTAATTCATTTTTAGGTGAAGCAGTTAACCAGGCTCCAATTGCTGACTATTTTTAATTCATTTTTAGGTGAAGCAGTTAACCAGGCCCCAATTGCTGACTATTTTTTATTCATTTTTAGGTAAAGCAGTTAACCAGGCTCCAATTGCTGACTATTTTTAATTCATTTTTAGGGGAAGCAGTTAACCAGGCCCCAATTGCTGACTATTTTTAATTCATTTTTAGGGGAAGCAGTTAACCAGGCTCCAATTGCTGACTATTTTTTATTCATTTTTAGGTGAAGCAGTTAACCATGCTCCAATTGCTGACTATTTTTTATTCATTTTTAGGTGAAGCAGTTAACCAGGCTCCAATTGCTGACTATTTTTTATTCATTTTTGGGTGAAGCAGTTAACCAGGCTCCAATTGCTGACTATTTTTTATTCATTTTTGGGTGAAGCAGTTAACCAGGCTCCAATTGCTGACTATTTTTAATTCATTTTTGGGTAAAGCAGTTAACCAGGCCCCAATTGCTGACTATTTTTTATTCATTTTTGGGTGAAGCAGTTAACCAGGCTCCAATTGCTGACTATTTTTAATTCATTTTTGGGTAAAGCAGTTAACCAGGCCCCAATTGCTGACTATTTTTTATTCATTTTTAGGTGAAGCAGTTAACCAGGCTCCAATTGCTGACTATTTTTTATTCATTTTTAGGTAAAGCAGTTAACCAGGCTCCAATTGCTGACTATTTTTTATTCATTTTTGGGTGAAGCAGTTAACCAGGCTCCAATTGCTGACTATTTTTTATTCATTTTTAGGTAAAGCAGTTAACCAAGCTCCAATTGCTGACTATTTTTAATTCATTCTTGGGTGAAGCAGTTAACCAGGCTCCAATTGCTGACTATTTTTTATTCATTTTTGGGTGAAGCAGTTAACCAGGCTCCAATTGCTGACTACTTTTTATTCATTTTTAGGTAAAGCAGTTAACCAAGCTCCAATTGCTGACTATTTTTAATTCATTCTTGGGTGAAGCAGTTAACCAGGCTCCAATTGCTGACTATTTTTTATTCATTTTTAGGTGAAGCAGTTAACCAGGCTCCAATTGCTGACTATTTTTAATTCATTTTTGGGTAAAGCAGTTAACCAGGCTCCAATTGCTGACTATTTTTTATTCATTTTTAGGTGAAGCAGTTAACCAGGCTCTAATTGCTGACTATTTTTTATTCATTTTTAGGTAAAGCAGTTAACCAGGCTCCAATTGCTGACTATTTTTAATTCATTTTTGGGTAAAGCAGTTAACCAGGCCCCAATTGCTGACTATTTTTAATTCATTTTTGGGTGAAGCAGTTAACCAGGCTCCAATTGCTGACTATTTTTAATTCATTTTTGGGTGAAGCAGTTAACCAGGCTCCAATTGCTGACTATTTTTAATTCATTTTTGGGTAAAGCAGTTAACCAGGCTCCAATTGCTGACTATTTTTTATTCATTTTTGGGTAAAGCAGTTAACCAGGCTCTAATTGCTGACTATTTTTTATTCATTTTTAGGTGAAGCAGTTAACCAGGCTCCAATTGCTGACTATTTTTAATTCATTTTTGGGTGAAGCAGTTAACCAGGCTCCAATTGCTGACTATTTTTTATTCATTTTTAGGTGAAGCAGTTAACCAGGCTCCAATTGCTGACTATTTTTTATTCATTTTTAGGTGAAGCAGTTAACCAGGCTCCAATTGCTGACTATTTTTTATTCATTTTTGGGTGAAGCAGTTAACCAGGCTCTAATTGCTGACTATTTTTTATTCATTTTTAGGTGAAGCAGTTAACCAGGCCCCAATTGCTGACTATTTTTAATTCATTTTTGGGTGAAGCAGTTAACCAGGCTCTAATTGCTGACTATTTTTTATTCATTTTTAGGTGAAGCAGTTAACCAGGCTCCAATTGCTGACTATTTTTAATTCATTTTTGGGTGAAGAAGTTAACCAGGCTCTAATTGCTGACTATTTTTTATTCATTTTTAGGTAAAGCAGTTAACCAGGTTCCAATTGCTGACTATTTTTAATTCATTTTTGGGTAAAGCAGTTAACCAGGCTCCAATTGCTGACTATTTTTTATTCATTTTTGGGTGAAGCAGTTAACCAGGCTCTAATTGCTGACTATTTTTTATTCATTTTTGGGCAAAGCAGTTAACCAGGCTCCAATTGCTGACTATTTTTAATTCATTTTTAGGTAAAGCAGTTAACCAGGCCCCAATTGCTGACTATTTTTTATTCATTTTTGGGTAAAGCAGTTAACCAGGCTCCAATTGCTGACTATTTTTTATTCATTTTTGGGTAAAGCAGTTAACCAGGCCCCAATTGCTGACTATTTTTTATTCATTTTTGGGTAAAGCAGTTAACCAGGCCCCAATTGCTGACTATTTTTTATTCATTTTTGGGTGAAGCAGTTAACCAGGCTCCAATTGCTGACTACTTTTTATTCATTTTTAGGTAAAGCAGTTAACCAGGCTCCAATTGCTGACTATTTTTAATTCATTCTTGGGTGAAGCAGTTAACCAGGCTCCAATTGCTGACTATTTTTTATTCATTTTTAGGTGAAGCAGTTAACCAGGCTCCAATTGCTGACTATTTTTAATTCATTTTTGGGTAAAGCAGTTAACCAGGCTCCAATTGCTGACTATTTTTTATTCATTTTTAGGTGAAGCAGTTAACCAGGCTCTAATTGCTGACTATTTTTTATTCATTTTTAGGTAAAGCAGTTAACCAGGCTCCAATTGCTGACTATTTTTAATTCATTTTTGGGTAAAGCAGTTAACCAGGCCCCAATTGCTGACTATTTTTAATTCATTTTTGGGTGAAGCAGTTAACCAGGCTCCAATTGCTGACTATTTTTAATTCATTTTTGGGTGAAGCAGTTAACCAGGCTCCAATTGCTGACTATTTTTAATTCATTTTTGGGTAAAGCAGTTAACCAGGCTCCAATTGCTGACTATTTTTTATTCATTTTTGGGTAAAGCAGTTAACCAGGCTCTAATTGCTGACTATTTTTTATTCATTTTTAGGTGAAGCAGTTAACCAGGCTCCAATTGCTGACTATTTTTAATTCATTTTTGGGTGAAGCAGTTAACCAGGCTCCAATTGCTGACTATTTTTTATTCATTTTTAGGTGAAGCAGTTAACCAGGCTCCAATTGCTGACTATTTTTTATTCATTTTTAGGTGAAGCAGTTAACCAGGCTCCAATTGCTGACTATTTTTTATTCATTTTTGGGTGAAGCAGTTAACCAGGCTCTAATTGCTGACTATTTTTTATTCATTTTTAGGTGAAGCAGTTAACCAGGCCCCAATTGCTGACTATTTTTAATTCATTTTTGGGTGAAGCAGTTAACCAGGCTCTAATTGCTGACTATTTTTTATTCATTTTTAGGTGAAGCAGTTAACCAGGCTCCAATTGCTGACTATTTTTAATTCATTTTTGGGTGAAGAAGTTAACCAGGCTCTAATTGCTGACTATTTTTTATTCATTTTTAGGTAAAGCAGTTAACCAGGTTCCAATTGCTGACTATTTTTAATTCATTTTTGGGTAAAGCAGTTAACCAGGCTCCAATTGCTGACTATTTTTTATTCATTTTTGGGTGAAGCAGTTAACCAGGCTCTAATTGCTGACTATTTTTTATTCATTTTTGGGCAAAGCAGTTAACCAGGCTCCAATTGCTGACTATTTTTAATTCATTTTTAGGTAAAGCAGTTAACCAGGCCCCAATTGCTGACTATTTTTTATTCATTTTTGGGTAAAGCAGTTAACCAGGCTCCAATTGCTGACTATTTTTTATTCATTTTTGGGTGAAGCAGTTAACCAGGCTCTAATTGCTGACTATTTTTTATTCATTTTTGGGCAAAGCAGTTAACCAGGCTCCAATTGCTGACTATTTTTAATTCATTTTTAGGTAAAGCAGTTAACCAGGCCCCAATTGCTGACTATTTTTAATTCATTTTTGGGTAAAGCAGTTAACCAGGCCCCAATTGCTGACTATTTTTTATTCATTTTTGGGTAAAGCAGTTAACCAGGCCCCAATTGCTGACTATTTTTTATTCATTTTTGGGTAAAGCAGTTAACCAGGCCCCAATTGCTGACTATTTTTTATTAATTTTTGGGTGAAGCAGTTAACCAGGCCCCAATTGCTGATTATTTTTTATTCATTTTTGGGTAAAGCAGTTAACCAGGCTCCAATTGCTGACTATTTTTTATTCATTTTTGGGTGAAGCAGTTAACCAGGCTCTAATTGCTGACTATTTTTTATTCATTTTTGGGCAAAGCAGTTAACCAGGCTCCAATTGCTGACTATTTTTAATTCATTTTTAGGTGAAGCAGTTAAACAGGCTCCAATTGCTGACTATTTTTAATTCATTTTTAGGTGAAGCAGTTAACCAGGCTCCAATTGCTGACTATTTTTTATTCATTTTTGGGTGAAGCAGTTAACCAGGCCCCAATTGCTGACTATTTTTAATTCATTTTTAGGTGAAGCAGTTAACCAGGCTCCAATTGCTGACTATTTTTAATTTATTTTTAGGTGAAGCAGTTAACCAGGCTCCAATTGCTGACTATTTTTAATTCATTTTTAGGTGAAGCAGTTAACCAGGCCCCAATTGCTGACTATTTTTAATTCATTTTTAGGTGAAGCAGTTAACCAGGCTCCAATTGCTGACTATTTTTAATTCATTTTTAGGTGAAGCAGTTAACCAGGCTCCAATTGCTGACTATTTTTAATTCATTTTTAGGTAAAGCAGTTAACCAGGCTCCAATTGCTGACTATTTTTTATTCATTTTTGGGTCAAGCAGTTAACCAGGCCCCAATTGCTGACTATTTTTAATTCATTTTTGGGTAAAGCAGTTAACCAGGCCCCAATTGCTGACTATTTTTTATTCATTTTTAGGTGAAGCAGTTAGCCAGGCCCCAATTGCTGACTATTTTTTATTCATTTTTGGGCAAAGCAGTTAACCAGGCCCCAATTGCTGACTATTTTTTATTCATTTTTAGGTGAAGCAGTTAACCAGGCCCCAATTGCTGACTATTTTTTATTCATTTTTGGGCAAAGCAGTTAACCAGGCCCCAATTGCTGACTATTTTTAATTCATTTTTGGGTAAAGCAGTTAACCAGGCCCCAATTGCTGACTATTTTTTATTCATTTTTAGGTGAAGCAGTTAACCAGGCTCCAATTGCTGACTATTTTTTATTCATTTTTAGGGGAAGCAGTTAACCAGGCTCCAATTGCTGACTATTTTTAATTCATTTTTAGGTGAAGCAGTTAACCAGGCCCCAATTGCTGACTATTTTTTATTCATTTTTAGGTAAAGCAGTTAACCAGGCTCCAATTGCTGGCTATTTTTAATTCATTTTTAGGGGAAGCAGTTAACCAGGCCCCAATTGCTGACTATTTTTAATTCATTTTTAGGGGAAGCAGTTAACCAGGCTCCAATTGCTGACTATTTTTTATTCATTTTTAGGTGAAGCAGTTAACCAGGCTCCAATTGCTGACTATTTTTAATTCATTTTTAGGTGAAGCAGTTAGCCAGGCTCCAATTGCTGACTATTTTTAATTCATTTTTAGGGGAAGCAGTTAACCAGGCCCCAATTGCTGACTATTTTTAATTCATTTTTAGGTGAAGCAGTTAACCAGGCTCCAATTGCTGACTATTTTTAATTCATTTTTAGGTGAAGCAGTTAACCAGGCCCCAATTGCTGACTATTTTTTATTCATTTTTAGGTAAAGCAGTTAACCAGGCTCCAATTGCTGACTATTTTTAATTCATTTTTAGGGGAAGCAGTTAACCAGGCCCCAATTGCTGACTATTTTTAATTCATTTTTAGGGGAAGCAGTTAACCAGGCTCCAATTGCTGACTATTTTTTATTCATTTTTAGGTGAAGCAGTTAACCATGCTCCAATTGCTGACTATTTTTTATTCATTTTTAGGTGAAGCAGTTAACCAGGCTCCAATTGCTGACTATTTTTTATTCATTTTTGGGTGAAGCAGTTAACCAGGCTCCAATTGCTGACTATTTTTAATTCATTTTTGGGTAAAGCAGTTAACCAGGCCCCAATTGCTGACTATTTTTTATTCATTTTTGGGTGAAGCAGTTAACCAGGCTCCAATTGCTGACTATTTTTAATTCATTTTTGGGTAAAGCAGTTAACCAGGCCCCAATTGCTGACTATTTTTTATTCATTTTTAGGTGAAGCAGTTAACCAGGCTCCAATTGCTGACTATTTTTTATTCATTTTTAGGTAAAGCAGTTAACCAGGCTCCAATTGCTGACTATTTTTTATTCATTTTTGGGTGAAGCAGTTAACCAGGCTCCAATTGCTGACTATTTTTTATTCATTTTTAGGTAAAGCAGTTAACCAAGCTCCAATTGCTGACTATTTTTAATTCATTCTTGGGTGAAGCAGTTAACCAGGCTCCAATTGCTGACTATTTTTTATTCATTTTTAGGTGAAGCAGTTAACCAGGCTCCAATTGCTGACTATTTTTAATTCATTTTTGGGTAAAGCAGTTAACCAGGCTCCAATTGCTGACTATTTTTTATTCATTTTTTAGGTGAAGCAGTTAACCAGGCTCCAATTGCTGACTATTTTTTATTCATTTTTAGGTAAAGCAGTTAACCAGGCTCCAATTGCTGACTATTTTTTATTCATTTTTGGGTGAAACAGTTAACCAGGCTCCAATTGCTGACTAATTTTTATTCATTTTTAGGTAAAGCAGTTAACCAAGCTCCAATTGCTGACTATTTTTAATTCATTCTTGGGTGAAGCTGTTAACCAGGCTCCAATTGCTGACTATTTTTTATTCATTTTTAGGTGAAGCAGTTAACCAGGCTCCAATTGCTGACTATTTTTAATTCATTTTTGGGTAAAGCAGTTAACCAGGCTCCAATTGCTGACTATTTTTTATTCATTTTTAGGTGAAGCAGTTAACCAGGCTCTAATTGCTGACTATTTTTTATTCATTTTTAGGTAAAGCAGTTAACCAGGCTCCAATTGCTGACTATTTTTAATTCATTTTTGGGTAAAGCAGTTAACCAGGCCCCAATTGCTGACTATTTTTAATTCATTTTTAGGTAAAGCAGTTAACCAGGCTCCAATTGCTGACTATTTTTTATTCATTTTTAGGTGAAGCAGTTAACCAGGCTCCAATTGCTGACTATTTTTAATTCATTTTTAGGTGAAGCAGTTAACCAGACCCCAATTGCTGACTATTTTTAATTCATTTTTGGGTAAAGCAGTTAACCAGGCTCCAATTGCTGACTATTTTTTATTCATTTTTGGGTGAAGCAGTTAACCAGGCTCTAATTGCTGACTATTTTTTATTCATTTTTAGGTAAAGCAGTTAACCAGGCCCCAATTGCTGACTATTTTTTATTCATTTTTAGGTAAAGCAGTTAACCAGGCTCCATTTGCTGACTATTTTTAATTCATTTTTGGGTGAAGCAGTTAACCAGGCTCCAATTGCTGACTATTTTTTATTCATTTTTGGGTAAAGCAGTTAACCAGGCCCCAACTGCTGACTATTTTTAATTCATTTTTAGGTGAAGCAGTTAACCAGGCTCCAATTGCTGACTATTTTTTATTAATTTTTAGGTGAAGCAGTTAACCAGGCTCCAATTGCTGACTATTTTTTATTCATTTTTAGGTGAAGCAGTTAACCAGGCTCTAATTGCTGACTATTTTTTATTCATTTTTAGGTGAAGCAGTTAACCAGGCCCCAATTGCTGACTATTTTTAATTCATTTTTAGGTAAAGCAGTTAACCAGGCTCCAATTGCTGACTATTTTTAATTCATTTTTGGGTAAAGCAGTTAACCAGGCTCCAATTGCTGACTATTTTTAATTCATTTTTGGGTAAAGCAGTTAACCAGGCTCCAATTGCTGACTATTTTTAATTCATTTTTGGGTAAAGCAGTTAACCAGGCCCCAATTGCTGACTATTTTTTATTCATTTTTGGGTAAAGCAGTTAACCAGGCTCCAATTGCTGACTATTTTTTATTCATTTTTAGGTAAAGCAGTTAACCAGGCTCCAATTGCTGACTATTTTTTATTCATTTTTGGGTGAAGCAGTTAACCAGGCTCCAATTGCTGACTACTTTTTATTCATTTTTAGGTAAAGCAGTTAACCAAGCTCCAATTGCTGACTATTTTTAATTCATTCTTGGGTGAAGCAGTTAACCAGGCTCCAATTGCTGACTATTTTTTATTCATTTTTAGGTGAAGCAGTTAACCAGGCTCCAATTGCTGACTATTTTTAATTCATTTTTGGGTAAAGCAGTTAAACAGGCTCCAATTGCTGACTATTTTTTATTCATTTTTAGGTGAAGCAGTTAACCAGGCTCTAATTGCTGACTATTTTTTATTCATTTTTAGGTAAAGCAGTTAACCAGGCTCCAATTGCTGACTATTTTTAATTCATTTTTGGGTAAAGCAGTTAACCAGGCCCCAATTGCTGACTATTTTTAATTCATTTTTAGGTAAAGCAGTTAACCAGGCTCCAATTGCTGACTATTTTTTATTCATTTTTAGGTGAAGCAGTTAACCAGGCTCCAATTGCTGACTATTTTTAATTCATTTTTAGGTGAAGCAGTTAACCAGACCCCAATTGCTGACTATTTTTAATTCATTTTTGGGTAAAGCAGTTAACCAGGCTCCAATTGCTGACTATTTTTTATTCATTTTTGGGTGAAGCAGTTAACCAGGCTCTAATTGCTGACTATTTTTTATTCATTTTTAGGTAAAGCAGTTAACCAGGCCCCAATTGCTGACTATTTTTTATTCATTTTTAGGTAAAGCAGTTAACCAGGCTCCATTTGCTGACTATTTTTAATTCATTTTTGGGTGAAGCAGTTAACCAGGCTCCAATTGCTGACTATTTTTTATTCATTTTTGGGTAAAGCAGTTAACCAGGCCCCAACTGCTGACTATTTTTAATTCATTTTTAGGTGAAGCAGTTAACCAGGCTCCAATTGCTGACTATTTTTTATTAATTTTTAGGTGAAGCAGTTAACCAGGCTCCAATTGCTGACTATTTTTTATTCATTTTTAGGTGAAGCAGTTAACCAGGCTCTAATTGCTGACTATTTTTTATTCATTTTTAGGTGAAGCAGTTAACCAGGCCCCAATTGCTGACTATTTTTAATTCATTTTTAGGTAAAGCAGTTAACCAGGCTCCAATTGCTGACTATTTTTAATTCATTTTTGGGTAAAGCAGTTAACCAGGCTCCAATTGCTGACTATTTTTAATTCATTTTTGGGTAAAGCAGTTAACCAGGCTCCAATTGCTGACTATTTTTAATTCATTTTTGGGTAAAGCAGTTAACCAGGCCCCAATTGCTGACTATTTTTTATTCATTTTTGGGTAAAGCAGTTAACCAGGCTCCAATTGCTGACTATTTTTTATTCATTTTTAGGTAAAGCAGTTAACCAGGCTCCAATTGCTGACTATTTTTTATTCATTTTTAGGTGAAGCAGTTAACCAGGCCCCAATTGCTGACTATTTTTAATTCATTTTTGGGTGAAGCAGTTAACCAGGCCCCAATTGCTGACTATTTTTTATTCATTTTTAGGTGAAGCAGTTAACCAGGCTCCAATTGCTGACTATTTTTTATTCATTTTTAGGTAAAGCAGTTAACCAAGCTCCAATTGCTGACTATTTTTAATTCATTTTTGGGTGAAGCAGTTAACCAGGCTCCAATTGCTGACTATTTTTTATTCATTTTTAGGTAAAGCAGTTAACCAAGCTCCAATTGCTGACTATTTTTAATTCATTCTTGGGTGAAGCAGTTAACCAGGCTCCAATTGCTGACTATTTTTTATTCATTTTTAGGTGAAGCAGTTAACCAGGCTCCAATTGCTGACTATTTTTAATTCATTTTTGGGTAAAGCAGTTAACCAGGCTCCAATTGCTGACTATTTTTTATTCATTTTTAGGTGAAGCAGTTAACCAGGCTCCAATTGCTGACTATTTTTTATTCATTTTTAGGTAAAGCAGTTAACCAGGCTCCAATTGCTGACTATTTTTTATTCATTTTTGGGTGAAGCAGTTAACCAGGCTCCAATTGCTGACTACTTTTTATTCATTTTTAGGTAAAGCAGTTAACCAAGCTCCAATTGCTGACTATTTTTAATTCATTCTTGGGTGAAGCAGTTAACCAGGCTCCAATTGCTGACTATTTTTTATTCATTTTTAGGTGAAGCAGTTAACCAGGCTCCAATTGCTGACTATTTTTAATTCATTTTTGGGTAAAGCAGTTAACCAGGCTCCAATTGCTGACTATTTTTTATTCATTTTTAGGTGAAGCAGTTAACCAGGCTCTAATTGCTGACTATTTTTTATTCATTTTTAGGTAAAGCAGTTAACCAGGCTCCAATTGCTGACTATTTTTAATTCATTTTTGGGTAAAGCAGTTAACCAGGCCCCAATTGCTGACTATTTTTAATTCATTTTTAGGTGAAGCAGTTAACCAGGCTCCAATTGCTGACTATTTTTTATTCATTTTTAGGTGAAGCAGTTAACCAGGCTCCAATTGCTGACTATTTTTAATTCATTTTTAGGTGAAGCAGTTAACCAGACCCCAATTGCTGACTATTTTTAATTCATTTTTGGGTAAAGCAGTTAACCAGGCTCCAATTGCTGACTATTTTTTATTCATTTTTGGGTGAAGCAGTTAACCAGGCTCTAATTGCTGACTATTTTTTATTCATTTTTAGGTAAAGCAGTTAACCAGGCCCCAATTGCTGACTATTTTTTATTCATTTTTAGGTAAAGCAGTTAACCAGGCTCCATTTGCTGACTATTTTTAATTCATTTTTGGGTGAAGCAGTTAACCAGGCTCCAATTGCTGACTATTTTTTATTCATTTTTGGGTAAAGCAGTTAACCAGGCCCCAACTGCTGACTATTTTTAATTCATTTTTAGGTGAAGCAGTTAACCAGGCTCCAATTGCTGACTATTTTTTATTAATTTTTAGGTGAAGCAGTTAACCAGGCTCCAATTGCTGACTATTTTTTATTCATTTTTAGGTGAAGCAGTTAACCAGGCTCTAATTGCTGACTATTTTTTATTCATTTTTAGGTGAAGCAGTTAACCAGGCTCCAATTGCTGACTATTTTTAATTCATTTTTAGGTAAAGCAGTTAACCAGGCTCCAATTGCTGACTATTTTTAATTCATTTTTGGGTAAAGCAGTTAACCAGGCTCCAATTGCTGACTATTTTTAATTCATTTTTGGGTAAAGCAGTTAACCAGGCTCCAATTGCTGACTATTTTTAATTCATTTTTGGGTAAAGCAGTTAACCAGGCCCCAATTGCTGACTATTTTTTATTCATTTTTGGGTAAAGCAGTTAACCAGGCTCCAATTGCTGACTATTTTTTATTCATTTTTAGGTAAAGCAGTTAACCAGGCTCCAATTGCTGACTATTTTTTATTCATTTTTAGGTGAAGCAGTTAACCAGGCCCCAATTGCTGACTATTTTTAATTCATTTTTGGGTGAAGCAGTTAACCAGGCCCCAATTGCTGACTATTTTTAATTCATTTTTAGGTGAAGCAGTTAACCAGGCTCCAATTGCTGACTATTTTTAATTCATTTTTGGGTAAAGCAGTTAACCAGGCTCCAATTGCTGACTATTTTTTATTCATTTTTGGGTAAAGCAGTTAACCAGGCCCCAATTGCTGACTATTTTTTATTCATTTTTGGGCAAAGCAGTTAACCAGGCCCCAATTGCTGACTATTTTTAATTCATTTTTGGGTGAAGCAGTTAACCAGGCTCTAATTGCTGACTATTTTTTATTCATTTTTGGGTGAAGCAGTTAACCAGGCCCCAATTGCTGACTATTTTTAATTCATTTTTAGGTGAAGCAGTTAACCAGGCTCCAATTGCTGACTATTTTTTATTCATTTTTGGGTAAAGCAGTTAACCAGGCTCCAATTGCTGACTATTTTTAATTCATTTTTAGGCAAAGCAGTTAACCAGGCTCCAATTGCTGACTATTTTTAATTCATTTTTGGGTGAAGCAGTTAACCAGGCTCTAATTGCTGACTATTTTTAATTCATTTTTGGGTGAAGCAGTTAACCAGGCCCCAATTGCTGACTATTTTTTATTCATTTTTGGGTGAAGCAGTTAACCAGGCTCCAATTGCTGACTATTTTTAATTCATTTTTAGGTGAAGCAGTTAACCAGGCTCCAATTGCTGACTATTTTTAATTCATTTTTAGGTGAAGCAGTTAACCAGGCTCCAATTGCTGACCATTTTTTATTCATTTTTGGGTAAAGCAGTTTACCAGGCTCCAATTGCTGACTATTTTTAATTCATTTTTAGGTAAAGCAGTTAACCAGGCTCCAATTGCTGACTATTTTTAATTCATTTTTAGGTGAAGCAGTTAAACAGGCTCCAATTGCTGACAATTTTTAATTCATTTTTAGGTGAAGCAGTTAACCAGGCTCCAATTGCTGACTATTTTTTATTCATTTTTGGGTGAAGCAGTTAACCAGGCCCCAATTGCTGACTATTTTTAATTCATTTTTAGGTGAAGCAGTTAACCAGGCTCCAATTGCTGACTATTTTTAATTTATTTTTAGGTGAAGCAGTTAACCAGGCTCCAATTGCTGACTATTTTTTATTCATTTTTAGGTGAAGCAGTTAACCAGGCCCCAATTGCTGACTATTTTTAATTCATTTTTGGGTGAAGCAGTTAACCAGGCCCCAATTGCTGACTATTTTTAATTCATTTTTAGGTGAAGCAGTTAACCAGGCTCCAATTGCTGACTATTTTTAATTCATTTTTGGGTAAAGCAGTTAACCAGGCTCCAATTGCTGACTATTTTTTATTCATTTTTGGGTAAAGCAGTTAACCAGGCCCCAATTGCTGACTATTTTTTATTCATTTTTGGGCAAAGCAGTTAACCAGGCCCCAATTGCTGACTATTTTTAATTCATTTTTGGGTGAAGCAGTTAACCAGGCTCTAATTGCTGACTATTTTTTATTCATTTTTGGGTGAAGCAGTTAACCAGGCCCCAATTGCTGACTATTTTTAATTCATTTTTAGGTGAAGCAGTTAACCAGGCTCCAATTGCTGACTATTTTTTATTCATTTTTGGGTAAAGCAGTTAACCAGGCTCCAATTGCTGACTATTTTTAATTCATTTTTAGGCAAAGCAGTTAACCAGGCTCCAATTGCTGACTATTTTTAATTCATTTTTGGGTGAAGCAGTTAACCAGGCTCTAATTGCTGACTATTTTTAATTCATTTTTGGGTGAAGCAGTTAACCAGGCCCCAATTGCTGACTATTTTTTATTCATTTTTGGGTGAAGCAGTTAACCAGGCTCCAATTGCTGACTATTTTTAATTCATTTTTAGGTGAAGCAGTTAACCAGGCTCCAATTGCTGACTATTTTTAATTCATTTTTAGGTGAAGCAGTTAACCAGGCTCCAATTGCTGACCATTTTTTATTCATTTTTGGGTAAAGCAGTTTACCAGGCTCCAATTGCTGACTATTTTTAATTCATTTTTAGGTAAAGCAGTTAACCAGGCTCCAATTGCTGACTATTTTTAATTCATTTTTAGGTGAAGCAGTTAAACAGGCTCCAATTGCTGACTATTTTTAATTCATTTTTAGGTGAAGCAGTTAACCAGGCTCCAATTGCTGACTATTTTTTATTCATTTTTGGGTGAAGCAGTTAACCAGGCCCCAATTGCTGACTATTTTTAATTCATTTTTAGGTGAAGCAGTTAACCAGGCTCCAATTGCTGACTATTTTTAATTTATTTTTAGGTGAAGCAGTTAACCAGGCTCCAATTGCTGACTATTTTTAATTCATTTTTAGGTGAAGCAGTTAACCAGGCCCCAATTGCTGACTATTTTTAATTCATTTTTAGGTGAAGCAGTTAACCAGGCTCCAATTGCTGACTATTTTTAATTCATTTTTAGGTGAAGCAGTTAACCAGGCTCCAATTGCTGACTATTTTTAATTCATTTTTAGGTAAAGCAGTTAACCAGGCTCCAATTGCTGACTATTTTTTATTCATTTTTGGGTCAAGCAGTTAACCAGGCCCCAATTGATGACTATTTTTAATTCATTTTTGGGTAAAGCAGTTAACCAGGCCCCAATTGCTGACTATTTTTTATTCATTTTTAGGTGAAGCAGTTAGCCAGGCCCCAATTGCTGACTATTTTTTATTCATTTTTGGGCAAAGCAGTTAACCAGGCCCCAATTGCTGACTATTTTTTATTCATTTTTAGGTGAAGCAGTTAACCAGGCCCCAATTGCTGACTATTTTTTATTCATTTTTGGGCAAAGCAGTTAACCAGGCCCCAATTGCTGACTATTTTTAATTCATTTTTGGGTAAAGCAGTTAACCAGGCCCCAATTGCTGACTATTTTTTATTCATTTTTAGGTGAAGCAGTTAACCAGGCTCCAATTGCTGACTATTTTTTATTCATTTTTAGGGGAAGCAGTTAACCAGGCTCCAATTGCTGACTATTTTTAATTCATTTTTAGGTGAAGCAGTTAACCAGGCCCCAATTGCTGACTATTTTTTATTCATTTTTAGGTAAAGCAGTTAACCAGGCTCCAATTGCTGGCTATTTTTAATTCATTTTTAGGGGAAGCAGTTAACCAGGCCCCAATTGCTGACTATTTTTAATTCATTTTTAGGGGAAGCAGTTAACCAGGCTCCAATTGCTGACTATTTTTTATTCATTTTTAGGTGAAGCAGTTAACCAGGCTCCAATTGCTGACTATTTTTAATTCATTTTTAGGTGAAGCAGTTAGCCAGGCTCCAATTGCTGACTATTTTTAATTCATTTTTAGGGGAAGCAGTTAACCAGGCCCCAATTGCTGACTATTTTTAATTCATTTTTAGGTGAAGCAGTTAACCAGGCTCCAATTGCTGACTATTTTTAATTCATTTTTAGGTGAAGCAGTTAACCAGGCCCCAATTGCTGACTATTTTTTATTCATTTTTAGGTAAAGCAGTTAACCAGGCTCCAATTGCTGACTATTTTTAATTCATTTTTAGGGGAAGCAGTTAACCAGGCCCCAATTGCTGACTATTTTTAATTCATTTTTAGGGGAAGCAGTTAACCAGGCTCCAATTGCTGACTATTTTTTATTCATTTTTAGGTGAAGCAGTTAACCATGCTCCAATTGCTGACTATTTTTTATTCATTTTTAGGTGAAGCAGTTAACCAGGCTCCAATTGCTGACTATTTTTTATTCATTTTTGGGTGAAGCAGTTAACCAGGCTCCAATTGCTGACTATTTTTAATTCATTTTTGGGTAAAGCAGTTAACCAGGCCCCAATTGCTGACTATTTTTTATTCATTTTTGGGTGAAGCAGTTAACCAGGCTCCAATTGCTGACTATTTTTAATTCATTTTTGGGTAAAGCAGTTAACCAGGCCCCAATTGCTGACTATTTTTTATTCATTTTTAGGTGAAGCAGTTAACCAGGCTCCAATTGCTGACTATTTTTTATTCATTTTTAGGTAAAGCAGTTAACCAGGCTCCAATTGCTGACTATTTTTTATTCATTTTTGGGTGAAGCAGTTAACCAGGCTCCAATTGCTGACTATTTTTTATTCATTTTTAGGTAAAGCAGTTAACCAAGCTCCAATTGCTGACTATTTTTAATTCATTCTTGGGTGAAGCAGTTAACCAGGCTCCAATTGCTGACTATTTTTTAGTCATTTTTAGGTGAAGCAGTTAACCAGGCTCCAATTGCTGACTATTTTTAATTCATTTTTGGGTAAAGCAGTTAACCAGGCTCCAATTGCTGACTATTTTTTATTCATTTTTAGGTGAAGCAGTTAACCAGGCTCCAATTGCTGACTATTTTTTATTCATTTTTAGGTAAAGCAGTTAACCAGGCTCCAATTGCTGACTATTTTTTATTCATTTTTGGGTGAAGCAGTTAACCAGGCTCCAATTGCTGACTACTTTTTATTCATTTTTAGGTAAAGCAGTTAACCAAGCTCCAATTGCTGACTATTTTTAATTCATTCTTGGGTGAAGCAGTTAACCAGGCTCCAATTGCTGACTATTTTTTATTCATTTTTAGGTGAAGCAGTTAACCAGGCTCCAATTGCTGACTATTTTTAATTCATTTTTGGGTAAAGCAGTTAACCAGGCTCCAATTGCTGACTATTTTTTATTCATTTTTAGGTGAAGCAGTTAACCAGGCTCTAATTGCTGACTATTTTTTATTCATTTTTAGGTAAAGCAGTTAACCAGGCTCCAATTGCTGACTATTTTTAATTCATTTTTGGGTAAAGCAGTTAACCAGGCCCCAATTGCTGACTATTTTTAATTCATTTTTGGGTGAAGCAGTTAACCAGGCTCCAATTGCTGACTATTTTTAATTCATTTTTGGGTGAAGCAGTTAACCAGGCTCCAATTGCTGACTATTTTTAATTCATTTTTGGGTAAAGCAGTTAACCAGGCTCCAATTGCTGACTATTTTTTATTCATTTTTGGGTAAAGCAGTTAACCAGGCTCTAATTGCTGACTATTTTTTATTCATTTTTAGGTGAAGCAGTTAACCAGGCTCCAATTGCTGACTATTTTTAATTCATTTTTGGGTGAAGCAGTTAACCAGGCTCCAATTGCTGACTATTTTTTATTCATTTTTAGGTGAAGCAGTTAACCAGGCTCCAATTGCTGACTATTTTTTATTCATTTTTAGGTGAAGCAGTTAACCAGGCTCCAATTGCTGACTATTTTTTATTCATTTTTGGGTGAAGCAGTTAACCAGGCTCTAATTGCTGACTATTTTTTATTCATTTTTAGGTGAAGCAGTTAACCAGGCCCCAATTGCTGACTATTTTTAATTCATTTTTGGGTGAAGCAGTTAACCAGGCTCTAATTGCTGACTATTTTTTATTCATTTTTAGGTGAAGCAGTTAACCAGGCTCCAATTGCTGACTATTTTTAATTCATTTTTGGGTGAAGAAGTTAACCAGGCTCTAATTGCTGACTATTTTTTATTCATTTTTAGGTAAAGCAGTTAACCAGGTTCCAATTGCTGACTATTTTTAATTCATTTTTGGGTAAAGCAGTTAACCAGGCTCCAATTGCTGACTATTTTTTATTCATTTTTGGGTGAAGCAGTTAACCAGGCTCTAATTGCTGACTATTTTTTATTCATTTTTGGGCAAAGCAGTTAACCAGGCTCCAATTGCTGACTATTTTTAATTCATTTTTAGGTAAAGCAGTTAACCAGGCCCCAATTGCTGACTATTTTTTATTCATTTTTGGGTAAAGCAGTTAACCAGGCTCCAATTGCTGACTATTTTTTATTCATTTTTGGGTGAAGCAGTTAACCAGGCTCTAATTGCTGACTATTTTTTATTCATTTTTGGGCAAAGCAGTTAACCAGGCTCCAATTGCTGACTATTTTTAATTCATTTTTAGGTAAAGCAGTTAACCAGGCCCCAATTGCTGACTATTTTTAATTCATTTTTGGGTAAAGCAGTTAACCAGGCCCCAATTGCTGACTATTTTTTATTCATTTTTGGGTAAAGCAGTTAACCAGGCCCCAATTGCTGACTATTTTTTATTCATTTTTGGGTGAAGCAGTTAACCAGGCTCCAATTGCTGACTACTTTTTATTCATTTTTAGGTAAAGCAGTTAACCAAGCTCCAATTGCTGACTATTTTTAATTCATTCTTTTGTGAAGCAGTTAACCAGGCTCCAATTGCTGACTATTTTTTATTCATTTTTAGGTGAAGCAGTTAACCAGGCTCCAATTGCTGACTATTTTTAATTCATTTTTGGGTAAAGCAGTTAACCAGGCTCCAATTGCTGACTATTTTTTATTCATTTTTAGGTGAAGCAGTTAACCAGGCTCTAATTGCTGACTATTTTTTATTCATTTTTAGGTAAAGCAGTTAACCAGGCTCCAATTGCTGACTATTTTTAATTCATTTTTGGGTAAAGCAGTTAACCAGGCCCCAATTGCTGACTATTTTTAATTCATTTTTGGGTGAAGCAGTTAACCAGGCTCCAATTGCTGACTATTTTTAATTCATTTTTGGGTGAAGCAGTTAACCAGGCTCCAATTGCTGACTATTTTTAATTCATTTTTGGGTAAAGCAGTTAACCAGGCTCCAATTGCTGACTATTTTTTATTCATTTTTGGGTAAAGCAGTTAACCAGGCTCTAATTGCTGACTATTTTTTATTCATTTTTAGGTGAAGCAGTTAACCAGGCTCCAATTGCTGACTATTTTTAATTCATTTTTGGGTGAAGCAGTTAACCAGGCTCCAATTGCTGACTATTTTTTATTCATTTTTAGGTGAAGCAGTTAGCCAGGCTCCAATTGCTGACTATTTTTTATTTATTTTTAGGTGAAGCGGTTAGCCAGGCTCCAATTGCTGACTATTTTTTATTCATTTTTGGGTGAAGCAGTTAACCAGGCTCTAATTGCTGACTATTTTTTATTCATTTTTAGGTGAAGCAGTTAACCAGGCCCCAATTGCTGACTATTTTTAATTCATTTTTGGGTGAAGCAGTTAACCAGGCTCTAATTGCTGACTATTTTTTATTCATTTTTAGGTGAAGCAGTTAACCAGGCTCCAATTGCTGACTATTTTTAATTCATTTTTGGGTGAAGAAGTTAACCAGGCTCTAATTGCTGACTATTTTTTATTCATTTTTAGGTAAAGCAGTTAACCAGGTTCCAATTGCTGACTATTTTTAATTCATTTTTGGGTAAAGCAGTTAACCAGGCTCCAATTGCTGACTATTTTTTATTCATTTTTGGGTGAAGCAGTTAACCAGGCTCTAATTGCTGACTATTTTTTATTCATTTTTGGGCAAAGCAGTTAACCAGGCTCCAATTGCTGACTATTTTTAATTCATTTTTAGGTAAAGCAGTTAACCAGGCCCCAATTGCTGACTATTTTTTATTCATTTTTGGGTAAAGCAGTTAACCAGGCTCCAATTGCTGACTATTTTTTATTCATTTTTGGGTGAAGCAGTTAACCAGGCTCTAATTGCTGACTATTTTTTATTCATTTTTGGGCAAAGCAGTTAACCAGGCTCCAATTGCTGACTATTTTTAATTCATTTTTAGGTAAAGCAGTTAACCAGGCCCCAATTGCTGACTATTTTTAATTCATTTTTGGGTAAAGCAGTTAACCAGGCCCCAATTGCTGACTATTTTTTATTCATTTTTGGGTAAAGCAGTTAACCAGGCCCCAATTGCTGACTATTTTTTATTCATTTTTGGGTAAAGCAGTTAACCAGGCCCCAATTGCTGACTATTTTTTATTAATTTTTGGGTGAAGCAGTTAACCAGGCCCCAATTGCTGATTATTTTTTATTCATTTTTGGGTAAAGCAGTTAACCAGGCTCCAATTGCTGACTATTTTTTATTCATTTTTGGGTGAAGCAGTTAACCAGGCTCTAATTGCTGACTATTTTTTATTCATTTTTGGGCAAAGCAGTTAACCAGGCTCCAATTGCTGACTATTTTTAATTCATTTTTAGGTGAAGCAGTTAAACAGGCTCCAATTGCTGACTATTTTTAATTCATTTTTAGGTGAAGCAGTTAACCAGGCTCCAATTGCTGACTATTTTTTATTCATTTTTGGGTGAAGCAGTTAACCAGGCCCCAATTGCTGACTATTTTTAATTCATTTTTAGGTGAAGCAGTTAACCAGGCTCCAATTGCTGACTATTTTTAATTTATTTTTAGGTGAAGCAGTTAACCAGGCTCCAATTGCTGACTATTTTTAATTCATTTTTAGGTGAAGCAGTTAACCAGGCCCCAATTGCTGACTATTTTTAATTCATTTTTAGGTGAAGCAGTTAACCAGGCTCCAATTGCTGACTATTTTTAATTCATTTTTAGGTGAAGCAGTTAACCAGGCTCCAATTGCTGACTATTTTTAATTCATTTTTAGGTAAAGCAGTTAACCAGGCTCCAATTGCTGACTATTTTTTATTCATTTTTGGGTCAAGCAGTTAACCAGGCCCCAATTGCTGACTATTTTTAATTCATTTTTGGGTAAAGCAGTTAACCAGGCCCCAATTGCTGACTATTTTTTATTCATTTTTAGGTGAAGCAGTTAGCCAGGCCCCAATTGCTGACTATTTTTTATTCATTTTTGGGCAAAGCAGTTAACCAGGCCCCAATTGCTGACTATTTTTTATTCATTTTTAGGTGAAGCAGTTAACCAGGCCCCAATTGCTGACTATTTTTTATTCATTTTTGGGCAAAGCAGTTAACCAGGCCCCAATTGCTGACTATTTTTAATTCATTTTTGGGTAAAGCAGTTAACCAGGCCCCAATTGCTGACTATTTTTTATTCATTTTTAGGTGAAGCAGTTAACCAGGCTCCAATTGCTGACTATTTTTTATTCATTTTTAGGGGAAGCAGTTAACCAGGCTCCAATTGCTGACTATTTTTAATTCATTTTTAGGTGAAGCAGTTAACCAGGCCCCAATTGCTGACTATTTTTTATTCATTTTTAGGTAAAGCAGTTAACCAGGCTCCAATTGCTGGCTATTTTTAATTCATTTTTAGGGGAAGCAGTTAACCAGGCCCCAATTGCTGACTATTTTTAATTCATTTTTAGGGGAAGCAGTTAACCAGGTTCCAATTGCTGACTATTTTTTATTCATTTTTAGGTGAAGCAGTTAACCAGGCTCCAATTGCTGACTATTTTTAATTCATTTTTAGGTGAAGCAGTTAGCCAGGCTCCAATTGCTGACTATTTTTAATTCATTTTTAGGGGAAGCAGTTAACCAGGCCCCAATTGCTGACTATTTTTAATTCATTTTTAGGTGAAGCAGTTAACCAGGCTCCAATTGCTGACTATTTTTAATTCATTTTTAGGTGAAGCAGTTAACCAGGCCCCAATTGCTGACTATTTTTTATTCATTTTTAGGTAAAGCAGTTAACCAGGCTCCAATTGCTGACTATTTTTAATTCATTTTTAGGGGAAGCAGTTAACCAGGCCCCAATTGCTGACTATTTTTAATTCATTTTTAGGGGAAGCAGTTAACCAGGCTCCAATTGCTGACTATTTTTTATTCATTTTTAGGTGAAGCAGTTAACCATGCTCCAATTGCTGACTATTTTTTATTCATTTTTAGGTGAAGCAGTTAACCAGGCTCCAATTGCTGACTATTTTTTATTCATTTTTGGGTGAAGCAGTTAACCAGGCTCCAATTGCTGACTATTTTTAATTCATTTTTGGGTAAAGCAGTTAACCAGGCCCCAATTGCTGACTATTTTTTATTCATTTTTGGGTGAAGCAGTTAACCAGGCTCCAATTGCTGACTATTTTTAATTCATTTTTGGGTAAAGCAGTTAACCAGGCCCCAATTGCTGACTATTTTTTATTCATTTTTAGGTGAAGCAGTTAACCAGGCTCCAATTGCTGACTATTTTTTATTCATTTTTAGGTAAAGCAGTTAACCAGGCTCCAATTGCTGACTATTTTTTATTCATTTTTGGGTGAAGCAGTTAACCAGGCTCCAATTGCTGACTATTTTTTATTCATTTTTAGGTAAAGCAGTTAACCAAGCTCCAATTGCTGACTATTTTTAATTCATTCTTGGGTGAAGCAGTTAACCAGGCTCCAATTGCTGACTATTTTTTATTCATTTTTAGGTGAAGCAGTTAACCAGGCTCCAATTGCTGACTATTTTTAATTCATTTTTGGGTAAAGCAGTTAACCAGGCTCCAATTGCTGACTATTTTTTATTCATTTTTAGGTGAAGCAGTTAACCAGGCTCCAATTGCTGACTATTTTTTATTCATTTTTAGGTAAAGCAGTTAACCAGGCTCCAATTGCTGACTATTTTTTATTCATTTTTGGGTGAAGCAGTTAACCAGGCTCCAATTGCTGACTACTTTTTATTCATTTTTAGGTAAAGCAGTTAACCAAGCTCCAATTGCTGACTATTTTTAATTCATTCTTGGGTGAAGCAGTTAACCAGGCTCCAATTGCTGACTATTTTTTATTCATTTTTAGGTGAAGCAGTTAACCAGGCTCCAATTGCTGACTATTTTTAATTCATTTTTGGGTAAAGCAGTTAACCAGGCTCCAATTGCTGACTATTTTTTATTCATTTTTAGGTGAAGCAGTTAACCAGGCTCTAATTGCTGACTATTTTTTATTCATTTTTAGGTAAAGCAGTTAACCAGGCTCCAATTGCTGACTATTTTTAATTCATTTTTGGGTAAAGCAGTTAACCAGGCCCCAATTGCTGACTATTTTTAATTCATTTTTGGGTGAAGCAGTTAACCAGGCTCCAATTGCTGACTATTTTTAATTCATTTTTGGGTGAAGCAGTTAACCAGGCTCCAATTGCTGACTATTTTTAATTCATTTTTGGGTAAAGCAGTTAACCAGGCTCCAATTGCTGACTATTTTTTATTCATTTTTGGGTAAAGCAGTTAACCAGGCTCTAATTGCTGACTATTTTTTATTCATTTTTAGGTGAAGCAGTTAACCAGGCTCCAATTGCTGACTATTTTTAATTCATTTTTGGGTGAAGCAGTTAACCAGGCTCCAATTGCTGACTATTTTTTATTCATTTTTAGGTGAAGCAGTTAACCAGGCTCCAATTGCTGACTATTTTTTATTCATTTTTAGGTGAAGCAGTTAACCAGGCTCCAATTGCTGACTATTTTTTATTCATTTTTGGGTGAAGCAGTTAACCAGGCTCTAATTGCTGACTATTTTTTATTCATTTTTAGGTGAAGCAGTTAACCAGGCCCCAATTGCTGACTATTTTTAATTCATTTTTGGGTGAAGCAGTTAACCAGGCTCTAATTGCTGACTATTTTTTATTCATTTTTAGGTGAAGCAGTTAACCAGGCTCCAATTGCTGACTATTTTTAATTCATTTTTGGGTGAAGAAGTTAACCAGGCTCTAATTGCTGACTATTTTTTATTCATTTTTAGGTAAAGCAGTTAACCAGGTTCCAATTGCTGACTATTTTTAATTCATTTTTGGGTAAAGCAGTTAACCAGGCTCCAATTGCTGACTATTTTTTATTCATTTTTGGGTGAAGCAGTTAACCAGGCTCTAATTGCTGACTATTTTTTATTCATTTTTGGGCAAAGCAGTTAACCAGGCTCCAATTGCTGACTATTTTTAATTCATTTTTAGGTAAAGCAGTTAACCAGGCCCCAATTGCTGACTATTTTTTATTCATTTTTGGGTAAAGCAGTTAACCAGGCTCCAATTGCTGACTATTTTTTATTCATTTTTGGGTGAAGCAGTTAACCAGGCTCTAATTGCTGACTATTTTTTATTCATTTTTGGGCAAAGCAGTTAACCAGGCTCCAATTGCTGACTATTTTTAATTCATTTTTAGGTAAAGCAGTTAACCAGGCCCCAATTGCTGACTATTTTTAATTCATTTTTGGGTAAAGCAGTTAACCAGGCCCCAATTGCTGACTATTTTTTATTCATTTTTGGGTAAAGCAGTTAACCAGGCCCCAATTGCTGACTATTTTTTATTCATTTTTGGGTAAAGCAGTTAACCAGGCCCCAATTGCTGACTATTTTTTATTAATTTTTGGGTGAAGCAGTTAACCAGGCCCCAATTGCTGATTATTTTTTATTCATTTTTGGGTAAAGCAGTTAACCAGGCTCCAATTGCTGACTATTGTTTATTCATTTTTGGGTGAAGCAGTTAACCAGGCTCTAATTGCTGACTATTTTTTATTCATTTTTGGGCAAAGCAGTTAACCAGGCTCCAATTGCTGACTATTTTTAATTCATTTTTAGGTAAAGCAGTTAACCAGGCCCCAATTGCTGACTATTTTTAATTCATTTTTGGGTGAAGCAGTTAACCAGGCTCTAATTGCTGACTATTTTTTATTCATTTTTAGGTAAAGCAGTTAACCAGGCTCCAATTGCTGACTATTTTTAATTCATTTTTGGGCAAAGCAGTTAACCAGGCTCTAATTGCTGACTATTTTTTATTCATTTTTGGGTAAAGCAGTTAACCAGGCTCCAATTGCTGACTATTTTTTATTCATTTTTGGGTGAAGCAGTTAACCAGGCTCCAATTGCTGACTATTTTTTATTCATTTTTGGGTAAAGCAGTTAACCTGAGGCTCCATTTGCTGACTATTTTTTATTCATTTTTAGGTGAAGCAGTTAACCAGGCTCCAATTGCTGACTATTTTTAATTCATTTTTGGGTAAAGCAGTTAACCAGGCTCCAATTGCTGACTATTTTTAATTCATTTTTAGGTGAAGCAGTTAACCAGGCTCCAATTGCTGACTATTTTTTATTCATTTTTGGGTAAAGCAGTTAACCAGGCTCCAATTGCTGACTATTTTTTATTCATTTTTAGGTGAAGCAGTTAACCAGGCTCCAATTGCTGACTATTTTTTATTCATTTTTGGGTAAAGCAGTTAACCAGGCTCCAATTGCTGACTATTTTTAATTCATTTTTAGGTGAAGCAGTTAACCAGGCTCCAATTGCTGACTATTTTTAATTCATTTTTGGGTAAAGCAGTTAACCAGGCCCCAATTGCTGACTATTTTTTATTCATTTTTGGGTAAAGCAGTTAACCAGGCTCCAATTGCTGACTATTTTTTATTCATTTTTGGGTGAAGCAGTTAACCAGGCTCCAATTGCTGACTATTTTTTATTCATTTTTGGGTGAAGCAGTTAACCAGGCTCCAATTGCTGACTATTTTTAATTCATTTTTGGGTGAAGCAGTTAACCAGGCCCCAATTGCTGACTATTTTTAATTCATTTTTAGGTGAAGCAGTTAACCAGGCTCCAATTGCTGACTATTTTTTATTCATTTTTGGGTAAAGCAGTTAACCAGGCCCCAATTGCTGACTATTTTTAATTCATTTTTAGGTGAAGCAGTTAACCAGGCCCCAATTGCTGACTATTTTTTATTCATTTTTGGGTGAAGCAGTTAACCAGGCTCCAATTGCTGACTATTTTTTATTCATTTTTGGGTGAAGCAGTTAACCAGGCTCCAATTGCTGACTATTTTTAATTCATTTTTAGGTGAAGCAGTTAACCAGGCTCCAATTGTTGACTATTTTTAATTCAATTTTAGGTGAAGCAGTTAACCAGGCCCCAATTGCTGACTATTTTTAATTCATTTTTAGGTAAAGCAGTTAACCAGGCCCCAATTGCTGACTATTTTTAATTCATTTTTAGGTGAAGCAGTTAACCAGGCTCCAATTGCTGACTATTTTTTATTCATTTTTGGGTGAAGCAGTTAACTAGGCCCCAATTGCTGACTATTTTTTATTCATTTTTAGGTGAAGCAGTTAACCAGGCTCCAATTGCTGACTATTTTTAATTCATTTTTGGGTAAAGCAGTTAACCAGGCTCCAATTGCTGACTATTTTTAATTCATTTTTAGGTGAAGCAGTTAACCAGGCTCCAATTGCTGACTATTTTTAATTCATTTTTAGGTGAAGCAGTTAACAAGGCTCCAATTGCTGCATGACTATTTTTAATTCATTTTTAGGTGAAGCAGTTAATCAGGCTCCAATTGCTGACTATTTTTTATTCATTTTTGGGCAAAGCAGTTAACCAGGCTCCAATTGCTGACTATTTTTTATTCATTTTTAGGTGAAGCAGTTAACCAGGCTCCAATTGCTGACTATTTTTAATTCATTTTTGGGTGAAGCAGTTAACCAGGCTCCAATTGTTGACTATTTTTTATTCATTTTTAGGTGAAGCAGTTAACCAGGCTCCAATTGCTGACTATTTTTTATTCATTTTTAGGTGAAGCAGTTAACCAGGCTCCAATTGCTGACTATTTTTTATTCATTTTTGGGTGAAGCAGTTAACCAGGCCCCAATTGCTGACTATTTTTTATTCATTTTTAGGTGAAGCAGTTAACCAGGCTCCAATTGCTGACCATTTTTTATTCATTTTTAGGTGAAGCAGTTAACCAGGCCCCAATTGCTGACTATTTTTAATTCATTTTTAGGTGAAGCAGTTAACCAGGCTCCAATTGCTGACCATTTTTTATTCATTTTTAGGTGAAGCAGTTAACCAGGCCCCAATTGCTGACTATTTTTTATTCATTTTTAGGTGAAGCAGTTAACCAGGCTCCAATTGCTGACCATTTTTTATTCATTTTTGGGTAAAGCAGTTAACCAGGCCCCAATTGCTGACTATTTTTAATTCATTTTTAGGTGAAGCAGTTAACCAGGCTCCAATTGCTGACTATTTTTTATTCATTTTTGGGTGAAGCAGTTAACCAGGCTCCAATTGCTGACTATTTTTTATTCATTTTTAGGTGAAGCAGTTAACCAGGCTCCAATTGCTGACTATTTTTTATTCATTTTTGGGTGAAGCAGTTAACCAGGCTCCAATTGCTGACTATTTTTTATTCATTTTTGGGTGAAGCAGTTAACCAGGCTCCAATTGCTGACTATTTTTTATTCATTTTTGGGTGAAGCAGTTAACCAGGCTCCAATTGCTGACTATTTTTAATTCATTTTTAGGTGAAGCAGTTAACCAGGCTCCAATTGCTGACTATTTTTTATTCATTTTTGGGTGAAGCAGTTAACCAGGCTCCAATTGCTGACTATTTTTTATTCATTTTTAGGTAAAGCAGTTAACCAGGCTCCAATTGCTGACTATTTTTAATTCATTTTTAGGTGAAGCAGTTAACCAGGCTCCAATTGCTGACTATTTTTTATTCATTTTTGGGTGAAGCAGTTAACCAGGCTCCAATTGCTGACTATTTTTTATTCATTTTTGGGTGAAGCAGTTAACCAGGCCCCAACTGCTGACTATTTTTTATTCATTTTTGGGTAAAGCAGTTAACCAGGCCCCAATTGCTGACTATTTTTTATTCATTTTTAGGTGAAGCAGTTAACCAGGCTCCAATTGCTGACTATTTTTTATTCATTTTTGGGCAAACCAGTTAACCAGGCTCCAATTGCTGACTATTTTTAATTCATTTTTGGGTGAAGCAGTTAACCAGGCTCCAATTGCTGACTATTTTTAATTCATTTTTGGGTGAAGCAGTTAACCAGGCCCCAATTGCTGACTATTTTTTATTCATTTTTAGGTGAAGCAGTTAACCAGGCTCCAATTGCTGACTATTTTTAATTCATTTTTGGGCAAAGCAGTTAACCAGGCTCCAATTGCTGACTATTTTTAATTCATTTTTGGGTGAAGCAGTTAACCAGGCCCCAATTGCTGACTATTTTTTATTCATTTTTAGGTGAAGCAGTTAACCAGGCTCCAATTGCTGACTATTTTTAATTCATTTTTGGGCAAAGCAGTTAACCAGGCTCCAATTGCTGACTATTTTTTATTTATTTTTAGGTAAAGCAGTTAACCAGGCTCCAATTGCTGACTATTTTTAATTCATTTTTAGGTGAAGCAGTTAACCAGGCTCCAATTGCTGACTATTTTTTATTCATTTTTGGGTGAAGCAGTTAACCAGGCCCCAATTGCTGACTATTTTTTATTCATTTTTAGAAGAAGCAGTTAACCAGGCTCCAATTGCTGACTATTTTTAATTCATTTTTGGGCAAAGCAGTTAACCAGGCTCCAATTGCTGACTATTTTTAATTCATTTTTGGGTGAAGCAGTTAACCAGGCTCCAATTGCTGACTATTTTTAATTCATTTTTAGGTAAAGCAGTTAACCAAGCTCCAATTGCTGACTATTTTTATTTATTTTTAGGTGAAGCAGTTAACCAGGCTCCAATTGCTGACTATTTTTAATTCATTTTTAGGTAAAGCAGTTAACCAGGCTCCAATTGCTGACTATTTTTAATTCATTTTTAGGTGAAGCAGTTAACCAGGCTCCAATTGCTGACTATTTTTAATTCATTTTTGGGCAAAGCAGTTACCCAGGCTCCAATTGCTGACTATTTTTAATTCATTTTTAGGTAAAGCAGTTAACCAGGCTCCAATTGCTGCATGACTATTTTTAATTCATTTTTAGGTGAAGCAGTTAACCAGGCTCCAATTGCTGACTATTTTTTTATTCATTTTTGGGCAAAGCAGTTAACCAGGCTCCAATTGCTGACTATTTTTTATTCATTTTTAGGTGAAGCAGTTAACCAGGCTCTAATTACTGACTATTTTTTATTCATTTTTAGGTAAAGCAGTTAACCAGGCCCCAATTGCTGACTATTTTTTATTCATTTTTAGGTGAAGCAGTTAACCAGGCTCCAATTGCTGACTATTTTTAATTCATTTTTAGGTGAAGCAGTTAACCAGGCTCCAATTGCTGACTATTTTTTATTCATTTTTAGGTGAAGCAGTTAACCAGGCTCCAATTGCTGACTATTTTTAATTCATTTTTAGGTGAAGCAGTTAACCAGGCTCCAATTGCTGACTATTTTTTATTCATTTTTGGGTGAAGCAGTTAACCAGGCTCCAATTGCTGACTATTTTTATTTATTTTTAGGTGAAGCAGTTAACCAGGCCCCAATTGCTGACTATTTTTTATTCATTTTTAGGTGAAGCAGTTAACCAGGCTCCAATTGCTGACTATTTTTAATTCATTTTTGGGCAAAGCAGTTAACCAGGCCCCAATTGCTGACTATTTTTAATTCATTTTTGGGTGAAGCAGTTAACCAGGCCCCAATTGCTGACTATTTTTAATTCATTTTTAGGTAAAGCAGTTAACCAGGCTCCAATTGCTGACTATTTTTATTCATTTTTGGGCAAAGCAGTTAACCAGGCTCCAATTGCTGACTATTTTTTATTCATTTTTAGGTGAAGCAGTTAACCAGGCTCTAATTACTGACTATTTTTTATTCATTTTTAGGTAAAGCAGTTAACCAGGCCCCAATTGCTGACTATTTTTTATTCATTTTTAGGTGAAGCAGTTAACCAGGCTCCAATTGCTGACTATTTTTAATTCATTTTTAGGTGAAGCAGTTAACCAGGCTCCAATTGCTGACTATTTTTTATTCATTTTTAGGTGAAGCAGTTAACCAGGCCCCAATTGCTGACTATTTTTTATTCATTTTTGGGTGAAGCAGTTAACCAGGCTCCAATTGCTGACTATTTTTAATTCATTTTTAGGTGGAGCAGTTAACCAGGCTCCAATTGCTGACTATTTTTTATTCATTTTTAGGTAAAGTAGTTAACCAGGCTCCAATTGCTGACTATTTTTTATTTATTTTTAGGTAAAGCAGTTAACCAGGCTCCAATTGCTGACTATTTTTAATTCATTTTTAGGTGAAGCAGTTAACCAGGCCCCAACTGCTGACTATTTTTAATTCATTTTTAGGTGAAGCAGTTAACCAGGCCCCAATTGCTGACTATTTTTAATTCATTTTTGGGTAAAGCAGTTAACCAGGCTCCAATTGCTGACTATTTTTAATTCATTTTTAGGTGAAGCAGTTAACCAGGCCCCAATTGCTGACTATTTTTTATTAATTTTTAGGTGAAGCAGTTAACCAGGCCCCAATTGCTGACTATTTTTTATTCATTTTTGGGTAAAGCAGTTAACCAGGCTCCAATTGCTGACTATTTTTAATTCATTTTTAGGTAAAGCAGTTAACCAGGCTCCAATTGCTGACTATTTTTAATTCATTTTTGGGTGAAGCAGTTAACCAGGCTCCAATTGCTGACTATTTTTAATTCATTTTTGGGTGAAGCAGTTAACCAGGCTCCAATTGCTGACTATTTTTTATTCATTTTTAGGTGAAGCAGTTAACCAGGCTCCAATTGCTGACTATTTTTAATTCATTTTTAGGTGAAGCAGTTAACCAGGCTCCAATTGCTGACTATTTTTTATTCATTTTTAGGTAAAGCAGTTAACCAGGCTCCAATTGCTGACTATTTTTAATTCATTTTTAGGTAAAGCAGTTAACCAGGCTCCAATTGCTGACTATTTTTAATTCATTTTTAGGTGAAGCAGTTAACCAGGCTCCAATTGCTGACTATTTTTAATTCATTTTTAGGTGAAGCAGTTAACCAGGCTCCAATTGCTGACTATTTTTAATTCATTTTTAGGTGAAGCAGTTAACCAGGCTCCAATTGCTGACTATTTTTTATTCATTTTTGGGTGAAGCAGTTAACCAGGCCCCAATTGCTGACTATTTTTAATTCATTTTTAGGTGAAGCAGTTAACCAGGCTCCAATTGCTGACTATTTTTTATTCATTTTTGGGTGAAGCAGTTAACCAGGCCCCAATTGCTGACTATTTTTTATTCATTTTTGGGTAAAGCAGTTAACCAGGCTCCAATTGCTGACTATTTTTAATTCATTTTTAGGTGAAGCAGTTAACCAGGCTCCAATTGCTGACTATTTTTTATTCATTTTTGGGTGAAGCAGTTAACCAGGCCCCAATTGCTGACTATTTTTTATTCATTTTTGGGTAAAGCAGTTAACCAGGCTCCAATTGCTGACTATTTTTAATTCATTTTTAGGTGAAGCAGTTAACCAGGCCCCAATTGCTGACTATTTTTTATTCATTTTTGGGTAAAGCAGTTAACCAGGCTCCAATTGCTGACTATTTTTTAATTCATTTTTAGGTGAAGCAGTTAACCAGGCCCCAATTGCTGACTATTTTTTATTCATTTTTGGGTGAAGCAGTTAACCAGGCTCCAATTGCTGACTATTTTTAATTCATTTTTAGGTGAAGCAGTTAACCAGGCCCCAATTGCTGACTATTTTTTATTCATTTTTGGGTAAAGCAGTTAACCAGGCTCCAATTGCTGACTATTTTTAATTCATTTTTAGGTGAAGCAGTTAACCAGGCTCCAATTGCTGACTATTTTTTATTCATTTTTGGGTGAAGCAGTTAACCAGGCCCCAATTGCTGACTATTTTTTATTCATTTTTGGGTAAAGCAGTTAACCAGGCTCCAATTGCTGACTATTTTTAATTCATTTTTAGGTGAAGCAGTTAACCAGGCCCCAATTGCTGACTATTTTTTATTCATTTTTGGGTAAAGCAGTTAACCAGGCTCCAATTGCTGACTATTTTTAATTCATTTTTAGGTGAAGCAGTTAACCAGGCCCCAATTGCTGACTATTTTTTATTCATTTTTGGGTAAAGCAGTTAACCAGGCTCCAATTGCTGACTATTTTTAATTCATTTTTAGGTGAAGCAGTTAACCAGGCTCTAATTGCTGACTATTTTTTATTCATTTTTAGGTAAAGCAGTTACAGTACTTGAGATTTAAAACGCAACACTTTTATCAATCCGTCAGCGATCCGTCAGCGTTCCAAAATCCGTCAGCGATCAGTTATCAATCAGTCAGATCAGTCAAATCGTTCCCAATCCGTCAGATCGTTCCCAATCCGTCCATCCGTCAATTGACGGATTGGGAGCGATTTGACCTATCTGACGGATCGATTTGGACTGATCGCTCCAATCCGTCCATTCAACTTCCGGTTAGTGAAATCAATATTTCGAAATGTGAAAATTCGTTTCACTCGCAAATATTAGAAGTATACAAATGTCACCTGTTATGTCCTCATTTATGGCTCGTTTAACCTAATAATAAGGCTAAAACAGGTCTAAAGTTATAAATAATACGAAAGGAAATTCCCCAATCTATTACTAGTTATATATGCATCTGTGACGAAATATTAACATCACATAGTGTCATTTTATTAACAAAATAATTTAAAAAAAAAACACACACACAATGACTTAAAACAAATTGACCTCGCGTGGCAGGGCGTACGTCTCGTATTTGTCTTCGAATTTTTTTAAAGCGGAAAAGGTCGAGTCTAAAGTTATAAATCATAAATGGAAATTCCCCTAATATATAACTAATGCATCTGTGACGGAATATAAACATCACATAGTGCAATTTAATATATATAAAAAAAGGAATGGAAAATAACTAGCACACACAATGAATTAAAAAAAAAAATTTGACCTCGCGTGACAAGGCGTACATCTCGTATTTGACTTCGAAATTTTTTAAAGCGGAAAAGGCGAGAAAGACGAAGGCGGAATAGTAACTTTTTTTTCACGTCGCGCTTTCGCGTTAGCATTATTTGTATGTATGATTGAAGTTAGTTTAACACTATTTTCAAACATTATATTAGTCTAATTAATATGGCGTCGAGTGTTTATAAGGAAGAGCTGCAGTACCCAACGAAACAGTAGACTTCGACAGGAAACTGGTTCTCTTTGCAAATTTAGGGATGAGTCGAGCACACCCTCTCGCTGTAAGGGTCGAACAGACAACTCAGTGATCAATACCCTTAACCACCGCGGTCGAGGTTTTTTTATTATAAACGCGTAAAAAGATCATTTGTCGTGGTTTGATCAGTTTCCTCTCTGTGCCACAGTTCCTAAGAATTCCGGTGTATAATCCTGAGAAAGATTTACGACAAAAGCGAATACATCTATTTATATGTTTTATTCACTATCTAAGTGTGTCACATGAATTTACACAGAATTAAATGTCAAGGAAAAAATAAACGCGTTTGTATATAGAAGCTTACGATTTAAAGACGCAAACATGTAAGCATAATTTTAAAATCAATTCTGCTTTCGCATTTTAGCCGTCACAATTTGTTTGTTTTACGATGTCTGCTATAGTCATGCGATATTTAATGATATATAAGTATAAATGGTTTCCTTTAAATTCGGAAGTGTTTGAAATTAGTTACTAGGTATCACATTTTTTGGGAAAGGGGGGGGGGGGGGTTGGTTCAGGACATAATAGAATTGCCGCGAACCATAGGACGTGTTTAGAGAGTACTTGCACGCTAAGGATCTCTTTTGTAGATTTCGAAAAGGAAAAGGCTTAAATTTTCAGCCCATACCCATACCACTTATCTCAAGGCGGGCAGGGTGCACTCGACTTAATTGACAAGGATTGCCACTTTTCCTACCGAAGTACCGGGGTTTTCTCCGGGTACTCCGGCTTCCTCCTCCAATAAAAACTGAACGCCATGATATAGCTGCAAAAATTGCTGAAAGTGGCGTTAAAAAATATTTAAACAAACAAACAAACAAACAAATCTAATTGATATTTAACTTATTCTCGTCATGAATAAAGCTGAACACCCTCGCTGAAAGAAAAGCGAGCATGCAATCAATCAATCAATGAAATAAGTTATTCAAATTGAATGACAATCTTTTAAAGGGTACGTTTTGAAAAGGTTCTGTTTGATAGATATGGCTGTAATGACAATGTTCAAACCGATCTTCATAGACCTAGGGAATTAATGACTTTTTGTTAAAAAAATTACTATTTCATACTATAACACGTGTCAATCTTTAACACATTTTTATGCTTAACTGCAGTATTCACAGACAAGTCTCCCCGGCGTTATTAGGGCCTCAGTGGCTGGTTGGTTAGTCATCTACTAGTTATTACATGCCTATAAACAGGTTGCGGATTTTCGAACGACTGCAGATAGGGTGTAATGACTTGTCCGTTTTAACCCGTGTTAAATGGACGCCATGAAATAAATGAAACAATCCAGCGTAATTGTAATTATACTTTTAACTTCTTTTATTGCCTGTCAAATAAAACGTGCGCAAAATCGCTGTTTATTTTACAATACAACTTTTTGTTTAGTAAACAATTTGTTTTGATTGACAATGCTTGTTCAACAGTTCAACAATTGTTTATACACAACAGTTTTATAATTGTATTTTAAAATGTTGTAGACTAAATAAAAACACGTAGGCATACATTTAAGTAACTAGTAATGCTGTCAAAAAGGGTCCACGTCATTTCCTAAATGAAAATAAATCTTTTGCTGATTGGGGAGTCGGGTCGGCTTAATATGCGACAAAAAATATACATATAACAGGTCGCAGAAAATAAAATAGGCCGAAATCACGAGTCGCCGAAATAAAAAAAGAGAATAAATAAAGGATTACGAAAATTAAACATTTACATCGTCGCTACTGATGTGCCTTAAATCGAAGGTTTTTTCAGGTTTACAGGGTGCAACCCGCAAATATGTCCTGTTTTAAAGAAATTTGCTTTATTATATAATATAAAGAAAATAGTTTTTTTCTTAATATATGTTTACTTATGTTATTTTTAAGAACGAGACATTGTATTAACTGTTCTTTTGAATACTTGCGTTTATTTTATTATAAATTTTATTATAAATGCATATATAATATACAAATCACTCAAAATTCGTTTTATCTTGAAATTATTAATGTATACGTATCCGTCAATATACTGACCGATTTATGCATATAATTAAATGACGGATTTGGATCGCACTGATTGAACTGATCGCTGACGGTTACCAAGGTAATGACGGATTCATAATTTTGGACGGATGTATTCATCATCAATCAGTCACCGATCCGTCAGCGTTCCAAAATCCGTCACCAATCAGTTATCAATCAGTCAAAGTGTTGCGTTTACGGGTGCAAGTACTGTAACCAGGCTCCAATTGCTGACTATTTTTTATTCATTTTTGGGTGAAGCAGTTAACCAGGCCCCAATTGCTGACTATTTTTAATTCATTTTTGGGTAAAGCAGTTAACCAGGCTCCAATTGCTGACTATTTTTTATTCATTTTTAGGTGAAGCAGTTAACCAGGCTCCAATTGCTGACTATTTTTTATTCATTTTTGGGTAAAGCAGTTAACCAGGCTCCAATTACTGACTATTTTTTCTTCATTTTTGGGTAAAGCAGTTAACCAGGCTCCAATTGCTGACTATTTTTTATTCATTTTTAGGTGAAGCAGTTAACCAGGCTCCAATTGCTGACTATTTTTTATTCATTTTTGGGCAAAGCAGTTAACCAGGCTCCAATTGCTGACTATTTTTAATTCATTTTTAGGTGAAGCAGTTAACCAGGCTCCAATTGCTGACTATTTTTTATTCATTTTTGGGCAAACCAGTTAACCAGGCTCCAATTGCTGACTATTTTTAATTCATTTTTAGGTGAAGCAGTTAACCAGGCTCCAATTGCTGACTATTTTTTATTCATTTTTGGGCAAAGCAGTTAACCAGGCTCCAATTGCTGACTATTTTTAATTCATTTTTAGGTGAAGCAGTTAACCAGGCTCCAATTGCTGACTATTTTTTATTCATTTTTAGGTAAAGCAGTTAACCAGGCTCCAATTGCTGACTATTTTTAATTCATTTTTAGGTAAAGCAGTTAACCAGGCTCCAATTGCTGACTATTTTTTATTCATTTTTGGGTAAAGCAGTTAACCAGGCCCCAATTGCTGACTATTTTTAATTCATTTTTGGGTAAAGCAGTTAACCAGGCTCCAATTGCTGACTATTTTTTATTCATTTTTGGGTGAAGCAGTTAACCAGGCCCCAATTGCTGACTATTTTTAATTCATTTTTGGATGAAGCAGTTAACCAGGCTCCAATTGCTGACTATTTTTAATTCATTTTTAGGTGAAGCAGTTAACCAGGCCCCAACTGCTGACTATTTTTAATTCATTTTTAGGTAAAGCAGTTAACCAGGCCCCAATTGCTGACTATTTTTAATTCATTTTTGGGCAAAGCAGTTAACCAGGCTCCAATTGCTGACTATTTTTTCTTCATTTTTGGGTGAAGCAGTTAACCAGGCCCCAATTGCTGACTATTTTTAATTCATTTTTGGGTAAATCAGTTAACCAGGCTCCAATTGCTGACTATTTTTAATTCATTTTTAGGTAAAGCAGTTAACCAGGCTCCAATTGCTGACTATTTTTCATTCATTTTTAGGTAAAGCAGTTAACCAGGCTCCAATTGCTGACTATTTTTTATTCATTTTTAGGTGAAGCAGTTAACCAGGCTCCAATTGCTGACTATTTTTAATTCATTTTTGGGTGAAGCAGTTAACCAGGCTCCAATTGCTGACTATTTTTAATTCATTTTTAGGTGAAGCAGTTAACCAGGCTCCAATTGCTGACTATTTTTTATTCATTTTTAGGTGAAGCAGTTAACCAGGCTCCAATTGCTGACTATTTTTTATTCATTTTTGGGTGAAGCAGTTAACCAGGCTCCAATTGCTGACTATTTTTTATTCATTTTTAGGTAAAGCAGTTAACCAGGCCCCAATTGATGACTATTTTTAATTCATTTTTGGGTAAAGCAGTTAACCAGGCCCCAATTGCAGACTATTTTTAATTAATTTTTGGGTGAAGCAGTTAACCAGACCCCAATTGCTGACTATTTTTAATTCATTTTTAGGTGAAGCAGTTAACCAGGCTCCAATTGCTGACTATTTTTTATTCATTTTTGGGTAAAGCAGTTAACTAGGCTCCAATTGCTGACTATTTTTAATTAATTTTTGGGTGAAGCAGTTAACCAGGCTCCAATTGCTGACTATTTTTAATTCATTTTTAGGTGAAGCAGTTAACCAGGCTCCAATTGCTGACTATTTTTTATTCATTTTTGGGTAAAGCAGTTAACCAGGCCCCAATTGCTGACTATTTTTTATTCATTTTTGGGTGAAGCAGTTAACCAGGCTCCAATTGCTGACTATTTTTAATTCATTTTTAGGTGAAGCAGTTAACCAGGCTCCAATTGCTGACTATTTTTAATTCATTTTTAGGTGAAGCAGTTAACCAGGCTCCAATTGCTGACTATTTTTAATTCATTTTTAGGTGAAGCAGTTAACCAGGCTCCAATTGCTGACTATTTTTTATTCATTTTTGGGTGAAGCAGTTAACCAGGCCCCAATTGCTGACTATTTTTTATTCATTTTTGGGTGAAGCAGTTAACCAGGCTCCAATTGCTGACTATTTTTAATTCATTTTTGGGTAAAGCAGTTAACCAGGCTCCAATTGCTGACTATTTTTTATTCATTTTTGGGCAAAGCAGTTAACCAGGCCCCAATTGCTGACTATTTTTTATTCATTTTTAGGTGAAGCAGTTAACCAGGCTCCAATTGCTGACTATTTTTAATTCATTTTTAGGTAAAGCAGTTAACCAGGCTCCAATTGCTGACTATTTTTAATTCATTTTTAGGTAAAGCAGTTAACCAGGCTCCAATTGCTGACTATTTTTTATTCATTTTTAGGTGAAGCAGTTAACCAGGCTCCAATTGCTGACTATTTTTAATTCATTTTTAGGTGAAGCAGTTAACCAGACCCCAATTGCTGACTATTTTTAATTCATTTTTGGGTAAAGCAGTTAACCAGGCTCCAATTGCTGACTATTTTTTATTCATTTTTGGGTGAAGCAGTTAACCAGGCTCTAATTGCTGACTATTTTTTATTCATTTTTAGGTAAAGCAGTTAACCAGGCCCCAATTGCTGACTATTTTTTATTCATTTTTAGGTAAAGCAGTTAACCAGGCTCCAATTGCTGACTATTTTTTATTCATTTTTAGGTGAAGCGGTTAGCCAGGCTCCATTTGCTGACTATTTTTAATTCATTTTTGGGTGAAGCAGTTAACCAGGCTCCAATTGCTGACTATTTTTTATTCATTTTTGGGTAAAGCAGTTAACCAGGCCCCAACTGCTGACTATTTTTAATTCATTTTTAGGTGAAGCAGTTAACCAGGCTCCAATTGCTGACTATTTTTTATTAATTTTTAGGTGAAGCAGTTAACCAGGCTCCAATTGCTGACTATTTTTTATTCATTTTTAGGTGAAGCAGTTAACCAGGCTCTAATTGCTGACTATTTTTTATTCATTTTTAGCTGAAGCAGTTAACCAGGCCCCAATTGCTGACTATTTTTAATTCATTTTTAGGTAAAGCAGTTAACCAGGCTCCAATTGCTGACTATTTTTAATTCATTTTTGGGTAAAGCAGTTAACCAGGCTCCAATTGCTGACTATTTTTAATTCATTTTTGGGTAAAGCAGTTAACCAGGCTCCAATTGCTGACTATTTTTAATTCATTTTTGGGTAAAGCAGTTAACCAGGCCCCAATTGCTGACTATTTTTTATTCATTTTTGGGTAAAGCAGTTAACCAGGCTCCAATTGCTGACTATTTTTTATTCATTTTTAGGTAAAGCAGTTAACCAGGCCCCAATTGCTGACTATTTTTAATTCATTTTTAGGTAAAGCAGTTAACCAGGCTCCAATTGCTGACTATTTTTTATTCATTTTTAGGTGAAGCAGTTAACCAGGCTCCAATTGCTGACTATTTTTAATTCATTTTTAGGTGAAGCAGTTAACCAGACCCCAATTGCTGACTATTTTTAATTCATTTTTGGGTAAAGCAGTTAACCAGGCTCCAATTGCTGACTATTTTTTATTCATTTTTGGGTGAAGCAGTTAACCAGGCTCTAATTGCTGACTATTTTTTATTCATTTTTAGGTAAAGCAGTTAACCAGGCCCCAATTGCTGACTATTTTTTATTCATTTTTAGGTAAAGCAGTTAACCAGGCTCCATTTGCTGACTATTTTTAATTCATTTTTGGGTGAAGCAGTTAACCAGGCTCCAATTGCTGACTATTTTTTATTCATTTTTGGGTAAAGCAGTTAACCAGGCCCCAACTGCTGACTATTTTTAATTCATTTTTAGGTGAAGCAGTTAACCAGGCTCCAATTGCTGACTATTTTTTATTAATTTTTAGGTGAAGCAGTTAACCAGGCTCCAATTGCTGACTATTTTTTATTCATTTTTAGGTGAAGCAGTTAACCAGGCTCTAATTGCTGACTATTTTTTATTCATTTTTAGGTGAAGCAGTTAACCAGGCCCCAATTGCTGACTATTTTTAATTCATTTTTAGGTAAAGCAGTTAACCAGGCTCCAATTGCTGACTATTTTTAATTCATTTTTGGGTAAAGCAGTTAACCAGGCCCCAATTGCTGACTATTTTTAATTCATTTTTGGGTAAAGCAGTTAACCAGGCTCCAATTGCTGACTATTTTTAATTCATTTTTGGGTAAAGCAGTTAACCAGGCCCCAATTGCTGACTATTTTTTATTCATTTTTGGGTAAAGCAGTTAACCAGGCTCCAATTGCTGACTATTTTTTATTCATTTTTAGGTAAAGCAGTTAACCAGGCTCCAATTGCTGACTATTTTTTATTCATTTTTAGGTGAAGCAGTTAACCAGGCCCCAATTGCTGACTATTTTTAATTCATTTTTGGGTGAAGCAGTTAACCAGGCCCCAATTGCTGACTATTTTTAATTCATTTTTAGGTGAAGCAGTTAACCAGGCTCCAATTGCTGACTATTTTTAATTCATTTTTGGGTAAAGCAGTTAACCAGGCTCCAATTGCTGACTATTTTTTATTCATTTTTGGGTAAAGCAGTTAACCAGGCCCCAACTGCTGACTATTTTTAATTCATTTTTAGGTGAAGCAGTTAACCAGGCTCCAATTGCTGACTATTTTTTATTAATTTTTAGGTGAAGCAGTTAACCAGGCTCCAATTGCTGACTATTTTTTATTCATTTTTAGGTGAAGCAGTTAACCAGGCTCTAATTGCTGACTATTTTTTATTCATTTTTAGCTGAAGCAGTTAACCAGGCCCCAATTGCTGACTATTTTTAATTCATTTTTAGGTAAAGCAGTTAACCAGGCTCCAATTGCTGACTATTTTTAATTCATTTTTGGGTAAAGCAGTTAACCAGGCTCCAATTGCTGACTATTTTTAATTCATTTTTGGGTAAAGCAGTTAACCAGGCTCCAATTGCTGACTATTTTTAATTCATTTTTGGGTAAAGCAGTTAACCAGGCCCCAATTGCTGACTATTTTTTATTCATTTTTGGGTAAAGCAGTTAACCAGGCTCCAATTGCTGACTATTTTTTATTCATTTTTAGGTAAAGCAGTTAACCAGGCCCCAATTGCTGACTATTTTTAATTCATTTTTAGGTAAAGCAGTTAACCAGGCTCCAATTGCTGACTATTTTTTATTCATTTTTAGGTGAAGCAGTTAACCAGGCTCCAATTGCTGACTATTTTTAATTCATTTTTAGGTGAAGCAGTTAACCAGACCCCAATTGCTGACTATTTTTAATTCATTTTTGGGTAAAGCAGTTAACCAGGCTCCAATTGCTGACTATTTTTTATTCATTTTTGGTGAAGCAGTTAACCAGGCTCTAATTGCTGACTATTTTTTATTCATTTTTAGGTAAAGCAGTTAACCAGGCCCCAATTGCTGACTATTTTTTATTCATTTTTAGGTAAAGCAGTTAACCAGGCTCCATTTGCTGACTATTTTTAATTCATTTTTGGGTGAAGCAGTTAACCAGGCTCCAATTGCTGACTATTTTTTATTCATTTTTGGGTAAAGCAGTTAACCAGGCCCCAACTGCTGACTATTTTTAATTCATTTTTAGGTGAAGCAGTTAACCAGGCTCCAATTGCTGACTATTTTTTATTAATTTTTAGGTGAAGCAGTTAACCAGGCTCCAATTGCTGACTATTTTTTATTCATTTTTAGGTGAAGCAGTTAACCAGGCTCTAATTGCTGACTATTTTTTATTCATTTTTAGGTGAAGCAGTTAACCAGGCCCCAATTGCTGACTATTTTTAATTCATTTTTGGGTAAAGCAGTTAACCAGGCTCCAATTGCTGACTATTTTTTATTCATTTTTGGGTAAAGCAGTTAACCAGGCCCCAACTGCTGACTATTTTTAATTCATTTTTAGGTGAAGCAGTTAACCAGGCTCCAATTGCTGACTATTTTTTATTAATTTTTAGGTGAAGCAGTTAACCAGGCTCCAATTGCTGACTATTTTTTATTCATTTTTAGGTGAAGCAGTTAACCAGGCTCTAATTGCTGACTATTTTTTATTCATTTTTAGCTGAAGCAGTTAACCAGGCCCCAATTGCTGACTATTTTTAATTCATTTTTAGGTAAAGCAGTTAACCAGGCTCCAATTGCTGACTATTTTTAATTCATTTTTGGGTAAAGCAGTTAACCAGGCTCCAATTGCTGACTATTTTTAATTCATTTTTGGGTAAAGCAGTTAACCAGGCTCCAATTGCTGACTATTTTTAATTCATTTTTGGGTAAAGCAGTTAACCAGGCCCCAATTGCTGACTATTTTTTATTCATTTTTGGGTAAAGCAGTTAACCAGGCTCCAATTGCTGACTATTTTTTATTCATTTTTAGGTAAAGCAGTTAACCAGGCCCCAATTGCTGACTATTTTTAATTCATTTTTAGGTAAAGCAGTTAACCAGGCTCCAATTGCTGACTATTTTTTATTCATTTTTAGGTGAAGCAGTTAACCAGGCTCCAATTGCTGACTATTTTTAATTCATTTTTAGGTGAAGCAGTTAACCAGACCCCAATTGCTGACTATTTTTAATTCATTTTTGGGTAAAGCAGTTAACCAGGCTCCAATTGCTGACTATTTTTTATTCATTTTTGGGTGAAGCAGTTAACCAGGCTCTAATTGCTGACTATTTTTTATTCATTTTTAGGTAAAGCAGTTAACCAGGCCCCAATTGCTGACTATTTTTTATTCATTTTTAGGTAAAGCAGTTAACCAGGCTCCATTTGCTGACTATTTTTAATTCATTTTTGGGTGAAGCAGTTAACCAGGCTCCAATTGCTGACTATTTTTTATTCATTTTTGGGTAAAGCAGTTAACCAGGCCCCAACTGCTGACTATTTTTAATTCATTTTTAGGTGAAGCAGTTAACCAGGCTCCAATTGCTGACTATTTTTTATTAATTTTTAGGTGAAGCAGTTAACCAGGCTCCAATTGCTGACTATTTTTTATTCATTTTTAGGTGAAGCAGTTAACCAGGCTCTAATTGCTGACTATTTTTTATTCATTTTTAGGTGAAGCAGTTAACCAGGCCCCAATTGCTGACTATTTTTAATTCATTTTTAGGTAAAGCAGTTAACCAGGCTCCAATTGCTGACTATTTTTAATTCATTTTTGGGTAAAGCAGTTAACCAGGCTCCAATTGCTGACTATTTTTAATTCATTTTTGGGTAAAGCAGTTAACCAGGCTCCAATTGCTGACTATTTTTAATTCATTTTTGGGTAAAGCAGTTAACCAGGCCCCAATTGCTGACTATTTTTTATTCATTTTTGGGTAAAGCAGTTAACCAGGCTCCAATTGCTGACTATTTTTTATTCATTTTTAGGTAAAGCAGTTAACCAGGCTCCAATTGCTGACTATTTTTTATTCATTTTTAGGTGAAGCAGTTAACCAGGCCCCAATTGCTGACTATTTTTAATTCATTTTTGGGTGAAGCAGTTAACCAGGCCCCAATTGCTGACTATTTTTAATTCATTTTTAGGTGAAGCAGTTAACCAGGCTCCAATTGCTGACTATTTTTAATTCATTTTTGGGTAAAGCAGTTAACCAGGCTCCAATTGCTGACTATTTTTTATTCATTTTTGGGTAAAGCAGTTAACCAGGCCCCAATTGCTGACTATTTTTTATTCATTTTTGGGCAAAGCAGTTAACCAGGCCCCAATTGCTGACTATTTTTAATTCATTTTTGGGTGAAGCAGTTAACCAGGCTCTAATTGCTGACTATTTTTTATTCATTTTTGGGTGAAGCAGTTAACCAGGCCCCAATTGCTGACTATTTTTAATTCATTTTTAGGTGAAGCAGTTAACCAGGCTCCAATTGCTGACTATTTTTTATTCATTTTTGGGTAAAGCAGTTAACCAGGCTCCAATTGCTGACTATTTTTAATTCATTTTTAGGCAAAGCAGTTAACCAGGCTCCAATTGCTGACTATTTTTAATTCATTTTTGGGTGAAGCAGTTAACCAGGCTCTAATTGCTGACTATTTTTAATTCATTTTTGGGTGAAGCAGTTAACCAGGCCCCAATTGCTGACTATTTTTTATTCATTTTTGGGTGAAGCAGTTAACCAGGCTCCAATTGCTGACTATTTTTAATTCATTTTTAGGTGAAGCAGTTAACCAGGCTCCAATTGCTGACTATTTTTAATTCATTTTTAGGTGAAGCAGTTAACCAGGCTCCAATTGCTGACCATTTTTTATTCATTTTTGGGTAAAGCAGTTTACCAGGCTCCAATTGCTGACTATTTTTAATTCATTTTTAGGTAAAGCAGTTAACCAGGCTCCAATTGCTGACTATTTTTAATTCATTTTTAGGTGAAGCAGTTAAACAGGCTCCAATTGCTGACAATTTTTAATTCATTTTTAGGTGAAGCAGTTAACCAGGCTCCAATTGCTGACTATTTTTTATTCATTTTTGGGTGAAGCAGTTAACCAGGCCCCAATTGCTGACTATTTTTAATTCATTTTTAGGTGAAGCAGTTAACCAGGCTCCAATTGCTGACTATTTTTAATTTATTTTTAGGTGAAGCAGTTAACCAGGCTCCAATTGCTGACTATTTTTTATTCATTTTTAGGTGAAGCAGTTAACCAGGCCCCAATTGCTGACTATTTTTAATTCATTTTTGGGTGAAGCAGTTAACCAGGCCCCAATTGCTGACTATTTTTAATTCATTTTTAGGTGAAGCAGTTAACCAGGCTCCAATTGCTGACTATTTTTAATTCATTTTTGGGTAAAGCAGTTAACCAGGCTCCAATTGCTGACTATTTTTTATTCATTTTTGGGTAAAGCAGTTAACCAGGCCCCAATTGCTGACTATTTTTTATTCATTTTTGGGCAAAGCAGTTAACCAGGCCCCAATTGCTGACTATTTTTAATTCATTTTTGGGTGAAGCAGTTAACCAGGCTCTAATTGCTGACTATTTTTTATTCATTTTTGGGTGAAGCAGTTAACCAGGCCCCAATTGCTGACTATTTTTAATTCATTTTTAGGTGAAGCAGTTAACCAGGCTCCAATTGCTGACTATTTTTTATTCATTTTTGGGTAAAGCAGTTAACCAGGCTCCAATTGCTGACTATTTTTAATTCATTTTTAGGCAAAGCAGTTAACCAGGCTCCAATTGCTGACTATTTTTAATTCATTTTTGGGTGAAGCAGTTAACCAGGCTCTAATTGCTGACTATTTTTAATTCATTTTTGGGTGAAGCAGTTAACCAGGCCCCAATTGCTGACTATTTTTTATTCATTTTTGGGTGAAGCAGTTAACCAGGCTCCAATTGCTGACTATTTTTAATTCATTTTTAGGTGAAGCAGTTAACCAGGCTCCAATTGCTGACTATTTTTAATTCATTTTTAGGTGAAGCAGTTAACCAGGCTCCAATTGCTGACCATTTTTTATTCATTTTTGGGTAAAGCAGTTTACCAGGCTCCAATTGCTGACTATTTTTAATTCATTTTTAGGTAAAGCAGTTAACCAGGCTCCAATTGCTGACTATTTTTAATTCATTTTTAGGTGAAGCAGTTAAACAGGCTCCAATTGCTGACTATTTTTAATTCATTTTTAGGTGAAGCAGTTAACCAGGCTCCAATTGCTGACTATTTTTTATTCATTTTTGGGTGAAGCAGTTAACCAGGCCCCAATTGCTGACTATTTTTAATTCATTTTTAGGTGAAGCAGTTAACCAGGCTCCAATTGCTGACTATTTTTAATTTATTTTTAGGTGAAGCAGTTAACCAGGCTCCAATTGCTGACTATTTTTAATTCATTTTTAGGTGAAGCAGTTAACCAGGCCCCAATTGCTGACTATTTTTAATTCATTTTTAGGTGAAGCAGTTAACCAGGCTCCAATTGCTGACTATTTTTAATTCATTTTTAGGTGAAGCAGTTAACCAGGCTCCAATTGCTGACTATTTTTAATTCATTTTTAGGTAAAGCAGTTAACCAGGCTCCAATTGCTGACTATTTTTTATTCATTTTTGGGTCAAGCAGTTAACCAGGCCCCAATTGCTGACTATTTTTAATTCATTTTTGGGTAAAGCAGTTAACCAGGCCCCAATTGCTGACTATTTTTTATTCATTTTTAGGTGAAGCAGTTAGCCAGGCCCCAATTGCTGACTATTTTTTATTCATTTTTGGGCAAAGCAGTTAACCAGGCCCCAATTGCTGACTATTTTTTATTCATTTTTAGGTGAAGCAGTTAACCAGGCCCCAATTGCTGACTATTTTTTATTCATTTTTGGGCAAAGCAGTTAACCAGGCCCCAATTGCTGACTATTTTTAATTCATTTTTGGGTAAAGCAGTTAACCAGGCCCCAATTGCTGACTATTTTTTATTCATTTTTAGGTGAAGCAGTTAACCAGGCTCCAATTGCTGACTATTTTTTATTCATTTTTAGGGGAAGCAGTTAACCAGGCTCCAATTGCTGACTATTTTTAATTCATTTTTAGGTGAAGCAGTTAACCAGGCCCCAATTGCTGACTATTTTTTATTCATTTTTAGGTGAAGCAGTTAACCAGGCTCCAATTGCTGGCTATTTTTAATTCATTTTTAGGGGAAGCAGTTAACCAGGCCCCAATTGCTGACTATTTTTAATTCATTTTTAGGGGAAGCAGTTAACCAGGCTCCAATTGCTGACTATTTTTTATTCATTTTTAGGTGAAGCAGTTAACCAGGCTCCAATTGCTGACTATTTTTAATTCATTTTTAGGTGAAGCAGTTAGCCAGGCTCCAATTGCTGACTATTTTTAATTCATTTTTAGGGGAAGCAGTTAACCAGGCCCCAATTGCTGACTATTTTTAATTCATTTTTAGGTGAAGCAGTTAACCAGGCTCCAATTGCTGACTATTTTTAATTCATTTTTAGGTGAAGCAGTTAACCAGGCCCCAATTGCTGACTATTCTTTATTCATTTTTAGGTAAAGCAGTTAACCAGGCTCCAATTGCTGACTATTTTTAATTCATTTTTAGGGGAAGCAGTTAACCAGGCCCCAATTGCTGACTATTTTTAATTCATTTTTAGGGGAAGCAGTTAACCAGGCTCCAATTGCTGACTATTTTTTATTCATTTTTAGGTGAAGCAGTTAACCATGCTCCAATTGCTGACTATTTTTTATTCATTTTTAGGTGAAGCAGTTAACCAGGCTCCAATTGCTGACTATTTTTTATTCATTTTTGGGTGAAGCAGTTAACCAGGCTCCAATTGCTGACTATTTTTAATTCATTTTTGGGTAAAGCAGTTAACCAGGCCCCAATTGCTGACTATTTTTTATTCATTTTTGGGTGAAGCAGTTAACCAGGCTCCAATTGCTGACTATTTTTAATTCATTTTTGGGTAAAGCAGTTAACCAGGCCCCAATTGCTGACTATTTTTTATTCATTTTTAGGTGAAGCAGTTAACCAGGCTCCAATTGCTGACTATTTTTTATTCATTTTTAGGTAAAGCAGTTAACCAGGCTCCAATTGCTGACTATTTTTTATTCATTTTTGGGTGAAGCAGTTAACCAGGCTCCAATTGCTGACTATTTTTTATTCATTTTTAGGTAAAGCAGTTAACCAAGCTCCAATTGCTGACTATTTTTAATTCATTCTTGGGTGAAGCAGTTAACCAGGCTCCAATTGCTGACTATTTTTTATTCATTTTTAGGTGAAGCAGTTAACCAGGCTCCAATTGCTGACTATTTTTAATTCATTTTTGGGTAAAGCAGTTAACCAGGCTCCAATTGCTGACTATTTTTTATTCATTTTTAGGTGAAGCAGTTAACCAGGCTCCAATTGCTGACTATTTTTTATTCATTTTTAGGTAAAGCAGTTAACCAGGCTCCAATTGCTGACTATTTTTTATTCATTTTTGGGTGAAGCAGTTAACCAGGCTCCAATTGCTGACTACTTTTTATTCATTTTTAGGTAAAGCAGTTAACCAAGCTCCAATTGCTGACTATTTTTAATTCATTCTTGGGTGAAGCAGTTAACCAGGCTCCAATTGCTGACTATTTTTTATTCATTTTTAGGTGAAGCAGTTAACCAGGCTCCAATTGCTGACTATTTTTAATTCATTTTTGGGTAAAGCAGTTAACCAGGCTCCAATTGCTGACTATTTTTTATTCATTTTTAGGTGAAGCAGTTAACCAGGCTCTAATTGCTGACTATTTTTTATTCATTTTTAGGTAAAGCAGTTAACCAGGCTCCAATTGCTGACTATTTTTAATTCATTTTTGGGTAAAGCAGTTAACCAGGCCCCAATTGCTGACTATTTTTAATTCATTTTTGGGTGAAGCAGTTAACCAGGCTCCAATTGCTGACTATTTTTAATTCATTTTTGGGTGAAGCAGTTAACCAGGCTCCAATTGCTGACTATTTTTAATTCATTTTTGGGTAAAGCAGTTAACCAGGCTCCAATTGCTGACTATTTTTTATTCATTTTTGGGTAAAGCAGTTAACCAGGCTCTAATTGCTGACTATTTTTTATTCATTTTTAGGTGAAGCAGTTAACCAGGCTCCAATTGCTGACTATTTTTAATTCATTTTTGGGTGAAGCAGTTAACCAGGCTCCAATTGCTGACTATTTTTTATTCATTTTTAGGTGAAGCAGTTAACCAGGCTCCAATTGCTGACTATTTTTTATTCATTTTTAGGTGAAGCAGTTAACCAGGCTCCAATTGCTGACTATTTTTTATTCATTTTTGGGTGAAGCAGTTAACCAGGCTCTAATTGCTGACTATTTTTTATTCATTTTTAGGTGAAGCAGTTAACCAGGCCCCAATTGCTGACTATTTTTAATTCATTTTTGGGTGAAGCAGTTAACCAGGCTCTAATTGCTGACTATTTTTTATTCATTTTTAGGTGAAGCAGTTAACCAGGCTCCAATTGCTGACTATTTTTAATTCATTTTTGGGTGAAGAAGTTAACCAGGCTCTAATTGCTGACTATTTTTTATTCATTTTTAGGTAAAGCAGTTAACCAGGTTCCAATTGCTGACTATTTTTAATTCATTTTTGGGTAAAGCAGTTAACCAGGCTCCAATTGCTGACTATTTTTTATTCATTTTTGGGTGAAGCAGTTAACCAGGCTCTAATTGCTGACTATTTTTTATTCATTTTTGGGCAAAGCAGTTAACCAGGCTCCAATTGCTGACTATTTTTAATTCATTTTTAGGTAAAGCAGTTAACCAGGCCCCAATTGCTGACTATTTTTTATTCATTTTTGGGTAAAGCAGTTAACCAGGCTCCAATTGCTGACTATTTTTTATTCATTTTTGGGTAAAGCAGTTAACCAGGCCCCAATTGCTGACTATTTTTTATTCATTTTTGGGTAAAGCAGTTAACCAGGCTCCAATTGCTGACTATTTTTTATTCATTTTTGGGTGAAGCAGTTAACCAGGCTCCAATTGCTGACTACTTTTTATTCATTTTTAGGTAAAGCAGTTAACCAAGCTCCAATTGCTGACTATTTTTAATTCATTCTTGGGTGAAGCAGTTAACCAGGCTCCAATTGCTGACTATTTTTTATTCATTTTTAGGTGAAGCAGTTAACCAGGCTCCAATTGCTGACTATTTTTAATTCATTTTTGGGTAAAGCAGTTAACCAGGCTCCAATTGCTGACTATTTTTTATTCATTTTTAGGTGAAGCAGTTAACCAGGCTCTAATTGCTGACTATTTTTTATTCATTTTTAGGTAAAGCAGTTAACCAGGCTCCAATTGCTGACTATTTTTAATTCATTTTTGGGTAAAGCAGTTAACCAGGCCCCAATTGCTGACTATTTTTAATTCATTTTTGGGTGAAGCAGTTAACCAGGCTCCAATTGCTGACTATTTTTAATTCATTTTTGGGTGAAGCAGTTAACCAGGCTCCAATTGCTGACTATTTTTAATTCATTTTTGGGTAAAGCAGTTAACCAGGCTCCAATTGCTGACTATTTTTTATTCATTTTTGGGTAAAGCAGTTAACCAGGCTCTAATTGCTGACTATTTTTTATTCATTTTTAGGTGAAGCAGTTAACCAGGCTCCAATTGCTGACTATTTTTAATTCATTTTTGGGTGAAGCAGTTAACCAGGCTCCAATTGCTGACTATTTTTTATTCATTTTTAGGTGAAGCAGTTAACCAGGCTCCAATTGCTGACTATTTTTTATTCATTTTTAGGTGAAGCAGTTAACCAGGCTCCAATTGCTGACTATTTTTTATTCATTTTTGGGTGAAGCAGTTAACCAGGCTCTAATTGCTGACTATTTTTTATTCATTTTTAGGTGAAGCAGTTAACCAGGCCCCAATTGCTGACTATTTTTAATTCATTTTTGGGTGAAGCAGTTAACCAGGCTCTAATTGCTGACTATTTTTTATTCATTTTTAGGTGAAGCAGTTAACCAGGCTCCAATTGCTGACTATTTTTAATTCATTTTTGGGTGAAGAAGTTAACCAGGCTCTAATTGCTGACTATTTTTTATTCATTTTTAGGTAAAGCAGTTAACCAGGTTCCAATTGCTGACTATTTTTAATTCATTTTTGGGTAAAGCAGTTAACCAGGCTCCAATTGCTGACTATTTTTTATTCATTTTTGGGTGAAGCAGTTAACCAGGCTCTAATTGCTGACTATTTTTTATTCATTTTTGGGCAAAGCAGTTAACCAGGCTCCAATTGCTGACTATTTTTAATTCATTTTTAGGTAAAGCAGTTAACCAGGCCCCAATTGCTGACTATTTTTTATTCATTTTTGGGTAAAGCAGTTAACCAGGCTCCAATTGCTGACTATTTTTTATTCATTTTTGGGTGAAGCAGTTAACCAGGCTCTAATTGCTGACTATTTTTTATTCATTTTTGGGCAAAGCAGTTAACCAGGCTCCAATTGCTGACTATTTTTAATTCATTTTTAGGTAAAGCAGTTAACCAGGCCCCAATTGCTGACTATTTTTAATTCATTTTTGGGTAAAGCAGTTAACCAGGCCCCAATTGCTGACTATTTTTTATTCATTTTTGGGTAAAGCAGTTAACCAGGCCCCAATTGCTGACTATTTTTTATTCATTTTTGGGTAAAGCAGTTAACCAGGCCCCAATTGCTGACTATTTTTTATTAATTTTTGGGTGAAGCAGTTAACCAGGCCCCAATTGCTGATTATTTTTTATTCATTTTTGGGTAAAGCAGTTAACCAGGCTCCAATTGCTGACTATTTTTTATTCATTTTTGGGTGAAGCAGTTAACCAGGCTCTAATTGCTGACTATTTTTTATTCATTTTTGGGCAAAGCAGTTAACCAGGCTCCAATTGCTGACTATTTTTAATTCATTTTTAGGTGAAGCAGTTAAACAGGCTCCAATTGCTGACTATTTTTAATTCATTTTTAGGTGAAGCAGTTAACCAGGCTCCAATTGCTGACTATTTTTTATTCATTTTTGGGTGAAGCAGTTAACCAGGCCCCAATTGCTGACTATTTTTAATTCATTTTTAGGTGAAGCAGTTAACCAGGCTCCAATTGCTGACTGTTTTTAATTTATTTTTAGGTGAAGCAGTTAACCAGGCTCCAATTGCTGACTATTTTTAATTCATTTTTAGGTGAAGCAGTTAACCAGGCCCCAATTGCTGACTATTTTTAATTCATTTTTAGGTGAAGCAGTTAACCAGGCTCCAATTGCTGACTATTTTTAATTCATTTTTAGGTGAAGCAGTTAACCAGGCTCCAATTGCTGACTATTTTTTATTCATTTTTAGGTAAAGCAGTTAACCAGGCTCCAATTGCTGACTATTTTTTATTCATTTTTGGGTCAAGCAGTTAACCAGGCCCCAATTGCTGACTATTTTTAATTCATTTTTGGGTAAAGCAGTTAACCAGGCCCCAATTGCTGACTATTTTTTATTCATTTTTAGGTGAAGCAGTTAGCCAGGCCCCAATTGCTGACTATTTTTTATTCATTTTTGGGCAAAGCAGTTAACCAGGCCCCAATTGCTGACTATTTTTTATTCATTTTTAGGTGAAGCAGTTAACCAGGCCCCAATTGCTGACTATTTTTTATTCATTTTTGGGCAAAGCAGTTAACCAGGCCCCAATTGCTGACTATTTTTAATTCATTTTTGGGTAAAGCAGTTAACCAGGCCCCAATTGCTGACTATTTTTTATTCATTTTTAGGTGAAGCAGTTAACCAGGCTCCAATTGCTGACTATTTTTTATTCATTTTTAGGGGAAGCAGTTAACCAGGCTCCAATTGCTGACTATTTTTAATTCATTTTTAGGTGAAGCAGTTAACCAGGCCCCAATTGCTGACTATTTTTTATTCATTTTTAGGTAAAGCAGTTAACCAGGCTCCAATTGCTGGCTATTTTTAATTCATTTTTAGGGGAAGCAGTTAACCAGGCCCCAATTGCTGACTATTTTTAATTCATTTTTAGGGGAAGCAGTTAACCAGGCTCCAATTGCTGACTATTTTTTATTCATTTTTAGGTGAAGCAGTTAACCAGGCTCCAATTGCTGACTATTTTTAATTCATTTTTAGGTGAAGCAGTTAGCCAGGCTCCAATTGCTGACTATTTTTAATTCATTTTTAGGGGAAGCAGTTAACCAGGCTCCAATTGCTGACTATTTTTAATTCATTTTTAGGTGAAGCAGTTAGCCAGGCTCCAATTGCTGACTATTTTTAATTCATTTTTAGGTGAAGCAGTTAACCAGGCTCCAATTGCTGACTATTTTTAATTCATTTTTAGGGGAAGCAGTTAACCAGGCCCCAATTGCTGACTATTTTTAATTCATTTTTAGGTGAAGCAGTTAACCAGGCTCCAATTGCTGACTATTTTTAATTCATTTTTAGGTGAAGCAGTTAACCAGGCCCCAATTGCTGACTATTTTTTATTCATTTTTAGGTAAAGCAGTTAACCAGGCTCCAATTGCTGACTATTTTTAATTCATTTTTAGGGGAAGCAGTTAACCAGGCCCCAATTGCTGACTATTTTTAATTCATTTTTAGGGGAAGCAGTTAACCAGGCTCCAATTGCTGACTATTTTTTATTCATTTTTAGGTGAAGCAGTTAACCATGCTCCAATTGCTGACTATTTTTTATTCATTTTTAGGTGAAGCAGTTAACCAGGCTCCAATTGCTGACTATTTTTTATTCATTTTTGGGTGAAGCAGTTAACCAGGCTCCAATTGCTGACTATTTTTAATTCATTTTTGGGTAAAGCAGTTAACCAGGCCCCAATTGCTGACTATTTTTTATTCATTTTTGGGTGAAGCAGTTAACCAGGCTCCAATTGCTGACTATTTTTAATTCATTTTTGGGTAAAGCAGTTAACCAGGCCCCAATTGCTGACTATTTTTTATTCATTTTTAGGTGAAGCAGTTAACCAGGCTCCAATTGCTGACTATTTTTTATTCATTTTTAGGTAAAGCAGTTAACCAGGCTCCAATTGCTGACTATTTTTTATTCATTTTTGGGTGAAGCAGTTAACCAGGCTCCAATTGCTGACTATTTTTTATTCATTTTTAGGTAAAGCAGTTAACCAAGCTCCAATTGCTGACTATTTTTAATTCATTCTTGGGTGAAGCAGTTAACCAGGCTCCAATTGCTGACTATTTTTTATTCATTTTTAGGTGAAGCAGTTAACCAGGCTCCAATTGCTGACTATTTTTAATTCATTTTTGGGTAAAGCAGTTAACCAGGCTCCAATTGCTGACTATTTTTTATTCATTTTTAGGTGAAGCAGTTAACCAGGCTCCAATTGCTGACTATTTTTTATTCATTTTTAGGTAAAGCAGTTAACCAGGCTCCAATTGCTGACTATTTTTTATTCATTTTTGGGTGAAGCAGTTAACCAGGCTCCAATTGCTGACTACTTTTTATTCATTTTTAGGTAAAGCAGTTAACCAAGCTCCAATTGCTGACTATTTTTAATTCATTCTTGGGTGAAGCAGTTAACCAGGCTCCAATTGCTGACTATTTTTTATTCATTTTTAGGTGAAGCAGTTAACCAGGCTCCAATTGCTGACTATTTTTAATTCATTTTTGGGTAAAGCAGTTAACCAGGCTCCAATTGCTGACTATTTTTTATTCATTTTTAGGTGAAGCAGTTAACCAGGCTCTAATTGCTGACTATTTTTTATTCATTTTTAGGTAAAGCAGTTAACCAGGCTCCAATTGCTGACTATTTTTAATTCATTTTTGGGTAAAGCAGTTAACCAGGCCCCAATTGCTGACTATTTTTAATTCATTTTTAGGTAAAGCAGTTAACCAGGCTCCAATTGCTGACTATTTTTTATTCATTTTTAGGTGAAGCAGTTAACCAGGCTCCAATTGCTGACTATTTTTAATTCATTTTTAGGTGAAGCAGTTAACCAGACCCCAATTGCTGACTATTTTTAATTCATTTTTGGGTAAAGCAGTTAACCAGGCTCCAATTGCTGACTATTTGTTATTCATTTTTGGGTGAAGCAGTTAACCAGGCTCTAATTGCTGACTATTTTTTATTCATTTTTAGGTAAAGCAGTTAACCAGGCCCCAATTGCTGACTATTTTTTATTCATTTTTAGGTAAAGCAGTTAACCAGGCTCCATTTGCTGACTATTTTTAATTCATTTTTGGGTGAAGCAGTTAACCAGGCTCCAATTGCTGACTATTTTTTATTCATTTTTGGGTAAAGCAGTTAACCAGGCCCCAACTGCTGACTATTTTTAATTCATTTTTAGGTGAAGCAGTTAACCAGGCTCCAATTGCTGACTATTTTTTATTAATTTTTAGGTGAAGCAGTTAACCAGGCTCCAATTGCTGACTATTTTTTATTCATTTTTAGGTGAAGCAGTTAACCAGGCTCTAATTGCTGACTATTTTTTATTCATTTTTAGGTGAAGCAGTTAACCAGGCCCCAATTGCTGACTATTTTTAATTCATTTTTAGGTAAAGCAGTTAACCAGGCTCCAATTGCTGACTATTTTTAATTCATTTTTGGGTAAAGCAGTTAACCAGGCTCCAATTGCTGACTATTTTTAATTCATTTTTGGGTAAAGCAGTTAACCAGGCTCCAATTGCTGACTATTTTTAATTCATTTTTGGGTAAAGCAGTTAACCAGGCCCCAATTGCTGACTATTTTTTATTCATTTTTGGGTAAAGCAGTTAACCAGGCTCCAATTGCTGACTATTTTTTATTCATTTTTAGGTAAAGCAGTTAACCAGGCTCCAATTGCTGACTATTTTTTATTCATTTTTAGGTGAAGCAGTTAACCAGGCCCCAATTGCTGACTATTTTTAATTCATTTTTGGGTGAAGCAGTTAACCAGGCCCCAATTGCTGACTATTTTTAATTCATTTTTAGGTGAAGCAGTTAACCAGGCTCCAATTGCTGACTATTTTTAATTCATTTTTGGGTAAAGCAGTTAACCAGGCTCCAATTGCTGACTATTTTTTATTCATTTTTGGGTAAAGCAGTTAACCAGGCCCCAATTGCTGACTATTTTTTATTCATTTTTGGGCAAAGCAGTTAACCAGGCCCCAATTGCTGACTATTTTTAATTCATTTTTGGGTGAAGCAGTTAACCAGGCTCTAATTGCTGACTATTTTTTATTCATTTTTGGGTGAAGCAGTTAACCAGGCCCCAATTGCTGACTATTTTTAATTCATTTTTAGGTGAAGCAGTTAACCAGGCTCCAATTGCTGACTATTTTTTATTCATTTTTGGGTAAAGCAGTTAACCAGGCTCCAATTGCTGACTATTTTTAATTCATTTTTAGGCAAAGCAGTTAACCAGGCTCCAATTGCTGACTATTTTTAATTCATTTTTGGGTGAAGCAGTTAACCAGGCTCTAATTGCTGACTATTTTTAATTCATTTTTGGGTGAAGCAGTTAACCAGGCCCCAATTGCTGACTATTTTTTATTCATTTTTGGGTGAAGCAGTTAACCAGGCTCCAATTGCTGACTATTTTTAATTCATTTTTAGGTGAAGCAGTTAACCAGGCTCCAATTGCTGACTATTTTTAATTCATTTTTAGGTGAAGCAGTTAACCAGGCTCCAATTGCTGACCATTTTTTATTCATTTTTGGGTAAAGCAGTTTACCAGGCTCCAATTGCTGACTATTTTTAATTCATTTTTAGGTAAAGCAGTTAACCAGGCTCCAATTGCTGACTATTTTTAATTCATTTTTAGGTGAAGCAGTTAAACAGGCTCCAATTGCTGACAATTTTTAATTCATTTTTAGGTGAAGCAGTTAACCAGGCTCCAATTGCTGACTATTTTTTATTCATTTTTGGGTGAAGCAGTTAACCAGGCCCCAATTGCTGACTATTTTTAATTCATTTTTAGGTGAAGCAGTTAACCAGGCTCCAATTGCTGACTATTTTTAATTTATTTTTAGGTGAAGCAGTTAACCAGGCTCCAATTGCTGACTATTTTTTATTCATTTTTAGGTGAAGCAGTTAACCAGGCCCCAATTGCTGACTATTTTTAATTCATTTTTGGGTGAAGCAGTTAACCAGGCCCCAATTGCTGACTATTTTTAATTCATTTTTAGGTGAAGCAGTTAACCAGGCTCCAATTGCTGACTATTTTTAATTCATTTTTGGGTAAAGCAGTTAACCAGGCTCCAATTGCTGACTATTTTTTATTCATTTTTGGGTAAAGCAGTTAACCAGGCCCCAATTGCTGACTATTTTTTATTCATTTTTGGGCAAAGCAGTTAACCAGGCCCCAATTGCTGACTATTTTTAATTCATTTTTGGGTGAAGCAGTTAACCAGGCTCTAATTGCTGACTATTTTTTATTCATTTTTGGGTGAAGCAGTTAACCAGGCCCCAATTGCTGACTATTTTTAATTCATTTTTAGGTGAAGCAGTTAACCAGGCTCCAATTGCTGACTATTTTTTATTCATTTTTGGGTAAAGCAGTTAACCAGGCTCCAATTGCTGACTATTTTTAATTCATTTTTAGGCAAAGCAGTTAACCAGGCTCCAATTGCTGACTATTTTTAATTCATTTTTGGGTGAAGCAGTTAACCAGGCTCTAATTGCTGACTATTTTTAATTCATTTTTGGGTGAAGCAGTTAACCAGGCCCCAATTGCTGACTATTTTTTATTCATTTTTGGGTGAAGCAGTTAACCAGGCTCCAATTGCTGACTATTTTTAATTCATTTTTAGGTGAAGCAGTTAACCAGGCTCCAATTGCTGACTATTTTTAATTCATTTTTAGGTGAAGCAGTTAACCAGGCTCCAATTGCTGACCATTTTTTATTCATTTTTGGGTAAAGCAGTTTACCAGGCTCCAATTGCTGACTATTTTTAATTCATTTTTAGGTAAAGCAGTTAACCAGGCTCCAATTGCTGACTATTTTTAATTCATTTTTAGGTGAAGCAGTTAAACAGGCTCCAATTGCTGACTATTTTTAATTCATTTTTAGGTGAAGCAGTTAACCAGGCTCCAATTGCTGACTATTTTTTATTCATTTTTGGGTGAAGCAGTTAACCAGGCCCCAATTGCTGACTATTTTTAATTCATTTTTAGGTGAAGCAGTTAACCAGGCTCCAATTGCTGACTATTTTTAATTTATTTTTAGGTGAAGCAGTTAACCAGGCTCCAATTGCTGACTATTTTTAATTCATTTTTAGGTGAAGCAGTTAACCAGGCCCCAATTGCTGACTATTTTTAATTCATTTTTAGGTGAAGCAGTTAACCAGGCTCCAATTGCTGACTATTTTTAATTCATTTTTAGGTGAAGCAGTTAACCAGGCTCCAATTGCTGACTATTTTTAATTCATTTTTAGGTAAAGCAGTTAACCAGGCTCCAATTGCTGACTATTTTTTATTCATTTTTGGGTCAAGCAGTTAACCAGGCCCCAATTGCTGACTATTTTTAATTCATTTTTGGGTAAAGCAGTTAACCAGGCCCCAATTGCTGACTATTTTTTATTCATTTTTAGGTGAAGCAGTTAGCCAGGCCCCAATTGCTGACTATTTTTTATTCATTTTTGGGCAAAGCAGTTAACCAGGCCCCAATTGCTGACTATTTTTTATTCATTTTTAGGTGAAGCAGTTAACCAGGCCCCAATTGCTGACTATTTTTTATTCATTTTTGGGCAAAGCAGTTAACCAGGCCCCAATTGCTGACTATTTTTAATTCATTTTTGGGTAAAGCAGTTAACCAGGCCCCAATTGCTGACTATTTTTTATTCATTTTTAGGTGAAGCAGTTAACCAGGCTCCAATTGCTGACTATTTTTTATTCATTTTTAGGGGAAGCAGTTAACCAGGCTCCAATTGCTGACTATTTTTAATTCATTTTTAGGTGAAGCAGTTAACCAGGCCCCAATTGCTGACTATTTTTTATTCATTTTTAGGTAAAGCAGTTAACCAGGCTCCAATTGCTGGCTATTTTTAATTCATTTTTAGGGGAAGCAGTTAACCAGGCCCCAATTGCTGACTATTTTTAATTCATTTTTAGGGGAAGCAGTTAACCAGGCTCCAATTGCTGACTATTTTTTATTCATTTTTAGGTGAAGCAGTTAACCAGGCTCCAATTGCTGACTATTTTTAATTCATTTTTAGGTGAAGCAGTTAGCCAGGCTCCAATTGCTGACTATTTTTAATTCATTTTTAGGGGAAGCAGTTAACCAGGCCCCAATTGCTGACTATTTTTAATTCATTTTTAGGTGAAGCAGTTAACCAGGCTCCAATTGCTGACTATTTTTAATTCATTTTTAGGTGAAGCAGTTAACCAGGCCCCAATTGCTGACTATTTTTTATTCATTTTTAGGTAAAGCAGTTAACCAGGCTCCAATTGCTGACTATTTTTAATTCATTTTTAGGGGAAGCAGTTAACCAGGCCCCAATTGCTGACTATTTTTAATTCATTTTTAGGGGAAGCAGTTAACCAGGCTCCAATTGCTGACTATTTTTTATTCATTTTTAGGTGAAGCAGTTAACCATGCTCCAATTGCTGACTATTTTTTATTCATTTTTAGGTGAAGCAGTTAACCAGGCTCCAATTGCTGACTATTTTTTATTCATTTTTGGGTGAAGCAGTTAACCAGGCTCCAATTGCTGACTATTTTTAATTCATTTTTGGGTAAAGCAGTTAACCAGGCCCCAATTGCTGACTATTTTTTATTCATTTTTGGGTGAAGCAGTTAACCAGGCTCCAATTGCTGACTATTTTTAATTCATTTTTGGGTAAAGCAGTTAACCAGGCCCCAATTGCTGACTATTTTTTATTCATTTTTAGGTGAAGCAGTTAACCAGGCTCCAATTGCTGACTATTTTTTATTCATTTTTAGGTAAAGCAGTTAACCAGGCTCCAATTGCTGACTATTTTTTATTCATTTTTGGGTGAAGCAGTTAACCAGGCTCCAATTGCTGACTATTTTTTATTCATTTTTAGGTAAAGCAGTTAACCAAGCTCCAATTGCTGACTATTTTTAATTCATTCTTGGGTGAAGCAGTTAACCAGGCTCCAATTGCTGACTATTTTTTATTCATTTTTAGGTGAAGCAGTTAACCAGGCTCCAATTGCTGACTATTTTTAATTCATTTTTGGGTAAAGCAGTTAACCAGGCTCCAATTGCTGACTATTTTTTATTCATTTTTAGGTGAAGCAGTTAACCAGGCTCCAATTGCTGACTATTTTTTATTCATTTTTAGGTAAAGCAGTTAACCAGGCTCCAATTGCTGACTATTTTTAATTCATTTTTGGGTGAAGCAGTTAACCAGGCTCCAATTGCTGACTACTTTTTATTCATTTTTAGGTAAAGCAGTTAACCAAGCTCCAATTGCTGACTATTTTTAATTCATTCTTGGGTGAAGCAGTTAACCAGGCTCCAATTGCTGACTATTTTTTATTCATTTTTAGGTGAAGCAGTTAACCAGGCTCCAATTGCTGACTATTTTTAATTCATTTTTGGGTAAAGCAGTTAACCAGGCTCCAATTGCTGACTATTTTTTATTCATTTTTAGGTGAAGCAGTTAACCAGGCTCTAATTGCTGACTATTTTTTATTCATTTTTAGGTAAAGCAGTTAACCAGGCTCCAATTGCTGACTATTTTTAATTCATTTTTGGGTAAAGCAGTTAACCAGGCCCCAATTGCTGACTATTTTTAATTCATTTTTGGGTGAAGCAGTTAACCAGGCTCCAATTGCTGACTATTTTTAATTCATTTTTGGGTGAAGCAGTTAACCAGGCTCCAATTGCTGACTATTTTTAATTCATTTTTGGGTAAAGCAGTTAACCAGGCTCCAATTGCTGACTATTTTTTATTCATTTTTGGGTAAAGCAGTTAACCAGGCTCTAATTGCTGACTATTTTTTATTCATTTTTAGGTGAAGCAGTTAACCAGGCTCCAATTGCTGACTATTTTTAATTCATTTTTGGGTGAAGCAGTTAACCAGGCTCCAATTGCTGACTATTTTTTATTCATTTTTAGGTGAAGCAGTTAACCAGGCTCCAATTGCTGACTATTTTTTATTCATTTTTAGGTGAAGCAGTTAACCAGGCTCCAATTGCTGACTATTTTTTATTCATTTTTGGGTGAAGCAGTTAACCAGGCTCTAATTGCTGACTATTTTTTATTCATTTTTAGGTGAAGCAGTTAACCAGGCCCCAATTGCTGACTATTTTTAATTCATTTTTGGGTGAAGCAGTTAACCAGGCTCTAATTGCTGACTATTTTTTATTCATTTTTAGGTGAAGCAGTTAACCAGGCTCCAATTGCTGACTATTTTTAATTCATTTTTGGGTGAAGAAGTTAACCAGGCTCTAATTGCTGACTATTTTTTATTCATTTTTAGGTAAAGCAGTTAACCAGGTTCCAATTGCTGACTATTTTTAATTCATTTTTGGGTAAAGCAGTTAACCAGGCTCCAATTGCTGACTATTTTTTATTCATTTTTGGGTGAAGCAGTTAACCAGGCTCTAATTGCTGACTATTTTTTATTCATTTTTGGGCAAAGCAGTTAACCAGGCTCCAATTGCTGACTATTTTTAATTCATTTTTAGGTAAAGCAGTTAACCAGGCCCCAATTGCTGACTATTTTTTATTCATTTTTGGGTAAAGCAGTTAACCAGGCTCCAATTGCTGACTATTTTTTATTCATTTTTGGGTAAAGCAGTTAACCAGGCCCCAATTGCTGACTATTTTTTATTCATTTTTGGGTAAAGCAGTTAACCAGGCCCCAATTGCTGACTATTTTTTATTCATTTTTGGGTGAAGCAGTTAACCAGGCTCCAATTGCTGACTACTTTTTATTCATTTTTAGGTAAAGCAGTTAACCAAGCTCCAATTGCTGACTATTTTTAATTCATTCTTGGGTGAAGCAGTTAACCAGGCTCCAATTGCTGACTATTTTTTATTCATTTTTAGGTGAAGCAGTTAACCAGGCTCCAATTGCTGACTATTTTTAATTCATTTTTGGGTAAAGCAGTTAACCAGGCTCCAATTGCTGACTATTTTTTATTCATTTTTAGGTGAAGCAGTTAACCAGGCTCTAATTGCTGACTATTTTTTATTCATTTTTAGGTAAAGCAGTTAACCAGGCTCCAATTGCTGACTATTTTTAATTCATTTTTGGGTAAAGCAGTTAACCAGGCCCCAATTGCTGACTATTTTTAATTCATTTTTGGGTGAAGCAGTTAACCAGGCTCCAATTGCTGACTATTTTTAATTCATTTTTGGGTGAAGCAGTTAACCAGGCTCCAATTGCTGACTATTTTTAATTCATTTTTGGGTAAAGCAGTTAACCAGGCTCCAATTGCTGACTATTTTTTATTCATTTTTGGGTAAAGCAGTTAACCAGGCTCTAATTGCTGACTATTTTTTATTCATTTTTAGGTGAAGCAGTTAACCAGGCTCCAATTGCTGACTATTTTTAATTCATTTTTGGGTGAAGCAGTTAACCAGGCTCCAATTGCTGACTATTTTTTATTCATTTTTAGGTGAAGCAGTTAACCAGGCTCCAATTGCTGACTATTTTTTATTCATTTTTAGGTGAAGCAGTTAACCAGGCTCCAATTGCTGACTATTTTTTATTCATTTTTGGGTGAAGCAGTTAACCAGGCTCTAATTGCTGACTATTTTTTATTCATTTTTAGGTGAAGCAGTTAACCAGGCCCCAATTGCTGACTATTTTTAATTCATTTTTGGGTGAAGCAGTTAACCAGGCTCTAATTGCTGACTATTTTTTATTCATTTTTAGGTGAAGCAGTTAACCAGGCTCCAATTGCTGACTATTTTTAATTCATTTTTGGGTGAAGAAGTTAACCAGGCTCTAATTGCTGACTATTTTTTATTCATTTTTAGGTAAAGCAGTTAACCAGGTTCCAATTGCTGACTATTTTTAATTCATTTTTGGGTAAAGCAGTTAACCAGGCTCCAATTGCTGACTATTTTTTATTCATTTTTGGGTGAAGCAGTTAACCAGGCTCTAATTGCTGACTATTTTTTATTCATTTTTGGGCAAAGCAGTTAACCAGGCTCCAATTGCTGACTATTTTTAATTCATTTTTAGGTAAAGCAGTTAACCAGGCCCCAATTGCTGACTATTTTTTATTCATTTTTGGGTAAAGCAGTTAACCAGGCTCCAATTGCTGACTATTTTTTATTCATTTTTGGGTGAAGCAATTAACCAGGCTCTAATTGCTGACTATTTTTTATTCATTTTTGGGCAAAGCAGTTAACCAGGCTCCAATTGCTGACTATTTTTAATTCATTTTTAGGTAAAGCAGTTAACCAGGCCCCAATTGCTGACTATTTTTAATTCATTTTTGGGTAAAGCAGTTAACCAGGCCCCAATTGCTGACTATTTTTTATTCATTTTTGGGTAAAGCAGTTAACCAGGCCCCAATTGCTGACTATTTTTTATTCATTTTTGGGTAAAGCAGTTAACCAGGCCCCAATTGCTGACTATTTTTTATTAATTTTTGGGTGAAGCAGTTAACCAGGCCCCAATTGCTGATTATTTTTTATTCATTTTTGGGTAAAGCAGTTAACCAGGCTCCAATTGCTGACTATTTTTTATTCATTTTTGGGTGAAGCAATTAACCAGGCTCTAATTGCTGACTATTTTTTATTCATTTTTGGGCAAAGCAGTTAACCAGGCTCCAATTGCTGACTATTTTTAATTCATTTTTAGGTGAAGCAGTTAAACAGGCTCCAATTGCTGACTATTTTTAATTCATTTTTAGGTGAAGCAGTTAACCAGGCTCCAATTGCTGACTATTTTTTATTCATTTTTGGGTGAAGCAGTTAACCAGGCCCCAATTGCTGACTATTTTTAATTCATTTTTAGGTGAAGCAGTTAACCAGGCTCCAATTGCTGACTATTTTTAATTTATTTTTAGGTGAAGCAGTTAACCAGGCTCCAATTGCTGACTATTTTTAATTCATTTTTAGGTGAAGCAGTTAACCAGGCCCCAATTGCTGACTATTTTTAATTCATTTTTAGGTGAAGCAGTTAACCAGGCTCCAATTGCTGACTATTTTTAATTCATTTTTAGGTGAAGCAGTTAACCAGGCTCCAATTGCTGACTATTTTTAATTCATTTTTAGGTAAAGCAGTTAACCAGGCTCCAATTGCTGACTATTTTTTATTCATTTTTGGGTCAAGCAGTTAACCAGGCCCCAATTGCTGACTATTTCTAATTCATTTTTGGGTAAAGCAGTTAACCAGGCCCCAATTGCTGACTATTTTTTATTCATTTTTAGGTGAAGCAGTTAGCCAGGCCCCAATTGCTGACTATTTTTTATTCATTTTTGGGCAAAGCAGTTAACCAGGCCCCAATTGCTGACTATTTTTTATTCATTTTTAGGTGAAGCAGTTAACCAGGCCCCAATTGCTGACTATTTTTTATTCATTTTTGGGCAAAGCAGTTAACCAGGCCCCAATTGCTGACTATTTTTAATTCATTTTTGGGTAAAGCAGTTAACCAGGCCCCAATTGCTGACTATTTTTTATTCATTTTTAGGTGAAGCAGTTAACCAGGCTCCAATTGCTGACTATTTTTTATTCATTTTTAGGGGAAGCAGTTAACCAGGCTCCAATTGCTGACTATTTTTAATTCATTTTTAGGTGAAGCAGTTAACCAGGCCCCAATTGCTGACTATTTTTTATTCATTTTTAGGTAAAGCAGTTAACCAGGCTCCAATTGCTGGCTATTTTTAATTCATTTTTAGGGGAAGCAGTTAACCAGGCCCCAATTGCTGACTATTTTTAATTCATTTTTAGGGGAAGCAGTTAACCAGGCTCCAATTGCTGACTATTTTTTATTCATTTTTAGGTGAAGCAGTTAACCAGGCTCCAATTGCTGACTATTTTTAATTCATTTTTAGGTGAAGCAGTTAGCCAGGCTCCAATTGCTGACTATTTTTAATTCATTTTTAGGGGAAGCAGTTAACCAGGCCCCAATTGCTGACTATTTTTAATTCATTTTTAGGTGAAGCAGTTAACCAGGCTCCAATTGCTGACTATTTTTAATTCATTTTTAGGTGAAGCAGTTAACCAGGCCCCAATTGCTGACTATTTTTTATTCATTTTTAGGTAAAGCAGTTAACCAGGCTCCAATTGCTGACTATTTTTAATTCATTTTTAGGGGAAGCAGTTAACCAGGCCCCAATTGCTGACTATTTTTAATTCATTTTTAGGGGAAGCAGTTAACCAGGCTCCAATTGCTGACTATTTTTTATTCATTTTTAGGTGAAGCAGTTAACCATGCTCCAATTGCTGACTATTTTTTATTCATTTTTAGGTGAAGCAGTTAACCAGGCTCCAATTGCTGACTATTTTTTATTCATTTTTGGGTGAAGCAGTTAACCAGGCTCCAATTGCTGACTATTTTTAATTCATTTTTGGGTAAAGCAGTTAACCAGGCCCCAATTGCTGACTATTTTTTATTCATTTTTGGGTGAAGCAGTTAACCAGGCTCCAATTGCTGACTATTTTTAATTCATTTTTGGGTAAAGCAGTTAACCAGGCCCCAATTGCTGACTATTTTTTATTCATTTTTGGGTGAAGCAGTTAACCAGGCTCCAATTGCTGACTATTTTTTATTCATTTTTAGGTAAAGCAGTTAACCAGGCTCCAATTGCTGACTATTTTTTATTCATTTTTGGGTGAAGCAGTTAACCAGGCTCCAATTGCTGACTATTTTTTATTCATTTTTAGGTAAAGCAGTTAACCAAGCTCCAATTGCTGACTATTTTTAATTCATTCTTGGGTGAAGCAGTTAACCAGGCTCCAATTGCTGACTATTTTTTATTCATTTTTAGGTGAAGCAGTTAACCAGGCTCCAATTGCTGACTATTTTTAATTCATTTTTGGGTAAAGCAGTTAACCAGGCTCCAATTGCTGACTATTTTTTATTCATTTTTAGGTGAAGCAGTTAACCAGGCTCCAATTGCTGACTATTTTTTATTCATTTTTAGGTAAAGCAGTTAACCAGGCTCCAATTGCTGACTATTTTTTATTCATTTTTGGGTGAAGCAGTTAACCAGGCTCCAATTGCTGACTACTTTTTATTCATTTTTAGGTAAAGCAGTTAACCAAGCTCCAATTGCTGACTATTTTTAATTCATTCTTGGGTGAAGCAGTTAACCAGGCTCCAATTGCTGACTATTTTTTATTCATTTTTGGGTGAAGCAGTTAACCAGGCTCCAATTGCTGACTATTTTTAATTCATTTTTGGGTAAAGCAGTTAACCAGGCTCCAATTGCTGACTATTTTTTATTCATTTTTAGGTGAAGCAGTTAACCAGGCTCTAATTGCTGACTATTTTTTATTCATTTTTAGGTAAAGCAGTTAACCAGGCTCCAATTGCTGACTATTTTTAATTCATTTTTGGGTAAAGCAGTTAACCAGGCCCCAATTGCTGACTATTTTTAATTCATTTTTAGGTAAAGCAGTTAACCAGGCTCCAATTGCTGACTATTTTTTATTCATTTTTAGGTGAAGCAGTTAACCAGGCTCCAATTGCTGACTATTTTTAATTCATTTTTAGGTGAAGCAGTTAACCAGACCCCAATTGCTGACTATTTTTAATTCATTTTTGGGTAAAGCAGTTAACCAGGCTCCAATTGCTGACTATTTTTTATTCATTTTTGGGTGAAGCAGTTAACCAGGCTCTAATTGCTGACTATTTTTTATTCATTTTTAGGTAAAGCAGTTAACCAGGCCCCAATTGCTGACTATTTTTTATTCATTTTTAGGTAAAGCAGTTAACCAGGCTCCATTTGCTGACTATTTTTAATTCATTTTTGGGTGAAGCAGTTAACCAGGCTCCAATTGCTGACTATTTTTTATTCATTTTTGGGTAAAGCAGTTAACCAGGCCCCAACTGCTGACTATTTTTAATTCATTTTTAGGTGAAGCAGTTAACCAGGCTCCAATTGCTGACTATTTTTTATTAATTTTTAGGTGAAGCAGTTAACCAGGCTCCAATTGCTGACTATTTTTTATTCATTTTTAGGTGAAGCAGTTAACCAGGCTCTAATTGCTGACTATTTTTTATTCATTTTTAGGTGAAGCAGTTAACCAGGCCCCAATTGCTGACTATTTTTAATTCATTTTTAGGTAAAGCAGTTAACCAGGCTCCAATTGCTGACTATTTTTAATTCATTTTTGGGTAAAGCAGTTAACCAGGCTCCAATTGCTGACTATTTTTAATTCATTTTTGGGTAAAGCAGTTAACCAGGCTCCAATTGCTGACTATTTTTAATTCATTTTTGGGTAAAGCAGTTAACCAGGCCCCAATTGCTGACTATTTTTTATTCATTTTTGGGTAAAGCAGTTAACCAGGCTCCAATTGCTGACTATTTTTTATTCATTTTTAGGTAAAGCAGTTAACCAGGCTCCAATTGCTGACTATTTTTTATTCATTTTTAGGTGAAGCAGTTAACCAGGCCCCAATTGCTGACTATTTTTAATTCATTTTTGGGTGAAGCAGTTAACCAGGCCCCAATTGCTGACTATTTTTAATTCATTTTTAGGTGAAGCAGTTAACCAGGCTCCAATTGCTGACTATTTTTAATTCATTTTTGGGTAAAGCAGTTAACCAGGCTCCAATTGCTGACTATTTTTTATTCATTTTTGGGTAAAGCAGTTAACCAGGCCCCAATTGCTGACTATTTTTTATTCATTTTTGGGCAAAGCAGTTAACCAGGCCCCAATTGCTGACTATTTTTAATTCATTTTTGGGTGAAGCAGTTAACCAGGCTCTAATTGCTGACTATTTTTTATTCATTTTTGGGTGAAGCAGTTAACCAGGCCCCAATTGCTGACTATTTTTAATTCATTTTTAGGTGAAGCAGTTAACCAGGCTCCAATTGCTGACTATTTTTTATTCATTTTTGGGTAAAGCAGTTAACCAGGCTCCAATTGCTGACTATTTTTAATTCATTTTTAGGCAAAGCAGTTAACCAGGCTCCAATTGCTGACTATTTTTAATTCATTTTTGGGTGAAGCAGTTAACCAGGCTCTAATTGCTGACTATTTTTAATTCATTTTTGGGTGAAGCAGTTAACCAGGCCCCAATTGCTGACTATTTTTTATTCATTTTTGGGTGAAGCAGTTAACCAGGCTCCAATTGCTGACTATTTTTAATTCATTTTTAGGTGAAGCAGTTAACCAGGCTCCAATTGCTGACTATTTTTAATTCATTTTTAGGTGAAGCAGTTAACCAGGCTCCAATTGCTGACCATTTTTTATTCATTTTTGGGTAAAGCAGTTTACCAGGCTCCAATTGCTGACTATTTTTAATTCATTTTTAGGTAAAGCAGTTAACCAGGCTCCAATTGCTGACTATTTTTAATTCATTTTTAGGTGAAGCAGTTAAACAGGCTCCAATTGCTGACAATTTTTAATTCATTTTTAGGTGAAGCAGTTAACCAGGCTCCAATTGCTGACTATTTTTTATTCATTTTTGGGTGAAGCAGTTAACCAGGCCCCAATTGCTGACTATTTTTAATTCATTTTTAGGTGAAGCAGTTAACCAGGCTCCAATTGCTGACTATTTTTAATTTATTTTTAGGTGAAGCAGTTAACCAGGCTCCAATTGCTGACTATTTTTTATTCATTTTTAGGTGAAGCAGTTAACCAGGCCCCAATTGCTGACTATTTTTAATTCATTTTTGGGTGAAGCAGTTAACCAGGCCCCAATTGCTGACTATTTTTAATTCATTTTTAGGTGAAGCAGTTAACCAGGCTCCAATTGCTGACTATTTTTAATTCATTTTTGGGTAAAGCAGTTAACCAGGCTCCAATTGCTGACTATTTTTTATTCATTTTTGGGTAAAGCAGTTAACCAGGCCCCAATTGCTGACTATTTTTTATTCATTTTTGGGCAAAGCAGTTAACCAGGCCCCAATTGCTGACTATTTTTAATTCATTTTTGGGTGAAGCAGTTAACCAGGCTCTAATTGCTGACTATTTTTTATTCATTTTTGGGTGAAGCAGTTAACCAGGCCCCAATTGCTGACTATTTTTAATTCATTTTTAGGTGAAGCAGTTAACCAGGCTCCAATTGCTGACTATTTTTTATTCATTTTTGGGTAAAGCAGTTAACCAGGCTCCAATTGCTGACTATTTTTAATTCATTTTTAGGCAAAGCAGTTAACCAGGCTCCAATTGCTGACTATTTTTAATTCATTTTTGGGTGAAGCAGTTAACCAGGCTCTAATTGCTGACTATTTTTAATTCATTTTTGGGTGAAGCAGTTAACCAGGCCCCAATTGCTGACTATTTTTTATTCATTTTTGGGTGAAGCAGTTAACCAGGCTCCAATTGCTGACTATTTTTAATTCATTTTTAGGTGAAGCAGTTAACCAGGCTCCAATTGCTGACTATTTTTAATTCATTTTTAGGTGAAGCAGTTAACCAGGCTCCAATTGCTGACCATTTTTTATTCATTTTTGGGTAAAGCAGTTTACCAGGCTCCAATTGCTGACTATTTTTAATTCATTTTTAGGTAAAGCAGTTAACCAGGCTCCAATTGCTGACTATTTTTAATTCATTTTTAGGTGAAGCAGTTAAACAGGCTCCAATTGCTGACTATTTTTAATTCATTTTTAGGTGAAGCAGTTAACCAGGCTCCAATTGCTGACTATTTTTTATTCATTTTTGGGTGAAGCAGTTAACCAGGCCCCAATTGCTGACTATTTTTAATTCATTTTTAGGTGAAGCAGTTAACCAGGCTCCAATTGCTGACTATTTTTAATTTATTTTTAGGTGAAGCAGTTAACCAGGCTCCAATTGCTGACTATTTTTAATTCATTTTTAGGTGAAGCAGTTAACCAGGCCCCAATTGCTGACTATTTTTAATTCATTTTTAGGTGAAGCAGTTAACCAGGCTCCAATTGCTGACTATTTTTAATTCATTTTTAGGTGAAGCAGTTAACCAGGCTCCAATTGCTGACTATTTTTAATTCATTTTTAGGTAAAGCAGTTAACCAGGCTCCAATTGCTGACTATTTTTTATTCATTTTTGGGTCAAGCAGTTAACCAGGCCCCAATTGCTGACTATTTTTAATTCATTTTTGGGTAAAGCAGTTAACCAGGCCCCAATTGCTGACTATTTTTTATTCATTTTTAGGTGAAGCAGTTAGCCAGGCCCCAATTGCTGACTATTTTTTATTCATTTTTGGGCAAAGCAGTTAACCAGGCCCCAATTGCTGACTATTTTTTATTCATTTTTAGGTGAAGCAGTTAACCAGGCCCCAATTGCTGACTATTTTTTATTCATTTTTGGGCAAAGCAGTTAACCAGGCCCCAATTGCTGACTATTTTTAATTCATTTTTGGGTAAAGCAGTTAACCAGGCCCCAATTGCTGACTATTTTTTATTCATTTTTAGGTGAAGCAGTTAACCAGGCTCCAATTGCTGACTATTTTTTATTCATTTTTAGGGGAAGCAGTTAACCAGGCTCCAATTGCTGACTATTTTTAATTCATTTTTAGGTGAAGCAGTTAACCAGGCCCCAATTGCTGACTATTTTTTATTCATTTTTAGGTAAAGCAGTTAACCAGGCTCCAATTGCTGGCTATTTTTAATTCATTTTTAGGGGAAGCAGTTAACCAGGCCCCAATTGCTGACTATTTTTAATTCATTTTTAGGGGAAGCAGTTAACCAGGCTCCAATTGCTGACTATTTTTTATTCATTTTTAGGTGAAGCAGTTAACCAGGCTCCAATTGCTGACTATTTTTAATTCATTTTTAGGTGAAGCAGTTAGCCAGGCTCCAATTGCTGACTATTTTTAATTCATTTTTAGGGGAAGCAGTTAACCAGGCCCCAATTGCTGACTATTTTTAATTCATTTTTAGGTGAAGCAGTTAACCAGGCTCCAATTGCTGACTATTTTTAATTCATTTTTAGGTGAAGCAGTTAACCAGGCCCCAATTGCTGACTATTTTTTATTCATTTTTAGGTAAAGCAGTTAACCAGGCTCCAATTGCTGACTATTTTTAATTCATTTTTAGGGGAAGCAGTTAACCAGGCCCCAATTGCTGACTATTTTTAATTCATTTTTAGGGGAAGCAGTTAACCAGGCTCCAATTGCTGACTATTTTTTATTCATTTTTAGGTGAAGCAGTTAACCATGCTCCAATTGCTGACTATTTTTTATTCATTTTTAGGTGAAGCAGTTAACCAGGCTCCAATTGCTGACTATTTTTTATTCATTTTTGGGTGAAGCAGTTAACCAGGCTCCAATTGCTGACTATTTTTAATTCATTTTTGGGTAAAGCAGTTAACCAGGCCCCAATTGCTGACTATTTTTTATTCATTTTTGGGTGAAGCAGTTAACCAGGCTCCAATTGCTGACTATTTTTAATTCATTTTTGGGTAAAGCAGTTAACCAGGCCCCAATTGCTGACTATTTTTTATTCATTTTTAGGTGAAGCAGTTAACCAGGCTCCAATTGCTGACTATTTTTTATTCATTTTTAGGTGAAGCAGTTAACCAGGCTCCAATTGCTGACTATTTTTTATTCATTTTTGGGTGAAGCAGTTAACCAGGCTCCAATTGCTGACTATTTTTTATTCATTTTTAGGTAAAGCAGTTAACCAAGCTCCAATTGCTGACTATTTTTAATTCATTCTTGGGTGAAGCAGTTAACCAGGCTCCAATTGCTGACTATTTTTTAGTCATTTTTAGGTGAAGCAGTTAACCAGGCTCCAATTGCTGACTATTTTTAATTCATTTTTGGGTAAAGCAGTTAACCAGGCTCCAATTGCTGACTATTTTTTATTCATTTTTAGGTGAAGCAGTTAACCAGGCTCCAATTGCTGACTATTTTTTATTCATTTTTAGGTAAAGCAGTTAACCAGGCTCCAATTGCTGACTATTTTTTATTCATTTTTGGGTGAAGCAGTTAACCAGGCTCCAATTGCTGACTACTTTTTATTCATTTTTAGGTAAAGCAGTTAACCAAGCTCCAATTGCTGACTATTTTTAATTCATTCTTGGGTGAAGCAGTTAACCAGGCTCCAATTGCTGACTATTTTTTATTCATTTTTAGGTGAAGCAGTTAACCAGGCTCCAATTGCTGACTATTTTTAATTCATTTTTGGGTAAAGCAGTTAACCAGGCTCCAATTGCTGACTATTTTTTATTCATTTTTAGGTGAAGCAGTTAACCAGGCTCTAATTGCTGACTATTTTTTATTCATTTTTAGGTAAAGCAGTTAACCAGGCTCCAATTGCTGACTATTTTTAATTCATTTTTGGGTAAAGCAGTTAACCAGGCCCCAATTGCTGACTATTTTTAATTCATTTTTGGGTGAAGCAGTTAACCAGGCTCCAATTGCTGACTATTTTTAATTCATTTTTGGGTGAAGCAGTTAACCAGGCTCCAATTGCTGACTATTTTTAATTCATTTTTGGGTAAAGCAGTTAACCAGGCTCCAATTGCTGACTATTTTTTATTCATTTTTGGGTAAAGCAGTTAACCAGGCTCTAATTGCTGACTATTTTTTATTCATTTTTAGGTGAAGCAGTTAACCAGGCTCCAATTGCTGACTATTTTTAATTCATTTTTGGGTGAAGCAGTTAACCAGGCTCCAATTGCTGACTATTTTTTATTCATTTTTAGGTGAAGCAGTTAACCAGGCTCCAATTGCTGACTATTTTTTATTCATTTTTAGGTGAAGCAGTTAACCAGGCTCCAATTGCTGACTATTTTTTATTCATTTTTGGGTGAAGCAGTTAACCAGGCTCTAATTGCTGACTATTTTTTATTCATTTTTAGGTGAAGCAGTTAACCAGGCCCCAATTGCTGACTATTTTTAATTCATTTTTGGGTGAAGCAGTTAACCAGGCTCTAATTGCTGACTATTTTTTATTCATTTTTAGGTGAAGCAGTTAACCAGGCTCCAATTGCTGACTATTTTTAATTCATTTTTGGGTGAAGAAGTTAACCAGGCTCTAATTGCTGACTATTTTTTATTCATTTTTAGGTAAAGCAGTTAACCAGGTTCCAATTGCTGACTATTTTTAATTCATTTTTGGGTAAAGCAGTTAACCAGGCTCCAATTGCTGACTATTTTTTATTCATTTTTGGGTGAAGCAGTTAACCAGGCTCTAATTGCTGACTATTTTTTATTCATTTTTGGGCAAAGCAGTTAACCAGGCTCCAATTGCTGACTATTTTTAATTCATTTTTAGGTAAAGCAGTTAACCAGGCCCCAATTGCTGACTATTTTTTATTCATTTTTGGGTAAAGCAGTTAACCAGGCTCCAATTGCTGACTATTTTTTATTCATTTTTGGGTGAAGCAGTTAACCAGGCTCTAATTGCTGACTATTTTTTATTCATTTTTGGGCAAAGCAGTTAACCAGGCTCCAATTGCTGACTATTTTTAATTCATTTTTAGGTAAAGCAGTTAACCAGGCCCCAATTGCTGACTATTTTTAATTCATTTTTGGGTAAAGCAGTTAACCAGGCCCCAATTGCTGACTATTTTTTATTCATTTTTGGGTAAAGCAGTTAACCAGGCCCCAATTGCTGACTATTTTTTATTCATTTTTGGGTGAAGCAGTTAACCAGGCTCCAATTGCTGACTATTTTTAATTCATTTTTAGGTAAAGCAGTTAACCAAGCTCCAATTGCTGACTATTTTTAATTCATTCTTTTGTGAAGCAGTTAACCAGGCTCCAATTGCTGACTATTTTTTATTCATTTTTAGGTGAAGCAGTTAACCAGGCTCCAATTGCTGACTATTTTTAATTCATTTTTGGGTAAAGCAGTTAACCAGGCTCCAATTGCTGACTATTTTTTATTCATTTTTAGGTGAAGCAGTTAACCAGGCTCTAATTGCTGACTATTTTTTATTCATTTTTAGGTAAAGCAGTTAACCAGGCTCCAATTGCTGACTATTTTTAATTCATTTTTGGGTAAAGCAGTTAACCAGGCCCCAATTGCTGACTATTTTTAATTCATTTTTGGGTGAAGCAGTTAACCAGGCCCCAATTGCTGACTATTTTTAATTCATTTTTGGGTGAAGCAGTTAACCAGGCTCCAATTGCTGACTATTTTTAATTCATTTTTGGGTAAAGCAGTTAACCAGGCTCCAATTGCTGACTATTTTTTATTCATTTTTGGGTAAAGCAGTTAACCAGGCTCTAATTGCTGACTATTTTTTATTCATTTTTAGGTGAAGCAGTTAACCAGGCTCCAATTGCTGACTATTTTTAATTCATTTTTGGGTGAAGCAGTTAACCAGGCTCCAATTGCTGACTATTTTTTATTCATTTTTAGGTGAAGCAGTTAACCAGGCTCCAATTGCTGACTATTTTTTATTCATTTTTAGGTGAAGCAGTTAACCAGGCTCCAATTGCTGACTATTTTTTATTCATTTTTGGGTGAAGCAGTTAACCAGGCTCTAATTGCTGACTATTTTTTATTCATTTTTAGGTGAAGCAGTTAACCAGGCCCCAATTGCTGACTATTTTTAATTCATTTTTGGGTGAAGCAGTTAACCAGGCTCTAATTGCTGACTATTTTTTATTCATTTTTAGGTGAAGCAGTTAACCAGGCTCCAATTGCTGACTATTTTTAATTCATTTTTGGGTGAAGAAGTTAACCAGGCTCTAATTGCTGACTATTTTTTATTCATTTTTAGGTAAAGCAGTTAACCAGGTTCCAATTGCTGACTATTTTTAATTCATTTTTGGGTAAAGCAGTTAACCAGGCTCCAATTGCTGACTATTTTTTATTCATTTTTGGGTGAAGCAGTTAACCAGGCTCTAATTGCTGACTATTTTTTATTCATTTTTGGGCAAAGCAGTTAACCAGGCTCCAATTGCTGACTATTTTTAATTCATTTTTAGGTAAAGCAGTTAACCAGGCCCCAATTGCTGACTATTTTTTATTCATTTTTGGGTAAAGCAGTTAACCAGGCTCCAATTGCTGACTATTTTTTATTCATTTTTGGGTGAAGCAGTTAACCAGGCTCTAATTGCTGACTATTTTTTATTCATTTTTGGGCAAAGCAGTTAACCAGGCTCCAATTGCTGACTATTTTTAATTCATTTTTAGGTAAAGCAGTTAACCAGGCCCCAATTGCTGACTATTTTTTATTCATTTTTGGGTAAAGCAGTTAACCAGGCCCCAATTGCTGACTATTTTTTATTCATTTTTGGGTAAAGCAGTTAACCAGGCCCCAATTGCTGACTATTTTTTATTCATTTTTGGGTAAAGCAGTTAACCAGGCCCCAATTGCTGACTATTTTTTATTAATTTTTGGGTGAAGCAGTTAACCAGGCCCCAATTGCTGATTATTTTTTATTCATTTTTGGGTAAAACAGTTAACCAGGCTCCAATTGCTGACTATTTTTTATTCATTTTTGGGTGAAGCAGTTAACCAGGCTCTAATTGCTGACTATTTTTTATTCATTTTTGGGCAAAGCAGTTAACCAGGCTCCAATTGCTGACTATTTTTAATTCATTTTTAGGTGAAGCAGTTAAACAGGCTCCAATTGCTGACTATTTTTAATTCATTTTTAGGTGAAGCAGTTAACCAGGCTCCAATTGCTGACTATTTTTTATTCATTTTTGGGTGAAGCAGTTAACCAGGCCCCAATTGCTGACTATTTTTAATTCATTTTTAGGTGAAGCAGTTAACCAGGCTCCAATTGCTGACTATTTTTAATTTATTTTTAGGTGAAGCAGTTAACCAGGCTCCAATTGCTGACTATTTTTAATTCATTTTTAGGTGAAGCAGTTAACCAGGCCCCAATTGCTGACTATTTTTAATTCATTTTTAGGTGAAGCAGTTAACCAGGCTCCAATTGCTGACTATTTTTAATTCATTTTTAGGGGAAGCAGTTAACCAGGCTCCAATTGCTGACTATTTTTAATTCATTTTTAGGTAAAGCAGTTAACCAGGCTCCAATTGCTGACTATTTTTTATTCATTTTTGGGTCAAGCAGTTAACCAGGCCCCAATTGCTGACTATTTTTAATTCATTTTTGGGTAAAGCAGTTAACCAGGCCCCAATTGCTGACTATTTTTTATTCATTTTTAGGTGAAGCAGTTAGCCAGGCCCCAATTGCTGACTATTTTTTATTCATTTTTGGGCAAAGCAGTTAACCAGGCCCCAATTGCTGACTATTTTTTATTCATTTTTAGGTGAAGCAGTTAACCAGGCCCCAATTGCTGACTATTTTTTATTCATTTTTGGGCAAAGCAGTTAACCAGGCCCCAATTGCTGACTATTTTTAATTCATTTTTGGGTAAAGCAGTTAACCAGGCCCCAATTGCTGACTATTTTTTATTCATTTTTAGGTGAAGCAGTTAACCAGGCTCCAATTGCTGACTATTTTTTATTCATTTTTAGGGGAAGCAGTTAACCAGGCTCCAATTGCTGACTATTTTTAATTCATTTTTAGGTGAAGCAGTTAACCAGGCCCCAATTGCTGACTATTTTTTATTCATTTTTAGGTAAAGCAGTTAACCAGGCTCCAATTGCTGGCTATTTTTAATTCATTTTTAGGGGAAGCAGTTAACCAGGCCCCAATTGCTGACTATTTTTAATTCATTTTTAGGGGAAGCAGTTAACCAGGTTCCAATTGCTGACTATTTTTTATTCATTTTTAGGTGAAGCAGTTAACCAGGCTCCAATTGCTGACTATTTTTAATTCATTTTTAGGTGAAGCAGTTAGCCAGGCTCCAATTGCTGACTATTTTTAATTCATTTTTAGGGGAAGCAGTTAACCAGGCCCCAATTGCTGACTATTTTTAATTCATTTTTAGGTGAAGCAGTTAACCAGGCTCCAATTGCTGACTATTTTTAATTCATTTTTAGGTGAAGCAGTTAACCAGGCCCCAATTGCTGACTATTTTTTATTCATTTTTAGGTAAAGCAGTTAACCAGGCTCCAATTGCTGACTATTTTTAATTCATTTTTAGGGGAAGCAGTTAACCAGGCCCCAATTGCTGACTATTTTTAATTCATTTTTAGGGGAAGCAGTTAACCAGGCTCCAATTGCTGACTATTTTTTATTCATTTTTAGGTGAAGCAGTTAACCATGCTCCAATTGCTGACTATTTTTTATTCATTTTTAGGTGAAGCAGTTAACCAGGCTCCAATTGCTGACTATTTTTTATTCATTTTTGGGTGAAGCAGTTAACCAGGCTCCAATTGCTGACTATTTTTAATTCATTTTTGGGTAAAGCAGTTAACCAGGCCCCAATTGCTGACTATTTTTTATTCATTTTTGGGTGAAGCAGTTAACCAGGCTCCAATTGCTGACTATTTTTAATTCATTTTTGGGTAAAGCAGTTAACCAGGCCCCAATTGCTGACTATTTTTTATTCATTTTTAGGTGAAGCAGTTAACCAGGCTCCAATTGCTGACTATTTTTTATTCATTTTTAGGTAAAGCAGTTAACCAGGCTCCAATTGCTGACTATTTTTTATTCATTTTTGGGTGAAGCAGTTAACCAGGCTCCAATTGCTGACTATTTTTTATTCATTTTTAGGTAAAGCAGTTAACCAAGCTCCAATTGCTGACTATTTTTAATTCATTCTTGGGTGAAGCAGTTAACCAGGCTCCAATTGCTGACTATTTTTTATTCATTTTTAGGTGAAGCAGTTAACCAGGCTCCAATTGCTGACTATTTTTAATTCATTTTTGGGTAAAGCAGTTAACCAGGCTCCAATTGCTGACTATTTTTTATTCATTTTTAGGTGAAGCAGTTAACCAGGCTCCAATTGCTGACTATTTTTTATTCATTTTTAGGTAAAGCAGTTAACCAGGCTCCAATTGCTGACTATTTTTTATTCATTTTTGGGTGAAGCAGTTAACCAGGCTCCAATTGCTGACTACTTTTTATTCATTTTTAGGTAAAGCAGTTAACCAAGCTCCAATTGCTGACTATTTTTAATTCATTCTTGGGTGAAGCAGTTAACCAGGCTCCAATTGCTGACTATTTTTTATTCATTTTTAGGTGAAGCAGTTAACCAGGCTCCAATTGCTGACTATTTTTAATTCATTTTTGGGTAAAGCAGTTAACCAGGCTCCAATTGCTGACTATTTTTTATTCATTTTTAGGTGAAGCAGTTAACCAGGCTCTAATTGCTGACTATTTTTTATTCATTTTTAGGTAAAGCAGTTAACCAGGCTCCAATTGCTGACTATTTTTAATTCATTTTTGGGTAAAGCAGTTAACCAGGCCCCAATTGCTGACTATTTTTTATTCATTTTTGGGTGAAGCAGTTAACCAGGCTCCAATTGCTGACTATTTTTAATTCATTTTTGGGTGAAGCAGTTAACCAGGCTCCAATTGCTGACTATTTTTAATTCATTTTTGGGTAAAGCAGTTAACCAGGCTCCAATTGCTGACTATTTTTTATTCATTTTTGGGTAAAGCAGTTAACCAGGCTCTAATTGCTGACTATTTTTTATTCATTTTTAGGTGAAGCAGTTAACCAGGCTCCAATTGCTGACTATTTTTAATTCATTTTTGGGTGAAGCAGTTAACCAGGCTCCAATTGCTGACTATTTTTTATTCATTTTTAGGTGAAGCAGTTAACCAGGCTCCAATTGCTGACTATTTTTTATTCATTTTTAGGTGAAGCAGTTAACCAGGCTCCAATTGCTGACTATTTTTTATTCATTTTTGGGTGAAGCAGTTAACCAGGCTCTAATTGCTGACTATTTTTTATTCATTTTTAGGTGAAGCAGTTAACCAGGCCCCAATTGCTGACTATTTTTAATTCATTTTTGGGTGAAGCAGTTAACCAGGCTCTAATTGCTGACTATTTTTTATTCATTTTTAGGTGAAGCAGTTAACCAGGCTCCAATTGCTGACTATTTTTAATTCATTTTTGGGTGAAGAAGTTAACCAGGCTCTAATTGCTGACTATTTTTTATTCATTTTTAGGTAAAGCAGTTAACCAGGTTCCAATTGCTGACTATTTTTAATTCATTTTTGGGTAAAGCAGTTAACCAGGCTCCAATTGCTGACTATTTTTTATTCATTTTTGGGTGAAGCAGTTAACCAGGCTCTAATTGCTGACTATTTTTTATTCATTTTTGGGCAAAGCAGTTAACCAGGCTCCAATTGCTGACTATTTTTAATTCATTTTTAGGTAAAGCAGTTAACCAGGCCCCAATTGCTGACTATTTTTTATTCATTTTTGGGTAAAGCAGTTAACCAGGCTCCAATTGCTGACTATTTTTTATTCATTTTTGGGTGAAGCAGTTAACCAGGCTCTAATTGCTGACTATTTTTTATTCATTTTTGGGCAAAGCAGTTAACCAGGCTCCAATTGCTGACTATTTTTAATTCATTTTTAGGTAAAGCAGTTAACCAGGCCCCAATTGCTGACTATTTTTAATTCATTTTTGGGTAAAGCAGTTAACCAGGCCCCAATTGCTGACTATTTTTTATTCATTTTTGGGTAAAGCAGTTAACCAGGCCCCAATTGCTGACTATTTTTTATTCATTTTTGGGTAAAGCAGTTAACCAGGCCCCAATTGCTGACTATTTTTTATTAATTTTTGGGTGAAGCAGTTAACCAGGCCCCAATTGCTGATTATTTTTTATTCATTTTTGGGTAAAGCAGTTAACCAGGCTCCAATTGCTGACTATTGTTTATTCATTTTTGGGTGAAGCAGTTAACCAGGCTCTAATTGCTGACTATTTTTTATTCATTTTTGGGCAAAGCAGTTAACCAGGCTCCAATTGCTGACTATTTTTAATTCATTTTTAGGTAAAGCAGTTAACCAGGCCCCAATTGCTGACTATTTTTAATTCATTTTTGGGTGAAGCAGTTAACCAGGCTCTAATTGCTGACTATTTTTTATTCATTTTTAGGTAAAGCAGTTAACCAGGCTCCAATTGCTGACTATTTTTAATTCATTTTTGGGCAAAGCAGTTAACCAGGCTCTAATTGCTGACTATTTTTTATTCATTTTTGGGTAAAGCAGTTAACCAGGCTCCAATTGCTGACTATTTTTTATTCATTTTTGGGTAAAGCAGTTAACCTGAGGCTCCATTTGCTGACTATTTTTTATTCATTTTTAGGTGAAGCAGTTAACCAGGCTCCAATTGCTGACTATTTTTAATTCATTTTTGGGTAAAGCAGTTAACCAGGCTCCAATTGCTGACTATTTTTAATTCATTTTTAGGTGAAGCAGTTAACCAGGCTCCAATTGCTGACTATTTTTTATTCATTTTTGGGTAAAGCAGTTAACCAGGCTCCATTTGCTGACTATTTTTTATTCATTTTTAGGTGAAGCAGTTAACCAGGCTCCAATTGCTGACTATTTTTTATTCATTTTTGGGTAAAGCAGTTAACCAGGCTCCAATTGCTGACTATTTTTAATTCATTTTTAGGTGAAGCAGTTAACCAGGCTCCAATTGCTGACTATTTTTAATTCATTTTTGGGTAAAGCAGTTAACCAGGCCCCAATTGCTGACTATTTTTTATTCATTTTTGGGTAAAGCAGTTAACCAGGCTCCAATTGCTGACTATTTTTTATTCATTTTTGGGTGAAGCAGTTAACCAGGCTCCAATTGCTGACTATTTTTTATTCATTTTTGGGTGAAGCAGTTAACCAGGCTCCAATTGCTGACTATTTTTAATTCATTTTTGGGTGAAGCAGTTAACCAGGCTCCAATTGCTGACTATTTTTAATTCATTTTTAGGTGAAGCAGTTAACCAGGCTCCAATTGCTGACTATTTTTTATTCATTTTTGGGTAAAGCAGTTAACCAGGCCCCAATTGCTGACTATTTTTAATTCATTTTTAGGTGAAGCAGTTAACCAGGCCCCAATTGCTGACTATTTTTTATTCATTTTTGGGTGAAGCAGTTAACCAGGCTCCAATTGCTGACTATTTTTTATTCATTTTTGGGTGAAGCAGTTAACCAGGCTCCAATTGCTGACTATTTTTAATTCATTTTTAGGTGAAGCAGTTAACCAGGCTCCAATTGTTGACTATTTTTAATTCAATTTTAGGTGAAGCAGTTAACCAGGCCCCAATTGCTGACTATTTTTAATTCATTTTTAGGTAAAGCAGTTAACCAGGCCCCAATTGCTGACTATTTTTAATTCATTTTTAGGTGAAGCAGTTAACCAGGCTCCAATTGCTGACTATTTTTTATTCATTTTTGGGTGAAGCAGTTAACTAGGCCCCAATTGCTGACTATTTTTTATTCATTTTTAGGTGAAGCAGTTAACCAGGCTCCAATTGCTGACTATTTTTAATTCATTTTTGGGTAAAGCAGTTAACCAGGCTCCAATTGCTGACTATTTTTAATTCATTTTTAGGTGAAGCAGTTAACCAGGCTCCAATTGCTGACTATTTTTAATTCATTTTTAGGTGAAGCAGTTAACAAGGCTCCAATTGCTGCATGACTATTTTTAATTCATTTTTAGGTGAAGCAGTTAACCAGGCTCCAATTGCTGACTATTTTTTATTCATTTTTGGGCAAAGCAGTTAACCAGGCTCCAATTGCTGACTATTTTTTATTCATTTTTAGGTGAAGCAGTTAACCAGGCTCCAATTGCTGACTATTTTTAATTCATTTTTGGGTGAAGCAGTTAACCAGGCTCCAATTGTTGACTATTTTTTATTCATTTTTAGGTGAAGCAGTTAACCAGGCTCCAATTGCTGACTATTTTTAATTCATTTTTAGGTGAAGCAGTTAACCAGGCTCCAATTGCTGACTATTTTTAATTCATTTTTAGGTGAAGCAGTTAACCAGGCTCCAATTGCTGACTATTTTTAATTCATTTTTAGGTGAAGCAGTTAACCAGGCCCCAATTGCTGACTATTTTTAATTCATTTTTAGGTAAAGCAGTTAACCAGGCCCCAATTGCTGACTATTTTTAATTCATTTTTAGGTAAAGCAGTTAACCAGGCTCCAATTGCTGACTATTTTTAATTCATTTTTGGGTGAAGCAGTTAACCAGGCTCCAATTGCTGACTATTTTTTATTCATTTTTAGGTGAAGCAGTTAACCAGGCCCCAATTGCTGACTATTTTTAATTCATTTTTGGGCAAAGCAGTTAACCAGGCTCCAATTGCTGACTATTTTTAATTCATTTTTAGGTGAAGCAGTTAACCAGGCCCCAATTGCTGACTATTTTTAATTCATTTTTGGGTAAAGCAGTTAACCAGGCCCCAATTGCTGACTATTTTTTATTCATTTTTAGGTGAAGCAGTTAACCAGGCTCCAATTGCTGACTATTTTTTATTAATTTTTAGGTGAAGCAGTTAACCAGGCTCCAATTGCTGACTATTTTTTATTCATTTTTAGGTGAAGCAGTTAACCAGGCTCCAATTGCTGACTATTTTTAATTCATTTTTGGGTAAAGCAGTTAACCAGGCTCCAATTGCTGACTATTTTTAATTCATTTTTAGGTGAAGCAGTTAACCAGGCTCCAATTGCTGACTATTTTTTATTCATTTTTAGGTGAAGCAGTTAACCAGGCTCCAATTGCTGACTATTTTTTATTAATATTTGGGCAAAGCAGTTAACCAGGCCCCAATTGCTGACTATTTTTAATTCATTTTTAGGTGAAGCAGTTAACCAGGCCCCAATTGCTGACTATTTTTTATTCATTTTTAGGTGAAGCAGTTAACCAGGCTCCAATTGCTGACTATTTTTAATTCATTTTTGGGTAAAGCAGTTAACCAGGCTCCAATTGCTGACTATTTTTTATTCATTTTTGGGTAAAGCAGTTAACCAGGCCCCAATTGCTGACTATTTTTTATTCATTTTTAGGTGAAGCAGTTAACCAGGCTCCAATTGCTGACTATTTTTTATTCATTTTTGGGTGAAGCAGTTAACCAGGTTCTAATTGCTGACTATTTTTAATTCATTTTTAGGTGAAGCAGTTAACCAGGCTCCAATTGCTGACTATTTTTAATTCATTTTTAGGTGAAGCAGTTAACCAGGCTCCAATTGCTGACTATTTTTTATTCATTTTTGAGTAAAGCAGTTAACCAGGCCCAATTGCTGACTATTTTTAATTCATTTTTAGGTGAAGCAGTTAACCAGGCTCCAATTGCTGACTATTTTTTATTCATTTTTGAGTAAAGCAGTTAACCAGGCCCCAATTGCTGACTATTATTTATTCATTTTTAGGTGAAGCAGTTAACCAGGCTCCAATTGCTGACTATTTTTTATTCATTTTTGGGTGAAGCAGTTAACCAGGTTCTAATTGCTGACTATTTTTAATTCATTTTTGGGTAAAGCAGTTAACCAGGCTCCAATTGCTGACTATTTTTAATTCATTTTTAGGTGAAGCAGTTAACCAGGCTCCAATTGCTGACTATTTTTAATTCATTTTTAGGTGAAGCAGTTAACCAGGCTCCAATTGCTGACTATTTTTTATTCATTTTTGGGCAAAGCAGTTAACCAGGCTCCAATTGCTGACTATTTTTTATTCATTTTTAGGTGAAGCAGTTAACCAGGCTCCAATTGCTGACTATTTTTTATTCATTTTTGGGTGAAGCAGTTAACCAGGCCCCAATTGCTGACTATTTTTAATTCATTTTTGGGTAAAGCAGTTAACCAGGCTCCAATTGCTGACTATTTTTAATTCATTTTTGGGTGAAGCAGTTAACCAGGCTCCAATTGCTGACTATTTTTAATTCATTTTTAGGTGAAGCAGTTAACCAGGCTCCAATTGCTGACTATTTTTAATTCATTTTTAGGTGAAGCAGTTAACCAGGCTCCAATTGCTGACTATTTTTAATTCATTTTTAGGCGAAGCAGTTAACCAGGCTCCAATTGCTGACTATTTTTAATTCATTTTCAAGTGAAGCAGTTAACCAGGCCCCAATTGCTGACTATTTTTAATTCATTTTTAGGTAAAGCAGTTAACCAGGCCCCAATTGCTGACTATTTTTTATTCATTTTTAGGTGAAGCAGTTAACCAGGCCCCAATTGCTGACTATTTTTAATTCATTTTTGGGTAAAGCAGTTAACCAGGCTCCAATTGCTGACTATTTTTAATTCATTTTTGGGTGAAGCAGTTAACCAGGCCCCAATTGCTGACTATTTTTAATTCATTTTTGGGTAAAGCAGTTAACCAGGCTCCAATTGCTGACTATTTTTAATTCATTTTTGGGTAAAGCAGTTAACCAGGCTCCAATTGCTGACTATTTTTAATTCATTTTTAGGTGAAGCAGTTAACCAGGCTCCAATTGCTGACTATTTTTAATTCATTTTTAGGTGAAGCAGTTAACCAGGCTCCAATTGCTGACTATTTTTAATTCATTTTTAGGTGAAGCAGTTAACCAGGCTCCAATTGCTGACTATTTTTAATTCATTTTCAAGTGAAGCAGTTAACCAGGCCCCAATTGCTGACTATTTTTAATTCATTTTTAGGTAAAGCAGTTAACCAGGCCCCAATTGCTGACTATTTTTTATTCATTTTTAGGTGAAGCAGTTAACCAGGCCCCAATTGCTGACTATTTTTTATTCATTTTTAGGTAAAGCAGTTAACCAGGCCCCAATTGCTGACTATTTTTAATTCATTTTTGGGCAAAGCAGTTAACCAGGCTCCAATTGCTGACTATTTTTAATTCATTTTTAGGTGAAGCAGTTAACCAGGCCCCAATTGCTGACTATTTTTAATTCATTTTTGGGTAAAGCAGTTAACCAGGCCCCAATTGCTGACTATTTTTTTTTCATTTTTAGGTGAAGCAGTTAACCAGGCTCCAATTGCTGACTATTTTTTTATTAATTTTTAGGTGAAGCAGTTAACCAGGCTCCAATTGCTGACTATTTTTTATTCATTTTTGGGTAAAGCAGTTAACCTGGCTCCAATTGCTGACTATTTTTAATTCATTTTTAGGTGAAGCAGTTAACCAGGCTCCAATTGCTGACTATTTTTTATTCATTTTTAGGTGAAGCAGTTAACCAGGCTCCAATTGCTGACTATTTTTTATTAATTTTTGGGCAAAGCAGTTAACCAGGCCCCAATTGCTGACTATTTTTAATTCATTTTTAGGTGAAGCAGTTAACCAGGCCCCAATTGCTGACTATTTTTTATTCATTTTTAGGTGAAGCAGTTAACCAGGCTCCAATTGCTGACTATTTTTAATTCATTTTTGGGTAAAGCAGTTAACCAGGCTCCAATTGCTGACTTTTTTTTATTCATTTTTGGGTGAAGCAGTTAACCAGGTTCTAATTGCTGACTATTTTTAATTCATTTTTAGGTGAAGCAGTTAACCAGGCTCCAATTGCTATTTTTTATTCATTTTTAGGTAAAGCAGTTAACCAAGCTCCAATTGCTGACTATTTTTAATTCATTTTTGGGTGAAGCAGTTAACCAGGCTCCAATTGCTGACTATTTTTTATTCATTTTTAGGTGAAGCAGTTAACCAGGCTCCAATTGCTGACTATTTTTAATTCATTTTTGGGTAAAGCAGTTAACCAGGCTCCAATTGCTGACTATTTTTTATTCATTTTTAGGTGAAGCAGTTAACCAGGCTCTAATTGCTGACTATTTTTTATTCATTTTTAGGTGAAGCAGTTAACCAGGCTCCAATTGCTGACTATTTTTAATTCATTTTTGGGTGAAGCAGTTAACCAGGCTCCAATTGCTGACTATTTTTAATTCATTTTTGGGTGAAGCAGTTAACCAGGCTCCAATTGCTGACTATTTTTAATTCATTTTTGGGTAAAGCAGTTAACCAGGCTCCAATTGCTGACTATTTTTAATTCATTTTTGGGTGAAGCAGTTAACCAGGCTCCAATTGCTGACTATTTTTAATTCATTTTTGGGTAAAGCAGTTAACCAGGCTCCAATTGCTGACTATTTTTTATTCATTTTTAGGTGAAGCAGTTAACCAGGCTCCAATTGCTGACTATTTTTAATTCATTTTTGGGTGAAGCAGTTAACCAGGCTCCAATTGCTGACTATTTTTTATTCATTTTTAGGTGAAGCAGTTAACCAGGCTCCAATTGCTGACTATTTTTTATTCATTTTTAGGTGAAGCAGTTAACCAGGCTCCAATTGCTGACTATTTTTTATTCATTTTTGGGTGAAGCAGTTAACCAGGCTCTAATTGCTGACTATTTTTTATTCATTTTTAGGTGAAGCAGTTAACCAGGCTCCAATTGCTGACTATTTTTAATTCATTTTTGGGTGAAGCAGTTAACCAGGCTCTAATTGCTGACTATTTTTTATTCATTTTTAGGTGAAGCAGTTAACCAGGCTCCAATTGCTGACTATTTTTAATTCATTTTTGGGTGAAGCAGTTAACCAGGCTCTAATTGCTGACTATTTTTTATTCATTTTTAGGTAAAGCAGTTAACCAGGCTCCAATTGCTGACTATTTTTAATTCATTTTTGGGTAAAGCAATTAACCAGGCTCCAATTGCTGACTATTTTTTATTCATTTTTGGGTGAAGCAGTTAACCAGGCTCTAATTGCTGACTATTTTTTATTCATTTTTGGGCAAAGCAGTTAACCAGGCTCCAATTGCTGACTATTTTTAATTCATTTTTAGGTAAAGCAGTTAACCAGGCCCCAATTGCTGACTATTTTTTATTCATTTTTGTGTAAAGCAGTTAACCAGGCTCCAATTGCTGACTATTTTTTATTCATTTTTGGGTGAAGCAGTTAACCAGGCTCTAATTGCTATTTTTTATTCATTTTTGGGCAAAGCATTTAACCAGGCTCCAATTGCTGACTATTTTTAATTCATTTTTAGGTAAAGCAGTTAACCAGGCCCCAATTGCTGACTATTTTTAATTCATTTTTGGGTAAAGCAGTTAACCAGGCCCCAATTGCTGACTATTTTTTATTCATTTTTGGGTAAAGCAGTTAACCAGGCCCCAATTGCTGACTATTTTTTATTCATTTTTGGGTAAAGCAGTTAACCAGGCCCCAATTGCTGACTATTTTTTATTAATTTTTGGGTGAAGCAGGTAACCAGGCCCCAATTGCTGATTATTTTTTATTCATTTTTGGGTAAAGCAGTTAACCAGGCTCCAATTGCTGACTATTTTTTATTCATTTTTGGGTGAAGCAGTTAACCAGGCTCTAATTGCTGACTATTTTTTATTCATTTTTGGGCAAAGCAGTTAACCAGGCTCCAATTGCTGACTATTTTTAATTCATTTTTAGGTAAAGCAGTTAACCAGGCCCCAATTGCTGACTATTTTTAATTCATTTTTGGGTGAAGCAGTTAACCAGGCTCTAATTGCTGACTATTTTTTATTCATTTTTAGGTAAAGCAGTTAACCAGGCTCCAATTGCTGACTATTTTTAATTCATTTTTGGGCAAAGCAGTTAACCAGGCTCTAATTGCTGACTATTTTTTATTCATTTTTGGGTAAAGCAGTTAACCAGGCTCCAATTGCTGACTATTTTTTATTCATTTTTGGGTGAAGCAGTTAACCAGGCTCCAATTGCTGACTATTTTTTATTCATTTTTGGGTAAAGCAGTTAACCAGGCTCCATTTGCTGACTATTTTTTATTCATTTTTAGGTGAAGCAGTTAACCAGGCTCCAATTGCTGACTATTTTTAATTCATTTTTGGGTAAAGCAGTTAACCAGGCTCCAATTGCTGACTATTTTTAATTCATTTTTAGGTGAAGCAGTTAACCAGGCTCCAATTGCTGACTATTTTTTATTCATTTTTGGGTAAAGCAGTTAACCAGGCTCCAATTGCTGACTATTTTTTATTCATTTTTAGGTGAAGCAGTTAACCAGGCTCCAATTGCTGACTATTTTTTATTCATTTTTGGGTAAAGCAGTTAACCAGGCTCCAATTGCTGACTATTTTTAATTCATTTTTAGGTGAAGCAGTTAACCAGGCTCCAATTGCTGACTATTTTTAATTCATTTTTGGGTAAAGCAGTTAACCAGGCCCCAATTGCTGACTATTTTTTATTCATTTTTGGGTAAAGCAGTTAACCAGGCTCCAATTGCTGACTATTTTTTATTCATTTTTGGGTGAAGCAGTTAACCAGGCTCCAATTGCTGACTATTTTTTATTCATTTTTGGGTGAAGCAGTTAACCAGGCTCCAATTGCTGACTATTTTTCATTCATTTTTAGGTAAAGCAGTTAACCAGGCCCCAACTGCTGACTATTTTTTATTCATTTTTAGGTGAAGCAGTTAACCAGGCCCCAATTGCTGACTATTTTTAATTCATTTTTAGGTAAAGCAGTTAACCAGGCTCCAATTGCTGACAATTTTTAATTCATTTTTGGGTGAAGCAGTTAACCAGACCCCAATTGCTGACTATTTTTAATTCATTTTTAGGTAAAGCAGTTAACCAGGCTCCAATTGCTGACTATTTTTTATTCATTTTTGGGTGAAGCAGTTAACCAGGCTCCAATTGCTGACTATTTTTAATTCATTTTTGGGTGAAGCAGTTAACCAGACCCCAATTGCTGACTATTTTTAATTCATTTTTGGGCAAAGCAGTTAACCAGGCAACAATTGCTGACTATTTTTTATTTATTTTTGGGTAAAGCAGTTAACCAGGCCCCAACTGCTGACTATTTTTTATTCATTTTTAGGTAAAGCAGTTAACCAGGCCCCAACTGCTGACTATTTTTTATTCATTTTTGGGTAAAGCAGTTAACCAGGCCCCAATTGCTGACTATTTTTTATTCATTTTTAGGTGGAGCAGTTAACCAGGCCCCAATTGCTGACTATTTTTTATTCATTTTTAGGTAAAGCAGTTAACCAGGCTCCAATTGCTGACTATTTTTTATTCATTTTTGGGTAAAGCAGTTAACCAGGCTCCAATTGCTGACTATTTTTTATTCATTTTTGGGTGAAGCAGTTAACCAGGCTCCAATTGCTGACTATTTTTTATTCATTTTTGGGTGGAGCAGTTAACCAGGCTCCAATTGCTGACTATTTTTAATTCATTTTTGGGTGAAGCAGTTAACCAGGCTCCAATTGCTGACTATTTTTAATTCATTTTTAGGTAAAGCAGTTAACCAGGCTCCAATTGCTGACTATTTTTTATTCATTTTTAGGTGAAGCAGTTAACCTGGCTCCAATTGCTGGAACTATTTTATATTAGTACATGTACAATAATAAACTAGATCAAATAGTCAAATGGCACTGTAAATATTTATATGTTATTAATTACAAAATATTAAATATCTTAAAGTTATACAACATATTTTTTATTTTTGTTTATTTTATTAATTGTTATTTTAAAATTCTAAATAATCTGCAATTTGTTTGTGTTATCAGTATTTCATTATTATTGGCAGAATAATTTTTGGTATTCGTTTTTATCTCCTTTATTTGTTTCATTTCTAACAACAAGCAATAAGTCAATAAAAAACATAGTCCCAGCAATTGTAGCCTGGCTAACCGCTCACGGAGAAAATCAACAATTTAATATTTATTATTCTTTTGACGTTTTAAGTTTTCAATTTTAAAACAAATATTTAACCCTGTAACCTGTGTTTTCATCAATATTGAAATTTTTCTTCAGAATAATTTAAACAATAAATATCAGAACAATACTCAAATATTTATAAATTAATCTTAGCTTTCATTCAGTTTTCATTTACAGTTTATCTGTTCAAATATAGCTAGTATTCACAATAATTTTATGAACATTCCACAAACCAGAGGCTCCCCAGGGTACAATATACACAAGTCTGTTTGTATGAGGTTTATGACGGCTGTCTCATAATTTTTATTATTGCATATCAGTAATAAATTTGTACATTTTATTGGTTTACAACCATTAAGCTGACATAAAGAAATACAAGGTATAAAGTTTAGTGCCCAGAGCTGGACTAGAAGCTACGCGTCCATTTAAGAAAATTGGACCAGTCAATATCGGGTAGTTGGAAAAAGTATTGAAACTGTTCCTCAATACAGTAAACATAAAAGTAAATAAAACTGATGGCAATAACAACAAATTCAAACAGCCTTTGGCTCGGTCCATATCAGTGTACTATGGCACTCCAGCAGTACAAATTTTGAGGTGATGACATCAGAATAATTTACTATTGTGTAAGTCTTCAATGGTGGAAGAAGATATATAGCCCTAATACAACAGTCTAGTCATCAATCGTCATGGTTACATGCCCTGACTGGGCAATAGAACTGGCAATAATTGTCAATGAAAGGCTTCACACACCTAGCCCTAATACAACAGTCTAGTCATCAATCGTCATGGTTACATGCCCTGACTGGGCAATAGAACTGGCAATAATTGTCATTAAAGGCTTCACACACCTAGCCCAAATACAACAAACAGTCTAGTCATCAATCGTCATGGTTACATGCCTAAACTGGACAATAGAACTGGCAATAATTGTCATTGAAAGGCTTCACACACCTAGCCCTAATACAACAGTCTAGTCATCAATCGTCATGGTTACATGCCTTTACTGGGCAATAGAACTGGAAATAATTGTCATTGAAAGGCTTCACACACCTAGCCCTAATACAACAGTCTAGTCATCAATCGTCATGGTTACATGCCTTGACAGGACAATAGAACTGGCAATAATTGTCATTGAAAGGCTTCACACACCTAGCCCTAATACAACAGTCTAGTCATCAATCGTCATGGTTACATGTCCTGACTGGACAATAGAACTGGCAATAATTGTCATTGAAAGGCTTCACACACCTAGCCCCAATACAACAGTCTAGTCATCAATCGTCATGGTTACATGTCCTGACTGGACAATAGAACTGGCAATAATTGTCATTGAAAGGCTTCACACACCTAGCCCAAATACAACAGTCTAGTCATCAATCGTCATGGTTACATGTCCTGACTGGACAATAGTACTGGCAATAATTGTCAAAAGGCTTCACACACCTAGCCCAAATACAACAGTCTAGTCATCAATCTTCATGATTACATGCCTTTACTGGGCAATAGAACTGGCAATAATTGTCATTGAAAAGCTTCACACACCTAGCCCTAATACAACAGTCTAGTCATCAATGGTCATGGTTACATGCCCTGACTGGGCAATAGAACTGGCAATAATTGTCATTGAAAGGCTTCACACACCTAGCCCTAATACAACAGTCCAGTCATCAATCGTCATGGTTACATGCCTTTACTGGGCAATAGAACTGGCAATAATTGTCATTGAAAGGCTTCACACACCTAGCCCAAATACAACAGTCTAGTCATCAATCTTCATGATTACATGCCTTTACTGGGCAATAGAACTGGCAATAATTGTCAATGAAAGGCTTCACACACCTAGCCCTAATACAACAGTCTAGTCATCAATGGTCATGGTTACATGCCCTGACTTGGCAATAGAACTGGCAATAATTGTCATTGAAAGGCTTCACACACCTAGCCCTAATACAACAGTCTAGTCATCAATCGTTATGGTTACATGCCCTGACTGGACAATAGAACTGGCAATAATTGTCATTGAAAGGCTTCACACACCTAGCCCTAATACAACAAACAGTCAGTCATCAATGGTTATGGTTACATGCCCTGACTGGGCAATAGAACTGGCAATAATTGTCATTGAAAGGCTTCACACACCTAGCCCTAATACAACAGTCTAGTCATTAATCGTCATGGTTACATGCCCTGACTGGACAATAGAACTGGCAATAATTGTCATTGAAAGGCTTCACACACCTAGCCCTAATACAACAGTCTAGTCATCAATCGTCATGGTTACATGCCCTGACTGGGCAATAGAACTGGCAATAATTGTCATTGAAAGGCTTCACACACCTAGCCCTAATACAACAGTCTAGTCATCAATCGTTATGGTTACATGCCCTGACTGGACAATAGAACTGGCAATAATTGTCATTGAAAGGCTTCACACACCTAGCCCTAATACAACAAACAGTCAGTCATCAATCGTTATGGTTACATGCCCTGACTGGGCAATAGAACTGGCAATAATTGTCATTGAAGGGCTTCACACACCTAGCCCTAATACAACAGTCTAGTCATCAATCGTCATGGTTACATGCCCTGACTGGACAATAGAACTGGCAATAATTGTCATTGAAAGGCTTCACACACCTAGCCCTAATACAACAGTCTAGTCATCAATCGTCATGGTTACATGCCCTGACTGGGCAATAGAACTGAAAATAATTGTCATTGAAAGGCTTCACACACCTAGCCCTAATACAACAAACAGTCAGTCCTCAATTGTCATGGTTACATGCCCTGACTGGACAATAGAACTGGTAATAATGTCAATAAAAGGCTTCACACACCTGGCCCTAATACAACAGTCTAGTCATCAATCGTCATGGTTACATGCCCTGACTGGGCAATAGAACTGGCAATAATTGTCAATGAAAGGCTTCACACACCTAGCCCTAATACAACAGTCTAGTCATCAATCTTCATGATTACATGCCTTTACTGGGCAATAGAACTGGCAATAATTGTCATTGAAAGGCTTCACACACCTGGCCCTAATACAACAGTCTAGTCATCAATCGTCATGGTTACATGCCCTGACTGGGCAATAGAACTGGAAATAATTGTCATTGAAAAGCTTCACACACCTGGCCCTAATACAACAGTCTAGTCATCAATCGTCATGGTTACATGCTTTTACTGGGCAATAGAACTGGAAATAATTGTCATTGAAAAGCTTCACACACCTGGCCCTAATACAACAGTCTAGTCATCAATTGTCATGGTTACATGCCCCGACTGGGCAATAGAACTGGCAATAATTGTCATTGAAAAGCTTCACACACCTGGCCCTAATACAACAGTCTAGTCATCAATCTTCATGATTACATGTCCTGACTGGGCAATAGAACTGGAAATAATTGTCATTGAAAAGCTTCACACATCTGGCCCTAATACAACAGTCTAGTCATCAATCTTCATGATTACATGCCTTTACTGGGCAATAGAACTGGAAATAATTGTCATTGAAAGGCTTCACACACCTAGCCCTAATACAACAGTCTAGTCATCAATGGTCATGGTTACATGCCCTGACTGGGCTATAGAACTGGCAATTATTGTCATTGAAAAGCTTCACACACCTGGCCCTAATACAACAGTCTAGTCATCAATCGTCATGGTTACATGTCCTGACTGGGCAATAGAACTGGAAATAATTGTCATTGAAAGGCTTCACACACCTGGCCCTAATACAACAGTCTAGTCATCAATCTTCATGATTACATGTCCTGACTGGACAATAGAACTGGAAATAATTGTCATTGAAAGGCTTCACACACCTAGCCCTAATACAACAGTCTAGTCATCAATCGTCATGGTTACATGCTTTTACTGGGCAATAGAACTGGAAATAATTGTCATTGAAAGGCTTCACACACCTAGCCCTAATACAACAGTCTAGTCATCAATGGTCATGGTTACATGCCCTGACTGGGCTATAGAACTGGCAATTATTTTCATTGAAAAGCTTCACACACCTGGCCCTAATACAACAGTCTAGTCATCAATCTTCATGATTACATGCCTTTACTGGGCAATAGAACTGGCAATAATTGTCATTGAAAAGCTTCACACACCTGGCCCTAATACAACAGTCTAGTCATCAATCGTCATGGTTACATGCCTTTACTGGGCAATAGAACTGGAAATAATTGTCATTGAAAAGCTTCACACACCTGGCCCTAATACAACAGTCTAGTCATCAATTGTCATGGTTACATGCCCTGACTGGGCAATAGAACTGGCAATAATTGTCCATGAAAGGCTTCACACACCTGGCCCTAATACAACAGTCTAGTCATCAATCTTCATGATTACATGTCCTGACTGGGCAATAGAACTGGCAATAATTGTCATTGAAAAGCTTCACACACCTAGTCCTAATACAACAGTCTAGTCATCAATGGTCATGATTACATGCCTTTACTGGGCAATAGAACTGGCAATAATTGTCATTGAAAGGCTTCACACACCTAGCCCTAATACAACAGTCTAGTCATCAATCTTCATGATTACATGCCTTTACTGGGCAATAGAACTGAAAATAATTGTCATTGAAAGGCTTCACACACCTAGCCCTAATACAAGAGTCTAGTCATCAATCGTCATGGTTACATGTCCTGACTGGACAATAGAACTGGCAATAATTGTCATTGAAAGGCTTCACACACCTAGCCCTAATACAACAGTCTAGTCATCAATCGTCATGGTTACATGCCCTGACTGGGCAATAGAACTGGCAATAATTGTCATTGAAAAGCTTCACACACCTAGTCCTAATACAACAGTCTAGTCATCAATGGTCATGATTACATGCCTTTACTGGGCAATAGAACTGGCAATAATTGTCATTGAAAGGCTTCACACACCTAGCCCTAATACAACAGTCTAGTCATCAATCTTCATGATTACATGCCTTTACTGGGCAATAGAACTGAAAATAATTGTCATTGAAAGGCTTCACACACCTAGCCCTAATACAAGAGTCTAGTCATCAATCGTCATGGTTACATGTCCTGACTGGACAATAGAACTGGCAATAATTGTCATTGAAAGGCTTCACACACCTAGCCCTAATACAACAGTCTAGTCATCAATCGTCATGGTTACATGCCCTGACTGGGCAATAGAACTGGAAATAATTGTCATTGAAAGGCTTCACACACCTAGCCCTAATACAACAGTCTAGTCATCAATCTTCATGATTACATGCCTTTACTGGGCAATAGAACTGGAAATAATTGTCATTGAAAAGCTTCACACACCTGGCCCTAATACAACAGTCTAGTCATCAATCTTCATGATTACATGTCCTGACTGGGCAATAGAACTGGAAATAATTGTCATTGAAAGGCTTCACACACCTAGCCCTAATACAACAGTCTAGTCATCAATCGTCATGGTTACATGCTTTTACTGGGCAATAGAACTGAAAATAATTGTCATTGAAAAGCTTCACACACCTGGCCCTAATACAACAGTCTAGTCATCAATCTTCATGATTACATGTCCTGACTGGGCAATAGAACTGGCAATAATTGTCATTGAAAGGCTTCACACACCTAGCCCTAATACAACAGTCTAGTCATCAATCTTCATGATTACATGCCTTTACTGGGCAATAGAACTGAAAATAATTGTCATTGAAAGGCTTCACACACCTAGCCCTAATACAAGAGTCTAGTCATCAATCGTCATGGTTACATGTCCTGACTGGACAATAGAACTGGCAATAATTGTCATTGAAAGGCTTCACACACCTAGCCCTAATACAACAGTCTAGTCATCAATGGTCATGGTTACATGCCTTTACTGGGCAATAGAACTGGAAATAATTGTCATTGAAAGGCTTCACACACCTAGCCCTAATACAACAGTCTAGTCATCAATCGTCATGGTTACATGTCCTGACTGGACAATAGAACTGGCAATAATTGTCATTGAAAGGCTTCACACACCTAGCCCTAATACAACAGTCTAGTCATCAATCGTCATGGTTACATGCCTTTACTGGGCAATAGAACTGGAAATAATTGTCATTGAAAGGCTTCACACACCTAGCCCTAATACAACAGTTTAGTCATCAATCGTCATGGTTACATGCCTTTACTGGGCAATAGAACTGGAAATAATTGTCATTGAAAGGCTTCACACACCTAGCCCTAATACAACAGTCTAGTCATCAATTGTCATGGTTACATGCCTTTACTGGGCAATAGAACTGGAAATAATTGTCATTGAAAGGCTTCACACACCTAGCCCTAATACAACAGTTTAGTCATCAATCGTCATGGTTACATGCCTTTACTGGGCAATAGAACTGGAAATAATTGTCATTGAAAGGCTTCACACACCTGGCCCTAATACAACAGTCTAGTCATCAATCGTCATGGTTACATGCCTTTACTGGGCAATAGAACTGGAAATAATTGTCATTGAAAGGCTTCACACACCTAGCCCAAATACAACAGTCTAGTCATCAATTGTCATGGTTACATGCCCTGACTGGACAATAGAACTGGAAATAATTGTCATTGAAAGGCTTCACACACCTAGCCCTAATACAACAGTCTAGTCATCAATCGTCATGGTTACATGCCTTTACTGGGCAATAGAACTGGAAATAATTGTCATTGAAAGGCTTCACACACCTAGCCCTAATACAACAGTCTAGTCATCAATCGTCATGGTTACATGCCTTTACTGGGCAATAGAACTGGAAATAATTGTCATTGAAAGGCTTCACACACCTAGCCCTAATACAACAGTCTAGTCATCAATCGTCATGGTTACATGCCCTGACTGGGCAATAGAACTGGCAATAATTGTCATTGAAAGGCTTCACACACCTAGCCCTAATACAACAGTCTAGTCATCAATCGTCATGGTTACATGCCCTGACTGGGCAATAGAACTGGCAATAATTGTCATTGAAAGGCTTCACACATCAATCGTCACCTGCAGGTATGACAAACTACCAATCAGCATACGAAGCACTTTCCAAATAAGAAATTGCAATAGTTCATTGGCTACAAATGTTTACCAAGATTTAAAAAAATAGTTGTGAAAATCACATTCCATCTATCTATTTAATCAAAACTTGAAAGTTTCAATTCACCATTGCCCAGATGAGTTTGTATTAAATGTTTATATCTTGTATAAATGACTTTTGTATGGTTACAAAGGTGAAAAACCTGACAACTAAAATTAACTAACTTCTCTTATTTCTTTAGCCATTAGAGAACGACACAGTAGTGCTTCAATGTAGCCATCGTAATTTAATAAATGGCTTTCTTTGTTTGAATACACTTTGTCTGTTGATCACTTCAATCAAACTTAATTTAGTTTCATTTCCGTGACAATCATTTTAGAATGAAACAATAAACAAATAATCTGTCGATTTATCAGCTTGGTTTCATCTAGTTTGGTTGCTAGCTGTTCAGTCACTGCTGCTTTTAATTTACAAACTGTTTGAATAAAACCCAAGAGATAGGGTTTGTAGAAAAATTTCTGTCTCCTAAACACCTGCAATGGTTTTCACAAAAAGTCGTAAGTGTAAAATTTATCCTAAGTATTTGAAGATCACACGGATATCTATTGTGACCTCAGAACTTTCGACAGCTTTTACACTTACGACTTTTTGTGAAATCGACTCCTGGCCTGTATATAAATACTATAGTACCTAATTTTAATTTTTTTTTTTTATTAACATATTTATACATTAATTATAGGAAAACAGAACATCCAAGAGTATTAACAAAAATTCCAATGAATACTAACTTCCTGGAGTAGAACTCAAAGGAAAATTAACTTGCTAAAAAAATTTCCATAACTATTAACTCCCATGAATACAAACTCACACAAATACTGGAATACTTCCGGGAATATTAAACTTTTCAATGTTATACTCTCAGAAACAGTGAATTTTCATAAATATCCTCATCATTCCAGAAAAAACTTCCAAGTAAACCAAGTCTGGTTTCTAGGAATGTAAATCACCAAGGAAACAGGAGAAATACTAACAGGAAAAACCTCCACACAAGTCAGGGTTTCCATGTCTACGCATGTACACATAACCCTGACAAATAAATAACCCTGTCCAAATAATTCCTGGGCTGTACATTACTCTTTTGATTATACCTGCAAGTAGCCAATCAAAAACTTGCTTCCTTACATGATTTGAGGATATCATGCCCCGATATGTTCTATGTATTCTAACACTAAACATTTGTTTCTTTCAAGTAATGTGATTGGTTGATATTTTTTAGCTATGACGGTCTATGAAGTCTTCTATCCCTGGACACAGAAACACTGACAGGAAGTAACAACTCACAGGAATAGGAAATTTCTAGAAACAATAACTTGCTTTTATACTATCAAAGTATTATTAAACTTCCAGAATTATTACCTTCTGAGGTAACTTCCAGAATTATTACCTTCTGAGGTTACTTCCAGAATTATTACCTTCTGAGGTTACTTCCAGAATTATTACCTTCTGAGGTAACTTCCAGAATTATTAACTTCTGAGGTAACTTCCAGTATTATTACCTTCTGAGGTAACTTCCAGAATTATTACCTTCTGAAGTTACTTCTAGAATTATTACCTTCTGAAGTTACTTCCAGAATTATTACCTTCTGAGGTAACTTCCAGAATTATTACCTTCTGAAGTTACTTCCAGAATTATTACCTTCTGAAGTTACTTCCAGAATTATTACCTTCTGAGGTAACTTCCAGTATTATTACCTTCTGAGGTAACTTCCAGAATTATTACCTTCTGAAGTAACTTCCAGAATTATTACCTTCTGAGGTAACTTCCAGAATTATTACCTTCTGAGGTAACTTCCAGAATTATTACGTTCTGAAGTTACTTCCAGAATTATTACCTTCTGAAGTTACTTCTAGAATTATTACCTTCCAGGAAAATAAGCACCAGTTATATGGCGACCTCGTAAGTCCATCAGTTAATCAAACATAGTTATCAGTGAAAATTTAAACTACATTGATTGATTTGTCTCTTTTCCAGGCTTGTCCATGTAAGCATATTGACAATTAATGTTACATTTTTCATTTTTCAATATGTTGTTCTGACAATTATTGAATTATCTCCCCTTAATACATATCTATGGCTTAAATAGAATATATATAAATATATAAACAAGTATATTTTGACTTTAATACTTCTTTATCCACGTATTACCTATTGCATGACTTTATGATCATATTAATTACATACAGATGGAAGTCAAATACACTCTTTGAAATGGTACATGTTTGGACTGTTAGCTAAATTAGGCAGAATTTTACTACGATTATAATCCAAAGTTAGTTTTATGATTTGTCGTATTAACCAAAAAAGAAAAAAAGAGCAAGGGTACGATTCTTCGTTCTTAGTTGAGATAAGCTAAAATTAAACTTACAAAAAAATACATTCTGGGATTTCCTTATTCAAAGTAATAACAACTTCAATTTTCTTTCTCAAAGTCAAAAATAATTTTTCAAAAGCAATTTGTATGCAAATTAAACTCATTTCAAACTTAATTTCCAAAAAATTAATTTTCAGAATGAAATATTATAGACCCATCAATCGAGCGATTTATTTCTGTTATCTAGTAAAATAATCAAATTTTGTTGACATTTCTCATAAATGTTTTTCTATTTTATAAAATGTAATTTTCTCTTATGTCAAGTTTCTTTGGTTTTCAACTTTAAATAATCGTGAGACTTCTTTCCCTGCAATAATGTGTATAAAAGAATCCAGTAACGGAATTTAAAAAAATTTTTTTCTAGTTATTCCATATTTGTCTTCAACAATCACAGTGTCAACAATTAGCAACTTCTGTAATTGTTCATGGTATGTAATCTGTATGCATTTTTTTTAATCAAAATTATAATTTCCACATCAATCAAATTTTTGACAAATTCAACAATTCGACTATAAAACAAGCCAACTTGGGTGAAAAAATCACAACAAACAAGAGGCTCCCAGTGACATGTAATTAAACTAGGTTGCAGGTGTAAATTATATCAAGTCAAAATAAGCTTCATTAAAGCAGACGGCATCAATGTTTATATTAATGATTACCAATGGCTTAACACCTTCATTGATTCCAGAAAGTCATTCAATTTCCCAATCCTATTAAACCTCTATTTAGCCTTAATTTGTTCCTATCGGCTTAGATAATTGTTTTGATACAAAATCTATAACTGATAGTTAGTGCTTATTAGGATGTAACTCACCTGATTATAAACAGATATCGAACAACTTAGCTTATTCATTATCACTAAACAGGGGAGATAATTCATTTGGTTTTGTTTTGTAACAAAATTACATGTATTTTTGAAACTTATGAAAATACACATTGTCTGATTGTACATTGAAACAATCAATGTGTGTACAAGGGAAGTAACTCCAATGATTATGGGTTAGTCAAGTTTTTAGGGGAGATAATTTCATATTATGGGTTTCTAGAGAATTCTTTTAATATTTATTCACATTTTTAAAAACTAAATGAATAGCAAGATTTCTTTAGATTGTTTTGTAATATATATAATTCAGATAGATTGTGAATAGTTAAGTAATGAGGAAAAATTGCTTGGAGTGTTAAATACAGCATTCTATAGCTACACTAGCTGGCAACAAATTTACTCCTCCAGTTATTACTTTAACAAGAACAGGTCAAGATTATTTTAACACTAATTTCAACAGTTCAAGGTTATTTTTCAGAGTTCGAATTTAAAATATGTAGAAACAACAATATCTACACAGGATGGATTAAAGTGATAAATCCCTAATATATACCTTACAATAAATAAACTGGACCTACACCAACAAAGATCAATAAACACTGTTATCCAGAACTATAAAACATGGTCATTTCTGTCAAAATTTGGGGTTGACCAAGTATTCTGAAATCCTCCCCAAATAAAAAATGTCCATCTCTGTCAAAGTTTGGGGTTCTTAAACTGACATCCTCCCTAGATATAAAATGTCCATCCATGTCAAAGTTTTGGGTTCTAACCAAGTATTCTGACATCCTCCCCAAATATAAAATGTCCATCCATGTCAAAGTTTGGGTTCTAACAAAGTGTTCTGAAATCCTCCCCAAATACAAAATGTCTATTCCTGTCACAGTTTGGGGTTCCCACAAAGTATTCTGACATCCTCCCCAAATAAAACATGTCCAATCTCTGTTAAATTTTATTGTTCCCACCAATTACTCTGACCCCCAATTTACCCTAAGTAAAAACTGACCATACCAGTCAAAGTTATGGGTCCCCACCAGTATTCGGATATTTTCCCCAAATGAAAATTTTCATCCCTGTCAAAGTTTGGGGTTCTAATTAAGTATTCTGACATCCGAAAAAAAAAAATGTCCTTTCCTGAACCCGATTGGGGTTTTCACAAGTATTCTGAAATCCTCCCCAAATAAAAAAAATGCATGCAAGAATTTAGCCTAAAAATGGATATTCTGATGTTCTCGACCCATCACTGCTCTTGACTGCTAAACTACTCAAACAAGGGTTTGTTGTACCTAGGTTGATGTTATCTCTCCAGAAGTTCTATGGTCGTCACCATGACTTAATTGATTGTTATGGGAAATCAGTGTCTCAAATACGATCAGACATTTTTGCAAAGTCATAGGTTATGTAGTGTTTCCTATTTATGGATTTGACTTTCCATGGACATGACAATGAGTAACTCGACAGGTGTTTAATTAGAGGCAGGCACTGCTTACTCATCCAGAGCAACTGAGTGCACCCATGGTTTTAATTAACTGAGTGCACCCATGGTTTTGATTAACTGAGTGCACCCATGGTTTTTATTGGGTTCGGGTTACTCTCTTTGTTCTTTTTGTTTTTTGTGTTTTTGGCTTATGTGTTGCGTTTGTCTATATCCGGATTTAAACTGTCCCTTGACTATTGGCTCTTGTTGTTTGGTTGGTTTTCTTTGCTATTTTTCCTCAAACAATCAAAATGTCAAAATAATGTATCAAGTTTGCTATAAAAATCTGGGATTAAACTCACATTTCTGCTAATTCTAAATCCCAATCCACTGTCACTACCAAATTATACTGAATATCTTATTTGACTTTGAATAATATATATAAATGCTTCTGAATGTACTATTGAAAATAACCACACAAAAATGTCAGCACAAGAAAGCAGCAATAAAATCTATTTCTGATGCCATTTTATGAACCTTTCAACTTGTAATTTATTAGTGATATGATATTGAAGCCAGTATATTTGTGACAGTTAAACCATGGATTGACCTCTACAATATCAAATATAAAACATTATCTTATATAATTATCCTTTAGTGTATTGAGTTAATCTAGGATTTGAAAAAAATTATGTATTTGGCATAAAACCCATTTCAAAACAAAGATTCCTCCCCCAATAAAAGCTGGATGCCATGATAGAGCTGAAAAATTGCAGAAAGTGGCATTAAACACCATCAAAGAAACAAAAAAAACAAAGAAAAAGCAAAATGTTCCTCTTGAACTTTACATAATGTTTTTATTTACAACATTGGTTTATCAGATTTCCCTGGTTTTTTTAAATTGTTTTTTGTAGCTTGTACTTGTCCCGAATTTAGCTGACATTATTCAGATTCTTTAGGACAATGACATAAAACCTTTGCAATGCTTATGACTTTATAATCTCCAAGAAGGAGAGTTCAATTCTGTGCATTTAATATTTGTTAATATGTCATACTGTTCAGACCGATTTCTCCATAAAAGCAGTATTTATACGGTTGCTTTTATGTGCAGATTACCCATAAATCATTGTGTTTCTATTTTTGCTGTGGAAAAATGAATAACAAAATACACATTGAGCAGTAAAATCCCCAGAGAACAATCTAACTCCATCTTAATTAATAAATGCAATGCAATCATTAAATTATGTTACCAAATTGCAAATGAATTAACGTTGACTTCCCATAGGGTGCCATTTATACATAACAAACTCAGAATTTCACATATGAACAAGACTAATAGTCCTATGTCATATGTTGGTAGCCATACTGGGATACAAAGAGAAAATAAATCTTCATTTAGAGTTATGCTGTCCAATTATCTGTAAGGAGGAAGTTAATGTCTATCAATTATGCACAGGTATTTCCAGGAATCAGGTAGATTTATAATAATGGTGATTCCTGGTAGAAAAAACTGGATGATTTTAATGCGTTTTAAAATTGTAGAGAAATATAAAAGACTAGTGTACAATTTTTAGTGTAAATGGTCATATGAGATATTGTGTCTTGAAAAAGTAGACAATCTATTTCAGATAAATGATTTGTATGGCTATTTCATTCAATTTTCCTTTCATTGTGCATGCTGTGAAAACCCATGTCACTCGACTATCCTGATATGGATAGATTATTGGCAGTTTCCAAGGGCAACGTGACATCATAATTTTACAAAACATGGATAAACCAATTGGTGTTGGTTTTATTTCCTTGATCTCTTTATCCATCTTGAAGCAAACAGTAACAGATTATATTGATCTCGCAAATAAAAACCAACATTAATGATTATCTCTAACAGGTGCAGTTAAGACAGTACAGGCTTTAATGGCTTGGTCTGTAAAACGTTTGTAAGTTTGCTTTGTTATCATTAATCACCCCCAGTAAAGTTCTATGTTGATTTCATTACAAATCTGTTTCATGACTTTTGCAGCAATTTTTAGCTTTATGATGATGACCAATTTTTAGAGAGGGAGGAGGGACGAGTATCGGTGGTGGGGGGGGGTGGGGGGTGTTTATGTGGTAAGATCTCTTTGCCTGGTCTGTAGACATTCCACAAGGAATGGTGAGTATGTGGTAAGATCTCTTAGTCTGGTCCTTAGACATTCAAAAAGGAAGGCTGAGTATGTGGTAAGATCCCTTTGCCTGGTCCTTAAACATTCCACAAGGAAGGGTGGTAAGATCCTTTTGGCTGGTCCTTAAACATTCCACAAGGAAGGCTGAGTATGTGGTAAGATCTCTTTGTCTGGTCCTTAGACATTCCACAAGGAAGTGTGAGTATGTGGTAAGATCCTTATGCCTGGTCTGTAGACATTCCACAAGGAAGGGTGAGTATGTGGTAAGATCCTTTTGCCTGGTCTGTAGACATTCCACCACAAGGACGGGTATGTAGTGGGAGGGGGGGGGGTGTGGTAAGATCCCTTTGCCTGGTCCTTAGACATTCCACAGTTTTACAGATTTATACCAGTGTGATCAGATTTTGTTGTACAGTGTGTTACAACTGACCCATTCTTAAAATCAGTCCTTCTGCCTTATAACAGACCAATATATCACTGTGAGGGTTCAGTGCTTGCTTGACTCACAGAGCTGCACAGCACATTGCCAGGTGACAGATTATGAGGGAATGCCCTCTAGTTGGAGGGTTGTAAGGTCATAATAATGAAAGCCTAACTGTGGACCATGGTGAGTAACATGTTTGGAGAGTGCCACACTACTTACATGATATAGACTCGATCCTTTTGTAGATGTCATTAAGAGAAGGCTTATTACTGCTACAAAAAGCTATATTTTCCGCCCATTCCCTATATCGTTACAGCGGCAGTTAAAATTTTTGCCATTTGTCAAGCTTCAAAATTGATTTATCGTTTTTTTTTAAATTCATTCTTTAACTGAATATACTGAAATACGGCTAACTTGGAGAATTGTAACATTGTCCTAGACCACTATGTAAATTGTGACATTCCTCTAGACCACAATGTAAATTGTGACATTCCCATAGACCACAATTTAAATTGTAACATTCCATTAGACAACAATGTAAACTGTAACATTCCCATAGACCACAATGTAAACTGTAACATTTCCATAGACCACAATGTAAATTGTGACATTCCCATAGACCACTATGTAAACTGTAACATTCCCATAGACAACAATGTAAATTGTAACATTCCCATAGACCACAATGTAAATTGTAACATTTCCATAGACCACAATGTAAATTGTAACATTACCTTAGACCACAATGTAAATTGTAACATTCCCATAGACCACAATGTAAATTGTAACATTACCTTAGTCCACAATGTAAATTGTAACATTCCCATAGACCACAATGTAAATTGTAACATTACCTTAGTCCACAATGTAAATTGTAACATTCCCATAGACCACAATGTAAATTGTAACATTCATATAGACCAAAATGTAAACTGTAACATTCCCATAGACCACAATGTAAATTGTGACATTCCCATAGACCACAATGTAAATTGTAACATTCCCATAGACCACAATGTAAATTGTAACATTCCCATAGACCACAATGTAAATTGTAACATTCCCATAGACCACAATGTAAATTGTAACATTCCCATAGCGCACAATGTAAATTGTTACATTACCATAGACCACAATGTAAATTGTGACATTACCTTAGGCCACAATGTAAATTGTAACATTCTCATAGACCACAATGTAAATTGTAACATTCCCATAGCCCACAATGTAAATTGTAACATTTCCATAGACCACAATGTAAATTGTGACATTCTCATAGACCACAATGTAAATTGTAACATTCCCTTAGACCACAATGTAAACTGTGACATTCCCATGACCTCAATGTAAACTGTGACATCCCCCTAGACCACAATGTAAATTGTGACATTCCTATAGACCTCAATGTAAATTGTGACATTCTCATAGACCACAATGTAAATTGTAACATTCCCATAGACCACAATGTAAATTGTGACATTCCCTTAGACCACAATGTAAATTGTAACATTCCCATAGACCACAATGTAAATTGTAACATTCCCATAGACCACAATGTAAATTGTAACATTCCACTAGACCACAATGTAAATTGTGACATTCCCATAGATCCCAATGTAAATTGTAAATCCCTATAGACCACTATGTAAATTGTAACATTCCCATAGCGCACAATGTAAATTGTAACATTTCCATAGACCACAATGTAAATTGTGACATTCTCATAGACCACAATGTAAACTGTGACATTCCACTAGACCACAATATATATTGTAACATTCCCATAGACCACAATGTAAATTGTAACATTCCCATAGACCACAATGTAAATTGTGACATTACCTTAGGCCACAATGTAAACTGTAACATTCCCATAGACCACAATGTAAATTGTGACATTCCCTCAGACCACAATGTAAACTGTGACATTCCCTCAGACCACAATGTAAACTGTGACATTCCACTAGATCACAATTTAAATTGTAACATTCCACTACACTACAATGTAAACTGTAACATTCCCATAGACCACAATTTAAATTGTAACATTCCACTAGACCACAATGTAAACTGTAACATTCCCATAGACCACAATGTAAATTGTAACATTACCATAGACCACAATGTAAATTGTGACATTACCTTAGGCCACAATGTAAATTGTAACATTCCCATAGATCACAATGTAAATTGTAACATTCCCATAGCCCACAATGTAAATTGTAACATTTCCATAGACCACAATGTAAATTGTAACATTCCACTAGACCACAATGTAAATTGTGACATTCCCATAGACCACAATGTAAATTGTAACATTCCCATAGACCACAATGTAAATTGTGTTTGTTTGTTTGTTTGTTTGATGGAGTTTAACGCCAATTTCAGCAATTTTTCAGCTATATCATGGCGTCCAGTTTTTATTGGGGGAGGAAGCCGGAGTACCCGGAGAAAACCCCTGACCTGCGGTAGGAAAACTGGCAATCTGTAAATTGTGACATTACCTTAGGCCACAATGTAAATTGTAACATTCCCATAGACCACAATGTAAATTGTAACATTCCCATAGCCCACAATGTAAATTGTAACATTTCCATAGACCACAATGTAAATTGTGACATTCTCATAGACCACAATGTAAACTGTGACATTCCACTAGACCAAAATGTAAATTGTAACATTCCACTACACTACAATGTAAACTGTAACATTCCCATAGACCACAATTTAAATTGTAACATTCCACTAGACCACAATGTAAACTGTAACATTCCCATAGACCACAATGTAAATTGTAACATTACCATAGACCACAATGTAAATTGTGACATTACCTTAGGCCAAAATGTAAATTGTAACATTCCCATAGATCACAATGTAAATTGTAACATTCCCATAGCCCACAATGTAAATTGTAACATTTCCATAGACCACAATGTAAATTGTAACATTCCACTAGACAACAATGTAAATTGTGACATTCCCATAGACCACAATGTAAATTGTAACATTCCCATAGACCACTATGTAAATTGTGACATTACCTTAGGCCACAATGTAAATTGTAACATTCCCATAGACCACAATGTAAACTGTAACATTCCCATAGACCACAATGTAAATTGTAACATTCATATAGACCAAAATGTAAACTGTAACATTCCCATAGACCACAATGTAAATTGTAACATTCCCATAGACCACAATGACCACAATGTCTATGTGTCATTCCCTTAGACCACAATGTAAACTGTAACATTCCCATAGACCACAATGTAAATTGTGACATTCCCTCAGACCACAATGTAAATTGTAACATTACCATAAACCACAATGTAAATTGTGACATTACCTTAGTCCACAATGTAAATTGTAACATTCTCATAGACCACAATGTAAATTGTAACATTCCCATAGCCCACAATGTAAATTGTAACATTTCCATAGACCACAATGTAAATTGTGACATTCTCATAGACCACAATGTAAATTGTAACATTCCCTTAGACCACAATGTAAACTGTTACATTCCCATAGATCACAATGTAAATTGTGACATTCACATAGACCACAATGTAAATTCTGACATTACCTTAGGCCTCAATGTAAATTGTAACATTTCCATAGACCACAATGTAAATTGTGACATTCCCTTAGACCACAATGTAAACTGTGACATTCCCATAGATCACAATGTAAATTGTGACATTCACATAGACCACAATGTAAATTCTGACATTACCTTAGGCCTCAATGTAAATTGTGACATTACCTTAGATCACAATGTAAATTGTAACATTTCCATAGACCACAATGTAAATTGTGACATTCCCTTAGACCACAATGTAAATTGTAACATTTCCATAGACCACAATGTAAATTGTAACATTCCACTAGACAACAATGTAAATTGTGACATTCCCATAGATCACAATGTAAATTGTAACATTCCCATAGATCACAATGTAAATTGTAACATTTCCATAGACCACAATGTAAATTGTGACATTCCCTTAGACCACAATGTAAACTGTAACATTCCCATAGACCACAATGTAAACTGTAACATTCCCTTAGACCACAATGTAAACTGTAACATTCCCTTAGACCACAATGTAAACTGTGACATTCCCATGGACCACAATGTAAATTGTTACATTCTCATAGACCACAATGTAAATTGTAACATTTCCATAGACCACAATGTAAATTGTGACATTCCCTTAGACCACAATGTAAACTGTAACATTCCCATAGACCACAATGTAAACTGTAACATTCCCATAGACCACAAAGTAAACTGTGTCATTCCCTTAGACCACAATGTAAATTGTAACATTCCACTAGACCACAATATAAACTGTGACATTTCCATAGACCACAATGTAAAATGTAACATTCCCATAGACCACAATGTAAATTGTAACATTCCAATAGACCTCAATGTAAATTGTAACATTGCCTTAGACCACAATGTAAATTGTAACATTCCCATAGACCAAAATGTAAATTGTGACATTCCCATAAACCACAATGTAAATGGTGATAACTGTAATTAATGGTCAGGGATTTTCACTGAATACTCCAGCTTCCTTCCACAATAAAACTGAATGCCATGATATAGTTGAAAACTTCCTTACCCTGGCATTAAATTCTGTTCAAACAAGTTTACTTGTTTGTACTTTCCAAATGTTTATATATAGATGAATTCTGAATTCTGTTGTTATCTAGCTAGCACTGACAACTTTAGGAAATGTTTTTTCTTCCCACAAGATTAAAGGAACAGAGTGTTAATTAAAGAACCTTGGTGCGCTCACATACCCCATGCGCCCATATATCTTTCCAGTTCCATTAAATTGTGATCAGTAGTTCCTGAGAAGAAGCGGTTACAAGTTGTTTCATACATATATATTTTGAGAAATTTCTGAGTTCAAAGGAGCAAAACTTCTACAAAAAATCAAAGAATGTGTCCATGGGACACAGATGCCCGCTAAATGAAGTTCCAAACAGGAAGTAGTTGTCTGACAGGTCTGCAAGTCGCTTAGGACGTACAACTAGTGATAATGAACCACCCTGCCAAATTTCAAATTGTTCTCATGTATGGTTTCTGAGAAAAGCTTGACAGAAATTCTTATGGACAGATGTACGGACGGATGGACTTAAAACAAGGCCCCGGACATGTCGTCGAGGGGGCATAAAAATATCTTATCTTAATTTCCTGCACAACTAAATATAGTGTCCTTCATACCTACAAACATTAGTTAGACATATTAGAATCAAAATAGATTATTGCAATTGTGCTCTATGCGAATTAGAACATGCTCAGACCTTATATTTTTCTTCATTTTACACCTCGCTATCACTCGGTATAAAATATTGACAAACATAAGGTCTGACCATGTTCTAATTTGCATAGAGTCCGCTCGCAATAATCTATTTCTTAAATATAGTCCATAAACCAGAGCCTGTATCTCTCACCTGATTTTATAGGCAATGAACATATAAGATCAAAGTAGAATGGATGGTAGAATTAAATCTACATTATCTGAAGTGTTTCTACTTAAAAGATTTTTTTTATGCTTGACATGCACATAGGCACACATTTCTGACAGCAATTAACTTAGCAGAATAAATCATATACCATAGTATGTAGACTATTGGTCTCTCATTGTCTTCATAGGGTTATGGGCAAAGACCAGTAGAAAAAATGTGTAGACCAATAGTCCAACACATATGGTATTAAAGACAAGAAACCCAGAATCTAAATCATTTACCGTAGTTTGTAGACTATAGGTCTTTAATAGTCTTCACATGCTTAAAATGGGCAAAGACCAGTCTGGACCAAGAGTCTGACAAATATGGTATTAAACACAAGGAACTCAGAATTAAAACAAACAAAGTACCCTTACTGCCTTTAAAAAAGCTCAAAACTCCGAATCAAAATAAAACACTGCAAAATAAAACCCAAAGTAGAATTCAACTTATTTATGGATTTATATGTCAATTATTGAATAACACTTGCACAAATTCAAGAGTGCTGATAACAAAATGAAGATAAGTGCTGGGAGAGGTCAAAGGTTAACAATACTTCAAATTATCATCATAAGAATTTATATATACATAAGTCAATTAACCTAATTATAGGTAAAGTAGGTAAATATTTTACCAAGAGGAATACAATATTCCACTAGTTATATATTATGATTATGATATTATGATATTTATCTGTCAATAAAATATAGGACTACTAACTTCAGGCAGGGTGTAATCCCCTCCAATCTTAATTGACAGAGATTTCCTGTTCTCCTAATGAAGGTCGGAGGTCATCGTCAGGTACCCTGGCAACCTTTACCAAATAGAAGCAGGGTGCCAATTGATACAACTGAAAAATTGCTAAAAGTGGGATTAACAACTGCAATTCAAACACAGATAACACAGTACTAAGTATGACATGTAGATTTCTTTGAAAAACAAATACCAAGGAAATTAACAGTTGTCCTCAGCCCCCAGAGGCAGATTCAGGAAGTATGTTTGCCTGGGCTCCATTCATATTTTGGCCTTGGCTCAAATTTTGCCACAACATTTGGAAGTCTGCATTCAACTTTAGCCAGTTTATCATGTTATAGATTTTATGCATTATACCGTATAAGTTGTTTTTTTCGCGTGTGGAAAATTTAGCGTTTTTGTTAAAAAACTGTGTGAGTTTATTTTGGCGTAATGTAATATTCGCGGTCCGTGATAAGAATGAATAACTCTATCATTTGTCGTAATTTTTCGAAAATTAAATCACCGGGAAAAAAACCAGTTATATGGTATTCTTGAACCATACTGGGGAGTTCTCAGTGCTTGACCCAGAACATCCCAGCACAACCCTAGTAAGGTCATAATACAGAAAGCCTGACCATGGACCTCAGTGGGTAATGTGTTTGGAGAGTGCCACACTCCTTGCATGATAACAACCCATTTTGGAGACTTCGAAAAAAGAGTAGGCTTATTGTAGCTGCTTCAAAGGGCTAAATTTTCTGCCCCTACTCATTACTCCACTTTGCTGAGACAGTGGGCTGGTGGGAAAAAGTAGAACCTACCTGAGACTTTGGTCTCGTGAAAAAAGTACCTTCAATCAGACTGTGGACTGGTGGAACAAGTGGTCTCTTCCTGATGCAAGGACTGGTGGAACAAGTAGACTCCACCTGAGACAAGGTCTGGTGGAACAAGTGGACTCTACCTGAGGCTATGGACTGGTGGAACAAGTGGACTCTACCTGAGGCTATGTACTGGTGGAACAAGTGGACTCTACCTGAGCCAAGGACTGGTGGAACAAGTGGACTCTACCTGAGACAAGGACTGGTGGATCAAGTGGACTCTACCTGAGCCAAGGACTGGAGGAACAAGTGGACTCTACCTGAGCCAAGGACTGGTGGAACAAGTGGACTCTACCTGAGACAAGGACTGGTGGAACAAGTGGACTCTACCTGAGACAAGGACTGGTGGAACAAGTGGACTCTACCTGAGCCAAGGACTGGTGGAACAAGTGGACTCTACCTGAGACAAGGACTGGTGGAACAAGTGGACTCTACCTGAGACAAGGACTGGTGGAACAAGTGGACTCTACCTGAGACAAGGACTGGAACAGTGGACTCTACCTGAGACAAGGACTGGTGGAACAAGTGGACTCTTCCTAATACAAGGACTGGTGGAACAAGTGGACTCTACCTGAGACAAGGACTGGTGGAACAAGTGGACTCTACCTGAGGCTATGTTCTGGTGGAACAAGTGGACTGTACCTGAGACAAGGACTGGTGGAACAAGTGGACTCTACCTGAGACAAGAACTGGTGGAACAAGTGGACTGTACCTGAGACAAGGACTGGTGGAAAAAAGAAGACTACCAGAGACAGCAGACTAGTGGAAAAACCTGAGACTATTGACTTGTGGTAAAAAGTACATTCTCTGTGAGTGTGTGGACTTACAGATATAGTGTACATGTACAAGTAAACTGAGTAAGCAATCACACTAAATGGCATTGGTAAACCCTAATATTTACACTTCATTCCTACCATGAACATCCTACGTATGTTGTAGACAGGTTTATTTCTATTGATTGATTGATTGTCATTTAATGCTTGAATAATGAACAATCATACATGTATACACTTAATGACAACAAAATGCACTCTTTAAATACTACTGTCGTGGAGGGAATTTTCAAAGTTCTTACAAGTAATGCAATTGTATTACAATGCTTCAGAAAATATCATTTCGCTTGACCAGGAGTTATTTCCCTTCTTAACAATAAAAAAAAAAGCTTCAATTTAAAAATAGAAACAATGACAATACCTTGACTTTTTTAATTTATAACATAAACACATTTTAATTTAAATTCTTAAAATAAAACTACAAAAAAACACCCTTCATAGCTAAATAAAATAACTGCTTTAACTGTGAACTTCTACAATTAATGATTTAGAGTAACACAAAGGGAGCTAATCTACAATAAACAACTTACCTATTTTGTAAGATGTTCCATCCAAAGTAAAAGTCGCACTTTTACATTTTTTAAAAGTTTTCACTCCAGATGAAGAAAACTTGGAAAAATTTCTTCTATCCATTTTGCCTTCCTTATTCTTTGATTTTATCCTTTTAAGGTAATTTTGGCTAAAAATCTCGTAACATCAGCTCAGCAACAATTACGACAACCTAATGCTTATTTCTTATCAAGTTTTATGATATGAAATTGACGAATACTTCCTTTGAAAATTTCAATTTCAAAAGACATGTCACAAATTCTTTAAAAATAAAGATCTTAAGGACAAACGTTTAATAAACAAAGACCTAACTTCCTTTTTATCTCAATTTATTATCCATGTAAAAAGGAAACACATGGTTTCCGAACATTGATCAATTTTACGTCACCAGTTCCAATTTCTAAACAAATTTTTCTTTTATTAACTCCTTCAGGAAATGTGTAAATATTTATCCATGAGCACAAATATACATAAAATATTTATCCAATCATCAAAATCTAATTATTTCAGTTTTAGACCTGGTGGTAATTATTTACAACCTATTTTAACAGTCTCCCTGACAACCATTATTCCTACTGATAATGAAAGAAAGTACTTTTTCCAGAAAAAAAACTACGCATCTCCTCGTTCATATAGAACATTTTCTCACATCCAATGCAGACATGATTGTCACCTGTATTCAAAACTAATATCTTATCTAATATGAAATTCTATACCAGCTTGCTATAACACTAAGTATAATCTCTACTAAATAAAACATAAAGACGACAGGGAATCCTACAAGATAAAACTAAATCTGTACTTTAAAAATAGTACTACATCCACGTCTAACTCAAATTTCTAAATTATACAAGTTTCCATGCTTAAAACCAATGGTATAAATATGACTATCTGTTAAGTGGTCGTTGTTTGCATTTCGATCTCAGTATCAGTGATTACGGGATCAATTAGCTTCTTATCTCGATTTTCTTTGCTGCCAATGTTTTTATTCAATGGACACAAATCACACCATATTTATACGACTTTTGTTTATCCTGCAATAAATCTGTACCAATCAAATTGTCTAATTATGAAAGAAAAGTGGCCATTGTAAGAAATCAATTATGATCACAATTTATTTGACAGAAATTTAAAAAAGAATACCACTAAAGAGTCCTAGAAACTTTAATGATCAATTTTGTTAAGATTGTTTATTATTTAAACAGGCCATATGTAGATGGGTTTTTTTTATTTCAAAAATGGAAAATTTTGAGTTGTGTGGGGATAATATATATCATACATTGCAGAAAATTATAGATGAGTGTCACAGGTCACAAACAGAAAGAATTATACTCGACTCAGAAGAATGGACATCATCAACTGATTTCTCCTTTTATAATGATTAAATATTACTGCCATTTTGACCATGAAAAAATATATGGTCAAAATGGCAGTATTTAAATTTCTTGTCTTGTTTCAAATCTTTTTTTTCTTAAATTCAAAAATAAATGAATGAATGAATGAATGAATGAATGAATGAATGAATGAATGAACGAATTACTCTAAAATTGATACCCCATAAAAAAAAATAGTAAGGAGAGACACATGTTAATCTGTAGATCATTAAAGATTTTAAGCAAACATCAGTTGTCATCAGCTCAAAGTGCAACTAATCAACTAAGTGCTTTAAAGTTAGTGATTGTTGAATGCAGTTAAAAGAAACAAAATGATCTTGACATTTGGATAAATTATTTCATTTAATGAACAAGTTTTTGTGTCTTTGAATTGTACAGTAAAAAGCTGAATATTAAATATCATGGTCATAACAATTGTTTTATTATTTAAATGCAGTTGAAGTTATGGATTTTTTTCAATAATATTGTGGAAAAATTTATTCATAATAAACTCCTAATCAAATCTGCAAGAAATTGAGGCTTTTACAATTGATGAAGTTGGTTTGATGTGTTTTCAACTCAATGTTCATTTCAAAATAATCACAAAACACCTTCTAAGTAACCATGACAACACAGACCTTTAGTAGCATCATAGATCAACTTTCTGTATTTATTTGAATAGGAACTGTTATTTACTATTGATCATGGGGTCTGTCCACAATGAGGTTGCAGATTCAAGTCACACTGAAAGCAGACTCCACAACAATAGACAAGGATTGCCGGATTCAAGTCAGACTGCCAGCAGGGTGTACTCCACACCAATTGACAAGGATTACCAGATTCAAGTCTGACTGCCAGCAGGGTGTACTCCACATCAATTGACAAGGATTGTCCGATTCAAGTCTGACTGCCAGCAGGGTGTACTCTACACCATATGACAAGGATTACCAGATTCAAGTCAGACTGCCAGCAGGGTGTACTCTACACCAATCAATAAGGATTGTCAGATTGAAGTCTGACTGCCAGCAGGGTGTACTCCACATCAATTGATAAGGATTACCAGATTCAAGTCTGACTGCCAGCATGGTGTGCTCAACACCAACTGACAAGGATTGTAAGATTCAAGTCTGACTGCCAGCAGGGTGTACTCTACACCATATGACAAGGATTACCAGATTCAAGTCTGACTGCCAGCAGGGTGTACTCTACACCATATGACAAGGATTACCAGATTCAAGTCTGACTGCCAGCAGGGTGTACTCTACACCATATGACAAGGATTACCAGATTCAAGTCTGACTGCCAGCAGGGTGTACTCCACATCAATAGACAAGGATTGTCAGATTCAAGTCTGACTGCCAGCAGGGTGTACTCTACACCAATTGACAAGGATTGTCAGATTCAAGTCTGACTGCCAGCAGGGTGTACTCCACATCAATTGACAAGGATTGTCAGATGTAAGTCAGACTGCCAGCAGGGTGTACTCCACATCAATTGACAAGGATTGCCAGATTCAAGTCTGACTGCCAGCATGGTGTGCTCAACACCAATTGACAAGGATTGTAAGATTCAAGTCTGACTGCCTGCAGGGTGTACTCAACACCAATTGACAAGGATTGCCAGATTCAAGTCTGACTGACAGCAGGGTGTATTCTACACCAATTGACAAGGATTGTCAGATTCAAATCAGACTGCCAGCAGGGTGTTCTCCACACCAACTGACAAGGATTTCCAATTTTTATTACACACTGATGACACCATCTGGCAAAAATTGAAAATTAAACCAGCAATAAAAATATGGATGATTTAGTTAATGACATTGTCACATATTCAGTTCACTAACAAAATTTTTCACTTGTATTGAAATAAATAATACTCATGAAAAAATTGTATTGATGATAACAGGAAATTTATGACAACAAATATTTTAATAAAATAAATTAAATGGACATTTATCTCTAAAGGGTTTTATTACCATTCTTTTCACTGATAGCCATTAAATTAGATTTAAATTCTTCTATGTCCTGCTTCTCTTAATTTAAAGTAAATAATAGGAAGATAAATAAAAAATTAGACCTGGTTTGTCACAAGAACTATTCTCTGTCATAACAGTTTAGTTGATAACAGTAAATTTGTTGTAACTGCAAGCATATTTTAGAAAAAAAACCACATCCATGTCCAAAACCTTTTTCCATTTCCATACTAGCTGTTATAGTTTTTAGTTGGAAAAAGATGATACTTTAATTTTTTTTTTAATTTGTCGAGCAAACATTCATGTGGTGCCCACAGTGGAAGGGTCAGCTGAATCCATATGTGTTCCTGTGTACTTATTATTTTGATTTCTCCATTTTGAGACCTCATTGGCAGAAAATAACACATGCAAATATTATTTTGTTTGTCTTGTGTGTGTATATACAAATTATGTAGTGTTGGCAATAAGGATGACATTTAAAGGTGAGGATTTACAAGCTAGCTTAAACCAGTTAAATGCAACCAAATATCGATTGTTGGCAATAAGGACGACATATTAAGGGTAAGGGATTAGAAGCTAGCTTAAACCGGTTCAATCTAACCACATGTTGTGTGTTGGTAATATGGATGACATATTATAAGTGAGGGTTTAAAAGCTAGCTTAAACCAGTTCAGTCTAACCAAACGTCGTGTGTTGGCAATAAGGATGACATATTAAGGGGGAGGGTTTAGGACCTAGCGTAAACCAGTTCAATCTAACCACACATCATGTGTTGGCAATATGGATGACATTTCAACGGTGAGGGTATTTTATTTTATTTATCAATTATGTTTATATTTTCTTTGTCAGAGAGTTTTAAAAAAAAGGAAAACTGAAAAGTTTAGAAGCTAGCTTAAACCAGTTCAATCCAACTACATGATGTGTGTTGGCAATAAGGATGACATTTTAACGGTGAGGGTTTAGAAGCTAGCTTAAACCAGTTCAATCCAACCAAATATCGATTGTTGGCAATAAGGATGACATTTTAACGGTGAGGGTTTAGAAGCTATAGCTTAAACCAGTTCAATGCAACTACATGATGTGTGTTGGCAATAAGGATGACATTTTAAAGGTGAGGGTTTACAAGCTAGCTTAAACCTGTTCAATCCAACCAAATATCGATTGTTGGCAATAAGGATGACATTTTAAAGGTGAGGGTTTAGAAGCTAGCTTAAACCAGTTCAATGCAACCACACGTCCTGTGTTGGCAATAAGGATGACATATTAAGGGTGTGTTTATAGAAGACCTCGGTTCAATTTGTACACGTTGTGTGTTGGCAATAAGGATGAAATTTTAATAGTATTTTATTTTATTTATCAATTATGTTTACTTTTTCTTTGTCAGAGAGTTTAAAAAAAAAGGAAAACTGAAAAATGAAGAGCTTTACTGTATAGACACTAATCATACTTTGGACTTGTCACCCACTAATTTATTTTGTTTGTTTATTTGAATATAGTGTTTAATGCCACTGTCAGCAATTTTTCAGCTATATCATGACATCCAGTTTTTATTGGGGAGAAAGCCAGAGTACCCAGAGAAAACTCCTGACTTGTAGTTGGAAAACTGACATTTAATTTGCAATTTAGATTGGAGTTGAGTACTCCCTGCCTGCAACTTTAGTAGTTACAGACCACGTAATCAATACTAAATAACTAACTACCTTAACCACTCTGCAACAAAGGCGCCTCATCCAACCAATTTAAAGGAGGTTAGTCATAAAATATAATTTAAATTTTTTGATAAAACTCTATATTATCTTTATCATTTGGAGTTTAAACTTTTTTGGTAGGAATGCCACTCATGAGTCATGGAGTTTTAACTTTTTTGGTAGGTATGCCACTCATGAGTCATGGAGTTTTAACTTTTTTGGTAGGTATGCCACTCATGAGTCATGAAGTTTAAACTTTTTTGGTAGGAATGCCACTCATGAGTCATGGAGTTTAAACTTTTTGGTAGGAATGCCACTCATGAGTCATGGAGTTTAAACTTTTTTGGTAGGAATGCTACTAATGAGTCATGGAGTTTAAACTTTTTTGGTTGGAATGCCACTCATGAGTCATGGAGTTTAAACTTTTTTGGTAGGAATGCCACTCATGAGTCATGGAGTTTAAACTTTTTTGGTAGGAATGCTACTCATGAGTCATGGAGTTTAAACTTTTTGGTAGAAATTCCACTCATGAGTCATGGAGTTTAAACTTTTTTGGTAGGAATGCCACTTTAAATGAGTAATGATTACATGTAATGCATGTTTGGCTTATTTAATGCTTTTTTCCAACTTTGATTATTAGATGTCAGCACCGTGAAAAATTTACACATCAGATCAAATAACTGTCTATGTATTCCCATTCAACTTACCCCAAAAATAACTATGTACCCCCATTCAACTTACCCCAAAATAACTATGTACCCCCATTCAACTAACCCCAAAAATAACTATGTACCCCCATTCAACTTACCCCAAAAATAACTATGTACCCCCATTCAACTTACCACAAAAATAACTGTGTACCCCCATTCAAATTACCTCAAAATAACTATGTACCCCCTTTCAACTTACCCCAATAATAATTATGTACTGCCATTCAACTTACCCCCAAAAATAACTATGTACCCCCTTTCAACTTATCCCAAAAATAACTATGTACCCCCATTAAACTTACCCCAAAAATAACTATGTGCCGCCATTCAACTTACCCAAAAATAACTATGTACCGCCATTCAACTCACCCCAAAAATAACCATGTACCCCCATTCAACTTACCCAATAATAATTATGTACTGCCATTAAACTTACCCCCAAAAATAACTATGTACCCCCATTCAACTTATCCCAAAGATAACTATGTACCCCCATTAAACTTACCCCAAAAATAACTATGTACCCCCATTCAACTTACCCAAAAATAACTATGTACCGCCATTCAACTCACCCCAAAAATAACTATGTACCCCAATTCAACTTACCCAAAAAAACTATGTACCCCCATTCAACTTACCCCAAAATAACTATGTACCGCCATTCAACTTACCCAAAAATAACTATGTACCGCCATTCAACTTACCCAAAAATAACTATGTACCACCATTCAACTTACCCAAAAATAACTATGTACCCCCATTCAACTTACCAAAAAAAAAACTATGTACCCCCATTCAACTTACCCCAAAATAACTATGTACCGCCATTCAACTTACCCAAAAATAACTATGTACCGCCATTTAACTCACCCCAAAAATAACTATGTACCCCCATTCAACCTACCCAAAAAATAACTATGTACCCCCATTTAACTCACCCCAAAAATAATTATGTACCGCCATTCAACTTACCCAAAAAATAACTATGTACCCCCATTCAACTTACCCCAAAAATAACTATGTACCGCCATTCAAATTACCCCAAAAATAACTATGTACCCCCTTTAAACTTACCCAAAAAATAACTATGTACCCCCATTAAACTTACCCCAAAAATAACTATGTACCCCCATTCAACTTACCCCAAAAATAACTATGTACCCCCATTCAACTTACCCAAAAATAACTATGTACCGCAATTCAACTTACCCAAAAAATAACTATGTACCCCAATGGCCCATTCAACTTACCCCAAAAATAACAAAAATACCAAGAAGAAGAATGGAAAAGCTAAAACACAAAATGCTTTGATAACTTCTTAGGCATATAAAGTATTCTGTTCATGCTAAAAGCATTACTATTAAGATTTTATACTCTAGCCATGCTAATACAGTTCTTAAAGATGTCACAGTATACAACTCTGTACTAATTAAAGATTGTTTTCAACCCATGCTGTTGTTAAGATTAAATGGGATGCATGCTAATAGCTGTCTCTAAAGATGTGATCAACAATATCAAATTACACATATGTAATCTTTAAAAGGTGGTAAACTATAGGGACTGATTGAATTATACAGTCGTGTGACCAGATCACAGAGAAGATTGATCTAATTACATTCTATTTAATGGTGTGCATGTGTAAAATCCATGTACAAGTGTGAGCCTAGAGTGATTGATGTGTACATGTGTAAAATACATGTACAAGTGTAAGCCTAGAGTGATTGATGTATACTTGTAAAATACATGTACAAGTGTGAGCCTAGAGTGATTGATGTGTACATGTGTAAAATACATGTACAAGTGTGAGCCTAGAGTGATTGATGTGTACTTGTAAAATACATGTACAAGTGTAAGCCTAGAGTGATTGATGTGTACATGTGTAAAATACATGTACAAGTGTGAGCCTAGAGTGATTGATGTGTACTTGTAAAATACATGTACAAGTGTGGAGCCTAGAGTGATTGATGTGTACTTGTGTAAAATACATGTACAAGTGTTAGCCTAGAGTGATTGATGTGTACTTGTAAAATCCATGTACAAGTGTGAGCCTAGAGTGATTGATGTGTACTTGTAAAATACATGTACAAGTGTTAGCCTAGAGTGATTGATGTGTACTTGTAAAATAAATGTACAAGTGTGAGCCTAGAGTGATTGATGTGTACATGTGTAAAATACATGTACAAGTGTTAGCCTAGAGTGATTGATGTGTACATGTGTAAAATCCATGTACAAGTGTGAGCCTAGAGTGATTGATGTGTACTTGTAAAATACATGTACAAGTGTGAGCCTAGAGTGATTGATGTGTACTTGTAAAATAAATGTACAAGTGTGAGCCTAGAGTGATTTATGTGTACATGTGTAAAATCCATGTACAAGTGTGAGCCTAGAGTGATTGATGTGTACTTGTAAAATACATGTACAAGTGTTAGCCTAGAGTGATTGATGTGTACTTGTGTAAAATACATGTACAAGTGTGAGCCTAGAGTGATTGATGTGTACTTGTAAAATACATGTACAAGTGTGAGCCTAGAGTGATTGATGTGTACTTGTGTAAAATACATGTACAAGTGTTAGCCTAGAGTGATTGATGTGTACTTGTAAAATACATGTACAAGTGTGAGCCTAGAGTGATTGATGTGTACATGTGTAAAATACATGTACAAGTGTGAGACAAGAGTGATTGATGTGTACTTGTAAAATACATGTACAAGTGTGAGCCTAGAGTGATTGATGTGTACATGTGTAAAATACATGTACAAGTGTGAGCCTAGAGTGATTGATGTGTACTTGTAAAATACATGTACAAGTGTGAGCCTAGAGTGATTGATGTGTACTTGTAAAATACATGTACAAGTGTGAGCCTAGAGTGATTGATGTGTACATGTGTAAAATACATGTACAAGTGTGAGCCTAGAGTGATTGATGTGTACTTGTGTAAAATACATGTACAAGTGTGAGCCTAGAGTGATTGATGTGTACATGTGTAAAAAAAATGTACAAGTGTTAGCCTAGAGTGATTGATGTGTACTTGTAAAATCCATGTACAAGTGTGAGCCTAGAGTGATTGATGTGTACATGTGTAAAATACATGTACAAGTGTGAGCCTAGAGTGATTGATGTGTACTTGTAAAATACATGTACAAGTGTGGAGCCTAGAGTGATTGATGTGTATATGTGTAAAATACATGTACAAGTGTGAGCCTAGAGTGATTGATGTGTACTTGTAAAATACATGTACAAGTGTGAGCCTAGAGTGATTGATGTGTACATGTGTAAAATACATGTACAAGTGTGAGCCTAGAGTGATTGATGTGTACTTGTAAAATACATGTACAACTGTAAGCCTAGAGTGATTGATGTGTACTTGTAAAATCCATGTACAAGTGTGAGCCTAGAGTGATTGATGTGTACATGTGTAAAATCCATGTACAAGTGTGAGCCTAGAGTGATTGATGTGTACTTGTAAAATACATGTACAAGTGTTAGCCTAGAGTGATTGATGTGTACTTGTAAAATACATGTACAAGTGTAAGCCTAGAGTGATTGATGTGTACATGTGTAAAATACATGTACAAGTGTGAGCCTAGAGTGATTGATGTGTACTTGTAAAATACATGTACAAGTGTGAGCCTAGAGTGATTGATGTGTACTTGTAAAATACATGTACAAGTGTGAGCCTAGAGTGATTGATGTGTACATGTGTAAAATACATGTACAAGTGTGAGCCTAGAGTGATTGATGTGTACATGTGTAAAATACATGTACAAATGTGGAGCCTAGAGTGATTGATGTGTACTTGTAAAATACATGTACAAGTGTGAGACAAGAGTGATTGATGTGTACTTGTAAAATACATGTACAAGTGTGAGACAAGAGTGATTGATGTGTACTTGTAAAATACATGTACAAGTGTGAGCCTAGAGTGATTGATGTGTACTTGTAAAATACATGTACAAGTGTGGAGCCTAGAGTGATTGATGTGTACTTGTAAAATACATGTACAAGTGTGAGACAAGAGTGATTGATGTGTACTTGTAAAATACATTGTACAAGTGTTAGCCTAGAGTGATTGATGTGTACTTGTAAAATACATGTACAAGTGTGAGCCTAGAGTGATTGATGTGTACTTGTAAAATACATGTACAAGTGTGAGCCTAGAGTGATTGATGTGTACATGTGTAAAATACATGTACAAGTGTGAGCCTAGAGTGATTGATGTGTACATGTGTAAAATACATGTACAAGTGTGAGCCTAGAGTGATTGATGTGTACATGTGTAAAATACATGTACAAGTGTGAGCCTAGAGTGATTGATGTGTACTTGTAAAATACATGTACAAGTGTGAGCCTAGAGTGATTGATGTGTACTTGTAAAATACATGTACAAGTGTGAGCCTAGAGTGATTGATGTGTACTTGTAAAATACATTGTACAAGTGTTAGCCTAGAGTGATTGATGTGTACTTGTAAAATACATGTACAAGTGTGAGCCTAGAGTGATTGATGTGTACTTGTAAAATACATGTACAAGTGTGAGCCTAGAGTGATTGATGTGTACATGTGTAAAATACATGTACAAGTGTGAGCCTAGAGTGATTGATGTGTACATGTGTAAAATACATGTACAAGTGTGAGCCTAGAGTGATTGATGTGTACTTGTAAAATACATGTACAAGTGTGAGCCTAGAGTGATTGATGTGTACTTGTAAAATACATGTACAAGTGTGAGCCTAGAGTGATTGATGTGTACTTGTAAAATCCATGTACAAGTGTTAGCCTAGAGTGATTGATGTGTACTTGTGTAAAATACATGTACAAGTGTGAGCCTAGAGTGATTGATGTGTACTTGTAAAATACATGTACAAGTGTTAGCCTAGAGTGATTGATGTGTACATGTAAAATACATGTACAAGTGTGAGACTAGATCGAGTGATTGATGTGTACTTGTAAAATACATGTACAAGTGTGGAGCCTAGAGTGATTGATGTGTACTTGTAAAATACATGTTCAAGTGTGAGCCTAGAGTGATTGATGTGTACATGTAAAATACATGTACAAGTGTTAGCCTAGAGTGATTGATGTGTACTTGTAAAATACATGTTCAAGTGTGAGCCTAGAGTGATTGATGTGTACTTGTAAAATACATGTACAAGTGTGAGACTAGAGTAATTGATGTGTACTTGTGTAATACATGTACAAGTGTGGAGCCTAGAGTGATTGATGTGTACTTGTAAAATACATGTACAAGTGTGAGACTAGAGTAATTGATGTGTACTTGTGTAATACATGTACAAGTGTGAGACTAGAGTAATTGATGTGTACTTGTGTAATACATGTTCAAGTGTGGAGCCTAGAGTGATTGATGTGTACTTGTAAAATACATGTAAAAGTGTGAGCCTAGAGTGATTGATGTGTACTTGTGTAATACATGTACAAGTGTGGAGCCTAGAGTGATTGATGTGTACATGTAAAATACATGTACAAGTGTTAGCCTAGAGTGATTGATGTGTACTTGTAAAATACATGTACAAGTGTAAGCCTAGAGTGATTGATGTGTACTTGTAAAATACATGTACAAGTGTGAGCCTAGAGTGATTGATGTGTACTTGTAAAATACATGTACAAGTGTGAGCCTAGAGTGATTGATGTGTACATGTGTAAAATACATGTACAAGTGTGGAGCCTAGAGTGATTGATGTGTACTTGTAAAATACATGTACAAGTGTTAGCCTAGAGTGATTGATGTGTACTTGTAAAATACATGTACAAGTGTGAGACAAGAGTGATTGATGTGTACTTGTAAAATACATGTACAAGTGTAAGCCTAGAGTGATTGATGTGTACTTGTAAAATACATGTACAAGTGTTAGCCTAGAGTGATTGATGTGTACTTGTAAAATACATGTACAAGTGTAAGCCTAGAGTGATTGATGTGTACTTGTAAAATACATGTACAAGTGTGAGCCTAGAGTGATTGATGTGTACATGTGTAAAATACATGTACAAGTGTGGAGCCTAGAGTGATTGATGTGTACTTGTAAAATACATGTACAAGTGTGAGACTAGAGTGATTGATGTGTACTTGTAAAATACATGTACAAGTGTGAGCCTAGAGTGATTGATGTGTACATGTGTAAAATACATGTACAAGTGTTAGCCTAGAGTGATTGATGTGTACTTGTAAAATACATGTACAAGTGTGAGCCTAGAGTGATTGATGTGTACTTGTAAAATACATGTACAAGTGTGAGCCTAGAGTGATTGATGTGTACTTGTAAAATACATGTACAAGTGTGAGCCTAGAGTGATCGATGTGTACTTGTAAAATACATGTACAAGTGTGAGCCTAGAGTGATTGATGTGTACTTGTAAAATACATGTACAAGTGTGAGCCTAGAGTGATTGATGTGTACTTGTGTAAAATACATGTACAAGTGTGAGACTAGAGTGATTGATGTGTACTTGTAAAATACATGTACAAGTGTGAGCCTAGAGTGATTGATGTGTACATGTGTAAAATACATGTACAAGTGTGAGACTAGAGTGATTGATGTGTACTTGTAAAATACATGTACAAGTGTGAGCCTAGAGTGATTGATGTGTACTTGTAAAATACATGTACAAGTGTGAGCCTAGAGTGATTGATGTGTACATGTGTAAAATACATGTACAAGTGTTAGCCTAGAGTGATTGATGTGTACTTGTAAAATACATGTACAAGTGTGAGCCTAGAGTGATTGATGTGTACTTGTGTAAAATACATGTACAAGTGTGAGACTAGATCGAGTGATTGATGTGTACTTGTAAAATACATGTACAAGTGTTAGCCTAGAGTGATTGATGTGTACTTGTGTAAAATACATGTACCAGTGTGAGCCTAGAGTGATTGATGTGTACTTGTAAAATACATGTACAAGTGTGAGCCTAGAGTGATTGATGTGTACATGTGTAAAATACATGTACAAGTGTGAGCCTAGAGTGATTGATGTGTACTTGTAAAATACATGTACAAGTGTGAGCCTAGAATGATTGATGTGTACATGTGTAAAATACATGTACAAGTGTTAGCCTAGAGTGATTGATGTGTACTTGTAAAATACATGTACAAGTGTGAGCCTAGAGTGATTGATGTGTACTTGTGTAAAATACATGTACAAGTGTGAGCCTAGAGTGATTGATGTGTACTTGTAAAATACATGTACAAGTGTGAGCCTAGAGTGATTGATGTGTACTTGTGTAAAATACATGTACAAGTGTTAGCCTAGAGTGATTGATGTGTACTTGTAAAATACATGTACAAGTGTGAGCCTAGAGTGATTGATGTGTACTTGTAAAATACATGTACAAGTGTGAGCCTAGAGTGATTGATGTGTACTTGTAAAATACATGTACAAGTGTGAGCCTAGAGTGATTGATGTGTACTTGTGTAAAATACATGTACAAGTGTGAGCCTAGAGTGATTGATGTGTACTTGTAAAATACATGTACAAGTGTGAGCCTAGAGTGATTGATGTGTACTTGTGTAAAATACATGTACAAGTGTGAGCCTAGAGTGATTGATGTGTACTTGTGTAAAATACATGTACAAGTGTGAGCCTAGAGTGATTGATGTGTACTTGTAAAATACATGTACAAGTGTGAGCCTAGAGTGATTGATGTGTACTTGTAAAATACATGTACAAGTGTGAGCCTAGAGTGATTGATGTGTACTTGTGTAAAATACATGTACAAGTGTGAGCCTAGAGTGATTGATGTGTACTTGTAAAATACATGTACAAGTGTAAGCCTAGAGTGATTGATGTGTACATGTGTAAAATACACGTACAAGTGTGGAGCCTAGAGTGATTGATGTGTACTTGTAAAATACATGTACCAGTGTGGAGCCTAGAGTGATTGATGTGTACATGTGTAAAATCCATGTACAAGTGTGAGCCTAGAGTGATTGATGTGTACATGTGTAAAATCCATGTACAAGTGTGAGCCTAGAGTGATTGATGTGTACTTGTAAAATACATGTACAAGTGTGGAGCCCTGATTAGGAGTGATCTAATTACATTCTAGTTAATGGTGTCTATGTGTTAAATACATAAAAACTTTTACAAAAATGAACCTAATTAGAATGATTGTACAAGTTAAAGTATTAAAATTGCTGTATTTAAACCAAGTGTCAATGTGGATATGCATTGAAAAACAATTCAATCATTTTCAGTCACAAAATATCTATTATCATATAGTGTGTTATTTTAGCGGGGTGCAAAGTTTGGCATATTTTAGTGGTCAAACACAAACACTTGTTATCCGGAATTGCTGGACTGCCAAATATTTTTCTATGGTTTTTTTCCCATCCACCGAAATTAAAACCACCAAATTTTTTGCAATACATTTGGACCTAAAAACTGCCAAATTTTACACCCGCTAAAAAAAACAGCTATACAGTATTAGATACATCAAAGGAAAACAGACTAAATGATTTTAAAATTTTAATTATAATAAGGTTTAATTCCACTTACAGCAAATTTTTTAGATAAACCATGGTGTATTTATTGGGGGGGGGGGGGCGAGGGGGGAAACCCGAGTACCTGGTATAAACCCAACCATCAGTAGGAACACTGGCAATACCTTGTCAATTAAAATATTGGAGTCGAGTCCACCCTGACTACTGTGACACTTAAACACACAACTGCGGTGCTGATTAGCATGAGATTAATAGTACACAGCTAACTATATAAATCACTTGGCCACTGAGGTCTGTGCCTAAATAAGTGATAATAAACATTATAAAGAGAGACATGAAAAAAAAAGCAATTTAAAAGACCCAGAAAAAAGTAAAAGAACATTGTAAAAGACCCAGACACAAGCAAAAAAAACACTGTAAAAAACCCAGGAACACGTAAAAGAACAGTGTAGAACCAGAAACAC